>CM062820.1:918697819-921097819 GCA_031772625.1 Pinus tabuliformis
AAACAACTAACAAGAAGATCTAATTAAAATAAGCAAGGGGTTCTCATCCCATAATAGACTCTAGTTGTCGAATTTATGCTCTAGTGTTAGGGAAGTGGTTTCATGATAATGAGAGGTTGCCTCTGTGCCTAAGATTCCCCACACAACCTGTCATTGAGTTGTGTCTACCTCTCCAGCCAGCCCCTCTCTACATCTCATATATTGCTTGACCATGACAAAATGAGGAAAAAGGGACAAAAGTATTTGCCTACTTGAATGGTTGGAATCTATCCACACACTATTCGAATATGCAAACTTTATTTGGGATTTAAGATTTCTTGCAATTGATATAGCTCTCTTGGGTTTCATTCAGATCCATTTACATTGTTCTCCAAATTCAAACTCTAGCAAACATTTTTATCATTATGTTTTTTACCACTCTGGGACAAGATCATAGTGACCGGCATCTAATGATTTTGGATAGATTATAAGAAGATCAAGCCAAAATATCATCATTTGAACTTGAGGATGTTGAAAATTGTGCAACAATCACTATATATAATAATATTAAGGATTTCCATTTTACAAAATATCAAACAATATCCCATTTCTACCTTTGCTGCAATTCTCTATGTGGAAGGATATAAATGTAAAATCATATGATTCCAAACTACATTTACTAATTGATTAACATTTATAATGAAATTTATAAAAAGGTACAACAATCACTATATATATTAAATGAGTTTTGTTTTCCAATATATCAAACATATCATATTACTCTATAATAATGAATACAGTAAATATGCAATAAACCTATTAAATTATGATTATAATTAATAGAATATTCTTGCAACAAATTTATATATCCATAATTATAGTGTTTATATATATATTTTAAGGATTTTCATTTTCCAAACTATCAAACAATATCCCATTTCCATCTTTGGTGAAATTCTCTATGTGGAAGGGTATAAATGTAAAATCATATGATTGGAAACTTCATTCTCATATTGGGTGTAACTAATTGATTAACATTTATAACCAAATTCAGAAAAGGGTACAACAATCACTATATATATTAAATGATTTTCACTTTGCAAAATATCCAACATATCATATTACACTATAATAATGAATCTAGTATTTATGCACTAAACCTATTAAATTATAATTATAATTACAAGAATATTCTTGCAATAAATTTATAAAATTATAACTATAGTGTTAATGTATTTTATATGTTGAGATTCTTCTAGAATCTATGTTATAGGGCATTTCCTTTGCAACATTTGGTGCAATTGCTAGTTAACTTACAAAAGAAATGGTTTGCTTGTTCTATGTAGAGTCAGTGAAAAATATGCATGTTATTATCGTTCTCTCTCTGTACTAAATTCTGAAAAATCACTTCAAATTTGTGTATAGACACTATATTCTGTGTTCACATCAAATAAGATTATATATAAATAGATTTAGTGTTGTCTCTCGATAGATAAATTATTTTAGACACAATCAACTTGTTGAAAGAATATCTCAACTGCAATCTAAGAACATCTAAATAAAACAACCCTAAAAAATAAAATAGACTCCTCTCAATAAAAAGAATCAGAATTAAAACAAGTAAAACTTACTTTTCTAACCAAATCTACAATTACTTTGCTAATTCCATATTTCAAAATTTGGGTTTCTCGATTAAAAAAATATTTTCAGAATTTGGGTTTCTGGTTAAAAAAAATATTTACTTCGTCACGATAATTCATGCTTTTCTCTAATTAAGATATTAGCTCGATCGATCATTAGATCAATATGTTAATCAATCCGATTATTTTGATTGGTTTCATGTTTTCGATGAATTTTGACTCTCACACGCATTCCATATCTCAAAACTTGGGTTTCTCGATTATTTTATTTTTTTATTTTTTCAGAATTTGGGTTTCTTGTTTAAAAAAAATATTTACCTGGATAGGATAATTTAGACTTTTTTCTAACTAAAATATTAGCTCCATCGTCTAGAAATCATTTCGCATGAATTTTCTTCCCATTGGAATGGCAGAATGAGATTTAAAGTCTTTTATTATCTTATATTTTATTGTTTTTTGCCATTATCATTTTATGGAAGTGGAGATGCATTTTAATCATGGATACCATCAATTTTTTTAGGTCTAAATTTAGTTTTAGATGGTTAGGATTATAGAGTATGAAGGTGATGTCTAAAAATATTGTATTTTAGTTTCTATCTTTTAGCAAAATTAAAAATTATGAAGTTTTTGGTGTATAAATAAATTATACAAATATTATGAGCAAAATCATGAGTGTTGGAGTTTCATTAACACCAAATCAAATTTACTTAAACAACTCTAACAATCTCTCCTTAAAACTTCATATAATCTCCTTAATACAGTCAACCTTGTATAAGTTTTCACATTCTACATTATTGAAAACTGAATGTTGTCAGCATTCTTGGGAAAATCTTTCTAGAAACAAGACCGTACAAGAAATATCATCTTATACGTCTATTCTGGTTTTTATTGGCCAGGAACTTGTTTCTTGAGAAACTGGTCGTTTTCGATAACGTATCATTCAACACGTTTTTATGTTTCCATAGAATTTTGTTTTGGAGTCGTCTAATGAGGCAGAGGAATTGCCAAAAGTGGTTGGAATCCGGGCAAAAAAAAATTCAAAAAATCTTGTAGAGGCATTGTTTGAATCTTGTTTTTATGTGGAAATGGATTTAGCCCAATCAAAAACCTTTAGGACACCTAAAATTTTGAATTTTAACAACTATAACTTAAATTTACAAAATTCCTGGCCACATTTTCTTAAATGTGACCGGAATTTTCATAACTTCCCGGGCAACTCCTCCTCCTCATTAGACGATGCGCTTTTGTTTCACCTCCGCTTCTCCTTAGTTTGTCAATTTCCTTTCCCAACTCATGTTAACTCCCGTTCCAAAAATGTTACTTTCCTTTTCGACCTGTGCATGCAAATTAGTTGCATTTTCTAGTTGTGCAGATGTGCCCGTGAACTAGTGATCGTGAGTGAGTGACTACGTCTATGGAAAGATTTGAGGCGGATTTAAGCAGTAGATGAGAGTACGTTTATTATTCAGTAGATGCAGCCAAGACTAGATCAGAGCCGATCCAAGCCTCAGTTTGCTTCACGCCTCTAGCCAGTTAGTTCAGCGCCATCATTAGCTTCTTGTGAATAGAGATCTCAGGTACAAGACTTCATGCACAGGGATTCAACCTTTACATTGTACAATTTCTTTAATTTAAGACGTCTGTCACTGTAAGTGCTTTCTGCAAATTTTCAATTGTTGTCTCACAGACATCAGCGGTCTCCATAAATTTTCAATTGCTGGCTCATAGACTTGAAAACATTTATCAATCTTAACATATGCAGTTCCTTTTTGTTGGTGTACATGCACTTAGACTAGCTGTGTTGGTGTACATGCACCTAGATTAGCTCCAGTTAACTTATTGCTTGCATGTGGCACATGTACACATTAACATAAGATAAAGCACACTTAGCTTTAGTTAGCTTTAGTTATTGCATGTACAACTAAGCTTAACTTAATTGCTTTTATGTATTTATTCTAAAACTAATATTGAAGAATCAAATTTCATTCTTTTCTCAATTCTTCTTCTTCCTTCTCTTGCAAGCTTGTTTATTGTTTTGCAAATCTAGATCTGTGTATCTCAAAAATATTACATGGTATCAGAGCACAGGGATTTGTAATCAGTGCACAAGCAATTTTATTTGCAGGTTCAGAAGATTGAAGCAACAACAAAGAATGGAGTCTAAATTGGAGTTTCCACAATCGCAATTCTCACTCCATATAATTATTTCGAACGAAGCCAAAGATTCAACTTCATCTCAGAAGTAGAGGCTTATTTCGAATAACCATGGAAACAGAAGTTGAACCAACATCGGCAATGGAGAAAACAAGATATTTCAATCGTATGGACGAGGCCTTCGGCATCCTATGTTTATGTATTTCTCCGTAACTGCTATTTCATGTTGAATCATGTTCAACTCCAAATGAAGTATGGAAAATTTTGGAAGGATTGTTTGGAAAACATGATGAAATGCAAGGTCACATTCTCGAAAATGAGTTAAACTCATTAGATCCGAGAAACTTTGAGAACATTCAAGAATTTTTCACAAGGTATAAAGCCTTGTTGGTTCAGCTGAAAGGATCGAGATCGACAAATCCAAGCAAGAAAATCAGTTGATTCTTTCCATTTTATCAAAACTTGGTCCAGAGTATGTAGTATTCGTCTCTACATTCCACACAGTCAGATCTGCAACTGGTGCAGCTTGGAAGATGCCCTCACTGGATTCCTTTATTCAGTCTTTGATGCATGAGCAAGATAAGCTCATCAAAATGGGCACACTTAAAAATTCCAAAGCGCATGCACTTACTGTGCATGCAAAAGGAAAGGCAAATTCCAAAGACCATCAGAAAGGAAAAGGGAAGAAGGATCCTGATCCAAGGAAGGGAGGACATTCCAAACCCCCTGATGGATCATCTGGCTCAAAGGAAAGGAAAGGAACGAAAGGGAAATCAATGTGCAATTATTGCCACCGTGGTTTTCATCCTGAATTTGCATGCATGAAGAAGACTATAGATCTTATGGCGTAGACACTCCAGCAACACAATCTTGGAGACCACATTCCTGAGAATGCTAAGAAGAAGTCTGGAGAAAAAGCACCAGATCCAAGAGGTAACGGGCATGCTTTGATTTCTCTTCATTCTGCACCACAAGAATGGATCATCGATTCAGGAGCTTCACATCATATGGCTTCTTCAGAGGAATCCTTTTCTTCTCTACATGCATACTCAGGTCCTCCAATTCTCATGGGGGATAAATCTGCAGTTGCAGCAACTGACAAGGAAGAGTGCAATTCGAAGATGGAAGTTTTGAAAATTTCTTGCATATTCCAAGGCTTTCTGTGAATCTTCTCTCAGTGTATCAGATGACACACACAGGCAGCGGAAGGAAAGTGGAATTTACCCAGATTTCGTGAGCATTTATGACATGCAAACCAATTTGAAGATTGCATCTGGCAAGGTAAATGATCAATCTCGTCTGTATACATTTTCTGATTTTGTTCCTCAATCACATTCTATTTTGCTACTTACGCATGCAAATGAAGAAAGTAGGATTTGGCACGAGAGATTTGGGCACTTGAATTTTAGATATATGCAACAGCTTAGAAAGCAAGGGATGGTCAAAGGATTGCCAACCATTGAATTTTAAGATGGTGTTTGTAATGGATGTGCTCTTGGAAAGCATCCACAAGAAAAATTCGAGAAGGGGCATGCATGGAGAGCCTCTTCATGTATCTGGCAAGATAATTCTCTTGTTGGTGACAGAATAAGAGCCAAAGGAAACGTCTTCCGCCCCGCACGGGGGCGCGGTGGCGGGTTGCTCCTCAATATGCCAGCTATAATAGGAAAAGGAATGCAGGCATCTTACCAGACCCGGTCTGGGTGCACGCCATTAAATCTCGGCAACTAACGAAATAGGTATTGCATATTTCTGCACGGGAGTGGGCTTTGCAAACTTACACCTCTTGATATTCAGATTTAGGGCCTCTCCTAAATCAATTTCAGCAAAAGTATTCACAGGAGGAGGTACATGGCCTTCGCTTGTCTCCACAGGAATGTCTTCGTATGCATCGAAGTTTATACCCGTATTCACCTGGTCAAAGACATTGTCAGCTTTCAAATCTTTGGCGAAGGGGTCTACTTCGCATTCACGAGAGCCACCAGAATGAGCGTTGGAGGTAGTATTACCCCACCCGCGTCCTCCCGATGCGCCCCATGAGGGTTTTTCGCCCCAGACAAGCTTCTCATCCCAGCCTAGAGACTTTTCAGTTTTTTCACTCAGGGTGAAGGACACAACTACCTAGCAGTTGTCTTTTCTCTACTTTTGCATTATATTTTGAGTCGGGGTTTTCTTCCCACTGGGTTTTCCCTCTTTCCTCCTTTTTATGCATTGAATATGGGTACCTAAAATGGCCGTGTTGCCGGGACTCATTTATTTTTCATCACACTCACCTAAGTTATGCTTAAGGGGGGGTGTTGGTGTACATGCAGTTAGACTAGCTGTGTTGGTGTACATGCACCTAGATTAGCTCCAGTTAACTTATTGCTTGCATGTGGCACATGTACACATTAACATAAGATAAAGCACACTTAGCTTTAGTTAGCTTTAGTTATTGCATGTACAACTAAGCTTAACTTAGTTGCTTTTATGTATTTATTCTAAAACTAATATTGAAGAATCAAATTTCATTCTTTTCTCAGTTCTTGCTCGCTTCCTTCTCTTGCAAGCTTGTTTATTTTTTTCAGATCTAGATCTGTGTATCTCAAAAATCTTACACTTTTCTATCAATGCTTTAAAAATTCTTTTAAATTATGTATGCACATCCCTACCTCTGTTTTACCAATCCTCAAGACATTCTTTGTACTTTCCCATTTCCAAATGAGAACGATTATGTTTAATGAGTAACGATTATGTCTTGCACCTAGAAAATGTGAAACTAGATGCTTGTTTTCAAAATATAGTAAGGTTAATAATAGATTTTCTTGATCATTGTTGAAATTCAGAACCTTATCGTAGATGGTTGAAGCTCTACGTGGGGTAAATAGATTTACTAAAACTAATTTTCTGTAACAAAACAACGAATCAAATAGTAACATAGGGCTATCGTTGGGAATACTTCGAAAACCATGGCTGGCAATGGTTAATAGGCATGGCTAGCATCCTTGTAATACACGAAATTCTTCATTACATTGATATTTGTGCTTAATTACTACAAAAACTAAGGGACTATAGTGGCATTTCAGAACGATAACACTCCATTCTTACCGATGAACTTGAATCTATGAGCTTTTATTGAGCTGGAGCTATTGGATATGTAATAACAACATACAATCAAACCTTGCTACAATAACGAAAATCTACCTGGGTCACCTTAAGCTTATTAGTCCCTACCTTCACTAGGACTATTGATGGTTGACTACGCATTAATTTGGTTTTTGACCCATTTTTTTTTTCTTTCTCGCATTTTAACCAAAGTTTACTACTCCCAATTTCATTCAAAGAAGTTTTAAACAAAGTTTTTGGGTTGGAACACATTCTACCTCTTATTACAACCTTCACTTGGCCTGATGCAGAAAGATTGCAGCAATATCATTTTATCTAAAGTTTGGTGGATGTAGAAAGATTGCGGCAATATGTTTTATCCAAAGTCTGGTGGTTGAGGCAAAGTTTGCTTATATTTAAAGTTTTGTATCGAATTCTTATACACAAGTTTAATAGATTTCAAGTAACACTGGCACTTGTTTCACTCCATTATTTCTTAATGCCAGTTATCATCCACGCGTCATGTTTCCCTATATCACACTACCCTCCTTGTCTTCCTGCAGAAAAAATACATTCTTTCTTCATGTAGAAACAATACATTCTCTCTTCCTACCTTCCTGTAGAAACAATTCATTTAGGGCTTGCTACTCTACGTAATCTTCTTCAACATTAACTAGGATGCAAAATTCTCAGCCTTCAAGCAACTCTTCTTAGGTCTGCTCAATAGGGCCATTAATTGAGATGCAAAATTCTCAGCCTTCAAGCAACTTTTCTTAGGTCTACTCAACAGGGCCAAGTCAGGTTCAGGGGGTTGGAGTAATCAAGGTCAGGATGGGTTCGGTCTGGTTTACCTGCCCTAAGAGACAACTCCAGGTTACACATCCTGTGGTTATGTGGACAAAAGGGAGCCAAAGGATGGGATAGAGGGGCGACCAATGTACTAGGGGCGATTTGGTGGACTCTAATGAACCCTAAAAAAAGTGCCAAAAGGGGATTAAGGAACACTCCTTTTCATTTGCTTTTTTTGTCTATGGCATGGTTCATAAAGCATAAACAAGACATATCCACGACTCAGGAACTAACTACTACTACCTTGAGCTCTGCGAAGGCGATTCTATGCCTGAAAGGAAGCCAAGCCTGGGCTTGAAACCCAGTCCCTCTTGTTTGTTCCTGATCTTCCAAGAAAAGCAGGTTCTTATATCCTACTTTCTATTTCCTAGCCAGTTTCCTGGGTCATGAAAAGTCATAGATTAAGAGCCATTTTTGGCTGCTCGGCCCGTGGGATGGCAGAAACATCCACAACAGTAGGCATATTTTTCTATCTTCCCTCCCTAAATCAAGGGAGTTTCGAATATAAGGTACTTCTCTAGGGTTAGCTGCATGTGAGGTCTTGCTTAATGAGTTGGTTAGCTTCTAGCTTCATGCTTGCTATATGAAGATGGGGTCTTGCTGTGAACTTATTTATTTTGCAGGCTGAGAAATCCATTCCACCTAGCTAGGAAGTAGACACATTGGGCATGCAAGAGAGACAAAAGTAGACACCTGGGGTATGCAAGTAAGACGAGAGGCAGGCAAGTGGTAAAATTGTGGGCCCACAGCGTTTTACGTGTCGAAATATATTTTTATATTATACATTTTTGTATTTTTGCTACATGTGTCTTCCAGTTTCCCTTTTTTGCGAGTCTTAGAGACATTTTTTAAAAAACTCTATCTTTAGCTTGATATATTACAATTTTTCTTTACCTCTACAGCTTTTAAAGTCCAGCTTAAGTCCAACTTAATTTGACAGCCTTTGAAGTCCATCATTATTTGACAGGTATGGTCGTGAAATTTTTTGGGCTTAAAGAATTTCTTGGGCTTAGAAATGTATATGTATTTCACTTTTGTTAATTACTGATTTCATTAGTGATGCAATGTTTTGCATATATAGGCTGCTTGGTATCTACTGAAGAATGTAAATGGCATATTATGAAATTTGATTTTATCCGTGACCCCCTATTCATCGTCAGATTCAAGGGTGATGAAAAATAGTCTAGATAGTCCATAATAGAGACTTCACCTCCAAATGGTTCCCCTGCAAACACGATTCTGGTTGCAGTTAGGGTTTCCATCTCATTTGCTATGCTTCGATTGAGATGATGATCATCCCGAGAGATAAAACCATGTGGTGAATTGCTGGAACACCCTCATGGGTTACTGCTCCATGAATGTATTCAAATCAGTTGTCCTTAGAGGGTTTGGGTTTGCCTCATCCATAACTCCATGACGAGTCTGTCTATATGGTGTTTTTTGCCTAGTTCTTTACCTCAATCAATTTCCTTCATATGCATATGGGTAGTCTGGAATTCTCCTTGGCATCCTGGAGAAGCCAAGAATCTTAGTTGGAAGTGATATGCTCTACCAAAGGTTGATCCAACAGGTTTATCCTGCATCACTGAGAATGAGTGATAGTGGAGAACACTAGACTCTTCTTGGTTGCTAGTGCCTCGTAAGGATTAACATCTTTGCTTGGTTCCTTACCAAACAATTTAGTAACTAATTGTTAAACCATAGGGATCCTAGTCATTCCTCCCACCAATAATAATTCATCTAACTCCTTAGGAGTCACACAAACATCCCTCATACAATCCTTACAAGGTTTCCTTGTTCTTCCGATCAAATGATTCACAAGAATTTCAAATTTCGACCAAGTCAATTGAATATTTAAATGTTTTGCACCAGAGGCATCTGATGTGATGAAAGGCAGATTAATATTTGTCGAGGTGGTTGAACAAAGCTCAATCTTAGCTTTCTCAGCTGCTTCTCGCAACTTCTTCACAACTTCCTTACTGTTCATCCTGTATAACAGAGCAGCAGTAGTAGGTTCATTTAAACTTCATTAAAATTATTCAATCCCATTAAACTATAGATTTGTATGTTTTCCCCATACCTAGCTATATTTTTTTAAATAGTTGCAGATTTGCAAGTGTACCCCATGCAGCCTCATGCACTTGCCTTGAGCGGTCATTACATATAAACATTAATTAACTAAACCCAAATGTATTTCCCTGAAAATCATATCTTCATGCATCTTCCCCAGGGTCTCATTACATGTAAACTTTTAGTTAATCATATTCAATTTAAAACCTTCATAAATTTCTAATAATAAGAGAAAAATAGAAGCCATCTATGTACAAGATATCTTGGGGCCTGTTGTCTGGAGCTCCATTTTCTCCTTCCACTACAGCGACTTTCTCTAAATCATCAAGCTTCCCCATTTTTTGTGTGTCAGAAGCTTTGGCGGTGTCATATGATGCATGCAGTTCAACAAAGATGTAACACACTAGTGTTCTGCCAGTCCAAACAACAAACCTGATGAAGGAAGCATTTAATTATGGAACCCAAAGAAAAACATTTATGGCAATGGATAGAACTCATATCCAAGGCACCAATGGCATCCCCACATATTTGGCTTTCTAGCCATTGTAACAAACAACCTTAGTGCTAATGTACTTAGAAACAATGCGGGCATTGATATTACATAACCAATCCACCCTTCACTAGTAGCCCAGTATACAACATTGTCAACTGGGATGCAATTATTATAGATAGAAATATGATTAGCGTTTGCTGATATTTAATCCTTGTTTCTCCATAAACATAACATATCCTCACAAATAGTTCTATGGTTACTAGAATGAATAAGAACAAAATGTTGATGGATAGCAGTTTGGAGAGGACATCTAGGCTTGTGAAAAATGCTATAACTAATGTGGTAATGATCATTATGGAAGTTTTATCTTCATGCATCTTCCCACGGTGTCATTACATGTAAACTTTGAGTTAATCATATTCAATTTAAAACCTTCATAAATTTCTAATAATAAGAGAAAACTGGAAGCCATCTATGTACATGATATCTTGGGACCTATTGTGCAGAGCACCATATGCCCCTTCGACTACAGAGACTTGCTCTAAATAATCAAGATTCCCCATTTTCTATGTGTCAGCGGCTTTGGCGGTGTCATATGATGCATGCAGTTCAACAAAGATGTAATACACTGGTATTATGGCAGTCCAAACACCAAACCTGATTAAGGAAGCATTTAATTATGGAACTGAAAAGAAAAACATTTATGGCAATGGATAGAATTGGTATCCAAGGCACCAATGGGACTAGGGAAAATTTTAAGAACCCCCCTAAATTTATATATATAATAAATGGGCGAATCCCCATGATACATAGAAAAAATGGAAGGTGATTTTATCAATCATTTAATATGTATATATAATTTTTTTGGGGAATATCTCACCAAATTATATTATCTTGTAAAATCATGGCGAATCATTCATTGGATTACAAAATCTTGTAAGATCTTGGTGAATATTTCACTGAATAATAAAGGCTTTGTAAAGGGCTAACAAAGTTCATAATGAGTATTTCTTGTAATGGCTTGAAGCCTTGCTAATCAATCCATCAAGAACCAAAAAAAGTATATCCCTTATAAGTATATTCCTTATATGGAATATAAAAATATTTCTCATGGAAAGTCAATTAGGTTTAGTGCAGGTGGTAGGGAGAAATCCTACATGTGACAATGTGTTGGAGTCATATTGAGTATTTCTTGTAATGATTATGAGCCTTGTTTTCTAAGAAGTCCCTCGAGGACTGAAATATGTATATTACTCATATGGAATATAAATATATTTCTCATGTATTTGAATATAGATATATGAGTAAGGAGTGTGAAATGAGCCACAATAAGCCCTTATAAAATTGACATGAAGAAGATAAGCGCAAAAAATAAAAAAGGTGAAAATGGAAAAATTGAGAAGAAATACAAGGGAAAAATGGTGAAACAAAAAATTAATAATCCATTGGAGGAACAATGATTAGAGATAGTGAGGGAAGATGTCCCCTCAGCCTAGGGATAACAAAGGTAGACATTAGAACTCTCACTTATGCAATTGTAGCTAAACAAACATTAAGCTCTATGCTAGTCATGAGAGGGAGGAAATCTGGGAATGAAATGTGAGAACAAGAATTTAAATGGAACAAAGCCTTGGGATTACAATCCTTGCTCGTTGAGTTTGGGTACTTCCTTTGAGGCCTATTGAAAAATTAGGAATGATCTATCTATGTATCTTGTTATATAATTAGTTTGTAAAATAGTTGCCAAGTAGCTATGTTAGGGCATGGATTTTGTGAAATGTTTTTTACTCATCCTACCTATCCTTAGATGGAGATGAACAAATATGAGTATTGGAGATATAATTCTCCCATTTTTTTGTTGTAACAAATTGTACAGGTATAGCCATGTCCATCATTAAGTATTACCCAACTGTATTGACAATATTCCCATACCAAAAGCTTTTTAGTACTAAAAAGCATAAAAAATCCAACATTACATACTAAAAGAACATATTATAAAATTTGCATGGTGAAAATCAGCACGAAAGGTTATAGCGCGTAAAGGTTTGCAATAGAAATTAGCATTAAAACTCTTGTAGCCAAGCAAAACAATGATAATAATCCCACGTCTCCCTTGGAATTTTATGTATCAAGACGAAACCCCAAAATGCAAAGCCCTAGCCGAAAATAAGTGAGAACCCCTCGCCTCACTCAAAGAAGAGGTTTTTGCCCTGCAAAAATTCTCAACATTTCAAAGCAACGTCCTTAAAATGTAGAGCCCTACATATATTCGCAAGAGCTAAGAAGGAATATGAGATTTTACTATTTGCGAGCAGGTAAATAGCATGATCATTATTTAAGTAATGTTTTTTTAAATTTCGAAGCTTGTGGCTTGCAATTCAACTCAAAAAAATTATAATGTAATTAACTTATGTATTCTTTATTTTACAGTATTTTTTTAATTGCCTGTTTTTACATCTTAGTATCATCCTCCCAACAATTTGAGCACAAATAAGCCTATCATGTGGCAAGGAATCTTTTTTCTACTAGGGTTTTGGATTTTAGACCATCATTGGAAAACTTGGCTTGGTGTGAATAAAAATGAGTTTTGAATATTTAGTTTTTAAATATGTACTAATTAAAAAAGATTTTATATAACATTTGAAATTAAGGAGAGATTTAGTTTTTAGTTTTGAATATTTATTTTTTAAATGGATATTAATTACAAAAGTCTAGGGAGAGATGTTGTTTTGAGAGAGATTAGTAGATAAGTGTTGTTATGATTTTTCTTAGTGAATTTCAGTTTTCAAATTGTCTATATATATATATTAGGCAAACCCTTGTAACTTGAAATGACCTCTTTAGTTTTGGAATTAAATAATATACATTCTTTTTATTATGTTTTGTGAGTGACCTCCTTGTGGAAAAATATCATGTTTGAGTGATGATTATATAAATAAACCATTACAAATTTAATTATATCTCAATTCAGAAATTGAAAGTGAAGATAATCATTCACTCGCAAATTTGGACAACTTGTAATTATAATTATCAATTCACTTTCCCTTTATATAATATTATCTCATCAATAATTTTTATATCAAGTTAATTAATTATAATTTAAATGAACTTAAAAAAATTAACCATTAAGATAGAAAGTGATTAAGTCATTAATATACCATATTTTACTGTACACAAATATAAAATATAAAGCAACAAAAAAACATTTTTCTCATGATATTAGAAAATCTGAAATCTCCCAACAACTACTAGTGCCTCTAGCTTTTTTTCAGCCCCATAATTGATATTTTTCATATTATTGATTTTTATTTTAATTTAAAATGAAAAAAAAAAGATTAATTAAGTGGATAAATTTCTTTGTTTTGGAATAGGGTTTCACAATTAGGATCAACCTATGCAAACCTCCCGAGTGATATATAGAATATGGGCACTTAATAGGCAAGGGTCATAGATGCTTCACCTAATCAAATGTAAACCATATACCTATATAAAAAACCTTACAATTTGCAAATCTAATAAACTATATGCCTATGTAAAAAAAGCTTACATTTTACAAATCAGAGTATACCACTTTAAGAACTCAAAATATACCTCTCTTTTCATACACACCAACCTAGATCCATCCTTAGATAAGGTGAATGGGATATGAGAATCGAAACCTAGTGAGTGGGAAATGAGAATCAAAACCGAGGGTTTTGATGTTATATACCTAAGGGGGGTATTATGGGGTACAAAGGGAGGTACCCAAGGTAATAATGTAATAATGGGATGGGCCATAGCAATAAATAAGGTGGTTAACCCATATCATGTAAGGGATCACAAGTAGTTAGTAATAATGTAATGGGCCCATGGTATTAGTTCGATGGTATGAGGGAACCATGGTAATGATCCATGGTATTTTATGTATGAGGCCTATATAGAGGCTAGAGACTCCACATGGAGGGATGTTAAGGAATTGTGTCAAGGATTATTGAATGAACAAGCATATGGCTTGTAGATTGTTCTCCTTCCTTAAGGAGTGAATGTATGGTGTTTCCCTACCTTAAGGGTTTGATATTAATAAAGAAGCATTTATAACTATTTAGATCTTGTTATTATTGGGTATATTTGTTATTTCTCATATATTCTGGGTTAGATCTATAACAAGTGATATCAGAGCACTTTCTTGGGCAAACAATGGAGATTTTTTTTTTTTTTTGCAGGATTTCAGGGGCGGTGAGTTTACAGATCAGATGTGTACATTTTGGTGCAAGGTCCACAAAATATAATTGTAGATCTAGATTCTATGTGAAAAAATACCCAATTTCAAAAAAAAATCGGTCAAATCGGAGTCTGAATCAAGGAGATATCACTGATTTAAAAATCAGTGGGGTTGTAGACAAATTTTTAGGGCAGTGAGTTTTCGTCGCAGATCTAGATGTCCTGGTGCAATATCTGCAACATCTAATTGCGGATCTGGATTCTTTGTGAAGAAATACCAAATTTCAAAAAAAACCAGTCGAATCGGAGTCTGGATGAGGGAGATATCGTTGATTTAAAATCAGCTCCTTTTTTGCAGAAATTTTGGTGATGGTGGGAGAGTTGCAGCACAGATCTAAGATTCCAGTGCCTGGATCAAGATTTCTATCACATGGGCATATGCAAAATGATTGTTCCATTTCTGAAAATAGGTCATAGTAGGGATTTTGAACAATATTGACTAAACTGTGAAAATTTCAAATTTTTGCTAATTTTTTTTGTGATGGCTGGCCTAGCTCTGAGTTTGAGGGACTTGTATAAATTTGATGGCTCTCATCCAGCCAAATGGATAGCACAAATGGAGAAATGTTTTAGATTGAATTACATCATGGATGATGAGACTCAGCTACGTATGGGAAAAATGTACTTGGACAATGAAAGATGGCAATGGTGGCAAAGGCATCAACGTCGCTATCAAAGGCCCTTGACTTGGGACATATTCACAAAAGCTCTTATGGACCACTTTGACCGTAAAACTAATCTGGTGGATAAGCTCACACAAACAGACACACAACCTAGTAAAGGTTTTATTTTTACAGAAAAGAAGGAAGCCAAGGAACCTAAAGGGTTATTTTCTACTGGTATCCCTTTATTGCAGGTTCATGGATTGATTCAGAAAGAGAAGATCATTGTTTCTATAAATCTTAATTGCAAGCATAATTTCATCAATGTTAGTTTGGCAAATAAATTGTAAGTTCCCGCAAAACACATTGAAAACACACAGGTGGATGGTGAGGATGTTCAAGTGTATAAGGATTTGAAGATTTCTATGGATAACTATGTGTTGCATGGTGATTTTTATACTTCAGAGACGGATAATAAGGATGTTGTTTTGGGATACCCGTGGATGGAATCAGTGGGTACTATAAAATCTTAACGTGCAAAAGAAATTCCTAAAGTTCTGGTATAAAGAGAAGAAAATTACATTACAGAATATTTCCATAAATAAACAAGGACAGTCCATGGAAGTTGACGAAGAAGATGTTCCAGGGACTGACATATCAGATGATGAGCAATTGATGGTTGATAATCAAACACAAACAGAGGCTAAAGCAGAAAAGGTTACAGGTGCTGATACATCAGATGAGGGCTCAGTGGTTGAAGTAATATTGGAAGATAAGACACCACAACAGGCACCAAAACATAACAGGCAGGCTCCAGTAAGGGGTGAATTAAAGAAAAAGACACCATGGGTTAAAACTTCAACATATCATCACCCACATCACCCCGCAAGACAACAATCAACAAGATGGCAACCAATCAGCCACAAGGACAACAACCCCCGCAGGACAAATAGAGAGGAGTGAAGATCTACCTACTACACATCAACGCAGAAGAGCTACCAGAGTCAGCTTCCATCTCAAGCGAGCGAGGCACTAGCGAGATCGAGGGTTCACCTTTCTCTTGGATGGCTAGATGCACATGCATGGTACCAGTGGACTACTATTTTGAGTAGATCTTATTATTTGTGTTCTTCCCATGTTTCGAGGACGAAACATGCTAAGGAGGGCGGAATGTTATATACCTAGGGGGGTAATATGGCGTACAAAGGGAGGTACCCAAGGTAATAATGTAATAATGGGATGGGCCATAGTAATAAATAAGGTGGTTAACCCATATCATGTAAGGGACCACAAGTAGTTAGTAATAATGTAATGGGCCCATGGTATTAGTTTGATGGTATGAGGGAACCATGGTAATGATCCATGGTATTGTATGTATGAGGCCTATATAGAGGCTAGAGACTCCACATGGAGCGATGTTAAGGAATTGTGTCAAGGATTATTGAATTAACGGGCATATGGCTTGTGGAGTGTTCTCCTTCCTTAAGGAGTGAATGTATGGTGTTTCCCTACCTTAAGGGTTTGATATTGATAAAGAAGCATTTCTATCTATTTCAATCTTGTTATTATTGGGTATATTTGTTATTTCTCATATATTTTGGGTTAGATCTATAACACTCGAGGGATACCCAGAGGAAGAGGGAGGAGATGGATCTAGGATAGTTTATGAGAATCAAAATGTAGCAAGTGGGAAATGAGAATCAAAATTGATGGTTTCGATACATAGGAAGAGGAAGAGGGAGAAGATGGATCTAGGGTAGTTTAATTCCCCCTTTAAAAAGACTATATTCCACATCAATATCATGGAAAATACCATGGGTTCTCATAAAATTGGAGCTCAAAAACCACTGGTAACTTCACTGAATAAGACTACATCCTTCGATGAAATAAGAAAAACCTCCCAAATGATAGCTAGAATATGGGCACTTAATAGACAATGGTCATAGACACTTCATCTGATCAAAACTAGAATATAGACACTTAATAGGAAAGGGTCATATACGTTGCACCTGACCAAAACCATAATCAAAACTCATCAAAACCAGAATATGGGCACTTAATAGGCAAGACCATAATCAAAATTAAACGATATCCCTATGTAAAAAAAAAGATTACATTTTGCAAATCGAAGCATACTAGTTTAAGATATCCCTATGTAAAAAAAATCTTACATTTTGCAAATCCAAGTATACTACTTTAAGAATTCATATCATACCTCTCTTTAGATATACACGAGCCAAGAACCATCCCTCTCTAAGCTTGAGAGATCGAAAAATCTTGAGAGGTTGACAGTTAAGGCTAATGCGAAATGTGAATCAAAACTGAGGGAGAGAGAGAGAAAGAGGGAGAATGAGAAGATGGATTTAGGATGGTATAATTCCCCCCTTTAAATAGAATACATTCAACATGAATACCATGGGTTCTTATAAACCTTGAGCTCAAAAACCAATAATGAACAAAACAATATCTCTCGATATAATAAAAAAATAATAATGTAGAATTTTCATTTTTACATAGGTTTTTTTTTTTTTTTTTATTTCAAATTTACCTTTACTCAACATAAATTGATTAAAAAAATCATAGACTAAATTTATGACATAAAATAATAGCGTAGACTTTTCATTTTAACATATGGTTATTAATTATCAAATCTCTATATAGATCCAAAGTTAAAATGGATCTAGGTTTGTTTAATTATTAATTATTATAATTATTAATTTTATTTATTTAATGTAATTTCTGTGTTTTATGTAATTTCATTGAGTCAAAATATTTTAATTTTTAATTAATTTATTAATCAATTTTTTTTTTTAATTTGATTGAGTCATAATGTTTAGATAACATAACATGACATTACGATATTTTTTCCATACCAAAAATGTAATAACATTAAATTATAAAAAAAAATATAAAATATTTTTATTGTAAAATGAGAGATGGTTTTTGGGCATGTGGTATTGATAAGTCATGGTATTGACCCATGGTATTGTAACAAAGCATGTTCATAACTTAATAATGTCCATGGTAAAGTAGGGGTGAATATCGATGGTTAAAAAAAATGTTATATTATAAGTATTAAATTTTTATGTGCTTATTAATAAAGTTTAAATATGGTTACAAAATTATTAGAATAATTTATATGGTAAGATGGATCTTAATTTAAAACTAGTATTTATATCACACATATTTGAATGTCATCAGGGATTTAGATATATCTTAAAAGTAATTATAATATTTTTTCTTTTAGATTTAACTAAAAAATGTTTAATTAAATTCAAATAAAATATTTATAAATATTTTGATTATGAAATGAGAGATGGTTTTTGGGCATGGGCTAAGGTATTAAATCATTTTAATCTCCCAAACCAAGGGCAAATATCAAAATTCGGCGATTTTAAGGGAATACGATTTCCCAAAATCAACAAATCGGGTCAAATGAAGGTTTGGTTAGTTTATCTACCCATTTTTTATTTTGGGCTAAAATAAAAAAAGTAATTATTTTTTACTAAAATTTGGGCTAGCTATATGAAAAGGGTTTTTAACAAAAAATTCACACTCTTAAAATGTAAAAACCCTGAAATTTCGCCTTTGGGCTATACTTCACCCTAAAATTTACCATGAATGCCACCCCCACATATTTGGCTTTCTATCCATTGGAACAAATAACCTTAGTGCTAATGTACCTAGAAAGAATGCAAGAATTGACATTAGATAACCAATCCACCCATTACTAGTCGCCCAATATACAGTAGTGGCAACTGAGGATGAAATGATTATAACTAGAAATATGATTAGCGTTTGCTGATATTTCATAATTCCTTCTCCAAAAACATAGTATCTCCTCACAAGTAGTTCTATGGTTACTATACTGAATAAGAAGAAAACGTTGATGGATCGTAGGTTGGAGAGGAAATCTAGGCTTGCGAAAATTGCTATAACTGATGTGGTAATGATCATTATAGAAGTTACATCTTCATGCATCTTCCCCACAGTGCCATTACATGTAAACTTTGAGTTAATCATATTCAATTTAAAACCTTCATAAATTTCTAATAATAAGATAAAACCGGAAGCCATCTATGTACAAGATATCTTGGGGCCTATTGTGCGGAGCTCCATTTGCTCCTTCCACTACAGAGACATGCTCTAAATCATTAATATTCCCCATTTCTGTGTGTCAGCAGCTTTGGCGGTGTCATATGATGCATGCAGTTCAACAAAGATGTAATACACTAGTATTATCACAGTTCAAACACCAAACATGATGAAGGAAGCATTTAATTATGGAACCCAAAAGAAAAACATTTATGGCAATGGATAGAACTAGTATCCAAGGCACCAGTGGCACCCCTACATATTTGTCTTTCTAGCCATTGTAACAAACAACCTTAGTGCTAATGTACCTAGAAACAATGTAGGCATTGATATCAGATAACCCATCCGCCCATCACTAGTAGCCCAGTATACAATAGTGGAAACTGACGATGCAATGATTATAGCTAGAAATATGATTAGCGTTTGCTGATATTTAATACTTGTTTCTCTAGAAACATAGTATCTCCTCACAAGTAGTTCTATGCTTACTAGACTAAATAAGAACAAAATGTTGATGGATAACAAGTTGGAGAGGACATCTAGGCTTATGAAAAATGCTATAACTGATGTGGTAATGATCATTATGGAAGTTGCATCTTCATGCATCTTCCCCATGGTGTCATTACATGTAAACATTGAGTTAATCATATTCAATTTAAAACCTTCATAAATTTCTAATAATAATAGGAAACTAGAAGCCATCTATGTACAAGTTATCTTGGGGCCTGTTGTGTGGAGCTCCATTTTCTCCTTCAACCACGGAAACTTGCTCTAAATCATCAAGCTTCCCAATTTTTTGTGTGTCAGCAACTTTGGCGGTGTCATATGATGCATGCAGTTCAAAAAACATGTAATACACCAGTATTATGGCAGTCCAAACTCCAAACCTGATGAAGGAAGCATTTAATTATGGAACCCAAAAGAAAAACATTTATGTCAATGGATAGAACTGGTATCCAAGGCACCAATGGCACCCCCACATATTTGGCTTTCTAGCCATTGGAACAAACAACCTTAGTGCTAATGTACCTAGAAACAATGGAGGCACTCATATTAGATAACCAATCCACCCACCACTAGTAGCCCAGTATACAGCAGTGGTATATGAGGATGTGATGATTATATCTAGAAATATGAATAGCGTTTGTTGATATTTAATACTTGTTTCTCCATAAACATAGTATCTCCTCAAATGTAGTTCTATGGTTACTACTCTGAATAAGAACAAAATGTTGATGGATAACAGGTTGGAGAGGACATCTAGGCTTGTGAAAAATGCTATAAGTAATGTGGTAATGATCATTATGGAAGTTGGATCTTCATGCATTTTCTCAACGGTGTCATTACATGTAAAATTTGAGTTAGTCATATTCAATTTAAAACCTTCATAAATTTCTAATAATAAGATAAAACTGGAAGCCATATATGTACAGGATATCTTGGGGCCTATTGTGCAGAGCTCCATTTTCTCCTTCCACTATAGAGACTTCCTCTAAATCATCAAGCTTCCCCATTTTTTGTGTGTCAGCAGCTTTGGCACTGTAATATGATCCGTGCAGTTCAACAAAGACATAATACACTAGTATTATGGTAGTCCAAACACCAAACTTGATGAAGGAAGTATTTAATTATGGAACCCAAAATAAAAACATTTATGGAAATGGATAGAACTGGTATCCAATGCACCAATGGAACCCTCACATATTTGGCTTTCTAGCCATTGGAACAAACAACCTTAGTGCTAATGCACCTAGAAACAATGCAGGCAATGATATTAGATAACCAATCCACACATCACTAGTAGCCTAGTATACAGAAGTGGCAACTGAGGATGCAATGATTATAGCTACAAATATGATTAGCATTTTCTGATATTTAATACATGTTTCTGCAGAAACACAGTATCTACTCAGAGGTAGTTCTATTGTTACCAGACTGAATAAGAACAAAATGTTGATGGATAGCAGGTTGGGGAGGACATCTACGCTTGTGAAAAATGATATAACTGATGTGGTAATGATCATTATGGAAGTTGAATTGATTGGAGTTGCTTTTTTCTCATGTACCAATGCAAACTAGGGTGGGAACATATGTTTCCTTGCAATGTGGGTCAGATACCTATCGTGGCATATAATACCCACCATTATGACAATGGCCATGCCCTCAAGGGCTCTAAGGGATATTATGTATTTCGCCCAATCCATTCCCACCTTTGTGAAAATTCCATAGTATGCAGCATCAAGATCAATGGTTTTTTAGCTATGCATTTGGCATAATGTCATAACCATGAGACAATAGACCATTATGACGACCACCATGGATTCAATCAATCCAATAGGAATTCCATTTGCAGGATTTTTTGTTTCTTTTGCCATCATTGTCACTTCATCAAAACCAAGGTATGTGAGAAACATAAATGTAACTTATGCGAAAATACCCCCGATGTGTAAGGAATAGGTGAATTCCAATGACATCACTTCTAGTTCCCTTCAAACTGTGGGAAACAAAAATGACAAATTACTACAGATGACGAAGTTTGTTTTGCTGAATGTATCTATCACATGGAAGAAGAGTATGTCTAATGGCTAGATAACGAGAATACAATTTTCCCTATTATATGGAAGTAGTTAATAGTAAATCATAGATAGGCAAAGTCCATTGGCTCATTCAAAGTTTAGGGTTTGTAGGATATGGCAGCCCAGCCATTTCAGCACACTTTGTAGGTGAAAAAAACACTATACTAATTAAAACATCTAGCGACATCAGAATTCAGGTCTCTTACAATTAGCTTCACTCTTGCATACATAAATATTGTCTATTTCTTTCAAGAAGCGGTAGTGTTAAATAGGTACAACTCCTAGAGTTTCCCATATGCAAGTATTAATGCTCCTAGATTTCTGAGACCAATGATGTATGGTCTTCTTTTAATATAACTCCTCGCAAAATAAGCTTAACAAGGATATTTTCAACTTGAAAAAGAATTTTCTTATCCAATTTTGTGTTGATTGTCCCCACCAGATAGTCTTCAATATTGGGGAAATGCGGGATGAGAGAAAATTAGGACAATCATGAAAGAAATTATAAGGATCCTTCTGAAGGCCTATTTTTGTATTATGTTTGAAAATAAACTGGATATTTCATCAATGAGATTGATTTTGAGGTAAATATTTGTTTACAATCCAAAAGAAATTTTCAGAAAATTCATAACAAAATTTGAAAGTTTCTGTTTCATCTCATTTAAGTTACATTGTAGATTTCCCAATGCAGCTTTGGAATTTTTTGCTGAGTAGTGTATCTCCATTGGTAAGAGTTTTAAGATTTAGTTTTGCATCATTATCTTACAATAGATGGCAAAGTTCATCAAACAATTGTATTGGGAAACTAAATATCGTTTGAAATTGAGGGTTATCAATACTAACATGAAATATGTAGTGGTTCCATGAATCCACTGACTGAGGCTTGACAAAGGACTCGGTTGCAACTTTTTCATCCCAGTCTGACATGATCAGTTCAGATGATGTAAGAATACATTGTTCTAAAATAGAGTTTACAACAACAATATCCATTGTTGTATCCTCTTCTGTATCTTCATTAGGGTTTTGATTGACCTCTTTGAGTATTGTGGAGTGAGGAGGAGAATTTTTAAGCATCCCTGTCATTTTCAAGCTCACATAAATATGTTACCAATTTGTTTTCCCCTTCTTCCAATTCTTCTAAGCATTTTTAATGCATTCATTTTGTTATACAGATAAGGACTACTTGTCACTTTCATTATGTCTTTCAACTGCTTTCTTGATCAAGTTACATTGCTTAACGAAGTGATTTTTTCATTTTCAATTCCTTTGTCATTTCTAAAAATGACTTGTTACTAGAGATTTGATATTTGTTGGCAACACAATTCTAGAGCCTATTGTTTTAATATATCTATTTTTTTGGAAACAATCATCTTTAGTCTTTGCTCATCTCATTAATATTTTTCACAAAACTGTAGATAAGAGAAATAGAAAAAATTTCTAAAGTACTTGAGTTTCTACAAAGACAATTGCACAAGGAAACTCTGACAAGCGATACACACATGTTCCACTTACTCAGAATGGTTATACATCTTAGCATTTTTTATACAGTTTTTTACTGAACTTTTAGGGGCATTTTTGAAGCCCTCACAATAGCTTAGGGTTGCCACAAGCTAATCTTTTAGACATTTATGATCACTCAGCTGAAGCAACATCACTCTGTAGATTGTATCGGAGAAGGTTCATCATACCCTTGCACATATGCTTTCTTCCTTTATCAATATGTCAAGATTATAAAGAGAATATTGCTTTGCAATTACAATTTTATGTTTTATATTGGTTTGGCATTTTCCTGCAATTCGGCATTGTTGAATAAGATGAACATACTACAGCTGTGCATATGGTTGCAAATGAACAGTTCGATCTTCAGGTACGTTTTCTTTCAAGATAATTGTCTCTATCTCAACTTATATGTTTAGAAAACTATAATGCAATGCATGCATGTTCATTAGATATGTCTCACACTAAGCATCTACCATTGACATATTTAGTGTGATTGTATAGCAACTCCATTACCTAGAATCGAAGCTCTCTCATCAACCCATAAGCAAAACATGGCCTGAAATGGAAATCAGCTAAGTGCAGTACTTAGTTAGATGTCGAACTATTTTTAGATCTCATGGAGCATCATTGTTGTATCGGAGAAGGAATATGTAACACTTAATGCTACTCTAATTCTCATGGAGCATCATTGTTGTATGAGAGAAGGAATATGTAACACTTAATGCTACTCTAAATCTATGTTTTCATCTCTTGCATGGACTAGTTATACTATTTTTTAGTGTCCTGAAACAAAGAACAACTAATTGCAACACATAGTTAGATGTCAAAATATATTCAGATCTCATGGAGCATCATTGCTGTACGGGAGAAGGAATATGTAGCACTTAATGCTACTCTCAATCCCCCTGATATTGTGAAAGACATATCTAAAGTATTGCAACTCTTGCATATCTAAACTATTTGTTTCTGGATTGTTGTGCATAATTTTACAGTAATGTTAATGTGATTTAGAATGCTTCGATCTAAAAACTAATACGCAAAATCCTTGATATTTCAGAAATTTGTCTATAAAAATGGAATCTCATAATAATTATACTATTTTTTAGTATATTTATTGTCATTGATTAATTCATATATGGAACTGTTCAAACTAATTATACTATCTTTTAGTATATTTACTGTCATTATTAATTTGTATATGGAAATGTTCATTAAACAGGCCTTAAAGTTCTTAATTCGTGCTTCTAGAACCTCTACCGGCAGGGACTACAACTACGACAGTTGCTCTCTTGTTACCTTATAGCATTTGAATTGCGAGTTCCTTATTTTTATCATTCATTCTTTCTACCTATTACCCTAGTTTATTTTATTCATGTTTCTTTGGGTTTTATCCTTTTTTCTATTCACTTCTGTATAAGGTTGGTTACTAACAATGATCCTTTATCACCAATAAGTTTCCTCAAGACAATAGCCAACAACCAACAAGTATAGAGAAGGAACTTCAGTAGCCTACCGATCTACTCGATTTACATGGGTGGGAGCAGTTGTCGTAGGCTTGCTTCAGTGCTTCACTCTCTCATTACCAAAATAAGGTATTTTGGAAGTTATAAAAGAATTTGTGGCTCATTTTTATTCTTTCAAAAATGATCTTGGGAAATTTTCTTATATAGCTCCATATTTCTTTAATTTATCCCAAAATAACCAAAAATAGATGATATGAACAAATATAAATTTATATTATCTATTTCAAAGAGTTTATAATGAGGTTCATCAAATTATTTGGAATTTTTTTTTTTATTATTTGAATGTTTGGCCTAACACATTACAAACACCCATGAAGGCTCGCTTCAATTCTATTGTTGCTTAGAGATGGTTTTCCCTCTTATTTATTTAGAGTAAGAGTTTATAATGAGGTTCATCAAATGATTTGGAAATTTGTTTTTATCTAAATGTTTTTCCTAACATGTTACAAACACCCATTAAGGCTCACTTGGATTCTATTGTTGATTGGACATGGTTTTCCCTCTTATTGATTTAGAGTAATATGATGGGGTGCAAGTGTGGTACCAAGGAATTAGATACATGAGATTTCTCTAGTGGAAACCCCATCTTTTTATGAAGGAACTCTAATAAAGTCTTTATATTAATTAGATTGCATCTATCTCTCATTTCCTATATCCAAAGCCAAGAAATGCATCAACAAGATATAAAGTTGTGAGGTAGATTCAACACACTATAAAAAAAATAGATAAACTGTAATTGGCACTCTACTAAGGTTAGATCACCTTACACTCTTTGCATGCCTCCTTTCATAATTTAGTCCCTCCTGGGTTTACTTATTTTTAACAATAATGAGCATATATACTATTAGTGTGCCAAAACACATAGATTTTACGCGGATAATAATCTAATCACTATCACTTATTTCTTAAAATTAGATCACTATGTCTCTTTACAATTTCACATGTGGAAACATTAGATGTTTATGATTAATGCTTTGTTTTTCATTTTTCAACTTTAATAATTTTTTCTTTGTCTTAGTATATTATACACTAAACCTCCAAACTCCACACTAAACCTCCAAACTCCATTTCTCGTACCCTTTTTGTTTCTCATTTCATTTCTTGTTTCTTGTTTGTGGTAACAAAGTTAAAATTCCTTTCTAAAGCTAGGATACCGGTACACCATCACCCTTGGTACATCTTCAGGTGGTTCATTCCACAACTTGATGAATATATGCACCATTTGCGCTACATCTATGCCTAATCAAGCTAAGGCCTTACAACTATGGGTGCTCCCGAGAAACATGTATCGAAAATACTTGCATTGAACAAAAAATCCTTAAAAAATTACACATCCCACTCTTGCTACTTCACTCTATAGCACTCCATTTCCTAACCAAAAATCCTCAAGGAATTACACATCACACTCCAGCTACTTCACTCTATACCACTCCATTTCCTTCACATTCTTTCTTTCTTTTCATCTATATAACTACCAAGGTATCTACTTCAATATCTTAAATGATCCATAACTAACTTGTATTTGCAACACACTTTATACTTAGGTTGCTCCATGCAATCAATCCAACTCTTCTTCGTCACCTTCAACTTTTGTTAATTGCCAACCACTTTCTGCTGTATAAAATTCAGTGTGTTGGGCCCAGTCTCATAAGATTACACATCTACATTAACAAAGTTGTAGGAGTTAATAAACAAGAAAGGGAAAACAAACAAAATGAAAAATGAATATAACCACATAATTAATAACTCAAGATTTACGTGGTAAAACCCTGACAGAGTGTCAAGGAAACATCCACGGGGCAAGGGATTGGAATCTATATTCGATCAATAAGATTCTCCTTACAATAGTTAGGGCATTCATCAGTTTTATATGGGCCCCCTAAGTTACATAACCGATTATTTGGTATAAAACTAACTTGTTAGTAGCTAATACATTTTACCAAAATTTACATAATTAATTGTCAACTTCCAACAAACTCCACCTTGACAATGATTTTACTAATCCTTTTACCATGCCCATTCATCATCTTTTCTGCAAGCCAAGAGAAGCTAAACACCACCGCAGCTTCTCTACTATAACCGTCTTTGTGAATATGTATGCACAATTCTCTCGCGTATGCACCTTTGGAAGAGCTACTTTTCCGCCATTGATCACATGTCTCAGAAAATGATACCTTACATCAATGTGCTTGGTTCTGTTGTGATAAGCACGATTTGTAGCCAAGTGAATAACACTTTGACTGTCACAAAGTACATTCACTTTCTCCTGCGTCCTTCCAATCTCATCAACTAGACCCTTTAACCAGATTGCTTCTTTAATAGCATCTGAAGCAGCTATATATTCTGCTTCGGTAGTGGATAACGCAACTGTTTCTTGAAACTTTGACATCCAACTAATTGCTCCACCTGTAAGAGTAAAGAAATAACCTATAGTAGATCTTCATAATCAGCATCTACATATCTGCAGACTGATCCTTCACTAACATTAAAGATGATGCAATGGTCACTTGTGCCTCTTAGATATTGAAGCACCCATTTCATTACTTGTCAATGTTCTTCACCTGGATTTGCCATGAACGTGTTGACAACTCCAACTACATGTGAAATGTCAGGTCTTGTAGATACCATCGCATACATTAATTTGCCTACAACATTTTCATATTGTACATGAGACATATATTGCTTTTCTTCATCAGCTCTAAGACTCAAAACCGAAGAAAGGTTAAAATGGGAAGCTAATGGAACATTAACAGGTTTCACATTGTTCATACAAAACTTTTCAAGTACTTTATCCACATACTTATGCTGTGATAACCAAAGCTTAGCATTTTTCCTATCTTTGTGTATCTCCATTCCCAAGATATGTTTTGCTACTCCAACATCCTTCATATCAAATTTCATAGAGAGCTAAGCCTTTAACCTGTTGATCTCTTCCATGATTTTTCTTGCAATAAGCATATCTCAACATACAAAGCTAAGATAATGAATATGCCATTGAAACTTTTTAAGTATACATAATTATCATACTCACTTCTAATAAAGTTTTGGCTCACCATGAAGGAGTCAAACTTTTTGTAGCATTGTCTGGGAGACTGCCTCAGACCATACAATGGTTTCCTTAGCTTGCAAACTAATATTCTGTTGTGACCTTGTACAAAACCTTCTGGTTGTTCCATATATAACTCTTCATTTCAATTACAATGTAGAAAAGTTGTTTTAACATCTAATTGTTCTAACTCAAGATTAAGTAATGCAGTTAGTGCCAACATAGTATTAATAGAAACAAGTTTTACAACTGGTGAAAAAATCTCATGAAAGTCGATACCTTCAACCTGAGAATACCCTTTTTCTACCAGTCTTGCCTTATGCCTTTCGATACTTCCATCAACTTTATGTTTCAGTTTGAAGACCCATTTGCATCCAACAACTCTTCTCCCTTCAAGAAGCTCTACAAGATCCTAGGTATTGTTCTTGGCTAAGGAATCCATTTCTTCTTCCATAGCCGTTTTCCATTTTTCACTATCTGTATCATCTACTGCTTCCTGATAACAAGAAGGTTCCCCATCTTCAGTAATCAAAGCAAAAGATGAAGTAGAATCTTCATACCTTTCGAGAATTTTTCTTTCCCCTGTAGACCTTCATAGAGTGACTGGTTGCTAAATTAGTTCAAAAACTTGAACTGGTTCAGAAACTTCAACAGTTTCCTTTGTATCTTCAACATCTTTTTTTCTAGAAGCTTCTTCTTCCTTTTAATTGTCACAAAAAAATCTAGCCTCCAACTGAACTTGTTGATTTGGCGATATTTGTTCCTGTTCAATTCTTTCAACATTTGATTTTAAAAGAGAATATTCATCAAATTTTATATCTCTACTAATGACTATCTTCTGTGATGTAGGATCCCACAATTAGTATCCTTTCACTGCATAGTCATACCTAACAAAGACATAACATTTCGATTTTGGATCTAATTTTCAACGCTAATTTTTAGGAATAAGAGAGTAAGCATCATGGCCAAATATCCTTAAATGTGAATAATCACAAGACTGGCCTGTCCAAACTTCTTCAGGAATTTTATAATTAATTGCTACAAAAGGTGATCTATTAACTAAATAACAAGCAGTGGATACTACTTCTGCCCACAACTCCTTTTTAAAGTTAGCATTGTTGATCATGCTTCTGGCTCTTTCCATAAGAGTGTGATTCATAAGTTCAACAACACCATTTTGTTGAGGAGTATAAACAACTATTTCGTGTCTAACAATTCCTTCATCCTTACAGTATTGTTCAAATTCTATTGAAATTAATTCACCACCATTGTCAGTTCTTAAACATTTAATTGATTTGCCTATTATTTTCTCTACCATTGCTCTAAATTGTTTAAAGACATTGAATACATCAACTTTCTCTTTTAGCATAAAGACCCGAACTTTACAGGGGAAATCAACAATAAACTTTAAAAAATATAGAGGACTGCCATATGAGACAACAGGAGATGGTCCCCACAGATCAGAACGAATATAGTCTAAAATATCTTTACTATTATGATCCCAGTTTTAAATCTTTGTTTACATTTTTTTCCATACACATAATGTCTACAAAAATCCAACTTCAAGGATTTCAAATCAGGAAGTGATTTACATTTCATCAGTACCTGGAGACCTTTCTCGTTCATCTGACCCCATCGCTGATGCCATCGGCAAGTACCTTCTTCTTCTTTTTCTGACACAATTGTTGCTTCACTCATTTGAGTACTTCCCTTGAGTCTGTAAAGATTTCCGATCTTTTCTACTTTCATAACAACTAAGACGCGTTTAAAGACTTTCAGTATACCATTTTGACATGTCAAGTTATAACCATCCAAATCCAACACTCCCAAAGAAATCAATTTTTTCTTCAAATCAGGTACATGTCTAACCCTAGTTAATGTTTGAACTGTGTTATCATACATTTTAATCTTGATATTTCCCATCCCAACAGTCTGACATGATACATTATTACCGATAAACACAGAACTACCATTTATATTTTCATATGAAGTAAACCAATTTCTATGTCGACACATGTGTTGAGAAGCACTAGAGTCTAACAGCCAGCTTTCAACACCCTGAGAGACATTACATGAAGTTTCATCTATCATACATAATTCTTCAGCAGATAAAACTTCATCTATCATACCTGAATCAACCTAATTTGCTTCATTCCTCGAGTTATCAGACTCTTGTCGTTTCCAACAGTCTTTCTTCGCGTATCCAATTTTATTGCAGTGCCAACATTTTGACTTACACTTCTTTCCCTTTGATTTAGATCTAGAAGACCCCCTTGTTTTTTCTCTTCTTTCTTTTGACCGTCCTCTAACTATCATAGCTTCTTATGTAGTTGTTTCATTATTGGATTTCCTTCATACTTCTTTAGACAAGAGAGCTCCCACAACTGATTCAAATTTCAAAGAATTAGCGGTGCTCAAACTAATTGAAGTTACGAAGTGATCCCATGATTCAGGCAGAGAAGACAACAAGGTTATAGCTTTGTTTTCTTCCTGAATTTTGACTTCCATATCTATTAATTGGCATATAAGTGTATTAAAAACATTCAAATGTTTTGCGAATTTTGAACCCTGCTTCATTCAAAGACTGTACAGTTGTCTTTTCAAATAAATTCTATTGGTTAACAACTTTGTCTTATATAGTTTTCTAGATTTTCCTATAAACCTAAAGCTGTACTCTCTTCAACAATGTTGAAGAGAACTTCATCAACCAGGCATAAGCTGATGGTATTGAGATCTCGGGCATCCAAGTCCTCCCAGTTCGAATTAGTCATGCTTGTAGGTTTCTTATTTGCCCCGTCCAATGCCTTATGCAACCCTTGTTGCACCATCAAATCCCTAACTTTCAGTTTCCAAAGAGAAAAATTTCTCTTGCCGGTGAATTTCTTCACCTCAAATTTTGCATTCGACATCTTGGCCATTTCTTTCCTCCTAGGGTTTCCCTTTTTTTTTCAACTAGGTTTCTCAAAGAAAACAAGGATTTAGGGTTTCTTCAATTTCTGGTTTCCTTTTAAGATTTCTTTGATTTCTGTTTTCCTCTTCAGAAATCTGAGCCTTTTTTTTAATAAAAAAACTCTTTTTTACAAATGTTAACCTTTTTTTTTTGTAATTCATTCTTTTTATTAAAAAAAAATATTTGAATCTGCTCCCCTTCAAAAGCTTTGTTCAAATTTTCTGTTAATATTCCAGAATAGTAAAATTTTCCTTTTTTCCTTAACCAGAGAAGCCCTTCAACAAAATGTCCACTAGGTTTTTTTTTTATCCCACAACAAATAATTTCTGAAAAATTTGCTTCTGAAGAAAAAAATATTTTTTCACAAATACCGGTATTACTTGTTCCACGCAAATTCACCTCCACTCCTCGACAGTTCTGGACAGGTGGACAGGACCAGCAACGAGCAACATCGGCTCTGACAACTGACAGGTCCACGATAGGCTACGCAATTCAGCATGGCTTCAGTACTCCACGATGGTGGTAGGCAAAGCCCTCCTCTTTGCTCTTCAGTACACCATGACGACGGCAGGCAAAGCCCTCCTCTCTACTCCAACACGCAGATGTTTCAACAGCTCTTCCTCTCTACTCCAACATTCAGAGGTCTCAACCGCTCTTCACATGCTTTGGTCCATTCCTCTCCGCTCCAGCACACAGATTCTTTGCATACTATTCCAGACTCCTCCTCGTTCCACGCTTCCATGCGCCTCCTCCTCAGCCCTTGGCAATATTCCATGGAGAAATCAGAGTGAACTTTTTATACACATAGAAGAGGTTCTCGTCTTTTAACACGCAACACTCACAACTCCGATTTCTCCAAGACCTTTAACTAGCTCTGATTTCTCCAAAACCTTCCACTCAACTAACTTGCTCTGATACCAATTGTAGGATTCAATAAACAAGAAAGGGAAAACAAACTGAATGAAAACTAAAAATAACCACACAAGTAATCACTCAAGATTTATGTGGTAAAACCCTGATAGAGTGTCAAATAAACATCCACAGGGCAGGGGATTGGAAACACTATTCCATCAACAAAATTCTCCTCATAATAGTTCAGGAATTGATCAGTTTTATATGAGCATCCTCAATTACAACATCCTCAATTACATAACTGATGTTTTGGTATAAAACCAACCTATTAGTAACTAATACATTTTACCCAAATTTACATAAGTAGTTGTCAATTTCCAACAAAAGCTACCCTAAATCACTTTCCTTTGTCACTGTCACAACAGCCTTTACCACACATGAACACTTTCATCAACACTTTCTTGTGTCATGGTCACAACAACCTTTACCACACATGCAAATTGTCTTCACGGTCTCCAGCTTCCTATATAAAATGCATCATTTAGTCATAGTCGCTTGCTTTGGCTCCTCATACAAGTGATGTTGGGCCATTTCCTTAACAACACCATCTTCTCATGCCACCACTACCTCTTGGTGGCTAAAGAAGCTCCTTCGGAATAAAACTCTTACATAGTTCACTGAAAGTCTATGGCAGAGATCTTTCCACTTTTATCTTGATGTATTTCACGAAATGCCCTGGTCAACGTTTTCCTCGTATCTTGTTCTCCAATTTTTACTGTCATCATGTATGCAGACTCATCAAAGTCTATTGTACCACTCCCATCTTTATCAACGTCCGCAATCATCTCCCTTATTTGCTCATTTGTCCTCTCAAATCTGAGAGCCCTCATTGCACTCCAGTCTGCCTCTATTGATGATGCTATTGACGCCATTTTCTAGTGAACTCTCATGGAGTTTAGTTGCCTATCCTCGACATGATCAATGAGAGAATCCAACAATCTGTTTTTCTAAATCGTTTCTATTTATAGGAATCTGTCCTTCGCGCAACAATCTCATTCGATTCTTTTGCTGCCAATGTTGCTTATTTGATTCAACTTGACTCTGTGCATTTTCCCTTTCCAATACGCCATGACCAGTACAACCACATGAGCTGGTCCATCAGTCCCTCTCTCCTCCACCAATGGTCTTTTTCTTTTTTTTTCATTTTATCAAGCTTTCTAATATTCATTTGTTGGTTCCATTTTTAACTCGGCTGCTTGCCTCCTCTGTATTCTCACACAGTCGCAGCTTCTTGTCAGCTTTGGGAGCAGTGTTCTTCTCGACAGGGGACTTCTACGCGGCAGGCTTCTTCATGCTTCTTAGCGAGACAACAGGTGACTTGTTTTTGGTTTCTATTTCATTATGAGTAGGGTTGGAATTTGGATTTTTATCTATTATTTTTTATATAAAAAATTGATATGTTTTGTTTTTTATTTACAAATTGATATGTTTTGTTTTTTGTGTAAATAAAAAGTATATTTAAAATTTGTTTTTTATTAAATTTTAATAAAAAATTATTTTTCAATAATATCATTATGTTAAAAATCTTCACATATTTATCTTTACATGTTTTGGGTTGTTAAGCTTTCTAGAAACAAAAGTTATATTTAAAATTTTGCCTTGTAGTAATCATCATAAATTAACTTTTCACTAAATTTCATTAAAAAATTATCCTTCAATAATATAATTATGTTAAAAATCTTCACATATTTATCATACTAAAAAACAAAATAACTATAACACATAAATGAATTATTAAATCTTGAATTTTGATTTCAAATTGAATGCAACACTCCCAATAAAATCTTTGGAACCTTGAATAAATGCCATTGACCAACAAAAATATTATCTCTTTTTCAACATACCAATGGGTTCTCAAGACAATTTAGGTCTATAAGTTAATAGTGGGTTAATCAACCTTTTTCCCTAACATTTAAAAGCTTTGTATACAATTTTTATCCATATCCATCTTTAAACATATCAAAACCCACCTTAAATAGCTATATAATTACAATGTATAATGCATAAAATAAAATAAAATAAAAGAAATCATGTAAAGAGATAAAAACATGGAATTCATTTATCTTTTTCTTTAGTGTGTAATTCAATTGACTAATCCTCTTTTTTTCTATATGACATTATTGTAATTATTCAATATTGATCAATCACATTGTCTTTTAACAAAAATAAAAATACAACATTGTAAAATTATAATAGTAATTCAAAAAAAAATTAAATATGATATAATAAGTTAAATTTAATAAATATAATCTAAGCATTATATAGTATGACATTTTTCTAAATATATTTCCTAATTAATTTTATAAAATAATTTATAAATTTATAAAATTTAAATACTTCAAAAAAAAACCTTCAAAACATTACAAAATATAATTTTAATAATAAAAAATAAAAATATTTACCAAAAAAAATTATATTATCAAATTTAAATTAAAGAAGAAAACCTATAAAACATTTAAAATATATAAATTTAAATCAATGTTCATAACTATGCCATTAATTATATATCTCACTCCAAGGGATATGTTCTTAAAATAAACTGAGTTTATATATTAGATCACTCTACTTGAATAATAGATTTTTTCCATCCAGAAAACCTACTCAGGACTCCTAATTAATACTCGTTAGGCAGTTGAAATTATTAATGTTATAAGTAATGAGTCCTACAGTCATTGTCAATTCCAAAAAAACCTACTCAGGACTCCTAACTAATACTCCTTTAGGCGGTGGAAATTATTAAGGTTATAAGTAACGAAGGTACTCCTTTAGGCGGTGGAAATTATTAATGTTATAAGTAACGAGTCGTACGGTCATTGTCAATTAAAGGCCTAACTCTAAGTACCATCCAGCTAAAAATGAATAAGGAATTTCAATATCTTTCTTTTTCTTTATTTCTTTTCCATCTTCTCGAGAACAAAGTTATACTATTTTTTTTTTTAAGCTATTTTGAAATTTATCGCTGACATAAATATCTCTCAAGCTTCGCTGCATCATTTGAGTAAAATGCCATGGACGCTTAATGGAACTTAAATTAATTCATCAACCTCTTTTTGGAATAGGCGTTGATTACCGATGCCATAATTCTTTTAGAAAGTTTTTTTCGTTAACATCTAGTTTTTTTTACCATAATATTATCTAGTTTTTTTTACCATAATATTATTTAAATTGTTTTTTTTTTTACCATAATATTATTTAAATTGTTTTTTTGACCGTTGAACTGTATTCTACATAATTTTAAATTTGAAAATTGTAATGTCAATTTTCTAAAATTTTTACTAAAATCATCTTAAAATTTCCAAACAAAATTATGACCCGCTTACACAGGTATTTTTAAAACACGGCTCAGAGACTCTGCTGTACGAGTAAGCAATCTAGGTTGTTGTCCTGACTCCTTAAACTTTCTTACTATACACGCCCCCTACCTAACATGACTCCTGTGCATGAGTCTTACATTTGATTCTAATGACAGTACGAATCTTTCATTAAAGCCCTGTTTCACATTATTGTAAAATTAAACTATTTTAGGGTTGTTTTTGCTGATGTGGAGTTCTCTCCTAGGATATATTCAAAATATATTAAGCAATCAATGCTCTCATATATGGGATTCAATTTAATTTATATTTGTGGCATACTAAAAGTCAGTTTAGTCACTTTTACCTTTGCTTTCTACTTGTAAATATTTTCACGAGCATTTAGAATAAATATATTCTTATAATTCTTTAAACAAATATAGGAATGATAATCAAATTCAATGGTAAAGGATATTCAATAGAGAGAGAGTGGAGAGAATTTAAAAATGAGGATGAAAAAACAGAATGGAGACAGACTCCCCATCTGAAGTTTCACCATTTCTTGTTTCTTCCGTGGAATGTTGAAACCGTTTGCGTCGATTGCTTATATAATTAAATGCATATTATTAACTTGTGAAAAAATAGCCATTAAATACAATAAAACTGTAAATGAAATATGTATTTAAGAAAAGGACACATGAGAGAAACACAAATTTAACTGGAAGAAAAACATGGAAACCAGAGTAACTTAAAATTGTCGGATTTGATTGTATAAATACACTACCAGTACCACTTGTATTACAGAAAAATTTCCAACTGTTTCTCGCTGTCCCGAAACAACCGATAGCTTTTAGATGAGTCTCGGGTGAAATTACTCTTACGAACAGTGAATTTCATCTGCACAATATTCATATTCATATGGTGAATGTTGGGAATTTTCTGGTAAATTTCAAAATAAAACGAGTGAACACAGACACAATGTTCTGTTTTTCTCCACAAGATCTTAGCACAAGAAGCCTAAAAAAAATGTCTGAGTAGACAGTGTTTTTACTCATACAAAATAAAACTTGAACTTGTATTCATTAATCAAAAACAACTTTAGTTATAAATTTCTTCTTTTCTCTCAGAGGGATTCACCAAGAATATTTCAACAAAAATTACTCTGTCTCCTCTTGAGATTTTACACTGCTGTGTTTAAAAATCTCTTTTACATTCACAAATAGACTTAAGCTACACAAAATTACATTCAGTGCTATCTAAAAAAAATTTACATGCTGTAAAGGAAAAAATCCTCTTATTTCATTCACTGCATTACAAACATAAAAGAACTTTTGTCTCTGTTGGAGAGATCAACACACTGTTGTGTGAAAATTACACATTCACCAAAAAAAACTTACATTACCCTCTTCATTGTTGTGTGAAAGATTTCATTATACTCACTCATAGGTGCCTCCTTTCTCCTCATTACATTACACGCAACAACAACATAAGAAATTACATATATGTTCTCACTACATTACACGCAACAACAACATAAGAAATTAAATATATGTTTTTACTTCTTCCGTAAAAAATACTACACTCAGTGGAAAATATAAAACATTAAAATTAAAAGACTTACCTATATCTACGATACTGTAATAAATTTTATTAAATATTTTACTCATAAAATCAGCGGTCAAAATGAAACTTCACGCAATCTCCATTTGCTACAGGCATGTACATTGACTTTGGTTTAATCAACTGTCATCATCCATCCTTGCAATCGGACGAATATCGCTTGCCCAAACAAAACGAATGTTACGTCTTGATAAAAAGCTGTTTTGCAAAAAGTACTTGGGACGCGTCAAATTTTGATTGTATCGGGGGCGTTTGAGAGAATACCACTGCCTCAGCAAAAGCGGTCCAATGGGAGACTGGTGGTTTTCAGAAATTAAATGCGGCAGGTGAAATTATTATTTCAACACTCCCCTTTAATTTGAACTCTTGGGCGTTGAGTCATACCCAAACATTTCCTCAAAAATTCAAAACTTTTCTGGTCCAATGGCTTGGTCAGAATGTCTGCAACCTGCTCTTGAGTCCTGCAATGTTCTAAGACAATTTCTCCATTGCTTACCAATTCTCTGATGTAATGAAACCTTGTGTCAATGTGTTTCGTTCTCTTATGAAACACCGAATTCTTGGGTAATGCAATAACTGAGCTATTGTCACAAAAAATTACCGTTCCTTTTGCTTGCTCTTGGCCTAAGCTCCTTAAAATTCTTCTCATCCAAACTACTTGACATGCTACTGCTGTAGCTACCACATATTCTGTCTCTGTTGTAGACAACGCTACAATAGGTTGTTTCTTAGAAGCCCATGAAATGGCTCCTGAACCCACGTGAAAAACATAACCGGATGTGTTTTTCTGATTATCTACACTTCCAGCCCAATCACTATCACTGTATCCAATTAAATATGAACATTCTAAGACAGTATATAAAATGTCAAACCTCTTAGTACCTTTAACATATCTCAGAATTCTTTTTGCAATGTGTTTCTTTTGGCCTCTCCATGAATCTGGAAATTAAACTAACAGCAAACATTATACCTAGCCTAGTTGCAGTCAAATAAATTAGGCTACCAACTATGCTATTATACAAGCTAGGATCAAAATCCTTGCTGTTGTCCTCTTTGTTGAGTTTTAATCCCATCACTGTGGGAGTGATTTTTGCCTTGCACTTTTGCATATTAAATCTTTCCAACACTTCATTAACATATTTTGCTTGTGAGATAAAAATCTCATTTTCATTCTGATCTACTTCTATTCCTAAGAAGTATCTCAGAAAACCCATGTCAGTCATCTCAAATTCTTCTTTCATGACTGTTTTGAAATTTTCAATAAGGTAATCATCATTGCCTGTGAAAATAACATCATCAACATACAACACAACAATTAGTAATTTACCATCATTTTCTTTGATGTAGAGGGTGGGTTCTCCCTCACATTTGTCAGATCCATTTTTCAGTAGATAGGAATCTATCCTATTGTACCATGCTCTTGGTGCTTGCTTAAGCCCATAAAGATCTTTCTTCAATTTGCACACTTTGTGCCAAGGTTAATTTTAGGGAGAATAATCCCCCAAAGGCGAAATTTAAGGCTTTTTATATTTTAATGGGGCGAATTTTTAATTAAAATAATAAAAAATTTCTTATATAATTAGCCCATATTTTATTTAAAAATTAATTTATTTTTTTATTTTAGCCCAGGGTGGATAAACTAACCGAATCATATTTTATCAAAATCGCCCCTTTTTTATATTTGATCCGGGTTTGGGAGAGCAAAATCACCATTTCTGATTTACAGTTTGGGTTTTCTGGTTTGGGAGTGGTTTGTGAGGGTCGATTTGGTCCAGGGAGTGGTTTGTGAGGGTCGATTTGGTCATGAGATGTTAGATTTGTTTTGAAATGGAGGGCGGAGCTTAATTTGTTTTCAAATGGAGGGCGGCTCCCTGTTTTCACGGATTCAGCCCGCTGTTTTTGTGTATATGGCTCCCTGGGTCCCTGTATAAAAATGTTTTTGAAATAGGTTTTTTCATCCTAGTTCACAAATCTAAATGTTCTAGTTAGCAGCAGGAGTTCCGGTGCGATATTCTTGCATTTTCAAATTTCAATCCACTTATTCTTCTCTTCTTTTTGTATCCATTGTTCCTTAGATTTGAACGGCTCATGCCACTGCAGCAGCAACAACAACAGTCGGTACTTGACAGAATTGTTGGTTGAGCACGAGAAATTAGGCCCCTTTATGCAGGTCCTGCCCATCTGTAGCCGGCTTTTGAATCAGGGTAAGTTGGCTTCATATGTCTTGTATTTCTTCAAGTTTGAAGTACAGGAGAAGATAGTTGTTGAGTATGATACAGATTATCAGTTGTTTTGGAAGGCCAAATTAGGTGGATTCATGCCTCCTGCAGTTGGAAGAGGGGTGATAATCACTTTGCCAGTGAACGTTGAATGCTTCCGTTGGTTTGGAAGCAAATATAATCGTGGCTCCAAATTGTTCTCACAAACCCAGAAATGCAGACTGCTAGAAAATATTAGATTTGTGTTGTCTAAAATGTGGCGCAGTAGTTATTTTTATTGGCAAAAGATAGGGTTGTAGGGCCCTTAAAGTATATGGGAAACATACAACATCTGGACTTATGGAAACATGGAGCTTGGATCTTCCAATAGGTGGATCTCGGAAAAAATAGAAGAATTCTTGATTTCCCTTCTCAAGAAAAAAGTGTGAATGGCTGTTAATAGCCCCTTGCTGTTCCAAACATCATTTTATTTTCTTTACTGAATGGTCTGATTTATATTCCAACCTTTCTTTTTCACTACATGCTCCTTTTTCCAACCAAGATCATGTTACTCCACAGCGTTTAGTCGATGCAAATCATATATATATGGCATTTATTTCATGTATATTGGCAGTTGAAATTTTGCCAATATTTCTACGACAACTATTATTGCTGATCAGATCTTGATTGTCTGCTGGTCACATTTTTGATTTTGGGATTGTCTAGTATAACTAACATTAGAAGGTTCTTTTCAGGAGTAAATGTTCAACTCATTATTTGATGTAGAGGTCTTTTATAAAGGAGATGACTGTTGAATGAGTTGAATTTTCCTTTTCCTTGTAACTTTGTTTGTGGCTTTCCTTGAAGAATGTCTGGACTTGTTTATGTTGATTAAGTAGCATCTTTCATCAAAAGGTCGTGTTGTGCACAGGCTTCAAAATTTTGCCTGCATGTAATGTTGTTTTGATTCATTCAGTTTGGATGTGTGATTGTATGTTTGAATCTTTGTCAACTTTATGGTCTTTAAGACTTATGCATTGCTACATTTTTAATGTTGTAAAGTAAGAAACTGAGGCAGGAGCTGCTGAGGAATGTGGCAATATCTTGTAGTTTCTCAAGCTGATATTCTCATGTTCGTGTAAAAGGTATATTAACTCTGCTGATATTCAAGCATGGGGTAAGTCGCCGTGATCTGCTTACCCTTTTTATGATTGTCTGTGTCCTCCTTTTTGTTGTGTTGTTGAGCTGGAAAGTTATCAGTACTTACCCTAAATATTACAACATTTGGATGTTTGCAGTCTGCCATTATCCCAAGATGAATATTGTGATGGAGAAGGCAACTTCCTGCTTCTGATTCCCATGTATTGTTCGTGTTGGAAAGATCGAGGCAATGATTGTTGTATTTTTCATATTTTTCATTCAGCTTGATCTCGGTACAATTGTCTCAAATGTCTTTTATGGTGAGAGGGAGCGTTATAGTCATGTTGCCAAGTATGGGCTGGTTCATAGGGTTTAGTGGGGGGAATTGGGTGTTTTCTTGCCTGAGTCATGGGTCAGTTAGCACTATTTATATCAAATGTGGCCTGAATGCTGTTTGAAACTGGAGATACTGATGACCTCAATGATGTGAAAAATTGGAGATACCGTATGGCCTCAATGTTGTTTGTAATCAAAATATGGATTGAACACAGTGTCTGTATAGACTGTAGTTCAAGTTTTGTATAGACCTTTTGAAAAGTTTTCGAGGCAAGAAATCTGTTGTATTAATATTGTCTGATTTGTAATAGAGAAACTGCTATGAGGTGCTTTGGACTACTTGGGAATGAATTTTTGTCTTAGATTTCGATAGTCTGTAATGTGGTAGACAATAAGATGATTTCTTTTCTCACGGATTGCAATTGCTTTCCGGAAGATGGGGTATACCTGTTCATGGTACTTCTTTCGACATCAAGTTGATAAACCTTCCCTTAGACTTGAGTTTTGTTTGGTTCTTTTTCGTTGGGTGATGATAAAAAATGTAATATTCATTTGTATTTGTTGATTTTATACTCATGGAACTTGTTTCTTATTGTACTCAGTTCTTTTGATGCAAGAGAGAACAACAGACTAGCTTGAGCTTGAGGTACTTGAAGGGGCAGCAGCTCTCTTCTCAAGCGGTATGTGTTCTAGTTCTCAAGTGTAATATGAGTAAATTTAGAATGTAATGCCGTTTGACAATACTTGTAAGCACTTTGAAGCAGTGTAATTTCATCAACACTACAGTGTTAGAGAAATTTGAGAGATTGCCTTTGGTCGTTTTTCCATAATGTATCTGATTTGACGACTGTTGTACGTACATGGTACTTGTAATGCACAACAAACCAGGAAATACTTTATTGTATTGCCGCACTATTAGAAAATATAATTGTTGAAGTTATAGGCAGTATTGCTGCTTGAAAGCTGGGATTGATCCTGTCAGGTTTTGGGCCTATAAACTGTTCTGCACCTTCGTTAGTGCTTCATTCATCAATGGATGAAATGCCTTCATTACTCAAACTGCAACTTTCAACGATCTAAAGTTATATTACTTATTGTCCTAATAAAATTGAAGTTTATCATTTATAGCTTACATGTGTGTAAGTTACATAATTAAAATCAAGGATGCTCCCTCATAAAATGGAAAGAAATATCCAAACCAAAATAAGGCAAGGCTGTAGTTTGAGAGTTTAAAAAAATACACACTATTATGGAAAGATTGTAGTTTCCAAGAGCATATGTAAAGTAATACAGGGGAAAGTTTGTGGCATCAAGTCATAGGGCAAAAATATGTGGACCTATGATCTTTGGAGGAATGGATTAGACTTCCAAATAAAATTATTACAAATGTCTCAATGGTTAAAAGGCTCTTGTTCAATCTTTTGCTCTGCTGGGCAATTGGCAATGTGGAGAATAGGAAATGGATTGAATGTGAAAATAGGTGAAGACCCCTAGCTCCACAAGATTAATGAAGAAACTATCAAGACCTTGGAAATGGCATACTCACTCAAGCTGATGTTATGTCCAAAATTGATCACCATATCGAAACAACACTGGAAATTCGCAAGGTCAACAGGCTTGGAAGGAGGTTCAAAGGACAATCGAGATGGCTATGTTAACATATTACAACTAAGTACAATGTGGAGAATAGGAAATGGAGAGAAATTGAGAATAGGTGAAGATCCCTAGGTGAGGTTTAAAAGGCTCCAGGAGATTAATGAAGAAACTATTGAGACCCTGCATAACAATGGAACACACTCAAGCTGATATTGTGGATCCAAATTTGACCACCATGCAGAAACAACACTAGATATCAGCAAGTTTCTTGATGGGTTGCTTGGCTGTATATCTGACTTTGATTAAAATCTGGTCTAACTGCTTGGCCTGATCTTTCCTAATCATTTGGATCTCAGTTGTAACCATAGTTTGAAGCCACCTCTTCGGGATTCTGATAGGGTAATGTGTTTGTACCTTTTTAGGTATTGTCATTCAAGTATGACACAGTGGACAGGCTAGCTTCAGTAGCTGTGAAACCACGCCCTGGATTATGTCCTTCAGAACCATGCATGAAGCCATTCTTTACTGGATCTACATACGATACAGAGAAATTATTGCTGGGCTTTTTTGGTTCAAAGATGTTCACACATTCACTAGTTGATGGAACAACTACTATGAAAGAAGGATCAAAGAGGCCATCAAAATAGAAAATAATACAAGTTGTCTTTAGCAAGATGATGGATTAAAGATTAGTTGTAGACTTTTAGTTGGCTTTCATCTCTTAGGAATAATGAAGTGCAAAGCAACAACTGAAGCTTTTCTCTGTGCTCAGTAGTCTAGGTTGTAGGTTGGGTTCTCACACTTGCATCTTACTATCTTAGAATATTTTATATCATGACAAGCATAATCAACTTACCCCTTTTACTGTGGCTTAATAATGATGACGAAAGTCTATTATAATTCATGTTCAACCGGTTATACAATTAGTTCATTAACAAATTAAGGAAGCATGTAAATATATATACCGAGGAAAGATGAAATATCTTGACACTAAAGTCCTGATGATGAACCTTAGTTTGTGGGCTTAAAACATCAAAAGAACTATGAACCAAATCACATATACTCCAACAACCAATGGAGGAATGCCTTCATTCATCAATGGATGAAATGCCTTCATTACTCAAACTGCAACTTTCAATGATCTAAAGTTATATTACTTATTGTCCTAATAAAATTCAAGTTTATCATTTATAGCTTACGTGTGTGTAAGTTGCATAATTAAAATCAAGGATGCTCCCTCATAAAATAGAAAGAAATAGCCAAACCAAAAGAAGGTTGAGAGTTTAAAAAAATACACACTATTATGGCAAGGCTGTAGTTTCCAAGAGCATATGGAAAGTAATACAGGGGCAAGTTTGTGGCATCAAGTCATAGGGCAAAAATATGTGGACCTATGATCTTTGGAGGAATGGATTAGACTTCCAAATAAAATTATTACAAATGTCCCAATGGTTAAAAGGCTCTTGTTCAATCTTTTCCTCTGCTGGGAAATTGGCAATGTGGAGAATAGGAAATGGATTGAATGTGAAAATAGGTGAAGACACCTAGCTCCACAAGATTAATGAAGAAACTATCAAGACCCTGACAATGGCATACTCAGTCAAGCTGATGTTATGTCCAAAATTGATCACCATAAAGAAACAACACTGGAAATTTGCAAGGTCAACAGGCTAGGAAGGAAGTTCAAAGGACAATCGAGATGGCTATGTTAACATATTACAACTAAGTACAATGTGGAGAATAGTAAATGGAGAGAAAGTGAGAATAGGTGAAGATCCCTAGGTGAGGTTTAAAAGGCTCCAGGAGATTAATGAAGAAACTATTGAGACTCTGCATAACAATGGCACACACTCAAGCTGATATTGTGGATCCAAATTTGACCACCATGCAGAAACAACACTAGATATCAGCAAGGTTCTTGATGGTTGCTTGGCTGTATATCTGACTTTGATTAAAATCCGGTCTAACTGCTTGGCCTGATCTTTCATTAACAAAATTAGTTCATTAACAAATTAAGGGAGCATGTAAATATATATACCGAGGAAAGATAAAATATCTTGACACTAAAGTCCTGATGATGAACCTTAGTTTGTGGGCTTAAAACATCAAAAGAACTATGAACCAAATCACATATACTCCAACAACCAATGGAGGAATTCCTTCATTCATCAATGGATGAAATGCCTTCATTACTCAAACTGCAACTTTCAACGATCTAAAGTTATATTACTTATTGTCCTAATAAAATTCAAGTTTATCATTTATAGCTTACGTTTGTGTAAGTTACATAATTAAAATCAAGGATGCTCCCTCATAAAATGGAAAGAAATAGCCAAACCAAAATAAGGCAAGGCTGTAGTTTCCAAAATAAGGCAAGGCTGTAGTTTGAGAGTTTTAAAAAATACACACTATTATGGCAAGGCTGTAGTTTCCAAGAGCATATGGAAAGTAATACAGGAGCAAGTTTGTGGCATCAAGTCATAGGGCAAAAATATGTGGACCTATGATCTTTGGAGGAATGGATTAGACTTCCAAATAAAATTATTACAAATGTCTCAATGGTTAAAAGGCTCTTGTTCAATCTTTTCCTCTACTGGGCAATTGGCAATGTGGGGAATAGGAAATGGATTAAATGTGAAAATAGGTGAAGACACCTAGCTCCACAAGATTAATGAAGAAACTATCAAGACCCTGGCAATGGCATACTCACTCAAGCTGATGTTATGTCCAAAATTGATCACCATATAGAAACAGCACTGGAAATTTGCAAGGTCAACAGGCTTGGAAGGAGGTTCAGAGGACAATCGAGATGGCTATGTTAACATATTACAACTAAGTACAATGTGGAGAATAGGAAATGGAGAGAAAGTGAGAATAGGTGAAGATCCCTAGGTGAGGTTTAAAAGGCTCCAGGAGATTAATGAAGAAACAATTAAGACCCTGCATAACAATGGCACGCACTCAAGCTGATATTATGGATCCAAATTTGACCACCATGCAGAAACAACACTAGATATCAACAAGGTCAACAGGTTTGGAAGGATATTCGTTTGACAATCGAGTTGGCTATGTTAACAACTTAACATATTGCAACTAAGTACAATCAAAATTAGAGGTAAGGAGGATGAATTAAATTGGTGTAACAACCTTGATGCAGTGGGCTAAACAACAAAGCTTGGTTACAAAGCAGTGCTCACAGAGAAAACACAAGGGGAGCCAGTATGCTGGTAGAGAAGCATATGGAAAATCAAAGACTAAGTCAAAACTAAGTTGTGTTTAGAAAAAAGATATTGGAATTTAACTGAGGATATAAACCTACGATACCTACCACAGTCCGGGTAGAATTTGAATATTTTTCTAAATTCTTAACCAGAGCATATAAGGGTTCCCCTACATATTAGCATCAGTGGTTGTACTTTGTAGTCCCATTTACCTATCTGTCAGGCTTTATTTGGACTTAAATAAAATTATCTTGCCTTATCTACATTGTTTCTCAGCCTTATATCTTATGCTACAAAATTAGATACAACTTTGTAATAAAGGCAGGACAACCTTTCAATCTGAGTCTTGAATTGCAGCATCCTACAAGTTGGTCATGCTTAAATTTTTATGTTGGCAGGTATTGAACGATGATACTATATCTATAAAATATATTTCTTCTGTACTAACTGTATTGCCTAGAATATTTTGGTCATTGAAGTTGTGGGTTGGCAGGCTCTAATAGCCCACTTGGAGCACAACCCCTTGAAAAAATTGACTTTAAGAAGAATTACATGAGAAAATTGTTGTCACTTAGATGTTAGTAAAAACAAGTAGGTCTTTAGAATTTTGATCATAGTTGAGAACATTCCTGAGATAACTTTCTTTGATACTCCAGACTATAAAATTTCTGAGAATGCTGAAAAATGGAAAAACTGGAATTAGACATGCTTAAACCTTCTACACTCCTCAAAATAGTTCCGCTTACACTGTTTGATTTATAAAACAGAGAATTCCAAGCCAACTGAGCAATGGCATTCATCAACTCCTATATCTTCAGACCTGATTGTTTCTCTTGAAGTCTCATCTTCCTAAGGCTAGTGATTGGTCAGAAAGAAGCCCTGACTTTCAGTAGATGAGCTTTTCTCTAAACAAACCTCTTGATGTGGAAGCAATAGTGGCTTTCCTTGACCCTGTCAAGACTTCCAAATTAAGCTTTCCATCTTATTATATTTTAACCATTTATTTTTCACATGCTAAGGGATGGAGGCTCTACCCTTTCCATACTTAGATTTCTGGTTGTTCAAATTTCTTCCTCAGGTAGCAATACCCTTTCATTTGGCTTAGCATTAGCTTTTATTTTTTGGGCATGGTAGACATACTGTAAGCTGGCTTGGGAGGAGGGGACCAGGTCCTGAATCCTGTCAACCAACTTCTGTAGGAAATTAGAAATAATTCAAATAAAGTGATGTTGTTTCAATGTTATACAAATGAATTATTATATTTTATGTCTTAAAATTTTATAGTTTCCCATTATCATTGTTAAATAATTTTTGTGAAATTCCATTTTGCCTCAAAATTCAATTTCTGATATATGTTCTTTCAATGTTGACTCAACAATTATTTTGCAAAGTATAATTCTATTTTCTATGAACAAGTGAATTTATATGAAGCATATCTCAACGTTTGAAAACTGTTGATGCAGGTTTGCAGATCGATTGGAAATTTTACTTGTGGAATATTTAGTGAGATGTCAAAAGATAATCATGGGAATAAACCATTAAGGCAAACATATGTATTATCATACTTTCAAAAGGCTCCATCCAAAAATACACATTCTCTTCATGATTCAAGCTCCTTTGAACAATCTGTTACTAAGAGAGAGGTTAACTCTTGTGGAAATGCATTTGATATCCATACGATGGATGAAGAAATAGGTTCCTCAAGTGGTCAGGGTGAGATAAATGCAGTTTCAACAGAAATTGGTGATGAAAATGTTAAAGATTTTTCCTTGGAAAGTGACACAATCCATTCGCGGAAAAGGAAAAGAGGCCAGTGGGCCATAGGAAGACGATTCCAAGAAAATTGGGTCTCAAGTTTTCCATTTATTGAAGAAATACCTCCTAAAAATGAGAAAGAGATTTTCCAACAAGTTAGATGTATTGAGTGTAGTTGGAAAACTCAAAAGGAAGTGAAATTTCAGATGAAGCTAGATACGGTACAAAAGCATGCAGGAAAGGTGTAACACTCCTGCAATGCTCAAGAGTCAGGGTTGACCCCTAGACCAAACTTACAGGAACATGAATGCATTGGTGAACATTTTAGATTTAATTTTCAGATGTTCTATGAAGACCAATTATTTAGCTTTCTAATAAAACTCAAGATTCCACCTATGAAGCTTGTCATAAAGGTTGGGTCTCTAAACTCAAAGTGGCATCATCAACAATGTCTCTTATCAACCAATACACTCAACCGTGACACTAAAATAAATACTATAGAGTCATACCCAGGAGGTATCGTTCATTCAATGAACAAATATCAAGCAATTAAAACTAATGTTCCACCTAGGTTCCAAGATAGGGGGACGTGGGAATGGGGAGACACACAAGGGGAACACATGGGAGCACCCCCAAATTTTAGGAAAAATCAAGCGGATAGGGGGATGTCAATATACGTGTGTGTGTGTGTGTGTGTTATAAACATGATTCAAAATTAAATTCAGTAATGAAATATATTGATTCACACATCATAAATGATTCAATAGTAGATACTAAATTCTAATTACTAGACTAGTAAATTCAAATTACTCAAACTCAAAAATATTAAAAGGTGATGATTCAAAGACTTGGTCTAAGGTCATTAGTATAAAAAATCAAGACTCAAAAGTTAAAACTAAAAATTATCAATGGACAATGAACCAATGTTATCAGAATTGGACCAGTCATCGAACGAGTTGACCCGAAAACTGATAATTGGAGAAAAACTAAACCAAAAGATCAGTGAACCAAAAATTACATAAATATTAAGTTTTTTCAGAAAAAAATAAATATTCATCTACATCAATATGAATCTAAACCGTTATACACAAATATGAAAATTTTCTCATATATATAACAAGTAAAGGTGCATATAAACATAATAACACTGACTACAATCCATCTTTGAACTAGAAATGCATCAACAAAGAGGTTGTAGATGGTCTATATAGTCCAGAAGAAACCATGCTACAACAAACACCTACATATCATCATGCTAGAGTGAATTGAATCTATGAAATAACTCCAAGGACCTAGAGCCAAGTCAGCTTTTTAAGCACTAGTCAGAAAAAGCTTTGTAAAAGCAATACAAAAAAGCTACAACTATTGTGAAAAAACTAATACCATTGCTAAGACACATTATAAGGCTTGGCGTTAGAATATTCATCTATTATAGTTGAAAAGTACATATCATAGAATTCAGAATCTACCATGCCCTCCTAAATTGAATCCAACTTTTTCTTATCAATGTGCACTCTAGTAGAAGCTAGATCCTTCTTCTTGTGAAATGTTGATGCACCAACTGGTATAGCATCTGTTGAAGCGACATTTATGATTTGATCTTGAATATTATTCTCATATTTGTTTGGAATGGTAGAAGTGGGGTCGGAGAGGTCACGAGGGTATTTCTTCGGCATTCATTTAAAGCAATAGACTCTGAAATTTCCACTTTACTCTTCAATTTGGGCTTCAAACCATGAATTCTTGTATAGAGTCTGCAAAATAAACCCATATAGATATATTTTATTTATAACATAAGCACACTGTATCTTTTGGAACATAGACACATCGTACCCATAAATAAGCTAAATTGATAAGTGGTTGAACAAATACAAGTAGAATGTGTCACAATCCAAGTATTAGATTCCAATCCTTTTTGAGAGTATTGACACATATCTCTCCATTTCTGGCAATATTAGGGTGGAAGACTTTTTTGAAAAAATACCCTCGAGTCACACATCCAATACAAGTTAAAAAATGGAAGATTTAGTATTCTTTACATCATAAACAATGTTTTGATCTCAAGAAAATTCAAAGAAACTAATAATTCACTCATGATATGATGGCACTTAACATCATTAGGTTTTGTTTTTTGATGTTTCATCAATGAAGAAAATGAAAAGTGTTAGGTGCATGTCTTTTTTTCCCTACCGGTCTGATGTTAATAGAACAATGTTCATTAGCGCTAAGTTTCGTTAGTCGATATTCAATCAACTGAAATAGTGGAAATAATGATATTCAAGTTTTGTTTCTTCTAGTTGTTGGGTGGCTCCATGATGTAGTAAATGACTATGGAAAGTGAAGGGAAGTTGTGTTATGTTAATTGATAACTAGATCATATTCCAAAGAGGAAAGTAGTAGCCTTATGGCCAATTAACAAAAGTAAAAGACAATATTTGGAAGACGAGTTAATGGTCAATATTAACTAATGGGACTTTTTGAAAAAGGAGACCATGAAATAATCCTCAAGTTTCCCTTGAGCTAAGATAGACTTGTCATTGGAATCAATAATCCCTTTTGATTCCAGGATAATGTCTTTTTATACATTTTCTTCCCTAGCTAATTTTTATTAGCAACATCTTGCTTTTTGGGTGTCCCAACCCACTTGCTTAGGCCTTCTTTCCTTTCTTTTTCGAAAAAGTTTTTTTTCCTGTTTCTTTAAAGCGCACCTTTTTCTCCTACAATGCTTTAGTCCACCCATACTTAGCATCTTTCTCCAGCTAAGTGATTTCAATGGATTTTTCCCTCCCATCTCATTAAAACTTACTGATTATCTCCTAGAGATTTTTAGGAGTCCTTTTCAGGGAAGATTTATTTTACCCTTATCCATCAAGGATGATTTTTCCAAATTCGACAATAATCCCTTTACTCTAGTGTTTCTTTCCCAAGTGCTTTTCCAACTCTACTTTTTTCCATTTATTAATAAAACTTATTTATTACAATACTTTACTATTCATATTCATTCCAATACATCATGGTTTCCCCATCATTAGGTTTACATCAATTTAGTCTACATATAGAAAAAAATTAACATAAAGGAGGAGGGGTATTACATTCAAACCCTATTTATAGCTCACTACATACTTGACATTAACTATTGCTAACCTTCCTATTTCTAATAAGGAAAATTATTAGTCGAGTTGTCTCTTCATTGACTTTTTTTCATCATGTGTAAATCTATTACAATAGTCACATTTGATCCTCTTATGTTTTTTTTTGTTTCTTGTTGAAACGACACTTTATAACCTTGATCTAATCTTAGAGAAAATGTTTCGAGTAACTGTGTTGCTTCTTGTGAAAGTTTCAATTAACAATCATTAGCAGCAATATTGGCAATCACTAACTGCATATCATTAGTGAAAGTGATATTGTTTTCATAGCATGAATTTATTTGTCTACATACCACCCTTTCCCTACCCACTGCATACAATGCTTAGGAAAGAACTTATTGCTCAATAACTTCCCTTATTAAATGATGGAAAAACACGACGATTCCAAGGACAAACCACGACAATTAAAAAACAACAATAAACACTTCATATCATATACTCAGGAAACAATCTATCTTCACCTTTACAAAAATTATAATCATTAACCCTTTTTGTTTGGTGTATGTTTACTTTAATATCACAATATAATAAAAGTGAGATAATACACATAATTTCACAAAATTGTTTTATTTAATAATATCATAATATTTATGAAAGTTATTTCTCATATTAATAGATATTATTTTATAGATTTAATTTTTAAATTAAATATATTTGAAAGTTGTAATATTCTTCAAATTATTTAAATATAACTAAATTTTACATTATAACAACTAATACTAAAGAAAATTTTACATTAAAATAAGTAATACTACAAAAAAAAAATCATATAGAATAAAAAGGCATATTTTTATGTTAAAGTAGAGATTCTTAATTCCACTATATTTATCAATAAATAAATTATTATAATAAATATATGAAAAAAATAAATAAAATATCCCTAATTAAATATTGAAAAATAAATATCGATTTAATTTATATTAATAAGTTAATATTTTTTATATTAATTTATTATTATGGTTATGATTTTATTATTTATTTTTAAAATTTTTAAAATTATATTTTATTTATTATAATGAATACAAATATAATAACTTTATTTAAAAATATATAAATTTATATATTTAATTATTTGATTTTCATAATTCTAATATAATATTGATTCAGGAACTCCAGTTTCTCTACAGTTCTCGGAAAGTCATATGTTAAGAGATATGACCTTACACACTTAAATCTTTGAGTGATTAATTTATATTGTAATTTTTATAATTTTAGTTTCTTTTGGGTTTCTGGAACATATTTTAAGTAAAATGACAAGAAAGAAATAATAATTTTTTAAATTATATATTTGGGAAATGGAGATGTGTTGTAGCTACTTGGAAGATCCAACCAATGTTTACATAATCATTTCATTGGGATATCATTAATTTAGTTAAGATTATTTAAAATCTAAATCAAAATGGTTCTAGTATGATACTATTCGAGTCATCTTCTTACTAAAACTAACAAGCATGAAATATAAACTTTTTTTTCCGGTTACGCTTTTATTGAAATTTCTAAATAACATTACTATTTAACCACGGATAAAAATTACACTATCTAAAATTCGTTTTTAAGAATTGTGAACAATAGATTAATCTAAAATCCAATAAAAATTAATTTTAGGTTTCTAAAATGTTATAAAACTGGCTGAAAAACCTCTTTAGAAGTATTTAAAATTGTATATATAATTGAATATCAAATATATGACTTTAATTGAAATATCTTTATTATATATTAAATAATTTGAAAGTAGTTAAAAGAAAATGATAAATTTAATATAAATTATGATTTAAATAAATGTATTGTAAATTTCATTTAATTAATTTAATATATATATAATAACAATAATAATAAAATATATAATTGATAATTGTCAAGGAAATTCTGAAATAATATATCGTGATGCTTAAGTTGGTGAAATGACGAATATGTAAAATAAAAAATAAAAAAGCGTGAACGGTGTAAGTAACAATGGGCCACCTTCTTGGCTTGTGTGAGGTCAGCTTTTGGGCCTCGCCTTACAATTGGAATGTTAATTGACGTGGCTGCATCTATAACCTCGCCCCAAAGTTATACTTGGGCAGGCCGATTGCATTGCCCCTTGCATTCTTGCTTTTGCTGCATTTCATCTGAGAACGAAAAATACGCAAGGGCGAAATCGAGGAAGTTTCCATAACTGGCACCATTATGCCCCTGGTCAACTAACAAGTTCAACTAAAGCCAGCCATCTCACCGACAAAATCAGGACGGTAGATCAAGAATGCCTCATTTTGCCCCACAAATCCTTCCATCATCCATTAAAGCGAACCTCTGAATGGCTGCGTTGCGGCAGGCGTAATAACTAGTCTCAAAGCCCATGCACGCATAGCTACTAGTTACTGGGATGGACCAAAATTCTACTTCACCCAATACTCAGATGGACCGAAATTCGACTTCACCCAATACTCAAAATTCTGGTGGAGGCGGAATGTCTACAGTGGTGTTGTTGTGGGTAACTGGAAACATAATTGCCGTCATTATGTCACTTTATTATTTGGTATATTATGGCTACCAACTTCCATTTCTTCTTTGTGTATCATGGTGGTTTATTATCCTTTTGTCAGTTGGATATTTATTCGTACGTTGTTTCTATGGAAGTTCACGCAATCCGCCTTCAAACCACACAATTGAACCACGAAGATGGGCTAACGATCGCGCAATCGGCCTTCAATCCACCCATTTCAACCACGGCAGCACTGTGACTGGGATCGAGGAGGACACCTTGGATTTGTTCCCAAAAATGTTATATTCTCACCAAGTCTCCCAATCGTTCAAATCTGCACAAGGAAATGAATTAGACGAAGCAGAGGATAAGAAGTGTTGCTCAATTTGCCTGAGCGATTACAAGGAGTCGGACGTTGTGAGGATTATCCCCCATTGCGGTCACATGTTCCACATTGACTGCATCGACAAATGGCTTCGCCAGCAAGCAACATGCCCCATCTGCCGAGCTTTTCCTTTCCCTCCCCGGGGCGCCATTTCCCACGCGCAAGAGTCCCCTCCTACTACTATTTTCCCAGCACTTGATCATGATTCGATCCGCCCTTTTCCAATATGGGGCTGAGGTTGTACTATTCTCCCTTTTCCAATATGGGGCTGAGGTTGTACTGTAACAAAACCCAAAAGGCACTTGTTTCGCAAAAATATTCTTTGTGCTTGCCTGTGTTTCCATATTATATAGATATCTTATAATTCATCACACGGACACACGGAACCGTGATTTATGTGAACGGGGTCTTGTAAGGTTTGCCAGAAAGTTTAAATTTGTAGGAATCCATTTAACTCAAAATTTGTTATTTCAGACCTCTTAGGTTTTGCTAATGGTAAATCGCTTGGTGCTTACATGTTTTTTTTATTAATCCGTAAGGCGTTCCTCTGAGAAGAACTCCCTTACCATGCCACTTGTATTTTTGTATGCATTTGATTTAGATGTTATACGATGAAAATAGCCTCTTAATTTACGTTTTCAGTAAACTTATGTCTGTCAATCTTTTTTGTTACATATTAAAAAAATTAGCATAGTTCTTGCAGTTTGACATTCAGATGTTTGATATTCTCCCTGTGAAGAAATCTCCCATCATGCCACCAGAACACCAAATTTCTTCCTGTTTTAGTTTGTGTCTCATGCTCATTGTTACAGTTGAACTCAGTGTTAAAATCTTCCAGCATGGCCACCAGAACACCAAATTTCTTCCTGTTTTGCTGTTTGTGTCTCATGCTAATTATTACAGTCCCGAGCCCAGTGTTAAATTGCAGCAGCTTCATCCATCAATCTCAACTGACCTATTAAGCTTACTTAGGAGCCGGCGATAGGCCCAGTGTTAAATTGCAGCAGCTGTATCCATCAATCTAAACCGGCCTTTTAAGCTTACTCAGAAGCCGACGATGCTATTGCACAATCGCTGAGACAAAATTGGAACACTATTTTAACGGTGGTAATAAAAATATCCTTTCAATGGCGCAATTATTTTGTTTGGTATTATTATTGCAGTTCGAATAAGCGTTAATGAAAAAACTGTTGTTTTGTTTTCTAACAATATTACTTAATACTATTCTAAGCATAAAGAGCAAACTGTTGTAATATTAATTAATACTATTATAAGCCTACAGAGCAAGCCAGCTTCCGCCGATTCATTCAAAGCGTTTTTATTTGAATTCCGATAATCGCAAGAGGAAAATACCACGGAAAGGCCACTCCCCTTCACGTTAACAGTGCATTTTCACCAATCGCTGGGAAAATTAGAATTTTATACCCTTTAATTGCCAAAATGCCTAGTACATGGTGCAAAATAAATCCCAAACCACCGAGCATTATATTTTAGTCATAGATTAATATAACTGGTTGAGGGTAGACTTATTTTAGATTTACTCAGTGTTGGGAGATACAAAGGAAATTAAGAATATTTTAATCTACATCTATATCTGTGTGTGTTTTGTTTATCGAGTTTTTTTTTCAAATGTTTAATTTAATAAAAATACATATTTGAAATAATACCCATAAAGTCTCACTTTTCAAAAATATATATTTTTTTCTTCTCAGTAATCATATCTAAATATATATTAATTATATCTAAATATCTATTCACTAATATTTCTGAAATATAATTATAACTAACTAATATTTCCATATATATTTCACTCATTTCTACTCTAAAAAAGAAAATGACCATCAAACTAATGTATCTTTCTGAACTAACCCAACATTGAACTAATTAAAAGTTTTTCATTTAACAATATGTAAAATCAATAATCAACTAAATTAATAAAGAATGTACCTGATTTTCCAAGTAAATATGTAAACTCCATATTTGAATGACTTACTGTATGATCCATCTCCTCTGTTTATCAAGTACTTAAAAATTCAAGGCAATTGAATTGAGTCAAAGAACTTAAGTAGAACATACTATAAATAAATAGCTTCAAATCAAAACACAAAAAAATGAAATTATATGTCTTATCACAATTTTTTACAAATACAATTTATTATAGTTACTAATGAAAAATTAAAATATATTGATTCTTTAAATTTTTAAATAGGTTATTTCTTCACATTTTTAAATAGGCTACACCAATCTCGATCCATTTTAACTCCAAATCTATCAAGCATCATCTAGATTAGTTTACTTTCCCCCTTTAAATAGGCTATACTCCACATGAATACCATTGACAATACTATGGGTTCTCAATACGAGGGGCAATTTTTATTTTTATTATTATCTTATTTTTATAGTATTATTTTTAATTTTATTTTAATTTTGACCGATTTAAAATGTTTACATTACATTAACTAATTTATTTATTTTTATGTAATTTGAATTAGTCAAAATGTTAAACATTACATTAAAAAATCTATACCATGCTGTGTTGGAAAGTGCATTCCGGTGAAAAAATAAAATTAAAAATTATAACTATGAATACAACATTTTCACTTACTCAAATTTCATAAAAAAAAAATAGCAAAAATAAATTAAAATAATAAAATAAAATATTAATATTATAACTATTAATGAAACATTTTGAATCAATCAAATTTCATAAAAAATAAAGATAAACTAAAATAACAAATATAAAATAAAATAATAATTTATCATTATAATTATAATTAATTATAATCAATAATTAAACTAGAAGATCTTATTTTCTAATCTACCAAGTGCCGAGACGATCAAACCTCTTGAGATACAAACTTTTTTTAGAGTGGAAAGAGATGTGATCTCTCTCAGCACTATGGATCTAACTATGATTTACCATTTTTTTTTTAGTTAAAGTTCTATTACTTTCAATGTGAAAAATTACATCCCAAGTACATTATAAACATAGGAAGCTAGAGTACTATATTATTACTATATAATTGACATAATAGACACCAAAATCCCTTAAAAAGACTACAATTGTTTCAAACATCACCATTAACAAGAGATCAAGAGAATACATGAGACAAGGCTTAGGAGTCAAAGAAGGTCAATGGTTTTCCTCACATTGGAGGTGACCCTCTAAATGAGCTATATATGCATCCATTATTTCCAAATAGTATATTTGATGCCCCTCAATCTTTTGAATATCATTGAGATATAAGACAATGCCATTCCCATCTTCTCTTTTTCCTTTAGCATGTGTTTAAGTAGAGACTTAAATTCTTGATGCAAAGTAACAAAATGAAAGTATCACCTCCTTTGTCCACTAGTGTGTCTAGGGTGAGGTAGCCAATTAAACAACTAACAAGAAGATCTGATTAAGAATAAGCAGGGGGTTCTCATGCCATATTAGACTCTAGTTGTCGAATTTATGCTCTAGTGTTAGGGGAAGTGGTTTCATGATAATGAGAGGTTGCCTCTTGTGTCTAAGGTTGCCCACACAACCTGTCATTGGAGTTGTGACTACCTCTCCCAGCCAGCCCTATCTACATCTCATATATTTCTTAGGCCATGACAAAATGAGGTAAAAAGGGACAAAAGTATTTTACTACTTGAATGGTTGGAATTTATCCACACACTATTCAAATATGCAAACTTTATTTGGGATTTAAGATTTTTTGCAATTGATATAGCTCTCTTGGGTTTCATTCAGATCCATTTACATTGTTCTCCAAATTCAAACTCTAGCAAACATTTTTATCCTTTTGTTTTTTACCACTCTGTGGACAAGATCATAGTGACCCGCATCTAATGATTTTGGATAGATTATAAGAAGATCAAGCTGCAGCCAAAATATCATCTTTTGGACTTGATGATGTTGAAAATCGGTGCAACAATCACTATATATAATAATATTAAGGATTTCCATTTTACAAAATATCAAACAATATCCCATTTCCACCTTTGCTGCAATTCTCTATGTGGAAGGATATAAATGTAAAATCATATGATTCGGAACTTCATTTTCATATTGGGTGTAACTAATTGATTAACATTTATAATGAAATTTATAAAAAGGTACAACAATCACTATTTATATTAAATGACTTTTGTTTTCCAAGATATCAAACAATATCCCATTTCCATCTTTGGTGAAATTCTCTATGTGGAAGGGTATAAATGTAAACTCATATGATTGGAAACTTCATTTTCATATTGGGTGTAACTAATTCATTAGCATTTGTAACGAAATTCAGAAAAGGGTACAACAATCACTATATATATTAAATGATTTTCACTTTCCAAAATATCAAACATATCATATTACTCTATAATAATGAATCTAGTATTTATGCAATAAACCTATTAAATTATAATTATAATTAAAAGAATATTCTTGCCATAAATTTATAAAATTATAACTATAGTGTTAATATATTTTATATGTTGCGATTCTTCTAGAATTTATGCTTTAGGGCATTTCTTTTGCAACATTTGGTGCAATTGCTAGTTAACTTACAAAAAAAATGGTTTGCTTGTTCTATGTAGAGTCAGTGAAAAATATGCATGTTATTATCGGTGAAAAGTAGGCATGTCATTATCGTTCTCTCTCTATACTAAATTCTGAAAAATCACTTAAAATTTGTGTATAGACACTATACTATGTGTTCACATCAAATAAGATTATATATAAATACATTTAGTGTTGTCTCTGATAGATAGATTATCTTAGACACACAATCAACTTGTTGAAAAAATATCTCAACTGCAATCTAAAAACATCTAAATAAAAGCACCCTAAAAAATAAAAAAAAAACTCCTCTGAATAAAAAGAATCCGAATTAAAACAAGTAAAAATTACATTTTCTAACAAAATCTACAATTACTTTGCTAATTCCATGACTGAACTCGATAGGAGAAATTTGATAAGATTGGTAATACCGCACTAAATAAATATGTTAATCAATCCGATTACATCATTTTGATTGGGTTCATGTTTTGGATGAATTTTGCCGCCCACACGCTTTCCATATTTCAAAATTTGGGTTTCTCGATTCAAGGGTTTCTGGTCAAAAATTATACACAAATTATACAAATTATAAAAATTATACACCACATGCATGCATTTAACACATGCATGCATGCAACACAAATTATAAAAATTATACATGCATGCAACACCACCTGTACATAGCATTGCATATCCAATATGTACATAGCATCATCTATACACAACATTGCATATCCAACATGTGCATAGCACCATATGCACACAACACCGAATATCCATCATGCACACAGTAAAGTATGTACACAATACTACATATCCAACATGTACACCACACCATCTATACCCAACACTGAATATGCAACATTCATATAACACTATCTGTACTAACACCCCATATGCAATATTTTCACAACCCTATTTGTACCATCCTGTACATAAAATTGCATAAATAACACGTACACATGCTACGTATACGAAACACCGCAAATGAACACATCATAAATGCAACATGTATAACATATACAATGTATACACAACAATAGTACCACACATCCAAAACCACATTGTTCTAACCAAGAAACCTTGCTTCCAGAGTCTTGTTCACGCTTATCCTAGCATGTCGTAGACCACACTGCTTTCACTTTGTTCATGTATGCTTCAACATTACATGTCATAACATAGACATAGGCATAATACAAGTATACAATATCAAATCATATCCGCATGATACTGACCATGAATATTTGTCGTGACTACTCTTCCCAATTGATTCTTCGTAAGACCAAGAACCTTTTCATGTCGTTCTCCTGCATAAGCAATCATTCCTCCACAAGGATGATTCATGAAATCCCTGTCAGACAGTAACATAGATACATACATACATACATATATAATCATTAGCTTAAAACAATCATCATCTTGTCAAACAACGACTTACATACATACATACATGTATACATATATAAACATCATCATAGTCATGATCATAACAAAATTGCCAGATAATACAAGGTCTAGGTTAAGAGAAATTCCTTTATTCATGCAACACATCTGTAACATTGAGGACAACAGTTCCTAACATAGCCAAGACATATGACACCTCAAATCCATTTAATTTACCTTTTGTTGTTAACTTTCTCATGACTATGCCACCATCCATTTACCACAATGGACCCATCCTGTCCAATTGACTGTCATAGTCTTACCTTCTACTATGCTTACTCATGCACCGACCTTCATCTGAATCTTACATTACCTTCTCGATACCACACAATTCTCCCCCATCTCCATCAACTTTCCTCTTTTCCAACCAATTCCCAAGACTTAAACACAAACGTTAAGTCAAGAAACAAACAAGAAGAAGATCATGAAAACAAAAAGCAATACAATACCATAACAATGTGGCATAGCTATGCACCAGACACAATAATAATTGCAAATCAAGTGCAACAATCACAAAAGACCAAAATCACAAGACTAACAACAAACACCATGCCTCAATCCCCATGGTTCTTAGGTAAAGCTCAACCCTAGCCTTATTTAAGATTTCAAGGCAATCTCTCTTGCCATGCAACTTCCTGCATTATACTATCATTAACATACAATTGTTAGTGCATAATTTAACATAAAAATACACCATTTACCTCATCTTTTGTTCAAAGAACACTGCTTGCAACTGCACACGTCCATGCTATCTCTCAAGGCACTCTAATCCTTTAAGAGATCCACCTGTAGAAAAAGACTAGCTAATATACCTGTCAAGTACATCTTCATCAATATAGCACATATAGAAATAATTTCAGACAAAATCAAGGTTACGAGGGCTTCCTATGTGAAAATCACTCATTTGTTCGAAATTACGGTTTCCAAATATAGCCAAAGGAATTCTTGCCTAATTCCTTTCCTATACCATTTTACCTTGTTGGAATAGAGGCTTACTATGTGTTGTCACATCACCCATCTGTTAGTTATGTAAGCAAATCAATTATTACCTTGTTATACTAATGCCAAGCATGTTACCTTGCAACTTCTCATGCATGTCAACCACATGTGCCAAATATCAAGACAATCATATCTATCAATTTGAAATCAACCTTTACCAAGACTAACCATCATGTCATAGTCCTTAGTCAACTCATAGTCATCAATAATAATATTACAACTATCACCTACTATACTGAGGTACATATCAATTGTCTCAACACATATATTTTAGTACAATCATCTTAAAACAAGATCATTGTGACACATACTCATATTATTCAACTCATCAAAAATTCAACCAACTCGCAAATGCACCATGTTAAATAAAGCAATTAGACGACGTAATAGGCACCAAACACTCAAATACGAAATATACGACATAATAAACTATGAAACACCAAGTATAATACATAAGAAAACTCATAACTTATTGTATCTCAGGGGAGGTTGTCTTGTCTGCATCATCAATCTACTTAACATGATATAACTTCACAATATATCAATTCAAACATAAATCATGATATCCATAATAACAACTAACTAATATGTTCACATCATAAGCTCATAAGCATTTTTCGTTCATGCATAACAATCACATATATATGATCAATCTAGATTAGTATAACACCATATCAAAATATCTTGGTTCATACCTGAATATTGCAACCATAACCATCTGCATAGCTCAAACTAGGTTAACACAATACATATGACATCAATATCTTCAATGCAATGAGCATAACCATCATGCATACGACCAATCCAAATTAAAACATCCAAATCTCAATGAAATAAACATGATCATCAATTTAATAGCATATAACAACAATAAGGAATGCATATGGTCACATGTTACTATCGTTCATGACTATCCAACACATGTGCATATAACTATACTAATCAACTATCATCTATCATGTATGTAACCATAACATCAAAACACATGTACATAAACCTAATGTATATAACCCTAATGCATATAAAAATCCTTAACTTACATACCTGCATGCCAAACATACAATACTTGTATGATGGTCTGCTTTTACCCCAAAGTCTAGTGTTCTAACCTCATTATGATGATTTCCATCTCCTGCTCTATCTTAGACAAGACATTAGCATCATAACAACCAATAGAACCATGATGACCTAAATTGTTTACAATGACTTCACAAGGCATATTTGGCCTACTATTCATGCATAACTATAACCAATACCATACATGCATAGCGACTACATATAGACATGTAACACATAAGTACAAAACCATATACACATCCTTCTAGCTAGAGTCCAATCATCAATGCGTGACCATATCAACTACAGAAACCATGACTTCATGCATGACAATAACCATTACTCCATTGTACACATTGCCACATGCTACCAATAGTATGCATAAGTAATTCCAAACCAACTACCAATACGCATAACCACATGTCGTCTAACATAATCGATCAGTTCTTGTAATCAACCTACAAGACTGATGCATGTAATTAAAACATTAAAATCCCATTAAGAGGACTTCACCCCATATCACACATAAAAAGAAACGCCATGGGGATGAGACCAAATGCCACTATTGTTCAGAAACTCATTCATGTAGCAGATACAGACTCGATAACGGAGCACATTGTTTCAAAAAAGATAGGGTGGCCCCCAAAAAAGATAGGGCATCATTTTCACGGGCACACTTGAAATGACCTAACATACAAGGATGTAAGTAGGCAATATAAAATCAGCGTGTAAGTGACATATAATCCATATGCAACAAGTCACATACACATGAATACATTTCATGAAATCAACATCAATTTCTTCATAACATCCATACTACAACCATAGTCAATCATCAAGCCAATGCAACACATATATAAGTGTAAGAGACATGCATGCAACTAACAAGCATGCATGACCAACACACATTCAACCCGTTCACTCCGAGAGTTGAACCATGCTTTGATACCACTCTGTAACACCCTACTCCCACATCTACCCAAGCATCCAACCAGCTTGGGTAAACATGCGATGAGAGGCCACTATGATAAGATTCAACCTCCTTGGTGACTTTAATGAAATGAAATCGACAGAAAATCACATACAGTCATCCAACTTCATCCAAATAACCTTTAAGAGACAAGTCAGCCACTCAAACTTCCTATCCCTAGGTCCCACTACTGTCTAAGAGATTTAAGGGCAGGGTAACACTCCCTAGACACTGCCCACATGAGTTAGTTTCAGGACTAACGCTCCCTATACACTGCCCAGGTACTTTATAACGCTTCCCAGCCGCTACCTAGGTGAGTTAGTCTCAGTAATAAAGCCAACATTCTCGGATTTGATCCACCTTTTTTGGCCCAAATCTCGGGACACTACCCATAATGGAATGATAACTTAGAATTAGTAAGGATGCAAGAAAACAACGATGCAAAAGAAATAATATGAACAAGATTATCACCAGACCCCTACTAGCCATGACAAGGATTTCGCCAAACATATCATCAACATGTAACCTACAAGTGTAAATAACAGAATGAAGTGTAAGGATCTCATACTTATCTGAGAATTTCTATGAACCATTGTTCCCTCGTGTCATTTTCTGGATTAAGCTCCATTAACTCATAAACACATTATCCATTCATATACAAGTAAAAACATGCTGAGAGCCATACATAGCTACTATCATGAAATGTTCATAAGAACATAAATACAATAAACATATTAACCATCAAATCAATAAATACATCAGTACCTTTACAAATGAAAATCAAGGGAATGGATTTCTCATTAATGAATGCAATTAACCAACTGGATATGGGACTACCATGTTCCACCCAACCATAGAATGGTTAAGCCAAATCTCTCTTCAGTCATTCACCCATGTGCCATATTCCAAGCATGAATGTGGGATGTCATAGAACACATCAATCGAAACTCATATAGGGCTTCCAAAGGTCGTACACCTCAACCAATCAAACAATAATTCCACGACACGGTCGGACATCATCAAAACCATCATCAGATTGGCCTCCATCCAAGCCTTCTAGGGATTTCAGAATTTTTTCCAACCAAGGCTTCCAGAACTAGTAACTCAACCCATAGCTTATACAAAGCTTCCAAAGAGTTTGTCCAACCGAGGCTTTGAAGACTAGCAACTCAACCCACCAAGGGCTTCTAGAGCATTTACCCAACCAGGGCTTTTAGAACTAGTAACTCAACCCAAGTTACTACAAGGATTCTAGAGCATTTGTTCAACCAGGGCTTCCAAGAATAGTAACTCAACCCAACCTATGGCACATGAGAACCAACCAAAACAAAGCAATGAAGGTAAACCTAGAATCACCATGGCTATCCAGGAAATGCCAAGGGTAGGCAATCCATTGTCACTCTCGACCATCCTCTATCCCAATCAAAGATCATAACCATGAAGCCACATCCATGTGCCATGCATGCCAAAACTAGTGAAGAAATCATAGATGAAACTTGGTACTTGCAAGCAAATCTGATGTAGCTATTGATGTCGATGCCCTCTTTCTCTTTATTCTTCTTCCTTTGACTTCTTGCTCCAAGAATCCAAGTATGCCGCAACCTCCAAAAGTGATCTAAGAAAACTCTAAGTATCCAAGAGGATGAGAGAGAGAGAGACAGAGAGAATAATGAGAGAGCTCCAAAACTGAACTGAGAAAACCTCCCCCATTGATCCTCAGAAGCCTTTTTATTAATGGGGTCTTTATTTTCTTCATTTTCCATTATTTTCCTTCAATTTCATCCTCACATGCAACTTGTGACCTTTCACCTTCATTTTCTCGTATTTTCCTTTAATTTCATAAATAAGATGCCAATTAATGTCTCATGCCTTTCCAAAACCTTAGACATTTCCTTTGCCAGTTTCCTTAGCTATAAACAACCAAATGAACACCATCTAAGATGTATTTCCCAACATTCAGCTTGGAATACGTATCCCATCGGATGACGACCTAGTGCCCTATGCCTCCCATATTCAAAATGCCTTCAATGATGATCATTCCTTCCAGATGGCTGCTATCTCAACAAACCACAATGTTGTTACAGGATGAACAACAAATATTTTCTCTCACAACAAACTACAGTGTTGTTAAAAGCTTTCACAGCAAACTACAATTTTGTTACAGACTCTCACAACCAACTATGGTGTTGTTACAGGACTCTCATAGCCAACTATGGTGTTGTTACAGGACTCTCACAGCTAACTACAATGATATTACAGAATCTCACAGCAAACTACGTTGTTGTTACAGGAAGAACACATTGTTTTTTTTAATCACGTAGTCTGTAAAAACACAATTTAAAGATCCCTTCGTAACTCCCAAATAAAAAATATTTTTGGGAAATTGCTCCTTATTTACCAAATAGACTGCACTTTTAACAAAACCCAGATGCCATAATTTCGTAATTCATCTTCATTTCATCAGAAATTGACGCGCAAAATTGGTGACGATTTTCTTTTATGAGTTTTCTTCCTTATGTTTGCTCCATACAAAGTGCTCTGTATTCTCGAATATGGAATGCAAAATTATTCTTTTCAATACACAATCTTGGATGCAAATTTACTGTATTAAAATATTAACTGAATATGAATCTCTGGTTCTCATTTAAATGTGCATAACAGAGAAAACAAAGTGCAAGAATTCCTCATTCAACGCAACAGTTTAAAGACCAAATCAATTTCAATCTCCTGATATTAGTATTATGGTTCGTAAACCTCACAAACACATAAGAAAATAACTATCTCACACACACTTACAGATTCAATTTGCTGCTACAAAAACCACTGGTCTAAGAAATGTTATTCAATTAACTTCAATCTCACACCAATATTTACAGCATCATACTTCTCATTAATTAATCGAAATTATACATACATTAAATATAAACTCATCATACAGAAAACTGGAATAAACTTGGTCTCTCCATTAAATGAACTTGTGATTACATCCAGTCTAACTGGTATGGCTACATGTGCTCTTCCAGCCTATCCATCCTCTTGAATTGATTCCACTAAACTAACTTCTTTTCCTAAGCTAGCTAACCTCGAAAATGATCCTGCAGTTTACATTTATACTTGGATTTGATATTGCCATCATAACACAACTACACCTACAATTATGTAATTTATTTCTAAACATACACATTCATCCTCATCTCCTCAATGAATCGTTACTCGGACTCTACCATCATATTCATTTCAGTTACATGATTCATTAGATTGAATCGACACCTATCCTCATAACTCATTCTTAGAAACTTCTAAAAACTATGACTTGTCTTTTGTAGAGCAAGTCTCAAACTATGGATTTTTTTTTACAAATAATTTACAATCATTTTTATAAACACATTCACAATTTAACCCTTCCTTGGGCTTTTAAGAACCCTTGGTCCGATTCAACTTTGAAGTTTCCCTAGAGATCAGATGCTCCTACATTAGACTCCCTATGTAGGAAATTTATGACCTCTTGGTCATAAGTCTGGATAATTAAGTCCTCCTGTATCCCAGTCTTTATTTTGTAGTCTGTCTCTGGTTGTCTCTCTTCATTTATGTTGTTTTGTTGTTGTCGCTGTTGTTTGCTATTTTTCTCTAGGTCTCCATACTTCCTGATGCATTTCCCCCATGGGGGCTTCACTCACTAAACCTTTGAAATATCACGTGCATTCATGGCATACTAAACAATACCCTTAATTTGACTACATATTGGAAAATACCTCTAAAAATCACATTATTTAATCCCCTTACCAATATAAATCAAATACACCTTCCCAATTTATGAAACCCCTTTTTTCACTAAATATTGTATGTATCCTTTTTTTATATCCTTTTATTTTTATATCCCTGGTATAGTGACATGATGCCTCTCTTATGACCCCACATGCAGTCTATAATGCACCTTTCTTCTTTTGATATACATTTTAAATGCATATTAGTTCTCCCACAATGCAATTACTTAACCCACACTCAAGCACATCTCACTATGATTTGTGGCATTTAATGGTCTAAGGCACACAAAATTCATTTTGATACCAATTTGAGAGGAAAAATCCTTATTGGCCATGAAACTTTAACACCTATAGGAAAATTCCTTCACTAATCCACCATATCATAAATCAACTCAGGCAATTCTAGGATTGAGCATAGCAAGTTCCAGTAATTGGATAACGTGGTAGTCAAGGCAAAGTCTTTAATGGCATTAGATTTTGAAGACTTGAATTAACCTATCAACGACTAAAATATACTTTAGATACAATCACCTAGAGCTACAAAGGATGATAAGAAGTACTATAGAGAGCTTACCCTCAATTTCATTCTAAACTTGTTTATTTGCTTCCCCAAGAGCTACAAAGGATCATGAGCAAGGCTGGAGAGCATTGGAGGAAGACTCCCACAATGCAAATTCGTTTCGAGGTCTGGGTGATGTCCAATTTTGACCAAAAGAAAAGCCTCCAAAACCGTCACAGGGTAGCCTCTACTAGATACTCTGACGAGGAGAAAGGGGTTTGGTGTGACTCTTATTCCTTTTTGAGTGAGAAGTTCCATGATATGATGGCCTATTTAGCTATGTAAGTACAGACGTAGCCAACATGTAGTAATACCAAAGAAATAATTACAAGCCCTCGAGCCTGTGTACAAATTCGTCATTTCATCCATGAAGTTCTTGGTGCTAACACCCATTACATTATCGTTGTAATGGGATTCTCTTCCTTATCTTAAGGTTACATACATAATTATTATTACAAGGCTTGGATGAGGACACATCCAATATTCCATGACCAACCTTCACTCCAACTCATGGCCCATCAACTACATTTTTCTATGATGTACGTGTGTGTATTTTGTGAGGGAAAAAAACCTATATATACATGAGAGGTGAACAAACATGTTGTCCCAAAAAGGAATGGACTTGGATTTTCATCCCAATTTGAATACATACATAAGTACACACATATATATACTACCAATCTCAATTAGGCATGTTGATTTGATATTTTCAAGCTAACCCAAATATGGCCTATGGATGTCAATTTCAGATTTCCAAGGTCTATTTTACCAAAGATAATTCATAATAATAATTCCTCATTAAAGAAAGTATAAACATTGAGGAGTTGGCCCATAAGCATATAAATGATCATATCTAAATTCTGCACTCGAAGACTCCATAGTAGAACAAAAACCTTCAAGATTCTAGTTAGATAGGGTATGAGGATTCCATAAGGTAGAGATTGAAGATTTGATTATTCTATCCAATCCACAATACATTTCCATAGCTCTTTTTCCCAAATCTATGCTTAACTCAAGAATGAAGTCTTAGGAATATTCATAGAAGTCTTAGGTGAGCTTAAGGAGTAATGTAACACTCCTGCAATCCTCAAGAGTCAGGGTTGACCCCTAGACCAAACTTCTAGGAACATGAGTGAATTGGTGAACATTTTAGATTTCATTTTTAGATGTTCTATGAAGACCAATTATTTAGCTTTCTTATAAAACTTAGGATTCCACCTATGAAGCTTGTCATAAAGGTTGGGTCTCTAAACTCAAAGTGGCATCATCAACAACATCTTTCATCAACCAATACACTCAACCATGACACTAAAATCAATACTATAGAGTCATACCCAAGAGGTATCATTCATTCAATGAACAAATATCAAGCAATTAAAACTAATGTTCCACCTAGTTCCCAATATAGGGGGACGTGGGAATGGGGAGACACACAGGGGGAACACGTGGTAGCACCCCCAAATTTTAGGAAAATTCAAGGGGATAGGGGGATGTCAATATTTGTGTGTGTGTGTGTGTGTTATAAACATGATTCAAAATTAAATCCAATAACGAAATATATTGATTCACACATCATAAATGATTCAATAGTAGATACTAAAGTCTAAATACTATACTAGTAAATTGAAATTACTCAAACTCGAAAATATTAAAAGGTGATGATTTAAAGACTTGGTCTAAGGTCATTAGTATAAAAAATCAATACTCAAAAGTTAAAACTAAAAATGATCAATGGACAATGAACCAATGTTACCATAATTGAACCAATGTTACCATATCATCATGCTAGAGTAAATTGAATCTATGAAACAACTCCATAGACCTAGAGCCACGTCAGCTTGTTAATCACTAGTTAGAAAAAGCTTTGTAAAAGCACTACAGAAAACCTATGACTATTGTGAAAAAACTAATACCATTATTAAGACACATTACAAAGCTTGGTGTTAGAATATTCATCTGTTATAGTTGAAAAGTACATATCATACAATTCAGAATATACCATGCCCTCCTAAACTGAATCCAACTTTTTCTTATCAATGTGCACTCTAGTAGAAGCCAGATCCTTCTTCTTGTGAAATGTTGATGCGCCAACTGCTATAGCTTCTGTTAAAGCGACATTTATGATTGGATCTTGAATATTATTCTCATATTTGTTTGGAAGTGTAGAAGTTGGGTAGGAGAGGTCACGAGGGTATTTCTTGGGCCTTCATTTAAACCAATAGACTCTGAAATTGCCACTTTACTCTTCAATTTGGGCTTCAAAGCATGAATGCTTGTATAGAATCTACAAAATAAACCCATATAAATATATTTTGTTTATAACATAAGCACACTATATCTCTTGGAACATAATCACATCGTACCCATAAATAAGCTAAATTGATAAGTGGTTGAACACATAAAAGTAGAATGTGTCACAGTACAAGTATTAGATTCCAATCCTTCTTGAGAGATTTCGCACATATCTCTCCATTTCTAGCAATATTAAGGTGGAAAATTTTTGTGAAAAAATACCCTCCAGTCACACATCCAATACACGTTAAAATGGAAGATTTAGTATTCTTTACATCGTAAACAATGTTTTGATGTCAAGAAAATTCAAACAAACTAATAATTCACTTATGATATGATGGCACTTAACGTGATTAGTTTTTTTTTTTTATGTTTCATCAACGAAAACAATGAAAAGTGTTAGTTACATGTCTTTATTTCCCTACTGGTCCGATGTCCATTTAATAGAACAATGTTTAGTAGCTCTAAGTTTCATTAGTCGATATTCAATCAACTAAAATAGTGGAAATAATGATATTCAAGTTTTGTTTCTTCTAGTCGTTGGGTGGCTCCATGATGTAGTAAATGACTATGGAAAGTTAAGGGAAGTTGTGTTAGGTTAATTGACAACTAGATCATATTCCAAAGAGGAAGGTAAATAAGAACTTTTGACTAGTAGCCTTATGGCCAATTAACAAAAGTAAAATACAATATTTGGAAGATGAGTTAATGATCAATACTAACAAATGGGACTTTTTGAAAAAGGAGACCATGAAATAATCCTCGAGTTCCAACGTCTTGCTTTTTGGGTGTACCAACCCACTTGCCTAGGCCTTCTTTCCTTTCTTTTTTGAAAAAGTTTTTTTTTCCTGTTTCTTTAAAGCCTGAATTTTTGTCCTAGGATGCTTTATTCTAGCCATATTTAGCATCTTTCTCCGGCTAAGTGATTTTAATGGATATTTCTCTCCCGTCTCATTAAACCTTACTTATTATCTCCTAGGGATTTTTAGGAGTCTTTTTCAGGGAAGATTTATTTTACCCTTATCCATCCGGGATGATTTTTCCAAATTTGGCAATAATCCCTTTACTCTAGTGTTTCTTTCCCAAGTTCTTTTCCAACTCTATTTTTTTCCATTTATTAATAAAAGTTATTTATTACAATATTCATTCCAATACATCATGGTTTCCCTCTCATCAGATTTATAACAATTCAATCTACATGTAAAAAAACATTAACATAAAGGAGTATCTTATCAATTTAATTTTTAAATTAAATAAATTTGAAAGTTTTAATATTCTTAAAATTATTTATATATAACTAAATTTTACATTATAACAACTCATACTATAGAAAATTTTGCATTATAATAAGTAATACTACAAAATAAAAAACCATATTTTTATATTAAAATAGAAATTCTTAATTCCACTATATTTATGAATAAAGAAATTATTATAATAAATATATGGAGAAAAAAATATCCCTCATTAAATATTGAACAATTAATATCAATTTAATTAATATTAATAAGTTAATATTTTTATATTAATTTATTATTATTATTATTATTTTATTTATTTACTTTTAAAGTTTTTGAAATTATATTTTATTTATTATAATGAATACAAATATAATAATTTTATTTAAAAATATATGAATTTAGGATTTAATTATTTAATTTTCATAATTCTAATATAATATTGACCCAGAAACTCCATTTTCTCTGACCCAGAAACTCCATTTTCTCTGCAGTTTTCGGAAAGTCATATGTTAAGAGATATGACCTTCCACATTTAAATCCTCGAGTGACTAATTTGTATCGTAATTTTTATACATTTTAGTTTTTTGGGTTTCTGGAACATTTTTTTAAGTAGAATGGCAAGAAAGAAATAATAATTTTTTAAATTATATATTTGGAAATTGGAGATGATATTTGAGTGAGATTATTTAAAATCTAAATGAAAATGGTTCTAGTATGATACTATTGGAATCATTTTCTTATTAAAACTAACGAGCATGAAATATAAAGTTTTTTTTTTCATTTTAAAATATGAAATATTAAAATACTCAACTTCAATCATTAAAGCTTATATAGAAATTTCAAAAAAAACCATTACTATTTAATCACGAATAAAAATTACACTATCTAAAATTCATTTTTAAGAATTGTGAACACTAGATTAATCTAAAATCTAATAAAAATTAATTTTATGTTTTTAAAATGTTATAAAACTTGTTGGAAAAACTCTTTAGAAGAATTTAAAACTAAATATATAATTTAATATCAAATATATAGCTTTAATTGAAATACCTTTATTATATATTAAATAATTTGAAAGTAGTTAAAAGAAAATAATAAATTTAATATAAATTATGATTTAAATAAATATATTGTAAATTTCATTTAATTGATTTAATATATATATATATATAATAATAATAATAATATTAATAAAATATATAATTGATAATTCTGAAATAATATATCGTGATGCTTAAGTTTTTTTTTTGTAAGCTTCGGTAGGACCCACTCATTTTCCACTTTTTTTTACAACCTTGCAGGATTCGAACTTGGGTGGTGGGGGGTGTGAAAGCCATCCGCCCCAGCCATTACATCATGCACGTCATGTGCATGATGCTTAAGTTGTTGAAATGACGAATATGTAAAATAAAAAATGAAAAAGCGTGAATGGTTTAAGTAACAATGGGCCACCTTCTTGGCTTGTGTGAGCTCAACTTTTGGCCCTCGTCTTCCAATTGGAATGTTAATTGACGTGGCTGCATCTATAACCTCGCCCCAAAGTTATACTTGGGCAGGCCGATTGCATTGCCCCTTGCATTTTTGCTTTTGCTGCATTTCCTCTGAGAACGAAAAATGCGCAAGGGCGAAATCGAGGAAGATTCCACAACTGGCACCATTATGCCCCTGGTCAACTAACAAGTTCAACTAAAGCCAGTCATCTCACCGACAAAATCAGGACGGTAGATCAAGAATGCCTCATTTTGCCCCACAAATCCTTCCATCACCCATTAAAGCGAACCTCTGAATGGTTGCATTGCGGCAGGCGTAATAACTAGTCTCAAAGCCGATGCACGCATAGCTACTAGTTACTGAGATGGACTAGCTACTAGTTACTAGTTACTCAGTGTGGGGAGATACAAAGGAAATTAAGAATATTTTAATTTACTTCTTATATATATATGTTTTTTATCGAGTGTTTTTTTTCAAATTGTTTAATTTAATAAAAATACATATTTGAAATAATACCCATAAAGTCTCACTTTTCAAAAATATATATCTTTTCTGTAAGGACCTTCGATTGTGGTTGCGGCTTACGGCGGGCGCGCGCTCCTCCGATTAGCGAAAACGACTAAGTGTTGAACCTCGTCGCACTTGGGTGCGCATGTTATGAGGACGTGCAGAAGGTTTATATGCGATGACGGATGGGTGACAAACACACCCCAAGCCGACGATGAACGTGTAAGACTTGGGGGCGTTCATGATAATGTTTAGAAGGTCGGCCCAAGACTATACGCAAAGGTGATATGGATATATATAAAGGGAGATTGCAATTCATTTGAGACAACTCATCTTCGTTCATCTCATACGCATAAAGGTAAAAGGCTTGCGTAGTTTTGGAGGAGGATATGCATATCTCATGCATAGGCCAGCCTAAGTGCGAGGTGGAAATACCTTGAGGTTTGAGGTGCGAAGGTTCAAGTTGCAAGTGCAATTTTATGCAGGATTCGGTAGGAAGGACGAGTGACCGGGGTGAGCACTCCTTCTTATGAAAAGGTGCATAAAATGATGTAAAAGGCTATTCTATGCCTTGTTGTAAAATTATTCTAAGTATTGGCTTGGAGTTTGCCAAGCATTACTTGTGTTGTAATATTGAAGAAGCTATTATAATATATTGTTGGGCAGCCTTTCTGGGAGTTGCCCCTCCCTTTGTACTTGCTTATTGTTGATGTTCTCGGTTTATTGTTCATGGTTAATAATTGAGAATAGTATTCACTAAAGTATAAAGGATAATGCTTTATCCAGTTGCAAAAACATAAGCTAAGTATGTTCATGTTGAAGTAGGCGTAGTCCACGGGTGTTAGTATTGTTGAAAAGAAAGCGCTCGGTGGTGCCGCACCTCGCTACAAGCGGTTGGAAGACTACCGTAGGTGTAGGGGCGTGACAGTTGGTATCAGAGCTCGGTCAGAGCTGGAGAGCATAGGTTGCTCGTGGCAGTGATAAGGGTACTTTCAGGTGAAGGAAGCCGTTTCACACGAAGTGGAACAAGGGTTGGTTCAGGTTGCAGGATACTCGGTGGAATTGTTGAATGGTCGAGACTAGATCATAAAGGAAGAAGACGCTGGTCGAAGTGGTAGCTGGGTCTCAAGCCGGGTCTAGTCATGATGAGAAGGATACTACTATTGGGTTCATTGAAAAGGTGGTGGAAAAGATAGAGAATATGGATATTTCTTGGAAAGAAGAACTCGATGAACTCCAAACACAGAATGATGAGCTTAAGACACAAAATGAGTACATTGATCTTAGGTGTGCACAACATGAACAAAGAATCAAAGAGGTCGAGGAATCAAGAAATGAAGGTCTTTCAGAGATCGTGAACTTGAAGAAGACTCTTGAAGATACAAAGAATGAGCTTATGATTGTGAAGAGGGCCATGGGGCATAATTCATTTGGGAGAATGCCTCATATGAAGGTCAAGGAACCGGAATCTTATGATGGAACAAGGAAGGCAGCAATTGTTGGCAACTTCTTATGGGACGTGGAGCAGTACTTGGAGCGGTTGAACCTGGTTGATGGTGAGACACAAGTCAAGGTAGCTACTGAGTTCTGACAAAGGATTCTAAGATGTGGTGGCGAAGGAGGGTGGACCAGATTGCCAATAGCAGTGTTGATGACATCACTTCGTGGAAAGACTTGAAGAAGGCTTTGCCGACCCACTTCAGTCCTCAGGATGACACATGGGAAGCAAGGACCAAACTCAAGTACATAAAGCAAACAGGAAGCCTACAAGCATACCAGCAAGAGCATTCAAGTGTAGCTTTGGAACTTCATGACATGGCAGAAAACGACAAGGTGTTAAACTTCATTATGGGATTGAAACCTTGGGCACGCAATGAGGTGAGGAGACAGAAGATTAGAATAGTTGAAGAAGCTTTTGCTGCAGTTGATAGGTTGGTGGATCACTTTGAGGAAACTTCTGATGACAAGAAGAAGAAGACCGAAAATCCAAAAGAGAAGAAGGATGATGGTGCTTCAAAATCGGAGGATGGCCCGGAAATGAAGAACCCTTTGAAGTGTTGGTTATGTGCAGGACCACACACGGTGAAGAATTGTCCCTCTAAACCAAAGGTGGCTACGGTTGCACAGTCTGATGATGAGAGTAATGATGCTTCTGTGGGGATGATGTAGATACTTGGTGCTTTTGCTACTAGAGAAGTAGTCTCTAAGAGAGACCCAGAAAGAAACAAGTTAGAGTATGTTTGAATGAAGGTTGGAGGTACTAATGTGCTCACTATGGTGGATAGTGGAGCTTCTCACAACTTCATGAATGAGGAAACTGCAAGACGAATTGGGCTGAAGTTTGTACCGACAAAGGCACAAATGAAGAGAGTGAATTCTCCTCCTATGGACATTCTTGGTATAACTGAGAAAGTGGACACTACACTTGGTGAATGGACCGGAAAGGTGGACTTCACTATAGTGCGGATTGATGACTATGAAGCTGTATTGGGGATGGAGTTTATGAAACAATTCGATGCTATGATTCTACCACATTTGAAGAAGCTCTACATCTATGATGGAAGGGAGGATGTGCCCATCGGTGTGCCTACCATTGGTGCAACAAGACCTTATTATAAAGTGGGAGCAATGCAAATGGAGGATAAGGAAAAAGTGAACAAGCGGCTGTCCATTGTTGAGGCAAAGCTTGTGGAGCAGTCAGTGGTCATCAAGACACTTTCAGATAGCATATTGGACTTAACAAGAAGGCTAGAGCTGGTGGAAGATGATGATGATGATGATGATGAGGTATATGTGAGGCCGGATGTCCAGAAGGAAGACCGGGTTGCTTATCTACAAAGGATGGAGATTGAGGATCCTGATAGATGGATCGAGTTGATTAGTGAGGGAGAGCCTTCAGGCTCTACTCCCTCTACATCTTCTTAGATGAGTAAGAAGATGGGCTCATTGCTAGCTGCTCATGGCAGTGAGTCCTCAAGCATATGGAGCAGGTATGATTGATGATGGCATGTTGCAGATCAGATGGATGGAGTTTCCATGGACCTGAGCATGGATTATGGAGATACATACCTTGGTATGGTGAGCTTGGTGGTAGTGGTCACTAGGCCGGGACATAGTGGAGAAAGAGTCTCTACATATGTTGCAAAGATGTTTGCCTTGTGTAGAAAGGTCGACATCCTGAATGATGATGATCTTGGTGGAGAGCTACCGGGATGATATGTTGTCGAGGACGACAACGATTTCAGGTGGAGGAGAATGTAAGGACCTCCGATTGTGGTTGCGGCTTACGGCGGGCGCGCGCTCCTCCGATTAGCGAAAACGACTAAGTGTTGAACCTCATCGCACTTGGGCGCGCATGTTATGAGGACGTGCGGAAAATTTATATGCGATGATGGATGGGTGACAAACGCACCCCAAGCCGACGATGAACGTGTAAGACTTGGGGGCATTCATGATAATGTTTAGAAGGTCGGCCCAAGACTATACGCAAAGGTGATATGCATATATATAAAGGGAGACTGCAATTCATTTGAGACAACTCATCTTCGTTCATCTCATACGCACAGAGGTAAAAGGCTTGCGCAGTTTTGGAGGAGGATACACATACCTCATGCATAGGCCAGCCTAAGTGCGAGGTGGAAGTACCATGAGGTTTGAGGTGCGAAGGTTCAAGTTGCAAGTGCAATTTTATGCAGGATTCGGTAGGAAGCATGAGTGACCCGGGTGAGCACTCCTTCTTATGCAAAGGTGCATAAAATGATGTAAAAGGTTGTTCTATGCCTTGTTGTAAAATTATTCTAAGTATTGGCTTGGAGTTTGCCAAGCATTACTTGTGTTGTAATATTGAAGAAGCTATTCTAATATATTGTTGGGCAGACTTTCTGGGAGTTGCCCATCCCTTTGTACTTGCTTATTGTTGATGTTCTCAGTTTATTGTTCATGGTTGATAATTGAGAATGGTCTTCACTAAATTATAAAGGATAATGCTTTATTCAGTTGCAAAAACATAAGCTAAGTATGTTCATGTTGAAGTAGGCGTAGTCCACGGGTGTTAGTATTGTTGAAAAGAAAGCGCTCGGTGGTGCCGCACCTCACTACAAGCGGTTGGAAGACTACCGCAGGTGTAGGGGTGTGACATTTTCCTTCTCAATAATCATATCTAAATATATATTAACTAATATTTCTGAAATATAATTATAACTAACTAATATTTCTATATATATTTTTCACACATTTCTACTCTAAAAAAGAAAATAACCATCAAACTAATGTATCTCTATGTACTAACCCAAAAATTACCTAATTAAAAGTTTTTCATTTAACAATATGTAAAGATCAATAATCAACTAAATTAATAAAGAATGTAACTAAATTAATAAAGAATGCACCTGATTTTCCAAGTAAATATGTAAACTCCATATTTGAATGACTTATTGTATGATCCATCTCCTCTGTTTATCAAGTACTTAAAATTTCAAGGCAATTGAATTGAGTCAAAGAACTTAAGTAGAACATACTATAAATAAATAGTTTCAAATCAAAACACAAAAAAATGAAATTATATGCCTTATCACAATTTTTTACAAATACAATTTATTATAGTTAGGACTAATGACAAATTAAAATATATTGATTCTTTAAATTTTTAAATAGGTTATTTCTTCACATTTTTAAATAGGCTACACCAATCTCGATCCATTTTAACTCCAAATCTACCAAGAATCATCTAGATTAGTTTACTTTCCCCCTTTAAATAGGCTATACTCCACATGAATACCATTGACAATACTATGGGTTCTCAATACGAGGGGCAATTTTTATTTTTGTTATTATCTTATTTTTATAGTATTATTTTTAATTTTATTTTCATTTTGACTGATTTAAAATGTTTACATAATCATTTATTTATTTTTATATAATTTAAATTAGTTAAAATGTTAAAAATTATATTAAAAAATCTATACCATGCTGTATTGGAAAGTGCATTCCAGTGAAAAATAAAATTAAAAATTATAACTATCAATACAACATTTTGACTCACTCAAATTTCATAAACAAAAATAAGCAAAAAGAAATTAAAATATTAAAATAAAAAATTAATAAATAAAATTAAAAATTATAACTATCAATACAACATTTTGACTCACTCAAATTTCATAAAAAAAAATAGCAAAAATAAATTAAAATAATAAAATAAAAAATTAATAATTATAACTATTAATGAAACATTTTGAATCAATCAAATTTCATAAAAAATAAAGATAAGCTAAAATAACAAACATAAAATTAATATAATAATTTATCATTATAATTATAATTGATTATAATCAATAATTAAACTAAAAGATCTTATTTTCTAATCTACCAAGTGAGACGATCAAATCTCTTGAGATACAAACTTTTTTTAGAGTGAAAAGAGATTTGATCTCTCTCAGCACTATGGATCTAACTATGATTCACCATTTTTTTTTCAAGTTAATGTTCTATTACTTTCAATGTGAAAAATTACATCCCAAGTACATTATGATATACAATGACCTGAAACCAACACATAGGAAGCTACAATACTATATTAGTACTATATAATTGACATACTAGACACCAAAATCCCTTAAAAAGACTACAATTGTTTCAAACACACCATTAACAAGAGATAAAGAGAATACATGAGACAAGGCTTAGGAGTGAGACAAGGTCAATGGTTTTCCTCACATTGGAGGTGACCCTCTAAATGAGCTATATATGCATCCATTATTTCCAAATAGTATATTTGATGCCCCTGAATCTTTTGAATATCATTGAGATATAAGACAATGCCATTCCCATCTTCTCTTTTTCCTTTAGAATGTGTTTAAGTAGAGACTTAAATTCCTGATGCAAAGTAACAAAATGAAAGTATCACCTCCTTTGTCCCCTAGTGTGTCTAGGGTGAGGTAGCCAATTAAACAACTAACAAGAAGATCTAATTAAGAATAAGCAGGGGGTTCTCATCCCATATTAGACTCTAGTTGTCGAATTTATGCTCTAGTGTTAGGGGAAGTGGTTTCATGATAATGAGAGGTTGCCTCTTGTGCCTAAGGTTTCCCACACAACTTGTCATTGGAGTTGTGTCTACCTCTCCTAGCCAGCCCCTCTCTACATCTCATATATTGCTTGACCATGACAAAATGAGGTAAAAAGGGACAAAAGTATTTGCCTACTTGAATGGTTGGAATTTATCCACACACTATTCGAATATGCAAACTTTATTTGGGATTTAAGATTTCTTGCAATTGATATAGCTCTCTTGGGTTTCATTCAGATCCATTTACATTGTTCTCCAAATTCAAACTCTAGCAAACATTTTTATCATTTTGTTTTTAACCACTCTGTGGACAAGATCATAGTGACCCGCATCTAATGATTTTGGATAGATTATAAGAAGATCAAGCCAAAATATCATCATTTGAACTTGAGGATGTTGAAAATTGGTGCAACAATCACTATATATAATAATATTAAGGATTTCCATTTTACAAAATATCAAACAATATCCCATTTCTATCTTTGCTGCAATTCTCTATGTGGAAGGATATAAATGTAAAATCATATGATTCGAAACTACATTTACTAATTGATTAACATTTATAATGAAATTTATAAAAAGGTACAACAATCACTATATATATTAGATGAGTTCTGTTTTCCAATATATCAAACATATCATATTACTCTATAATAACGAATACAGTAAATATGCAATAAACCTATTAAATTATGATTATAATTAATAGAATATTCTTGCAATAAATTTATATATCCATAATTATAGTGTTTATATATATTTTTTAAGGATTTTCATTTTCCAAACTATCAAACGATATCCCATTTCCATCTTTGGGGAAATTCTCTATGTGGAAGGGTATAAATGTAAAATCATATGATTGGAAACTTCATTCTCATATTGGGTGTAACTAATTGATTAACATTTATAACCAAATTCAGAAAAGGGTACAACAATCACTATATATATTAAATGATTTTCACTTTGCAAAATATCCAACATATCATATTACACTATAATAATGAATCTAGTATTTATGCACTAAACCTATTAAATTATAATTATAATTACAAGAATATTCTTGCAATAAATTTATAAAATTATAACTATAGTGTTAATGTATTTTATATGTTGTGATTCTTCTAGAATCTATGTTATAGGGCATTTCCTTTGCAACATTTGGTGCAATTGCTAGTTAACTTACAAAAAAAATGGTTTGCTTGTTCTATGTAGAGTCAGTGAAAAATATGCATGTTATTATCGTTCTCTCTCTGTACTAAATTCTGAAAAATCACTTCAAATTTGTGTATAGACACTATATTCTGTGTTCACATCAAATAAGATTATATATAAATAGATTTAGTGTTGTCTCTCGATAGATAGATTATTTTAGACACAATCAACTTGTTGAAAAAATATGTCAACTGCAATCTAATAACATCTGAATAAAACAACCCTAAAAAATAAAAATAGACTCCTCTCAATAAAAAGAATCAGAATTAAAACAAGTAAAACTTACATTTTCTAACCAAATCTACAATTACTTTGCTAATTCCATGACTGAACTCGATAGGAGAAATTTAATAAGATTGGTAATTAAATCAATCGATTAATCAAAAATATTTTTTCATATTTCAAAATTTGGGTTTCTCGATTAAAAAAATATTTTCAGAATTTGGGTTTCTGGTTAAAAAAAATATTTACTTCGTCACGATAATTCGTGCTTTTTTCTAATTAAGATATTAGCTCGATCGATCATTAAATCAATATGTTAATCAATCCGATTATTTTGATTGGTTTCATGTTTTCGATGAATTTTGACTCTCACACGCATTCCATATCTCAAAACTTGGGTTTCTCGATTAATTTTTTTTTTTATTTTTTCAGAATTTGGGTTTCTTGTTTAAAAAAAATATTTACCTGGATAGGATAATTTAGAAGTTTTTCTAACTAAAATATTAGCTCCATCGTCTAGAAATCATTTCGCATGAATTTTCTTCCCATTGGAATGGCAGAATGAGATTTAAAGTCTTTTTTTTTTTTATCTTTTTTTTTATTGTTTTTGCCATTATCATTTTATGGAAGTGGAGATGCATTTTAATCATGGATACAATCAATTTTTTTTAGGTCTAAATTTAGTTTTAGATGGTTAGGATTATAGAGTATGAAGGTGATGTCTAAAAATATTGTATTTTAGTTTCTATCTTTTAGCAAAATTAAAAATTATGAAGTTTTTGGTGTATAAATAAATTATACAAATATTATGAGCAAAATCATGAGTGTTGGAGTTTCATTAACACCAAATCAAATTTACTTAAACAACTCTAACAATCTCTCCTTAAAACTTCATATAATCTCCTTAATACAGTCAACCTTGTATAAGTTTTCACATTCTACATTATTGAAAACTGAATGTTGTCAGTGTTCTTGGGAAAATCCTTCTAGAAACAAGACGGTACAAGAAACATCATCTTATACGTCTATTCTGGTTTTCATTGGCCGGGAACTTGTTTCTTGAGAAACTGGTCGTTTTCCATAACGTATCATTCAAAAAGTTTTTATGTTTCCATAGAACTTTTGTTTTGGAGTCGTCTAATGAGGCAGAGGAATTGCCAAAAGTGGTTGGAATCCGGGCAAAAAAAAATTCAAAAAATCTTGTAGAGGCATTGTTTGAATCTTGTTTTTATGGTCGAAATGGATTTAGCCCAATCAAAAACCTTTAGGACACCTAAAATTTTGAATTTTAACAACTATAACTTAAATTTACAAAATTCCTGGCCACATTATCGGAATTTTCATAACTTCCCGGCAACTCCTCCTCCTCATTAGACTATGCGCTTTTGTTTCACCTCCGGTTCTCCTTAGTTTGTCAATTTCCTTTCCCAACTCATGTTAACTCCTGTTACACAAATTATACTTTCCTTTTCGACCCGTGCATGCAAATTAGTTGCATTTTCTAGTTGTGCAGATGTGCCTGTGAACTAGTGATCGTGAGTGAGTGACTACCTCTATGGAAAGATTTGAGGTGGATTTAAGCAGTAGACGAGAGTACGTTTATTATTCAGTAGATGCAACCAAGACTAGATCAGAGCCGATCCAAACCTCAGTTTGCTTCACGCCTCCAGCCATTTTGTTTAGCGCCATCATTAGCTTCTTGTGAATAGAGATCTCAGGTACAAGACTTCATGCACAAGTATTCAACCTTTACATTGTACAATTTCTTTAGTTCAAGACGTCTGTCACTGTAAGTGCTTTCTGCAAATTTTAAATTGTTGTCATAAATTTTCAATCACTGGCTCACAGACTTGAAAACATCTATCAATCTTAACCTATGCAGTTCCTTTTTGTTGGTGTACATGCACTTAGACTAGCTGTGTTGGTGTACATGCACCTAGATTAGCTCCAGTTAACTTATTGCTTGCATGTGGCACATGTACACATTAACATAAGATAAAGCACACTTAGCTTTAGTTAGCTTTAGTTATTGCATGTACAACTAAGCTTAACTTAGTTGCTTTTATGTATTTATTCTAAAACTAATATTGAAGAATCAAATTTCATTCTTTTCTCAATTCTTCTTGCTTCCTTCCTTCTCTTGCAAGCTTGTTTATTGTTTTGCAAATCTAGATCTGTGTATCTCAAAAATATTACATGGTATCAGAGCACAGGGATTTGTAATCAGTGCACAAGCAATTTTATTTGCAGGTTCAGAAGATTGAAGCAACAACAAAGAATGGAGTCTAAATTGGAGTTTCCACAATCGGAAATTCTCACTCCATATAATTATTTCGAATGGAAGCCAAAGATTCAACTTCATCTCAGAAGTAGAGGCTTATTTCGAATAACCATGGAAACGGAAGTTGAACCAACATCGGCAATGGAGAAAACAAGATATTTCAATCGCATGGACGAGGCCTTCGGCATCCTATGTTTATCTGTTTCTCCGTAACTGCTATTTCATGTTGAATCATGTTCAACTCCAAATGAAGTATGGAAAGTTTTGGAAGGATTGTTTGGAAAACAGGATGAAATGCAAGGTCACATTCTCGAAGGATGCGAAATCGACAAATCCAAGCAAGAAAATCAGTTGATTCTTTCCATTTTATCAAAACTTGGTCTAGAGTATGTAGTATTCGTCTCTACATTCCACACAGTCAGATCCGCAACTGGTGCAGCTTGGAAGATGCCCTCACTGGATTCCTTTATTCAGTCTTTGATGCATGAGCAAGATAAGCTCATCAAAATGGGCACACTTAAAAATTCCAAAGCGCATGCACTTACTGTGCATGCAAAAGGAAAGGCAAATTCCAAAGACCATCAGAAAGGAAAAGGGAAGAAGGATCCTGATCCAAGGAAGGGAGGACATTCCAAACCCCCTGATGGATCATCTGGCTCAAAGGAAAGGAAAGGAACGAAAGGGAAATCAATGTGCAATTATTGCCACCGTGGTTTTCATCCTGAATTTGCATGCATGAAGAAGACTATAGATCTTATGGCGTAGACACTCCAGCAACACAATCTTGGAGACCACATTCCTAAGAATGCTAAGAAGAAGTCTGGAGAAAAAGAACCAGATCCAAGAGGTAACGGGCATGCTTTGATTTCTCTTCATTCTGCACCACAAGAATGGATCATCGATTCAGGAGCTTCACATCATATGGCTTCTTTAGAGGAATCCTTTTCTTCTCTACATGCATACTCAGGTCCTCCAATTCTCATGGGGGATAAATCTGCAGTTGCAGCAACTGACAAGGAAGAGTGCAATTCGAAGATGGAAGTTTTGAAAATTTCTTGCATATTCCAAGGCTTTCTGTGAATCTTCTCTCAGTGTATCAGATGACACACACAGGCAGCGGAAGGAAAGTGGAATTTACCCCAGATTTCGTGAGCATTTATGACATGCAAACCAATTTGAAGATTGCATCTGGCAAGGTAAATGATCAATCTCGTCTGTATACATTTTCTGATTTTGTTCCTCAATCACATTCTATTTTGCTACTTACGCATGCAAATGAAGAAAGTAGGATTTGGCACGAGAGATTTGGGCACTTGAATTTTAGATATATGCAACAGCTTAGAAAGCAAGGGATGGTCAAAGGATTGCCAACCATTGAATTTTAAGATGGTGTTTGTAATGGATGTGCTCTTGGAAAGCATCCACAAGAAAAATTCGAGAAGGGGCATGCATGGAGAGCCTCTTCATGTATCTGGCAAGATAATTCTCTTGTTGGTGACAGAATAAGAGCCAAAGGAAACGTCTTCCGCCCCGCACGGGGGCGCGGTGGCGGGTTGCTCCTCAATATGCCAGCTATAATAGGAAAATGGAATGCAGGCATCTTACCAGACCCGGTCTGGGTGCACGCCATTAAATCTCGGCCAACTAACGAAATAGGTATTGCATATTTCTGCACGGGAGTGGGTTTTGCAAACTTACACCTCTTGATATTCAGATTTAGGGCCTCTCCTAAACCAATTTCAGCAAAAGTATTCACAGGAGGAGGTACATGGCCTTCGCTTGTCTCCACAGGAATGTCTTCGTATGCATCGAAGTTTATACCCGTATTCACCTGGTCAAAGACATTGTCAGCTTTCAAATCTTTGGCGAAGGGGTCTACTTCGCATTCACGAGAGCCACCAGAATGAGCGTTGGAGGTAGTATTACCCCACCCTCGTCCTACCGATGCACCCCATGAGGGTTTTTCGCCCCAGACTGGCTTCTCATCCCAGCCTAGAGACTTTTCAGTTTTTTCACTCGGGGTGAAGGACACAACTACCTAGCAGTTGTCTTTTCTCTACTTTTGCATTATATTTTGAGTCGGGGTTTTCTTCGCACTGGGTTTTCCCTCTTTCCTACTTTTTATGCATTCAATATGGGTACCTAAAATGGTCGTGTTGCCGGGACTCATTTATTTTGCATCACGCTCACCTAAGTTATGCTTAAGGGGGGGTGTTGGTGTACATGCACTTAGACTAGCTGTGTTGGTGTACATGCACCTAGATTAGCTCCAGTTAACTTATTGCTTGCATGTGGCACATGTACACATTAACATAAGATAAAGCACACTTAGCTTTAGTTAGCTTTAGTTATTGCATGTACAACTAAGCTTAACTTAGTTGCTTTTATGTATTTATTCTAAAACTAATATTGAAGAATCAAATTTCATTCTTTTCTCAGTTCTTGCTCGCTTCCTTCTCTTGCAAGCTTGTTTATTTTTTTTCAGATCTAGATCTGTGTATCTCAAAAATCTTACACTTTTCTATCAATGCTTTAAAAATTCTTTTAAATTCTGTATGCACATCCCTACCTCTGTTTTACCAATCCTCAAGACATTCTTTGTACTTTCCCATTTCCAAATGAGAACGATTATGTTTAATGAGTAACGATTATGTCTTGCACCTAGAAAATGTGAAACTAGATGCTTGTTTTCAAAAATATAGTAAGGTTAATAATAGATTTTCTTGATCATTGTTGAAATTCAGAACCTTATCGTAGATGGTTGAAGCTCTACGTGGGGTAAATAGATTTACTAAAACTAATTTTCTGTAACAAAACAACGAATCAAATAGTAACATAGGGCTATCGTTGGGAATACTTCGAAAACCATGGCTGGCAATGGTTAATAGGCATGGCTAGCATCCTTGTAATACACGAAATTCTTCATTACATTGATATTTGTGCTTAATTACTACAAAAACTAAGGGACTATACTGGCATTTCAGAACGATAACACTCCATTCTTACCGATGAACTATGAGCTTTTATTGAGCTGGAGCTATTGGATATGTAATAACAACATACAATCAAACCTTGCTACAATAACCAAAATCCAACTGGGTCACCTTAAGCTTATTATTCCCTACCTTCGCTAGGACTATTGATGGTTGACTACACATTAATTTGGTTTTTGACCCATTTTTTTTTCGTTCTCGCATTTTAACCAAAGTTTACTACTCCCAATTTACAACCTTCACTTGTCCTGATGCAGAAAGATTGCAACAATATCATTTTATCTAAAGTTTGGTGGATGTAGAAAGACTGCGGCAATATGTTTTATCCAAAGTCTGGTGGTTGAGGCAAAGTTTGCTTATATTTAAAGTTTTGTATCGAATTCTTATACCCAAGTTTAATAGGTTTCAAGTAACACTGGCACTTGTTTCACTCCATTATTTTTTAATGCCAGTTATCATCCACGTGTCATCTTTCCCTATATCACACTACCCTCCTTGTCTTCCTGCAGAAAAAATACATTCTTTCTTCATGTAGAAACAATACATTCTCTCTTCCTACCTTCCTGTAGAAACAATACATTCTCTCTTCCTACCTTCCTGTAGAAACAATTCATTTAGGGCTTGCTACTCTACGTAATCTTCTTCAACATTAACTAGGATGCAAAATTCTCAGCCTTCAAGCAACTCTTCTTAGGTCTGCTCAATAGGGCCATTAACTGAGATGCAAAATTCTCAGCCTTCAAGCAACTTTTCTTAGGTCTACTCAACAGGGCCAAGTCAGGTTCAGGGGGTTGGAGTAATCAAGGTCAGGATGGGTTCGGTCCGGTTTACCTGCCCTAAGAGACAACTCCAGGTTACACATCCTGTGGTTATGTGGACAAAAGGGAGCCAAAGGATGGGATAGAGGGGCGACCAATGTACTAGGGGCGATTCGGTGGACTCTAATGAACCCTAAAAAAAGTGCCAAAAGGGGATTAAAGAACACTCCTTTTCATTTGCTTTTTTTGTCTATGGCATGGTTCATAAAGCATAAACAAGACATATCCACGACTCAGGAACTAACTACTACTACCTTGAGCTCTGCGAAGGCGATTCTATGCCTGAAAGGAAGCCAAGCCTGGGCTTGAAACCCAGTCCCTCTTGTTTGTTCCTGATCTTCCAAGAAAAGCAGGTTCTTATCTCCTACTTTCTATTTCCTAGCCAGTTTCCTGGGTCATGAAAAGTCATAGATTAAGAGCCATTTTTGGCTGCTCGGCCCCTGGGATGGCAGACACATCCACAACAGTAGGCATATTTTTCTGTCTTCCCTCCCTAAATCAAGGGAGTTTCGAATATAAGGTACTTCTCTAGGGTTAGCTGCATGTGAGGTCTTGCTTAATGAGTTGGTTAGCTTCTAGCTTCATGCTTGCTATATGAAGATGGGGTCTTGCTGTGAACTTATTTATTTTGCAGGCTGAGAAATCCATTCCACCTAGCTAGGAAGTAGACACGTTGGGCACGCAAGAGAGACAAAAGTAGACACCTGGGGTATGCAAGAAAGACGAGAGGCAAGCAAGTGGTAAAATTGTGGGCCCACATGGTTTTACGTGTCGAAATATATTTTTATATTATGCATTTTTGTATTTTTGCTACACGTGTCTTCCAGTTTCCCTTTTTTGCGAGTCTTAGAGGCCTTTTTTTTAAAACTCTATCTTTAGCTTGATATATTACAATTTTTCTTTACCTCTACAGCTTTTAAAGTCCAGCTTAAGTCCAACTTAATTTGACAGCCTTTGAAGTCCATCATTATTTGACAGGTATGGTCGTGAAATTTTTTGGGCTTAAAGAATTTCTTGGGCTTAGAAATGTATATGCATTTCACTTTTGTTAATTACTGATTTCATTAGTGATGCAATGTTTTGCATATATAGGCTGCTTGGTATCTACTGAAGAATGTAAATGGCATATTATGAATTTTGATTTTATCCGTGACCCCCTATTCATCGTCAGATTCAAGGGTGATGAAAAATAGTCTAGATAGTCCATAATAGAGACTTCACCTCCAAAGGGTTCCCCTGCAAACACGATTCTGGTTGCAGTTAGGGTTTCCATCTCATTTGCTATGCTTCGATTGAGATGATGATCATCCCGAGAGATAAAACCATGTGGTGAATTGCTGGAACACCCTCATGGGTTACTGCTCCATGAACGTATTCAAATCAGTTGTCCTTAGAGGGTTTGGGTTTGCCTCATCCATAACTCCATGACGAGTCTGTCTATATGGTGTTTTTTGCCTAGTTCTTTACCTCAATCAATTTCTTTCATATGCATATGGGCAGTCTGGAATTCTCCTTGGCATCCTGGAGAAGCCAAGAATCTTAGTTGGAAGTGATATGCTCTACCAAAGGTTGATCCAACAGGTTTATCCTGCATCACTGAGAATGAGTGATAGTGGAGAACACTAGACTCTTCTTGGTTGCTAGTGCCTCGTAAGGATTAACATCTTTGCTTGGTTCCTTACCAAACAATTTAGTAACTAATTGTTAAACCATAGGGATCCTAGTCATTCCTCCCACCAATAATAATTCATCTAACTCCTTAGGAGTCACACAAACATCCCTCATACAATCCTTACAAGGTTTCCTTGTTCTTTCTTCAAATGATTCACAAGAATTTCAAATTTCGACCAAGTCAATTGAATATTTAAATGTTTTGCACCAGAGGCATCTGATGTGATGAAAGGAAGATTAATATTTGTCGAGGTGGTTGAAGAAAGCTCAATCTTAGCTTTCTCAGCCGCTTCTCGCAACTTCTTCACAACTTCCTTACTGTTCATCCTGTATAACAGAGCAGCAGTAGTAGGTTCATTTATACTTCATTAAAATTATTCAATCCCATGAAACTATAGATTTGTATGTTTTCCCCATGCCTGGCTATATTTTTTTAAATAGTTGCAGATTTGCAAGTGTACCCCATGCAGCCTCATGCACTTGCCTTAAGCGGTCATTACATATAAACATTAATTAACTAAACCCAAATGTATTTCCCTGAAAATCATATCTTCATGCATCTTCCCCAGGGTCTCATTACATGTAAACTTTTAGTTAATCATATTCAATTTAAAACCTTCATAAATTTCTAATAATAAGAGAAAAATAGAAGCCATCTACGTACAAGATATCTTGGGGCCTGTTGTCTGGAGCTCCATTTGCTCCTTCCACTATAACGACTTTCTCTAAATCATCAAGCTTCCCCATTTTTTGTGTGTCAGAAGCTTTGGCAGTGTCATATGATGCATGCAGTTCAACAAAGATGTAACACACTAGTGTTATGGCAGTCCAAACAACAAACCTGATGAAGGAAGCATTTAATTATGGAACCCAAAGAAAAACATTTATGGAAATGGATAGAACTCGTATCCAAGGCACCAATGGCATCCCCACATATTTGGCTTTCTAGCCATTGTAACAAACAACCTTAGTGCTAATGTACTTAGAAACAATGCGGGCATTGATATTACATAACCAATCCACCCTTCACTAGTAGCCCAGTATACAACATTGTCAACTGGGGATGCAATGATTATAGATATAAATATGATTAGCGTTTGCTGATATTTAATGCTTGTTTCTCCATAAACATAACATATCCTCACAAATAGTTCTATGGTTACTAGAATGAATAAGAACAAAATGTTGATGGATAGCAGTTTGGAGAGCACATCTAGGCTTGTGAAAAATGCTATAACTAATGTGGTAATGATCATTATGGAAGTTGCATCTTCATGCATCTTCCCACGGTGTCATTACATGTAAACTTTGAGTTAATCATATTCAATTTAAAACCTTCATAAATTTCTAATAATAAGAGAAAACTGGAAGCCATCTATGTACATGATATCTTGGGGCCTATTGTGCAGAGCGCCATATGCCCCTTCGACTACAGAGACTTGCTCTAAATAATCAAGATTCCCCATTTTCTATGTGTCAGCGGCTTTGGCGGTGTCATATGATGCATGCAGTTCAACAAAGATGTAATACACTGGTATTATGGCAGTCCAAACACCAAACCTGATTAAGGAAGCATTTAATTATGGAACCCAAAAGAAAAACATTTATGGCAATGGATAGAATTGGTATCCAAGGCACCAATGGCACCAGGGAAAATTTTAAGAACCCCCCTAAATTTATATATATAATAAATGGGCGAATCCCCATGATACATAGGAAAAATGGAAGGTGATTTTATCAATCATTTAATATGTATATATAATTTTTTTGGGGAATCTCTCACCAAATTATATTATCTTGCAAAATCATGGCGAATCATTCATTGGATTACAAAATCTTGTAAGATCTTGGTGAATATTTCACTGAATAATAAAGGCTTTGTAAAGGGCTAACAAAGTTCATAATGAGTATTTCTTGTAATGGCTTGAAGCCTTGCTAATCAATCCATCAAGAACCAAAAAAAGTATATCCCTTATAAGTATATTCCTTATATGGAATATAAAGATATTTCTCATGGAAAGTCAATTAGGTTTAGTGCAAGAGGTAGGGAGAAATCCTACATGTGACAATGTGTTGGAGTCATATTGAGTATTTCTTGTAATGATTATGAGCCTTGTTTTCTAAGAAGTCCCTCGAGGACTGAAATATGTATATTACTCATATGGAATATAAATATATTTCTCATGTATTGGAATATAAATATATGAGTAAGGAGTGCGAAATGAGCCACAACAAGCCCTTATAAAATTGACAGGAAGAAGATAAGCGCAAAAAATAAAAAAGGTGAAAATGGAAAAATTGAGAAGAAATACAAGGGAAAAATGGTGAAACAAAAAATTAATAATCCATTGGAGGAACAATGATTAGAGATAGTGAGGGAAGATGTCCCCTCAGGCTAGGGATAACAAGGGTAGACATTAGAACTCTCACTTATGCAAGTGTAGCTAAAAAAACATTAAGCTCTATGCTAGTCATGAGAGGGAGGAAATCTGGGAATGAAATGTGAGAACAAGAATTTAAATGGAACAAAGCGTTGGGATTAAAATCCTTGCTCGTTGAGTTTGGGTACTTCCTTTGAGGCCTATTGAAAAATTAGGAATGATCTATCTATGTATCTTGTTATATAATTAGTTTGTAAAATAGTTGCCAAGTAGCTATGTTAGGGCATGGTTTTTGTGAAATGTTTTTTACTCATCCTACCTATCTTTAGATGGAGATGAACAAATATGAGTATTGGAGATATAATTCTCCCATTTTTTTGTTGCAACAAATTGTACAGGTATAGCCATGTCCATCATTAAGTATTCCCCAACTGTATTGACAATATTCCCATACCAAAAGCTTTTTAGTACTAAAAAGCATAAAAAATCCAACATTACATACTAAAAGAACATATTATAAAATTTGCATGGTGAAAATCAGCACGAAAGGTTATAGCGCGTAAAGGTTTGCAATAGAAATTAGCATTAAAACTCCTGTAGCCAAGCAAAACAATGATAATAATCCCACGTCTCCCTTAGAATTTTATGTATCAAGACGAAACCCCAAAATGCAAAGCCCTAGCCGAAAATAAGTGAGAACCCCTCGCCTCACTCAAAGAAGAGGTTTCTGCCCTGCAAAAATTCTCAACATTTCAAAGCAACGTCCTTAAAATGTAGAGCCCTACATATATTCGCAAGAGCTAAGAAGGAATATGAGATTTTACTATTTGCGAGCAGGTAAATAGCATGATCATTATTTAAGTAATGTTTTGTTAAATTTCGAAGCTTGTGGCTTGCAATTCAACTCAAAAAAATTATAATGTAATTAACTTATGTATTCTTTATTTTACAGTATTTTTTTAATTGCCAGTTTTTACATCTTAGTATCATCCTCCCAACAATTTGAGCAAAAATAAGCCTATCATGTGGCAAGGAATCTTTTTTCTACTAGGGTTTTGGATTTTAGACCATCATTGGAAAACTTGGCTTGGTGTGAATAAAAATGAGTTTTGAATATTTAGTTTTTAAATATGTACTAATTAAAAAAGATTTTATATAACATTTGAAACTAAGGAGAGATTTAGTTTTTAGTTTTGAATATTTATTTATTAAATGGATATTAATTACAAAAGTCTAGGGAGAGATGTTGTTTTGAGAGAGATTAGTAGATAAGTGTTGTTATGATTTTGCTTAGTGAATTTCAGTTTTAAAATTGTCTATATTGACAAAAATTATTACAAAATATTTAAATTTTAAAATGAATATACATGGTCACCTTAGGTACTATGATTGTTTCCTTAACATGATAAAAAATGAACTAGCTAGAATCTAACAACACTTTAGGATACCTCTAAGGACACATATAAAATAATAATTATAGTTATCATATTAAAATAATAATTTATGTTTTAATTTAACGAGTCAACATAATATTATATTGCATGATGGTTAATTTTCATATATATATATATATTAGGCAAACCCTTGTAACTTGAAATGACCTCTTTAGTTTTGGAATTAAATAATATACATTCTTTTTATTATGTTTTGTGAGTGACCTTGTTGTGGAAAAATATCATGTTTGAGTGATGATTATATAAATAAACCATTACAAATTTAATTATATCTCAATTCAGAAATTGAAAGTGAAGATAATCATTCACTCACAAATTTGGACAACTTGTAATTATAATTATCAATTCACTTTCCCTTTATATAATATTATCTCATCAATAATTTTTATATCAAGTTAATTAATTATAATTTAAATGAACTTAAAAAAATTAACCATTAAGATAGAAAGTGATTAAGTCATTAATATACCATATTTTACTGTACACAAACTATAAAATATAAAGCAACAAAAAAACATTTTTCTCATGATATTAGAAAATCTGAAATCTCCCAACAACTACTAGTGCCTCTAGCTTTTCTTCAGCCCTATAATTGATATTTTTCATATTATTGATTTTTATTTTAATTTAAAATGAAAAAAAAAGATTAATTAAGTGGATAAATGTCTTTGTTTTGGAATAGGGTTTCACAATTAGGATCAACCTATGCAAACCTCCCGAGTGATATATAGAATATGGGCACTTAATAGGCAAGGGTCATAGATGCTTCACCTGATCAAAACCATAATCAAAAGTAAACCATATCCCTATATAAAAAACCTTACAATTTGCAAATCTAATAAACTATATGCCCATGTAAAAAAAGCTTACATTTTACAAATCAGAGTATACCACTTTAAGAACTCAAAATATACCTCTCTTTTGATACACACCAACCTAGATCCATCCTTAGATAAGGTGAATGGCATATGAGAATCGAAACCTAGTGAGTGGGAAATGAGAATCAAAACCGAGGGTTTTGATGTTATATACCTAACGGGGGTATTATGGGGTACAAAGGGAGGCACCCAAGGTAATAATGTAATAATGGGATGGGCCATAGCAATAAATAAGGTGGTTAACCCATATCATGGAAGGGATCACAAGTAGTTAGTAATAATGTAATGGGCCCATGGTATTAGTTCGATGGTATTAGCGAACCATGGTAATGATCCATGGTATTTTATGTATGAGGCCTATATAGGGGCTAGAGACTCCACATGGAGGGATGTTAAGGAATTGTGTCAAGGATTATTGAATGAACAAGCATATGGCTTGTAGAGTGTTCTCCTTCCTTAAGGAGTGAATGTATGGTGTTGCCCTACCTTAAGGGTTTGATATTAATAAAGAAGCATTTATAACTATTTAGATCTTGTTATTATTGGGTATATTTGTTATTTCTCATATATTCTGGGTTAGATCTATAACAAGTGATATCAGAGCACTTTCTTGGGCAAACAATGGAGAATTTTTTTTTTTTTTTTTGCAGGATTTCAGGGGCGGTGAGTTTGCAGATCAGATGTGTACATTTTGGTGCAAGGTATACAAAATCTAATTGTAGATCTATATTATATGTGAAAAAATACCCAATTTCAAAAAAAAAATCGGTCAAATCGGAGTCCGAATGAAGGAGATATCGCTGATTTAAAAATCAGTGGGGTTGGAGACAAATTTTTAGGGCAGTGAGTTTTCGGCGCAGATATATATGTCCTGGTGCAATATCTGCAACATCTAATTGCGGATCTGGATTCATTGTGAAGAAATACCAAATTTCAAAAAAAGCCAGTCGAATCGGAGTCTGGATGAGGGAGATATCGTTGATTTAAAATCAGCTCCTTTTTTGCAGATATTTTGGTGATGGTGGGAGAGTTGCAGCACAGATCTAAGATTCCAGTGCATGGATCAAGATTTCTATCGCATGGGCATATGCAAAATGATTGTTCCATTTCTGAAAATAGGTCATAGTAGGGATTTTGAGCAATATTGACTAAACTGTGAAAATTTCAAATTTTTGCTAATTTTTTTTGTGATGGCTGGCCTAGCTCTGAGTTTGAGGGACTTGTATAAATTTGATGGCTCTCATCCAGCCAAATGGATAGCACAAATGGAGAAATGTTTTAGATTGAATTACATCATGGATGATGAGACTCGGCTACGTATGGGAAAAATGTACTTGGACAATGAAAGATGGCAATGGTGGCAAAGGCATCAACGTCGCTATCGAAGGCCCTTGACTTGGGACATATTCACAAAAGCTCTTATGGACCACTTTGACCGTAAAACTAATCTGGTGGATAAGCTCACACAAACAGACACACAACCTAGTAAATGTTTTATTTTTACAGAAAAGAAGGAAACCAAGGAACCTAAAGGGTTATTTTCTACTGGTATCCCTTTATTGCAGGTTCATGGATTGATTCAGAAAGAGAATATCATTGTTTCTATAAATCTTAATTGCAAGCATAATTTCATCAATGTTAGTTTGGCAAATAAATTGTAAGTTCCCGCAAAACACATTGAAAACACACAGGTGGATGGTGAGGATGTTCAAGTGTATAAGGATTTGAAGATTTCTATGGATAAGTATGTGTTTCATGGTGATTTTTATACTTCAGAGATGGATAATATGGATGTTGTTTTGGGATACCCGTGGATGGAATCAGTGGGTACTATAAAATCTTAACGTGCAAAAGAAATTCCTAAAGTTCTAGTATAAAGAGAAGAAAATTACATTACAGAATATTTCCATAAATAAACAAGGACAATCCATGGAAGTTGACGAAGAAGATGTTCCAGGGACTGACATATCAGATGATGAGCAATTGATGGTCGATAATCAAACACAAACAGAGGCTAAAGCAGAAAAGGTTACAGGTGCTGATACATCAGATGAGGGCTCAGTGGTGGAAGTAATATTGGAAGATAAGACAACACAACAGGCACCAAAACATAACAGGCAGACTCCAGTAAGGGGTGAATTAAAGAAAAAGACACCATGGGTTAAAACTTCAACATATCATCACCCACATCACCCCGCAAGACAACAATCAACAAGATGGCAACCAATCAGCCACAAGGACAACAACCCCCGCAGGACAAATAGAGAGGAGTGAAGATCTACCTACTACACATCAACGCAGAAGAGCTACCATAGTCAGCTTCCATCTCAAGCGAGCGAGGCACTAGCGAGATCGAGGGTTCACCTTTCTCTTGGATGGCTAGATGCACGTGCATGGTACCAGTGGACTACTATTTTGAGTAGATCTTATTATTTGTGTTCTTCCCATGTTTCGAGGACAAAACATGCTAAGGAGGGCGGAATGTTATATACCTAGGGGGGTAATATGGCGTACAAAGGGAGGTACCCAAGGTAATAATGTAATAATGGGATGGGCCATAGTAATAAATAAGGTGGTTAACCCATATCATGTAAGGGACCACAAGTAGTTAGTAATACTGTAATGGGCCCATGGTATTAGTTTGATGGTATGAGGGAACCATGGTAATGATCCATGGTATTGTATGTATGAGGCCTATATAGAGGCTAGAGACTCCACATGGAGTGATGTTAAGGAATTGTGTCAAGGATTATTGAATGAATGGGCATATGGCTTGTGGAGTGTTCTCCTTCCTTAAGGAGTGAATGTATGGTGTTTCCCTACCTTAAGGGTTTGATATTGATAAAGAAGCATTTCTATCTATTTCAATCTTGTTATTATTGGGTATATTTGTTATTTCTCATATATTTTGGGTTAGATCTATAACACTCGAGGGATACCCAGAGGAAGAGGGAGGAGATGGATCTAGGATAGTTTATGAGAATCAACATGTAGCAAGTGGGAAATGAGAATCAAAACTGATGGTTTCGATACATAGGAAGAGGAAGAGGGAGAAGATGGATCTAGGGTAGTTTAATTCCCCCTTTAAAAAGACTATATTCCACATCAATATCATGGAAAATACCATGGGTTCTCATAAAATTGGAGCTCAAAAACCACTGGTAACTTCACCGAATAAGACTACATCCTTCGATGCAATAAGAAAAACCTCCCAAATGATAGCTAGAATATGGGCACTTAATAGACAATGGTCATAGAAACTTCATCTGATCAAAACTAGAATATAAACACTTAATAGGAAAGGGTCATATACGTTGCACCTGACCAAAACCATAATCAAAACTCATCAAAACCAGAATATGGGCACTTAATAGGCAAGACCATAATCAAAATTAAACGATATCCCTATGTAAAAAAAAGATTACATTTTGCAAATCGAAGCATACTACTTTAAGATATCCCTATGTAAAAAAAATCTTACATTTTGAAAATCCAAGTATACTACTTTAAGAATTCATATCATACCTCTCTTTAGATATACACGAGCCAAGAACCATCCCTCTCTAAGCTTGAGAGATCGAAAAATCTTGAGAGGTCGACAGTTAAGGCTAATGCGAAATGTGAATCAAAACTGAGGGAGAGAGAGAGAAAGAGGGAGAACGAGAAGATGGATTTAGGATGGTATAATTCCCCCCTTTAAATAGAATACATTCAACATGAATACCATGGGTTCTTATAAACCTTGAGCTCAAAAACCAGTAATGAACAAAACAATATCTCTCGATATAATAAAAAAATAATAATGTAGAATTTTCATTTTTACATAGGTTTTTTTTTTTTTTTTAATTTCAAATTTACCTTTACTCAACATAAATTGATTAAAAAAATCATAGACTAAATTTATGACATAAAATAATAGCGTAGACTTTTCATTTTAACATATGGTTATTAATTATCAAATCTCTATATAGATCCAAAGTTAAAATGGATCTAGGTTTGTTTAATTATTAATTATTATAATTATTAATTTTATTTATTTAATGTAATTTCTGTGTTTTATGTAATTTCATTGAGTCAAAATATTTTAATTTTTAATTAATTTATTAATCAATTTTTTTTTTAATTTGATTGAGTCATAATGTTTAGATAACATAACATGACATTAAGATATTTTTTCCATACCAAAAATGTAATAACATTAAATTATAAAAAAAAATATAAAATATTTTTATTGTAAAATGAGAGATGGTTTTTGGGCATGTGGTATTGATAAGTCATGGTATTGACCCATGGTATTGTAACAAAGCATGTTCATAACTTAAAAATGTCCATGGTAAAGTAGGGGTGAATATTGATGGTTAAAAAAAATGTTATATTATAAGTATTAAATTTTTATGTGCTTATTAATAAAGTTTAAATATGGTTGCAAGATTATTAGAATAACTTATATGGTAAGATGGATCTTAATTTAAAACTAGTATTTATATCACCTATATTTGAATGTGATCAGGGATTTAGATATATCTTAAAAGTAATTATAATATTTTTGCTTTTAGATTTAACTAAAAAATGTTTAATTAAATTCAAATCAAATATTTATAAATATTTTGATTATGAAATGAGAGATGGTTTTCGGGCATGGGCTAAGGTATTAAATCATTTTAATCTCCCAAACCAAGGGCAAATATCGAAATTCGGCGATTTTAAGGGAATACGATTTCCCAAAATCAGCAAATCGGGTCAAATGAAGGTTTGGTTAGTTTATCTACCCATTTTTTATTTTGGGCTAAAATAAAAAAAGTAATTATTTTTGACTAAAATTTGGGCTAGCTATATGAAAAGGGTTTTTAACAAAAAATTCACACTCTTAAAATGTAAAAACCCTGAAATTTCGCCTTTGGGCTATACTTCACCCTAAAATTTACCATGAATGCCACCCCCACATATTTGGCTTTCTAGCCATTGGAACAAATAACCTTAGTGCTAATGTACCTAGAAAGAATGCAAGAATTGACATTAGATAACCAATTCACCCATTACTATTCGCCCAATATACAGTAGTGGCAACTGAGGATGAAATGATTATAACTAGAAATATGATTAGCGTTTGCTGATATTTCATAATTCCTTCTCCAAAAACATAGTGTCTCCTCACAAGTAGTTCTATGGTTACTAGACTGAATAAGAAGAAAATGTTGATGGATCGTAGGTTGGAGAGGACATCTAGGCTTGCGAAAATTGCTATAACTGATGTGGTAATGATCATTATAGAAGTTACATCTTCATGCATCTTCCCCACAGTGCCATTACATGTAAACTTTGAGTTAATCATATTCAATTTAAAACCTTCATAAATTTCTAATAATAAGATAAAACCGGAAGCCATCTATGTACAAGATATCTTGGGGCCTATTGTGTGGAGCTCCATTTGCTCCTTCCACTACAGAGACATGCTCTAAATCATTAATATTCCCCATTTCTGTGTGTCAGCAGCTTTGGCGGTGTCATATGATGTATGCAGTTCAACAAAGATGCAATACACTAGTATTATCACAGTTCAAACACCAAACATGATGAAGGAAGCATTTAATTATGGAACCCAAAAGAAAAACATTTATGGCAATGGATAGAACTGGTATCCAAGGCACCAGTGGCACCCCTACATATTTGTCTTTCTAGTCATTGTAACAAACAACCTTAGTGCTAATGTACCTAGAAACAATGTAGGCATTGATATCAGATAACGCATCCGCCCATCACTAGTAGCCCAGTATACAACAGTGGAAACTGACGATGCAATGATTATAGCTAGAAATATGATTAGCGTTTGTTGATATTTAATACTTGTTTCTCTAGAAACATAGTATCTCCTCACAAGTAGTTCTATGCTTACTAGACTAAATAGGAACAAAATGTTGATGGATAACAAGTTGGAGAGGACATCTAGGCTTATGAAAAATGCTATAACTGATGTGGTAATGATCATTATGGAAGTTGCATCTTCGTGCATCTTCCCCATGGTGTCATTACATGTAAACATTGAGTTAATCATATTCAATTTAAAACCTTCAGAAATTTCTAATAATAATAGGAAACTAGAAGCCATCTATGTACAAGATATCTTGGGGCCTGTTGTTTGGAGCTCCATTTTCTCCTTCAACTACGGAGACTTGCTCTAAATCATCAAGCTTCCCAATTTTTTGTGTGTCAGCAACTTTGGCGGTGTCATATGATGCATGCAGTTCAAAAAACATGTAATACACTAGTATTATGGCAGTCCAAACTCCAAACCTGATGAAGGAAGCATTTAATTATGGAACCCAAAAGAAAAACATTTATGTCAATGGATAGAACTGGTATCCAAGGCACCAATTGCACCCCCACATATTTGGCTTTCTAGCCATTGGAACAAACAACCTTAGTGCTAATGTACCTAGAAACAATGGAGGCACTCATATTAGATAACCAATCCACCCACGACTAGTAGCCCAGTATACAGCAGTGGTATATGAGGATGTGATGATTATATCTAGAAATATGAATAGCGTTTGTTGATATTTAATACTTCTTTCTCCATAAACATAGTATCTCCTCAAATGTAGTTCTATGGTTACTACTCTGAATAAGAACAAAATGTTGATGGATAACAGGTTGGAGAGGACATCTAGGCTTGTGAAAAATGCTATAAGTAATGTGGTAATGATCATTATGGAAGTTGGATCTTCATGCATTTTCTAAACGGTGTCATTACATGTAAAATTTGAGTTAGTCATATTCAATTTAAAACCTTCATAAATTTCTAATAATAAGATAAAACTGGAAGCCATATATGTATAGGATATCTTGGGGCCTGTTGTGCAGAGCTCCATTTTCTCCTTTCACTATAGAGACTTCCTCTAAATCATCAAGCTTCCCCATTTTTTGTGTGTCAGCAGCTTTGGCACTGTAATATGATGCGTGCAGTTCAACAAAGACATAATACACTAGTATTATGGCAGTCCAAACACCAAACTTGATGAAGGAAGCATTTAATTATGGAACCCAAAAGAAAAACATTTATGGAAATGGATAGAACTCGTATCCAATGAACCAATGGAACCCTCACATATTTGGCTTTCTAGCCATTGGAACAAACAACCTTAGTGCTAATGCACCTAGAAACAATGCAGGCAATGATATTAGATAACCAATCCACACATCACTAGTAGTCTAGTATACAGAAGTGGCAACTGAGTATGCAATGATTATAGCTACAAATATGATTAACATTTTCTGATATTTAATACATGTTTCTCCAGAAACACAGTATCTACTCACAGGTAGTTCTATTGTTACCAGACTGAATAAGAACAAAATGTTGATGGATAGCAGGTTGGGGAGGACATCTACGCTTGTAAAAAATGATATAACTGATGTGGTAATGATCATTATGGAAGTTGAATTGATTGGAGTTGCTTTTTTCTCATGTACCAATGCAAACCAGGGTGGGAACATATGTTTCCTTGCAATGTGGGTCAGATACCTATCCTGGCCTATAATACCCACCATTATGACAATGGCCATGCCCTCAAGGGCTCTAAGGGCTATTATGTATTTCGCCCAATCCATTCCCACCTTTGTGAAAATTGCATAGTATGCAGCATCAGGATCAATGGTTTTTTAGCTATGCATTTGGCATAATGTCATAGCCATGAGACAATAGACCATTATGACGACCACCATGGATTCAATCAATCCAATAGGAATTCCATTTGCAGGATTTTTGGTTTCTTTTGCCATCATTGTCACTTCATCAAAACTAAGGTATGTGAGAAACATAACCGTAACTGATGCGAAAATACCCCCACCGTGTAAGGAATAGATCAATTCTAATGACATCACTTCTAGTTCCCTTCAAACTGTGGGAAACAAAAATGACAAATTGCTACAGATGACAAAGTTTGTTTTGCTGAATGTATCTATCACATGGAAGAAGAGTATGTCTAATGGCTAGATAACGAGAATACAATTTTCCCTATTATATGGAAGTAGTTAATAGTAAATCATAGATAGGCAAAGTCCATTGGCTCATTCAAAGCTTAGGGTTTGTAGGATATGGCAGCCCAGACATTTCAGCACACTTTGTAGGTGAAAAAAACACTATACTAATTAAAACATCTAGGGACATCAGAATTCAGGTCTCTTACAATTAGCTTCACTCTTGCATACATAAATATTGTCTATTTCTTTCAAGAAGCGGTAGGGTTAAATAGGTACAACTCCTAGAGTTTCTCATATGCAAGTATTATTGCTCCTAGATTTCTAAGACCAGTGATGTATGGTCTGCTTTTAATATAACTCCTCGCAAAATAAGCTTAACAAGGATATATTCAACTTGAAAAAGAATTTTCTTATCCAATTTTGTGTTGATTGTCCCCACCAGATAGTCTTCAATATTGGGGAAATGCGAGATGAGAGAAAATTAGGACAATCATGAAAGAAATTATTAGGATCCTTCTCAAGGTATATTTTTGTATTATGTTTGAAAATAAACTGGATCTTTCATCAATGAGATTGATTTTGAGGTAAATATTTGTTTACAATCCAAAAGCAATTTTCAGAAAATTCATAACAGAATTTGAAAGTTTCTGTTTCATCTCATTTAAGTTACATTGTAGATTTCCCAATGCAGCTTTGGAATTTTTTGCTGAGTAGTGTATCTCCATTGGTAAAAGTTTTAAGATTTAGTTTTGCATCATTATCTTACAATAGATGGCAAAGTTCATCAAACAATTGTATTGGAAAACTAAATATCATTTGAAATTGAGGGTTGTCAATACTAACATGAAAAATGTAGTGGTTCCATGAATCCACTGACTGAGGCTTGACAAAGGACTCGGTTGCAACTTTTTCATCCCAGTCTGACATGATCAGTTCAGATGATGTAAGAATACATTGTTCTAAAATAGAGTTTACAACAACAATATCCATTGTTGTATCCTCTTCTGTATCTTCATTAGGGTTTTGATTGACCTCTTTGAGTATTGTGAAGTGAGGAGGAGAATTTTTAAGCACCCCTGTCATTTTCAAGCTCACATAAATATGTTACCAATTTGTTTTCCCCTTCTTCCAATTCTTCTAAGCATTTTTAATGCATTCACTTTGTTATACAGATAAGGACTACTTGTCACTTTCATTATGCCTTTCAACTGCTTTCTTGATCAAGTTACATTGCTTTTCGAAGTGATTTTTTCATTTTCAATTCCTTTGTCATTTCTAAAAATGACCTGTTACTAGAGATTTGATATTTGTTGGCAACACAATTCTAGAGCCTATTGTTTTAATATATCTAATTTTTTGGAAACAATCATCTTTAGTCTTTGCTCATCTCATTAATATTTTTCGCAAATCTGTAGATAAGAGAAATAGAAAAAATTGCTAAAGTACTTGAGTTTCTACAAAGACAATTGCACAAGGAAACTCTGACAAGCGATACACACATGTTCCACTTACTCAGAATGGTTATACATCTTAGCATTTTTTATACAGTTTTTTAGTGAACTTTCAGGGGCATTTTTGAAGCCCTCACAATAGCTTAGGGTTGCCACAAGCTAATCTTTTAGACATTTATGCTCACTCAGCTGAAGCAACATCACTCTGTACATTGTATCGGAGAAGGTTCATCATACCCTTGCACATATGCTTTCTTCCTTTATCAATATGTCAAGATTATAAAGAGAATATTGCTTTGCAATTACAATTTTATGTTTTATATTGGTTTGGTATTTTCCTACAATTCGGCATTGTTGAATAAGATGAACATACTACAGCTGTGCATATGGTTGCAAATGAACAGTTCGATCTTCAGGTACATTTTCTTTCAAGATAATTGTCTCTATCTCAACTTATATGTTTAGAAAACTATAATGCAATGCATGCATGTTCATTAGATATGTCTCACACTAAGCATCTACCATTGACATATTTAGTGTGATTGTATAGCAACTCCATTACCTAGAATCGAAGCTCTCTCATCAACCCATAAGCAAAACATGGCCTGAAATGGAAATCAGCTAAGTGCAATACTTAGTTAGATGTCGAACTATTTTTAGATCTCATGGAGCATCATTGTTGTATCGGGGAAGGAATATGTAACACTTAATGCTACTCTAATTCTCATGGAGCATCATTGTTGTATGAGAGAAGGAATATGTAACACTTAATGCTACTCTAAATCTATGTTTTCATCTCTTGCATGGACTAGTTATACTATTTTTTAGTGTTCTGAAACAAAGAACAACTAATTGCAACACTTAGTTAGATGTCAAAATATATTCATATCTCATGGAGCATCATTGTTGTACGAGAGAAGGAATATGTAGCACTTAATTCTACTCTAAATCCCCCTGATATTGTGAAAGACATATCTAAAGTATTGCAACTCTTGCATATCTAAACTATTTGTTTCTGGATTGTTGTGCATAATTTTACAGTAATGTTAATGTGATTTAGAATGCTTCGATTTAAAAACTAATACGCAAAATCCTTGATATTTCAGCAATTTGTCTATAAAAATGGAATCTCATAATAATTATACTATTTTTTAGTATATTTATTGTCATTGATTAATTCATATATGGAACTGTTCAAACTAATTATACTATCTTTTAGTATATTTACTGTCATTATTAATTTGTATATGGAAATGTTCATTAAACAGGCCTTAAAGTTCTTAATTCGTGCTTCTAGAACCTCTACCGGTAGGGACTACAACTACGACAGTTGCTCTCTTGTTACCTTATAGCATTTGAATTGCGAGTTCCTTATTTTTATCATTCATTCTTTCTACCTATTACCCTAGTTTATTTTATTCATGTTTCTTTGGGTTTTATCCTTTTTTCTATTCACTTCTGTATAAGGTTGGTTACTAACAAAGATCCTTTATCACCAATAAGTTTCCTCAAGACAATAGCCAACAACCAACAAGTATAGAGAAGGAACTTCAGTAGTCTATCGATCTACTCGATTTACATGGGTGGGAGCAGTTGTCGTAGGCTTGCTTCAGTGCTTCACTCTCTCATTACCAAAACAAGGTATTTTGGAAGTTATAAACGAATTTGTGGCTCATTTTTATGCCTTCAAAAATGATCTTGGGAAATTTTCTTGTATAGCTTCATATTTCTTTAATTTATCCCAAAATAGATGATATGAACAAATATCAATTCATATTCTCTATTTCAAAGAGTTTATAATGAGGTTCATCAAATGATTTGGCATTTTTTTCTTATTTGAATGCTTGGCCTAACACATTACAAAGACCCATTAAGGCTAGCTTGGATTCTATTGTTGCTTGGACATGGTTTTCCCTCTTATTTATTTAGAGTAAGAGTTTATAATGAGGTTCATCAAATGATTTGGAAATTTGTTTTTATCTAAATGTTTTTCCTAACATGTTACAAACACCCATTAAGGCTCACTTGGATTCTATTGTTGATTGGACATGGTTTTCCCTCTTATTGATTTAGAGTAATATGATGGGGTGCAAGTGTGGTACCAAGGAATTAGATACATTCGATTTCTCTAGTGGAAACGCCATCTTTTTATGAAGGAACTCTGATAAAGTCTTTATATTAATTAGATTGCATCTATCTCTCATTTCCTATATCCAAAGCCAAGAAATGCATCAACAAGATACAAAGTTGTGAGGTAGATTCAACACACTATAAAAAAAATAGATAAACTATAATTGGCACTCTACTAAGGTTATATCACCTTACACTCTTTGCATGCCTCCTTTCATAATTTAGTCCCTCCTCGGTTTACTTATTTTTAACAATAATGAGCATATATACTATTAGTGTGCCAAAACACATAGATTTTACGCGGATAATAATCTAATCACTATCACTTATTTCTTAAAATTAGATCACTATGTCTCTTTACAATTTCACATGTGGAAACATTAGATGTTTATGATTAATGCTTTGTTTTTCATTTTTCAACTTTAATAATTTTTTCTTTGTCTTAGTATATTATACACTAAACCTCCAAACTCCACACTAAACCTCCAAACTCCATTTCTCGTACCCTTTTTGTTTCTCATTTCATTTCTTGTTTCTTGTTTCTGGTAACAAAGTTCAAATTCCTTTCTAAAGCTAGGATACCGGTACACCATCACCCTTGGTACATATTCAAGTGGTTCATTCCACAACTTGATGAATCTATGCACCATTTGCGCTACATCTATGCCTAATCATGCTAAGGCCTTACAACTATGGGTGCTCCCGAGAAACATGTATCGAAAATACTTGCATTGAACAAAAAATCCTTAAAAAATTACACATCACACTCTTGCTACTTCACTCTATAGCACTCCATTTCCTAACCAAAAATCCTCAAGGAATTACACATCACACTCCAGCTACTTCACTCTATACCACTCCATTTCCTTCACATTCTTTCTTTCTTTTCATCTATATAACTACCAAGGTATCTACTTAAATATCTTAAATGATCCATAACTAACTTGTATTTGCAACACACTTTATACTTAGGTTGCTCCATGCAATCAATCCAACTCTTCTTCATCACCTTCAACTTTTGTTAATTGCCAACCACTTTCTGCTGTATAAAATTCAGTGTGTTGGGCCCAGTCTCATAAGATTACACATCTACATTAACAAAGTTGTAGGAGTTAATAAACAAGAAAGGGAAAAAAAACTAAATGAAAAATGAATATAACCACATAATTAATAACTCAAGATTTACGTGGTAAAACCCTGACAGAGTGTCAAGGAAACATCCACGGGGCAAGGGATTGGAATCTCTATTCGATCAATAAGATTCTCCTTACAATAGTTAGGGCATTCATCAGTTTTATATGGGCCCCCTAAGTTACATAACCGATATTTCGGTATAAAACTAACTTGTTAGTAGCTAATACATTTTACCAAAATTTACATAATTAATTGTCAACTTCCAACAAGCTCCACCTTGACAATGATTTTACTAATCCTTTTACCATGCCCATTCATCATCTTTTCTGCAAGCCAAGAGAAGCTAAACACCACCGCAACTTCTCTACTATAATTGTCTTTGTGAATATGTATGCACAATTCTCTCGCGTATGCACCTTTGGAAGAGCTACTTTTCCGCCATTGATCACATGTCTCAGAAAATGATACCTTACATCAATGTGCTTGGTTCTGTTGTGATAAGCACGATTTGTAGCCAAGTGAATAACACTTTGACTGTCACAAAGTACATTCACTTTCTCCTGCGTCCTTCCAATCTCATCAACTAGACCCTTTAACCAGATTGCTTCTTTAATAGCATCTGAAGCAGCTATATATTCTGCTTCGGTAGTGGATAACGCAATTGTTTCTTGAAACTTTGACATCCAACTAATTGCTCCACCTGCAAGAGTAAAGACATAACCTATAGTAGATCTTCTTTGGTCTAAATCACCTGCATAATCAACATCTACATATCTGCAGACTGATCCTTCACTAACATTAAAGATGATGCAATGGTCACTTGTGCCTCTTAGATATTGAAGCACCCATTTCATTACTCGCCAATGTTCTTCACCTGGATTTGCCATGAACCTGCTGACAACTCCAACTACATGTGAAATGTCAGGTCTTGTAGATACCATCGCATACATTAATATGCCTACACCATTTTCATATTGTACATGAGACATATATTGCTTTTCTTCATCAGCTCTAAGACTCAAAACCGAAGAAAGGTTAAAATGGGAAGCTAATGGAACATTAACAGGTTTCACATTGTTCATACAAAACTTTTCAAGAACTTTATCCACATACTTATGCTGTGATAACCAAAGCTTAGCATTTTTCCTATCTTTGTGTATCTCCATTCCCAAGATATGTTTTGCTACTCCAACATCCTTCATATCAAATTTCCTAGAGAGCTAAGCCTTTAACCTGTTGATCTCTTCCATGATTTTGCTTGCAATAAGCATACCTCAACATACAAAGCTAAGATAATGAATATGCCATTGAAACTTTTGAAGTATACATAATTATCATACTCACTTCTAATAATGTTTTGGCTCACCATGAAGGAGTCAAACTTCTTGTAGCATTGTCTGGGAGACTGCCTCAGACCATATAATGATTTCCTTAGCTTGCAAACTAATATTCTGTTGTGACCTTGTACAAAACCTTCTGGTTGTTCCATATATAACTCTTCATTTCAATTACAATGTAGAAAAGTTGTTTTAACATCTAATTGTTCTAACTCAAGATTAAGTAATGCCGTTAGTGCCAACATAGTATTAATAGAAACAAGTTTTACAAATGGTGAAAAAATATCATGAAAGTCGATACCTTCAACCTGAGAATACCCTTTTTCTACCAGTCTTGCCTTATGCCTTTCGATACTTCCATCAACTTTATGTTTCAGTTTGAAGACCCATTTGCATCCAACAACACTTCTCCCTTCAAGAAGCTCTACAAGATCCTAGGTATTGTTCTTGGCTAAGGAATCCATTTCTTCTTCCATAGCCGTTTTCCATTTTTCACTATCTGTATCATCTACTGTTTCCTGATAACAAGAAGGTTCCCCATCTTCAGTAATCAAAGCAAAAGATGAAGTAGAATCTTCATACATTTTGAGAATTTTTCTTTCCCCTGTAGACCTTCATAGAGTGACTGGTTGCTAAATTAGTTCAAAAACTTGAATTGGTTCAGAAACTTCAACAATTTCCTTTGTATCTTCAACATCTTTTTTTCTAGAAGCTTCTTCTTCCTTTTAATTGTCACAAAAAAATCTAGCCTCCAACTGAACTTGTTGATTTGGCGATATTTGTTCCTGTTCAATTCTTTCAACATTTGATTTTAAAAGAGAATATTCATCAAATTTTATATCTCTACTAATGACTATCTTCTGTGATGTAGGATCCCACAAGTAGTATCCTTTCACTGCATAGTCATACCCAACAAAGACATAACATTTCGATTTTGGATCTAATTTTCAACGCTAATTTTTAGGAATAAGAGAGTAAGCATCATGGCCAAATATCCTTAAATGTGAATAATCACAAGACTGGCCTGTCCAAACTTCTTCAGGAATTTTATAATTAATTGCTACAAAAGGTGATCTATTAACTAAATAACAAGCAGTGGATACTACTTCTGCCCACAACTCCTTTTTAAAGTTAGCATTGTTGATCATGCTTCTGGCTCTTTCCATAAGAGTGTGATTCATAAGTTCAACAACACCATTTTGCTGAGGAGTATAAACAACTATTTCGTGTCTAACAATTCCTTCATCCTTACAGTATTGTTCAAATTCTATTGAAATTAATTCACCACCATTGTCAGTTCTTAAACATTTAATTGATTTGCCTATTCCTTTCTCTACCATTGCTCTAAATTGTTTAAAGACATTGAATACATCAACTTTCTCTTTTAGCATAAAGACCCGAACTTTACAGGGGAAATCAACAATAAACTTTAAAAAATATAGAGCACTGCCATATGAGACAATAGGAGATGGTCCCCACAGATCAGAACGAATATAGTCTAAAATATCTTTACTATTATGATCCCAGTTTTAAATCTTTCTTTACATTTTTTTCCATACACACAATGTCTACAAAAATCCAACTTCAAGGATTTCAAATCAGGAAGTGATTTACATTTCATCAGTACCTGGAGACCTTTCTCGTTCATCTGAGCCCATCGCTGATGCCATCGGCAAGTACCTTCTTCTTCTTTTTCTAACACAATTGTTGCTTCACTCATTTGAGTACTTCCCTTGAGTCTGTAAAGATTTCCGATCTTTTCTACTTTCATAACAAGTAAGACACGTTTAAAGATTTTCAGTATACCATTTTGACCTGTCAAGTTATAACCATCCAAATCCAACACTCCCAAAGAAATCAATTTTTTCTTCAAAGCAGGTACATGTCTAACCCTAGTTAATGTTTGAACTATGTTATCATACATTTTAATCTTGATATTTCCTATCCCAACAGTCTGACATGATACATTATTACCCATAAACATAGAACTACCATTTATATTTTCATATGAAGTAAACCAATTTCTATGTGGACACATGTGTTGAGAAGCACTAGAGTCTAACAGCCAGCTTTCAACACCCTGAGAGACATTACATGAAGTTTCATCTATCATAAATAATTCTTCAGCAGATAAAACTTCATCTATCATACCTGAATCAACCTAATTTGCTTCATTCCTCGAGTTATCAGACTCTTGTCGTTTCCAACAGTCTTTCTTCGCGTATCCAATTTTATTGCAGTGCCAACATTTTGACTTACACTTCTTTCCCTTTGATTTAGATCTAGAAGACCCCCTTGTTTTTTCTCTTCTTTCTTTTGACCGTCCTCTAACTATCATAGCTTCTTATGTAGTTGTTTCATTATTGGATTTCCTTCATACTTCTTTAGACAAGAGAGCTCCCACAACTGATTCAAATTTCAAAGAATTAGCGGTGCTCAAACTAATTGAAGTTACGAAGTGATCCCATGATTCGGGCAGAGAAGACAACAAGGTTATAGCTTTGTTTTCTTCCTGAATTTTGACTTCCATATCTATTAATTGGCATATAAGTGTATTAAAAACATTCAAATGTTTTGCGAATTTTGAACCCTGCTTCATTCAAAGACTGTACAGTTGTCTTTTCAAATAAATTCTATTGGTTAACAACTTTGTCTTATATAGTTTTCTAGATTTTCCTATAAACCTAAAGCTGTACTCTCTTCAACAATGTTGAAGAGAACTTCATCAACCAGGCATAAGCTGATGGTATTGAGATCTCAGGCATCCAAGTCCTCCCAGTTCGAATTAGTCATGCTTGTAGGTTTCTTATTTGCCCCGTCCAATGCCTTATGCAACCCTTGTTGCACCAGCAAATCCCTAAATTTCAGTTTCCAAAGAGAAAAATTTCTCTTGCCGGTGAATTTCTCCACCTCGAATTTTGCATTCGACATCTTGGCCATTTCTTTCCTCCTACGGTTTCCCTTTTTTTTCCAACTAGGTTTCTAAAAAAAAACAAGGATTTAGGGTTTCTTCAATTTCTCGTTTCCTTTTAAGATTTCTTTGATTTCTGTTTTCCTCTTCAGAAATATTAGCCTTTTTTTTAATAAAGAAACTCCTTTTTACAATTTTTAACCTTTTTTTTTTAATTCAGTCTTTTTATTAAAAAAAAATATTTGAATCTGCTCCCCTTCAAAAGCTTTGTTCAAATTTTCTGTTAATATTCCAGAATAGTAAAAAATTTCCTTTTTTCCTTAACCAGAGAAGCCCTTCAACAAAAAGTCCACTAGGTTTTTTTTTTATCCCACAACAAATCATTTCTGAAAAATTTGCTTCTGAAGAAAAAAATATTTTTTCACAAATACCGGTATTACTTGCTCCACGCAAATTCACCTCCACTCCTCGACAGTACTGGACAGGTGGCCAGGACCAGCAACGAGCAACATCAGCTCTGACAGCTGACAGGTCCACGATAGGCTACGCTATTCAGCATGGCTTCAGTACTCCACAACGGTGGTAGGCAAAGCCCTCCTCTTTGCTCTTTAGTACTCCATGACGACGGCAGGGAAAGCCCTCCTCTCTACTCCAACACGCAGATGTTTCAACAACTCTTCCTCTCTGCTCCAACATTCAGAGGTCTCAACCGCTCTTCACATGCTTTGGTCCATTCCTCTCTGCTCCAGCACACAGATTCTTTGCATACTATTCGAGACTCCTTCTCGTTCCACGCTTCCATGCGCCTCCTCCTCAGCCCTTAGCAATATTCCATGGAGAAATCAGAGTGAAATTTTTATACACATAGAAGAGGTTCTCGTCTTTTAACACGCAGCACTCACAACTCCGATTTCTCCAAGACCTTCAACTAGCTCTGATTTCTCCAAGACCTTCCACTCAACTAACTTGCTCTGATACCAATTGTAGGATTCAATAAACAAGAAAGGGAAAATAAACTGAATGAAAACTGAAAATAACCACACAAGTAATCACTCAAGATTTACATGGTAAAACCCTGATAGAGTGTCAAATAAACATCCACAGGGCAGGGGATTGGAAACACTATTCCATCAATAAAATTCTCCTCATAATAGTTCAGGAATTGATCAGTTTTATATGAGCATCCTCAATTACATAACTGATGTTTTGGTATAAAACCAACCTATTAGTAACTAATACATTTTACCCAAATTTACATAAGTAGTTGTCAATTTCCAACAAAAGCTACCCTAAATCACTTTCCTTTGTCACTGTCACAACAACCTTTACCACACATGAACACTTTCATCAACACTTTCTTGTGTCATGGTCACAACAACCTTTACCACACATGCAAATTGTCTTCACGGTCTCCAGCTTCCTATATAAAATGCATCATTTAGTCATAGTTGCTTGCTTTGGCTCCTCATACAAGTGGTGTTGGGCCATTTCCTTAACAACACCATCTTCTCACGCCACCACTACCTCTTGGTGGCTAGAGAAACTCCTTCGGAATAAAACTCTTACACAGTTCACTAAAAGTCTATGGCAGAGATCTTTCCACTTTTATCTTGATCTATTTCACGAAATGCCCTGGTCAACGTTTTCCTCGTATCTTGTTCTCCAATTTTTACTGTCATCATGTATGCAGACTCATCAAAGTCTATTGTGCCACTCCCATCTTTATCAACGTCCGCAATCATCTCCCTTATTTGCTCATTTGTCCTCTCAAATCTGAGAGCCCTCATTGCACTCCAATCTGCCTCTGTTGATGATGCTATTGACGCCATTTTCTAGTGAACTCTCATGGAGTTTAGCTGCCTATCCTCGACATGATCAATGAGAGAATCCAACAATTTGTTTTTCTAAATCATATCTTCGGAATCTGTCGTTCGCGCAACAATCTCATTCGACTCTTTTGCTGCCAATTTTTCTTATTTGATTCAACTTGACTCTGTGCATTTTCCCTTTCCAATACGCCATGACTAGTACAACCACATGAGCTGGTCCATCACTCCCTCTCTCCTCCACCAATGGTCTTTTTCTTTTTTTTTTAATTTTATCAAGCTTTCTAATATTCATTTGCTGGTTCCATTTTTAACTCGGCTGCTCGCCTCCTCTGTATTCTCACACAGTCGCAGCTTCTTGTCAGCTTTGGGAGCAGTGTTCTTCTCCACAGGGGACTTCTACGCGGCAGGCTTCTTCATGCTTCTTAGCGAGACGACAGGTGACTTGTTTTTGGTTTCTATTTCATTATGAGTAGGGTTGGAATTTGGATTTTTATCTATTATTTTTTATATAAAAAATTGATATGTTTTGTTTTTTATTTACAAATTGATATGTTTTGTTTTTTGTGTAAATAAAAAGTATATTTAAAATTTGTTTTTTATTAAATTTTAATAAAAAATTATTTTTCAATAATATCGTTATGTTAAAAATCTTCACATATTTATCTTTACATGTTTTGGGTTGTTAAGCTTTCTAGAGACAAAAGTTATATTTAAAATTTTGCCTTGTAGTAATCATCATAAATTAACTTTTCACTAAATTTCATTAAAAAATTATCCTTCAATAATATAATTATGTTAAAAATCTTCACATATTTATCATACTAAAAAACAAAATAACTATAACACATAAATGAATTATTAAATCTTGAATTTTGATTTCAAATTGAATGCAACACTCCCAATAAAATATTTGGAACCTTGAATAAATGCCATTCACCAACAAATATATTATCTCTTTTTCAACATACCAATGGGTCCTCAAGACAATTTAGGTCTATAAGTTAATAGTTGGTTAATCAACCCTTTTCCCTAACATTTAAAAGCTTTGTATACAATTTTTATCCATATCCATCTTTAAACATATCAAAACCCAACTTAAATAGCTATATAATTACAATGTATAATGCATAAAATAAAATAAAATAAATCATGTAAAGAGATAAAAACATGGAATTCATTTATCTTTTTCTTTAGTGTGTAATTCAATTGACTAATCCTCTTTTTTTCTATATAACATTATTGTAATTATTCAATGTTGATGAATCACATTGTCTTTTTAACAAAAATAAAAATACAACATTGTAAAATTATAATAGTAATTCAAAAAAAAGTTTAAATATGATATAATAAATTTAATTTAATAAATAGAATCTAATTATTATATAGTATGACATTTTTCTAAATATATTTTCTAATTAATTTTATAAAATAATTTATAAATTTATAAAATTTAAATATTTCAAAAAAAAACCTTCAAAACATTACAAAATATAATTTTAATAATAAAAAATAAAAATATTTACCAAAAAAAAATTATATTATCAAATTTAAATTAAAAAAAAAACATATAAAACATTTAAAATATATAAATTTAAATCAATATTCATAACTATACCATTAATTATATATCTCACTCCAATGGATATGTTCTTAAAATAAACTGAGTTTATATATTAGATCACTCTACTTAAATAATACATTGTTTCCATAAAAAAAAAACCTACTGAGGACTCCTAATCAATACTCGTTAGGCAGTTGAAATTATTAATGTTACAAGTAATGAGTCCTACAGTCATTGTCAATTCCAAAAAAAACCTACTCGGGACTCCTAACTAATACTCCTTTAGGCGGTGGAAATTATTAATGTTATAAGTAACGAGTCCTACGGTCATTGTCAATTAAAGCCTTAACTCTAAGTACCATCCAGCTAAAAATGCATAAGGAATTTCAATATCTTTCTTTTCCTTTATTTTTTTTCCATCTTCTAGAGAACAAAGTTATAATAATTTAATTTTTTTTTTTTTTTGCTATTTTGAAATTTATCGCTGACATAAATATCTCTCAAGCTTCGTTGCATCATTTGAGTAAAATGCCATGGACGGTTAATGGAACTTAAATTAATTCATCAACCTCTTTTTGGAATAGGCGTTGATCACCGATGCCATAATTCTTTTAGAAAGTTTTTTTTCGTTAACATCTAGTTTTTTTAACCATAATATTATTTGAACTGTTTTTTTTGACAGTTGAAATGTATTCTACATAATTTGAATGTCAATTTTCCAAAATTTTTACTAGAATCATCTTAAAATTTCCAAACAAAACTATGACCCGCTTACACTGGTATTTTTAAAACACGGCTCGGAGACTCTGCTTTACCAGTAAGCAATCTAGGTTGTTGTCCTGACTCCTTAAACTTTCTTAACTATACACGCCACCTACCTAACATGACTCCTGTGCATGAGTATTAGATTTGATTCTACTGACAGTACGAATCTTTCATTAAAGCCCTGTTTCACATTATTGTAAAATTAAACTACTTTAGGGTTGTTTTTGCTGATGTGGAGTTCTCTCGTAGGACTCTATTCAAAATATATTAAGCAATCAATGCTCTCATATAAAGGATTCAATTTACTTTATATTTGTGGCATACTAAAAGTCAGTTTAACCGTTACTTTCGATTTGTAAATATTTCCACGAGCATTTAGAATAAATATATTCTCATAATTTTTTAAACAGATATAGGAATGATAGTCAAATTCAATGATAAAGGATATTCAACAGAGAGAGTGAAGAGAATTTAAAAATGGGGATGAAAAAACAGAATCGAGACAGACTTCCCATCTGAAGTTTCACCATTTCTTGTTTCTTTCGTGGAATGTTGAAACCGTTTGCATCGATGGCTTATATATTTAAATGCATATTATTAACTTCTGAAAAAATAGCCATTAAATACAATAAAACTGTAAATGAAAGATGTATTTAAGAAAAGGACAAATGAGAGAAACACAAATTTAACTGGAAGAAAAACATGGAAACCAGAGTAACTTAAACTTGTCGGATTAAATACACTGCCAGTACCACTTGTATTAGAGAAAAATTTCCAATTGTTTCTTGCTGTCCCGAAACAACCGATAGGTTTTAGATGAGTCTTGGGTGAAAATATTCTTACCAAGAGTGAACTTCATCTCCACAATATTCATGTGGTGAATGTTGGGAATTTTCTGGTAAATTCCAAAACAAAATAACTGAACGAAGAGACAATGCTCTGTTTTTCTCCACATGATTCTCCACATGATTTTAGCACAAGGAAGCGTAAAAAAATTTCTGAGTAGACAGAGGTATTCATTAATCAAAGGCAACTTCGGTTACAAATTTCTTCTTCTCTCAGAGGGATTCACCAAAAACATTTCAACAAAAATTACTCTGTTTCCTCCTGAGAACAGACTTCAACTATAGAAAATTACATTCACTGTTGTGTAAAATTCAATGATAAAGGATATTCAACAGAGAGAGTGAAGAGAATTTAAAAATGGGGATGAAAAAACAGAATCGAGACAGACTTCCCATCTGAAGTTTCACCATTTCTTGTTTCTTTCGTGGAATGTTGAAACCGTTTGCATCGATGGCTTATATATTTAAATGCATATTATTAACTTCTGAAAAAATAGCCATTAAATACAATAAAACTGTAAATGAAAGATGTATTTAAGAAAAGGACAAATGAGAGAAACACAAATTTAACTGGAAGAAAAACATGGAAACCAGAGTAACTTAAACTTGTCGGATTAAATACACTGCCAGTACCACTTGTATTAGAGAAAAATTTCCAATTGTTTCTTGCTGTCCCGAAACAACCGATAGGTTTTAGATGAGTCTTGGGTGAAAATATTCTTACCAAGAGTGAACTTCATCTCCACAATATTCATGTGGTGAATGTTGGGAATTTTCTGGTAAATTCCAAAACAAAATAACTGAACGAAGAGACAATGCTCTGTTTTTCTCCACATGATTCTCCACATGATTTTAGCACAAGGAAGCGTAAAAAAATTTCTGAGTAGACAGAGGTATTCATTAATCAAAGGCAACTTCGGTTACAAATTTCTTCTTCTCTCAGAGGGATTCACCAAAAACATTTCAACAAAAATTACTCTGTTTCCTCCTGAGAACAGACTTCAACTATAGAAAATTACATTCACTGTTGTGTAAAAAAAATCTTTAAAGAAAAAAAATCCTCTTGTTTCATTCACTCTGCTGCATTACAAACATAAAAAGAACTTCTGTCTCTGTTGGAGAGATCAATGTCAAACATAAAAAGAACTTCTGTCTCTATTGGAGAGATCAACACATTGCTGTGTGGAAATTACACATTCACCAAAAAAAAACTTACATTACCCTCTTCACTGGTGTGTGAAAGATTTCATTATAAGCACTCATACGTGCCTCCCTTCTCATTACATTACACACAACAACAACATAAAAAATTACATGTATGTTTTTACTTCTTCCGTAAAAAGAACTACACTCATACTCCCGTGGAAAATATAAAACATTAAAATTAAAAGACTTACCTATGTACATTGACTTTGGTTTAATCAACGGTCATCATCCATCCTTGCAATAAGACGAATATCGCTTGCCCAAACAAAACGAATGTTACGTCGCGATAAAAAGTTGTTTTGCAAAAAGTACTTGGGGCACACATCAAATTTTGATTGTATCAGGGGTGTTTGAGCGAATATCACTGCCTCAGCAAAAGTGGTCTGATGGGAGACTGGTGGTTTTCAGAAATTAAATGCGGCAGGTGAAATTATTATTTCAACACTCCCCTTTAATTTCAACTGCTGGGCGTTCAGTCATACCCAAACATTTCCTCAAAAATTCAAAATTTTTCTGGTCCAATGGCTTAGTCAGAATGTCTGCAACCTGCTCTTGTGTCCTGCAATGTTCTAAGACAATTTCTCCATTGCTTACCAAATTCTCTGATGTAATGAAACCTTGTGTCAATGTGTTTCGTTCTCTTATGAAACACCGAATTCTTGGATAATGCAATAGCTGAGCTATTGTCACAAAAAATTACCGTTCCTTTTGCCTGCTCTTGGCCTAAGCTCCTTAACATTCTTCTCATCCAAACTGCTTGACATGCTGCTGCTGTAGCTGCAACATATTCTGCCTCTGCTGTAGACAACGCTAGAATAGGTTGTTTCTTAGAAGCCCATGAAATGGCTCCTAAACCCATGTGAAAAACATAATCGGATGTGTTTTTCGGATCATCTACACTTGCAGTCCAATCACTATCAGTGTACCCAATTAAATCTGAATATTTTGAGACAGTATATAAAATGCCAAACCTTTTGGTACCTTTAACATATCTCAGAATTCTTTTTGTTGTCTGCCAATGTGTTTCTTTTGGCCTCTCCATTAATCCGAAAATTAAACTAACAGCAAACGTTATATCTGGCCTAGTTGCAGTCAAATACATTAGGTTGTCAACTATGCTCTTATACAAGCTAGGATCAAAATCCTTGCTACTGTCCTCTTTGCTGAGTTTTAATCCCATCACTGTCGGAGTGATTGCTGCTTTGCACTCTTGCATATTAAATCTTTCCAATACTTCATTAACATATTTTGCTTGTGAGATAAAAATCTTATTTTCATTTTCATGTACTTCTATTCCTAAGAAGTATCTCAACAAACCCATGTCAGTCATCTCAAATTCTTCTTTCATCACTGTTTTGAAATTTTCAATAAGGTAATCATCATTGCCTGTGAAAATAACATCATCAACATACAACACAATAATTAGTAATTTACCATCTTTTTCTTTGATGTAGAGGGTGGGTTCTCCCTCACATTTCTCAAATCTATTTTCCAGTAAATAGGAATCTATCTTATTGTACCATGCTCTTGGTGCTTGCTTCAGCCCATAAAGATCTTTCTTCAATTTGCACACTTTGTGCTCTTGGCCTTTCTTTTCATAGCCTGAAGGTTGTTCAATGTAAACCTCTTCCATTAACACTCCATTTAGGAAAGTCGACTTCACATCCATTTGGTAAACTTTCCACTTGTTTTGAGCTACTATGGACAACACTGCTCTCACAGTTTCCATTCTAGCAACCGGTGCGAAATTTTCCTCATAGTCTCTCCCATACTGCTGCTTGTATCATTTGACAACTAGCCTTGCCTTGTGTCTTTCTATCTTGCCTTCAGCATTACTCTTGTTCTTGCAGACCCATTTGACTCCAATGACTTCTTTTCCCTTTAGTAGTTCAACCAAATCTCATGTCTTGTTTCTTTCTATGGCATTGATCTCCTCATCCATATCTTCTATCCATTTCTTATCCTTAATTGGATCTTCGAAATGAATATGGTCATCAACATGACAATATAAGGAAAAAAAAGAATTCATACCTTCATCATAAATGTCACTTAAACTTTTGAATTTCTTATCTCTTTTATTTGGTGTGCAAGTGCTTGAAGAAGCACTTGAATTTCCTCCTTGTGGTGTGCTTGTAGAACCACTTTCATTTCTCCTCAAGGGTGTCTCTTACTGCCCTTGTGTTGGCACTATTGTTTGGGGATGTATTTCAGCCATCTCCTCATTATCTTCATCATGAGGCAAACAGTTTCTAACATTCACTTTTTTCTCTATGCTTCCATCCCAAGCTTCCTCCTCAATTAATTGAAAATCTCTGCTCATAAAAATATTCTTGGTAGATGGGATATACAACCTGTAAGCTTTGGATTCCTCACTGTATCCAATGAAAATACATTTCTCCCCTTTGTTATCCAACTTTTTTCTTAGCTGATCTGGAATGTGTGCATAAGCTACACATCCAAAAACATTCATGTGGGTGACTCCTTGCTTTCTCCCACTCCATGCTTCTTCCGACACTCTGTTCATGACTGCTTTTGTTGGGCATCTATTCAAAATATATACTGCACAGTGTACAGCTTCAGCCCAATAATCATTTGGAAAATGTTTTTCCTTTAACATACTCCTCGCCATGTCCATGATGGTCCTATTCTTTCTTTCAGCTACTCCATTTTGTTGTAGAGTGCACCTTGTGGTGAACTGTTTGTGTATTCCATTTTCTCTACAAAACCGTAGGAATTCCTTGGAGATATACTCACCTTCTCTATCAGTTCTCAAAACTTTGATATGCAACCCGCTTTGGTTTTCTACAAGTGCTTTGAAATTCCAAAAATTTTCAAACACTTCACTTTTGTTCTTTAGGAAATAAACCCAAGTCTTTCTGGTGAAATCATCAATGAATGTTAGAAAATATTGGATGCCTACTAGTGATGGAGTTTGCATCAATTCACATAAGTCTGAGTGGACAATCTCTAAGGTTACCTTTTCCCTTATGCTTTTCCCTGATGGAAAACTTTCTCTGTGTTGTTTTCCAAAGATACAACCTTCACAAAGACTGTCCGGTTTTTCTATCAATGGTAATGCTCTTACCATTCATTTTCTACTCAACAAGTTAAGACATCCAAAGTTGAGATGTCCAAATCTCAAGTGCCACAACCAATTTTCATCCTTTGGTACGCTTTGGAAAGCCTCTTCGGTAACTGCTACAATTACTTTTTTGTTTTTCAAATCTGCCCTTATTCTGAGAGAGAACATCCTGTTCCTTGTCATCTTCACTTCAGCAATACATCGTTTTCTGGGTGCTCTATCCATGATGGTGCATACATCATTCTCAAAGAAAACATTGTAACCCTTTTGAACAAGCTGTCCAATACTTAAGAGCTTACACTTCATTCTAGGAACATAATAGACATCTGCTATGGTTTTCTTTTCATCTTTCTTTGTAGAAATTTTAACTTCTCCTTTTTCCATAACAGAAATTTTATTATCAGTCCCAAGTGTGACTTGTGATTTCACATTTTGACCTAAAGCAGAAAATAGGGCTATGTTTCCTGTCATATGGTTACTGCAACCGGAGTCTAGAAACCATATATCATCACTATTTGTTTCAGACATATTACAAGCTTAAAGCACATTATCTTGACGGATATTTTCTCTAGTGATATTTGCACTTGATCTATTACTCATATCATGCTACTTCTTTCTACATTCATTTACATAATGCCCATATTTTTTACAGTAATAACATTGAACATTTGGTTTTTCATACCTTTGTCTTTGAGCATGATGTTGTCCACTTTGTTGGTTGCTGCCTTGGCCTTGGTTTTGATTTGGATTGCTGCCTCTTCCTTGAGCATTAGCTGGACTATTCCTTCCACCTCTGTTTTGGCTTTTGTCTCTTCCTCTCTTGCTTCCTCTACCTTGACCTCTTCCTATTCTAAAGGACCTCTCGGTCTTAAAGGCTTGTTCTAGAGATGAGTTTTCATTTCTACTCAACCTCTCCTCATGTGTTATCAGTGATGCATGAAGTTCATCAACTGACAATTTTGTGAGATCCTTTGTCTCTTCTATGGTGGTGACAATCACATCAAACCTTGAGGGTAGGACCCTCAATAGTTTCTCCACAATCCTCCTTTCTTCAAGAATATCTCCATGAGACCTCATCTATGTGACCAGACCAATTAAATGTGTGAAGAATGAGTCAATATTATTTGACTCCATGCATAGATTCTCAAAATCTCTCCTCAGCAACTGTAGTTTTGTTGTCTTCACTTTCTCCATGCGTGGATAGGCTGTCTTGAGAGTTTTCCATGCTTATTTGGATGTTTTGGCTACTACTATCCTTGGAAACACACTCTCATGCACTGCTTGATATAAAAATATGAGGGCTTTTGAATCCTTCTTCCTATTGCTCTTCAACAGGTATTTCTCTGCCTGTGTCAAGTTATTAAACTCATCTTCATCTCCTAGTTCTTCAAATCCATATTCAACAAGTTCCCATAAATCTTGTGAAGCAAACATGGTTCTCATGGTTATTGCCCAATAGTCATAGTTTTTCCCTTTAAACTATGAGAACTGGGTATTAAAGACACCCATGTTAGTGGTGGTGCTAGAGCCAGCCATTTTTGCACTTTAACTATGGTTCAAATATTTGACTATGTATAAAAATAACTGACTGTCTTCAACAGCTAAACAAAAAACTTTGAGAAATATCTGCATCCTTTCTTGAGAGAGTCTTCACTCTGCTGGAGAAGCTGCTGCAGTAAAAGAACCTTCCTTCACCTTCTTTGACACCTTCAAAGAGCCTAGAAAAGCTCTCGTACCAGTGTTGGGAATTTTCTGGTAAATTCCAAAACAAAATGACTGAACACAGAGACAATGCTCTATTTTTCTCAATAGGATCTTAGCACAAGGAAGCCTAAAAAAATTTCTGAGCATACAGAGTTTTTCCTCATCCAAAATAAAACTTGTATTCATTAATGAAAGAAAACTTCAGTGGCAAATTTCTTCCTCTCTCACAGGAATTCACCAAGAACATTTCAACAAAAATTACTCTGTCTCCTCCTGAGATTTTACACTGTTGTGTGTAAAAATCTCTTTTACATTCACTGTTGTAAAAACAGACTTCAACTACAGAAAATTACATTCACTGTTGTGTAAAAATAAATCTTACATTTACTGCTGTAAAGAAAAAAAAAATCCTCTAAAAAAAATTTATGTCTCTGTTGGAGAGATCAACACACTGTTGTGTAGAAATTACACATTCACCAAAAAATACTTACATTATACGCACTGATACGTGCTTCCCTTCTCCTCATTACATTACACAACGCAACAACAACATAAAAAATTAAATATATGTTTTTACTTCTTCCGTAAAAAAACTACACCCATAATCGTGTGGAAAATATAAAACATTAAAATTAAAAGACTTACTTACATCTACGATAGTGTAATAAATTTCATTAAATATTTTACTCATAAAATCGGCGGTCAAAATAAAACGTCATGCAATCTCCATTTGCTGCATGCATGTACATTGACTTTGGTTTAATCAACGGTCATCATCCATCCTTGCAATCGCACGAATATCACTTGCCCAAACAAAACGAATGTTAAGTCCCGATAAAATGTGGTTTTGCAAAAAGTACTTGGGACACGTGTCAAATTTTGATTGTATCGTGGCCTTTGAGAGAATACCACTGCCTCCGCAAAAGCGGTCCAATGGGAGACTGGTGGTTTTCATAAATTAAATGCCCCAGGTGAAATTATTATTTCAACAGTGAATAAATATGAACAAAACTGTGTAGCATTCAACTTGCTACTAACTGCTAAGCTAGTATGCACCAATGCATCAGTGAGCAAGTCGCTTCTTAGTGGGTGAAATGAGAATTAACAAAACTTACTGTTGTTGTTCTATTGTAGTCAAAACTATAGAGTTTGTGGTTACATGTTACTGTTGTTGTCACAAATAGAGAATTTTAAGTGGATTAAAATAAGGTTTTGGGTTAAATTTTCTATAATCAAGCTATAGAAGCTTAATCATATAGCCACTAATTCACTGTCATGCCAATTTGTGTGCTGCACAAAGGTTGTATAGCCATTGAAAATAGTCTAATGTCTACCATCGTCCATCGAACAAGCCGTATCAAATTCCATCCCTATAGTTCATACTTACCCTGGTCACATATGCTTTTAACTCTTACAAGACCTGCAACTTGGAAGGAGACTATTTGATACTGCGAAAATAGATCTAATATAGTAAAGGCAAAAAAAAATGCAAGATGGTTCCTGTATGGGAGAATGTAATTCAATATTTATTAATATATTTAATTTCCAAATACAAATTTTCAAATTCAGTTAATAAAATTATCGAGATATTGCTTAGAGTAAGTGAAAACCTGGGATGTTTGTAAGCTGCATTTGACGCTGAGTACTTATAGATTTGTGATGTGTTCTGGAGTCAAATTATCAGGAAATTCTTACCATTATTCTCTCCAATGCTCCATGGCTGAAAGCGGGAGCATCCTTCACATTCATTGCTGGGGAATTACGTCGATCCATGGCGGAAACAGCCAGAGGGGACCAAGGGGTTGGAAGCGTTTGAAAGATTGGTAGTTTGCCAGTGATAAATTGATTGCTGGATTGGTAGTTTGCTAGTGATAAATTGATGGCTGGAGGGAGGCGAATCTATGTTGACTCTCTACTATCCTGAGGGGCCTAAAACCCCATTACCCATATTCATTCCGAAGATGATGTACCAAATTTTTTTTCATAACAACTATGAATTTTTTTGCAGCTTACAGGTTTGATATCTTCCGTGCAGATTTCATCTAGTTATTGAAATTTTATTGCGTCAAATTAGATAACATATTGTAGGTGTGATACCTGCCATCGAGATTTTTATTTATTTATTGGTTTTATAGATAACGTACTCATGATTAAAAAGTTGGTCGACTTGCGCACTGAGCCAGTGAGTAGTGATGTTGGTGCTAATTACATTTACCAAACTGTTCATCACTAGGGTGCAAGAAAATTGTATATCATGACACTCGCTCTGAGAAGCCATTAATGCACTTTTGTTCTTCTATTCTCTTCTGCTCTTCTTGTAATGGAAAGAAGAACGTAAGCCAGTAGTAATGGTTCATTCCAGAGTGTAGGTGGGGACTCCGACGTTTCTTCCATCTGTATCGAGAATATAAGCTTATTCACAAATAATCGAATTTAATCTCACTGACCACCTGAAGCCTATAATGTAAGTTATAGTTACCAAATCTCGATTCTCCTTACAGTTGTGTTGTTCAGCGAGGAACTAGAGGATTCCTGCTAACTCAAATTTCGAAGTTGTCCACAACGTTCGGGCCTTGGAGCTTGATCAGGGTAGTTAGAAAATAAAGTGAAAATAAAAGGATGCAATGACGTTTCCATAAATTTCTTAATCGTCGAATCACATTAGGAAAAACGAGCATCGACAAATTTTAAAAGTTAAATATTGGAAAAATGCTGTATGGGTAAAATAACCGTCAAATTCCATCCTGACTGGAGGACTCTTATGTTCACGTACTTCGTGCATTTTGGCTCTATACTTGCAAATGCCAATAACACCGGCACGCTTTAGATGGCCAACTTTGCAGAGAGTCATGTGTCTTCAGCGTGACGACATCCATCTTTGATGGATGACTTACTCCTTTAATGGAACTGTGGGTCCGCCATGTCTGGTTCCAGCAACATCATTTACTCATCATTTTGCACCTTTCAACACTTACACAACATTGACGACGCCCATATCTCCTCAGGCGACTGAATTACATAGGCACTTACAATTTTTCTTTTTCCTTGCGATAACTACATCGATCTAGGTTTTTCTGCTCATGTCCATCAACTTCTCCATCAACTTGGGTTGTCAAAAATTTGGGACTCGTTCAACAGCATGTTCTCGTCATACCAACGCAACATTCCGCCTTATGCCAAATCACTACTACACCATATCAACTTCTTCCCCACACCACTCCATAGACCATAACGTTATTTGCTTCCATTATTTTCGTCTCTCACCACTTTCGCTCTTATATTTATCGTTCTTATTCACTCGCCTTAAGCTTTGATACGAGATGTTAGGATCATAGAGTAAGTGGTGGTTTCTAAACAATAATTTTCACTAGTGAGCCCCACAAATAATGATGGAATCTTTTGGCTTATAACTACCCTGCATCATAGACAAATATTATGGGAAAACCATGGAATTGTGTATATGTAAAACTCAAAACAATCAATAACCATGTTCGCTGTAACAACTCTAACATACATTATAAAATTTGGAAAAATATTGCAGTAGTTTGCAGATTCAGAAATTTGATCCCCCTTGATAATTAAAATGGATTAAAAAAAATTATTGTTTAAATTTCATTTTTGAAAGTATAAATAGAATTTTCTTCAACCCTTGAATTGCATAATCTTTGCTATATTTAAAACAAAACTTAAAAAAAAGAAATTCATCTAAAAAGGGCTAAACTGTAGAATAGTAAGATCAGAAATGATTTATGAGAAATGATTTTATTTCCTAAATCATTTTATATAATATATACATAGATTTTTCTTTAACCATTTATACAAAGTAACTTCTTGTTTAACCATATATACATAGTAAAATGAAGGATATTATATTACTGCCAAAAACATATATTTACAGTGTTAAATTGTTTCTATTAGCTTGTCACTAAGTAAACCAAATCAGTAGCATAAATTCATGTTTTTATTTGTTATATTTTTCTTAATTGGTTAATATAATAGCATAGAAACATAAAGCAAAATCTTTATAAAAAAACACCCCATAAAATGATAAACATAGCCAAATTGAAATCTAAGATATTGGCCTCGCCAGAATCCTCATCTAATAGCATAAAAATAAAATGAGAAAAAGCACATAGAAAGCGTTGCATAAAATGATAAACATACCGACGTTGAAAAGTAAGATATGCTTCTAAGCGAAATACTCATCTAATAACATAAAAACAGAAAGAAAAACTACATAGAATACACTACATAAACGGATAAACATAGCCACATTGAAAAATAAAATATTAGCCTAAGCCAAAGAACTAAATTTTTTCATGTCGTGAAATTATAACCCTATGATGTGGCTGTTGATCCCATTAGTATCTAACAATGAGAGGTTGTTTCCAATGATTCATTTGATAGAGAAAGTGACATTCATGTTTACATTATCTTGGCCATAAAAGTAATGAATTCCTATTCAGTGTCCACTCTACCGGTGAGGGCTCTTCCCACGAGAGTCTTAATATATCAGTACAAGTTAACTATCTGTAATGAATTCCTATTGGGTGTCCACACTACTGCTGAGGACTCTTTCCGCGAGTCTTATTATATCAGTACAAGTTAACAATCTCGGTAAATGCAGAAACCCTAGCTCTTGTGGAATTGTCAACATCGACAATCCAATCTCTGCTGTCTTTCCATATGAGTCTCTACAATAAAGCTATGAGCCTAGCTAACTTTCTCTTCTGACATCTAAGGTTTCCCTCCAGATTTCTTTAGGTGTAATACCTTTATATGACACCATAGTTGTTGTGGCAGAGGATAAGTGTGAGTTCCTCTTAGGGTAATGGGGCTAAAGTCGGGTGGCAGGGGATTCAGTGAATTTACGTTTGATTTTGCAGTCAACGTGGTCAGGTTGGCGAGATGGTGATTTATGAAGTATAATAATGTTTTGGCATGCTATAATATGATAATGCTTATACGTGTCAATCAAATTCAAACTTTTATGTGCGAAAGTTTTAAATTTGATAAATGGGTAAACATTTAAATTGATATAGATCTACAGTTTGAACTAATATGAAAAAAGTGTAATTTTCTATTCACGAGTTTATGTGCGTAAATTGATGTGGGTTGATATGTTTTGAAATGTATAAATCATTAAAACAATATAGTTTGATTGATATTGTGTGTTTTAAATTTATATATTTTGATATTATGTTAAGTTTTTAAGTTAATTTAATTAATGTTTTTTGAACTTGTAAATTTTTTATTATATGTTTTTAACGTTTTTAAAGGTTTAAATTTTATAGATTTAAATCGTTGAAGTTATATATCAAAATTTTTAAATGTCATGTATATATATAGAGGGGCGAGGACGATGAGTTTTTCAATTTTTTGATTAAGCACTTTTTAGGGTTTTTACTGTGTTTTTTTTTATGTTTTGCATGTCTATGAGTTTTCTTTTTTCTTTTTTTGGTCACTTCCTTCCCACTCCCTTATTCTTCCTTTTATTTTTTTTGTTCTTTCCATTTGTTCCTTCAACTTGTCCTTACACTTTCTCTATCTAGTGCACTAGCATTTTATATCAGTCCTTATCGATTTCCAAATGGTGAGTTAGTAGGAGGAACCAGTGGACTATGATATCAGTCCCCTACTGGGTCTTAATCTTATGTATCTAGGAAGAATACTCTTCCTTGCATGCAATATCTACAATTATTAATGCGTGGTTTTGTTTAAATCTTCCCTACGTTTTTGTAAGCATGACAAGTGCCTTTTCTCTCATGACATGGTGGCTTTATTGATTTCGAAATGGTTAGTTAGTAGGAGGAACCGGTGGACTATGTTATCAGTCCCCCCTAGGTCTTAATCTTTTGTATCTAGGAATAATACTCTTCCTTGCATGCAATATCTACAATTATTAATGAACGGGGGTTCTTTAAATCTACCATAGGTTTCTGTAACCATGAAAAGTGCCTCTTCTCTCATGACAAGTGGTATTATCGATCCCCTTTATCTCCCACAAATTTTTGTCCCGACTCTTTCAATTCATACATCCTCTCTCTATTTGCAGTCTAGTTCCCGTCCTTCTCTGTGCTCCACTAAAGTTCTGAAGGTAACACCTTTTGCTCCACGGTACCAAACATTGTTGATATAGATGGGTAAGGGATAATTAATTTGTAAGTTATATGATTCAGTGAATATTTTCATTGGTATGGATACAGATATTTAACACAATATCGATTTCATTGTGAGAGCCTTAATGGGAATATTTAGGGTTAAATCATTCAAGACCTGATTGCTTAAGTCATGGGTTCCTAGTTTTTAAGAGCCTATTCTTGGGTATCTATCCACCTTTCATATTTTTGTTAGGGGTTATATCCCTTTTTTCTTTCACTTTATAGCAAAGTATGCTTAGATCCAAGCCTAGTGCTATAATTGGGACAAACATGACTTGCTGCGAAAACCCTAGACTATTGCCTTCAACCAAGTCACGCAGCTCACCAACGAGCTTAGGGTTTACTCCATTTTTCTTGAGTTTCCACTAAATTTTTGGTATTTAGATATCTTTAAATACCTTGGAAACAAATTTGGTTCTTTTGTCTTGTTGAAGAAGGATGGAAAAGTAGGGAAGACCGACCAATGGGATGGATTCAAATTAATGTCAGTTTAAGGTGTGACCTAGTGGTAGATTTGGAGATAGTTATGGATGTCTTTTCATGGCATCAAAAGGTTGATTACTACAAGCTCCATTTTAGATGTTTTAGATACCATGAATTTTGGCATATTCAGTGAGATTTCTTGACTATAGGTCCCTTTAGGCTGATTTGGACTGCTCATAAGTTATTTATGGATATTCATGGATATGTTTCTTTTGTGTCATATTCAAAAGCTTTGCCATAGATTATAGATTTGAATTCTTCATTGGATATGTGCTTGGGTGGATTTCCTTCCATTGGTATGGTTTATTTTTCTTTCTACCCTCCTTCATACTTGGTCCCTTCCTTTTATGTTGTCAACACTTCTTCCTTCTAAATTTGCCATGGGTTGCATCTCCCTATTGGTTTGTCCCATTCTCCTATCCTTCCTATTCATGCTCCTCTAATGGTTTCTACTATGAATCCCTTTCTCTCTACCTTATCTATCCTTGTAAACTTTTCATACTCCTCTCCCTATGCCCAAGAAGATAAGAAACCATATGCCCTATGCTTAAGGGAAAAGTAAAGGGAAATTCCTCTACTTTGTTGTGGATTATGCATTGGAGTTTCCCTTGGCCAACCCAATTGGAAGGAAATCAATATTCCATAAGGTTTAGGAGAGGGCCATGTTGGATATTATAAAAGGGAAACACTCTTCCATTTTGAGGGTCCTTAGAGCACACATAACCCTACCTAATGGTGAATTATTATCATTCCTCATTTTAATTTGAGGGATATTAGGGGTGCCTATAAAAGGCTAGCCCTAAAGAGGAAATATTCATCAAATAAATGCTATATCATGATGTTATATGAAACGATGTTATCTTGATAGAAAGTGAGATCCTTGATTGAGGGGCTACTACAAAACTGGTCATTTCATCATTTAGTTCATAAAGCTTGATTACCACTTAGAGGGTAGAGTGTAAAATAATTTATTCTTCCCATTTTCCCTCCACAATCTTATCCAACCTGACCCTCACATATTTTCCTCTCCCTTGTCCTTCTCAATGTGCATGGCTTGTATTCTAATAGTGAGAATATTTGGCTAGATTCAGCAAATCCAAGGGCTCTTGCAGACTCATACATAATTATCCGAAGGGATGTAAACTTTTCCCACTAAAATTTTGGGGATAAAAGACTTGTATGGACCCTCAACATTGTTTTTTTTGTAGAGTATCTAGTTAATAATTGCGTAGTGGATTTGGAGCTCATTAAAATTCATCTAACATGGTTGAGACACTATTATAGGGATCAATGAGTGTCTAATATGGCAGATGGTTTTTTTTTCTCTAAGTCCTTTATGATATTTTCTCTCTATTTTAAATGATTAGTGGACATTGGAGGTGTCTTTGATCACAAACTCATACTTCTTTATTTTGGTTATCCTTGAGGGTGGTGGTGGGGGGAGGGGGAGGGGGAGTTTATTATGTTTATTTCAACCCTCCTTGGTTGGAAGAGGAGGATTATTTGGATTTGATATCCTCTAATTAGAGTAATAAATCCTCATTCTCCTTGATGTTTCAAATTTCAGATAATTTTTTCAATGCTAAATAGGTCGTTGAGGCTTGGGATAAGGAGTATTATGCATAAAAACAAGATGGAATTGTTGAACTGAAGAACATGTTTTTTGAAATCTAATCTTTCGTGGAGACTTCCCCTATCACGAATGATCAGTTGGATATTCTGAAGGCCTTGGAATCCAAGAAATACTATATCCTTTTGTAAGAGGAGGAGTGATGGTCATTGAAAAGCAGGGCCCTTTGGATTTCTTTTGGGGTAATAATTTTAAACTTTTTCATCAATATGTGAACTAAAATAAGAAGGAAAATATTATTTGGAGTATAATTGACTCAAATACTCCTTTTGAATCCCCTCAAGTCTACCACATTTAGGAAATTTTCCTAGTTGTCACTAAATTTCTTAATGTGGTCATACAAAATATAAACGAGATTCTGATAAACAAAGTATTTGAGAAACAAGTCTTGGAAACACTCAAATCTATGTAGAAATTGAAGGCTTTGGGTCCTAATGGTCTTCCAAAGGAATTATATATGGCGTTTTATGATTGGTAGAAGAATAATGTTTTCTTAGTTATTCAAGAGTTGCAATTTTTTGGTAAAGTTTTGGGTCTCTTCTTTTCCACATTCTTATTTATTATCACCAAGTCTTATGAAGGTACATCATTCAAATATACATCCAAATTGCTTTCACCAATATCATCTATAAATTGATATCAAATATTTTTTCAAGAAGATTGAAATTGATCCTCGACTCTTTCGTCTGTAAGGAGAAATTTAATTTCCTTCAAAATAATAATTAATGGTGTCATTATTGTAGCACATGAGTTTTTTCATTTCGTCAAAGTGTCAAATTTGAAAGTGGAAATCCTCAAAATTTATCTTTCCAAGGCCTATGATCGAGTGGGTTGGACCTTTATTTTCTTCGTAATTATTGAGACGGGTTTTTATCTACAATTAGTCTATTTCATTTGTTGTGTTAATAAATGAATCCCCTTCATGATTTTTATGAGCTTCAAGGGGCTGTGAAAGGGTTTCCCCATTTCTCCCCATATTTTATTGATAGTGGTTAATGCAATGAGAAAATTATTGGAAGATATTAAATTAAGGGCTTCTTCATGGTGTTAATGTCTTTGAGTCTACTATGTTCTACCATTTATTTGATATGCTTAATTTTAGATTTGGAAATAGCAGGAATTTTTCTTTCTTTGAGAACTCCCTAGATCTCCTTTGCAAGAAGACAAGCATGGAAATAGTTATTAACAAATCATGTATTACATCAAATTTAGTTTTGAGGCCTCAATCACTTTCAATACACAAACTATACACCTCACTATAAATTCATTAGAAGCCAGCCTGAAATACCCATGGATTTATATCAAGCAAAATAAGTATTAAATATTGGATTTATTATAGTTGGGTAAAAATGTAGAGGCTCATATCTCTAAGTAGGCTTCTCATTTTCTCTCTCATGTTGGTTAGGTTGTGCTTTTGAAGTCATTAATGGAGAGTATATCAGTATATTAGACATCTATTATGGTTTTTTCTAAAGGATATCTTAATTTGATATGGAAATCATGTTTTCATTTCTTGTGGGTTGGGGGCAACAATAGAAAGGGTATTCCCTTATTCGATGGCCTCATATTGTAGCTCTTAAGGAGCTGGGAGGGTGGGGCATCAAATAAATACATCTATTTATTAGATATTTAGCTGGTACAAATGTATGGAGACTAATGCAGGAATCCTCTGTATGGTTTCAAGTTTTATAACCAATACATTTTGAAGAGATTTCTATGAGTGAGTGGTTCTAACTCCTAAACAAATCTTTTATAGTTTCAAATGTGTAGAAAGAACTAGTGAGGACATTTCCCTTGGTTAGAAAATGGATAGGTTTGCATGTGGGTGATGGAAGGCAAGTTAGAATTGGGCATGATCCTTGGTATACTGCATGAAATAAATTTTCCATTTTGGAACCTTTGACTCAAGTGCTTGGAAATTAAAACATTGTATGTTTAGCCAATAGTTAGGCTCAAGTTCCTAAAAGAAGAGGGAAAGATGGTTGGAAGTTAGTTGTACATCTAGGGCTTTAGGATGATCTTGTAGAGAAATGGATAAATTTTATGGATTTGACAGTGTCAATCTGATTATGTGTCATACATGTAGTCCCCGTCTAGTGTATAAAAACATGTAGATTCACAAGCTCATATAATCTACCAAAACAAGAGACAAGAATCTACTTCTACTCTTTACAACGGAAGCCCATAAACATTGAGCAAACAATAATAACTAGAGGAAGATAATCAAAGGCACATAAAAAAAAAAATATACAGGGAAATTCACAACCCAAAACCTCACTATATGTTTTGTAGTAATTTGGAAAATCAAGATGAAATTACAATGCTTGTTCTCTCTAGAACAATCCCAACACTCAGCAAATTCAATACCCAACTCATAATCAAGCTCAAGGTGAAAGATTAGCCAATTAATAATCTATCCAAGTCTCTATTTCAATGGTAATCCCTATGATGGATAGCTTTTATTTAAATGGAAATAAAGTCTCTAAAAATAACGCAATCCCTCAATGATCAGTTCCCGATTGCATGCACTATCACTGCAACTCACAAAAATCTAAAACAAATAGTACATTGTCCCTGCACTCTAGCATTAACTGGGCCTTTCTTAGAATCAACATGCATGAGTTTCTGATGGTGGAATATTCAGTTAACTAGAGTAATAATAATTAGGTCACTAGTGTCACAACTAACTATTTACTCACTATTAGTTCCTGAAACTAATTGGAACTAGTTTAACTAGACTTAACTCAATAAATTGAGTTAACCAATTACAACTCATTCATAGGTCATCCCAAACTCCTAAAAGTTAGGTAGAACATATACATGTCTTCAAAGAGACTTCCAATTCGAATTTCCTAAAGTAATTAAGTTAATTAAACTTAATTAATTATTTTCAAATTGCTATGAGAAAAGAATTCTATTTTAATTCATAGTTTATTTTAAGCGAAAATTAAAATGGAATTTCTTGTTTCCATTTCTCAACACTCCCTCTCAACAAGAAAGGATTATCCACTACCCCGATCCTCTCTCTATGAAAATCGAATTTAGATCTTGGTAATGCCTTTGTCAAGATGTCAGCATCTTGCTCCTCCATGGGAATGTAATCTAAAAACATGATCCACCTCAATACACAATATCTGAGATGATGATATCGGATATCTATATGCTTGGATCGATCATGGAAAACTAGATTTTCAGAGAGTTTGATACAACTTTGGTTATCACAATAAAACACTGTCGGATCCATCTGATGACCAGACAAGGCAATAAGGATCTTCCTCATCTAGATAGCCTCACATGTTGTCTGCCTTGCAACCATGTACTCTACCTCTTCTGAAATGAGTGCAATTGATCTTTGTTTCATGTTGTACCAAGAAAATGTAGTCAATCCAATACTAAAGATCCTTCCTAGTGTGCTCTTGCTGTCAAATGGATTCCTCGCCTAGTCTACATCGGTGAAGCCTTGAATCTTCACTCCCTTTGTCTGTTTGTACCATAACCCAAACTAAGGAGTGCCTCTAAGGTATCTCAATACATGATTTAATGCATTACAATACAGATTGGTAGGCCTAACCATCGCTTGACTAAGCTGGTTAACTACATAGCACATATCCGGTCATATGTTCACCAAGTACATGAGGGAACCCATCAGTTTCCTATAAATAGTAGCTTCTTCTACTTCCCCTAAAGTAGCATCCTCCTTCCTCTAGTTACCAGCTAGAGGCGTTTCCATGGTTTTACTTCTCTACATGTAGAAGCTCTTGAGTATCTCATTGGCATACTTTCCTTGAGAAACAAACAACTCCCCATCTCCCTACCATACCTCCATGCCAAGAAAGTAATGCATTAGCCCCATGTCCTTCATCTCTAACTCTCTTCCAAGATCCTCCTTGAACGATTTGATGTGCTTCACATCACTTGCTAGTATGAGATCATCTACATAAAGTACAATGATCAAAATCTTACCTTCCACCACTATGTGATACAGGTTCACATCTTCTTGACTCTTCGTGAAGCCCAACCCAGTGAAGTGGCTATCTATCCTAGTGTGCCAAGCACAAGGTGCTTGCTTCAACCCATACAATGATCTCTTGAGTCGGAACGCACGTGACTCATGGTGCAAAGTTTCAAAACCTTCGAGCTGCTCTATGTACTCCTCTTCCTCAAACATGCCATTGAGGAAGGAATTCTTCACATCCATTTGATGGATACTCCAACCCATTTGTGCAGATAGTCCCAAAATAGATTTGATAGATGAGTACCTTGCAACAAGATTAAAGGTCCCATCATAGTTAGTCCCCTCTACTTCTGAAAATTCACGAGCCAGAAGTCTAGCCTTATGCTTCTCCACACTACCATTTGCAACTTTCTTTACCTTGTAAAGCCAACGAGAGATCACAAATGAGTTGTCCTATGGTCTATGAACCACATCCTAAACACTGTTTTGAACTATGGAGTCATACTCCTCCACCATCGCATCGACACAAATTGGATACTATATTACTTCTTCAAAGGAAGATGGCTATGTCACAACACATGCACCCATAAGTGCCATGTATCCAGTGTACCTCTCTGGTGACATCCTCTGTCTGTGCTAAGAAGAGGGTGCTCCTACATTCTCTCGTGCATCATCCAACAATATGTCAGCCTCTCTAGTTCACTTTTTCCCCTCTTTGGAAGACTCTGCCTGAGTGGATGTCTCCACTCTTGGAGCCTGTGCATGTGGCTACTCCACATTAATCTGGGGCTCCTCAACCTTACGAACTAAAATTTCCTCCTCTGCATGTAGCTAAAAATCCATCTCAAGGGATAATGGCACGGCCTTCTCCTAATCGAACTTGACATCCCTGCAAACTACTATCATCCAATTGGTTTGCATGTACACCCACTAGTTGTGGGGAGTATCAATGTACCTGACAGAGATCCCCAACTATGTTGCTGGCTCAATATTCTTTCATGCATCTTTTTCCACATGGAAATAAACTAATGACCCAAAAATCCTGACATGACCAACATCTGGCCTCTTACCAGAATAAGCTTCCTCTGGTGTTTTACTCTCAAGTATTCAATGTGGACTACGTTTTTGAACATAAACCATTGTGCTTCATGCCCCAGCCCACAAGTGTAGTGGTAGGCCCTGATCATGCAACATCGCCCTTATTGCCCCTACTATGATTCTGTTCTTCCTCTCGACAACCCCATTCTGTTGAGGGTTATGAAGTGTAGCCAACTCTTGTTTAATCCATTCCGCTGCAGAGAAGCTCTTAAACTCATTAGAGGAATATTCTGCATCATTATCACTCTATAGAACTTTAACCTTCTTTCTTGACTCTTTCTCGACCAATGCTCTGAATTCACAAAACTTTGTGAATGTCTGATCCTTTCTATACATGAAAAATATCTAGAATTTACGAGAATAGTCATATACAAATAGAACATAATACCTATGTTTGTTGGTGTATAATGTTGAGAGTGGCGCACACACATCTAAATGGACTCTCTCTAGAATAGACTCTGCTCATCTGTCGCTATAGCCAAAGGAAGACTTGGTGTATTTTCTCAAAGTTCAACCCTTGCATCTATCAGATTTCTCAAGCGTACCTTTGGGAATATTAGTAGATATTTGTTGCAATATCTTCAAAGCCCCATGATGCAAGTGGCCCAATCACCTATGCCATAACTTGTCGATGTCTCAACTCAACATATTTTTCTACTTTTGAACTCAAATAGCACAATCCTCTACTTCTATCCTATAGAGATTCTAAACTCGAATCCCTATCTTATTTACTTGACCCATGGCTATGTGTCGAAGCAACACCTTTCCTTTAGAAAATATCACATCATAGCATCTATCCTCAAGCATGGCCACTGATACCAAGTTCTTCATCAATCCAGGTACATGCATAGCATCCTTCAAGGTGAGTGGAGCTGCATGCTCCCTCTAAAAAGTAATAGTGCCCACACGAGTAACACTATACTTACTGCCATCACCCATCTCGATATACATCTTGACATATTTATCCTCCAATTTACTGAATAACTCTTTGTCACTAGTCATGTCGAAATAAGCTCCAAAATCTAAGTACCAGACACTTCCCATCATTGAAGACACCATGCATGCAATGAGGGAAAATTCCAATTTGAATTAGGAGGCCAAAGCCTCACCTGCAACTCCTCCTGAGGACTTCTCCTTGGACTTCTTCAATGGAAAATTTGTAGAAAAGTGACCTATCTTGTGATAACGAAAGCATTTGAATTTCATCATATCCTTCTTCTTACATCCATGATAAGAATCTGATTTGGAACAAGAAAGTTTACCTTTCCCCTTCCTTGCCTTAATCGATAAGGCACATTTCTCTTCATCATTAGTATTTGATGAAGATCCATCCCCTTTGTTCCTCCTGATCTCATACTGCATCAAATCTCACCATAGTTGTTCCCAATCTGGCAGCTTCTCCTGACCATTGATAGAGTCCTGATAACTATGCCAAGTCTTTGGGAATCTAACAAGAGCAAGGCTCACCATATCCTCCTCAGCAACTGTGATTCCAACCCTTCCAAATTCATCCCGACATTGAGTGAACTTGGTCAAGTACTTTGGAATCATCTAACGTTACTCCATCTTGATTTTATTAAGTTTATCATTTAGTGCCAACTTCCTTTGATCACTGCTATTCTAATACAATCCTATCAATGTTTTCCACATAGCATGAAGAGTTTTCTTTCCATGGAGACTTCGGACAATGTGGTCATGAACTCCCTAAAGGATTATTTTCCTTGCCTTCGCCACACACTTGTTCCATTCCGCCAGGTTCTATGCATCCATAGTTGTTGGCTTGGGGACTTCTTGATCAACAAATTCCTTCAAGCCATTATCTTCTAGCATAGCCTCTATCATGTCCCTCAAGGCTATAAAATTCAAACTTCCTTCCATGGCATACTCAAGCCTCAACCCATGGAATTCCATCTACTGATCCTGAAGTATGTATGAAAATTTGACTTTTACCTGTAACCCAGAAACTCAAAACTTTGAAATATCCTCTAGAGAGTTGATTTAAAATCAACGATATCTCCGTCATCCGATCTTTGATTCGACCGATTTATTTTTGAATTCAGGTGTCTTTTACCAAGGAATCCAAATCTACAATTTGTTTCTAAAATTTTTCCACATAAATTCTCTGAACTTCTCTGCAAACTCTCGGCCCAAAAAACAATCTTGCTTAGATAGCATGTAGAAAACTCTGTAGATTCATAAGCTCATGTAATCTACTAAAACATGAGTGAAGAATCTACTTCTACTCTTTACAGTGGAATCCCATAAACATGCAGAAAATAATAATCAATAGAAAACGAGAATCAAAGGAACCTAACACAATAAATATCCAAGGAAATCCATAGCTCAAAACCCCACTATCTATTTAGAACTAATTTGGAAAATCAAGATGAAATTACAATGCTTTTTCTCTCTAGAACAATCCCAACACTCAGCAAATTCAATCTCCAACTCATAAGGAAGCTCAAGGCCAAACCTTAGCCAATTCACATGCTCTCCAAGTCTCTTTTCTAATGTGTAATTCCTATCAAGGATAACTTGTATTTAAAAGGAAACTAAACCTCTAAAAATAGCGCAATCCGTCAATGATCAGTTCCTGATTGCATGCATGATTTGGATTTAAACAGGAACATAACAAATTACAGAGATAACCATAAATACAGAGATGAGATAACCATAAATTCAGAGATGCAGCCGAAATAATACGTCATTGCATTACTGTAAAATACTGAAATATGCTTACAAACATAATTGGAAATAAACTAGCTAGGGTGATGGTAGCTTATCTCTAAGAAGAGATGTGGCGACTACAAGCCTCTGAATTGTGTTACAATGAGGCTTGAAGGCCTATTTATTCTTGACAAACAATGGAAAACCCTTAACATCCCAATGCCTAACCGTAGAAGATGAAACACTAAATTGTGGGCCCTGTTTTGGGTAAGTTGGTACATCAACTTCCTGGGGTCGTAACTTTGGCACCCAATCTCCGTTTGATGCTTATAATAGCTCGTTAGAAAGATATATCCGAGAACTACAACTTTGGTTAGAGCAGCATCGGTCCATGGACCCATGCTTCTCCTAGATTTCCCAAAAATCATCATTTAGGGCCTCAAAGCGGCTCTTGAAGTTCGGGACCCGAAAATTGCTAAAAATAGTAAATTGTGCTACAAATATGGAAACTAAAGAACTGGAAGAGATAGTTGTGGGGGTCTAAATGGGATATGTGGGTGGCCACCAAAATCCACCTTGATCATTCCTCCCCCCTTAGGAAGTAATGGTCCCAATTGCATTGAGTTCCTCCATCTGCTGAACTTGGTCCCTGATGAGGTGTTCTGTAATCTCAGATGTGTCCAGTAATGGTCGGAAGCATGGTCGAGGGCAGTACACATTGAACACTTGGTGCAGGTGAAGGAATGGATGAAAGTTGTGCTCCAAATCATTATTTTCCACTGCCTTAGTATTGGTGTAAGGACCATGTCGGCATGGTCGGAGCTTCTGGTAAGCTCTTATAAGGCCTTCTTTCTGTAGATGCAACCAGACTTTGTTGCCCACCTCAAGCTTGTATGCTAACCCTGTGTGTGAGGAGAAGTTGTTCCTATGTTTTGTCATGACTGTGTTCCTTTGCTGTTGTTGCTGCTGTGTGGAGGAACCCTTCGCGGGGGTCATGGATGTGGTAACAACCTTCCCCTTACTTGGCAAGCGAACCAGACAGATGAATTTCCTAGTCTGGGAGATGAGCTTGCTGCCTTTCTTAGTAGTGATCAAAGAGGCGGTGGTAGGTGGGGCTACTTCTGGTATCCTGTATAATGAATCACCCAAAGAAATAATGACAACGGGAGGCCTTGACTCATACATAGCATGTCGCCTCCACAAGTATGGCTGGCCTAATAGTACATCACAAACATCAAAAGGTGTAACATCACACAATACCTAACCCTAGAAGATGAAATGCCAGATTGTGGGCCCTGTTTTGGGTAAGCTGGTACATCAACTTCCCAAGGTCGTAACTTTGGCACCCGATCTCCGTTTGACACGTATAATAGCTCGTTAGAAAGATCTATCCAAGTACTACAACTTTGGGAAGCACAACATCATCCATTGGTCCATGCGCCCATGTTGCTCCCATATTTTCCAAAAAATGTCGTTTACGACCTCAAAACGGCTCCGGAAGTTCAGGACTTGAAAACTGCTAGAAATAGTAAATTGTGCTACAAGTACAGAAACTGAAAAACTAAAAGAGACAGTTGTGGGGGTCCAAATGCGATAGGTGGGTGACCAAAAACATCCACCTGGACCAATGCACTATCAACGCAACTCATAAAAATCTAAAACAAATAGTACTCTAGTCTCAACTGGGTCTTTCTCATAATCAACATGAATGAGTTTCTGATGGTGAAATCTTTAGTTAATTAGAGTAGCACTAATTAGATCACTAGTGTCCCAACTAACTGTTTACTCACTATTTTTTCTTGAAACTGATTGGAACTAATTTCACTGGAATTAACTCAATAAACTGAGTTAACTAATTACAACTCATTCCTAAGTCATCCTAAACTCCTATAAGTTAGGAAGAACATATACATGTCTCTAAAATACTTACAATTCAAATCTCCTAAATTAATTAAGTGAATTAAACTTAATTAATTATTTTCAAATTGCTATAAGAAAAGAATTCTATTTTAATTCAAGCAAAAATTAAACTCGAATTTCTTGTTGCAATTTCTTAATATCTAGCTTTGCTGGTTCAAAAAGACTCATGCAGGAAACTTCTCAACAAAGCGTAGATACAAAGATACAAGTGAAGATAATTTTAGTGCATATAAGGTATGGTGCAAATTTATGTAGGTTGTGGGTTCTCCACCAAAAGAAAAAATCACCTCTTTGCTATAATTAAGTGGAAAATTACTTACATGGGATTGTCCACTTAAATGGGCACAATCAAGGCCAAACAAATGCCCCCTATGTAAATGTGCTAAGGAATCCCACTTGCACCTTTTTCTATATTGCAATTATACTCTTCATGTGTGTAATATTATTGTTACAGGTCATTTTTTCACATCAAAACAAATGTACCTGAACCTCGATCTATCATCATTCATTTACACTTTTTAATCATCCCCTACAAAGCTAAAAGCGTCACCTTTAGAGAAGTTACAAAAATCCTGGATTACATTAGCTAAAAATCCTAATTTTGTGGGTCATGTCACTTACCTTCAAAGCAAATTGCACGAACGCAGGTTGCACACATGGACAATGTGCTTTCCAATCCACGTTGATTTCCCAAAAAGTGTGATTGACACCTGGAAATGAGGAAAAGTAAAAATTAGTTTCAGATATTCTCTCACTAGAAGCTTTAGAAGTGGTTTTAGGTATTTACTATTGTATTAGATATTTAACTCCTACTATTTAAGTTTTATCTCTTATGCACTAGAGCTTAGCTCCCTCAAATGTGGATCTAATCCCTAGAATGGTAAATCCAAAACCACCTCCTTTACCCTATAAAATCACTTCTTCCCATAGAGTTTGGTTTAGATTTTGGAGACTCTAAATTATGCATTTATGGTCCTCATTTATGTCTACATGTCCATAATCCATCCATGTTATTTAGGTTTGATTGAATGCCTACTATTGCGGAAAATGAAAGACAAGATAGTTGCGAGAGGTTCACAAGGTCAAGGCCTACAAGGGTTGTGATCATTTCATATTATTGGTAATAAAAAAATGTATTATTTCTCCTGTACTTATGTCTTTCTTATGCATATGTAGAACATGAATCCTTATAATTCTCATTTTGAGCTGTTTGTATATTTTATTTCTATTTTTTGGTTCTCCTGCTTATTTTGTATGATTCACAGGTTCCACTTATAGAAATTGGAGTTGGATACGGAGCTAACAAGCCAAGAGAACGAGGAGGCTTGCATTGGATTCCAAGTAGGTTTCCTTCCCATATTTTAAGAATCTCTAAGGAAAGCATTGCATTTTTGTCTTCGTTGTTTCTATACTAAGTTACAAGGTCTATCGATATTTATTTTGTCTGTAGAAGGAGTTTATGCACAAAACAACTTGGCAAATCCACTAGGGTTGGGGATGTTATTTAGTGGTTTTATTCTCCTAGTATTTTATGACCTCTAAAATCCACTCTATTTGTATTATTAGATTATCATTGGACATAGGAAAACTTAGTTTCGAGCTTGGTTAAGGTTTGTATTTTGTTTTTTAAGAAAAAATATCCCCATTGCACTTTTTGTTTTGAGACAGAATGACCCAGTGTAGTATCTAAGTTCTGTAAGTGGGATGATTCACACTAGTGGGTATATTCCACCTACGATGATCTTGGAAGTGTAATAGTTTTTGCATCTACCCTGTCTTGATTTGATTTTTGCTTTGTTTATAGTGTCTTCTTGAGTCTCTGGTCTATCCAAGCTATCTATAAAGTCATTGACTTGTTTAAAATTAAGTATGATTGCCTTTTACATGAGAGATTGTTTCTTTTGTTTCTTCTTGTCAATTAAGGTTTTAATCATTTGACTTGGTTATTGATTTTTTAAGAAACTTTTCATTGTTTCTTCTTGTCAATTAAGGTTTTAATCATTTGACTTGGTTATTGATTTTTTAAGCAACTTTTCATTAGATTATTTATCTGATTGAATTTTTATTTATTTAATCATTTTGTCATATTTTCATTTTTCTTTGTTTTGAAAATTGAAAAGGAAAAATATTTTTTTTGTCTTTTCATTCATTAGGGATTTGAATATTTGAATTGGAATAGTGAATTTTAAGATCTCATCTCGAAGTTCTTTTCTTCTACAGAATTGTTTGAAACTCATTCCGTTCCTTAGTTATGTCTTCATTGAATGAAAATAATTCATTTTCTCATGTTAGCTGTATTTTAGGAGTTCAGGTAAATAGGTTTCCATCCTTGAAACTATTTTCTTAATGAAGATCAAAATTAAAATCTATCAATGATGTTAATAATTTGATTAATTAAAGACACATTTATTGGTATAGGCTAGAAGACATGCTCCAACATCTCTAAACTTAGGAGATAATTTTACATGTCATTGTTACATCTTGGGGATGGTTTGCTTTCCATGTACATCGAAGTATATTATAATGTTATTCAATATACCTTTTGGTATAGAGGATGGTTCTCCATGTGCAATGAGTATATAGGACCAACCCCATCATACAATTACTCATTAGACAACATTATTACAGATTTCACTTCCATGTAGCTTCAGGTATATTTTGGAGGTACCCATTAGGTTGCAAACCTGCTATAGGTAATTGAGTTGAATGCTTTGTAATTTGTGATACAACAAACATAATATTAGAGGAGATTTCCTGCATGTATTTAATGATATATTAGAGTTCACAGTGACCTAGTAATCCTTATATGCCTAGTTTCCCCTCTTTATTTTTATTTTTGTTTTTGATTTTTGAAACCAATTAATTAACTCAGTTTTTACTCCTTAGTAGGCCTTAGGTTGAGCCTGATGGAAAAATTTCTATAGTCTTCCAATCAAGGAAACCCCTCTAATGGGAATCTTTGTCCTTTTCTCTCTTTTTGAAAATTTGTGCTCCTTATATGGCTACGTTGTCCCTTCCTGGATTTACCATATGTTTACCAGTTCAGTTGTTTTCAACCTCCTTGGTTCCAGATGTCCAAACTACTTCACAACCAAGTCCTCTACTTGAACAACATCATGCTTGTCTTGATCCAAAAGTTGACACTTTTCCTTCTTCACCCAATGTCTCTTCATACATTTTTCTTACTCACTTGGTGAAATTATTGATGCTAGTAACCATGAGGCTATGAAGAAGAAGAAAAAAAAAATAGCAAGGGTGCAGCCAAGAAACCATTGCTACGAGTGTAACTAATGTTGATAAATCTTCCAACATGCTCTGTAAAGTTAAATTCCCTTGCAAGATTTATAAGGGTGATCACATTCTCAGACATTTCTATGGTATTCCCAAAGTATTAGAAGTGTGTTCTATGTCATCAAATTTTGGAGATCATGTTGGTGAAAAATCATCAACTAATCATAATAAGGTTGCTAGGAAAAAGGGTAAAGTGAATTTTAGTTTTATGTTATGTTAAGGGAATCATCAAATTCACATTTTCCCTTATATGGATGAAGCATCCAAAATATTGGAGATCCTTACTTCTTCTCATCATCAACTTCCAGCTAGCTACCAAAAGCTTTCCCCTAATCCTCCACCAGTTGATGAAGTGATTGATCTACACCCATCTTCAGTTAATCCCACTCTCTAAATTTCAATCCCATGAGTTCGTTCTCAACCAACCATCCATTGAGAAAATGGTTGAATCAATTTTACCTTTATTCAATGACACTTTTCTGGTAGAGACTGAGGTTCATACCACTTAGGTTATTCTAATTTTTTTAGATCCCATGAAATAAGGGGGAAATTATCTTATTCACACAAAACCCCCTCCATGTAATGAGTTCATTTGTTTTGATTGGAATCTATTGACTAAGACTTGTATCGCTTCTTACATTCCCTTCCAAATCATGGTGAAGGCTTGTGATAATAACATTTATGACATTGCTATAGATGAGGGAGCTTCTGTTAGCATTATATCTTTGACTTTTTGGCAAATTTTTGGTTCCCCTGAGTTTGTGTCCATAACCCATAATTTGTTAACTTATAACAAAATAACTAGTAAACCTTTATGGATACGTCCTCATATGCCTATTACCTTGGAAGGAAAAACCATAGCTTTTTACATTGTGGCAGTCCTAGACCCATTAGATTTCAAATTCCTTATGGCGTGAGACTATGTTTATGCCATGAACATTGTCGTGTCCACACTATTTTGAGTGATGTCTTTCTTTCATTATGGAAAAATTGTGACTATTGATCAACTTTCATTTTTTTCTCCTGATTTGACTGCAAATCACCCAACTTCCCTAAATGTTCCTAATATGCAAGTAGTATCCCCTCGACCAAAGGTTGATTTTTTGGAAACCTGTTTTATGACTACGCCTACCGATGAACAAGAGCCTCTGACTATTTTCTCAACTTCTTTTGACCTAGATCCAATAGGTGATATGATGAATCATTTACTAGGTGCATCAGAGCCTAATATTACTGTTGATCTAGGTTGTCATTGATGTCAATATAGCAGTGTTTGTGATGGAAAATTCTTTAATAGATGATGTTTCCTATTGATGCCCATTGATCTTAATACTGCTCATGGAGGATCAAATGATTGAATACAAACATAATAGAAATATTTGAACTGGGGAGGATAGATATCAGAAGCCATCATAGAAGCGCTATCAAAAGAAGATCTATCAGAGCAGTGTATTAGAAGTCATAGGAGTGAGGAGAAGAAGATCCGTAAAGTAACAGGAGCATGAAGCCAACGATAGAATCCATCGGAAGTCGAGAACAGGAGCTATCAAAGAAGAGCTATCGGAAGTCAAAGGAAGACCTATTGGAGCAAGAGAAGCATATCAGAAGTAAGAGAAGCAGTTTATCGAAGCATATCCCATATGCCCAAATCTAACTGATAAAGGGAAGAACAATGACACTTATCGCATATACCTAAGAGTAAGTTCTAAAGGAATAAAACAATGAAATTGGAGGAGCTTTGCGGACCCAATGGTTCTCTTACAATACACCTTTATTGAAATATCGCATCCACCACATCACGAGTCTTGAAGCCTTATTGTTACACTGAAATCCCCGATTGTGATATGAGATGCAGACCCGATGGTCCCATTATAACATGCCCTAATTAATATGGCATCCCCCGTATCGAAATCTTCGCAAGTTATGAATGCTTGTCACATTAAAGACTGCACTTGTGATATTATTGCGGACCCGACTACACCACTATGACATAACTTGATGTAATATCACATCCGTTGAATCGAAAATTTCAAAAGAGATGACATGTTAAAACCATCGCTTGTGATAAAGTTGTGGACCCGATTCAGTTATCAAAAAAATCTTATTGGAATATCACATATGTCGGAATTAGGTGCATCAAAAATGTTAATATCGGAAGATAGAGCATTGCACAAGTTGAAATATGTTCGACTTTTATGAAATTGTGATTGTGAGATTAAAGTAATGACATGGCATGTTGGGACCACCAAACATCTATTGTAATGTGGGTATAGCCTCTCCTATGTGATTTTTGTAAATAAACAAGTTTATGATATAATTGGAAAAAGGCCCTACAATAAAATTTTAATACGCGAACTTATAAGTTGGCCGCTCCTCCCAATGAACGTGTCTTTTGGTTATTCGTGAGACTTATATAAATACAAGTTAAAATGCCTCACATGAAGAAGGTGAATTTAGAATCTATCACAGAGAAGAAGGATAGTTCACAACTTGTGAAGGTGAGGTAGCAGAAGAAAGGAACCCAAAGGTCAAGTGAATGAAAGAGGAAGCCAAAGGTCGAGCGAGTGAAGAAGGAAGCAAAAGCTCTAGCGGAAGAAGAAGGAAGCCGAAGGTCGAGCATTCTTTTGACTGGGTTATTTATTGAAATGCTACGACTTGTGTTTGATAGTGATTCAGATAACTGTTCAAAAGGATGCTCTACAGATCTAAAAAAATTATTTGAGTATGAACAAGGATGTTTTTTAATTGAACACACAATATGAAGCCATGACGGTCACTCCTCTAAAGAAGTCACTCTTGAAGAAGGTACTCCTGAAGCAGTCACTCCTAAAGCATTTACCGTGATAGTGGGAACAAAGGCTTGAAACAGAGAATTGTTTTTGTGCAAAGCTTAGTGCAGTTCATTGTAGACACATTGAAGTTGTGTGAAGAATATTGAAGATCATGATGTGTTAGTCATCATGATGTGACTTAGAGATTTTTCTTGGATGTAATGAAGAGCAACATTGACACCTTCATATGAAAACAGGTTGTAATTGATGTAGCAGTGAAGTTGTAGATAGACAAAACTCAACGAAGAAGATTTTGGGAGTGGAGAATTACTACCAAACATATCTAGACAAAATGTAGCAGTGGGTTGGAGCTCAGAGGGTTGGTTCCCTGAAGGTTGGAGCCTCGAACAAAAAATGTAGGTGCCTTCAAAGATAAGGTCAGAGCCCTTTGGGTTGGTGCCTCAGAATTGGAAGGATTTGTGTCCTTGGAGTTGGTGCCCCTAAATTGAAGGTTGGTGCCTTGATAATATAGGGTTGGAGCCCTTGGGGTTGGTGCGTTATAATTGGAACGATTGGTGTCGTTAGATTTGGTGCTCCTAAATCCAAGGTTGGTGCCTTGACAAGATAGGGTTGATGCCCTAGAGGTTGGAGCCTCTAAAATAGATCAAGTTGGTGCTTGGTAGTAGATTGGATCCTGGGAGTTTGAAGATCGGTGTCTTCATCTAGGTTTGGAGCCCTATATACATTGTACTTGGTTTATTTTAAATATTATATTAATAAAATAATTTATTCCTATTGTTCATTTTGTGTTCTAAATATAAATGATTTAACTAGTAAATATAAAACTTGAAAAGGAATACTAATTAACCCCCCCCAGTGTTTCCAACAATTGGTATCAGAGCCAGTACCTTCACTCAAAGCCTAATAGCTTGAAGGTTGATCATTACAACACAAATGGCGAAGCCAAGGAAGAAACTCTCTAATCCTCCTAAGATTGTGTCTCCCTCAACCAGCGAAATTGAAGTCAATCAATTTGTGAAGGCTCCATTATTAAATGGAAACTTTTATATATGGGAGGCAAGAATGAGGAATTTCTTAAAAACTCAAGGCATTGAAGTCTGGAAATCGGTGATTTTTGATAGCATGATGGATGGAGAATCCAAGGGACATAATACAAGAGCAATGAGAGCGATCTTGGATGGGCTGATGGATTCTATGAAGGCAAATTTTGAAAAATGTTTGTCAGCAAAAGGCATTTGGGATAAACTTCATGATCTTCACTCAAAAGGAGCATTGACAATGATCTCTAGTCAAGAAAATGATGGAAAACAAGAAGGAAATCTAGAGCCCATCAAGGAAGCTGAAGGTAAGAGTGATGACACCAAGGCTAAAGAAGACCTAGAAGATGAAGAGAATGAAAAATATTTTAAAGAAGATCTCCTAACTAAACTTATGGCTTCCATGGGAGAGATTATCAATTTGAAAAAGGAAAATGAGGAACTTAATAAGAAAGCACTAGCTGGTGACCAAGACCAAACAGGGAACAAAGTTTGCCTTCTCAAGATTCAAGTACAAGAAAGGGATGAAGAGGTTGCCAAGCTTAAGAAGGAATTTCATCAAAGCAAAAGAAAGCATCATGAATAAGTCATATCAATGACAAATCAATTGGATAAAGCAAAGAAACGGGAAGATAACTTGTCAAGCCAACTTGAACAAAGGCACCAGATCTTGGAAAAACTTGAAACAAAGATTGGTCAATACATGGAAGAGTTCTCCTCCTTTACATCTCAACTAGAAGAAGCAAGGAAACAAGCACAAGGAACTGAGAAGAGAATGGAAGCATTGGTAATCATAGAAGGTCAGGTTGATGAAGAATAAAAGGAGAGAAACACCATCATATGCCGACTGAAAGAAGAGGATGAAGAAATATTCAAACTAAAATCTGACCTCAACCTTCCCAGGGCCGAAACATGTAAAACTATAAGGATCATGGAGGAAATGGAGAGCAGTCTAGCTAAGGAAAATGAAAAAATATTCAGAATGAAATCAAATATCATCTCTACTAAAATAGAAGAAAATGAAGCAACTTCTATCAAGGAAGAGATTGAGAAACAACTTCCTAAGAAGAATAAGGATTGTGAAATATTGGAAGAAGAAATTGTCTCCCTCAAGAAAAAGGTCGAAGGGATGGACAATTTTTTGAAGAGCTATCAAGCCTTAGATCACATGATTAGCCATCAAAGATGCCCACTTGAAAAATCAAGTCTCGGGTATGCAGGTGAATCCTCAAGCAAGAATGATAATGCTTCAAACAAGGATATGTGGAAGTCAGAAAGAAATCTTGATGCTCCAAGTTTCAACAAAGGTAAAGATAAGAGTCAAGGAAATAATGAAGGAATTATTGTTCCAAGAAGAAATGCAGATGTTCTCAAGGATGCGAGAAGCAATAATTATCATCAAAGGATCTCAAGGTAGAAATACTTCAGAAGTACTTCAAGGAAATCTCCATCTCCCATGTACCAAAGTTTATTGCTTGGTTATTGTTATGCTTGTACAAACTTCGGAAAAAATGGCAAAAGATTGTAGGGAATATCACAAAGATAAATATTATGGTCCCTAACAATCTTCGAGAAGCAATTTGGCAAGAAGAAGTCATGAATTCTTATTCATGAAAAACGCAAAGTGCTTCAAGTGTCATAACATTGGACATATGGCACGTGGGTGTAACTTGACTTGGGTACTTACACAAGCTAGAACCATGCCAGAGAAGAAAGTTACACAAGTCTGGAGAAGAAAGAAAATACAATCCTAGAGTCTCCTGAAATCTCTAGCCAACAACACATGTTGTTGACTTGATGAAGATATCCTTGATATTTCAAGTGTTTGATGATAGGTTTCTGCCAAAAGCATACACTTAGGGAGAGCTTATGTTGATTAGGATTTCTTGTAGAAGTTACTCATGAATGGATCCTTATGAAATCCTTGATGAGCTATATTGATAATCATTCTTTGATAAGATCATTTCTCAGGAACACTCAATTGAAAAACATGATCTCATAACTATCCATTGGAGTGTTGTTGAAGATATTTTTCCACTTGATCACTAAGCTGAAAATGGAGCAGTAGAGAAGGCCATCTAATGCTAATAAGGCAAATAAATATGTTGCTATAATTACAGATGTTAAATGTCTCGACTCAGCGATTTGATGTGATAACGGGTAAATTATGGACACAAATATAGGCAACATTCAAACAAACAGATACATCTGGGAATGGAGCTTGAAGCAGGAGTAGTTGGAAGAATCTAGCATAATTGAAGCATTGCAAAAAGTTGTGAACCAGTAGAAAGAATTTAAAATTCAGTCATGGATTAGATATTAAAAAGGATGGGGAGAATGTTGTGATGTCGAATATATCCCAGCAACTTAAGGAGAACCATAGAGATGCAAAGGAATCCTGATTTGAAGAAAGATCGCGATAATGACAATTTCAATGGCATTTTCTCTTGATTCATACTATGAAGGCCTTTTAATTCTGACTGTGGAGACAATAGAATACAATGTAGGAGCATAAAAAAATTGGACTTGGACATTTGGTGTATCACTATTTGGAGTTTGTTTTGAAGCATTGAAGTAGAGCATATTTAAGCATTGTTGAATGAATTATGAAGAAGTTTTGAGACATGAAGAGGGGATAATGTGCTAGTAGATGATGAGGCAACAATCCTTCTATATTGAGTAAAAAGAAGAGCACCACGATAGGGGGAGTAACATACCCATAAAAATATTATATTCATAAAGAACAAAAGCAGTTTCACAGGGGGAGTAGTTCGACAAGGTGAGTCCTTGTGCAATCCTTTGCCATTGATGTCAAAGGGGGAGAGAAGAAGTATATTTCCATCAGTGACAAAAGGGGATATTGTTAATCTAGGTTGTCATTGATGTCAATGTAGCAGTGTTTGTGATGGAAAATTATTTAATACATGATGTTGCCTATTGATGCCCATTGATCTTAATACTACTCATGGAGGATCCAAGGATTGAATATAGACATAATAGAAATAGTGGAACTAGGGAGGAAAGATATCAGAAGCCATAATAGAAATGCTATCAGAAGAAGAGCTATTGGAGTAGTGTATCGAAAGTCATAGGAGTGAGGAGACTTAGATATGTAAAGTAACAGGAGCAAGAAGCCAAGCACGAAAGCCATCAAAAGTCAAGAACAGGAGCTATCAAAGAAGAGCTATCGGAAGTCAAAGGAAGACCTGTCGGAGCAAGAGAAGCACATCGGAAGTAAGAGAAGTAGTTAATTGGAGCATATCGCATATTCCCAAAGGTATGTGCTAAAGGGAAGAACAACGACACTTATCGCATATACCCTAGAGTAAGTGCTAAAGGAAGAAAACATTGAAATCGGACGAGCTTTGCGGAATCGACAGCCCTGTTACTATACACCTCTATTGAAATATCGCATCAACTACATCACAAGTCTTGAATCCTTACTGTTACATTGAAATCCATGATTTCGATATGAGTTGCAGACCTGATGGTCCCATTATGACACGTCGTAATTAATATCGCATCTGTCCTATCGAAACCTTCGCAAGTTATGAAGGCTTGTCACATTAAAAACTGCGATTGTGGTATTATTGCAGACCCAACTACACCATTATGACATAACTTAATGTAATATCGCATCCGTTGAATCGAAAAGCTCAAAAGGGATGACATGTTAAAACTGTTGTTTGTGAAAATGTTTTGGACCCGATTGACTTATGAAAAGAGTTTTATTGAAATTTCATATCCATCAAAAATAGGGGCATCAGAAATGTTAAAATCGAAAGACAGAGCATTGCACAACCTGAAAGACCTTTGATTTTTATGAAATTATGATTTCGGGATTAAAGAAATGATGTGTCATGTGGGGACAGCCAAACATCTATTGTAATGTGTGTATAGCCTCTCCTAAATGGTCTTTGTAAATAAACAAGTCTATTATATAATTGAAAAAAGGCCCTCTGATATAATTTTAATATGTGAACTCATAAGTCGACCTCTCCTCCCAATGAATGTGTCTTTTTCTTATTGGTGAGACTCGTATAAATACAAGTTAAAAATCTTGACTTCAAGTAGGTGAATCAGGGATCTATCACATGGAAGAAGGACAGTTCACAACTCATGAACGTGAGGTAGTAGAAGAAAGGAACCCAAAGGTCAAGCGAACAAAACAGGAAGCCGAAGGTTGAGCGAGCGAGGAAGGAAGCTGAAGGTCTAGCGAAAGAAGAAGGAAGCCCAAGGTCGAGCAGTCTATTGACTGGGTTATTTATTGAAATGATTGGACTTGTGCTTGACAGTGATTCAAATAATAGTTCAAAATGATGCTCTGTAGATCTAAGAATATTATCTGAGTATGAACAGGGTTGTTTTTAAAATGAACGCACAATATGAAACTGTTGTTATCACTCAGGTTGTTCACCCAAAAGAGCTTGAGAAGAGGGAATACAGCCAAGGTAACCACTAACCACTAACTAGAGAGGGCTCTCTCTCTTTTATTTAGATTTGTTTTATTATGTGTTAGGCTAGTTATGGAGCACAGGTATTTGTTTTGTGTTTGGAAGGTGACATTCAGTAGAACAGGACTGCGAGCTGAGAGAAGTTCAGACCATTGGGTTAATGGAGTCAATTGTAAATGAACTTCTGTTATGGTTTGTTTGGCACTAGGAGGACTGGAGAGCAAGATAACTAAACACTGAACAATTTTCAAGTTGGAATAAGATGAAATGAAGTCAGGGAATGAAAGGCAATCAAGAATCTTTCATTATGCTAACAGAGGGAAACAGAATAAACATTATCAGGGAGCACTTAAGAATTCCTTGATGATATTTAGAGTGAAAGAACCACAGAGACAAGAGAAATCAAGAATTATTGCCTATATTAGTCCTATAGAAAACATAAAAATTAACAGGAATTGAACACAGAGTACAGTCAAGTAAATTCTGGGTTATCCTTTTTTCCTGCAATTCAGAATATGATATATAGATGATATGTAAAACATAAGAACAAAAAACAAGGGTCAAAAGACTTATTGATCCATGAAGTAACACGAGAATTCTGCAACATATCCTTCTTCCATTAACCCCACAACAGAAAGTTCACCAACAAAGCATTCCAATAATCTTTATTTTGAAAGTTTCTCAATATTACAACGCAAGTCGAGAATGATATTCACCAACCAACGATAATACATATATTGAGGAGTTATTTATATAAAGAGAATTACAAAATATCCCATAGGGAAAATATCTAGCAATAAATTTATCCATCTGCTTCTTCATAGGCAATAAATGATGTTTGAAACAACGCGTAATGAATGCAGAAGTAATTACACTATAATGGCCACCTTAAGTGGTCTGCTATGCTTGACTTTTTGACTTATTAAGTTGGTCGGCCACTGTCTCTTTGGTTTGCATTCCTGAGTTGTTGTCATGGCCCTGTCACCTGTGCCTGATTCTGCCTTAGTGCACTCTTTGCGTGAATTCTTTCCTTTGTTACTTGTATATTGAAATTTGCTTTAATGCAGATGATCAAAGAAAGAGAACCAACATTACCTTGTTAAAACCTCAAGCATGCTCTGCCACCATTGATCTGATGGCAACTGGTGTCTTTGTAATTTTATTAATGTCTCATCAGCTTCAGTATACCTGTAGTAATTGGGCTCGACTTCAAAAAGATGTGTTATCTCATGCTCGATATAGAACAAATTTCCTAGTTTGTCATACAAACTCTGGCCAGAGGGAGGTACTGTCTCTGCTGAGCTACTTGATGATGTTCTGATTTGATTGGTAACATCGGTATTTATACTGTGAGCATACTATTGGTGTGTCAATAGTCTTCCATTGTTGGTCAATAAACTGGGTAACCCCTTGCTCTGCAGCACTGCAAACTTTTGTTTGAAGGCATTTATTTCTGTTTGCATCTCTTGGCACATTCTTTCCAAAGTTTGTACAAAATTCCTCATGGTCAGCACCTTCTTTACTGTCAAAATTGTATCTATTTTGTACTGAATGTATAGAGCTACTAGATGCTCCCTGCTATGAGTATTCAAAAAATGAATTAGTTTGTTGGCCTGCTCGGGCTTGTTTGCCAATATTGCTCTGGCTTTCTGAGTCTGAAATTGAGCTATAGCTATCAACTCAATATGGTCATGAATAGTCTGAATTGATGTCCATTGATCAGTAATGGACTGGACAATTTTAGCCCACAAAATAGTTTTGATTTCTGCGAGAGTTTTGTGAAGAGTAAGGTCCTTCTCCAAGGCTTTTACCTTATCTTCCAGGGCCTTTACTTCTCTTGTTTTCTCAGCCACTGTTATTTTGGACTTATCATGATTTACCTCAATCTTGGCCAGTTTTTATTTGGCTTCCTTCAGCTCTTCCATTTGGAGTTCCAAAGCCTTTATTTCTTTCATCATATCTTCCATGCTCAGGCTGGCATCTTGTCCTGCTGCTGATGTTGTTGTAACCGTTTCTGTAGTTGAGGTACCTTCTGTTGATTCTAGGACAACAGGGGGGACTGTTCTTGTAGTCGTAGGAGGAGAAGTTTTAAGAATTGGACTTGTTTGAGCTGGCTGAGAGGACAACTCTCCCTGTTTTCCTTGCAGTGCTGCCTCCAAGGCTCTCTCTGTTTCTCCTAGCCTTTCATTCATCCTCATTAGCAAACTTACCACATCCTCCTCTTCTTTCGGCTGTGTGACTTCTGTGGTCTGAGGATGGATTTTAATTGGCAGCCTGAGCTGCTTTCTGAGGGCTACTATGTCTTCTTCTTTATTTTTGATTAAGGCATGTATGCCCTTGGGATCCTTGGTATCATGTCCCAGCTCCATAATAATTTCCTCCAAGGATTTGATTCTATTATCTTTGGCTAATGAGGAGGCCTTCTCCAATTCCAAATGGGCAGAAGTATTGTGCAATGAATTTTACAGTCTGTGAGCCAAAAAGGCTTTGTTTGCCAAGGTTGAGTATACCATTTCACTAGTTTGTTTATGTAACTCAATTTGGACCATTGGGCGGATATCTTTAGCGAGGACTTCCAAATTGGTTCTGATATAATCGGCAGTTGACTTTGATTACTGCATTGTAGGCCTGAAGTGACTAAGGGTCATTTTCCCTTCTTGGATATCATAGGCTGCCATTAGCCTTTGCTGATTGGTGGGAGCCATTCTCAGCAATTGATTATACAGCTGGAACCTTACTGGTTCCTTTTTGGCCTTTATTTCAGTGAAGGCTTTTTTGATATCTGAGCCTTGCTTACTCTATTTCCTGGTGGATGCAACCTCTACACCATGATGCCCCTGTTGCTCTTGCTGAAAAGAGCTAGTTGATGTCTCTAAAATTGGAGGAGCCTATTGTTCATTTGTCTCCTCACCCCCTAAGTTATATGTTGTTTCTTCTGCCAATTCTTCCTCAGAGTAAGGGTTCAACCTTTGCCTCTTTTCCCCTTGTTGTTCTGTGGATCCCCTTGTAGGTGTCTCTTCCTGCCTGTCCCTTTTCTTGGCTCTTTCCTCATTGAGAGGAGTTTGCAACACATTGATTTCAGTTACCTTTGCTTGTGTTGAAGGGCCTTTCCCTAGACTTTTCTCCTTGGCTATATCTGGGTGGTCTGTCATTGTATATTGATACTCTAAATGTTGTACTAACTTGCCTTTGGATGTCCCCGTAGATGGAGTACTCTCTTGGGCAGGTCGTTGTGAAGTTGTGGTAGAGGTTGTGCATGTTCCAAGGTGTTGAGGCAATGTGAAAGGCACCTATCCAAAAGAGTCCAGGTCAAGTGATTTTCACGCTCTTTCATTTCTTTTTCTAATTTCTCTTCATCAGTAAGCTCCACAGCTAGTGTCCCTTCTACCCATTCCTGTTGATTAGCATATTGTTCAATCTTAGGGATTTTGTGGTGCACATATCCTGTAAGCTTGTTTTTGACTCTTCTAAAACTTATGAAACTTCAGGGTCATATTGTGACCAATGAAAGCTTTGTTTCAGCAAAAGTTGATCTTTTAATATCTTATCTACTTCTTCCCAGGCTTCTTCCGTTTGACTGAAGATAAAAGGGCCCAATTGATGTCTTATCTTGAGCTATGCCTTTTTCCTAGCAGCATAGAAATGATTCAAATCTGAACTACTGAATTTGCGGTAGTATTCTAGGGCAAAGAGTCTCATAGGGACATACTTCGGCAGCTTGTAGAGAGCTAGTTGACAGCCATAAATCCTGATCACCATGTGGTTTTGGTAAAAATACCAGTCACCAATGTTGTATTCCTTTGAGAGATGTAGGATTTTCTGCATCTCAGCAGAAAGCCTGGCAGGAGGAGTTGTTATTAACAAACAGGTGGCTGGATATATGAACAGGTCAATGAACTCACAGTATGAATATGGGGAGTTCTGGACTTCATGGAAGACTGAAGTCCAGAAAATCATAGATCTCCTTTCACCTCTGAGGTCCAATTTTTTAAGAGGAACTTGGAAACTGCCAGGTTGATAGTACAGCAGCGAATGATATATGTAGGAAGTATACTTGAACACTCTTTCTCTCTCCATATTGATGAATTGCTCTTGGATTTTATTTGCTATGAAGGTAGCATAATCATACTTGACAACAGGGGGCTTTCCTGGAGTGAATATGGACATTAATACCAAAACAGTCTCATCAACATACTCACTAGTTTTGAATCCTAAAATGTAGGATATCATGTCTATAATGAGTCTCCCTGCCTCATTGAACCAGACTTGGAGATAAGAAGGAGGCCGATCAGGCTGGCAAGCTGGTTTCATAAACAACTGAGCAATTCTTGTTATCTCTAAGCTAGGTAGTTTGGCACCATGGTCAAGAAAGAGTTTCATGGTGAGAGGAGCCAGAGGCTGAATTGGCTTGAAGCTCAACATCCCATTTATGGATTGAGCAGTAATATACAAGAGCACAGACCCAGATGGAGACATAACTGCTCTTTGTGTGGGTTCATAATTTGCACAGCATAAATGGATGAAGTCAGGGAGCACATTCACTGAAGGGAGGTAATAAATAGGCATGTTGGACTCCCAAATTCCCAAGACATCAGTGTTGCTTCTGTAACTATTTCTAATTTCACAAAAGGCTTGCAGGTGAGATTTGTAACCCATCATATCCTTGATTTGGTAGTCCCTGTCAGCAAGGGGTATCCATTCCAATTCTTTATGTGGGGCATTCAAGGGGGTAATATTCAAGGCCACTGGAGCTTCCATGGTTCAATTTGTTAAATGACCTTTTAACTTGGAATTATAGCTTTTGTAGAAACATAAAATGGAATATTGGATGTGGTTTTTCCTCAGGAAATTGTAGACTGGTTATCTTCAGGAAATTGCCTTGCTGGGTGAAATTCACAGAAAAATAGAGTTTGCAGAGTTTAGTCAGGAGGCTAAAAATAATGGAAAGGGCACTCCTTTTGCAGGTGTTTTTTGGTAATTTTGCAGGCGGGAATGAGCTCGACTTTTAGTTTAGCAGGCAATTCGCAGAGGAAAATAGGATTTATAGGCTTTCTTTGGTAACAATGGTCAAACAATGACTTAGAGTGCAAAGATTTGCAGGAAATAGTGCATTTGACTCGAATTTAGCTCTTCAGGTGACTTTTAACAGTGAAATTTCGAAAAAACAGGGTTTATGGGTGACTATCAAGTAAATACTTGTTTTACAGGCGTTTGGTACGAAAGGTGGTTGTAGACTAAGCTAAGGGAGTCAGGTTTGTAGCGTGAACTCGCCTAGGTGGCGGACTGGAGTGTTGGTAGCAAATTGGACATAATTCACATGCACAGTGTCAACAATATAACAAATAGAAATAAACAAAACCATCGCTTTCACGCCTTTTTAACCTAATTTGGGCTTTTTCGGGCTTTTTGGTGCTTTTCTGGGATGATGTCATCAGGACGCAATTTTGTCCTCTAGCAGAGTACGAAAGGTGACGTGGCAGATGATGTGGTGGATGACGTGGGCGGATGAAATGGCGGCCACGGTGGATGAAATGGTGACGCAGGCGTTGGCGTGGGCAGGTGACATGGTGAGCAGGAGACAGAAGCGGTTTGTGGTTTCTATCACACCGCCTTCTGTACGGGGGTGGTTTCTGGCAGAACGCGCCTAATGAAATGGGTTGACGACATGCGTCCTCGGGTACATTAGAAAAACCGCTTTCTAGCGGGCTCTAATGATCAGACATCGGGACATCTTCGATATTAGCGAGAGCCATCCGATTGGGAGGGCCCGATCCGACGGTTGACAGAATGAGGAGGTGGCGGGTAGTTATGGCGCGGGAGCCCACCAAGCCTTAATGCTTTATATGCATTGCAGGGGTTAAAAAACTTTGGGTTATGGTATTTTTCGTGCGCGGTTGTTTATTCAACTAGGTGTTAAATAAACCATGATGGTTTATGAATGCGGAAGGGCTATTTTTAAGGTCCCAAATGGACCAATAATTCCCGAAACTTTGTTATAAGGCTATAGTTTCCAGGCATAGGGATATCACATATTTTTGGGTTTTTGGTATAGTTTTTTATAGAATAGGGGTGGGAAAATGATAAAGGAGTTATACAATAGAGTCGATGTTAATATGAATATATGGGATGAAACTGTATGAATAAATGCTAAGTTTATAGGGTGAGAAAACTTAGGCATAAGGAAATGGAAGGAAAATGGAGTGATTATTTTTACACAAGAAATGTGGCTTGTTTTGACTAAGTGAACACAGAGTTTCACTTAGTATTTATCATAAAATGAAGTGAGGTAGGACCACTGGGCAGATCCCAATGTCCTTGAGGGGATATTAGTAAGAGTACTTGGGGGAATGAGAGGGGAAATTAGTCATTCTCTACTGAACTATAGCTACTTTGCCATGATGTTTGTGATACTTATGAGATAGATCACATTTTAAATTGATCAACAACCTGCTTCTGCAACACCAGAATTACCTACCCATTCTGCTACACCTAACATTTTTTCTTCATCTTGTTTGGGTGCATTTGAACTACCAAACCCTTTCTTTCTTTTCTTTTAATTTCCCTCCTATCTGAGTCTACCCTTATTTCTTCCAAGGGCCCAGGTTAAGCAGTTAGGCTCCTTTGTTTCACTACCTATTTACTCATTTACCAAGCTTGAACTGCTTAGACAGACCTTTATTCTCTATTCTAAAACAACAAATTTAAACATGGAATAGCCAAGATTGAGCTGTTGGGTCACCCATCAAGTGTGACAAAATCACTGATTACATGATTTGAAATTCTTTGAAAAAATAAGATAGTAGTGGCATTTTGACTAGCCACTTTCCTGGTCTTTCTTTGGGGTTCATTTTGTTTTTTCTTGACCAATTCATTTTTCGTGCCCTTTAATTTTTATTTTAGGGCATACCCTCTTTAAATTTTTTTAATTTTTCAGTTTTTTGGAAAATATGGAACCTTTGTAGCATGGAAAGGATCATCATATTTGGCATTTCCACAGTCAATCATGAAATATGACACCTATTGGTATAGGAACCTAACAGTGGCTCCACTTGGGGATGGCGTTTCCATGTGAAAAGCCAAGAACAGCAGGTCAAATGGCCTTATTTTCCATTTTTGCTATAATCTAAAACTTCCTTGTGCTGTAGACAAACAAACTGAGTGCTTTGAGGCATGTATACACTTTTCATGAGCTGAAATGTATAGAATTACAATTCTGTCTGTGCTGGTTTGTCTGAGTATTTGTCATCATCTCTATAGCTACCAAGTTTTCTTCTTGACTTCTTCTGATAAAGACAAAATATACACGAAAGGGTGGCACAATTCCTTGCCTTACCCTCAAAATTTGCTGCATCCTATTCCCTATCTTATTGCTGTAATGAAATGCTAAAATAGACACTATTTTTGTACAATATATAGTCTTGTTATGTTGATCAAAGAGGATCAAAATAATGCTTGAGCATTCGCCCATTGACTAGCCCTTCCTCAGCTTCTATACCATCCAAACTCTTCAAAAAATAGGTGTTATTTCCTTGTACAACCTGAATGACAAAAGGGCCTTTCCATAGAAAATCAAATTTGCCATGTTTTTCTTTGTCTTCCCTCCTAGAATCCCACTTCAACACTTTTTTCCCTATGAAGAAGTTTTCTGCCTTTGTTCTTTTGTCAAAAATCTTCTTAAGTATGTCTTGCAGAACCTAAGTTCTTTGATACACATCCTCTCTAGTCTGCTGCAGGTGAATAGTTTGATTGATTTTTCTTTGGATATCATTTGGTTATGCTTGTATTTCTTGCAGCAATTTGATCATAGGGATTCCCAAAGACGAAGGGAACAGAGCCTCCATGCCATAAACCAATTCATATGGGCTTGTTCCAATAGATATTTTTGTAGTTAACTTGTCTGCCCATAGTGTGTTAACAAGATTTTTGTGCCAATTCTTTTTGTTTTCCTCGAATACTTTCTTTATGACGTTTATTAGGCTCTTATTGGATGATTCAGCTAGGCCATTACCTTGAGGGTAATATGACATGGAGTGGCCTAAGGTAATATGGTATTTGCGGAAAATTGATCATTATTTTGGATTTAAAGCCAGCAGCATTGTCTGTTATGATCTTTTTCGGGCAACCAAATCTAGATAGAATATTAGTTTCCAAGAATTCCATGATGATTGAGTCATTGGCTTGCCTGCAAGGGATGTCTTCTATCCACTTGGTGAAGTAGTCTGTGGCACTTAAAATCCACTTGTGTTGGCCAGAGGATGAAGGGTGAATTTCTCTAATAAAATCCAAACCCATTGTTGAAATGGTCTTTCAGTTGAAATGGGTTTGAGGGGTAAAGGTAACAACTTTCGCTTGCCTTTAAAAATTTGGCATTTATGGCAAGAAACTACAAATTTTTTCACATCAACAAATAGGGAGGGCCAATAGAAACTAGCTCTTAAAATTTTATCAGAAGTTGACTTCCAATATAAATGTCCACCACAGTCCCGTGCATGAAATTCCTTGAGAAATTTGTTAGTTTCATCCTGTGTTAGGAAATTCAACAAATACCTTCATGATTCTTCCAAAATAAAATGTTGTCTATGATACAAAACTTTGAAGCTTTCATTTTTAAGAATCTCTTTTTAGATCTAGATAACCCATGGAGGAGCTTGTAGGTTTAGCAATACATAAACTATATCAACATACCAAGGTGATTGTAAAAAGGCTTGATTGATCTGTGGAGTCACCATCTCCTGTTCGTTATCCAGTTCATTGATTTCAAGGGCTTGAAAATTGGTTTCAGTCATCAGCTTGGCTAATCCTTGTCCTTTTATCAGTTTTGTTGGCTTAATTTCAATGTCATATTCTAAAATGTTAGCTATCCATTTGCCCCTTTTACCTTCAATTCCTTCTTGAGTTAGAATGTCTTTGACCACAACATTTGGGACATAAGCTATCACATGAGTGTACAAGATATAAACTCTAAAATCCTTGATGGATTTTACAAGGGCATAAGCTTGTTTTTCCATGATCTGATACTTTAAAGGTGCATATCTAAGTGCTTTGCTAAAAAACGCAATGGGCTTCTCACATCCTTGGTCATCTTTTTGTAATAGGACAACAACAATAGTGTGCTCCGATGCAAAGGAAAAGATTATGAAATCTCTATCAAACTTGGGACTTGTAAGGACAGGTGTTTTGGTTAAGGCTATTTTGATTTCCTCAAAGGCTTGTTTAGCTTCTATTGTCCATTTGACTTTAGAATCTTTCTTCGGCATATTATTCAATAGTCTTATTAGTTCGGCGAAGTTGGGAATGAATCTTCTTAGGAAATAGATCTTTCCTAGGAAAGCTTGCAATTCTTTGATTTTCCTTGGGTGAGGCACTTGGAGGATAGCTTGAATTCGGTCCGGGTCAATTCTGATGTCATCTTTTGAAATTATGTGACCTAGGAGTTTGCCTTCTTCTAGGCCAAACAATGATTTCTTTGGGCTTAATGATATGCCATATTTTCTGCAAATTAGGAACACTTGTCTCAAATGATCTAAATGTTTTTGGTTTGATTTTGAAAAAGCAGTGAGGTCATCAAGGTATATGACTAAGAAATCATGGATCTCTTTTGCAAAGGTTATGTCCATTGCTCATTGAAATGTGGCCCCTGCATTTTTAAGTCCAAAAGGCATTTTTACATATTTGAAGGTTCCCCAAGGTGTTGTAAAGGCAGTTTTATCTCGATCATCCAGGTGAACTAAGATTTGATTGAATCCTGAGAATCCATCTAGAAGTGAGATCCTAGAGGTTCCCACTACCCTTTGTAAAATGTGATCCATCTTGGGCAAGGGGTAATGGTCTTTGAGAGAGACTTTATTCAAATTTCTTAAGTCAACACATAGTCTTATCTCTCCCGTTTTCTTCCTAGTAGGTACTAGGTTTGAAATCCATTTGGAGAACTTAATAGGTGCAATTATTCCAGCTTCATACATTCATTTGACTTCCTTTACAACAAGGGGAAGGAGGACAAGATTCACCCTTCTAAGCATTTGCTTAAAAGGTTTTTGATTTTCTCTCAAGGGTATTGAATGTTGGATGACAGAAGTATCATAGGACTTGAGGTCCTAATAGCTCCATGCAAAGAAATCTTGGAACTTTTTAAACAACTCAATGTATTTCAGATTTTTATCAAGAGGTAATGTTTTGGACAATTTTATCATTTTGGGAGTTTCTGTGGTTCCAATATTGCAGTCCTTAATTTCTACATTTAGTGGTTGGATTTTTGGCTTTCTTGGAATATCATTTGAATCAAATATATCCTCCAAAGGAGTCAAGCCTATGGGCAAAAAGTTATCTTTTAAGTCAATTACATCAGCTTCTCCTTCAGAACTTTCATCAAGGTCCATTTGCTTCAGCTCTTGTAAATTTTTGTTATCAAAAGTTGTTGGATGCAAAATCAAATTTGTTGTTTCAGTTGATATACCTTGCCCAGTTTTGTCTATTTACTGTTGATCATCAATGGTGCTTGTGTCAATGTTTGTACTTGAGAATTCCTCTTTCAAAGTCAGGAAATTATTTATTTGTGTATCATTTTTAAACACCTGCAAATTTTTGACATTATCTGGGACAACAGGTCTGTGTTTGATTTCAGCGGTGAAGTGGTGGTTGGGCTCAAATGGTAGCTTGCAAGTGCTGGCAAAAGTTGCCAAACTATGTGCATGTAAATTATGGTTTCTTGGGATTTTGGTGAGCTGAGATTCTGAGAAGGTGTCAAGTATTTCAATGGCCGCCGCTATATAAGCTCTTAGATAAGATCATTTCTAACAAAATTTCCCTTCATATGTTGGATAATCAAGTCTTAGTCCCCTAGAATTGAAATCTTGGATGCCCCTAGACTTCTGATCAGTTTGAGTCGCAGCAAAAGGGCCTCATATTCGGCCATATTGTTTGTACATCTGAAATTTAGCCTATATTCATGACCTTGAGCATGGTCATTTTGCATGTTGTGTATCCAAACACCTGCGCTTGCTCCTAATTTTTTCACTGACCCATCAAACTCTAAGTACCGTAAGATTTCTTAATTATCACTAGCCTTAGGAGTTCTGGGAATTTGCTCAGTGGGCAGATTTGGATTTTGTAACTCATATGGTATGTTTTGTTCATTTTTTACATCAATCAATTCAACAATCTTTTGATCTTGAGCACTGGATTTTTCATTTATATTCTTTGATTGTGCTTATTCTAGGAGTTTGACATCAGTTTTCGGATACCTTTCAGCATTATATAAGATGAATGAATCCATATCGGAATGCATAGAATAGATGGGGAAGTTATGTGGTTTCTCTTGACTGCTAACCACATATTTCATCAATGTTTCCCGGTACAATCTCTTTGGTTGTCCAAAGACTGAGATGGTGGCATAAGACATGTCTAGCTGCAAAGATCCCTGGAGTTTTGCACCCCAAGATCTGGACAAAAGCATGCCATACTTTGGTGGGATATCAACTACCACCACATCCATCAAGATTGTCTTGGCGGGGTATTGTACTAGAGATACACACAAATCTTTGATTATGCCTAGACACCTAACCTGGCTGGAATCAAATGAGAACAAGTCTTTGTATGGCCTTGTGGTATCTAGGTCCAGTCTTTCCATCATAGACTTAGGCATTAGATTATGGGAAGCTCCTGAATCAAACATTTCATTATGCAGCACCTTGTCATGAACATTTAAGCTCACATAGAATGGAGGAACTCCTCCATCTACTATTTTACCATTTACCTCAGGATAAAAAAACCAGTTCTGGTATTGTATACATTGTTAAATCTAGCACAATAGTCTTGGACAGTTTCTTGTGGGCCTCTTTTTAAACTGTCATACTCTAATAGGATATGAAAGGGGTCCTTCTTCTTTTCCCATATGTTCAAAAAGGTTTGGTATAGGGCAGCCAAATCAGCAATTGTGTTTGCACCAAGTGCCCTAAACCAGGTCCTTACTTCACCAGTTAAGCTTTGAACAAAAATTTTCATTTTGACACCATTGTCATCAATTTCATAGTTTTGAAAGTAGTTCATCATTTTCTTGGTGTGTTGTTGTGCTATATAGGAGTGAATGCCATCAAAATAAGTAATTTTTCTCTGATAATCCGGAGGCATAGCCCTTGGATTTGCAGGTAACTGTAGAGGAGCATAACAATTTGTCATATTTACAAGGATAAATGGGATAACAGGAAGAAATAAGATAGCTGGAACAGTGAGGACAATAGTGGAAATATGTGCAACGGATGGGGGAGTGGAAAGGATACTTTGAAGTGTGGATGAAGAACTCGGAGAGGATGTAGAATTGATAGAAAAGACTGTTGCTCTCCCAGGATGAGATTGGATCAAACTTTGTTGAACTGTATCAATATTTACATCAACAGAATTTCTTAGACTTTCTTGTCTTCTTAGGGTCTTGGAGATTAAGTTAGGATTTTCAAAAATAACTGGAGGATCAGAATCAGGGTTTGATCTAGTGTAACACACTTTATTTTTTGGAGCCAGCTTCTAAATCTATTTTTGATACTTTCTGGAAATGTCTAAGGAACAAAGTTTTTAACAATATTCTGAAGGAAACTCTTTTGAAATATAGGAAACTTTGGGCCTTCCTATAGATATGTTAAAACAAGGAAACTAATCAAATTTTTGGGAAAGATTTTTACAGCCTAAAACTAGACTGGATATTGACTGAAGCAGCGTTTATCTGCTCCTGTGAATGCATAGCAAAAACAGTTTCAAAGGCTTCCTGGCTAACTTCAAGCTCCATCTGTAATTCTTAGAAAATAGACAGTAGTAACAAACAGTCATTCAATCCGCAGTGGAGGCACAATTGATGTTATCACTCAGGTTGTTCCCCCAAAAGATCTTGAGAAGAGGAAATACGGCCGAGGTAACCAGTAACGAGTCTTCAGTTGTAGATTCTAGCCAATCTGCAACCAAAGAGGGCTCTCTCTTTTCGATTTAGATTTGTTTTATTATGTGTTAGGCTAGTTATGAAGCACAAGTATTTGTTTGGTGTTTGGAAGGTGACACTCAGTAGAACAGGACTGCGAGATGAGAGAAGTTTAGACCGTTGGGTTAATGGATTCAATTGTAAATGAACCTCTGGTATGGTTTCTTTGGCACTAGGAGGACTGCAGAGAAAGATAATTAAACACAAAACAATTTTCAAGCTGGAATAACATGAAATGAAGTCAGGGAATGAAAGGCAATCAAGAATATTTCATTATGCTAACAGAGGGAAACTGAATAAACATTATCAGGGATCAGTTAAGAATTCCTTGATGATATTTAGAGTGAAAGAACCAGGGAGACAAGAGAAATCAAGAATTCTTGCCTATATTAGTCCTCTAGAAAGCATAAAAATTAACAGGAATTGAACACAGAGTACACTCAAGTAAATTTTGGGTTATCCTTTTTTCCTGCAATTCAGAATATGATATATAGATGATATGTAAAACATAAGAACAACAAACAAGGGTTAAAATAATTATTGATCCATGAAGTAACATGAGAATTCTGCAGCATATCCTTCTGCCATTAATCCCACAACAGAAATTTCACCGGCAAAGCATTCCAGCAATATTTATTCAGAAAGTTTCTCAATATTACAGCGTAGGTCCAGAATGATATTCACCAGCCAACGATAATACATATATTGAGGAGGTATTTATACAAAACGAATTACAAAATATCCCATAGGGAAAATATCTAGCAATAAATTTATCCATCTACTTTTTCAAAGGCAATAATTGATGTTGGAAACAACGCATAATGAATGCAGAGGTAATTACGCTGTACTGGCCGCCTTAGGTGGTCTTCTATGCTTGACTTTTTGACTTATTAAGTCGACCGGCCGCTGTCTCTTTGGTTTGCATTCCTGAGTTGTTGTCATGGCCCTGTCTGATGTGCCTGACTCTACCTTAGTGCATTCTTTGCGTGAATTCTTTCCTTTGTTACCCGTATATTGAAATTATCTTTAATGTAGATGATCAAAGAAAGAGAACCAACATTACCTTGGTAAAACCTCAAGAATGCTCTGCCACCATTGATTTGGTGGAAACTGGTGTCTTTGTAATTTTATTAATGTCTCATTAGCAGTATACCTGTAGTAATTGCGTTGGACTTCAAAAAGATGTGTTATCTCATGTTCAATATAGAACAAATTTTCTAGTTTGTCATACAAACTCTGGCTAGAGGGAGGTACTGTCTCTTCTAAGTTGCTTGATGATGCTGGGATTTGATTGGTAACCTAGGAATTTACCTTGTGAGCATACTTTTGATGTTTTAATAGTCTTCCATTGCTAGTCAATAAACTGGGTAACCCCTTGCTCTGCAGCACATCAAACTTTTGTCTGAAGGAACTTATTTCTGTTTGCATCTCTTGGCACTTTCTTTCCAAAGTTTTTACAAAATTCCTCATGGTCAGCACCTCCTTTATTGTCAAAATCGTATCTATCATGTCTTGAATGTCTAGAGCCGCTAGTTGCTCCCTGGTATGAGTATTCAAAAAATGAATTGGTTTGTTGGCTTGCTTGGGCTTGTTTGCCAATAATGCTCTAGCTTTCTGAGTGTCAAATTGAGCTATTGCTATCAACTCAATCTGGTCATGAATAGTCTGAATTGATGTCCATTGATCAGTAATGGACTGGCCAATTTTAGCCCACAAAATAGTTTTGATTTTTTCCAGTCTTGTGAAGAGTAAGGTCCTTCTCCAAGGCTTTTACCTTATTTTCTAGGGCCTTTACTTCTCTTGTTTTCTTAGCCACAGTTATTTTGGACTTATCATAATTTACCTCAATCTTGGGCAGTTTTTGTTTGGCTTCCTTCAGCTCTGCCATTTGGAGTTCCAAAGCCTTTATTTCTTTCATCATATCTTCCATGCTCAGGTTGGCATCTTGTCCTACTACTATTGTTGCTATAACTGTTGCTATAGTTGAGGTACCTGCTGTTGATCCTGGGAAAATGGGGGTGACTGTTGTTGTAGTCGTAGGAGGAGCAGTTGTAAGAATTGGAGCTGTTTGAGCTAGCTGAGAGGCCAACTCTCCCTATTTTCGTTGCAGTGCTGCCTCAAAGCTCTCTCTATTTCTGTTATCCTTTCATTCATCCTCATTAGCAAACTTACCACATCCTCCTCTTCTTTCTGTTGTGTGACTTCTGTGGTCTGAGGATGGATTGTAATTGGTAGCCTGAGCTGCTTTCTGAGGGTTGCTATGTCTTCTTCTTTCTTTTTAATTAAGGCCTGTATGCCCTTGGGATCCTTGGGATCATGTCCCAGCTCCATAATAATTTCCTCCAAGGATTTGATTCTATTATCCTTGGCTAATGAGGAGGCCTTCTCCAATTCCAACTGGGCAGAAGTATTGTGAAATGAATTTTGCAGTCTATGAGCCAATAAGACTTTGTCTGCCAAGGTTGAGTATACCATTTGACAATTTTGTTTATGTAACTCAATCTGGTCCACTGGGTGGATATCTTTAGCGAGGACTTCCAGATTGGTTCTAATATAAGCAACAGCTAACTATGGTTGCTGCGTTGTAGGCATGAAGTGATTAACAGTCATTTTCCCTTCTTGGATATCATAGGCTGCCATTAGCCTTTGTTGATTTGTGGGAGTCATTCTCAGCAATTGATTATACAGCTCGAACCTTACTGTCTCATTTCCGGCCTTTATTTCAGTGAAGGCTTTTTTGATATCTGAGCCTTTCTTGCTCTGTTTCTTGGTGGATGGAACCTCCACACCATGCTGCCTCTCTTGCTCTTACTGAAAAGATCTAGTTGATGTCTCTAAAATTGGAGGAGCCTGTTGTTCAGTTGTCTCCTCACACCCTAAGTTGCCTGCTATTTGTTCTGCCAATTCTTCCCCTGGCTGTTCTGTGGATCCCCCTGCATGTGTATCTTCCTGCCTGTCGCTTTTATTAGCTCTTTCCTCATTGAGAGGAGTTTGCAACACAAGGATTTTATTTACCTTTGCTTGTGTTGAAGGGCCTTGCCTTAGAATTTTCTCCTTGGCTGTATCTGGGTAGTCTGTCATTGTATCATACTTGTCTGAATGCTGTACTTCCTTGCGTTTGGATGTCCTTGCAGATGGAGTACTCTCTTGGGCAGGTTGTTGTGGCAAAGGTTGTGCCTGCTCCAAGGTGTTGAGGCAATGTGAAAGGCACCTGTCAGAAAGAGACTAGGTCAAGTGATTTTTCAATCTCTTTCAATTCTTTTCTAATTTCTCTTCATCAGTACGCTCCTCAAATAGTATTCCTTCTACCCATTCCTATTGATTAGCATATTGTTCAATCTCAGGGATTTTCTTGTGCACATATCCTGTAAGCTTGTTTTTGACTCTTCTAAAACTTATGAAATGTTCAGGGTCATATGGTGACCAATGAAAGCTTTGTTTCAGCATAAGTTGATGTTTTAATATCTTATCTGCTTCTTCCCAGGTTTCTTCCCTTTTATTGAAGATGAAAGGGCCTAATTGATGTCTTATCTTGAGTTGTGCCTTTTTCCTAGTAGCATAGAAATGAGTCAAATCTGAAGTACTGAATTGTCGGTAGTATTCTAGGGCAAAGTGTCTCATAGGGACATACTTCGGCAGCTTGTAGGGAGCTAGTTGACAGCCATAAATCCTGATCACTGTGTGGTTTTGGTAAAAATACCAGTCACCAATGCTGTATTCTTTTGAGAGATGTAGGATTTTCTGCATCTTAGCAGAAAGCCTGGCAGGAGGAGTTGTTATTAAAAAATAGGTGGCTAGATATATGAACAGGTCAATGAACTCATAGCATGAATATGGGGAGTTGTGACCTTCATGGAAGACTGAAGTCCAGAAAATCACAGATCTCCTTTCACCTTTGAGGTCCAATTTTTTAAGAGGAACTTGGAAACTGTCAGGTTGATAGTATAGCAGCAAATGATATATGTAGGAAGTATACTTGAACACTCTTTCTCTCTCCAGATTCATGAATTATTCATGGATTTTATTTGCTATAAAGGTAGCATAATCATACTTCACAGCAGGGGGCTATCCTGGAGTGAATATGGACATTAATACCAAAACAGTTTCATCAACATACTCACTAGTTTTGAATCCTAAAATGTAGGATATCATGTCTATAATGAGTCTCCCTACCTCATTGAACCAGACTTGGAGATAAGGAGGAGGTTGATCAGGTTGGCAAGTTGCTTTCATAAACAACTGAGCAATTCTTGTTATCTCTGAGCTAGGTAGTTTGGCACCTTGGTCAAGTAAGAATTTCATGGTGAGAGGAGCGAGAGGCTGAATTGGCTTGAGGTTCAACATCTCATTTATGGATTGAGGAGTAATATAGCAGAGCACAAGCCCAGAAGGAGCCATAGCTGCTCTTTGTGTGGGTTCTTAATTTGTACAGCATAAATGAATGAGGGAGCACATTCATTGAAGGGAGGTAATAAATAAGCATGTTGGACTCCCAAATTCCCAAGACATCCGTGTTGTTTCTGTAACTATTTCTAATTTCACAAAAGGCTTGCAGGTGAGATTTGTAACCCATCATATCCTTAATTTGGTAGTCCCTGTGAGCAAGGGGTATCCATTCCAATTCTTTTTGTGGGGCATTCAATGGGGCAATATTCAAGGCCACTGGAGCTTCCATGGTTCAATTTTTTAAATGACCTTTTAACTTGGAATTAAATCTTTTGTAGCAACAAAAAATGGAATACTGGCTGTGGTTTTTCTTCAGGAAATTGCAGACTAGTTATCTTCAAGAAATTGCCTTGTTGGGTGAAATTCATAGAAAAAACAGAGTTTGCAGATTTTAGTCAGGAGGCTAAAAATAATGGAAAGGGTGCTCCTTTTGCAGGTGTTTTTTTGGTAATTTTGCAGGCGGGAATGAGCTCGACTTTCAGTTTAGCGGGAAATTCACAGAGGAAAATAGGATTTACAGGCTTTCTTTGGTAACAATGGTCAAACAGTGACTTAGACTGCAGAGGTTTGCAGGCAATAGTGCATTTGACTCGAATTTAGCTCTTTAGGTGATTTTTAATAGAGAAATTTCAAAAAAATGGCATTTATGGGTGACTATCAAGAAAATACTTGTTTTACAGGTGTTTGGCACGAAAGGTGGTTGCAGACTGAGCTGAGGGAGTCAGGTTTGCAGCGTGAACTCGCCTGGGTGGTGGACTGGAGCATTGGTAGCGAATTGGACGTAATTCGCATGCACAGTGTCCATAGTATAATGAATAGAAATAAACAAAACCATTGCTTTCATGCCTTTTTAAAAAAACTTGGGCTTTTTCGAGCTTTATGGTTCTTTTCTGGGATGACATCATCATGATGCAATTTTGTCCTATAGCAGAGTATGGAAGGTGACGTGGCAGATGATGTGGTGGCTGACATGGGCAGATGACATGGAGGCCATGGCGGACGAAATGGTGATGCAGGCACTGGCGTGGGAGGGTGACATGGTGAGCGGGAGACAGAAGCGATTTGTGGTTTCTATCGCACTGCCTTCTGTACAGGGGCGGTTTTTGGCAGAACGGGCCTGCTACAATGGGCTGACGACACGCGTCCCGGTGTACGGCGGAAAAACCGCTCTCTATCGGGCGCTAATGATCGTGTTAGCACCTAAATATGCCTTAGGCTGAAGGAAGGCAAAAATTAGGGTAACCACAAACCACGCTCGGTGTGGTAGCTAGCCCTACCAGAGCAAGAGAGGGCTCTCTTCAAGTCACGCTCAGTGAATAGATAATCGAAAACGGTCTGAGATGACTTACAATGAAATATTTACCTTAGGCTAGTAAGTGAATAGGGATTCTGGAAGTAATTTTCATGAATGACCGAGCTTCTGGGATGGTATGGGACCAACGGCCAGCAGAGAACAAAGAATTTAATACAAAGGCACAGATTATTCCGTGAGGCAAGGTAGGTGGAAAATGTAACAAACTAGCTTGAGGTACCGCAGCATGAATAGATTGCTGAAGACAGTGAAAAGGGCATAGTGACATGAATCCTTTTCAACAGAAGAATAACACTGAACATGAAATTTTCCCACAGGCAGAGAAATAAAATTGAATTCTACCTAATCTCACTCAAAAAATTTCACTGGAAATCAACATGAATTCAATTATGAAACATAACGAAATAATATGAGAACATAAGAGACACATTTGCTACACTCACAACCACAAGAATCTCATGAAACAGAGTCGCTGCCTTTCATTAATTCTCTGTCAAAAATACACAGTGAAGAAACAAAGTTTCTTTCCCACAGTCTCCCAGAAGTTACAAGCCAACCAAACCTTTGCAAATAGTTTTCATACAATATATAGAATGTGTAAGGAAGAGATAGAATGCCCAAGGGTTGGGGAGTTACTCAAATCATTGCAAAATGGAGATGGAGAGCCAACCATCAGCTACAGTTGCAGCGCTACAAACATGACATTTGGCTTGGGTGAATGTTTTCCTTCCTTCGCCACTTGGATAGAATCCAATCTGGAGAAAAAACACTTTAAATGCTGCCTTTAGTGCCAAAAAACCAAAGTGTAAATGAGCGGGCCCACTTGGAGAAGTCGTGAACCGAAATTTCACAAAACGGAAGCAAGTTGGGCAATTTTTCCTCTGTGTGCTGCTCCATTTTCTCTGTGCGCCGTGCTACTTTGGGGACTATTTTGGGGCACTTTTATTATTCATTCTCCCAAGACTGCTTCCTGTGTGTCAAAAAGGTGGCAGAGAGGCCATTTTTGGGTGTTTTTGACCTTTTGGAGACCCATACCTTGCCAAAACTTCTTGTCCGGACACCAGTTGTCATGATTTTCCATGCTAAATCCAAAAATGCAAGCCATTCCTCATTTGGAGCTCTAGACTTTTAGCGCCACGCCACTGAGAGAAAATCCCTGTTTTTTGCCCAAAAAATTACCATGTGACCCAAAATTCCCCAAATTTCTTGAAATTTGGGTTGGAGGTTCCTTATGGGTTGTTATGATGGGCCAAGGAAGCCTCAACCAAGATTCGAAGCCGATCTTTCTCTTTTTCCTCTTTTGCCTTTCTTGTTGCTTTCCTCAATTTCGCTTTCAAACTCCTTATTCGGGCCTGTGCACTCATGTTTCGCACCCTGTAGCGGAAAGCCATGTGTCTTAGTAGAGGAAGGTCCTGGTCAGCCTTTTCCAGTAGCCTCTCCAAATTCATGTTGACCCTCTCAAGGTTGGCCTCCTGATCCTCATTGATTTCTTGCTCTAAAGATGTGAGCTCAACCCTTCTTCTTTGAGAAGCTTGGCGATGCTCACGAATGTTTTGCAACTCCATGATCGTCTGTTGGTCCTCAAGCTACTTGTTCCTCTGCTCCAGGAACTTCATGTTCCACTTGGCCCTCTCCAAGTCAAGGGATAAGGACTCAAATCACAGATTGCTACTCCTGGATGATCTCTGTAAGCTCTGCATTTTTTGGTTTTGCATCTGTCTCATCATCATGGAGGAGAATGAATTTCGTCTCTCGTTCACCTGATGGTCCTTCATCCTGCACTAGTTTCTTACCCTTTCCCCGCTCCTATGATGCTGATGTCAGAAGCGAGGCCCTTTCCACCCTGGGTGGAGATAACACTCGCTTTGTCGCTACAAATAAGGGTCTAGTGCCTCTCTGAGAGGTGATGTATACTGGCATAGTAGTAGTCTCATGTCACTCATACTGATGGGACGGGCCACCTATCTCATGCTCTACCTCTGATACTACCTGCGGAGCCCTGAAGAAGTTACGCAAGATTAAGTCCTCCCAAGCAATACCCTGCAATCGCAACTGATGGTCCACCAAAATCTAGATCAGAGCAAAGTGATAAACATTGTTGAGCTATTGTCGAGGGGTATTTGCTGCATGAAATTTTTCATCCTCTCTACGTTCCCGCAGATGAAAAATGGGAAGTTCATCATTCACACGCTGGTAAACTGCATGAGAATCCTGATGTGATAGGCATAAAGGCAAGAAAACCTCCCCTCACAACTGAAGTATTTCATGATCAATTTCATGAGCGAAGCATACTCATCTCTAAAAAATCTGAATGGAAAAACACTCGTGAGCTGGCTCAAACATCTGGCCTTAATGTAAGGCTCATAATGATGCCTCTCCACCTTCTTCTTCTTATGCCACTAATATCCAATGTTTGGTATGCCTATTGCTACTGATATGGTTTCGGGTTTCGATGTGAAGTTGACCCAACTAAGATAGACTGTCCTCCATGTAGGTGAAGTGCAAAAAGACTGGCCAACTCATGATGAACTCTGACATTTGCCACCCTGTGACAAAATTCTAAACAACCTAAGTGCTGGAAGCATTACATAGCAAGAGGGCATGTCTGCAACTTAGTGAGGGTGTTTGGCTCATCTCTAACATGTTTGCCACTCCGGTGATGTCTCCTGGGGGCCTGTTCTCCTGAAGCTGTATCATTGTGGGTCCCCTCCTCATATTCTGATGAAACCTCAGATGCCATTTCTGTTGTTTGCATTATAGTGAAGTTGGAGATTTCTTTGACAATCTGCCAGCAAGGGGATGATTAAAGAGGTAGCATTAGGATGGGGGATAATATAATGGGAATAGGGGTTTATAGGAAAATTTTATTTAGGGATACACAAGGGTTTTTGGGGTGTTTGATAGGGTAGTGTTTGTGTTGTTGGCAAGGTAGGGATTGGGTTTTTTGAGCAATAGGAGAAGGGGGAAAGGGAGTATGATCTCAGAAGTGTTAGGGTAGTGAATATGGGGAAAATGGGATAGGGGAATGAGTAATAGGGCTAGTGTAGGAAAAACACCTTGGCAGCAATATCACTGTAGCACAAACCCTAGCATCATGGTTTTCTTGAATTTTTCTTTTTGCTTGCTTTATGAATTTTTTTTGCAATTTATCACAGGCATAAAATCACCTTATCACCCATAAAAATTTGTGCACAATTGAATTTAGGTGGCCTACCTTGCAAATTGAAGAGCTCCACAAAAATTTTGTGGCGATTTGGCAACGTTCTAGGCGTTTTGCCCTGTGCACCACGCGCAAAACCCAGTGCGCCGCGCACTGGGTATGCACTACGCCTGTGTTAATTCTGAACTGTGGGTGGGCTCTCTGTGCTCCGCTGTGAAACTGTCTCCAAACTGCTCCAAATTGCTTCAATCTTCCACTCATGACCTTGCTACCTTCCTCCAACGCTTTGCTTGCACAATGAACTTGCTTTATGATGATATTTGTGTATATAGGCTTGGAGGTCCTATTTTTAAATTAACTTTTTAAAAAACCCACTTTTCTAATGTCTTGTTTCAACACGTTTTTCACCAACTTTAATACACCATGATTTTCACTTTTTCTTTGGATTTTGGGCTCAAATGATGAAAATCTCGACACTTTTTCACAGGGATTGCATGACAGAGCACTTTGGCCACAGAAACCATGACTGCACCTGAAGAAATCAATTGTCGACTCTTTTTGAAACTTTTGTCACCAATATAGTCAAAGTTTGTCAATATGATGGTGAAACTCTGTGGATCATTACTTTGCAAGAACATCTCTCTGGCCTGCATGGCTATACTAGACATACTTCAAGACCAAACTGACCAGTTCCCAGACCTAATGACCAAAAATGACCTTTTTCCATTGAAGGACCAGACATGGACCGTTATGCACTTTTTGATTATTTGACACAAGGACATAAGCCAGCAGGAGCCAGACATGAGGGAAATAACTAGCGTGACCTTCTCCGTCAGATTATGGCATGCCCCTAGGGGAATGTAGCTGAGTGAATGGAGTGGTACACCTAAAAACGAAATGCATAAAGAGTTTTGATCTCTGACGGAGGGCTGACCAGAGCGACTCTAACATTGGCTCCAATGGGGGATGGTAGCTCCTTGGAGATGCCAAGAACAACAGATCTCTGGAGGAGCTTAGATAGTGCCTTTTGTCCATTAGGCTATGGAGTCATCATTTCGACAAACAACACAGGACTCTGACTTATTTATGAAACTGAAATGACCAAGAAATTGACTCAAACTTGACATTGAAATGACTCAAAAACTAACTTGACAGACTGAAACCAAACTAAAATAAAAATGGTATTTACAATGACAGTGGAAGCAGCGTTCATAAATCAGCAGTGGTATTGCTTGAGCAGCCGACCATTGATCGACCCTCCAGGACAATCTTCTCCGTTCATTTCCTTCAGAAGAAATGCATTCTAACCCCTATATGCTGCAATCTTGAAAGGAGCTTTACAAAGATTCTCGAACTTTCCGTGCTTACCTTTCTCTTCATTCCTTGCATCCCACTTCAACACCACATCATCCAACTGAAATTTATCTACCTTTGATTTTCTGTCATAGATTTTCTTTATTTTCTCCTACAATTTGGATGTGTTCTTGAAATCTTCTTCTCTTGTTTGCTGCAAGTGGATCATTTGATTCAACCTTCTCAGCATGGGATCTTCTTCACTGTTGGCCTCCTGAAGAAGTTTGACTACCGGGGCAGCAAGAAAGGTGGGAAATATTGTGTCAACTCCATAAACAAGCTCAAACTGTGACATACCAATGGATTTTTTCTGACTGATACGATCTGCCCAAAGAACATGGACCAACCTCTTATTCCAGCTCTTTTTATTTATTTCCAGTAGCTTCTTGATGATGTTAACCAATGATTTATTCGAAGATTCTGCCAATCCATTGCCTTGCGGATGATAGGTAGTTGAATGACCCAAAATGATGTGATACCTATGACAAAATTCTACCATCCTCTTTGATTTGAAAGCTGTTGCATTATCGGTAATTAACGTATTTGGACAACCAAAGCGAGACAAGATGTTATTTTCAAGAAATGAAATGATTATCGTATCTGTAGGTTGTCTGGTGGGAGCTGGCTCAATCCATTTTGTGAAATAGTCTTTCGCTATAAGGATCCATCTATGCTGTCCGGAAGAGGTGGGGAGAATTTCCCCAATGAAATCCAACCCCCACTGCTGGAAAGGAGCGCTCACCTCAATAGGCTTAAGTGGAAAAGGTTGTAGTTTCTGTTTTCCTTCGAAAATCTGACATTTATGACAGTGCTTGACCATCTTATACACATCAGCAAACAATGTAGGCCAGTAGTACCATGCTCTCAAAATTTTGTTGGCTATTGACTTCCAAAAAATGTTACCATAACACTCTCCTCCATGGAAGTCCTCCATGAATTTCTTTGCCTCCTCTTCCAACAAAAAATTTAACAGAATGCCACCGCGATCTTTCCAATACAGTGTAGAATTCAAAATGCAAAACTTGGCAGCCTTCAATTTGAGTTTTCTCGCTTTGTTTCTAGTCATGCCGGGCGGTGGTGACAGATTTTTCAGCACATATATTATATCTGAATACCATGGGGACAAAGAAAACATTTCAGATACCTGAATTGACGTTCCTTCCTCATTCTCATCGGACATGGCAGCGATCCGATTTATGTCTAAAGCATGCAAATTTGATTCGACCATTAACTTTGCCAGCCCCTGTCCTTTGACCAGATTTGCAGGCTTTATTTCCACATCATATTCCAGCAAGGATGTGATCCATTTGCCTCTTCCTCCTTCCGGATCGGTCTGCACTAAAACATCTTTTACAGCAGCGTTAGGAACATAGGCCAGAAAGTGAGAATGTAGGATATATACCTGGAAATCCTTCAATGCCTTCACAAGTGCCAGGGCTTGCTTCTCAATGATGTTGTACTTTAACGCTGCATCTCTTATAGCCCTGCTGAAGAATGCAATGGGTCTTTAATGATCATCTCTTTTCTGCAATAATACTGCTGCCATAGTGTGCTCTGAAGCAAATGAAAACAATGTGAAATCCTGAGTGTAGTCCAGGCTGACTAGAATTGGAGCTGAAGAAAGGGCCAATTTGACCAAGTTGAAATATTTTATAGCCTCCTCTGTCCATTTCACTTGGCTATCCTTCTTGAGTATGTTGGTCATCTCTCTTAAGTGTTCATCAAGATTAGGGATAAAGCGACGCAGAAAATTCATCTTACCATTGAACGATTGTATCTCCTTTTTATTCCGGGGTAGATCGATTTGCTGAATTGCTTGCACACATGCTGGGTCAATACGAATGCCATCCTTTGGAATGATGTGCCCAAGTAATTTGCCTTCCTCCATTGCGAACAAGCTCTTCTTAGGATTCAACGATAGACCATATTTTCTGCACTTTTGAAAGACATTTTTTAGGTGATGCATGTGCTCTTCATCTGATTTGGAAAATACCGTCAAATCATCCAGGTACACCACCAAAAACACATCCTTCTCATTCGCAAAAGCCAATTCCATTGCACGCTGAAATGTGGCACCTACATTCTTTAAACCAAAAGGTATTTTAGCATAATGAAAGGTTCGCCATGAAGTGGTGAATGCCATCTTGTCTCGGTCATCCTTATGGACAGAAATTTGGTTATATCCGGAATAACCATCAACCAGTGAAATTCGAGATGCCCCCACTACTCGCTGAAGTATATGGTCCATCTTGGGCAGTGGATAGTTTTCCTTCAATGAGACTTTATTTAGATTTCTGAAATCAATGCATAGGCGGATCTCACTGGTCTTCCTTCGTACGGGCACTAAGTTGAAGATCCAATCTGAAAATCTGATGGGAACAATGATACCTGACTTGTACAACCTATTTACCTCATTTTCGATAGATGGCAACAACTTTGGATTTATCCTTCTCAGATTCTGTCTAAATGGTTTTTGATTGGTCTTGATGGGTATCGTGTGCTGAATAATATTGGTGTCATAGGTCTTTAAATCAGAATAGTCCCAAGCAAACACATCTGCAAATGAAGCCATCAAACTGATATATTTGTCCTTGATCTTTGGCGGCAATGCTTTATACAATTTTACCAACTTAGGATTGGCAGCTGTTCCAATGTTGACCTTCTTCTACACCCTTCTCTATTGGCTGCAATGTTGGCTTGCGGGCTACATCTTCCTGATCAAAAAGTTCTTCTAGAGGTATCAAGCCTTTAGGAATGATGTTATTCTTCAGCTGCAACACGTCCATTTCATTGATTTGCACTTCATCTGTACCATTCCCTTTTCCATCATCATTTTCTACATCAATTGAGGTTTCTTTGAACTTGCCTTTGTTTAGCAGAAAATCCTTAATCTCCTCATCATCTTGAAACACTTGCCCATATCGCTGATTGTCTGGAATGGTTGGACGATGCTTGACGTGGATTTCAAAATTATTGTTGGAGTTCATAGGGATCTTCAAACTACTTGTTGCCTTGGCAAGGGAATCAACAATACTATTTTGTATACGAGGCACACATGTCAAGGTGTATTCTGAAAATAATTTTAAGATGTCTAAAATTGCATTACGATAGGCCCGCATCCTTGGATGTTTTGCTTGATACTCACCTCTGACCTGCTTTATTACCAATTTGTAGTCGCCATACACCGAAATCATTTTTGCATTCGGCTTTCTAAGAATCTTCAAGCCAGCAATTAGAGCTTCATACTCAGCTTCATTGTTTGAACACTCAAAGGCTAGCTTGTAAGAGCAAACCCTCACGCTGCTAGGCACTTTGTTTGGGGTGGAGAAAGGGCTGCGTACCCAAATTCCAATTCCAGTGCCATCATTTCCTACTGCTCCATCAAAATCCATGGTCCACAAGCCTTTTTCCTCCTCTTGTAAGTGCTGGAAATCTGTTTGTTGTGCCTTGTCTGCTTGCTGTCCATTACTTTCAGCTGATTGCCCAACTTTTTTCTGCTTTTCTTGTCCTTCTTTCTTCAAAATTTCTCTGAAATTTTCCGTTATTGCCAGAATATCATCTGCTTCTACTATCTGACTATCTATATCATCTAAACTATCTGAAAAAAAAAACAAAAGACTCTAAATCTGTATGTACATAGTTAATAGGATGATTTATAGGTTTCTCCTTGCTTGTGATCATATATTTTATTTTTTGTTCCCAATATAATTTCCTCATTTGTCGAAACACTGGGATCGTTGAATAGGTGAAATCCAGCTGTAGTGTCCCTTTCAATTTCACTACCCAAGACCTGGAAAGAAGCATGCCAAACCTTGGAGGGATATCTGCTACCACCACATCCATCAAAACATTTTTCATGGGAAGCTAATCCAAACTCACAACCAAGTCTTTGATGAGTCCTATACATCTTACTCTGCTGGAACCGAATGAATAGAGATCATGATATTGCCGGGTGATGTCCAGACCAAGCTTATCCATGATAGCCTTGGGCATGAGATTGTGAGAAGCTCCGGAATCGAACATGGCATTATGTAACACAAAATCATGCAATCGTAAACTGATATAGAAGGGTGGCACATCGCTATCAGCAGATTCACCATTCAATGCTGGTCCAAAAATCATTTCAGGCTGATCATCTTCTACATTTACCATGTCAGACATTCGATCCAAATTCAACATCTTAGATATTTTTCCTCTATAACTGTTGTTCTTCATTATTTTAGTGAAGGGGATGGATACCTTTAACTTAGAAATCTCATTCTCTAAGCTAAAAGTGGGATTCTTTTCTACCTCTTTGACTGGGATCTCTTTCTTTTCTTTTTCCTTTGATGTAGCTTGCTACTCTGATTGTTTTGCTGATTTTGATTTACTGCTCTCTAGACCAACCGCCTCCTTTCCTTCTCTTTGTGTAGCTAATGAATTGTTATTCGCTGCTTCAACCTCCTTCTTTTTCTGAATTGGTTTGGCCGGCACATCTCTGTTTCTAAGTGAATATCACTATTGCTGTGTGGATAGAGCATTCATATACCCCCTTTGATACTCCTCTGATTCCTTTTCTAAAACAGTGTCGCTAACTAGAACGAAATCGGTGTCTTGGTGTGCAGCTGAACTCACCACACACTCTTCTTCTTCGGTAATGTAAGTAGGAAGCTCATCTGGAGTAAAGAGGTGGTTTTCTTCACCTATTACATTCCCATCCTCATTTGACTCCAGTCCATGCACAAAATTCTGCTGCAAAGGTGTTTGAACCAGCTGTTTTTCTGTCTGCTCTTGGGTTCGCTGATCTCTCTGTCTTATTCTATATTGTGGTTGTTGCTGGTCACGGAAGTTAGGATTCCTAACTTGTGGCTCAAGCTTGTCGAGCTTCACCCTTTCAAGCATCACCTATACCTTTTTTAGTAGTTGATCCATTGAAGAAGACTCTTCTTTCATAATGATCTTCTTTTCTACTTTCGCTCTAGCTCTTTTGGACAACAGGTTTGCTTCAACACTGACTGCAATTTTCTGCATGTCTTCCATTGTGGTCGGTTCTCTCTCTCTTAATTGGTAGGCCATGTCAGCATCAAAACCATCTGGAAACTTCATCATAGCTAGTCCTATAGGTGGCAGTAGATGATATGGAATTTCGTCATAGACTGCATTAAAGCTAACACAATAATCTTGGACCGACTCACCAGCGTTTCGTTTAATTTGTTCATATTCGGCCATAATTTGAAGGGGATTTTTTTTCACTTCCCACCACTTTAAAAATTGTCTTTGTAATTCATCTAAGGTGGTGATACTTGCTGCCGGCAAACCTCTGAATCATTTCCTCACATCACCTGTAAATGTTTATACAAAGAGCCTCATTGCCACATTCTCCGCATCGATCTCATGAAGTTCATAGAAGTCCGCCATTTTGTCTACATGTTGTTGGGCAGTAATGCTATTAGGAGTGCCATAAAAAAACGGGATTTTACTTTGATAATCCATTGGCATATCATCTAGAACTTGGGGCAGAACAAGGGGTGCCAAATGGGCAGCCATCATTCTCGGTGGATTTGGCCTTGGAGGTGTTGGAGGAGTGTGAACAGCTTGTAAGGGGCTTACAATTGGAGTTTGGGGCTGTGTTGCAATATAATTATCAATTAACCTATTAGTTCTTTCTGTTTCGAGGTCTACAAGAAATCGTGGATTGGGGATAGTATAATCAACAACCCTTTCAGATTTAGACTCAAACAATGATATCTCAAACCGTTCGTCAAACTCAAGCTCTTCAAGATACTCAAAAATGTCGAGACATGAATGGTATTTGAACATGGGAGTTATGGTGCTTTCTTGACGAACGAGTCTGGGAATCAAATTGGGGTTTTCGTAAATATGAGGAGGATCTGGATCTGGATTGGCTTTGGTATATCATCTCGAAGCCAGCGTGCTATTGAGAAAAGTCACAGGACACAACCGACTTACTCAACCTTTCAAATCCTAAGCTCATCATCCGGAAGCTTAGAATTATTATGAAACAAAGGGGATTTGATTTTAGTTGTTCCCTAGCGGAGTCGCCACTATGTTAGCACCTAAATCTGCCTTAGGCTGAAGGAAGGCAAAAATTAGGGTAACCACATACCACGCTCAGTCTGGTAGCTAGCCCTACCAGAGCAGGAGAGGGCTCTCTCCGAGTCACGCTCAGTGAATAGATAATCAAAAACGGTCTAAGATGAATTACAATGAAATATTTACCTTAGGCTAGTAAGTGAATAGGGATTCTGGAAACAATTTTCATGAATGACCGAGCTTCTGGGATGGTATTGGACCAATAGTCAGCAAAGAACAGAAAATTTAATATAAAGGCATAGATTATTCCGTGAGGCAAGGTAGGCGGAAAATGTAACATTTTAGTTTGAGGTACCGCGGCATGAATAGATTGCTGAAGAAAGTGAAAAGGGCATAGTGACATGAACCATTTTCAACAGAAGAATAACACTGAACATGAAATTTTCCCACACGTAGTGCAATAAAATTGAATTCTACCTAATCTCACTCAGAAAATTCACTGGAAATCAACATGAATTGAATTATGAAACATAAAGAAAGACATATGAAAGCATAAGAGACACATTTGCTACACTCACAACCACAAGATTCTCATGAAACAGAGCCGCTGCCTTTCATTAATTCTTTGTCAAAAATACACAGTGAAGAAACAAAGTTTCTTTCCCACAGTCTCCCGGAAGTTACAAGCCAACCAACCCTTTGCAAATAGTTTTCATACAATATATATAATGTGTAAGGAAGATATAAAATTCCCAAGGGTTGGGGAGTTACTCGAATCATTGAAAAATGGAGATGGAGAGCTAACCATTAGCTACAGGTGCAGCACTACAAACATGACATTTTGCTTGGGTGACAGTTTGCCTTCCTTCGCCACTTGGATAGAATCGAATCTGCAGAAAAAACACTTTAAATGCCGCCTTTGGTGCCAGAAAACTGATGTGTAAATGAGCAGGCCCACTTGGAGAAGTCGAGAACCGAAATTTCGCGAAACGGAAGCAAGTTGGGCAATTTTTCCTCTGTGCCCCGCGCCATTTTCTTTGTGCGCTGTGCTAATTTGGGGCTTATTTTGGGGCACTTTTAGGTGTCCAAAATGTGCCCAAGTGGGCTTGTTGGAAATCCTATCATGTCTACTTTCTAACCCCACTGGAATTTTTTCATTTGGTGCTCATTTACCCCTCCAAATATTCATTCTCCCAAGACTGCTTCATGTGTGTCAGAAAGGTGGCAAAGAGGCCATTTTTGGGTGTTTTGTGACCTTTTGGAGACCCATACCTTGCCAAAATTTCTTGTATGGACACCAGTAGTCATGATTTTCCATGATGAATCCCAAAATACAAACCATTCCTCATTTGGAGCTCTAGAATTTTAGCGCAGCGCCACTGGGAGAAAATCCCTGTTTTTTGCCCAAAAAATTACCACGTGACCAAAAATTCCCCAAGTTTCTTGAAATTTGTGCTAGAGGTTCCATATGGGGCATTATGATGGGCCAAGGAAGCCTCAGCCAAGATTCGAAGCTTATATTTCTCTTTTGCCTCTTTTGCCTTTCTTGTTGCTTTCCTCAATTTCGCTTTCAAACTCCTTATTCGGGCATGTGCACTCATGTTTCGCACCCTGTAGTGGAAAGCCATGTGTCTCAGTAGAGCAAGGTCCTGGTCAGCCTTGTCCAGCAACCTCTCTAAATGCATGTTGACCCTCTCAAGGTTGGCCTCCCGATCCTCATTGATTTCTTGCTCTAAAAATGTGAGCTCAACCCTTCTTCTTTGAGCGACTTGGCGATGCTCACAAATATTTTGTAGCTCCATGATCATTTGTTGTTCCTCAAGATGCTTGCTTCTCTGCTCCAAGTACTTCATGTTCCACTTGGCCCTCTCCAAGTCAAGGGATAAGGACTCAATCACAGATTGTTGCTCCTGGATGATCTCTGTAAGCTCTACATTTGTTGTTTCTGCATCTGTCTCATCATCATGGAGGAGAACGAATTCGGTCTCCCGTTCACCAAATGGCCCTTCCTCCTGCACTGGTTTCTTACCCTTGCCCTACTCCTGTGATGCCCATTTCGGAAGCGAGGCCGTTTCCACCATGGGTGGAGATAACACTCGCTTTACCGCTGCAAATAAGGGTCTGCTACCTCTCTGATAGGTGATGTATACTGGCATAGTAGTAGTCTCATGTCACTCATACTGGTGGGATGGGCCACATATCTCATGCTCTGCCTCTGATAGTACCTGTGGAGCGCTGAAGAAGTCACAGGAGATGAAGTCCTCCCAAGTAATACCCTGCAATACCAATTGATGGTCCACCAAAATCTGGATCAGAGCAAAGTAATAAACACTGTTGAGCTGCTGTCGAGGGGTATTGTGTTGCATGAAATTTTTCATCCTCTCTATGTTCCCTCAGATGCAAAATGGGAGGTTCATCATTCACACCCTAGTAAAGTGCATGAGCAACATGATGTGATAGACATAAAGATGAGAAAACCTCCCCTCACAACTGAAGTATTTCATGATCAATTTCATGAGCGGAGCATACTCATCTCTCAAAAATCTGAATGGAAAAACTCTCGTGAGCTGGCTCAAACAGCTGGACTTAATGTAAGGCTCATAATGATTCCTCTCCACCTTCTTCTTCTTATGCCACTGTTCTCCAATGTCCGGTATGCATGTTGCCACTGTTATGGTTTCGGGTGTTGATGTGAAAGTGACCCCAGCCGAGATAGACTATCCGCCATGTAGGTGAAGTCCAAAAAGATGGGCCAACCCATGATGAACTCTGACATTTGCCACCCTCTGACAAAATTCGAAACATGCTAAGTGATGGAAGCATGATCTAGAAAGAGGGCATGCCTGCAACTTGGTGAGGGTGTTTGGCTCATCTATAACATGTTTGCCACTCTGGTGATGTCTCCTGGGGGCCTGTTCTCCTGAAGTTGTATCACTGTGGGTCTCCTCCTCATATTCTGATGAAACCTCGGATGCCATGACTGCTGTTTGCACACTGAATTTAGGCTGCCCTTTGATTATAGTGAAGCTGGATTTTTCTTTGACAATCTGCCACCAAGGGGACGATTAAAGAGGGAGCATTGGGATGGGGGATAATATAATGGGAATAGGGGTTTATAGGAAAATTTTATTTAGCGATACACAGTGGGTTTTGGGGTATTTGATAGGGTAGTGTTTGTGTTGTTGGCGAGGTAGGGTTTGGGTTTTTTGAGCAATAGGAGAAGGGGGAAAGGGAGTATGATCTTAGAAGTTTTAGGGTAGTGAATATGGGGAAAATGGCATAGGGGAATGAGTAATAGGGGTAGGGTAGGAAAAACACCTTGGCAGCAATATCACTATAGCACAAACCCTAGCATCATGGTTTTCTTGATGTTTTCTTTTTGCTTGCTTTATGAATTTTTTTTTCAATTTATCACAGGCATAAAATAATCTTTTCACCCATAAAAATTGGTGCACAATTGAATTTAGGTGGCCTACCTTGCAAATAGAAGAGCTCCACAAAAATTCGGGGCGATTTGGCAACGTTCTAAGCGTTTTGCCCTGTGTGTCATGCGCAAAACCCAGTGCGCCATGCGCAGGGTATGCATCGTTCTTGTGTTAATTCTGAACTGTGGCTAGGCTCTATGTGGGCCACACCCGGTGAGTGCGCCGCACCCCTGAGTATATGCACCGCGCTCTGTGAAATTGCCTCCAAGCTGCTCCAAATTGCTTCAATCTTCCATTCACGACCTTTCAGCCTTCCTCCAACGCTTTGCTTGCACAATGAACTTGTTTTATGATGATATTTGTGTATATAGGCTTGGAGGTCCTATTTTTAAATTAGCTTTTTAAAAAACCCACTTTCCTAATATGTTGTTTCAACACTTTTTTCACTGACTTTAATACAACCAGTTTTTCACTTTTTCTTTGGATTTTGGGCTCAAATGATGAAATTTTCGACACTTTTTCGCAGGGATTGCATGACAGAGCACTCTGACCACAGAAACCATGACTGCACATGAAGAAATCAATTGTCGACTCTTTTTGAAACTTTTTTCACCAATAACACTATTTGAATTTTCTTCAAAACAGAGTTTTGAAGAATAGTCGAAGTTTGTCAATATGATGGAAAAACTCTGCGGATCATTACTTTTCAAGACCAAACTCACTAGTTCCCAGACATAATGACCAAAAATGACCTTTGTCCGTTGAAGGACCAGACCTAGACTATTATGGACTTTTTGATTATTTGACACAAGGATATAAGCCAACAGGAGCCAGACATGAGGGAAATAACTAGCATGACCTTCTCCGTGAGATTATGGTATGCCCCTAGTGGAATGTAGCTGAGTGAATGGAGCAGGACACCTAAAAATGAAATGCATAAAGAGTTTTGATCTCTGACGGAGGGCTGACTAGAGCAACTCTAACAGATCGGATGTCGAGGCGGCTCCGATATTAACGAGAGCCGTCAGATGGGGAGGGCTCGATCCGACGGTTGATGGAATGCGGAGGTGGTGGGCAGTTATGGCACAGGAACCCACCAAGCATTAATGATTTATATGCATTGCGGGGGTTAAAAAGCTTTGGGTTATGGTATTTTTCGGGTGCAGTTGTTTATTCAACCGAGTGATAAATAAACCCCGATGGTTTATGAATGTGAAAGGGTTATTGTTGAGTTCCCAAATGGACCAATAATTCCCAAAACTTTGTTATAAGGCTATAGTTTCCAGGGCTAGGGATATCATATATTTTTGGGTTTTTTGTATAGTTTTTTATAGAATAGCGGTGGGAAAATGATAAAGGAGCTATACAATAGAGTCAATGTTAATATGAATATATGGGATGAAACTGTATGAATAATTAATAAGTTTATAGGGTGAGAAAACATAGGCATAAGGAAATGGAAGGAAAATGGAACGATTATTTTTACACAAGAAATGTGGCTTGTTTTGACTAAGTGAACACAGAGTTTCACTTAGTATTTCTCATAAAATGAAGTGAAGTAGGATCACTGGGCAGATCCCAATGTCCTTGAGGGGATATTAGTAAGAGTACTTGGGGGAATGAGAGGGGAAATTAGTCATGCTCTACTGAAATTTAGCTACTTTCCCATGATTTGTGATACTTATGAGATAGATCACATTTTAAACTGATCAGTAACCTGCTTCTGCAGCACCAGAATTACCTACCCATTCTGCTACACCTAACATTTTTTCTTCATCTTTTTTGGGTGCATTTGAACTAGCAAGCCCTTTCTTTCCTTTCTTTTAACTGCCCTCCTATCAGATTTTACCCTTATTTCTTCCAAGGGCCTAGGTTAAGTAGTTGGGCTCCTTTGTTTCTCTACCTATTTACTCATCTGCCAAGCTTGAACTATTTGGATAGACCTTTATTCTCTATTCTAAAACAAGAAATTTAAACGTGGACTGGCCAAGATTGAGTTGTTGGGTCACCCATTAAGTGTGACCAAATCATTGATTACATGATTTGAAATTCTTTGCAAAAATAAGACAGTAGTGGCATTTTGACTAGCCACTTTCCTGGTCTTTCTTTGGGGTTCATTTTATTTTTTCTTGACCAATTAATTTTTCTTGCCCTTTGATTTTTCTTTTAGGGCATACCCTCTTTACATTTTTAAAATTTTTCTATTTTTTTGAAAATATGGAACCTTTGTAGCATGGAAAGGATGATCATATTTGGCATTTCCATAGTCAATCATCAAATATGACACCTATTGGTATAAGAACCTAACAACTGCGACTGTGACTCCTCTGGAGAAGTCACTCCTAAAGCAGTTTCCTGAAGCATTTATCGTGACACTGAGAACAGAGGCTTGAAACAGAGAGTTGTTTTTGTGTAGAGCTTAGTGCAGTTCATTATAGACACATTGAAGTAGTTTGAAGACTATTGAAGATCATGATGTATTATTCATCATGATGTGACTTAGAGATTTTTCTTGGATGTAATGAAGAGTAATGGTGACACCTTCATATGAAGACAGGTTGTCATTGATGTAGCAGTGAAGTTGTACATAGATAAAATTCAATGAAGAAGATTTTGGGAGGAGAGAATTACTACCAAACATATCTAGACAAAATATAGCAGTGGGTTGGAGCCCAGAGGGTTGGGGCCATGAAGCTTGTAGCCTCAAAAAAACAAGGTAGGTGCCTTCAAATATAGGGTCGGATCCCTTAGGGTTGGTGCCTCAAAATTGGAAGGATTGGTGTCCTTGGAGTTGGTGCTCCTAAATCCAAGGTTGGTGCCTTGACAAGATACGGTCGGAACCCTTGGGGTTGGTGCCTCCAAATTGGAAGGATTGGTGTCCTTGGAGTTGGTGATCCTAAATCCAAGGTTGGTGCCTTGACAAGACAGGATTGGTGCCCTAGAGGTTGGAGCCTCACAAATAGACCAAGTTGGTGCTTGGCAATAGGTTGGAGCCTGGGAGTTTGAAGATTGGTGTCTTCATCTAGGGTTGGATCCCTATATACATTGTACTTGATTTATTGTAAATATTATATTAATAAAAGTATTTATTCCTATTGTTCATTTTTTTTTCTAAATATAAATGATTTGACTAGTAAAAATAACAGTTGAAAAGGAATAATGGTTCATCCCCGCCAGTATTTCCAACAATTACTATCCGTTTTGGAACCCTTGATTCCTTTGAAATCATTTTTCTTTTATATCATGAGAATCTCTTGGTAGCCATGGCCTCCTAGGGGTCATGAACTAATTTCCATGAGCACAGTTCTTTTTGTGGTGTTAAGTGCATTAAAAAATGAAACAAGATACCATGAGAAGAGTCCATTTTCTCGTGTCAAGCTCGTTAAAAAATGAGACATGGTCCCATGAGCATAGTTATTTTACCATGTCAAGCTCATTAAGAAATCAAACAGGTCCCATAAGCATAATTTTTTTAGTGTGTCAAAATCATTAACGAGGACAGAGGTTATAATGTGCATATTTTATTTTATGTTTCAGGCTCAAACAAAAATGAAACAACACTATGAACATAGTTTTCTTTTTGTGTCACCTTAATTTCATCCATCCATATTGCATGGTCCTCTTCCTTCCTTCCTGGTCAAAATATTTCTATAAGTAACTAGCAGTCTATCTAAGTCCATAGGAAGAGTTGGCGGATAAAACGATTCTTGGGGGGGGAATTTCTTTGTTGTAATGCTTGGGGAAATGTACTTATCTCAAGAATAATTTTTCTTTGTTTCAATCTTCTGTAAAAATGATAATTATTCTGATATTAGTCTTGGTATCCATGCAGATATTTTTATTATCTATTCGGAATCCCTCCTTTGGACGCTCCATGACCAAGAATATGAACTCCTTGTTCCCTTATTTGTAATATTTTTGGCTTTACCCTGGAAGGATTCCACACTTTATCCCTCGTTGTTGCCACTTTTTATCATCTTTTTTACGCAATATGAGCCTTGATTTTCTCATTCCATCAGCACTATCTTCTTGTTAGATTATTTTCTTTCACTTGGTGCTTTACCATTTCCTGGAGGAACCACTGTGGTTAGTGGTCTTATTACCCTCCCTCTTGACCTCTACATGTTTTGAGTAGTTCTATCATGACCTGAACCAATTTGTACCTTTTATACCATTCATTCCTCAAGGAGTAGTCCCCTCTAAGCACTTCTTAGACTCCCAAAATATGAAAATATTGTCGATTACTTGTCTCTTTCGAACTTGTTAGAGTAAATGAAAGGACCTCTGCCCATTATAAGTTTAACACTTTTATGCATTGGAGGGACTATTTATGAAATATTAATAATTTAGTCAAGCATGACTAAAAGGTTCTTTTGGGTATTGTTTTAGGCCTTTTAAGGACCAAGGGACTAAATTTAGGAAAATTAACCTCTTGGGGTTTTCTTTTTCTCCTCTTTTTCTGTTGAAAATGAAGCAAGAAAATATAAGTCTCGCTTTGCCTTGGTCAAACTAGATTAAAATTCGAATTTCTATTTTAGCATACATCTTGGAGGTAGTTAACTGAGGTGAAAAGGCACTTGTCACTCAATTAACTTAGTTAATTCAAGTTGGGGAACTTTGTGTTTAGTTTAGTATGATTGATTACTAATTTCTAGAAATATATTTTATTTAAATTGAGTTAAGATTAGTTAAACTAATTCTAACTGCAGGAGGAACTAGTGGAAGTGTAAATTCATCTCACTGTGTGATCAACTAGTTAAGTAATCAGTCAACCAAAAATAATTCATGCATGTAGATAATTTAAGTTACCCAATAGAGATAGAGGTTCAAGGGCATTGTACTCTTAGTTGTAAGCTAATCCAACTTGTACAGGTGGTGCATGCGGTCAAAGATCAACTTAAAGGAAATAGGAGGTTGCTAGGATGAGGAATTGGCTAAGTATTGGCCAGAGTGAGTCAGTGAAGTAGTAAGATAGATTATACAGGTGCCAATTTTTCTGAAGCTTGAGAAAGAATATGTATTCATTGATATTCAATGATTAATGCAATACAACTAGGAAGGGAATTTTAGCAGTTTCTTTCCCCTAGATAAATATTTGTGTATGTGCGTTGAAACTTGATGTATGTTTATGATTTTTGTTCCTGATCATGAATTTCTTTCTGTAGATGAGTAGAGTAGACTTTAGTCTTATGTTTTAGTATATTGCATGAGAAATCTTGAATCTACATAGGAAATTTATAAATGGTAAAAGAGTAGGATTCATAGTAGAGAAGAGAATTTCAAGTTGTCTTTGCAAGAGGATCGAAATTGCGGGATCAATTCTTCAAAGCTAACAGGTTCTATTTCTATGGGCTAAGAATCAATTATGCCCTTGAGGGTATCTCAAATTATGTTTCTTGGTAGTACAGATGGAGGAACTATTGGAAGACAATGGGTTGAATGAATTCATTGGTAATGAGATCCAAGAACAACCAACATCTGATGTTCAGGATCTAGCAGAATGGAAGAAGTGTGTATCCAAGGCCAGGAGGATCATATTAGAGGGAAGACTAGACCATATTGTCTCTAAAATCAGTGAGAAATATTCTTCGTATGTAATGTGAAAAGAATTCGCATATTTGTTCCAAAATAGTAACGACCAGGAGGAGTTGGCACTTAAGGACAAGCTTTGAAATGTCAAGGTGTAGAAGGGAGACAAAATACCACAATACCTAGGCACATTCACACATTGTCATGATTAACTTGGGAGTTTTAGTGTTATGATTGTATAATATGATTTGGTAAGCCTATCACTTCTAGGCCTTCCGAAGAATTGGCACAAACACCAGGATTTGGTAAATTGGAGGGAGAAACTACCAAATTGGGAATGGATATGGTCCTCTTTGGTGCAATAAGAAATAAGGGAGAACACCAAAGGTACAACCTCATGCCAGTGTGATGATGAGGATAATTTTGTCTTGGTTGGAAAGGAAAGTAAATGGAAAGGGAATAAATTCCAATCCAAAGAAGAATATGGTCAATGGGGGAAGAATAAAAACTTTTCCAAAATCAAGTTCTTTCTTTGTCATGAGTTGGGACACTATGCCACAAAGTGTCCACACAAGAAGGTAGGTAAGAAGCCCTCAGGAGGAGCTACAGGTTAATCTTTGGCTTCACAATTCAAGGTGGACTTCACTCTCATTACATGCATGGAAAGGATAGTGATGGGGAGCGTGTAGTATCTAGATAGTGGTTCCTCGTTCCACATGACAGGTAACAAAGAAGTTTTATGTGAATTGGAGGAGAAATATCTCCATATTCATATTGAGATGATAGATGATGGAAGGTACATGGTGACTGCTATTGGTACAACTACCTTTTAGAGGGAGTTTGGCTCCCCTCTCAGCCTCAAGGATGTGATGTTTTTACTATGTTTGAAGAAGAATATAGTTTCCGTAGAGGTGTTGAAACATCATGACTATGATGTTATATTAATCAAAGGGAAGGCTTTCTAGGGACATATATCCATGGGACAATTGTACCACATCGGGGTTGAAATGAAGAATATTCATAAATTATTTGAGTAAGACTATGTAACATTAAGCACAAAAGAAAAGAAGGTGCAAAGCCAAGATATTAGTGAATTATGACATAGAATACCTTTCCATTTGCATCATGGTTATTTGAATATCGAGAAACAGATTTTCGCAAGCCTCCCTAAATGAGTACTAGAGGAGTAGGATACATGCAAAGGGTGTAACTTAGGGAAGTACACAAAATCCACCTTCAATGATTAGGACAACAAGGTGCAAGAAATCGATGAAAGGATCCACTTTGATGTCTATGCACCACTCTCGACAATCTCCATTGCCAAAAAAACTATTATGTTATATTTGTAGATGATTTCTAACAGAAGTGCTAGAAATTCTTCATGTAGAAGAAAGACCAAATATTCTCTAGGTTTGTTTAATTTGAAGGACTTGTTCAGAAAAAAGCTAGAAAGAAATTTAAGGCTCTTAGGAGTGAATGGAGGTGAGTATGTGTTGAATGAGTTTAGAAATTTATGTTCAAAGGAAGGAATTTGAAGGGAGTTGACAACACCCCACAACCCACAACAGAATGAGGTGGCTGAGAGGAAGAATACAAGTATTGTGAGAGCTACATGGGTGATGTTGAATGACCAAGGCCTACCACTTCACTTTTGGGCTAAAGCATGCAACACATTGGTCTATTTATAGAACAAGAGTGCTCATTGGATTCTTTGCATGAGTACACTAGAGGAAGATTTTTCAAGGAAGAAACCTGATGTTCCATAGTTCAGGATATTTGTATCATTAGTTTACCGTCATTTTTCCAAGGAATCAAGGAAAAAGTTAGATCCTACAACAGAGTTGGGGATATTTGTGGGGTACACAGAAGCACGTCACAAGTATTGTGTGTAATTTCCATCCCTCAAGATGATAGTTGTTCATAGTGATGTGAAGTTTTATGAGGAGAATGCAATGAGGTGTTCCATTGAGAGGGAGATTTAGTTGCATTCAGATTAGGATCTTTTAGCTCCAAAGGAAGAAACTTAAGAAGTTGTGGAGTAGCCATAAGCAGAAGAGCATAGAATGTTCACCAAGTACATGAGGGAACCCATCAGTTTCCTATAAATAGTAGCTTCTTCTACTTCCCCTAAAGTAGCATCCTCCTTCCTCTAGTTACCAGCTAGAGGCGTTTCCATGGTTTTACTTCTCTACATGTAGAAGCTCTTGAGTATCTCATTGGCATACTTTCCTTAAGAAACAAACAACTCCCCATCTCCCTACCATACCTCCATGCCAAGAAAGTAATGCATTAGCCCCATGTCCTTCATCTCTAACTCTCTTCCAAGATCCTCCTTGAACGATTTGATGTGCTTCACATCACTTGCTAGTATGAGATCATCTACATAAAGTACAATGATCAAAATCTTACCTTCCAGCACTATGTGATACAGGTTCACATCTTCTTGACTCTTCGTGAAGCCCAACCCAACGAAGTGGCTATCTATCCTAGTGTACCAAGCACAAGGTGCTTGCTTCAACCCATACAATGATCTCTTGAGTCGGAACACACGTGACTCATGGTGCAAAGTTTCAAAACCTTCGAGCTGCTCTATGTACTCCTCTTCCTCAAACATGCCATTGAGGAAGGAATTCTTCACATCCATTTGATGGATACTCCAACCCATTTGTGCAGATAGTCCCAAAATAGATTTGATAGATGAGTACCTTGCAACAGGAGCAAAGGTCCCATCATAGCCAGTCTCCTCTACTTCTGAAAATTCATGAGCCAGAAATCTAGCCTTATGCTTCTCCACACTACCATTTGCAACTTTCTTTACCTTGTAAAGCCAACGAGAGATCACAAATGAGTTGTCCTCTGGTCTATGAACCACATCAAAAACACTGTTTTGAACTATGGAGTCATACTCCTCCACCATCGCATTGACACAAATTGGATACTGTATTACTTCTTCAAAGGAAGATGGCTATGTCACAACACATGCACCCATAAGTGCCATGTATCCAGTGTACCTCTCTGGTGACATCCTCTGTCTGTGCTAAGAAGAGGGTGCTCCTACATTCTCCCGTGCATCATCCAACAATATGTCATCCTCTCTAGTGCACTTTTTTCCCTCTTTGGAAGACTCTTCCTGAGTGGATGTCTCCACTCTTGGAGCCTGTGCATGTGGCTGCTCCACATTAATCTGGGGCTCCTCAACCTTAGGAACTAAAATTTCCTCCTCTGCATGTAGCTAAAAATCCATCTCAAGGGATAATGTCATGGCCTTCTCCTAATCGAACTTGACATCCCTGCAAACTACTATCATCCAATTGGTTTGCATGTACACCCACTAGTTGTGGGGAGTATCAATGTACCTGACAGAGATCCCCAACTATGTTGCTAGCTCAATATTCTTTCATGCATCTTTTTCCACATGGCAATAAGCTAATGACCCAAAAATCCTGACATGACCAACATCTGGCCTCTTACCAGAATAAGCTTCCTCTGGTGTTTTACTCTCAACTATTGAATGTGGACTACGTTTTTGAACATAAACCATTGTGCTTCATGCCTTAGCCCACAAGTTTAGTGGTAGGCCCTGATCATGCAACATTGCCCTTGTTGCCCCTACTATGATTCTGTTCTTCCTCTCGACAACCCCATTCTGTTGAGGGTTATGAAGTGTAGCCAACTCTTGTTTAATCCATTCCGCTGCAGAGAAGCTCTTAAACTCATTAGAGGAATATTCTGCATCATTATCACTCTATAGAACTTTAACCTTCTTTCTTGACTCTTTCTCGACCAATGCTTTGAATTCACAAAACTTTGTGAATGTCTGATCCTTTCTATACATGAAAGATATCTAGAATTTACGAGAATAGTCATATACAAATAGAACATAATACCTATGTTTGCTGGTGTATAATGTTGAGAGTGGCGCACACACATCTAAATGGAATCTCTCTAGAATAGACTCTGCTCATCTGTCGCTATAGCCAAAGGAAGACTTGGTGTATTTTCTCAAAGTACAACCCTTGCATCTATCAGATTTCTCAAGCGTACCTTTGGGAATATTAGTAGATATTTGTTGCAATATCTTCAAAGCCCCATGATGCAAGTGGCCCAATCGCCTATGCCATAACTTGTCGATGTCTCAACTCAACATATTTTTCTACTTTTAAACTCAAATAGCACAATCCTCTACTTCTATCTTATAGAGATTCTAAACTCGAATCCCTATCTTATTTACTTGACCCATGGCTATGTGTCGAAGCAACACCTTTCCTTTAGAAAATATCACATCATAGCATCTATCCTCAAGCATGGCCACTGATACCAAGTTCTTCATCAATCCGGGTACATGCATAGCATCCTTCAAGGCGAGTGGAGCTACATGCTCCCTCTAAAAAGTAATAGTGCCCACACGAGTAACACTATACTTACTGCCATCACCCATCTCGATATACATCTTGACATATTTATCCTCCAATTTACTGAATAACTCTTTGTCACTAGTCATGTCGAAATAAGCTCCAAAATCTAAGTACCAGACACTTCCCATCATTGAAGACACCATGCATGCAATGAGGGAAAATTCCAATTTGAATTAGGAGGCCAAATCCTCACCCGCAACTCCTCTCGAGGACTTCTCCTTGGACTTCTTCAATGGAAAATTTGTAGAAAAGTGACCTATCTTGTGATAATGAAAGCATTTAAATTTCATCATATCCTTCTTCTTACCTCCATGATAAGAATCTGATTTGGAACAAGAAAGTTTACCTTTCCCCTTCCTTGCCTTAATCGATAAGGCACATTTCTCTTCATCATTAGTATTTGATAAAGATCCATCCCCTTTGTTCCTCCTGATCTCATACTGCATCAAATCTGACCATAGTTGTTCCCAATCTGGCAGCTTCTCCTGACCATTGATAGAGTCCTGATAACTATGCCAAGTCTTTGGGAATCTAACAAGAGCAAGGCTCACCATATCCTCCTCAGCAACTATGATTCCAACCCTTCCAAGTTCATCCCGACATTGAGTGAACTTGGTCAAGTACTTTGGAATCGTCTCACATTACTCCATCTTGATTTCCTTTGATCACTGCTATTCTAATACAAGCCTATCAATGTTTTCCACATAGCATGAAGAGTTTTCTTTCCATGGAGACTTCAGACAATGTGGTCATGAACTCTCTAAAGGATTATTTTCCTTGCCTTCGCCACACACTTGTTCCATTCCGCCAGGTTCTATGCATCCATAGTTGTTGGCTTGGGGACTTCTTGATCAACAAATTCCTTCAAGCCATTATCTTCTACCATAGCCTCCATCATGTCCCTCAAGGCTATAAAATTCAAACTTCCTTCCATGGCATACTCAAGCCTCAACCCATGGAATTCCATCCACTGATCCTGAAGTATGTATGAAAATTTGACTTTTACCTGTAACCCAGAAACTCAAAACTTTGAAATATCCTCTAGAGAGTTCATTTAAAATAAACGATATCTCCATCATCCGATCTTTGATTCGACAGATTTATTTTTGAATTCAGGTGTGTTTTACCAAGGAATCCAAATCTACAATTTCTTTCTAAAATTTTTCCACATAAATTCTCTGAACTTCTCTGCAAACTCTCGGCCCAAAAAAAAATCTTGCTTAGATAGCATGTAGAAAACTCTGTAGATTCATAAGCTCATGTGATCTACTAAAACAGGAGTCAAGAATCTACTTCTACTCTTTACAGTGGAATCCCATAAACATGCAGAAAATAATAATCAATAGAAAACGAGAATCAAAGGAACCTAACACAATAAATATCCAAGGAAATCCATAGCTCAAAACCCCACTATCTATTTAGAACTAATTTGGAAAATCAAGATGAAATTACAATGCTTTTTCTCTCTAGAACAATCCCAACACTCAGCAAATTCAATCTCCAACTCATAAGGAAGCTCAAGGCCAAAGCTTAGCCAATTCACATGCTCTCCAAGTCTCTTTTCTAATGTGTAATTCCTATCAAGGATAACTTGTATTTAAAAGGAAACTAAACCTCTAAAAATAATGCAATCCGTCAAGGATCAGTTTCTGATTGCATGCATGATTTGGATTTAAACAGGAACATAACAAATTACATAGATAACCATAAATACAGAGATGAGATAACCATAAATTCAGAGATGCAGCCGAAATAGTACGTCATTGCATTACTATAAATACTGAAATATGCTTACAAACATAATTGGAAATAAACCAGCTAGGGTGATGATAGCTTATCTCTAAGAAGAGATGTGGCGACTACAAGCCTCTGAATTGTGTTACAATGAGGCTTGAAGGCCTATTTATTCTTGAGAAACAATGGAAAACCCTTAACATCCCAACGCCTAACCCTAGAAGATGAAACACTAAATTGTGGGCCCTATTTTGGGTAAGTTGGTACATCAACTTCCTGGGGTCGTAACTTTGGCACCCAATCTCCGTTTGATGCTTATAATAGCTCGTTAGAAAGATCTATCCGAGAACTACAACTTTGGGTAGAGCAGCATCAGTCCATGGACCCATGCTTCTCCTAGATTTCCCAAAACTCATCATTTAGGGCCTCAAAGCGGCTCTTGAAGTTCGGGACCCGAAAATTGATAAAAATAGTAAATTGTGCTACAAATATGGAAACTAAAGAACTGGAAGAGATAGTTGTGGGGGTCTAAATTGGATATGTGGGTGGCCACCAAAATCGACCTTGATCATTCCTCCCCCCTTAGGAAGTAATGGTCCCAATTGCATTGAGTTCCTCCAACTGCTGAACTTGGTCCCTGATGAGGTGTTCTGTAATCTCAGATGTGTCCAGTAACGGTCGGAAGCATGGTCGAGGGCAGTACACATTGAACACTTGGTGCAGGTGAAGGAATGGATGAAAGTTGTGCTCCAAATCATTATTTTCCACAGCCTTAGTATTGGTGTAAGGACCATGTCGGCATGGTCGGAGCTTCTGATAAGCTCTTATAATGCGTTCTTTCTGTAGATGCAACCAGACTTTGTTGCCCACCTGAAGCTTGTATGCTAACCCTGTGTGTGAGGAGAAGTTGTTCCTATGTTTTGTCATGACCGTGTTCCTTTGCTGTTGCTGCTGCTGTGTGGAGGAACCCTTCGCGGGGGTCATGGATGTGGTAACAACCTTCCCCTTACTTGGCAAGCGAACCAGACAGGTGAATTTCCTAGTCTGGGAGATGAGCTTGTTGCCTTTCTTAGTAGTGATCAAAGAGGCGGTGGTAGGTGGGGCTACTTCCGGTATCCTGTATAATGAATCACCCAAAGAAATAATGACAACGGGAGGCCTTGACTCATACATAGCATGTTGCCTCCACAAGTATGGCTGGCCTAATAGTACATCACAAACATCAAAAGGTGTAACATCACACAATACCTAACCCTAGAAGATGAAATGCCAGATTGTGGGCCCTGTTTTGGGTAAGCTGGTACATCAACTTCCCAAGGTCGTAACTTTGGCACCCGATCTTCGTTTGACACGTATAATAGCTCGTTAGAAAGATCTGTCCAAGTACTACGAATTTGGGAAGCGCAACATCATCCATTTGTCCATGCGCCCATGTTGCTCCCATATTTTCCAAAAAATGTCGTTTACGACCTCAAAACGGCTCCAGAAGTTCAGGACCTGAAAACTGCTAGAAATAGTAAATTGTGCTACAAGTACAGAAACTGAAAAACTAAAAGAGACAGTTGTGGGGGTCCAAATGTGATAGGTGGGTGACCAAAAACATCCACCTGGACCAATGCACTATCAACGCAACTCATAAAAATCTAAAACAAATAGTACTCTAGTCTCAACTGGGTCTTTCTCAGAATCAACATGAATGAGTTTCTGATGGTGAAATCTTTAGTTAATTAGAGTAGCACTAATTAGATCACTAGTGTACCAACTAACTGTTTACTCACTATTTGTTCTTGAAACTGATTGGAACTAATTTCACTGGAATTAACTCAATAAAATGAGTTAACTAATTACAACTCATTCCTAAGTCATCCTAAACTCCTATAAGTTAGGAAGAACATATACATGTCTCTAAAATACTTACAATTCAAATTTCCTAAATTAATTAAGTGAATTAAACTTAATTAATTATTTTCAAATTGCTATAAGAAAAGAATTTTATTTTAATTCAAGCACAAATTAAACTGGAATTTCTTGTTGCAATTTCTTAATATCTAGCTTTGTTGGTTCAAAAAGACTCATGCAGGAAACTTCTCAACAAAGCGTAGATACAAAGATACAAGTGAAGATAATTTTAGTGCATATAAGGTATGGTGCAAATTTATGTAGGTTGTGGGTTCTCCACCAAAAGAAAAAATCACCTCTTTGCTATAATTAAGTGGAAAATTACTTACATGGGATTGTCCACTTAAATGGGCACAATCAAGGCCAAACAAATGCCCCCTATGTAAATGTGCTAAGGAATCCCACTTGCACCTTTTTCTATATTGCAATTATACTCTTCATGTGTGTAATATTATTGTTACAGGTCATTTTTTCACATCAAAACAAATGTCCCTGAACCTCGATCTATCATCATTCATTTACACTTTTTAATCATCCCCTAAAAAGCTAAAAGCGTCACCTTTAGAGAAGTTACAAAAATCCTGGATTACATTAGCTAAAAATCCTAATTTTGTGGGTCATGTCACTTACCTTCAAAGCAAATTACACGAACGCAGGTTGCACACATGGACAATGTGCTTTCCAATCCACGTTGATTTCCCAAAAAGTGTGATTGACACCTGGAAATGAGGAAAAGTAAAAATTAGTTTCAGATATTCTCTCACTAGAAGCTTTAGAAGTGGTTTTAGGTATTTACTATTGTATTAGATATTTAACTCCTACTATTTAAGTTTTATCTCTTATCCACTAGAACTTAGCTCCCTCAAATGTGGATCTAATCCCTAGAATGATAAATCCAAAACCACCTCCTTTACCCTATAAAATCACTTATTCCCATAGAGTTTGGTTTAGATTTTGGAGACTCTAAATTATGCAGTTATGGTGCTCATTTATGTCTACATGTCCATAATCCATCCATGTTATTTAGGTTTGATTGAATGCCTACTATTGTGGAAAATGAAAGACAAGATAGTTGCGAGAGGTTCACAAGGTCAAGGCCTACAAGGGTTGTGATCATTTCATATTTTTTTTTTTGTCGTTAAAAGACTATCTAAGTTTTTCTATTATATTTACAAAAACATATTACAGACAGTAAAGCAGGCATTCCAGGGCCAGCAGATGCACCCTGGAAAGTTAGACTTTGAGACAAGAAGCTCCCTCGCAGGGGCAGCACCGACTGAACTTCCAAAATTATCCCTCAAGCGACTATCCAAACTAACAGAGTTTCTCCAAAAACTATTTGCTTCTGGAGGCCCAGAAGAAGTGAGAGTCAGCAAGCTAAGGGGCCTCATTGCTCTGAACAAAATCATGTCTGCCCACGCAGGGGCTATCGACCTTGACTGACTGAACACAACAGTAAAGAAAATTAAAGCTAAACACGACATACATAGGCCAAACAGACAGACTCAGAAAATTCCAACCGGACAGACGCACAGTAGAATCCGTAACCGACATACCCGCAGGGGCTTTAGTCCTCGTTTCTGGTGGAGAGAGGAGGAACTGAGTGGATTTGGGGCTCGTTGTCCTGATCCTCGCAGAGGCTTGGGTCTTCCACCACATAGCACCATCCCCTTCCCTCCGGGACACCTGCCCACATGGCTTTCCATTTGTCCTCATCCACGCCCGGAGGTGCTGGCCCCAAGTATGGTGCGGTGTCTTGGTCCGTTTCCTTCCCCAAATCTCCTGGCTCAACCGGCGGCAACTCCTCCATGCTTCCCTTGCCAGCGTCCTCTTTGCCCGAACTTTCTGGTGGCTTCTCCATTGCTTTCGTGCCCGAACCTTCTGAAGGTTTCTCCACCATGCCCTCAGGTGTTCCAGCCCCGAACTCTTCAGGAATTTTTGTGAATAAAACAGAGATATGGGCATTGACTCCTGTGGTATCCAGTGAGCCGCCCAAAGTGAATACCACAGAGCCAAACGCGGGCAGCAGTGGCCCTCCCTCGCTCGAACTGCCAACCTCCAGAAATTGCCCACATGGGAGCTGTGTGGCTCTGGCTCTCCTGTGACAGTAGCAACAACAGCAATGATGGTGTTCGTCTGCTGCAGGGGTTCTAGAGGAGGACCCTCTCCCTGGTCCTCGTCTGCTCGGCTGTCGCTCCCGTAGTTTGGCCATGTCTGCTTCGTTGCCACCCTCGTATGCCCAGACCAATTCAATTTCCGAGCACCCTCCTCCTGCGTGCGAATTGACCCGTCTTGCTTCCCACTGAACCAGAAATCCTTCGAATTGCCTCCCCTGCTTTCTGCCACAACCCAAGTTGCAGCGGCAAACCAGAGCTTGTACTGCAGCTGAATTCCTGGCCTCCCCCGGCTCACAATTCCTCTGCTCCCACATCCGTCTGAATTTAACTTGCCAATGCTCCCGCATTCTTTGCTGAAATCGAGTTCTGAGCTTCCTCTTCCCCAGAGCATTAACTGCATTCTGCACCAGTGCATTAACTGCAATGAATTCCATCGCATGTATGCTGAACCGTTAAACATTGACGGTCGAACCAGTTTCATAAAGACCACCACGGGGCGGCACATGCTGGGCATGTGGCTCGTCCTTCCTCAACACGTCATCACCCGCATCCGGGGGTGATCATTTCATATTATTGGTAATAAAAAAATGTATTATTTCTCCTATACTTATGTCTTTCTTATGCATATGTAGAACATGAATCCTTATAATTCTCATTTTGAGCTGTTTGTATATTTTATTTCTATTTTTTGGTTCTCTTGCTTATTTTGTATGATTCACAGGTTCCACTTATAGAAATTGGAGTTGGATATGGAGCTAACAAGCCAAGAGAACGAGGAGGCTTGCATTGGATTCCAAGTAGGTTTCCTTCCCATATTTTAAGAATCTCTAAGGAAAGCATTGCATTTTTGTCTTGGTTGTTTCTATACTAAGTTACAAGGTCTATCGATATTTATTTTGTCTGTAGAAGGAGTTTATGCACAAAACAACTTGGCAAATCCACTAGGGTTGGGGATGTTATTTAGTGGTTTTATTCTCCTAGTATTTTATGACCTTTAAAATCCACTCTATTTGTATTATTAGATTATCATTGGACATAGGAAAACTTAGTTTCGAGCTTGGTTAAGGTTTGTATTTTGTTTTTTAAGAAAAAATATCCCCATTGCACTTTTTGTTTTGAGAGAGAATGACCCAGTGTAGTATCTAAGTTCTGTAAGTGGGATGATTCACACTAGTGGGTATATTCCACCTACGATGATCTTGGAAGTGTAATAGTTTTTGCATCTACCTTGCCTTGATTTGATTTTTTCTTTGTTTATAGTGTCTTCTTGAGTCTCTGGTCTATCCAAGCTATCTGTAAAGTCATTGACTTGTTTAAAATTAAGTATGATTGCCTTTTACATGAGAGATTGTTTCTTTTGTTTCTTCTTGTCAATTAAGGTTTTAATCATTTGACTTGGTTATTGATTTTTTAAGAAACTTTTCGTTGTTTCTTCTTGTCAATTAAGGTTTTAATCATTTGACTTGGTTATTGATTTTTTAAGCAACTTTTCATTAGATTATTTATCTGATTGAATTTTTATTTATTTAATAATTTTGTCATATTTTCATTTTTCTTTGTTTTGAAAATTGAAAAGGAAAAATATTTTTTTTGTCTTTTCATTCATTAGGGCTTTGAATATTTGAATTGGAATAGTGAATTTTAAGATCTCATCTCGAAGTTCTTTTCTTCTACAGAATTGTTTGAAACTCATTCCGTTCCTTAGTTATGTCTTCATTGAATGAAAATAATTCATTTTCTCATGTTAGCTGTATTTTAGGAGTTCAGGTAAATAGGTTTCCATCCTTGAAACTATTTTCTTAATGAAGATCAAAATTAAAATCTATCAATGATGTTAATACTTTGATTAATTAAAGACACATTTATTGGTATAGGCTAGAAGACATGCTCCAACATCTCTAAACTTAGGAGATAATTTTACATGTCATTGTTACATCTTGGGGATGGTTTTCTTTCCACGTACATCAACGTATATCATAATGTTCTTCAATATACCTTTTGGTATAGAGGATGGTTCTCCATGTACAATGAGTATATAGGACCAACCCCATCATACAATTACTCATTAGACAACATTATTACAGATTGCACTTCCATGTACCTTCAGGTATATTTTGGAGGTACCCATTAGGTTGCAAACCTGCTATAGGTAATTGAGTTGAATGCTTTGTAATTTGTGATACAACAAACATAATATTAGAGGAGATTTCCTGCATGTATTTAATGATATATTAGAGTTCACAGTGACCTAGCAATCCTTATATGCCTAGTTTCCCCTCTTTATTTTTATTTTTGATTTTGATTTTTGAAACCAATTAATTAACTCAGTTTTTACTCCTTAGTAGGCCTTAGGTTGAGCCTGATGGAAAAAGTTCTATAGTCTTCCAATCAAGGAAACCCCTCTAATGGGAATCTTTGTCCTTTTCTCTCTTTTTGAAAATTGGTGCTCCTTATATGGCTACGTTGTCCCTTCTTGGATTTAACATATGTTTACCAGTTCGGTTGTTTTCAACCTCCTTGGTTCCAGATGTCCAAACTACTTCACAACCAAGTCCTCTACTTGAACAACATCATGCTTGTCTTGATCCAAAAGTTGACACTTTTCCTTCTTCACCCAATGTCTCTTCATACCTTTTTCTTACTCACCTGGTGAAATTATTGATGCTAGTAACCATGATGCTATGAAGAAGAAGAAAAAAAAAATAGCAAGGGTGCAGCCAAGAAACCATTGCTACGAGTGTAACTAATGTTGATAAATCTTCCAACATGCTCTGTAAAGTTAAATTCCCTTGCAAGATTTATAAGGGTGATCACATTCTCAGACATTTATCTGGTATTCCCAAAGTATTAGAAGTGTGTTCTACGTCATCAAATTTTGGAGATCATGTTGGTGAAAAATCATCAACTAATCATAATAAGGTTGCTAGGAAAAAGGGTAAAGTGAATTTTAGTTTTATGTTATGTTAAGGGAATCATCAAATTCACAATTTCCCTTATATGGATGAAGCATCCAAAATATTGGAGATCCTTACTTCTTCTCATCATCAACTTCCATCTAGCTACCAAAAGCTTTCCCCTAATCCTCCACCAGTTGATGAAGTGATTGATCTACACCCATCTTCAGTTAATCCCACTCTCTCTAAATTTCAATCCCATGAGTTCGTTCTCAACCAACCATCCGTTGAGAAAATGGTTGAATCAATTTTACCTTTATTCAATGACACTTTTCTGGTAGAGACTGAGGTTCATACCACTTAGGTTATTCTAATTTTTTTAGATCCCATGAAATAAGGGGGAAATTATCTTATTCACATAAAACCCCCTCCATGTAATGAGTTCATTTGTTTTGATTGGAATCTATTGACTAAGACTTGTATCGCTTCTTACATTCCCTTCCAAATCATGGTGAAGGCTTGTGATAATAACATTTATGACATTGCTATAGATGAGGGAGCTTCTGTTAGCATTATATCTTTGACTTCTTGGCAAATTTTTGGTTCCCCTGAGTTTGTGTCCATAACCCATAATTTGTTAACTTATAACAAAATAACCAGTAAACCTTTATGGATACTTCCACATATGCCTATTACCTTGGAAGGAAAAACCATAGCTTTTTACATTGTGGCAGTCCTAGACCCATTAGATTTCAAATTCCTTATGGCGTGAGACTATGTTTATGCCATGAACATTGTCGTGTCCACACTATTTTGAGTGATGTCTTTCTTTCATTATGGAAAAATTGTGACTATTGATCAACTTTCATTTGTTGCTCCTGATTTGACTGCAAATCACCCAACTTCCCTAAATGTTCCTAATATGCAAGTAGTATCCCCTCGACCAAAGGTTGATTTTTTGGAAACCTGTTTTATGACTACGCCTACTGATGAACAAGAGCCTCTGGCTATTTTCTCAACTTCTTTTGACCTAGATCCAATAGGTGATATGATGAATCATTTACTAGGTGCATCAGAACCTAATATTACTGTTGATCTAGGTTGTCATTGATGTCAATATAGCCGTGTTTGTGATGGAAAATTCTTTAATAGATGATGTTTCCTATTGATGCCCATTGATCTTAATACTGCTCATGGAGGATCAAAGGATTGAATACAAACATAATATAAATAGTTGAACTGGGGAGGATAGATATCAGAAGCCATCATAGAAGCGCTATCAAAAGAAGATCTATCAGAGCAGTGTATTAGAAGTCATAGGAGTGAGGAGAAGAAGATCCGTAAAGTAACAGGAGCATGAAGCCAACGATAGAATCCATCGGAAGTCGAGAACAGGAGCTATCAAAGAAGAGCTATCAGAAGTCAAAGGAAGACCTATTGGAGCAAGAGAAGCATATCAGAAGTAAGAGAAGCAGTTTATCGAAGCATATCCCATATGCCAAAATCTAACTGATAAAGGGAAGAACAATGACACTTATCGCATATACCTAAGAGTAAGTGCTAAAGGAATAAAACAATGAAATTGGAGGAGCTTTGCGGACCCAATGGTTCTGTTACAATACACCTTTATTGAAATATCGCATCCACCGCATCACGAGTCTTGAAGCCTTATTGTTACACTGAAATCCCCGATTGTGATATGAGTTGCAGACCCGATGGTCCCATTATAACATGCCCTAATTAATATGGCATCCCCCGTATCGAAATCTTCGCAAGTTATGAAAGCTTGTCACATTAAAGACTGCGCTTATGATATTATTGCGGACCCGACTACACCACTATGACATAACTTAATGTAATATCACATCCGTTGAATCGAAAATTTCAAAAGAGATGACATGTTAAAACCATCGCGTGTGATAAAGTTGTGGACCCGATTCAGTTATCAAAAAAATCTTATTGGAATATCACATCTGTCGGAATTAGGTGCATCAAAAATGTTAATATCGGAAGATAGAGCATTGCACAAGTTGAAATACGTTCGACTTTTATGAAATTGTGATTGCGAGATTAAAGTAATGACGTGGCATGTTGGGACCACCAAACATCTATTGTAATGTGGGTATAGCCTCTCCTATGTGATTTTTGTAAATAAACAAGTTTATGATATAATTGGAAAAAGGCCCTACAATAAAATTTTAATACGTGAACTTATAAGTTGGCCGCTCCTCCCAATGAACGTGTCTTTTGGTTATTGGTGAGACTTATATAAATACAAGTTAAAATGCCTCACATGAAGAAGGTGAATTTAGAATCTATCACAGAGAAGAAGGATAGTTCACAGCTTGTGAAGGTGAGGTAGTAGAAGAAAGGAACCGAAAGGTCAATTGAATGAAAGAGGAAGCCAAAGGTCGAGCGAGTGAAGAAGGAAGCAAAAGGTCTAGCGGAAGAAGAAGGAAGCCGAAGGTCGAGCAGTCTTTTGACTGGGTTATTTATTGAAATGCTACGACCTGTGTTTGATAGTGATTCAGATAACTGTTCAAAAGGATGCTCTACAGATCTAAAAAAATTATTTGAGTATGAACAAGGATGTTTTTTAATTGAACACACAATATGAAGCCATGACAGTCACTCCTCTAAAGAAGTCACTCTTGAAGCAGGTACTCCTGAAGCAGTCACTCTTGAAGTAGGTACTCCTGAAGCAGTCACTCCGGAAGCATTTACCATGATAGTGGGAACAAAGGCTTGAAACAAAGAATTGTTTTTGTGCAAAGCTTAGTGCAGTTCATTGTAGACACATTGAAGTTGTGTGAAGAATATTGAAGATCATGATGTGTTAGTCATCATGATGTGACTTAGAAATTTTTCTTAGATGTAATGAAGAGCAACAATGACACCTTCATATGAAAACAGGTTTTAATTGATGTAGCAGTGAAGTTGTAGATAGACAAAACTCAACGAAGAAGATTTTGGGAGTGGAGAATTACTACCAAACATATCTAGACAAAATGTAGCAGTGGGTTGGAGCTCAGAGGGTTGGTTCCCTGAAGGTTGGAGCCTCGAACAAAAAATGTAGGTGCCTTCAAAGATAAGGTCAGAGCCCTTGGGGTTGGTGCCTCAGAATTGGAAGGATTTGTGTCCTTGGAGTTGGTGCCCCTAAATTGAAGGTTGGTGCCTTGATAATATAGGGTTGGAGCCCTTGGGGTTGGTGCGTTATAATTGGAAGGATTGGTGTCGTTAGATTTGGTGCTCCTAAATCCAAGGTTGGTGCCTTGACAAGATAGGGTTGGTGCCCTAGAGGTTGGAGCCTCAAAAATAGATCAAGTTGGTGCTTGGTAGTAGGTTGGATCCTGGGAGTTTGAAGATCGGTGTCTTCATCTAGGTTTGGAGCCCTATATACATTGTACTTGGTTTATTTTAAATATTATATTAATAAAATAATTTATTCCTATTGTTCATTTTTTGTTCTAAATATAAATGATTTAACTGGTAAAGATAAAACTTGAAAAGGAATACTAATTAACCCCCCCCAGTGTTTCCAACAATTGGTATCAGAGCCAGTACCTTTACTCAAAGCCTAATAGCTTGAAGGTTGATCATTACAACACAAATGGCGAAGCCAAGGAAGAAACTCTCTAATCCTCCTAAGATTGTGTCTCCCTCAACCAGCGAAATTGAAGTCAATCAATTTGTTAAGGCTCCATTATTAAATGGAAACTTTTATATATGGGAGGCAAGAATGAGGAATTTCTTAAAATCTCAAGGCATTGAAGTCTGGAAATCGGTGATTGTTGATAGCATGATGGATGGAGAATCCAAGGGACATAATACAAGAGCAATGAGAGCGATCTTGGATGGGCTGATGGATTCTATGAAGGCAAATTTTGAAAAATGTTTGTCAGCAAAAGGCATTTGGGATAAACTTCATGATCTTCACTCAAAAGGAGCATTGACAATGATCTCTAGTCAAGAAAATGATGGAAAACAAGAAGGAAATCTAGAGCCCATCAAGGAAGCTGAAGGTGAGAGTGATGACACCAAGGCTAAAGAAGACCTAGAAGATGAAGAGAATGAAAAATATTTTAAAGAAGATCTCCTCACTAAACTTATGGCTTCCATGGGAGAGATTATCAATTTGAAAAAGGAAAATGAGGAACTTAATAAGAAAGCACTAGCTGGTGACCAAGACCAAACAGGGAACAAATTTTGCCTTCTCAAGATTCAAGTACAAGAAAGGGATGAAGAGCTTGGCAAGCTTAAGAAGGAATTTCATCAAAGCAAAAGAAAGCATCATGAATAAGTCATATCAATGACAAATCAATTGGATAAAGCAAAGAAACGGGAAGATAACTTGTCAAGCCAACTTGAACAAAGGCACCAGATCTTGGAAAAACTTGAAACAAAGATTGGTCAATACAGGGAAGAGGTCTCCTCCTTTACATCTCAACTAGAAGAATCAAGGAAACAAGCACAAGGAACTGAGAAGAGAATGGAAGCATTGGTAGCCATAGAAGGTCAGGTTGATGAAGAATAAAAGGAGAGAAACACCATCATATGCTGACTGAAAGAAGAGGATGAAGAAATATTCAAACTAAAATCTGACCTCAACCTTCCCAGGGCCGAAACATGTAAAACTATAAGGATCATGGAGGAAATGGAGAGAAGTCTAGCTAAGGAAAATGAAAAAATATTCAGAATGAAATCAGATATCATCTCTGCTAAAATAGAAGAAAATGAAGCAACTTATATCAAGGAAGAGATTGAGAAACAACTTCCTAAGAAGAATAAGGATTGTGAAATATTGGAAGAAGAAATTGTCTCCCTCAAGAAAAAGGTCGAAGGGATGGACAATTTTTTGAAGAGCTATCAAGCCTTAGATCACATGATTATCCATCAAAGATGCCCACTTGAAAAATCAAGTCTCGAGTATGCAGGTGAATCCTCAAGCAAGAATGATAATGCTTCAAACAACAAGGATATGTGGAAGTCAGAAAGAAATAATGATGCTCCAAGTTTCAACAAAGGTAAAGATAAGAGTCAAGGAAATAATGAAGGAAGTATTGTTCCAAGAAGAAATGCAGATGTTCTCAAGGATGCGAGAAGCAATAATTATCATCAAAGGATCTCAAGGTAGAAATACTTCAGAAGTACTTCAAGGAAATCTCCATCTCCCATGTACCAAAGTTTATTGCTTGGTTATTGTTATGCTTGTACAAACTTCGGAAAAAATGGCAAAAGGTTGTAGGGAATATCACAAAGATAAATATTATGGTCCCTAACAATCTTCGAGAAGCAATTTGGCAAGAAGAAGTCATGAATTCTTATTCATGAAAAATGCAAAGTGCTTCAAGTGTCATAACATTGGACATATGGCACGTGGGTGTAACTTGACTTGGGTACTTACACAAGCTAGAACCATGCCAGAGAAGAAAGTTACACAAGTATGGAGAAGAAAGAAAATACAATCCAAGAGTCTCCTGAAATCTCTAGCCAACAACACATGTTGTTGACTTGATGAAGATATCCTTAATATTTCGAGTGTTTGATGATAGGTTTCTGCCAAAAGCATACACTTAGGGAGAGCTTATGTTGATTAGGATTTCTTGTAGAAGTTACTCATGAATGGATCCTTATGAAATCCTTGATGAGCTATATTGATAATCATTCTTTGATAACATCATTTCTCAGGAACACTCAATTGAAAAACATGATCTCATAACTATCCATTGGAGTGTTGTTGAAGATATTTTTCCACTTGATCACTAAGCTGAAAATGGAGCAGTAGAGAAGGCCATCTAATGCTAATAAGGAAAATAAATATGTTTCTATAATTACAGATGTTAAATATCTCGACTCAATGATTTGATGTGATAACGGGTAAATTATGGACACAAATATAGGCAACATTCAAACAAACAGATACATCTGGGAATGGAGCTTGAAGCAAGAGTAGTTGGAAGAATCTAGCATAATTGAAGCATTGCAAAAAGTTGTGAACCAGTAGAAAGAATTTAAAATTCAGTCATGGATTAGATATTAAAAAAGATGGGGAGAATGTTGTGATGTCGAATATATCCCAGCAACTTAAGGAGAAGCATAGAGATGCAAAGGAATCCTGATTTGAAGAAAGATCGCGATAATGACAATTTCAATGGAATTTTCTCTTGATTCATACTATGAAGGCCTTTTAATTCTGACTGTGGAGACAATAGAATGCAATGTAGGAGCATAAAAAAATTGGACTTGGACATTTGGTGTATCACTATTTGGAGTTTGTTTTGAAGCATTGAAGTAGAGCATATTTAAGCATTGTTGAATGAATTATGAAGAAGTTTTGAGACATGAAGAGGGGATAATGTGCTAGTAGATGATGAGGCAACAATCCTTCTATATTGACTAAAAAGAAGAGCACCACGATAGGGGGAGTAACATACCCATAAAAATATTATATTCATAAAGAACAAAAGCAGTTTCACAGGGGGAGTAGTTCGACAAGGTGAGTCCTTGTGCAATCCTTTGCCATTGATGTCAAAGGGGGAGAGAAGAAGTATATTTCCATCAGTGACAAAAGGGGAGATTGTTAATCTACGTTGTCATTGATGTCAATGTAGCAATGTTTGTGATGGAAAATTATTTAATACATGATGTTGCCTATTGATGCCCATTGATCTTAATACTCATGGAGGATCCAAGGATTGAATATAGACATAATAGAAATAGTGGAACTAGGGAGGAAAGATATCAGAAGCCATAATAGAAATGCTATCAGAAGAAGAGCTATTGGAGTAGTGTATCGAAAGTCATAGGAGTGAGGAGACTTAGATATGTAAAGTAACAGGAGCAAGAAGCCAAGCACGAAAGCCATCAAAAGTCAAGAACAGGAGCTATCAAAGAAGAGCTATCGGAAGTCAAAGGAAGACCTGTGGGAGCAAGAGAAGCACATCGGAAGTAAGAGAAGTAGTTAAGCGGAGCATATCCCATATTCCCAAAGGTATGTGCTAAAGGGAAGAACAACGACACTTATCGCATATACCCTAGAGTAAGTGCTAAAGGAAGAAAACATTGAAATCAGACGAGCTTTGTGGAATCGACGTCTCTGTTACAATACACCTCTATTGAAATATCGCATCAACTACATCACAAGTCTTGAATCCTTGCTGTTACACTGAAATCCATGATTTCGATATGAGTTGCAGACCTGAGGGTCCCATTATGACACGTCCTAATTAATATCGCATCTGTCCTATCGAAACCTTCGCAAGTTATGAAGGCTTGTCACATTAAAAACTGCGATTGTGGTATTATTGCAGACCCAACTACACCATTATGACATAACTTAATGTAATATTGCATCCGTTGAATCGAAAAGCTCAAAAGGGATGACATGTTAAAACTGTTGTTTGTGAAAAAGTTTTGGACCCGATTGACTTATGAAAAGAATCTTATTGAAATTTCATATCCATCAAAAATAGGGGCATCAGAAATGTTAAAATCGAAAGACAAAGCATTGCACAACCTGAAATACCTTTGATTTTTATGAAATTATGATTTCGGGATTAAAGAAATGATGTGTCATGTGGGGACAACCAAACATCTATTGTAATGTGTGTATAGCCTCTCCTAAATGGTCTTTGTAAATAAACAAGTCTATTATATAATTGAAAAAAGGCCCTCTGATATAATTTTAATATGTGAACTCATAAGTCGGCCTCTCCTCCCAATGAATGTGTCTTTTTCTTATTGGTGAGACTCGTATAAATACAAGTTAAAACGTTTGACTTCAAGTAGGTGAATCAGGGATCTATCACATGGAAGAAGGACAGTTCACAACTCATGAACGTGAGGTAGTAGAAGAAGGGAACCCAAAGGTCAAGCGAAAAAAATAGGAAGCCGAAGGTTGAGCGAGCGAGGAAGGAAGCTGAAGGTCTAGCGAAAGAAGAAGGAAGCCAAAGGTCGAGCAGTCATATGACTGGGTTATTTATTGAAATGCTTGGACTTGTGCTTGACAGTGATTCAAATAATAGTTCAAAATGATGCTCTGTAGATCTAAGAATATTATCTGAGTATGAACAAGGTTGTTTTTTAATTGAACGCACAATATGAAATTGTTGTTATCACTCAGGTTGTTCACCCAAAAGGTCTTGAGAAGAGGGAATACAGCTGAGGTAACCACTAACCACTAACTAGAGAGGGCTCTCTCTCTTTTATTTAGATTTGTTTTATTATGTGTTAGGCTAGTTATGGAGCACAAGTATTTGTTTGGTGTTTGGAAGGTGACATTCAGTAGAACAAGACTGTGAGCTGAGAGAAGTTCAGACCATTGGGTTAATGGAGTCAATTGTAAATGATCTTATGTTATGGTTTGTTTGGCACTAGGAGGACTGCAGAGCAAGATAACTAAACACAGAACAATTTTCAAGTTGGAATACGATGAAATGAAGTCAGGGAATGAAAGGTAATCAAGAATCTTTCATTATGCTAACAGAGGGAAACTGAATAAACATTATCAGGGAGCAGTTAAGAATTCCTTGATGATATTTAGAGTGAAAGAACCACAGAGACAAGAGAAATCAAGAATTATTGCCTATATTAGTCCTATAGAAAACATAAAAATTAACAGGAATTGAACACATAGTACAGTCAAGTAAATTCTGGGTTATCCTTTTTTCCTGCAATTCAGAATATGATATATAGATGATATGTAAAACATAAGAACAACAAACAAGGGTTAAAATACTTATTGATCCATGAAGTAACACGAGAATTCTGCAACATATCCTTCTGCCATTAACCCCACAACAGAAAGTTCACCAGCAAAGCATTCCAATAATCTTTATTTTGAAAGTTTCTCAATATTACAACGCAAGTCGAGAATGATATTCACCAACCAACGATAATACATATATTGAGGAGGTATTTATATAAAGAGAATTACAAAATATCCCATAGGGAAAATATCTAGCAATAAATTTATCCATCTACTTCAAAGGCAATAAATGTTGTTGGAAACAACGCGTAATGAATGCAGAAGTAATTACACTATAATGGCCACCTTAGGTGGTTTGCTATGCTTGACTTTTTGACTTATTAAGTCGGCCGACCACTGTCTCTTTGGTTTGCATTCCTGAGTTGTTGTCATGGCCCTGTCACCTGTGCCTGATTCTGCCTTAGTGCACTCTTTGCGTGAATTCTTTCCTTTGTTACTTGTATATTGAAATTTGCTTTAATGCAGATGATCAAAGAAAGAGAACCAACATTACCTTGTTAAAACCTCAAGCATGCTCTGCCACCATTGATCTGATGGCAACTGGTGTCTTTGTAATTTTATTAATGTCTCATCAGCTTCAGTATACCTGTAGTAATTGGGCTCGACTTCAAAAAGATGTGTTATCTCATGCTCAATATAGAACAAATTTCCTAGTTTGTCATACAAACTCTGGCCAGAGGGAGGTATTGTCTCTTCTGAGCTACTTGATGATGTTGTGATTTGATTGGTAGCATTTGTATTTATACTGTGAGCATACTATTGATGTGTCAATAGTCTTCCATTGTTGGTCAATAAACTGGGTAACCCCTTGCTCTGCAGCACTGCAAACTTTTGTTTGAAGGCATTTATTTCTGTTTGCATCTCTTGGCACATTCTTTCCAAAGTTTGTACAAAATTCCTCATGGTCAGCACCTTCTTTACTGTCAAAATTGTATCTATTCTATCCTGAATGTCTAGAGCTACTAGATGCTCCCTGCTATGAGTATTCAAAAAATGAATTAGTTTGTTGGCCTGCTCGGGCTTGTTTGCCAATAATGCTCTGGCTTTCTGAGTCTGAAATTGAGCTATAGCTATCAACTCAATCTGGTCATGAATAGTCTGAATTGATGTCCATTGATCAGTAATGGACTGGCCAATTGTAGCCCACAAAATAGTTTTGATTTTTGCGAGAGTTTTGTGAAGAGTAAGGTCCTTATCCAAGGCTTTTACCTTATCTTCCAGGGCCTTTACTTCTCTTGTTTTCTCAACCACTGTTATTTTGGACTTATCATAATTTACCTCAATCTTGGCCAGTTTTTCTTTGGCTTCCTTCAGCTCTTCCATTTGGAGTTCCAAAGCCTTTATTTCTTTCATCATATCTTCCATGCTCAGGCTAGCATCTTGTCCTGCTGCTGATGTTGTTGTAACTGTTTCTGTAGTTGAGGTACCTTCTGTTGATTCTAGGACAACGGGAGGGACTATTGTTGTAGTCGTAGGAGGAGAAGTTGTAAGAATTGGACTTGTTTGAGCTGGCTGAGAGGACAACTCTCCCTTTTTTCCTTGCAGTGCTGCCTCCAAGGCTCTCTCTGTTTCTCCTAGCCTTTCATTCATCCTCATTAGCAAACTTACCACATCCTCCTCTTCTTTCGGCTGTGTGACTTCTGTGGTCTGAGGATGGATTTTAATTGGCAGCTTGAGCTGCTTTCTGAGGGCTACTATGTCTTCTTCTTTCTTTTTGATTAAGGCTTGTATGCCCTTGGGATCCTTGGTATCATGTCCCAGCTCCATAATAATTTCCTCCAAGGATTTGATTCTATTATCTTTGGCTAATGAGGAGGCCTTCTCCAATTCCAAATGGGCAGAAGTATTGTGCAATGAATTTTGCAGTCTGTGAGCCAAAAAGGCTTTGTCTGCCAAGGTTGAGTATACCATTTCACTAGTTTGTTTATGTAACTCAATTTGGACCATTGGGTGGATATCTTTAGCGAGGACTTCCAAATTGGTTCTGATATAATCGGCAGTTGACTGTGATTACTGCATTGTAGGCCTGAAGTGACTAAGGGTCATTTTCCCTTCTTGGATATCATAGGCTGCCATTAGCCTTTGCTGATTGGTGGGAGCCATTCTCAGCAATTGATTATAGAGCTGGAACCTTACTGGTTCCTTTTTGGCCTTTATTTCAGTGAAGGCTTTTTTGATATCTGAGCCTTGCTTACTCTATTTCCTGGTGGATGCAACCTCTACACCATGATGCCCCTCTTGCTCTTGCTGAAAAGAGCTAGTTGATGTCTCTAAAATTGGAGGAGCCTTTTGTTCATTTGTCTCCTCACCCCCTAAGTTATATGCTGTTTCTTCTGCCAATTCTTCCTCAGAGTAAGGGTTCAACCTTTGCCTCTTTTCCCCTTGTTGTTCTGTGGATCCCCCTATAGGTGTCTCTTATTGCCTGTCCCTTTTCTTGGCTCTTTCCTCATTGAGAGGAGTTTGCAACACATGGATTTCAGTTACCTTTGCTTGTGTTGAAGGGCCTTGCCCTAGACTTTTCTCCTTGGCTATATCTGGGTGGTCTGTCATTGTATCTTTCTGCTCTAAATGTTGTACTAACTTGCCTTTGGATTTCCCCGTAGATGGAGTACTCTCTTGGGCAGGTCGTTGTGAAGTTGTGGTAGAGGTTGTGCCTGCTCCAAGGTGTTGAGGCAATGTGAAAGGCACCTATCCAAAAGAGTCCAGGTCAAGTGATTTTCATGCTCTTTCATTTCTTTTTCTAATTTCTCTTCATCAGTAAGCTCCACAGCTAGTGTGCCTTCTACCCATTCCTGTTGATTAGCATATTGTTCAATCTTAGGGATTTTGTGGTGCACATATCCTGTAAGCTTGTTTTTGACTCTTCTAAAACTTATGAAACTTCAGGGTCATATTGTTACCAATGAAAGCTTTGTTTCAGCATAAGTTGATCTTTTAATATCTTATCTAGTTCTTCCTAGGCTTCTTTCGTTTTATTGAAGATAAAAGGGCCCAATTGATGTCTTATCTTGAGCTATGCCTTTTTCCTAGCAGCATAGAAATGATTCAAATCTGAACTACTAAATTTCCGGTAGTATTCTAGGGCAAAGAGTCTCATAGGGACATACTTCGGCAGCTTGTAGAGAGCTAGTTGACAGCCATAAATCCTGATCACCATGTGGTTTTGGTAAAAATACCAGTCACCAATGTTGTATTCCTTTGAGAGATGTAGGATTTTCTGTATATCAGCAGAAAGCCTGGCAGGAGGAGTTGTTATTAACAAATAGGTGGCTGGATATATGAACAAGTCAATGAACTCACAGTATGAATATGGGGAGTTCTGGACTTCATGGAAGACTGAAGTCCAGAAAATCATAGATCTCCTTTCACCTCTGAGGTCCAATTTTTTAAGAGGAACCTGGAAACTGTCAGGTTGATAGTACAACAACGAATGATATATGTAGGAAGTATACTTGAACACTCTTTCTCTCTCCATATTGATGAACTGCTCTTGGATTTTATTTGCTATGAAGGTAGCATAATCATACTTGACAACAGGGGGCTTTCCTGGAGTGAATATGGACATTAATACCAAAACAGTCTCATCAACATACTCACTAGTTTTGAATCCTAAAATGTAGGATATCATGTCTATAATGAGTCTCCCTGCCTCATTGAACCAGACTTGGAGATAAGGAGGAGGCTGATCAGGCTGGCAAGTTGGTTTCATAAACAACTGAGCAATTCTTGTTATCTCTAAGCTAGGCAGTTTGGCACCATGGTCAAGCAAGAGTTTCATGGTGAGAGGAGCCAGAGGCTGAATTGGCTTGAAGTTCAACATCTCATTTATGGATTGAGGAGTAATATACAAGAGCACAGACCCAGATGGAGCCATAACTGCGCTTTGTGTGGGTTCATAATTTGCACAGCATAAATGGATGAAGTCAGGGAGCACATTCACTGAAGGGAGGTAATAAATAGGCATGTTGGACTCCCAAATTCCCAAGACATCAGTGTTGCTTCTGTAACTATTTCTAATTTCACAAAAGGCTTGTAGGTGAGATTTGTAACCCATCATATCCTTGATTTGGTAGTCCCTGTCAGCAAGGGGTATCCATTCCAATTCTTTATGTGGGGCATTCAAGAGGGTAATATTCAAGGCCACTGGAGCTTCCATGGTTCAATTTGTTAAATTACCTTTTAACTTGGAATTATAGCTTTTGTAGAAACATAAAATGGAATATTGGATCTGGTTTTTCCTCAGGAAATTGTAGACTGGTTATCTTCAGGAAATTGCCTTGCTGGGTGAAATTCACAGAAAAATAGAGTTTGCAGAGTTTAGTCAGGAGGCTAAAAATAATGGAAAGGGCGCTCCTTTTGCAGGTGTTTTTTGGTAATTTTGGAGGCGGGAATGAGCTCAACTTTTAGTTTAGCAGGCAATTCGCAGAGGAAAATAGGATTTATAGGCTTTCTTTGGTAACAATGGTCAAACAATGACTTAGAGTGGAAAGATTTGCAGGAAATAGTGCATTTGACTCGAATTTAGCTCTTCAGGTGACTTTTAACAGTGAAATTTCGAAAAAAAAGGGTTTATGGGTGACTATCAAGTAAATACCTGTTTTACAGGCGTTTGGTACGAAAGGTAGTTGTAGACTGAGCTGAGGGAGTCAGGTTTGTAGCGTGAACTCGCCTAGGTGGCGGAATGGAGTGTTGGTAGCAAATTGGACATAATTCACATGCACAGTGTCAAAAATATAACAAATAGAAATAAACAAAACCATCGCTTTCATGCCTTTTTAACCTAATTTGGGCTTTTTCGGGCTTTTTTGGCGCTTTTCTGGGATGATGTCATCAGGACGCAATTTTGTCCTCTAACAGAGTAAGAAAGGTGACGTGGCAGATGATGTGGTGGATGACGTGGGCGGATGAAATGGCGGCCACGGTGGACGAAATGGTGACGCAGGCTTTGGCGTGGGCAGGTGACATGGTGAGCAGGAGACAGAAGCGGTTTGTGGTTTCTATCACACCGCCTTCTGTACGGGGGTGGTTTCTGGCAGAACGCGCCCAATGCAATGGGTTGACGACATGCGTCCTGGGGTACATCGGAAAAACCGCTTTCTAGCAGGCGCTAATGATCAGACATCGGGACAACTTTGATATTAGCGAGAGCCATCGGAATGGGAGGGCCCGATCCGACGGTTGACGGAATGAGGAGGTGGCGGGTAGTTATGGCGCGGCAGCCCACCAAGCCTTAATGCTTTATATGCATTGCAGGGGTTAAAAAACTTTGGGTTATGGTATTTTTCGTGCGCGGTTGTTTATTCAACCAGGTGTTAAATAAACCATGATGGTTTATGAATGCGGAAGGGCTATTTTTAAGGTCCCAAATGGACCAATAATTCCCGAAACTTTGTTATAAGGCTATAGTTTGCAGGCGTAGGGATATCACATATTTTTGGGTTTTTGGTATAGTTTTTTATAGAATAGGGGTGGGAAAATGATAAAGGAGCTATACAATAGAGTCAATGTTAATATGAATATATGGGATGAAACTGTATGAATAAATGCTAAGTTTATAGGGTGAAAAAACTTAGGCATAGGGAAATGGAAGGAAAATGGAATGATTATTTTTACACAAGAAATGTGGCTTGTTTTGACTAAGTAAACACAGAGTTTCACTTAGTATTTCTCATAAAATGAAGTGAAGTAGGACCACTGGGCAGATCCCAATGTCCTTGAGGGGATATTAGTAAGGGTACTTGGGGAATGAGAGGGGAAATTAGTCATTCTCTACTGAACTATAGCTACTTTGCCATGATGTTTGTGATACTTATGAGATAGATCACATTTTAAATTGATCAACAACCTGTTTCTGCAACACCAGAATTACCTACCCATTCTGCTACACCTAAGATTTTTTCTTCATCTTGTTTGGGTGCATTTGAACTACCAAACCCTTTCTTTCTTTTCTTTTAATTTCCCTCCTATCTGAGTCTACCCTTATTTCTTCCAAGGGCCCAGGTTAAGCAATTAGGCTCCTTTGTTTCACTACCTATTTACTCATCTACCAAGCTTGAACTGCTTGGAAAGACCTTTATTCTCTATTCTAAAACAACAAATTTAAACATGGAATAGCCAAGATTGAGCTGTTGGGTCACCCATCAAGTGTGACCAAATCACTGATTACATGATTTGAAATTCTTTGAAAAAATAAGATAGTAGTGGCATTTTGACTAGCCACTTTCCTGGTCTTTCTTTGGGGTTCATTTTGTTTTCTCTTGACCAATTCATTTTTCGTGCCCTTTGATTTTTATTTTAGGGCATACCCTCTTTAAATTTTTTTAATTTTTCAGTTTTTTGGAAAATATGGAACCTTTGCAGCATGGAAAGGATGATCATATTTGGCATTTCCACGGTCAATCATGAAATATGACACCTATTGGTATAGGAACCTAACAGTGGCTCCACTTGGGGATGGCGTTTCCAGGTGAAAAGCCAAGAACAGCAGGTCAAATGGCCTTATTTTCCATTTTTTCTATAATCTAAAACTTCCTTGTGCTGTAGACAAACAAACTGAGTGCTTTGAGGCATGTATACACTTTTCATGAGCTGAAATGTATAGAATTACAACTCTGTCTGTGCTGGTTTGTCTGAGTATTTGTCATCATCTCTATAGCTCCCAAGTTTTCTTCTTGACTTCTTCTGATAAAGACAAAATATACACGAAAGGGTGGCACAATTCCTTGCCTTACCCTCAAAATTTGCTGCATCCTATTCCCTATCTTATTGCGGTAATGAAATGCTAAAATAGACAGTATTTTTGTACAATATATAGTCTTGTTATGTTGATCAAAGAGGATCAAAATAATGCTTGAGCATTCGCCCATTGACTAGCCCTTCCTCAGCTTCTATACCATCCAAACTCTTCAAAAAATAGGTGTTATTTCCTTGTACAACCTGAATGACAAAAGGGCCTTTCCATAGAAAATCAAATTTGCCATGTTTTTATTTGTCTTCCCTCCTAGAATCCCACTTCAACACTTTTTTCCCTATGAAGAAGTTTTCTGCCTTTGTTCTTTTGTCAAAAATCTTCTTAAGTATGTCTTGCAGAACCTAAGTTCTTTGATACACGTCCTCTCTAGTCTGCTGCAGGTGAATAGTTTGATTGATTTTTCTTTGGATATCATTTGGTTCTGCTTGTATTTCTTGCAGCAATTTGATCACAGGGATTCCCAAAGACGAAGGGAACAAAGCCTCCATGCCATAAACCAATTCATATGGGCTTGTTCCAATAGATCTTTTTGTAGTTAACTTGTCTGCCCATAGTGTGTTAACAAGATTTTTGTGCCAATTCTTTTTGTTTTCCTCGAATACTTTCTTGATGACGTTTATTAGGCTCTTATTGGATGATTCAGCTAGGCCATTACCTTGAGGGTAATATGACATGGAGTGGCCTAAGGTAATATGGTATTTGCGGAAAATTGATCATTATTTTGGATTTAAAGCCAGCAGCATTGTCTGTTATGATCTTTTTCGGGCAACCAAATCTAGATAGAATATTAGTTTCCAAGAATTGCATGATGATTGAGTCATTGGCTTGCCTGCAAGGGATGGCTTCTATCCACTTGGTGAAGTAGTCTGTGGCAGTTAAAATCCACTTGTGTTGGCCAGAGGATGAAGGGTGAATTTCTCTAATAAAATCCAAACCCATTGTTGAAATGGTCTTTCAGTTGAAATGGGTTTGAGGGGTAAAGGTAACAACTTTCGCTTGCCTTCAAAAATTTGGCATTTATGGCAAGAAACTACAAATTTTTTCACATCAACAAATAGGGAGGGCCAATAGAAACTAGCTCTTAAAATTTTATCAGAAGTTGACTTCCAATATAAATGTCTGCCACAGTCCCCTGCATGAAATTCCTTGAGAACTTTGTTAGTTTCATCCTGTGTTAGGAAATTCAACAAAATACCTTCATGATTCTTCCAAAATAAAACGTTGTCTATGATACAAAACTTTGAAGCTTTCATTTTTAAGAATCTCTTTTTAGTTCTAGATAACCCATGGAGGAGCTTGCAGGTTTAGCAATACATAAACTATATCAACATACCAAGGTGATTGTAAAAAGGCTTGATTGATCTGTGGAGTCACCATCTCCTGTTTGTTATTCAGTTCATTGATTTCAAGGGCTTAAAAATTGGTTTCAGTCATCAGCTTGGCTAATCCCTGTCCTTTTATCAGTTTTGTTGGCTTAATTTCAATGTCATATTCTAAAATGTTAGCTATCCATTTTCCCCTTTTACCTTCAATTCCTTCTTGAGTTAGAATGTCTTTGACCACAACATTTGGGACATAAGCTATCACATGAGTGTACAAGATATAAACTCTAAAATCCTTGATGGATTTTACAAGGGCATAAGCTTGTTTTTCCATGATTTGATACTTTAAAGGTGCATATCTAAGTGCTTTTCTAAAAAACGCAATGGGCTTCTCACATCCTTGGTCATCTTTTTGTAATAGGACAACAACAATAGTGTGCTCCGATGCAAAGGAAAAGATTATGAAATCTCTATCAAACTTGGGACTTGTAAGGACAGGTGTTTTGGTTAAGGTTATTTTGATTTCCTCAAAGGCTTGTTTAGCTTCTATTGTCCATTTGACTTTAGAATCTTTCTTCGGCATATTATTCAATAGTCTTATTAGTTCAGCCAAGTTGGGAATGAATCTTCTTAGGAAATAGATCTTTCCTAGGAAAGCTTGCAATTCTTTGATTTTCCTTGGGTGAGGCACTTGGAGGATAGCTTGAATTCGGTCCGGGTCAATTCTGATGTCATCTTTTGAAATTATGTGACCTAGGAGTTTGCCTTCTTCTAGGCCAAACAATGATTTCTTTGGGCTTAATGATATGCCATATTTTCTACAAATTAGGAACACTTGTCTCAAATGATCTAAATGTTTTTGGTTTGATTTTGAAAAATCAGTGAGGTCATCAAGGTATATGACTAAGAAATCATGGATCTCTTTTGCAAAGGTTATGTCCATTGCTCATTGAAATGTGGCCCCTGCATTTTTATGTCCAAAAGGCATTTTTTACATATTTGAAGGTTCCCCAAGGTGTTGTAAAGGCAGTTTTATCTTGATCATCCGGGTGAACTAAGATCTGATTGAATCCTGAGAATCCATCTAGAAGTGAGATCCTAGAGGTTCCCACTACCCTTTGTAAAATGTGATCCATCTTGGGCAAGGGGTAATGGTCTTTGAGAGAGACTTTATTCAAATTTCTTAAGTCAACACATAGTCTTATCTCTCCCGTTTTCTTCCCAGTAGGTACTAGGTTTGAAATCCATTTGGAGAACTTAATAGGTGCAATTATTCCAGCTTCATACATTCATTTGACTTCCTTTTCAATAAGGGGAAGGAGGACAAGATTCACCCTTCTAAGCATTTGCTTAAAAGGTTTTTGATTTTCTCTCAAGGGTATTGAATGTTGGATGACAGAAGTATCATAGGACTTGAGGTCCTAATAGCTCCATGCAAAGACATCTTGGAACTTTTTAAACAACTCAATGTATTTCAGATTTTGATCAAGAGGCAATGTTTTGGACAATTTTATCATTTTGGGAGTTTCTGTGGTTCCAATATTGCAGTCCTTAATTTCTACATTTAGTGGTTGGATTTTTGGCTTTCTTGGAATATCATTTGAATCAAATATATCCTCCAAAGGAGTCAAGCCTATGGGCAAAAAGTTATCTTTTAAGTCAATTACATCAGCTTCTCCTTCAGAGCTTTCATCAAGGTCCATTTGCTTCAGCTCTTGTAAATTTTTGTTATCAAAAGTTGTTGGATGCAAAATCAAATTTGTTGTTTCAGCTGATATACCTTGCCCACTTTTGTCTATTTGTTGTTGATCATCAATGGTGCTTGTGTCAATGTTTGTACTTGAGAATTCCTCTTTCAAAGTCAGGAAATTATTTATTTGTGTATCATTTTCAAAAACCTGCCAATTTTTGACATTATCTGGGACAACAGGTCTGTGTTTGATTTCAGCGGCGAAGTGGTGGTTGGGATCAAATGGTAGCTTGCAAGTGCTGGCAAAAGTTGCCAAACTACGTGCATGTAAATTATGGTTTCTTGGGATTTTGGTGAGCTGAGATTCTGAGAAGGTGTCAAGTATTTCAATGGCTGCCCCTATATAAGCTCTTAGATAAGATCATTTCTAACAAAATTTCCCTTCATATGTTGGATAATCAAGTCTTAGTCCCCTAGAATTGAAATCTTGGATGCCCCTAGACTTCTGATCAGTTTGAGTCACAGCAAAAGGGCCTCATATTCGGCCATATTGTTTGTACATCTGAAATTTAGCCTATATTCATGACCTTGAGCATGGTCATTTTGCATGTTGTGTATCCAAACACCTGCCCTTGCTCCTAATTTTTTCGCTGACCCATCAAACTCTAAGTATCGTAAGATTTCTTGATTATCACTAGCCTTAGGATTTTTGGGAATTTTCTCAGTGGGAAGATTTGGATTTTGTAACTCATATGGTATGTTTTGTTCATTTTTTACATCAATCAATTCAACAATCTTTTGATCTTGAGCACTGGATTGTTCCTTTATATTCTTTGATTGTGCTGATTCTAGGAGTTTGACATCAGTTTTCGGATACCTTTCAGCATTATATAAGATGAATGAATCCATATCGAAATGCATAGAATAGATGGGGAAGTTCTGTGGTTTCTCTTGACTGCTAACCACATATTTCATCAATGTTTCCCGGTACAATCTCTTTGGTTGTCCAAAGACTGAGATGGTGGCATAAGGCATGTCTAGCTGCAAAGATCCCTGGAGTTTTGCACCCCAAGATCTGGACAAAAGCATGCCATACTTTGGTGGGATATCAACTACCACCACATCCATCAAGATTGTCTTGGCGGGGTATTGTACTAGAGATACAAACAAATCTTTGATTAGGCCTAGACACCTAACCTCTCTGGAATCAAATGAGAACAAGTCTTTGTATGGCCTTGTGATATCTAGGTCCAGTCTTTCCATCACAGACTTAGGCATTAGATTATGGGAAGCTCCTGAATCAAACATTTCATTATGCAGCAGCTTGTCATGAACATTTAAGCTCACATAGAATGGAGGAACTCCTCCATCTACTATTTTACCATTTACCTCAGGACAAAAAATCAGTTCTGGTTGGTCATCTAAAACGTTGACTGCATCTCTGTTATATGATATTTGAAGTGACCTATTGATTTGTTCCCTATAAACTTCATGTTTAGCCAACTCAGACAGAGGAATAGCTATTTTCAGTTTGCCTATTTTTTCTTCTAAGTTAAAATGTTTTTCCACTTGAATTCTTGTATTGCAAGCAGCAAGGTTCTCCTTTCTTGTTGTATTGTCAGTGGCCTTCTCTTCATCCTGAGTGTTGTTCTAAGGTAAATCTGTTTTGAAATTATTTTGAGGAGGGTAGTTTAGATTTTATTTTGAGGGAAGGGATGTGGATGGCTGATTTTTTTAGGGCTATAAGTCTGATATATCCTCAACCGTGGGTTCCTTTGGGTTGGGGTCTATTTTAGCAGGGAGTTTTATCAGGGTAGCTTTATCCTTTGTTTTCTTTGGCTGCTTGGTATCTTTCAACTTGGTAGGTTCAGGCACATCTATGGTTCCACTTCTCAATTTGTATTGTTTATGAACCTCATAGACTGCTGCATCATATCCTTCTACAAAATCAAATGACTCTCCGGACTTAGTTTGAAATTGATTGAAATTATGGGCCTCTTGGTCATCTTGGGTTAGAAAGATTTGTTGTTCATTTTTCAAACCCATTAGGTTGATTTGAGTATCCTCTGTTGGCTCACTAGAGGTTGAGGCTTTGGCATAGTTCTGTTGAAATGCAGGTCTGATATTCTGGTCAGGGCCAGCCTTCCCAGTGTTAGGATTTTTATTTTTTCTAAAGTTTGGATTTCTAGTGGTGTTACTTGGTTGACCTTCCCAAGAAGATTTTTGTTCAATGGTTTCCACTCTATCACCTAGTCTATCCATGCCTTTGATGATTGCATCTAGATTTTGTTCAAATGCTAAAGGCTCTTCTTTGAAAGTAGTCCTTCTTTTAGCTCTAGCTCGGGCTCTTTTAGAGATGAGATTTGCTTCTACACTAACAGCTATGCTCTGCATGTCTTCCAAGCTGGCAGGAGCTCTTTCCCTTAGCTGATATGCCATGTTAGATTCAAATCCATCAGGGAATTTGATTAAGGCTATGTCCGGTGGAGGTCTAAGGTTTTGAGGGATGGCATTGTATACATTGTTAAATCTAGCATAATAGTCTTGGACAGTTTCTTGTGGGCCTCTTTTTAAACTGTCATACTCTAATAGGATATGAAAGGGGTCCTTCTTCTTTTCCCATATGTTCAAAAAGGTTTGGTATAGGGCAGCCAAATCAGCAATTGTGTTTGCACCAAGTGCCCTAAACCAGGTCCTTACTTCACCAGTTAAGCTTTGAACAAAAATTTTCATTTTGACATCATTGTCATCAATTTCATAGTTTTGAAAGTAGTTCATCATTTTCTTGGTGTGTTGTTGTGCTATATAGGAGCGAATGCCATCAAAATAAGTAATTTTCTCTGATAATCCGAAGGCATAGCCCTTGGATTTGCAGGTAACTACAGGGGAGCATAACAGTTTGCCATATTTACAAGGATAAATGGGATAACAAGAATAAATAAGATAGCTGGAACAGTCAGGACATTAGTGGAAATATGTGCAACAGATGGGGGAGTGGAACGGATACTTTGAGGTGTGGATGAAGAACTCGGAGAGGATGTAGAATTGATAGAAAAAACTGTTGCTCTCCCAGGAGGAGATTGGGTCAAACTTTGTTGAACTGTATCAAGCTTTACATCAACAGAATTTCTTATACTTTCTTGTCTTCTTAGGGTCTTGGAGATTAAGTTAGAATTTTCAAAAATAGCTGGAGGATCAGAATCAGGGTTTGATCTAGTGTAACACACTTTATTTTTTGGAGCTAGCTTCTAAATCTGTTTTTGATACTTTTTGGAAATGTCTAAGGAACACAGTTTTTAACAATATTCTGAAGGAAACTCTTTTGAAATATAGGAAACTTTGGGCCTTCCTATAGATATGTTAAAACAAGGAAACTGATCAAATTTTTGGGAAAGATTTCTAAAGCCTAAAACTAGACTAGATATTGACTGAAGCAGCATTTATCTACTCCTGTGAATGCATAGCAAAAATAGTTTCAAAGGCTTCCTGGCTAACTTCAGGCTCCATCTGTAGTTCTTAGAAAATAGACAGTAGTAACAAACAGTCATTCAATCCGCAGTGGAGGCGCCATTGATGTTATCACTCAGGTTGTTCCCCCAAAAGATCTTGAGAAGAGGGAATATGACCGAGGTAACCAGTAACGAGTCTTTAGTTGTAGATTCTAGCCAATCTGCAACCAGAGAGGGCTCTCTCTTTTCGATTTAGATTTGTTTTATTATGTGTTAGGCTAGTTATGAAGCACAAGTATTTGTTTGGTGTTTGGAAGGTGACACTCAGTAGAACAGGACTGCGAGATGAGAGAAGTTTAGACCGTTGGGTTAATGGATTCAATTGTAAATGAACCTATGGTATGGTTTCTTTGGCACTAGGAGGACTGCAGAGCAAGATAATTAAACACAAAACAATTTTCAAGCTGGAATAACATGAAATGAAGTCAGGGAATGAAAGGCAATCAAGAATATTTCATTATGCTAACAGAAGGAAACTGAATAAACATTATCAGGGATCAGTTAAGAATTCCTTGATGATATTTAGAGTGAAAGAACCAGGGAGACAAGAGAAATCAAGAATTCTTGCCTATATTAGTCCTCTAGAAAGCATAAAAATTAACAGGAATTGAACACAGAGTACACTCAAGTAAATTTTGGGTTATCCTTTTTTCCTGCAATTCAGAATATGATATATAGATGATATGTAAAACATAAGAACAACAAACAAGGGTTAAAATACTTATTGATCCATGAAGTAACATGAGAATTCTGCAGCATATCCTTCTGCCATTAATCCCACAACAGAAATTTCACCGACAAAGCATTCCAACAATATTTATTCAGAAAGTTTCTCAATATTACAGCGCAGGTCCAGAATGATATTCACTAGCCAACGATAATACATATATTGAGGAGGTATTCATACAAAACGAATTACAAAATATCCCATAGGGAAAATATCTGGAAATAAATTTATCCATCTACTTTTTCAAAGGCAATAAATGATGTTGGAAACAACGCATAATGAATGCAGAGGTAATTATGCTGTACTGGCCGCCTTAGGTGGTCTACTATGCTTGACTTTTTGACTTATTAAGTCGATCGGCCGTTGTCTCTTTGGTTTGCATTCCTGAGTTGTTGTCATGGCCCTGTCTGCTGTGCCTGACTCTACCTTAGTGCATTCTTTGCGTGAATTCTTTCCTTTGTTACCCGTATATTGAAATTATCTTTAATGTAGATGATCAAAGAAAGAGAACCAACATTACCTTGGTAAAACCTCAAGCATGCTCTGCCACCATTGATTTGGTGGAAACTAGTGTCTTTGTAATTTTATTAATGTCTCATTAGCAGTATACCTATAGTAATTGGGTTGGACTTCAAAAAGATGTGTTATCTCATGTTCAATATAGAACAAATTTTCTAGTTTGTCATACAAACTCTGGCTAGAGGGAGGCACTGTCTCTTCTCAGATGCTTGATGATGCTGGGATTTGATTGGTAACCTAGGAATTTACCCTGTGAGCATACTGTTGATGTTTCAATAGTCTTCCATTGCTAGTCAATAAACTGGGTAACCCCTTGCTCTGCAGCACTGCAAACATTTGTCTGAAGGAATTTATTTCTGTTTGCATCTCTTGGCACTTTCTTTCCAAATTTTTTACAAAATTCCTCATGGTCAGCACCTCCTTTACTGTCAAAATCGTATCTATCATGTCCTGAATGTCTAGAGCCGCTAGTTGCTCCCTGGTATGAGTATTCAAAAAATGAATTTGTTTGTTGGCTTGCTTGGGCTTGTTTGCCAATAATGCTCTAGCTTTCTGAGTCTCAAATTGAGCTATTGCTATCAACTCAATCTGGTCATGAATAGTCTGAATTGATGTCCATTGATCAGTAATGGACTGGCCAATTTTAGCCCACAAAATAGTTTTGAATTTTTCCAATCTTGTGAAGAGTAAGGTCCTTCTCCAAGGCTTTTACCTTATTTTCTAGGGCCTTTACTTCTCTTGTTTTCTTAGCCACATTTATTTTGGACTTATCATAATTTACCTCAATCTCGGCCAGTTTTGCTTTGGCTTCCTTCAGCTCTGCCATTTGGAGTTCCAAAGCCTTTATTTCTTTCATCATATCTTCCATGCTCAGGTTGGCATCTTGTCCTACTACTATTGTTGCTGTAACTGTTGCTATAGTTGAGGTACCTGATATTGATCCTGGGAAAATGGGGGGGACTGTTGTTGTAGTCGTAGGAGGAGCAGTTGTAAGAATTGGAGCTGTTTGAGCTAGCTGAGAGGCCAACTCTCCCTATTTTCGTTGCAGTGCTGCCTCAAAGCTCTCTCTATTTTTGCTATCCTTTCATTCATCCTCATTAGCAAACTTACCACATCCTCCTCTTCTTTCTGTTGTGTGACTTCTGTGGTCTGAGGATGGATTGTAATTGGTAGCCTGAGCTGCTTTTTGAGGGTTGCTATGTCTTCTTCTTTATTTTTAATTAAGGCCTGTATGCCCTTGGGATCCTTGGGATCATATCCCAGCTCCATAATAATTTCCTCCAAGGATTTGATTCTATTATCCTTGGCTAATGAGGAGGCTTTCTCCAATTCCAACTGGGCAGAAGTATTGTGCAATGAATTCTGCAGTCTGTGAGCCAATAAGGCTTTGTCTGCCAAGGTTGAGTATACCATTTCACCAGTTTGTTTATGTAACTCAATCTGGTCCACTGGGTGGATATCTTTAGCGAGGACTTCCAGATTGGTTCTAATATAAGCAGCAGCTAACTATGGTTACTGCGTTGTAGGCGTGAGGTGATTAACGGTCATTTTCCCTTCTTGGATATCATAGGCTGCCATTAGCCTTTGTTGATTTGTGGGAGTCATTCTCAGCAATTGATTATACAGCTGGAACCTTACTGTCTCATTTCCGACATTTATTTCAGTGAAGGCTTTTTTGATATCTGAGCCTTGCTTGCTCTGTTTCTTGGTGGATGGAACCTCCACACCATGCTGCCTCTCTTGCTCTTACTGAAAAGAGCTAGTTGATGTCTCTAAAATTGGAGGAGCCTGTTGTTCAGTTGTCTCCTCACCCCCTAAGTTGCCTGCTATTTGTTCTGCCAATTCTTCCCCAGAGAAAGGGTTCAACCTTTGCCTCTTTTCCCCTTGCTGTTCTGTGGATCCCCCTGCATGTGTATCTTCCTGCCTGTCACTTTTCTTGGCTCTTTCCTCATTGAGAGGAGTTTGCAACACAGAGATTTCAGTTACCTTTGCTTGTGTTGAAGGGCCTTGCCTTAGAATTTTCTCCTTGGCTGTATCTGGGTAGTCTGTCATTGTATCCTACTTGTCTGAATGCTGTAAATCCTTGCGTTTGGATGTCCTTGTAGATGGAGTACTCTCTTGGGTAGGTTGTTGTGGCAAAGGTTGTGCCTGCTCCAAGGTGTTGAGGCAATGTGAAAGGCACCTGTCAAAAAGAGACTAGGTCAAGTGATTTTTCAATCTCTTTCATTTATTTTCTAATTTCTCTTCATCAGTAAGCTCCTCAAATAATGTTCCTTCTACCCATTCCTATTGATTAGCATATTGTTCAATCTCAGGGATTTTCTTGTGCACATATCCTGTAAGCTTGTTTTTGACTCTTCTAAAACTTATGAAATGTTCAGGGTCATATGGTGACCAATGAAAGCTTTGTTTCAGCATAAGTTGATGTTTTAATATCTTATCTGCTTCTTCCCAGGTTTCTTCCCTTTTATTGAAGATGAAAGGGCCTAATTGATGTCTTATCTTGAGTTGTGCCTTTTTCCTAGTAGCATAGAAATGAGTCAAATCTGAAGTACTGAATTGTCGGTAGTATTCTAGGGCAAAGAGTCTCATAGGGACATACTTCGGCAGCTTGTAGGGAGCTAGTTGACAGCCATAAATCCTGATCACTGTGTGGTTTTGGTAAAAATACCAGTCACCAATGTTGTATTCTTTTGAGAGATGTAGGATTTTCTGCATCTTAGCAGAAAGCCTGGAAGGAGGAGTTGTTATTAAAAAATAGGTGGCTAGATATATGAACAGGTCAATGAACTCATAGCATGAATATGGGGAGTTGTGACCTTCATGGAAGACTGAAGTCCAGAAAATCACAGATCTCCTTTCACCTTTGAGGTCCAATTTTTTAAGAGGAACTTGGAAACTGTCAGGTTGATAGTATAGCAGCAAATGATATATGTAGGAAGTATACTTGAACACTCTTTCTCTCTCCAGATTCATGAATTATTCATGGATTTTATTTGCTATAAAGGTAGCATAATCATACTTCACAGCAGGGGGCTATCCTGGAGTGAATATGGACATTAATACCAAAATAGTTTCATCAACATACTCACTAGTTTTGAATCCTAAAATGTAGGATATCATGTCTATAATGAGTCTCCCTACCTCATTGAACCAGACTTGGAGATAAGGAGGAGGCTGATCAGGTTGGCAAGTTGCTTTCATAAACAACTGAGCAATTCTCGTTATCTCTGAGCTAGGTAGTTTGGCACCTTGGTCAAGTAATAATTTCATGGTGAGAGGAGCCAGAGGCTGAATTGGCTTGAGGTTCAACATCTCATTTATGGATTGAGGAGTAATATAGCAGAGCACAAGCCCAGAAGGAGCCATAGCTGCTCTTTGTGTGGGTTCTTAATTTGCACAGCATAAATGAATGAGGGAGCAAATTCATTGAAGGGAGGTAATAAATAGGCATGTTGGACTCCCAAATTCCCAAGACATCCGTGTTGTTTCTGTAACTATTTCTAATTTCACAAAAGGCTTGCAGGTGAGATTTGTAACCCATCATATCCTTAATTTGGTAGTCCCTGTGAGCAAGGGGTATCCATTCCAATTCTTTTTGTGGGGCATTCAATGGGGCAATATTCAAGGCCACTGGAGCTTCCATGTTTCAATTTTTTAAATGACCTTTTAACTTGGAATTAAAGCTTTTGTAGCAACAAAAAATGGAATATTGGCTGTGGTTTTTCCTCAGGAAATTGCAGACTAGTTATCTTCAAGAAATTGCCTTGCTGGGTGAAATTCATAGAAAAAACAGAGTTTGCAGATTTTAGTCAGGAGGCTAAAAATAATGGAAAGGGTGCTCCTTTTGCAGGTGTTTTTTGGTAATTTTTCAGGCGGGAATGAGCTCGACTTTCAGTTTAGCGGGCAATTCGCAGAGGAAAATAGGATTTACAAGCTTTCTTTGGTAACAATGGTCAAACAGTGACTTAGACTGCAGAGGTTTGCAGGCAATAGTGCATTTGACTCGAATTTAGCTCTTTAGGTGATTTTTAATAGAGAAATTTCGAAAAAATGGCGTTTATGGGTGACTATCAAGTAAATACTTGGTTTACATGCGTTTGGCAGGAAAGGTGGTTGCAGACTGAGCTGAGGGAGTCAGGTTTGCAGCGTGAACTCGCCTGGGTGGTGGACTGGAGCATTGGTAGCGAATTGGACGTAATTCGCATGCACAGTGTCCATAGTATAATGAATAGAAATAAACAAAACCATTGCTTTCATGCCTTTTTAACAAAACTTGGGCTTTTTCGAGCTTTATGGTTCTTTTCTAGGATGACATCATCATGATGCAATTTTGTCCTGTAGCAGAGTATGGAAGGTGACGTGGCAGATGATGTGGTGCCTGACATGGGCAGATGACATGGAGGCCACGGCGGACGAAATGGTGATGCAGGCACTGGCGTGGTAGGGTGACATGGTGAGCAGGAGATAGAAGCGATTTGTGGTTTCTATCGCACTGCCTTCTGTACAGGGGCGGTTTTTGGCAGAACGGGCCTGCTACAATGGGCTGACGACACGCGTCCCGGTGTACGGCGGAAAAACCGCTCTCTATCGGGCACTAATGATCGTGTTAGCACCTAAATATGCCTTAGGCTGAAGGAAGGCAAAAATTAGGGTAACCACAAACCACGCTCGGTGTGGTAGCTAACCCTACCAGAGCAAGAGAGGGCTCTCTTCAAGTCACGCTCAGTGAATAGATAATCGAAAACGGTCTGAGATGACTTACAATGAAATATTTACCTTAGGCTAGTAAGTGAATAGGGATTCTGGAAGTAATTTTCATGAATGACTGAGCTTCTGGGATGGTATGGGACCAACGGCCAGCAGAGAACAGAGAATTTAATACAAAGGCACAGATTATTCTGTGAGGCAAGGTAGGTGGAAAATGTAACAAACTAGCTTGAGGTATTGCGGCATGAATAGATTTTTGAAGACAGTGAAAAGGGCATAGTGACATGAATCCTTTTCAACAGAAGAATAACATTGAACATGAAATTTTCCCACAGGCAGAGCAATAAAATTGAATTCTACCTAATCTCACTCAAAAAATTTCACTGGAAATCAACACGAATTGAATTATGAAACATAACGAAATAATATGAAAACATAAGAGACACATTTGCTACACTCACAACCACAAGAATCTCATGAAACAGAGCCGCTGCCTTTCATTAATTCTCTGTCAAAAATACACAGTGAAGAAACAAAGTTTCTTTCCCACAGTCTCCCAGAAGTTACAAGCCAACCAAACCTTTGAAAATAGTTTTCATACAATATATAGAATGTGTAACGAAGAGATAGAATGCCCAAGGGTTGGGGAGTTACTCAAATCATTGCAAAATGGAGATGGAGAGCCAACCATCAGCTACAGTTGCAGCGCTACAAACATGACATTTGGCTTGGGTGAACGTTTGCCTTCCTTCACCACTTGGATAGAAGCCAATCTGGAGAAAAAACAATTTAAATGCTGCCTTTAGTGCCAAAAAACCAAAGTGTAAATAAGCGGGCCAACTTGGAGAAGTCGCGAACCGAAATTTCACGAAACGGAAGCAAGTTGGGCAATTTTTCCTCTGTGCGCTGCTCCATTCTCTCTGTGCGCCGTGCTACTTTGGGGCCTATTTTGGGGCACTTTTAGGTGTCCAAAATGTACCCAAGTGGTCTTGTTGGAAAGCCTATCCTATATGACTTCTAACGCCAGTGGAATTTTTGCATTTGGTGCTCATTTGCCCCTCCAAATATTCATTCTTCATAGACTGCTTCCTGTGTGTCAAAAAGGTGGCAGAGAGGCCATTTTTGGGTGTTTTTGACCTTTTGGAGTCCCATACCTTGCCAAAATTTCTTGTCCGGACACCAGTTGTCGTGATTTTCCATGCTAAATCCAAAAATGAAAGCCATTCGTCATTTGGAGCTCTAGAATTTTAGCGCCATGCCACTGAGAGAAAATCCCTATTTTTTGCCCAAAAAATTATCATGTGACCAAAAATTCCCCAAATTTCTTGAAATTTGGGTTGGAGGTTCCTTATGGGTTGTTATGATGGGCAAAGGAAGCCTCAACCAAGATTCGAAGCCGATCTTGCTCTTTTTCCTCTTTTTCCTTTCTTGTTGCTTTCCTTAATTTTGCTTTCAAACTCCTTATTCGGGCCTGTGCACTCATGTTTCGCACCCTGTAGCGGAAAGCCATGTGTCTTAGTAGAGGAAGGTCCTGGTCAGCCTTGTCCAGTAGCCTCTCCAAATTCATGTTGACCCTCTCAAGGTTGGCCTCCCGATCCTCATTGATTTCTTGCTCTAAAGATGTGAGCTCAACCCTTCTTCTTTGAGAAGCTTGGCGATGCTCACGAATGTTTTGCAACTCCATGATCGTCTGTTGATCCTAAAGCTACTTGTTCCTCTGCTCCAGGAACTTCATGTTCCACTTGGCCCTCTCCAAGTCAAGGGATAAGGACTCAATCACATATTGCTACTCCTGGATGATCTCTGTAAGCTCTGCATTTTTTGGTTTTGCATCTGTCTTATCATCATGGAGGAGAATGAATTTCATCTCTCGTTCACCTGATGGTCCTTCATCCTGCACTAGTTTCTTACCCTTTCCCTGCTCCTATGATGCTGATGTCAGAAGCGAGGCCCTTTCCACCCTGGGTGGAGATAACACTCGCTTTGTCGCTACAAATAAGGGTCTACTGCCTCTCTGAGAGGTGATGTATACTGGCATAGTAGTAGTCTCATGTCACTCATACTGATGGGATGGGCCACCTATCTCATGTGCTACCTCTGATACTACCTGCGGAGCCCTGAAGAAGTTACGCGATATGAAGTCCTCCCAAGCAATACCTTGCAATCCCAACTGATGGTCCACCAAAATCTAGATCAGAGCAAAGTGATAAAAATTGTTGAGCTATGGTCGAGGGGTATTTGCTGCATGAAATTTTTCATCCTCTCTACGTTCCCGCAGATGAAAAATGGGAAGTTCATCATTCGCACGCTGGTAAACTGCATGAGAATCCTGATGTGATAGGCATAAAGGCGAGAAAACCTCCCCTCACAACTGAAGTATTTCATGATCAATTTCATGAGCGAAGCATACTCATCTCTCAAAAATCTGAATGGAAAAACACTCGTGAGCTGGCTCAAACATCTGGCCTTAATGTAAGGCTCATAATGATGCCTCTCCACCTTCTTCTTCTTATGCCACTAATATCCAATGTTTGGTATGCCTATTGATACTGATATGGTTTCAGGTTTTGATGTGAAGTTTACCCAGCTAAGATAGACTGTCATCCATGTAGGTGAAGTGCAAAAAGACTGGCCAACTCATGATGAACTCTGACATTTGCCACCCTGTGACAAAATTCTAAAAAACCTAAGTGTTGGAAGCATTACATAGCAAGAGGGCATGCCTGCAACTCAGTGAGGGTGTTTGGCTCATCTCTAACATGTTTGCCACTCCGGTGATGTCTCATGGGGGCCTGTTCTCCTGAAGCTGTATCATTGTGGGTCCCCTCCTCATATTCTGATGAAACCTCAGATGCCATTTCTGTTGTTTGCATTATAGTGAAGTTGGAGATTTCTTTGACAATCTGGCAGCAAGGGGATGATTAAAGAGGGAGCATTAGGATGGGGGATAATATAATGGGAATAGGGGTTTATAGGAAAATTTTATTTAGGGATACACAAGGGATTTTGGGGTGTTTGATAGGGTAGTGTTTGTGTTGTTGGCAAGGTAGGGATTGGGTTTTTTGAGCAATAGGAGAAGGGGGAAAGGGAGTATGATCTCAGAAGTGTTAGGGTAGTGAATATGGGGAAAATGGCATAGGGGAATGAGTAATAGGGCTAGTGTAGGAAAAACACCTTGGTAGCAATATCACTGTAGCACAAACCCTAGCATCATGGTTTTCTTGAATTTTTCTTTTTGCTTGCTTTATGAATTTTTTTTGCAATTTATCACAGGCATAAAATCACCTTATCACCCATAAAAATTTGTGCACAATTGAATTTAGGTGGCCTACCTTGCAAATTGAAGAGCTCCACAAAAATTTTGTGGTGATTTGGCAATGTTCTAGGCGTTTTGCCTTGTGCACCACGCGCAAAACCCAGTGCGTCGTGCACTGGGTATGCACTGCGCCTGTGTTAATTCTGAACTGTGGGTGGGCTCTCTATGCGCCGCTGTGAAACTGTCTCCAAACTGCTCCAAATTTCTTCAATCTTCCACTCACGACCTTGCAACCTTCCTCCAACGCTTTGCTTGCACAATGAACTTGGTTTATGATGATATTTGTGTATATAGGCTTGGAGGTCCTATTTTTAAATTAACTTTTTAAAAAACCCACTTTTCCAATGTCTTGTTTCAACACGTTTTTCACTAACTTTAATACACCATGATTTTCACTTTTTCTTTGGATTTTGGGCTCAAATGATGAAAATCTCGACACTTTTTCACAGGGATTGCATGACAGAGCACTTTGGCCACAGAAACCATGACTGCACCTGAAGAAATCAGTTGTCGACTCTTTTTGAAACTTTTGTCACCAATATAGTCGAAGTTTGTCAATATGATGGTGAAACTCTGTGGATCATTACTTTGCAAGAACATCTCTCTGGCCTGCATGGCTATACTAGACATATTTCAAGACCAAACTGACCAGTTCCCAGACCTAATGACCAAAAATGACCTTTTTCCATTGAAGGACCAGACATGGACTGTTATGCACTTTTTGATTATTTGACACAAGTACATAAGCTAGCAGGAGCCAGACATGAGGGAAATAACTAGCATGACCTTCTCCGTCAGATTATGGCATGCCCCTAGGGGAATGTAGCTGAGTGAATGGAGTGGTACACCTAAAAACGAAATGCATAAAGAGTTTTGATCTCTGACGGAGGGCTGACCAGAGCGACTCTAACATTGGCTCCAATGGGGGATGGTAGCTCCTTGGAGATGCCAAGAACAACAGATCTCTGGAGGAGCTTAGATAGTGCCTTTTGTCCATTGGGCTATGGAGTCATCATTTCGACAAACAACACAGGACTCTGACTGATTTATGAAACTGAAATGACCAAGAAATTGACTCAAACTTGACACTGAAATGACTCAAAAACTAACTTGACAGACTCAAACCAAACTGAAATAAAAATGGTATTTACAATGACAGTGGAAGCAACGTTCATAAATCAGCAGTGGTATTGCTTGAGCAACCGACCATTGATCAACCCTCCAGGACAATCTTCTCCGTTCATTTCCTTCAGAAGAAATGCATTCTAACCCCTATATGCTGCAATATTGAAAGGAGCTTTACAAAGATTCTCGAACTTTCCGTGCTTACCTTTCTCTTCATTCCTTGCATCCCACTTCAGCACCACATCATCCAACTGAAATTTATCTGCCTTTGATTTTCTGTCATAGATTTTCTTTATTTTCTCCTACAATTTGGATGTGTTCTTGAAATCTTCTTCTCTTGTTTGCTGCAAGTGGATCATTTGATTCAACCTTCTCTGCATGGGATCTTCTTCACTGTTGGCCTCCTGAAGAAGTTTGACTACCGGGGCAACAAGAAAGGTGGGAAATACTGTGTCAACTCCATAAACAAGCTCAAACTGTGACATACCAATGGATTTTTTCTGACTGATATGATCTGCCCAAAGAACATGGACCAACCTCTTATTCCAACTCTTTTTATTTATTTCCAGTAGCTTCTTGATGATGTTGACCAATGATTTATTCGAACATTCTGCCAATCCATTGCCTTGCGGATGATAGGTAGTTGAATGACCCAAAATGATGTGATACCTATGACAAAATTCTACCATCCTCTTTGATTTGAAAGCTGTTGCATTATCGGTGATTAACGTATTTGGACAACCAAAGCGAGACAAGATGTTATTTTCAAGAAATGAAATGATTACCGTATCTGTAGGTTGTCTGGTGGGAGCTGGCTCAATCCATTTTGTGAAATAGTCTTTCGCTATAAGGATCCATCTATGCTGTCCGGAAGAGGTGGGGAGAATTTCCCCAATGAAATCCAACTCCCACTGCTGGAAAGGAGCGCTCACCTCAATAGGCTTAAGTGGAAAAGGTTGTAGTTTCTGTTTTCCTTCGAAAATCTGACATTTATGACAGCGCTTGACCATCTTATACACATTAGCAAACAACGTAGGCCAGTAGTACCATGCTCTCAAAATTTTGTTCGCTATTGACTTCCAAAAAATGTTACCATAACACTCTCCTCCGTGGAAGTCCTCCATGAATTTCTTTGCCTCCTCTTCCAACAAAAAATTTAACAGAATGCCACCGCAATCTTTCCAATACAGTGCAGAATTCAAAATGCAAAACTTGGCAGCGTTCAATTTGAGTTTTCTCGCTTTGTTTCTAGTCATGCCGGGCGGTGGTGACATATTTTTCAGCACATATATTATATCTGAATACCATGGGGACAAAGAAAACATTTCAGATACCTGAATTGACGTTCCTTCCTCATTCTCATCGGACATGGCAGCGATCCGATTTATGTCTAAAGCATGCAAATTTGATTCGACCAGTAACTTTGCCAGCCCCTTTCCTTTGACCAGATTTGCAGGCTTTATTTCCACATCATATTCCAGCAAGGATGTGATCCATTTGCCTCTTCCTCCTTCCGGATCGGTCTGCACTAAAACATCTTTTACAGCAGCGTTAGGAACATAGGCCAGAAAGTGAGAATGTAGGATATATACCTGGAAATCCTTCAATGCCTTCACAAGTGCCAGGGCTTGCTTCTCAATGATGTTGTACTTTAACGCTGCATCTCTTATAGCCCGGCTGAAGAATGCAATGGGTCTTTAATGATCATCTCTTTTCTGCAATAATACTGCTGCCATAGTGTGCTCTGAAGCAAATGAAAACAATGTGAAATCCTGAGTGTAATCCGGGCTGACTAGAATTGGAGCTGAAGAAAGGGCCAATTTGACCAAGTTGAAATATTTTATAGCCTCCTCTGTCCATTTCACTTGGCTATCCTTCTTGAGTATGTTGGTCATCTCTCTTAAGTGTTCAGCAAGATTAGGGATAAAGCGACACAGAAAATTCATCTTACCATTGAACGATTGTATCTCCTTTTTATTCCGGGGTAGATCGATTTGCTGAATTTCTTGCACACATGCTGGGTCAATACGAATGCCATCCTTTGGAATGATGTGCCCAAGTAATTTTCCTTCCTCCATTGCGAACAAGCTCTTCTTAGGATTCAACGATAGACCATATTTTCTGCACTTTTGAAAGACATTTTTTAGGTGACGCATGTGCTCTTCATCAGATTTGGAAAATACCGTCAAATCATCTAGGTACACCACCAAAAACACATCCTTCTCATTCGCAAAAGCCAAGTCCATTGCACGCTGAAATGTGGCACCTACATTCTTTAAACCAAAAGGCATTTTAGCATAATGAAAGGTTCACCATGAAGTGGTGAATGCCATCTTGTCTCGGTCATCCTTATGGATAGAAATTTGGTTATATCCGGAATAACGATCAACCAGTGAAATTCGAGATGCCCCCACTACTCGCTGAAGTATATGGTCCATTTTGGGCAGTGGATAGTTGTCCTTCAATGAGACTTTATTTAGATTTCTGAAATCAATGCATAGGCGGATCTCACCGGTCTTCCTTCATACGGGCACTAAGTTGGAGATCCAATCTGAAAATCTGATGGGCACAATGATACCTGACTTGTACAACCTATTTACCTCATTTTCGATAGATGGCAACAAATTTGGATTTATCCTTCTCAGCTTCTGTCTAAATGGTTTTTGATTGGTCTTGATGGGTATCGTGTGCTCAATAATATTGGTGTCATAGGTCTTTAAATCAGAATAGTCCCAAGCAAACACATCTGCAAATGAAGCCATCCAACTGATATATTTGTCCTTGATTTTTGGCGGCAATGCTTTATACAATTTTACCAAGTTAGGATTGGCAGCTGTTCCGATGTTGACCTTCTTCTACACCCTTCTCTATTGGCTGCAATGTTGGCTTGCGGGCTACATTTTCCTGATCAGAAAGTTCTTCTAGAGGTATCAAGCCTTTAGGAATGATGTTATTCTTCAGCTGCAACACGTCCATTTCATTGATCTGCACTTCATCTGTACCATTCCCTTTTCCATCATCATTTTCTACATCAATTGAGGTTTCTTTGAACTTGCCTTTGTTTAGAAGAAAATCCTTAATCTCCTCATCATCTTGAAACACTTGCCCATATCGCTGATTGTCTGGAATGGTTGGACGATGCTTGACATGGATTTCAAATTTATTGCTGGAGTTCATAGGGATCTTCAAACTACTTGTTGCCTTGGCAAGGGCATCAGCAATACTATTTTGTATACGAGGCACACATGTCAAGGTGTATTCTGAAAATAATTTTAAGATGTCTAAAACTGCATTACGATAGGCCCGCATCCTTGGATGTTTTGCTTGATACTCACCTCTGACCTGCTTTATTACCAATTTGTAGTCGCCATACACCGAAATCATTTTTGCATTTGGCTTTCTAATAATCTTCAAGCCAGCAATTAGAGCTTCATACTCAGCTTCATTGTTTGAACACTCAAAGGCTAGCTTGTAAGAGCAAACCCTCACGCTGCTAGGCACTTTGTTTGGGGTGGAGAAAGGGCTGCGTACCCAAATTCCAATTCCAGTGCCATCATTTCCTACTGCTCCATCAAAATCCATGGTCCACAAGCCTTTTTCCTCCTCTTGTAAGTGCTGGAAATCTGTTTGTTGTGCCTTGTCTGCTTGCTATCCATTACTTTCAGCTGATTGCCCAACTTTTTTCTGCTTTTCTTGTCCTTCTTTCTTCAAAATTTCTCTGAAATTTTCCGTTATTTCCAGAATATCATCTGCTTCTACTATCTGACTATCTATATCATCTAAACTATCTGAAAAAAAAAACAAAAGACTCTAAATCTGTATGTACATAGTTAATAGGATGATTTATAGGTTTCTCCTTGCTTGTGATCATATATTTCATTTTTTGTTCCCAATATAATTTTCTCATTTGTCCAAACACTGGGATCGTTGAATAGGTGAAATCCAGCTGTAGTGTCCCTTTCAATTTCACTACCGAAGACCTGGAAAGAAGCATGCCAAACCTTGGAGGGATATCTGCTACCACCACATCCATCAAAAAAATTTTCATGGGAAGCTAATCCAAACTCACATCCAAGTCTTTGATGAGTCCTATACATCTTACTCTGCTGGAACCGGATGAATAGAGATCATGATATTGCCAAGTGATGTCCAGACCAAGCTTATCCATGATAGCCATGGGCATGAGATTGTGAGAAACTCTGGAATCGAACATGGCATTATGTAACACAAAATCATGCAATCGTAAACTGATATAGAAGGGTGGCACATCGCTATCAGCAGATTCACCATTCAATGCTGGTCCAAAAATCATTTCAGGCTGATCATCTTCTACATTTACCATGTCAGACATTCGATCCAAATTCAACATCTTAGATATTTTTCCTCTATAACTGTTGTTCTTCATTATTTTAGTCAAGGGGATGGATACCTTTAACTTAGAAATCTCATTCTCTAAGCTAAAAGTGGGAGTCTTTTCTACCTCTTTGACTGGGATCTCTTTCTTTTCTTTTTCCTTTGATGTAGCTTGCTTCTCTGATTGTTTTGCTGATTTTGATTTACTGCTCTCCGGACCAACTGCCTCCTTTCCTTTTCTTTGTGTAGCTAATGAATTGTTCTTTGCTGCTTCAACCTCCTTCTTTTTCTGAATTGGTTTGGCTGGCACATCTCTGTTTCTAAGTGAATATTACTATTGCTGTGTGGATAGAGCATTCATATACCCCCTTTGATACTCCTCTGATTCTTTTTCTAAAACAGTGTCGCTAGCTAGAACAAAATCGGTGTCTTGGTGTGCAGCTAAACTCACCACACACTCTTCTTCTTCGGTAATGTAAGTAGGCATCTCATCTGGAGTAAAGAGGTGGTTTTCTTCACCTATTACATTCCCGTCCTCATTTGACTCCAATCCATCCACAAAATTCTGCTGCAAAGGTGTTTAAACCAGTTGTTTTGCTGTCTGCTCTTGGGTTCGCTGATCTCTCTGTCTTATTCTATATTGTGGTTGTTGCTGGTCACGGAAGTTAGGATTCCTAACTTGTGGCTCAAGCTTGTCGAGCTTCACCCTTTCAAGCATCAACTATACCTTTTTTAGTAGTTGATCCATTGAAGAAGACTCTTCTTTCATAATGATCTTCTTTTCTACTTTCGCTCTAGCTCTTTTGGACAGCAGGTTTGCTTCAACACTGACTGCAATTTTCTGCATGTCTTCCATTGTGGCCGGTTCTCTCTCTCTTAATTGGTAGGCCATGTCAACATCAAAACCATCTGGAAACTTCATCATAGCTAGTCCTATAGGTAGCAGTAGATGATATGGAATTTCGTCATAGACTGCATTAAAGCTAACACAATAATCTTGGACCGACTCACCAGCGTTTCGTTTGATTTGTTCATATTCGGCCATAATTTGAAGGGGATTTTTTTTCACTTCCCACCGCTTTAAAAATTGTCTTTGTAATTCAGCTAAGGCGGTGATACTTTCTGCCGGCAAACCTCTGAATCATTTCCTCACATCACCTGTAAATGTTTATACAAAGAGCCTCATTGCCACATTCTTCGCATCGATCTCATGAAGTTCATAGAAGTCCGCCATTTTGTCTACATGTTGCTGGGCAGTAATGCTATTAGGAGTGCCATCAAAAAACGGGATTTTACTTTGATAATCCATTGGCATATCATCTAGAACTTGGGGTAGAACAAGGGGTGCCAAATGGGCAGCCATCATTCTCGGTGGATTTGGCCTTGGAGGTGTTGGAGGAGTGTGAACAGCTTGTAAGGGGCTTACAATTGGAGTTTGGGGCTGTGTTGCTCTTCAAGATACTCAAGCTCTTCAAGATACTCAAAAATGTGGAGACATGAATGGTATTTGAACATGGGAGTTATGGTGCTTTCTTGACGAACGAGTCTTGGAATCAAATTGGGGTTTTCGTAAATATGAGGAGGATCTGGATCTGGATTGGCTTTGGTATATCGTCTCGAAGCCAGCGTGCTATTGAGAAAAGTCACAGGACACAACCGACTTACTCAACCTTTCAAATCCTAAGCTCATAATCCGGAAGCTTAGAATTATTATGAAACAAAGGGGATTTGATTTTAGTTGTTCCCTAGCAGAGTCGCCACTATGTTAGCACCTAAATCTGCCTTAGGCTGAAGGAAGGAAAAAATTAGGGTAACCACATACCACGCTCAGTCTGGTAGCTAGCTCTACCAGAGCAGGAGAGGGCTCTCTCCGAGTCACGCTCAGTGAATAGATAATCAAAAACGGTCTAAGATGAATTACAATGAAATATTTACCTTAGGCTAGTAAGTGAATAGGGATTCTGGAAACAATTTTCATGAATGACCGAGCTTCTGGGACGGTATTGGACCAACAGTCAACAAAGAACAGAAAATTTAATATAAAGGCACAGATTATTCCGTGAGGCAAGGTAGGCGGAAAATGTAACAATTTAGTTTGAGGTACCACGACATGAATAGATTGCTGAAGAAAGTGAAAAGGGCATAGTGACATGAACCATTTTCAAAAGAAGAATAACACTAAACATGAAATTTTCCCACACGTAGTGCAATAAAATTGAATTCTACCAAATCTCACTCAGAAAATTCACTGGAAATCAACATGAATTGAATTATGAAACATAACGAAAGACATATGAAAGCATAAGAGACACATTTTCTACACTCACAACCACAAGATTCTCATGAAACAGAGCCGCTGCTTTTCATTAATTCTTTGTCAAAAGTACACAGTGAAGAATCAAAGTTTCTTTCCCACAGTCTCCCGGAAGTTACAAGCCAACCAACCCTTTGCAAATAGTTTTCATACAATATATATAATGTGTAAGGAAGATATAAAATTCCCAAGGGTTGGGGAGTTACTCGAATCATTGAAAAATGGAGATGGAGAGCTAACCATTAGCTACAGGTGCAGCACTACAAACATGACATTTTGCTTGGGTGACAGTTTGCCTTCCTTCGCCACTTGGATAGAATCGAATCTGGAGAAAAAAAACTTTAAATGCTGCCTTTGGTGCCAGAAAACTGATGTGTAAATGAGCAGGCCCACTTGGAGAAGTCGAGAACTGAAATTTCGCGAAATGGAAGCAAGTTGGGCAATTTTTCCTCTGTGCCCCGCGCCATTTTCTCTGTGCGCTGTGCTAATTTGGGGCCTATTTTGGTGCACTTGCAGGTGTCCAAAATGTGCCCAAGTAGGCTTGTTGGAAATCCTATCCTGTCTAATTTCTAACCCCACTGGAATTTTTTCATTTGGTGCTCATTTACCCCTCCAAATATTCATTCTCCCAAGATTGCTTCATGTGTGTTAGAAAGGTGGCAAAGAGGCCATTTTTGGGTGTTTTGTGACCTTTTGAAGACCCATACCTTGCCAAAATTTCTTGTATGGACACCAGTAGTCATGATTTTCCATGATGAATCCAAAAATGCAAGCCATTCCTCATTTGGAGCTCTAGAATTTTAGCGCCGCGCCACTGGGAGAAAATCCCTGTTTTTTGCCCAAAAAATTACCATGTGACCAAAAATTCCCCAAGTTTCTTGAAATTTGTGCTAGAGATTCCATATGGGGCGTTATGATGGGCCAAGGAAGCCTCAGCCAAGATTTGAAGCTGATCTTGCTCTTTTGCCTCTTTTGCCTTTCTTGTTGCTTTCCTCAATTTCGCTTTCAAACTCCTTATTCGGGCCTGTGCACTCATGTTTCGCACCATGTAGTGGAAAGCCATGTGTCTCAGTAGAGAAAGGTCCTGGTCAACCTTGTCCAGCAACCTTTATAAATGCATGTTGACCCTCTCAACGTTGGCCTCTCGATCCTCATTGATTTCTTGCTCTAAAAATGTGAGCTCAACCCTTCTTCTTTGAGCAACTTGGCGATGCTCACAAATGTTTTGTAGCTCCATGATCGTTTGTTGTTCCTCAAGATGCTTGCTTCTCTGCTCCAAGTACTTCATGTTCCACTTGGCCCTCTCCAAGTCAAGGGATAAGGACTCAATCACAGATTGTTGCTCCTGGATGATCTCTATAAGCTCTACATTTGTTGGTTCTGCATCTGTCTCATCATCATGGAGGAGAACGAATTCGGTGTCCCATTCACCAAATGGCCCTTCCTCCTGCACTGGTTTCTTACCCTTGCCCTACTCCTGTGATGCCCATTTCAGAAGCGAGGCCGTTTCCACCATAGGTGGAGATAACACTCGCTTTACCACTGCAAATAAGGGTCTGCTACCTCTCTGATAGGTGATGTATACTGGCATAGTAGCAGTCTCATGTCGCTCATACTGATGGGATGGGCCACATATCTCATGCTCTACCTCTGATACTACCTGTGGAGCGCTGAAGAAGTCACAGGAGATGAAGTCCTCCCAAGTAATACCCTGCAATCCCAATTGATGGTCCACCAAAATCCAGATCAGAGCAAAGTAATAAATACTGTTGAGCTACTGTCAAGGGGTATTGTGCTGCATGAAATTTTTCATCCTCTCTATGTTCCCACAGATGCAAAATGGGAGGTTCATCATTCACAACCTAGTAAAGTGCATGAGCAACATGATGTGATAAACATAAAGGTGAGAAAACCTCCCCTCACAACTGAAGTATTTCATGATCAATTTCATGAGCGGAGCATACTCATTTCTCAAAAATCTGAATGGAAAAACTCTCGTGAGCTGGCTCAAACATCTGGACTTAATGTAAGGCTCATAATGATGCCTCTCCACCTTCTTCTTCTTATGCCACTATTCTCCAATGTCCGGTATGCATGTTGCCACTGTTATGGTTTCAGGTGTCGATGTGAAAGTGACCCCAGCCAAGATAGACTGTCCTCCATGTAGGTGAAGTCCAAAAAGATGGGCCAACCCATGATGAACTCTGACATTTGCCACCCTCTGACAAAATTCGAAACAGGCTAAGTGATGGAAGCATGACATAGCAAGAGGGCATGCCTGCAACTTGGTGAGGGTGTTTGGCTCATTTATAACATGTTTTCCACTCTGGTGACGTCTCCTGGGGGTCTGTTCTCCTGAAGTTGTATCATTGTGGGTCTCCTCCTCATATTCTGATGAAACCTCGGATGCCATGACTGCCGTTTGCACACTGAATTTAGGCTGCCCTTTGATTATAGTGAAGCTGGAGTTTTCTTTGACAATCTGCCACGAAGGGGACGATTAAAGAGGGAGCATTGGGAGGGGGGATAATATAATGGGAATAGGGGTTTATAGGAAAATTTTATTTAGGGATACACATGGGGTTTTGGGGTATTTGATAGGGTAGTGTTTGTGTTGTTGGCGAGGTAGGGTTTGGGTTTTTTGAGCAATAGGATAAGGGGGAAATGGAGTATGATCTTAGAAGTTTTAGGGTAGTGAATATGGGGAAAATGGCATAGGGGAATGATTAATAGGGGTAGGGTAGGAAAAACACCTTGGCAGCAATATCACTATAGCACAAACCCTAGCATCATGGTTTTCTTGATGTTTTCTTTTTGCTTGCTTTATGAAATTTTTTTGCAATTTATCACAGGCATAAAATAATCTTTTCACCCATAAAAATTGGTGAACAATTGAATTTAGGTGGCCTACCTTGCAAATAGAAGAGCTCCACAAAAATTCGGGGCGATTTGGCAACGTTCTAAGCATTTTGCCCTGTGTGTCATGCGCAAAACCCAGTGCGCCATGCGCAGGGTATGCATCGTTCTTGTGTTAATTCTGAACTGTGGCTAGGCTCTATGTGGGCCATGCCCGGTGAGTGCGCCGCACCCCTGAGTATATGCACCGCGCTCTGTGAAATTGCCTCCAAGCTGCTCCAAATTGCTTCAATCTTCCATTCACGACCTTTCAACCTTCCTCCAATGCTTTGCTTGCACAATGAACTTGTTTTATGATGATATTTGTGTATATAGGCTTGGAGGTCCTATTTTTAAATTAGCTTTTTAAAAAACCCACTTTCCTAATATCTTGTTTCAACACTTTTTTCACTGACTTTAATACAACCAGTTTTTCACTTTTTCTTTGGATTTTGGGCTCAAATGATGAAATTTTCGACACTTTTTCGCAGGGATTGCATGACAGAGCACTCTGACCACAGAAACCATGACTGCACATGAAGAAATCAATTTTCGACTCTTTTTGACACTTTTTTCACCAATAACACTATTTGAATTTTCTTTAAAACATAGTTTTGAAGAATAGTCGAAGTTTGTCAATATGATGGAAAAACTCTGCGGATCATTACTTTTCAAGACCAAACTCACTAGTTCCCAGACCTAATGACCAAAAATGACCTTTGTCGGTTGAAGGACTGTCACACGGAATCTGTCAAGGGTGCGGACACGACTGACCTTCCTAGAAGTCTAAGACGTTCTAATGACAAACAAGACAAAATGGAGTGATCTTTCTCTAAATACACCTTTTACAACATGAAAACTACAAGTGTTTAGGCTTACCTTATTCCAAAACGCTGTTGTTGAAGTCCGTTCTTGACGATCCGGATGAGCTCCTCCTTCAAGTCAATTCCTGCAACCACAAACAATCAAACAATTACCAAGCACTTGCATTTCATATAATAAAACATATATTCAACATGCAGACCAAGGAACACATGAAATAACTCATTAACACAAGCTATTGAGAAAAATAAACCAGTTTGTATTAATAACGAAACAAAGAAACTCTTACAACCTGGCCTTGGTGTTGTGCAAGTTCCTCCCAGGGTCCATCAAGGGTTTTCCTCTACTTTGACAAAGCTCACCCTCTCCCAAGTAGAATCAAGTGAAGACAATCTCTCCTCACAAAGGCTCTAATGGAAGACCTAAATCCTGCAGCATTTACCCAAAGAAAATGTATAGCTCCAACCTCCTCTCCTTTTGGCTCAATGCCTTTATTTATAGTGCTGTAAAGAGGTTATTCAGGTCCACTATCAATGGGATCATCCCCCTCTTTGGGTGGGATAGCTCCCTTATTGATGGGATAAGTTCCCCCTTAATAGAGATACATGAACCAACTGGAGGCGCATCCATTTCATCAAACCGACCTCTAGAATGTTCTAGAAGTAACCACAAGTAACTTTTTCAAGATAAAACTCGCGCATTTTGCCTTTTACAGAGGGACGCACCTGTCCCTTAACATACAGAGCGTCCATGGACGCAGATTTTGTGAACATAGTCAGCGTCCCCGCAGGTAAGGCTAGAGAGAACCTGCGACCCCAGAGATAAACATAGTTTTTACAAGACTTTCTCTCTTCTTTGAGTTTGAGATGGATAACAGAGGCATGAGACTTGCCTAAGAGGGTAGCATGACTGTTGATTTGAGCCATACTAACTGTAAGTAGTCAAGGTGACATTTTTTAGTGTAACAGATTGCCCCCTAAAGTGCGAAGCCTGGAATAGAATAGGGTTTTGTAATTCTAGGAAGGGTGAAGCGCTTTATCATTTCAAGGATTGCCTTGTGGATGGCCTGGTTGGAACCTGCAATTTTCAACACAAAATACATGGATAAGATTATATCATCACTGAGGTAGGCATTCCCATACTCAGATTCAAAACTTTAACTAATGGACTAACTATTCTGATACAGGAATGATCTTGCAGTACATCATTTTTATAGACTTTTTGTAGACACAGTATGGACGCAGCCATCTGTTTATGATTAGTCTACATAGATAATGAATACAAAACTCCTCGCAGCCTGGATGGTAGAAACTAGATCCAGGGTCTTCACTTCTACTTCCCGAATTGGTACGATTCTAAGCATGTGATTAAATGATTTGATGTCAAACATGTTAGAAACCACTTGATTACCAGTCAATGATGTGAACTGTTAACAAGCGTGAGAGAGACCACCAGTAATGTCAATGGTTCTCAAAGTACCAAGCACAACCCGTGAAATGTGAATAGATGTTCTGATGTCGAACACTTCACGGAATCCTTTGATCGAAAGTCAATGATGTAAACTGACGTCAAAGGCGAGAAACCTGCCATTGATGCATGCAGACTTCAAGGTACTGTCGATTCCTAAGTCATCTTTCTAGATAATGTGTCGATGTCGATAGAAAGCGACCCGTTGCAGGCAAGCCCGCAACACGAAATCATTGTTCAAGTTGAAGAAATGTTGCTGTAAGGACTGACTCAGGGATGGTCAAATGGATGACAAGTATTTTGCAGATGAAAGTTTTTGCTTGCAGACCTCTTGAACACATAACGACACGACAGATGGCTTGGTGACGAATAACTCAAAGTTAATCCCCGGAACCCGGTTGAAGACTTTCAAAGTGGTTTGATCAACTGTGAGGTAAAAGATTTCCCAACCCAGGTGAATGAAAAAAGTGTCGTGTTCAAGAGTGGTAATAAAGTTTCTTTTGAGACAAAAGGTAACAAACAGGTTCATTCTTCTCTCTTTTCCCCCACCATTTCTGGCAAGTACCTCTTTATTTTTAACAAGCTTGAGGAGGATAACATATGCTTGATTATAAGCTCATCCTTCGGATGAGTCCAACCTAGTTTTGATTCGAACCCTAGGAAGGAGTGGTTCATTCCTGTTTGTAATTGAACAGGTCCTTTACTGTAAAAGTTTAACGAGCCCAGTATAGGAGAAACTCGGCGTTTTTCATTTTTAGAGAGTCTGAAAAAACAAAAGGAGACTCCACGTTGAACTTTTTCGTACATTTGTGTCCCTCAAGCCCGAAAAAGTATAAAATAATACCTGGGGGAACCGCTTGATCTTGCGACCAAGGAGTACTTTCATAATTAGTGCCACTGACCTGAAAAGTAAAAAGCGATCAAGGACACGTCGTTTTATTTCCGTATCGAGTTTGAAACGACAAAAACCCGGCAATCTTTTCCTGATTTTACGGTCAGAAAATAGCTATAAGGGGACCGTCTTTTAATTCCGTTTTAACGAGTGTAAAAGAAACGCTCGACAATCTTTTCATGTTTTAAGAGTCTGAAAAGGGCTTAAAAGAGAACTCCAAGGTTTCACTTTTTCGTAAGTTTTAACGAGTTCGAAAAAGGGATAAAAATGTACTCATGGTTTTCACTTTTTCGTAAGTTTTAACGAGTTCGAAAAAATGATAAAAATGTATTCATATGGCCGACTTTCAATTTAATTTACGAGTAGGAAAAGACGGAAAGATCTCGGCATTTTCATTTGTTTTACGAGAATGAAAGATAGCAAAATAATCTCGGTATTTTCATGAGTTTAACGAGTCTTGAAAATAACTGAAATTGACTCGAGATAGGTTTCATTTTTACAAAAGCTTGAAACAGAGAAAAACTATGCTTCAGAGTAGTTTCATTTTTACACAAGCTTGAAACAGAGATAAAACTGTGCTTGATGTCCCCTAAGCATAACTGCTAGAGTGCATGCCCCCCTAGCTTCATTTCATTCAACCATTTGGATGAAAAGAAGGTTCATGAACGAGATCGTTTGAAAGACCCGACCTAAAACTGTAAGAAAATTATACAAAAACTGAAATAACTAACCTAAATACTTAACATCTATGAGATCTAGTCAAACTCTCGACCCAAGTAGAGGAGGATTTGTTTCATTTTTTAACGAGCTTGACACAGGAAAAGAACTATGCTCGGATTCGGTTTCATGTTTACACAAGCTTGAAACGAAAAACTATGCTTGATTATAAGTTCACATGCCCCCAGCATAATGACGCAAAACGAGGTACATGCCCCCCAAGCTTCATTGCATTCAATGAGGTGGATGGAATGAAGCTTTACTTTCAAGATCTTGGAAAGAATTGTGGGAGTTGTTTCATTTTTTAAACGAGCTTGACACAAGATAAGGAACTATGCTCAAAACTACTCTCTACAGTCTACCTAACGAAAACTCTACTCTAAAAACCTATCCTTGTTTCATTTTTTAATGAGGTTAACACAAGACAAGGAACTATCCTCGAAAATCCTTGATTCATTTTTTAACGAGCTTGACACAAGACAAGGAACTATGCTCAACAAGTTCGCATTCCCCCAGCATAATGATGCAAAACAAGGTACATGCCCCCCAGGCTTCATTGCATTCAACTAGATGGATGAAAGGAATGAAGGTTTACTTTCAATATTTAACTTGAAAAGGGAGTTGTTTCATTTTTAAGGAGGTTGACACAAGAAAAGAACTATCCTCATACCTGATTCATTTTTTAATGAGGTTGACTCAGTAACAGGAACTATCCTCAAAATCCTACTTTCTACAATCTACCTACATATCCTAAAATCTACCTGATTCATTTTTTAATGAGGTTGACTCAGTAAAAGAACTATCCTCATACACTGATTCATTTTTTAAAGAGGTTGACACAGTAAAAGGAACTTTCCTCGTACACACTGATTCATTTTTTAACGAGGTTGACACAGTAAAAGGAACTTTCCTCGTTACAGCCTATTTCATTTTTTAACGAGGTTGATACAGGAAAAAACTATCCTTGTACTCACTGATTCATTTTTTAACGAGGTCGACACAGTAAAAGGAACTTTCCTCGTACCATCCAGTTTCATTTTTTAACGAGGTTGAGAGAGGAACAAACTATCCTCGTACTCACTGATTCATTGTTTAACGAGGTTGACACAGTAAAAGGAACTTTCCTCGGACTCCTTGTTTCATTTTTTAACGAGGTTGATACAAGAAAAAACTATCCTCGCACCTGATTCATTTTTTAACGAGGTTGACTCAGTAACAGGAACTATCCTTAAACCTGATTCATTTTTTAATGAGGTTGACTCAGTAACAGGAACTATCCTCGTAACTCCTTGTTTCATTTTTTAATGAGCTTGACACAAGACAAGGAACTATGCTCATGACTTCCAGTTTCATTTTTTAACGAGGTTGAGACTAGAAGAAACTATCCTCATAAACACCTGTTTCATTTTTTAACGAGGTTGGAACAGGAAAAGGAACTGTCCTCGCTACAGCCTATTTCATTTTTTAACGAGGTTGATACAGGAAAAAACTATCCTCGTAAACACTGATCATGGCTTCCAACTGGAAGAAAGACATGTCAATGGACACACCTTGATCATGGCTTCCAAGAGGTCTTCATCAGAAGGAAGAATACTTCTCTGGAAGGAATACATGTCAAGGGACTCAAAAGGGATAAGAACATCGTGTTCAAATAATCCCATAGAGTTTTCCATGTCAATTACCGGATCTAAATCAAAGGAAGATGAGCAAACAGTGGGAGGCTCACTTACATCGGTAACTGAAAACATGGGACCAGTTGCCACATAATTAACCCGTGGCGGGGTAGATACCACTTTAGAATCAGGAACATTTAGGGGTGTCATATTATTGGTAGTTGAAACAAGACTAGAGAATGAAAGCTGGTCTACAGTCACAATATGTCCATTGTGAGGGAAAGACATCACGCGAAAGAGTGTCGATACGACAGCTTTCATTGCATAAACATAGTCTCGCCCAAGGAGTAAATTAAAATCCAAGGGACCTCGAACTACCATAAGATCAACACAAACAGTTTTACCTTCCAAGGTAATAGAAAACTTAGGAAGGATCCCTAAAGGTTCACTAATTGTTCTGTTAAAAGCTTTCAGATTCTACATAATAGGCGCAAGCTGAGGGGAACCCAAAGCTTTCCAAACAGCTGAGGATAAAATACTAACAGAAGCACCTTCATCTACCTGAGTACGATGTATGTCCCTACCACCAGCCTTGACAATGATTTGGAAAGGGATGGAGGAAGGAAGACGAGGTTCTGTCAGTCTATTCCAATCAAAGGAAAAGACCTCAGTACTTGGAGGGGGTTCTGTAGAAACAGGTGAAATGCCCCCCGGCACAGAAGAATCCGATGTAACAAGAAGAACATCAGCGGTATGAAATTTACTCTCGAAAAGGAGAGTGTGATCGACCGAATGTGAAATTGAATCGACCACTTGATCAACTAATGGATCATCAACCTGAGTGACATGAGTTTCACTCTCCAATGGGAGAGTGTGATCGACTGTACTTGAATTTAGATCAATCACTCCGTCAGTTGACGGTAGGTTGGGAGAAAGTTTACGGTAACCAGTTGGAAATTCTTGTTGTGGAACAGTAAGGGTTTCCAACAATGTTGAGGCTTCATCCATGTGAGGGCAAATGTGAGTTTGATGACTCCCTTTGCATAACTTACAAGGAAACCTAACTTTACCCTTTTTCCCAGGAACCTGACTATCACTGGTTGATGGATCAATGGAAAGTTGATGAGATTTTTCTGACCATACTTCCAAGACCTTTGGAATACCAGGACAATTGACAAGGAAGTGGTCACCCTTACAAAGCCTGCAAGGGTATTTGGGTTTACGATGCATGTCGGAATTTTCCTCAACACAACTAACACTTACAGCCATGGTTGGTTGGTTGACTTCTTTCTTATCTTGCTTCTTCTTCTTCTTCTTCTTCTTCCCTTTCTTCTTCTTCTTAGCCTCCTGGTTACTAACATCAAGGCTTTTACCAGGCGAAGAGGAAGAAATGGAGGAAGAAAAATTAGGCGAAGAAGGTAAAGGGTCAACAGAAGGTTGGTGATGTTGAGATGGTGAACTCTGTTGAGGTGAAGCATCCGGTTGAGATGGAACAATTGGAGTATTTTGGGCCAACGAAGTTGAAAATAACCATATCGGTAACCAAGTCGGCCATATGAGTACATTTTTATCATTTTTTCGAACTCGTTAAAACTTACGAAAAAGTGAAAACCATGAGTACATTTTTATCCCTTTTTCAAACTCGTTAAAACTTACGAAAAAGTGAAACCTTGGAGTTCTCTTTTAAGCCCTTTTCAGACTCTTAAAACATGAAAAGATTGCCGAGCGTTTCTTTTACACTCGTTAAAACGGAATTAAAAGACGGTCCCCTTATAGCTATTTTCTGACCGTAAAATCAGGAAAAGATTGCCGGGTTTTTGTCGTTTCAAACTCGATACGGAAATAAAATGACGTGTCCTTGATCGCTTTTTACTTTTCAGGTCAGTGGCACTAATTATGAAAGTACTCCTTGGTCGCAAGATCAAGCGGTTCCCCCAGGTATTATTTTATACTTTTTCGGGCTTGAGGGACACAAATGTACGAAAAAGTTCAACGTGGAGTCTCCTTTTGTTTTTTCAGAGGGACGCACCTGTCCCTTAACATACAGAGCGTCCATGGACGCAGATTTTGTGAACATAGTCAGCGTCCCCGCAGGTAAGGCTAGAGAGAACCTGCGACCCCAGAGATAAACATAGTTTTTACAAGACTTTCTCTCTTCTTTGAGTTTGAGATGGATAACAGAGGCATGAGACTTGCCTAAGAGGGTAGCATGACTGTTGATTTGAGCCATACTAACTGTAAGTAGTCAAGGTGACATTTTTTAGTGTAACAAGGACCAGACCTAGACTATTATGGACTTTTTTATTATTTGACACAAGGATATAAGCCAGCAGGAGCCAGACATGAGGGAAATAACTAGCATGACCTTCTCCGTGAGATTATGGTATGCCCCTAGTGGAATGTAGCTGAGTGAATGGAGCGGGACACCTAAAAATGAAATGCATAAAGAGTTTTGATCTCTGATGGAGGGCTGACTAGAGCGACTCTAACAGATCGGACGTCGAGGCGGCTCTGATATTAACGAGAGCCGTCGGATGGGGAGGGCTCGATCCGACGGTTGACGGAACGGGGAGGTGGCGGGCAGTTATGGCACAGGAACCAACCAAGCATTAATGATTTATATGCATTACGGGGGTTAAAAAGCTTTGGGTTATGGTATTTTTCGGGTGCAGTTGTTTATTCAACCGAGTGATAAATAAACCCCGATGGTTTATGAATGTGAAAGGGCTATTGTTGAGTTCCCAAATGGACCAATAATTCCCAAAACTTTGTTATAAGGCTATAGTTTCCAGGGGTAGGGATATCATATATTTTTGGGTTTTTTGTATAGTTTTTTGGGTTCATTCCATCCACCTCATTGAATGCAATGAAGCTTGGGGGGCATGTACCTCGTTTTGCGTCATTATGCTGGGGGCATGTGAACTTATAATCAAGCATAGTTTTTCGTTTCAAGCTTGTGTAAACATGAAACCGAATCCGAGCATAGTTCTTTTCCTGTGTCAAGCTCGTTAAAAAATGAAACAAATCCTCCTCTACTTGGGTCGAGAGTTTGACTAGATCTCATAGATGTTAAGTATTTAGGTTAGTTATTTCAGTTTTTGTATATTTTTCTTACAGTTTTAGGTCGGGTCTTTCAAACGATCTCGTTCATGAACCTTCTTTTCATCCAAATGGTTGAATGAAATGAAGCTAGGGGGGCATGCACTCTAGCAGTTATGCTTAGGGGACATCAAGCACAGTTTTATCTCTGTTTCAAGCTTGTGTAAAAATGAAACTACTCTGAAGCATAGTTTTTCTCTGTTTCAAGCTTTTGTAAAAATGAAACCTATCTCGAGTCAATTTCAGTTATTTTCAAGACTTGTTAAACTCATGAAAATACCGAGATTATTTTGCTATCTTTCATTCTCGTAAAACAAATGAAAATGCCGAGATCTTTCCGTCTTTTCCTACTCATAAATTAAATTGAAAGTCGGCCATATGAGTACATTTTTATCATTTTTTCGAACTCGTTAAAACTTACGAAAAAGTGAAAACCATGAGTACATTTTTATCCCTTTTTCGAACTCGTTAAAACTTACGAAAAAGTGAAACCTTGGAGTTCTCTTTTAAGCCCTTTTCAGACTCTTAAAACATGAAAAGATTGCCGAGCGTTTCTTTTACACTCGTTAAAACGGAATTAAAAGACGGTCCCCTTATAGCTATTTTCTGACCGTAAAATCAGGAAAAGATTGCCGGGTTTTTGTCGTTTCAAACTCGATACGGAAATAAAACGACGTGTCCTTGATCGCTTTTTACTTTTCAGGTCAGTGGCACTAATTATGAAAGTACTCCTTGGTCGCAAGATCAAGCGGTTCCCCCAGGTATTATTTTATACTTTTTCGGGCTTGAGGGACACAAATGTACGAAAAAGTTCAACGTGGAGTCTCCTTTTGTTTTTTCAGAGGGACGCACCTGTCCCTTAACATACAGAGCGTCCATGGACGCAGATTTTGTGAACATAGTCAGCGTCCCCGCAGGTAAGGCTAGAGAGAACCTGCGACCCCAGAGATAAACATAGTTTTTACAAGACTTTCTCTCTTCTTTGAGTTTGAGATGGATAACAGAGGCATGAGACTTGCCTAAGAGGGTAGCATGACTGTTGATTTGAGCCATACTAACTGTAAGTAGTCAAGGTGACATTTTTTAGTGTAACAAGGACCAGACCTAGACTATTATGGACTTTTTTATTATTTGACACAAGGATATAAGCCAGCAGGAGCCAGACATGAGGGAAATAACTAGCATGACCTTCTCCGTGAGATTATGGTATGCCCCTAGTGGAATGTAGCTGAGTGAATGGAGCGGGACACCTAAAAATGAAATGCATAAAGAGTTTTGATCTCTGATGGAGGGCTGACTAGAGCGACTCTAACAGATCGGACGTCGAGGCGGCTCTGATATTAACGAGAGCCGTCGGATGGGGAGGGCTCGATCCGACGGTTGACGGAACGGGGAGGTGGCGGGCAGTTATGGCACAGGAACCAACCAAGCATTAATGATTTATATGCATTACGGGGGTAAAAAAGCTTTGGGTTATGGTATTTTTCGGGTGCAGTTGTTTATTCAACCGAGTGATAAATAAACCCCGATGGTTTATGAATGTGAAAGGGCTATTGTTGAGTTCCCAAATGGACCAATAATTCCCAAAACTTTGTTATAAGGCTATAGTTTCCAGGGGTAGGGATATCATATATTTTTGGGTTTTTTGTATAGTTTTTTATAGAATAGCGGTGGCAAAATGATAAAGGAGCTATACAATAGAGTCAATGTTAATATGAATATATGGGATGAAACTGTATGAATAATTAATAAGTTTATAGGGTGAGAAAACATAGGCATAAGGAAATGGAAGGAAAATGGAATGATTATTTTTACACAAGAAATGTGGCTTGTTTTGACCAAGTGAACATAGAGTTTCACTTAGTATTTCTCATAAAATGAAGTGAAGTAGGATCACTGGGCAGATCCCAATGTCCTTGAGGGGATATTAGTAAGAGTACTTGGGGGAATGAGAGGGGAAATTAGTCATGCTCTACTGAAATTTAGCTACTTTCCCATGATTTGTGATACTTATGAGATAGATCACATTTTAAACTGATCAGTAACCTGCTTCTGCAGCACCAGAATTACCTACCCATTCTGCTACACCTAACATTTTTTCTTCATCTTGTTTGGGTGCATTTGAACTAGCAAGCCCTTTCTTTCCTTTCTTTTAACTGTCCTACTATCAGATTTTACCCTTATTTCTTCCAAGGGCCTAGGTTAAGTAGTTGGGTTCCTTTGTTTCTCTACCTATTTACTCATCTGCCAAGCTTGAACTATTTGGATAGACCTATATTCTCTATTCTAAAACAAGAGATTTAAACGTGGACTGGCCAAGATTGAGTTGTTGGGTCACCCATTAAGTGTGACCAAATCATTGATTACATGATTTGAAATTCTTTGCAAAAATAAGACAGTAGTGGCATTTTGACTAGCCACTTTCCTGGTCTTTCTTTGGGGTTCATTTTGTTTTTTCTTGACCAATTAATTTTTCTTCCGCTTTGATTTTTCTTTTAGGGCATACCCTCTTTACATTTTTAAAATTTTTCTATTTTTTTGAAAATATGGAACCTTTGCAGCATGGAAAGGATGATCATATTTGGCATTTCCATAGCCAATCATCAAATATGACACCTATTGGTATAAGAACCTAACAACTGCGACTGTGACTCCTCTGGAGAAGTCACTCCTAAAGCAGTTTCCTGAAGCATTTATCATGAGACTGAGAACAGAGGCTTGAAACAGAGAGTTGTTTTTGTGTAGAGCTTAGTGTAGTTCATTATAGACACATTGAAGTAGTTTGAAGACTATTGAAGATCATGATGTGACTTAGAGATTTTTCTTGGATGTAATGAAGAGTAATGGTGACACCTTCATATGAAGACAGGTTGTCATTGATGTAGCAGCGAAGTTGTACATAGATAAAATTCAATGAAGAAGATTTTGGGAGGAGAGAATTACTACCAAACATATCTAGACAAAATATAGAAGTGGGTTGGAGCCCAGAGGGTTGGGGCCATGAAGCTTGGAGCCTCAAAAAAACAAGGTAGGTGCCTTCAAATATAGGGTCGGATCCCTTAGGGTTGGTGCCTCAGAATTGGAAGGATTGGTGTCCTTGGAGTTGGTGCTCCTAAATCCAAGGTTGGTGCCTTGACAAGATACGGTCGGAGCCCTTGGGGTTGGTGCCTCCAAATTAGAAGGATTGGTGTCCTTGGAGTTGGTGATCCTAAATCCAAGGTTGGTGCCTTGACAAGACAGGATTGGTGCCCTAGAGGTTGGAGCCTCACAAATAGACCAAGTTGGTGCTTGGCAATAGGTTGGAGCCTGGGAGTTTGAAGATTGGTGTCTTCATCTAGGGTTGGATCCCTATATACATTGTACTTGATTTATTGTAAATATTATATTAATAAAAGCATTTATTCCTACTCTTCATTTTTTTTCTAAATATAAATGATTTGACTAGTAAAAATAACAGTTGAAAAGGAATAATGGTTCATCCCCGCCAGTATTTCCAACAATTACTATCCGTTTTGGAACCCTTGATTCCTTTGAAATCATTTTTCTTTTATATCATGAGAATCCCTTGGTAGCCATGGCCTCCTAGGGGTCATGAACTAATTTCCATGAGCACAGTTCTTTTTGTGGTGTTAAGTGCATTAAAAATGAAACAAGATACCATGAGAAGAGTCCATTTTCTCGTGTCAAGCTCGTTAAAAAATGAGACATGGTCCCATGAGCATAGTTATTTTACCATGTCAAGCTCATTAAGAAATCAAACAGGTCCCATAAGCATAATTTTTTTAGTGTGTCAAAATCATTAACGAGGTCAGAGGTTATCATGTGCATATTTTATTTTATGTTTCAGGCTCAAATAAAAATGAAACAACACTATGAACATAGTTTTCTTTTTGTGTCACCTTAATTTCATCCATCCATATTGCATGGTCCTCTTCCTTCCTTCCTGGTCAAAATATTTCTATAAGTAACTAGCAGTCTATCTAAGTCCATAGGAAGAGTTGGCGGATAAAACGATTCTTGGGGGGGGAATTTCTTTGTTGTAATGCTTGGGGAAATGTACTTATCTCAAGAATAATTTTTCTTTGTTTCAATCTTCTGTAAAAATGATAATTATTCTGATATTAGTCTTGGTATCCATGCAGATATTTTTATTATCTATTCGGAATCCCTCCTTTGGACCTTCCATGACCTAGAATATGAACTCCTTGTTCCCTTATTTGTAATATTTTATGCTTTACCCTGGAAGGATTCCACACTTTATCCCTCGTTGTTGCCACTGTTTATCATCTTGTTTACGCAATATGAGCCTTGATTTTCTCATTCCATCAGCACTATCTTCTTGTTAGATTATTTTCTTTCACTTGGTGCTTTACCATTTCCTGGAGGAACCACTGTGGTTAGTGGTCTTATTACCCTCCCTCTTGACCTCTACATGTTTTGAGTAGTTCTATCATGACCTGAACCAATTTGTACCTTTTATACCATTCATTCCTCAAGGAGTAGTCCCCTCTAAGCACTTCTTAGACTCCCAAAATATGAAAATATTGTCGATTAATTGTCTCTTTCGAACTTGTTAGAGTAAATGAAAGGACCTCTGCCCATTATAAGTTTAACACTTTTATGCATTGGAGGGACTATTTATGAAATATTAATAATTTAGTCAAGCATGACTAAAAGGTTCTCTTGGGTATTGTTTTAGGCCTTTTAAGGACCAAGGGACTAAATTTAGGAAAATTAACCTCTTGGGGCTTTCTTTTTCTCCTCTTTTTCTGTTGAAAATGAAGCAAGAAAATATAAGTCTCGCTTTGCCTTGGTCAAACTAGATTAAAATTCGAATTTCTATTTTAGCATACATCTTGGAGGTAGTTAACTAAGGTGAAAAGGCACTTGTCACTCAATTAACTTAGTTAATTCAAGTTGGGGAACTTTGCGTTTAGTTTAGTATGATTGATTACTAATTTCTAGCAATCTATTTTAGTTAAATTGAGTTAAGATTAGTTAAACTAATTCTAACTGCAAGAGGAACTAATGGAAGTGTAAATTCATCTCACTGTGTGATCAACTAGTTAAGTAATCAGTCAACAAAAAATAATTCATGCATGTAGATAATTTAAGTTACCCAATAGAGATATAGGTTCAATGGCATTGTACTCTTAGTTGTAAGCTAATCCAACTTGTACAGGTGGTGCATGCGGTCAAAGATTAACTTAAAGGAAATAGGAGGTTGCTAGGATGAGGAATTGGCTAAGTATTGGCCAGAGTGAGTCAGTGAAGTAGTAAGATAGATTATACAGGTGCCAATTTTTCTGAAGCTTGAGAAAGAATATGTATTCATTGATATTCAATGATTAATGCAATACAACTAGGAAGGGAATTTTAGCAGTTTCTTTCCCCTAGATAAATATTTGTGTATGTGCGTTGAAACTTGATGTATGTTTATGATTTTGGTTCCCGATCATGAATTTCTTTCTGTAGATGAGTAGGGTAGATTTTAGTCTTATGTTTTAGTATATTACATGAGAAATCTTGAATCTACATAGGAAATTTATAAATGGTAAAAGAGTAGGATTCATAGTAGAGAAGAGAATTTGAAGTTGTCTTTGCAAGAGGATCGAAATTGCGGGATCAATTCTTCAAAGCTAACAGGTTCTATTTCTATGGACTAAGAATCAATTATGCCCTTGAGGGTATCTCAAATTATGTTTCTTGGTAGGCACAGATGGAGGAACTATTGGAAGACAATGGGTTGAATGAATTCATTGGTAATGAGATCCAAGAACAACCAACATCTGATGTTCAGGATCTAGCAGAATGGAAGAAGTGTGTATCCAAGGCCAGGAGGATCATATTAGAGGGAAGACTAGACCATATTGACTCTAAAATCAGTGGGAAATATTCTTCGTATGTAATGTGAAAAGAATTCGCATATTTGTTCCAAAATAGTAACGACCAGGAGGAGTTGGCACTTAAGGAAAAGCTTTGAAATGTCAAGGTGTAGAAGGGAGACAAAATACCATAGTACCTAGGCACATTCACACATTGTCATGATTAACTTGGGAGTTTTAGTGTTCTGATTGTATAATATGATTTGGTAAGCCTATCACTTCTAGGCCTTCCCAAGAATTGGCACAAATACCAGGATTTGGTAAATTGGAGGGAGAAACTACCAAATTGGGAATGGCTATGGTCCTCTTTGGTGCCATAAGAAATAAGGGAGAACACCAAAGGTACAACCTCATGCGAGTGTGATGATGAGGATAATTTTGTCTTGGTTGGAAAGGAAAATAAATGGAAAGGGAATAAATTCCAATCCAATGAAGAATATGGTCAATGGGGGAAGAAGAAAAACTTTTCCAAAATCAAGTTCTTTCATTGTCATGAGTTGGGACACTATGCCACAAAGTGTCCACACAAGAAGGTAGGTAAGAAGCCCTCAAGAGGAGCTACAGGTTAATCTTTGGCTTCACAATTCAAGGTGGACTTCACTCCCATTACATGCATGGAAAGCATAGTGATGGGGAGCGTGTAGTATCTAGATAGTGGTTCCTCGTTCCACATGACAGGCAACAAAGAAGTTTCATGTGAATTGGAGGAGAAATATCTCCATATTCATATTGAGATGATAGATGATGGAAGGTACATGGTGACTACTATTGGTACAACTACCTTTTAGAGGAAGTTTGGCTCCCCTCTCAGCCTCAAGGATGTGATGATTTTACCGTGTTTGAAGAAGAATCTAGTTTCCGTAGAGGTGTTGAAACATCATGACTATGATGTTATATTCATCAAAGGGAAGGCTTTCTAGGGACATATATCCATAGGACAATTGTACCACATCGGGGTTGAGGTGAAGAATATTTATAAATTAGATGAGTAAGACTATGTAACATTAAGCACAAAAGAAAAGAAGGTGAAAAGCCAAGATATTAGTGAATTATGACATAGAATACCTTGCCATTTGCATCATGGTTATTTGAATATCGAGAAACAGATTTTCGCAAGCCTCCCTAAATGAGTACTAGAGGAGTAGGATACATGCAAAGGGTGTAACTTAGGGAAGTACACAAAATCCACCTTCAATGATTAGGACAACAAGGTGCAAGAAATCGATGAAAGGATCCACTTTGATGTCTATGGACCACTCTAGACAATCTCCATTGCCAAAAAAACTATTATGTTATATTTGTAGATGATTTCTAACAGAAGTGCTATAAATTCTTCATGTAGAAGAAAGACCAAATATTCTCTAGGTTTGTTGAATTTGAAGGACTTGTTCGGAAAAAAGCTAGAAAGAAATTTAAGGCTCTTAGGAGTGAATGGAGGTGAGTATGTGTTGAATGAGTTTAGAAATTTATGTTCAAAGGAAGGAATTTGAAGGGAGTTGACAACACCCCACAACCCACAACAGAATGAGGTGGCTGAGAGGAAGAATACAAGTATTGTGAGAGCTACATGGGTGATGTTGAATGACCAAGGCCTACCACTTCACTTTTGGGCTAAAGCATGCAACACATTGGTCTATTTATAGAACAAGAGTGCTCATTGGATTCTTTGCATGAGTACACTAGAGGAAGATTTTTCAAGGAAGAAACCTGATGTTCCACAGTTCAGGATATTTGTATCATTAGTTTACCGTCATGTTTCCAAGGAATCAAGGAAAAAGTTAGATCCTACAACAGAGTTGGGGATATTTGTGGGGTACACAGAAGCACCTCACAACTATTGTGTGTAATTTCCATCCCTCAAGATGATAGTTGTTCATAGTGATGTGAAGTTTTATGAGGAGAATGCAATGAGGTGTTCCATTGAGAGGGAGTTTTAGTTACATTCAGATCAGGATCTTTTAGCTCCAAAGGAAGAAACTTAAGAAGTTGTGGAGTAGCCATAAGCAGAAGAGCATAGAATGGAGACACGCACTGAAGAAGAGACATCCAGAGAAGGAATAAAATGAACCAATGAAGCTGACAGATTATTGCATGATGCTAGAGAGAATGTGGGAGCACACACTTCATAGTGAAGGTACAAGAGGTCACTCGATCGGTACACTTGCTACATGGTGCTTATGAGTGATATTGTAGAGACTGAGTCATCCTCATTCGAGGAAGCAATAGAGAAACTAATATGGGTTGATGTTATGGTAGAGGAATATGATTCCATTGTCAAAAACAATGTTTGGGAAGTGGTCGCAAGACATGAGGACAAATCAGTGGTGGGTTCGATATGGATCTAAAAGCTAAAGAAAGAAACAAATGGAAGTAGAGAGAAACACAAGGCCATATTTGTGGCCAAGGGGTTCTCTTAGGTGGAGGGAATTGAGTATGACGATAACTTTGCTCTAGTATCAAGGTACTCATCCATGAAATCAATTCTAGCACTTACCTTATAGATGAGATGGAAGATCCAACAGATGGATGTGAAGATAACATTCCTTAATGGAGTTATTGAGGAAGAGGTTTACAATGAAAAATTAGAAGGCTTTGAAACCTTTGATAGAGAGACACATGTGTGTAGACTCCAGCAAGCATTGTATGGATTTAAGAAATCACCCCGTGCTTGGTACTCAAGGATTGACAACTATCTCACAGGGTTGGGATTCACCAAGAATGAAGCAGATGAAAACCTTTATCATATTATTGTAGAAGGTAAATTATTAGTTATTGTGTTATATGTCGATGATCTAATTTTAATGAGTGATGAGAAGTTGATCAGTTATTTCAAAGAGGATCTTGCAATAGAATTTGAGATGAGAACAGGGACTCATGCATTATTTCCTTGGTTTGGAAGTATGGAAAGGAGATGGGGAATTGTTTTCCTCTCAAGGACAATACTCCAACAAGATATTGAAGAAGTTCTGCATGGAAAGTAGAAAACACATGGAAACTCTTCTAGCAATTAGTTGGACGAAAGAGGATGCCAATTTAGGTGAGGAAGTGGAGGCTACCATTTATAGGAAGCTTGTGGGTTCACTTATGTATTTGGTGAACACATGACCATACATGTGTTATGCATTTAACCATCTTAGTGAATCTATGGTTAAGGCAACCAAACTGTATTGGAAGGTAGCGAAACATGTATTAAGATGCCTCAGAGGCACTACTCAATTTGGAATTTAGTACATAAAACCAAAGGGAGTGAGGCTACAAGGCTTCATAGATTCATATTGGGTGGGGATTCCATTTGATAGGAAGAGCACATCAAGAGGAATTTTTAGTGTTGGGTGAGTGGTGATTTCTTGGTAGACTAGGAAGCAGAGATTTGTGGCACTCAAATCAGCAGAAGCAGAGGACATGGATGCAAGTCAATAAACATGTGATACAATATGGATGAGAAAGATTCATGTTGGGTTATTAGGTGAGATGATGGATTCTACTGTGATTTACTGTTATAACGATAGTTGTATCAAAATCTCTAAGAATCATGTATTTCATGATCGATCCAAACATATCGACATACAATATCACCATCTACAAGATGGTGTGAAGAGGAATATTATGTTGTTAGAATACATTCCTATAGAGGAGAAAGATGCAAATGTTTTGACAAAGGATTTATCAAGAGGAAAATTCTAGTTTCATAGAGGTAGGATTGGGATAACTGATAATCCCTTTATTACTAAGAGGGACTGCTAAAAGTGCACAAGAAAATCTATGATTTAATTTTCCTTAGTCAAACTAGATTAAAATTGTAATTTCTATTTCAACAAAAACCTTGGAGGTAATTAACTGAGGTGACATGGAACTTGTGACTAAGTTAACTCAATTAGTTCAACTTGGTGAACCTTGATTTAAGTTCGTATGATTGATTAATAATTTATAGCAATATATTTTAGTTAAATGGAGTTAACATTAGTTAAACTTGTTGTAATTGCAAGAGGGATTAGTGGAAGTTCCAGGAGTGGAAGTGTAACTTCAGCTCACTATGTGATCAACCTATTAACTAATCAATCAACCAAAAATAATTGATTCATGTAGAGAGTTTGAATTACCCAATTTATATATAGGTTCAAGGGAAGTGTAATATTAGTTGTAAACTAGTCCATGTTTTACATGTGGTGCATATAGTTAGAGATCGGCCTAAAGGAAATAGGAGCTTGGAAGGCCAAGAAATTGGCTTAGTATTAGTCAGAGCTAGACAATGTGGTAGCAGGATAAACTATACATGTGCAAGTTTTACTAGATCTTGAGAAAGAATATGTATTCATCCATATTATTTTATTAACGTAATACAGATAGGAAGGGGTTTTGACTAGTTTCTCTCCCCTAGATAAATATTTGGGTATTTGTGTTGAATCTTGATGCATGTTTACGATTTGTGTTCTCTATCATGAATTAATTTCCACACATGAGTAGAGTAGATTTGAGACTTATGTTTTAGTACATTATAGAAATTTTTTTGAATATACATAGGAATTTCTACATTTTCAAAATCTCTAAAGGTGAACAAGAAGTCGAGTTATACCTTCGCTCAACTTTTAAAAACATAAACAACACAGGACTTATTAAGCATGACAGGGTTGAACCACTCCCTCTCCAGGGTCATTAAAATTACTTAGAAGGATTAATACGAAGGATGAACTTATAGATAAAACATATGTTATCCTCCTGAAGCTTGTCAAAAGTGTTTATAGAAATGGTGGGGAAATTGGGTAAATAATGCATGAAACCTATTTATGGAAGTGAGTCGCCGTTGAACATTACAATCTTTCACCTTCACGACTGTTTTTGGTTGGGGAATCTGCTTTCCTCTCTGTTGATCACACTTTATCAAAAGTATTCATAATGGTTCTTTAAGTCAATGTTTCCAACTCCATACAAGTGTCGCTAATATGTTCAAGAGAAGTCCACCATCACTTCAAATCTTCTGCAATACCTTGAGCTTTATTCCATGTTTGTTTCCCCTAAATCAGCTCAAAATCATCACATTCTATCTCAAATCGTAATACATGTTTCGTGTCATTGATGGTGAATGCATTAAGTCCCTCCTGGGATGAGTTACATCCTATCAACAACATCAACTTATCTAGGAAGTTGATTTAGAAGATCCCTTCTATTCCTTGGAATTTTCATACCTTGATGGAAAGTATCCTCAATTTTGACATCAACTTATCATGATTGGCCTTTGACCAAAAGATTTTGTGGGGTGTTCAGAATCATCTCATCCATTCACACCTCAAGGATTGTAGATAGTACCTTGACGGTAATTACCATTATTAATGGTTCTTCTTGTATATGTTAAAAATTTTCATCATTGGTCAGTAATCAGATGGTGTCTACTATGTTTGACTCCAACACATCTATTCACATGGTTATATTCATGCTATTGTGTGCTAAGGTAGAAGACCCCATATATAGTTTCACCCATCTATGCTGTAATTTTAGGATTCATACAAAACCTACAAAGTATAATGGCTGTGATTTTACGGAAAGTCGTCCAAGCATGGGTCCACTAGTATATGTAATAAATGGACGTGAATTTGATCACTATACATGTTTACTCTGAGTATGAGTATGCCTACCTTAGTGGTGATATCACGATGAGAATGTATTGTAATAGTAAATTGGTGATCTCAGCTAGTATATTCTTGATCCAGAATTTTCACATGGTAGAGCACTTTAGTCCTCAAACATAACTTATCACTTTGTAATTTAGGGTGGAACCTATTACAGGTCATTTCTCACATTGAAACAAATGGCATTGAACCAAGATCTATCATCATCCATTTACACTTCACAATCATCCACTAAAAATCCTAAAGCATCCCCTTTATAGAAGTTACAAGAGTCTTGAATTACATTAGGTAAAAACTCTAGTTTTGTGGGTCATTACACTTATATTAAAAAAAATGCACTCACATATGTTTCACACAAGGAAACCATGATGGATAAGACAAGTGTCTTTCCCGCAAAGTGAAACTAACACCTATAAATGAGGAAAAATAAAAATTAATTTCGAAGTTTTTCTCTCTACAAGCTTTGGAAGCGGTTTTAACTATTTAATGTTTGATCATATCTCAAACTCATACCATTTAGGTTTGATCTCTTATCCCCTAGAACATACCCCACCCTAATCTGGATATAAGCCCTAGAATGGTAATTCCAAAATCACCTTATTTAGCCTATAAATTCATTGCCTCCAATAGAGTCTAGGTTGGCTTTTGGAGACTCTGAATTATAAATTTATGCTACTCATTTGTGTCTAGAGGTCCATAATCCATCCATGTGCTTGAGGTGTAATTTAATGCTTGCTATTCAGCAATGGAAGGACAAGGTATTTGGGAGAGGTTCACAAGGTTAAGCCCTATAAGGCTTGTAATTTTCTTTTGTGTTGATTAATATAAAAATGCATTATTTCTCATATAGTTATGTGTTTTTTATGCATATTTATAACATTAATCCTTCACTACTTGTTTAGAGTTTCTTGTATATGTTATTTATATGTTTTAGTTCTCTTGCTTCTTTTGGACGATCTGCATGTTCCACTTATAAAAATTCCAGTTGGAGTTGGAACTAATAAGTCTAGAGAAAGAGGAAGCTTGCATTGGATTCGAAGTAAATTTTCTTCCCATATTTCAAACATATCTAAGGAAATCATAATATTTTCATCTTGGTGGCTTCTAGACTATCCCACTAGGTCTAGGGAGCTTTCTTCTATCCGTAGAAACAATCTATCCGCAAAACACATTCCCTCGGAAGAATTTAATCCTAAATATATGTGGTTTAGTGCTTCATTGAGTGATGCATTCATGGCTTGTCTTCTGGATAAATATATCAAGACTTTCAATGGGGTTCCCTACTTATTTATTACATGCATATGGAGGTCTGGGAATTTAAGTGTTCTTTATGACTTCTATGTGCATCTTAAGACATGTTCCAAAAATGTTTATGTGACAAACCTTGAATGTAATTTGGATCCTAAAAAACCCAAACAAAGGATTGTAATCATGCTTTAAGTTGACTTGCATTTTCCATGGGCTTATTTTAATGATACGTGTCAGGGACACCCCCCTCATTATGGCACGGGATTAGTTTTATATAAGGTTCCTCACCTCAATTTTTTTGCTCTAGTTCCTTTTATTCCTCTACTATTGGTTCTTTAGGAAAAATTTCTTCTTCTTTGCTAGTTACTTCTAATTCGTGTTCAACAAGTTGTTCACCTGTTGAAGAGAGGGACATGACTCCTCTAGTTGCAGATGTAGGTTCTTTTGCCACTACTTAGATGAAGTTAGTTCCTATATAGGTATAATTATAATATATATACCTTAGGAAATCTTATTTTACATGCAAAATATGGAATGCATGATATGGATGGTGATGTGGCCTTACAACATGACATTTTATAGTGGGGGTGGTTGGTGACGGTGGAATTCTACTATTTCCTATAAAAAATATACCCTAGAATCTTTTTCCTTGTACATGCTTCCTAAATAATTTTTAACATGAATTTAAACTATGCATATAAAAATGAATGCAACTAAACTGAGATGTAATTACAACAAATATGGACGGGAAGAATCCCAAAATACTAAAGGGTAGGATCTTAACCCTCATGTTACTACTCCTAAATAGAGTTGCATAAACAAAAACACATTCTAAACTGAAAGGAAATGATTATGTATTGTCAGGCCAGGGTAACTACAGAATACGCAGAAGAAATTGATTTATTATTTCATTAGACGGCTATTGTTTATATACATAAAATGGACGGATCAGTTCATCTTCTTGATGACTGCTCACATTCCAGGTTACCCAACTGTTGAAGATTAGGTGTGAACATTCCCCCCCTTAATCTAAAGGGATGATGGTGAGTCCAAGCATCGTTCTGAATCTTTCAAGCTTTTCTCTTCCAAGCGCTTTGGTGAAGAAGTCTGCAATTTGATCATTTGTGAAACAATGACAGAGATGGATTGTTTTGGCCTCAACATGATGTCGGATGAGATGATATTTAGTATTGATGTGCTTAGTACGATCATGGAACTTTGGGTTCTTGGCCAACTTTATTGCAGAGGTGTTATCAATCATGAGTGGAGTTGATTGTACTTGTTTTACCTGCAAATCTTCAAGAATTTTCCTGAGCCACACAATTTCTTTCGTTGCTTCAGCTGCTGCCACATATTCTGCTTCTGTTGTGGAATCTGTTGGAACTGATTGTTTGCGTGATCTCCAGGAGACAACTCCTGATCCAAGACTCATAGCATATCCTGAAGTAGATACCCCAGTTTCTTTGTCTCCATCAAAATCTGAATCAGAGTATCCAATCAAGCTGAAGTCGTCCACCTGTGTATACTTGATTCCAAGGTCTTGAGTTCCCTTCAAGTACCTTAGAACTCTTTTTGCAGCAGACCAGTGTCCCTCACAAGGCTTTTGCATAAACCTGGAGAGGATTCCAACAGCAAATGAAATGTCTGGTCTGGTAGTAGTGAGGTAGATGAGACTTCCTACAAGCTGTCTATACTTTGTTGCATCCTCAAATTCCTTTCCTTCAATAGATGTGAGCTTCAAGTTTTGTTCCATTGGAGTAGAAAGAGGATTGCACTATTGCATGCCAAATCTGTTTAACAAATCTCCAATGTATTTCTTTTGAGAAAGAAATATGGATTTTGGATGTTGGGTTACTTCAATGCCAAGATAGTAATGAACATAGCCCAAATCAGTCATTTCAAAACTTTTTCCTAATTCTTTCTTTATGGATGCAATATAGCTTTCAGTGTTCCCTGTCATTAAAAGATCATCTACATATACCACAAGATATACAACTGTTTTGCCAACTTTCTTGACAAATAAAGTTGCATCATCAAGATCAAAATGTTTGAAGTTGAGTTTCAGAAGATGCTTAGTTAGTTTTTCATACCAGGCTCATGGTGCTTGTTTGAGGCCATACAAGGACTTCACAAGTTTGCATACTTTGTGTTCATGTCCTTTCATAGCAAATCCTTCACGTTGGGACATAAAAACATTCTCTTTTAGATATCCATTCAAGAATGCAGTTTTTACATCCATTTGATGGACTTTCCAACCGTTCTGAGCAGCTAGTGCAAAGAGTGTCCGGATGGTGGCCCATTTTGCTGTGGGGGAAAATTTTTCCTCATAATCGACCCTTTCCTTCTATGCAAAACCTTTTGCCACAAGCCTATCTTTGTGCTTGTCAAGTGAGCCATCAGCTTTGTACTTGTTCTTGTAGACCCACTTGCAACCAATTGGTTTGGTTCCAAATGGAGGATCAACCAGCTTCCAAGTGCCATTCTTTATGAGGGCATCATACTCCTTTTGCATCGCTTCTTTCCATTCATCATGAGAAGCAGCTTCTTTGAAGGAAGTTGGTTCAAAATCTATAGACAATTTCAATTCACAATCATAAGTAACATCCATATCAACAGGTGAATTAGAGTTATCTACATCACCTCCATCTTGTTAGTTTGTATTTATGGTTCCTGTTTTTCCAATTTCATCAGGATGAACACTTTCAAGTGTCTTTGTCAGCCACTTTGGGGGAGCTTTCTGAGATGGTCCAGGCTGCTCTGTTGATTGAGTTGGGACTGAATGAAGATTGAGTCTCCCAATTCTATCAATTACATCACTTAAAGCATCGTCTGTTGTTGGAGTTTCATGAAGGGAGATTGTTCTTCAGAAGAAGATTCCACATGTTGTTCTAGTATAGTAATCCCCCCTTCAAGATGTGGAATCTGATTATCAAATTCTTGAAATGATTTTGTTTTTGTGAATATATACAAGCGATCAAGTTGCCGCTCAACAACATTGTCAGATTTGGATGATTCAAGAAAAATGACATCTCTAGATAAATCAAACTTTTTATTTACTTCATCATAGAGGCGGTATGCTTTAGATGTGTTTGAATATCCTAGGAAGATACACTTACGACTTCTAGAACCAAGTTTGTTTCCATGTACCTTTGGTATTAAAGCATAACAGGTGGAACCAAAGATCCTGAGATGTTTTACCGAAGGAACATGTCAATACCACAATTCATAAGGAGTCTTGTTTCTTATAGCACTAGATGGACATCTATTCTTTATATATGCAGCACATAGAACAGCATCAACCCAAAACATTATCTTTACATTTTTGAAGAAAAGCATGGATCATACCATATTCAAGATTGTTCTATTCATTCTTTCTACTACACCATTCTGTTGGGGATTATAAGGTACAATTGTTTGATGTTTGATCCCATGTTGGCGAAGATAGTTTTCAAATTCATTTGATGTATATTCTTTTCCATTATCAGTGCGAATAGACCCAATATGAGATTGTGCATCATTTTCAATCCACTTATGAAAATTCTTGAATGTTTGAAAAGCATCAGATTTGTTCTTCAATAAATAAACCCAACACATTCTAGTGTAATCATCAATAAATGTCATGATATATTTATTTCCATTTGCAGAAGGAACAGGAATTTGACCACATATATCTGAATGAATGAGTTCAAGCTTCCTATGTGCTCTTGAATGTGAATCATGAAAAGACTATTTTCTATGGTTTCCTAGAATGCAAGCATCACATTGCTTATGTTTTCTAGGAATTGTAGGCAAACCAGCAACACCATTTTTCTTCAACAAACGGAGACTATCATAGTTTAAATGTCCAAATCTAGCATGCCATAATAAACTTGACAGAAGCGTACCTTCTTCATGATGAGAAATATATGAGAAATGTTGTGCATGAGCAGAGGTTCCGTGAAGTTTAACAAGTCTTTCTTCTTCTATACCCCTAATCACAAGTGAGTGGTCAGATGCCTTTCTTACCTCAATCTTTCCATCAAACATATGAATGGAGTGACCATGCTGGCGGATGTGGACTAGGGACAACAAGTTTCTCTTGAGCTGTGGGAGATATAGAACATGATCCAGAAGAAAGTCTGGAAGACCAGGCAGTTTAATCCTGATTGTGCCAAGCCCTGATGGCTTGATTTTTGACTGATCTGCAAAGTATACTGCTCCATCAACATTGTCAGCGAAATCTTCAAAAAAATCTTTCCTATGAGTCATATGACAGGTTGCTCCTGAATCAAGCAACCAATCATTTTTCGAAGAAGCAAGTGAAGCATTAAATACATCTTCATTTACTCTAATGTTACATTGTGCTTCAATATAGTGTGCGGATTCAGGTGCTTTACCTTTTTCTGTATCATCATTTTTACCTTTCTGCTGGTTTCTTCTCTGCTCAATTTTGTCCCATGGGAGCTTGCATGTAGAAGCATCATGTGATCCATTTCGTTTGCAGCGAATGCAATGCAAATCTGCTTTTTCTCCTTGAGAATGTCTGCCCCCCCTGCCTCTGAAGTATCTTCCTCTTCCTCTTCGTCCACCTCTTCCTCTTGTAGAATCTTGAGCAGGATGCTTTTCTTTATGAGCAAGGCAAACAGTCTCTTCAGAAGATTCAGGGACTGTCTTCTTTCCAAAGGCTTTCTCTCTTTCAGCAAACTTTTTCACAAGAGAGTCAAAGGTTATATCTTTAAGATTTCCATTTGCTTGTAATGACTCAAGATAATTGGAGTAGGTAGGATAGAGTGCTTTGAGAAAGGCAATAAGAGAGATATCTAGCTCAACCTTAGTGGATTTAATATCATGCATTATAGACTTTATTTCAGATGCAAGAGCAAGAGGATCATTATTTTTCAGTTCAAGAGTGAAGAGTTTAATCATGAGCTGAACAACTTCAAGTGCAGAATGTGTATCATAGAGTTCTTTCAGCTTTTGTAAAGCTTCAAAGGAAGTGGAATAGGATGAAATATGACGACTTACTTCTTCATTTATGGATGCTGCGATCAATGCATAGGATTTCTTGTTATTGTTTTCCCAAATGACAAGTTCTTTATCTGATGTAGGCTGCACAGGGTCTTTGTCTTCTTCTCCGATGCACACTCCTTTCCACAACTCATTGTAGATGAGGGTGTGTTTTACCATCCGAGACCATTCAGAATAGTTCTCCTTGCTAGTGAGAACTATTCCGACCATAGAGATGATTGAATGCATTCTGTAAAAATTACTTCTGCTGATAAAAAATCCTTACATTACAGCCTTCAAATCCTTCTGATATTTGCTATAAGCATCAAAATTTCATTGTACATATCACTGCAATACTACTATGTTTTGAAAAAATGCGCAAGGGATCACTTCAATATATCACTTCAATGTATATCAATTTATCATGCAACACTACAAATGTTTTGATATATTAAACACTTTGACTGATATAACTTGAATGCTTTGAAAACTGCCTTGAATGATATATATATAAACACTTTGAGAAACAACGCAATACACTGAATGCTTTGAAAAACTGTTTATATAGGTGGCGCAATACTATAGCATTACCATTCAAATGATAAAGAATTGTGCAATATTATAGGCATTCAAATCAAAAGCCAAGACCTACGCGGGCAGAAGCAAATTCAGAGATCCGATCTTCTTATCGTAGATGCCAAACAACTCTTGGCATTCTTTGGACAACCGATTCTGCTCTGCGCTAAATCATTACAATCCCTAGCTCTCTTGAAAATCGTTCCATCACGCACAGGGATCTATTCGAAAGATGAACCACCAACGAAGCTCTCCAAAGATGGCAGCAGTTGTCGCTGTTTGGAAAAGCCTTTGTGCATCAATACACAATCTTTCTTCCTTGCGCCTCAGGACAAGGGCTACTTTGTTTCAAACGATGTATTTAGGTACTTTGTATCCTGTGCAACCAAATGTGAATCTTTATCATATATTCTTCTTGGGTTCACTTCCGGTGAGAGCAAGGAATCGCATCGACATCACTGCCGGTGAGAGCAAGGAATCGCATCGACATCACTGCCGGTGAGAGCAAGGAATCACATCGATATCATGGTAAAGAGATCTACCGGATGCCCACCAAAATTAAAACCCTACGTAAACTACAGCGCTCGGAACCTGCAACGAATCCGACTAAACTCTCAGGAAAACCCACGGGAAAACATGAAGACGAGCTCCACAAGAGACAACAACAAGACCCAGTCAATTCATGACGATGTCAAGAGAAAAACCCACTGCATTCAATGGGAAAAGAGGTCTTCAATGGTCTTACAAAGATTTTTAGAATGGGAGCAACACTCGATTCTTCGCCCAAGCCGTCTACCTCCTCGGATGAAACAACAGCTTGCGAACCGTCTATCGTCTCAATGAGCATTGGGTCCAACGCATCTCTATGCAACGACAGAGGTGGTGCAATGCACCATCATTTCTGGGCAGGCAAACGTTCAGGCAGAGGCGCCAGGCAAACGTTCAGGCAGAGGCATTATTAGAGGAGTTACAAGGAATCTGGGACCTGCGCTTTGATACCATGTCAGGCCAGGGTAACTCCAGAATGGGGAGAAGAAATTGATTTATTATTTCATTAGACGGCTATTGTTTATATACATAAAATGGACGGATCAGTTCATCTTCTTGATGATTGTTCACGTTCCAGGTTACCCAACCGTTGAAGATTAGGTGTGAACATTTATACTTCCTTCATAATGGTTCCAAATTTTTTGAGTAATTTAATTATGAGTTAAATTACTTAGTGTTAAATTATCAATCCAAGTTCATACACTTGTGAAGCACACTTGCACAATATATGTTAAGAAATTGGCTCTCAATTGAAAAGGAAATCTAACCTATTGAGATATATTGCAAGACTAAAGTAAAATCCTAATTGTGAATATATATAAAATGAGAACATACATTTTATTGTTATAGGAAATAAAATACAAGCTTCTAGAAAGGAAATAGGATTTGATCAATGGAAGGCAATAAATTTTGTTGAGAAGGAAATCCTTTCAACGGATAGAAATGATCTATCTAGTCCTATGGGAGGATCTAGCAACAAGAAAAGAAAATATGTAAAATTTCCTAGTTTATACCATAAAACACAAAAAAGGATAGATGACGTGCCTCACTATGATGCTAACATCCGTTGGTGTCGTCCTTGACTCTTTTATTTCCAAGATCAATATCCTCTTCACCATTATGGATGAATACATGCAAGGAAGATCACGTGGAGACAAAAAATGCATACATAGAAAGTTTGTTTTGATATAAACCATGTAATGTATTATTAATAGATCGTAAAGGGAGCATTACAATCATTTAATCCTTGATGTTGGAAGCCTCCTTTAGGTGAGTTTCCAATTCCTAGTATTAACCTTCAATCACTCCTTTCTCCTTAGCAATATGGGCAATAACTGGGGATAGTTCAGCACTAGGAAGGCAAACAATCATTAGCCAACCATTAGGGGATAGTAGGGACCTCATATATAGGGAAGGAGAGGGAGTTGGTGATGAATGAAAGGAGGGGGAAGTTTCACTTATGAAGGGAAATATCCATGAAAATAGGATCAAGGACTAGGAATGGGAGGTATTGTTCCAATATCCATTCACCTGTAACCAACTCACCATTCTTCAGACTTCTACTAAGAGAACCTTCTCCTTCATTTTGGGAAAAATTTCCTAACAAGGACTAGCACGAATTTTCTTGATAAAAGTCACACTGGAAGCGGTAGGAGAGTATCATGCAACAAGTGACCAACATGGGTCACTAGTTATGCAAAACTTGTTGATCCTAAAAAGCAAGGTTTTTGACAAGTTTGTTCAGAATTATTTCAAGGAAATTCTTCTTATTTTCTCCAGGGATACTTTTGAACATGTTTCATGGTGAATATTGTTGGGCAGCAGATCCCCCCGTTGCATGTTTCTGGGGCTTGAAGCCTGAGTTTTGGTCTAGTGTAATGTAAAGACCGTGTGAAATGCGGGCACGGAGCACAAGAGTCTAGGGTTGTCCGCCTTAAAATAATGTAAGTTAATGTATAGTATGTCGGTCTACACATGGTCTGCAGACCATGGGATTGTATAAATAGAGCGAGGCTCTAAGTGTAAACATAATCTTAGTTTTGACAAGTAATAGATAGATACAAAGGCATGGCTAGAAGATGGAAGTGAATCTGAAGTGTATTGGGTTGTAGTAGTAGGTAGAGGCTCTGTAGCTGATTATGCAAAGGCCTAGTAGAGTCCGCAGCTGAGAGCATGGACCCCCACAACTGAGTGTGCAGAGCAGAGTCAGGTCTGTAACTGAACTTGAGTATTAATAAAGATAAGATTAATTGATTCAGAATATTGTGTCTGTTTGTAGGTCAATATTTCTATGTTTTGGTTATCTTTATGCAGTTATATTGTTTTCAAGTAGGCGCGATTATTTGAAAGTCGGATAAGTAATAAGAATATTAGGCCCACACAAACTAAGTTAAGCACTAATATAATAGCACAGTAAGGATCATATTAGAATAATATTGTATTCACAAAGGTGCGCATGGGTTGCGAAAAATAGAAATTTGTGCAGAGCAGCGCAACATGTAGATTAGGATTGCAAACCTCCAAAACCTTCATCAAGACATCCATAGGGTGTGGAAACCTGGTTCCAACACCCTCCCATACTACTTCCGGTGAGACCTTAGTCTGCACTCCATGAATTGTTGCCGAAAGGGCCAGTAGTATCGAGATTTTCTTTGCTAAACTCATTGTTGAACCTGGGTCAGGTCCCACGTAGCCAACAAATGGTTTCGTTACCGCGACTGGGATCTGCCTAAGGGATGTCTAATGTCATGCCACCCGAACCCATCAAAGAAGGAAATTAAAGAGTGGTTGGACAAGAATATTCATGAGTTCACGACACAGGAAAATAGTACTCCGTAGGTATCCGAGAAAAGGTGACTGGTTCATTACGTGTATATGGAAATCCATGAGATTTTCTTTACATCCTTTCCCTCTGAACTATATGAGTGGGTCGCGAGATTAGCCGATAGCCATCGAAGGTGTAAGCTCAACCAACCGATAGTGTTGACTCCAGAATTAGTGCACAGACTAGAGGCATTAGAAGACAAGATTGTGCGAGTTGTGGACCATTGGCTTTACTAGATAATAGGGGGATATATGACTGAGTTTACGGTAGACATGATAGTGAGCTACGATGAAGCAGCATGATGTTTTTTCAAGGGACCACAAGGTAAGTACATTAAATCTTTGAATACCTGGATTAAGATGTTGTTATGTGAAAATCAGGTTATGCGAATACATTAATGTTTGGAACGACGTGGAGCGGAAAGATCTACATAGGTAGCTGGGAATTAGGAAACAACCCTTTAATCTCACCTTCGCGAGAGAGAAAGGAAGAGCTTGCTCAGGTTCCTCTGAGAAGTGTGGTCAGATTGATAAGGCAGTGCATTCCACAATCACCACCTCCATCAATGCCGCCACCCACTTCACCTCCTTCACCTCCATCTTCACCCACTCCACCTCTACCAACCCCATAGTTCAGCATGGTGAGCATGATCAAGCTATCCATATTGAAAGGAGTAGGAAACGAGGATCCAGACCAATTTTGGTTCGTGGTAAGAGCAGTGTGGGAAGTGCAAGGGGTCACGAACAACAACATTAAGAAGGCTACATTTGTGAGTGCGCTGCAGGATCACATGCTGACATGGTATATCAAGCACTTTAATGACCACCCAAATGCAAGGATAGTAGAGGTCTAGAATGCATTGAACAGAGAATTTAGCTGACTGAAATTAGAGACAAAGTCAATCTTCGGGTTTAAGGAGATCGCGGTGCTTCTAGGCGAGACCCCCTGGGATCTGGATCAACATATGAAGAGTACGATCCGCCAGGCTAATATGACGCTAACGTATGCACAACACAGCACCACACATGGTTTGTGGCATATTTGACACCACACTTGAGGATGGTGTTGTCACAATAGAAGCTTTCAACCTAGGCCGAAGCATTGGAAATGGTGATGAGGTTACATGAGACCCTGATACAAGATCCTGGGTTGGGATTTCAACAAATCCACGTGAAACTATAGAATCATTGCTTGGAAATGTAGAGCTTGAAGCAAGATAGGGTACCGCGGCTAGAGGCGCGCGAGGAAGGATGGTGCATAAAATGCAAAGGCCAGGGCCATGACAAGGATCACTGTCCAGTATTTGCGAACTACTTGGCAGGAGGGTGACCAATGCCATTGAGACTAGAGGCACAAGCAGGGCCAAGTGTGACACTCGCGTTATGGTGCACGATCTCTCAGATAGGAGGAAAACACATGATAGATAATTGTCATTTGTTGCAGAAGTATACGCAGACTCCCCAGAAGTCGTTTTGTAATTTCTGCAGGTCAGTAGGCCACGATGAGTGCACTTGTTGCAGCTATGAGTTAATGATGGATTAGACCCCAACCTATAGGATGCAAACAGAAATGCGAACCCTCGAACTAGCTGCAAGGATGACGTGCATTGGATTTTATGGGCGAGGTCGAGGACGAGGAGAAATGGGACTAGGAAGGGGCCATAGACAGTTAATTTGTTACAATTTCGGAGGACCAGGGCACTACGCCCTTGATTGTACCACGCTGACAAGAATATCCTATTCATACTATGCTTAGTTTGATCATGAAATGGTAGATTGTCCTATGTTGATCACACAAATCCGTGAGAAAGGGGTACTCCAACCTCGTCCAACTTAGAATATCCAAATGATGAGGTTTGAACCTCGAGAAGAAGACCCAAATGTGAACATGATGCTTAGACGTGGTGCAACCACCGGGGAAGATAAGGGCAAGCAGCTCGAGGAAGACACATAGGTTTGCAAGGCTCCTACAAAGGAACCTAAGTTTGACATAGAACATGCAAAGGAGACGTTCATGGAAGCTAAGAAGAGCTTCGTTGAGGCCTCCACTTCAAGAAGTAAGGATCAACTAGAGCCAGGGATGGATCCTTCCATGCTCACTACCTTTTTGGAGACATGCATGAAATGGTTGCATGACAACAAGGTCGTTAAGGGACTATAAGAGCTGATCACTAGGTGTGCAGGGTCGAGGAAACGGCGCATAGTCCAGAAACTCAGAAAGAATGCATTGCACACTAGGAGGGAAATGAGATTGACGGCGCAGATTGGTAAGTACAAAATGGATCAGGTCATCCTAAATGTGGGATTAGACATGAATGTGTTACCGAAGCAAACATGGGAACACATGGGTAGGCCTGCGTTATAGTGGTCCCCTATTCAACTATGAATGGCGAACCAATAGAAGATTTTTCTCATGGGGAGGTTGCATGGGGTAACAATTGATATCAAAGGCGCGGGCACACAGACAAAATTTGAAGTAATAAATATTGTTGATGACAGAAATCCCTATCCCGCGTTGCTAGGAATAGACTGGGCCACTAATATGAATAGAGTCATCAACCTAAATAAGTAGAAGATGATATTCGAGAATAAGTCCTACACGTAGTAGTCTCACTAGACCCAGCCGAAGGAGCGTGCTATTCCGAACAAGTGCACGACAATGAAAGCGACAATGAGTTGGATTGTATTTACGAGATAACAGTGCAAGACAAAGAGTGGGTGAACCCAAATGCAGATGGGAGAATCTCATGGGAGCGCGATAGCTCCTGTACTTCGGATTTAGATGAAGAAGTAGAATGCTCGCAGAACTGGTTGCACGAAGTGACAATGCTGAATTGCAACATGATGATTAGATCACTATGTCATGTGACGAAAGAGCAAAGGAACTACCAACATATGATGGAGTGATAGTGGTGGATGAATTCTTGGACAAATTTGAAAGGGCGGTACTGGAACAACAACGGTACAGTGTGCTGGAATGGGTACTATGTGCAACGCCCACATAATGGTGGAGTACGCATCAGGAGACCATTGTAAACTAGTGCAAATGTAGAAGGTGGATGTGCTTATGGTTTGTAAGCCCCCAGCATAGAACGAGAGTCGGGCATCTAGGACGAAGCAGCTTGCGCACCCACCTGTGTCGATGGGTGAGGACATGTGCCGTGTAGTACAGACAAGCACACCCCTAACTAAGGATCGAAAATTGAAATCAAACACATTCAAAAAGCTATGTGAAATTATAAATAGAGTTCACTAGGCGAGACGAACTGATTGGGACCTGCACATACCCACAGTTCGATGGGCCTATGAGGCCATGAGCAAAAACCTAAGCACGGAAATGACTCCAACACTGACTATCAGAGATGAGACCATAAGAGTAGAGAGGAATCCCCAGACAACAAGTCCCACAGTTGGGATAGTACGCAAGGACCTGGGTATAGGAATTATGTAGTTATACAAAGCCATTCGGTGAGGGGACTTGAAACTTCATGAACTCAAAGAAGATCAGGTACGGCTAAGAAAGAAAAGCATGGTATTGGACGAAGAGATCAACAAACTGGAAACCAAAGTCATGCAAGCATGCTGCACCGAGAAACTACGCATGATGGGACAAGCTATAGCCAGCCATACTACTGCATTAGAATAATTTTTGGCCCTGCTACCATGGCTGCGACTGTACCTTACTAGACAAAGTAAATAGGAGAGCACACCATACAAGGACGAACACGTATAGATGGATGTGAGGGTAATTGAGTGATGCTCATGGACTAGGTTGGAAGGTAAATTGAAGCCTCGCATAGGTGGTGCGACCACCTAACTATCCATGGAGAGCACAGTCTTAATGCTCCAAGTAGTTGAAAGAGAGCACGGGACTATAAAAAAGTTTGTATGGGAGCTGCGCGAGACAGATGTTGTGTGTTGTTGGGGGTTGCGCTCCTGCATGGGTATGTTAGGAGATGGCCATTGGTGTTACTATTCATGAAAAGAGGTCCAATTTAAGGCACAAAGGAGTGGGAAGCGTGCAATTAAGACATGAATTAAGAGGTCGATTTGGGACGATCTACTGCCAACAAGGCATTAATGATGCAGAAGTGGGGGGAAGGGTTGAATTGAAATTCAAAAGACATTATAAATCCCCAGGGATAGCTCCAAGGCAACACTTGGTTGTTTTAGAATTGAGCAAGTACAGAGCATTGAGCGCTACGTACTCTTACCATCCTCAAGCGTAGACACAATGATGACTACTAGAACAAGACTGCGATTCGCCAAAGTTGCCGTGGAGCTCCATATGGTCCATGAGCAGCCTGGAGAGGTGCTAGCTGCACCAGATGTTCCAAAATCACCACGCATGCCACGACCACAAATGGATAAGAAAACGATGGGGCCGGTTTGTGTATCCCCAATAAACCCACGGTTTGGAAAATTGCCAATGGTAGAGAAGAGAAAAGCTGTCACCATTGAAACAGAGGAGGAGGAGTAAGAATTGTAGGCCCTGATCGCCTAAATTGAGGCACAAGATGATTAGGTGGAGGATGTCTCCCAAAAGCCTTCCATGACAAAGTTAGCCCCTTACATCACCCCATGGAAGGGGAAAGCCAAGGTACGAAAGGACCTGGAGGCCACGAAGAGTGTGCTCTAGACTTCGCTCTTCCTCAATGATATAAGGTTTGAAGGTCCACTGGTGGGACAAGTACTTACCATGAAGTTTGAAGATTGGGACCTCATGGATAGTGAGAAGTTCCCACAGTTGGTTGGGGAGAAGTTAATAAATCAGAAATGGTTACGCGGTGTGGAGAGGGTGGGGTTACACCATATGTGATGGATACCCCACTACCACCGTGCACCCATCACCATTTTTGTCATCAGGCAGCTGTTGTGCCTAGTACATGATGGGTATGTCTAGCTGGAGGAGCCGATTCCCATCATGGCTGATCTAATTCACCAAATTTCTCGACTACCAATTAAAGGAAATGACCCCTGACCATAGCAGGAAAACGTAGCGACTTGGCCCTCGCAGAAGCTATGAAGGCCAAGTATAAACTAGAAAAGGGAAAGTGGGGGTAAACAATAGAAAGCATTAAGGACTAAGGGGTGCGCATAGCCACCTAGCTACTGGCCAACATGCTAATGAGGAAATTCCATAGCGATGAAGTACCAGCATCTGTGATTGCATTGGAAGAGCAATGCAAAGAGGGGGTCTAGTTCAAATGGGCACAGTTCCTCTGCGACGAGCTCTTGACAAACTGGAGGGAGGTCTAGGAGTAGGGTAAGACCTTCCATTATGTGTGGTTTCTCTTATCCATCCTATTGGTTGTAGGGGAGCTACCAGCGGACATCCAGTTTCGCACTACTAAGGGTGATCTGCCAGAAGTGTGAGGTACACCTCGCTCTAGGCTACAAAAGATGCGAACAAGATTCGCGAGATAAAGGTATTCTGGGTGTTCATGGAGGTAAGCATCCAAACATGGATCAGCTACATGCCACACTTGTCCCCTATAGTTCATAATAGCTTGGAAAGCGCGACAAAATTCAAGGTAGATATGCATAACCTTATATCCAGGCGTGCAAGGATCCAACACAAAAATGGGTGAAGCTTCTGTTCATTGCAATAGATGATACGATCTTGGTAGTAATGGAGTGATGGCCTCCAGAATGGCATACCCCGTACTTGGCATAAATAGAGAAGGTCACAGCTCAACAATGAAAGAAGGACACCAAGTTGTGCATCATGCAGTTGGCTGAGAGGAGGCATTAGGAACAAGAAGCGACCACATGATAGAAGGTGACTGATGTAGCAGTAACAACGCAGATGATAGAGACCACAACCATGCCAACTAGAGATGTCAAGGAGGGCGAGGACATGTCCTTAGGGCAACAGATCGGGGAAGTGGACAGTGAGGAGGACCACGCAGACCTGAGCATGACATCAAGACAACTCAAGTAGCCGCGCGACCCAGAGAAAAAAACCCCCAGGAAGAAGGTAAAAGCCAGAGAGACTTTTGTCGACCCGATCACACTCATAGAACGTGATCTGTTTAACATTAGCGAAACGATTCGTGAGGTCGCAAAGGATGTGCTCCAAGAACTGAGGATGGAGAAAAGCACTGTGTTGAGGGCACTTAACACCCAACTACAGGGATTATAGTTACATCCCCTCTAATAGGTACAATGGCCTAGTACGTCGTAGCAGGAACCACCGAGGCTAAACAGATGTTGCGTGACCGTATGGTCAACACCTTCGTATTGCCTGAAGGCACACTAGCAACAAGCGAGGATGACTCGACTGCAATGAGCAGCATGAAAGGCCCCAGCTTGAACTTGGCCACCCTGCTACATGCAATTCTATACCAACTACAAGATGCGGTCATCACAAAGCACCATGCCTAGGAAGGCCAAGCGATCCAGGTCTTGCATGAACTAAAAATCAACGTGGACTAGCTCAGCATCTAGTAGGATGAGTTAGTTGTGTAGGCTCGCGGACTAGAATAGGCTGTAGAAGATGCATGTAGGAGCGTTCCAGAGTTGGCCATGTCAATGGAGCTCCCAGCAGAAAACCGGGTACATATATTGGCGGACGGATTCCATGAGGCTCAGGAGGAAATGGTAAAGGTTCAGTTGGAACTGAACCTATAGATCCCCGAGCTACGATTAAAGGCACAACCCTACACACCCCTAGAAGTCAGAGAGCAATGCACCCATGCTATCTAGATGGGGTTGGAACATATTGGTCAGGTGACATAGGGTTGAACCAGGATGTTGGAGCAAGCACTAACCATACTTACGCATCTACGGAAAGACCCAAACCTGCAACGCCTAGAGATAGAAGCACGCGAGTTGTAGTACTAGTATGATAGTGTCTGGGGCACTGTGCATACAGTTTTCCTTACTCAACGACTCACTAGACTACAATAGGTAAGGGATTGAAGGACCAATTAGACGCCACGCAACAAAAGGAAGCCCTGTTGAAAGACGCATTCAACCATGGATCGATGAAGCATTCACAATTACAGCTACCATTGGGGGGAAGATGGCCCAGATGTAGGAATTGTATATGGTTAGATAGGAATGTGACACTGCTAACGAAATTTCAGAGATACTTATGCGAAAAGTACAATAGGTAGAGGAATAGTGTGTTGTGGACACCCATGCTATGCGAGACCTGCTACATGGACTTCGTGAAAAGATCGCCGCACCAGCAGAGTGACTAAGGATGAGTCTCGATGATTCTGTTGTGGGCCTATTGTGCAACAGATCCCCCCTAGCATGTTTTTGGGGCTTGAAGCCTGAGTTTTGGTCAAGTGTAATGTAAAGTCCTCATGAAATGCGGCCGCGGAGCACAAGAGTGTAGGGTTTTCCACCCAAAAATAATGTAATTTAATGTATAGTATGTCAGACTACCCATGGTCCGCAGACCATGGGATTGTATAAATAGAGTGAGGCTGTAAGTGTAAAGATAATCTTAGTTTTGACAAGTAATAGACAGATACAAAGGCATGGTTAGAAGATAGAAGTGAACCTGAAGTGTATTAGGTCATAGTAATAGGTAGAGGCTCTGTAGATGAGTGCACAGAGGCATAGTTGAGTTCGCAGCTGAGTGCACGGACCCATGTAACTGAGTGCGCAGGGTGGAGTCAGGTATGTAACTAAACTTGAGTATTAATAAAGATAAGATTGATTGATTCAGAATATTGTGCATCTGTCTGTAGATCAGTATTTCTATTTTCTGGTTATCTTTATGCAGTTATATTGTTTTCGAGTATGCACACTTATCTGAAAGTTGAATAACTAATAAGAATACTGGGCCCGCACAAACTAAGTTAAGCACTAATATAATAAAATAGTAAGGATTGTATCAAAATAATACTATATTCATCAAGGTGTGCACAGGTTGTGAAGAATAGAAAGTTGCGCGGATCAGCTCAGTGTGCAGATTAGGATTGTGAACCTCTAGAACCTTCATGAAGACATCCCTAGGGTGTGGAAACCTACTTCTAGCACCCTCCCATGCTACTTCGAGTGAGACCTCAGTCTACGCTCCGCGGACTGTTTACAGAAGGGCCAGTAGTACCAGGATTTGCTTGGCTAAACTCACTATTGAACCTGGGTCAGGCCCTGTTGGGTGTGGAGCCTGATTATCTTCTGTATTCAAAGGTATCACCACATTGGACCCTAGTTCGAAATGCGGTGGCAACGTCGCCTATAAAATATTCGCTGCAGGGGGGGTCTAGGGGAGGCGACTGCAACCTTTGGGGAGACCCCCCCCCCCCACAGTGGGGGGTTTCGGGGGTAGTGCCCCTGAAGCTAAAAATAGATGTAGGATTTCCTTGTAAAAGTGTAATAATTTCTAGTCAATATAGGCCATTCATTAGGTGGATGATCTGATGGTAGAAATTATGTTTAGTTTAGGGTTTTTTTCCCTAGAAGGCAACCCCTCTCTTTGTATGATGGCATTGTATTGAGTTTGTGTAATATATGTGTATTCTCCGAGCGAGAATTAGAGAGATGAGACTGTGAGAGAAAATAGAGGATATTACAGCAGATCTGTTATAGGTTGTGTCTCTTCATTTTGTTCGATAATAGAAAGGAAGGAATGGCTGTTTGGGGTGGACGTAGCCTAAACTAGGTGAACCACGTATATCTGTGTCTCTCTTGTTTTATGCATTTTCTGTGTTTATATTTCTGCAATATTTTATGTGTTCCATTGCTTCATAATATATAATTTCCTAACAACTGGTATCAGAGCCAAAGGTCTATTTGGTTTATAAACTCACAAGAAAGAAGGTTTCCTCATTCGAGTGGGAGCAATGGTGGAAGATGGTAAGTTTAGGGTCGAGAAATTTAATAGCCAAAACTTCTCGCTGTGGAAGATGGAGATGGAAGATTATCTGTATCAACTACCATTGGGTTGAAAAACAAAGATGTTGACAGGAATGATAGATGAAGAATGGAACATTCTCGATAGAAAGTCACTCATAACAGTATGTTTGTGACTCACAGTGTCGGTCTTCTTCAACATTTGAAAGGAAACAACGATAGAGGGTTTGATTAAGGCATTGGAGAAATTATATGAAAAACCCTCGGCCTTAAACAAGGTATTTCTTATGAAACGATTATTTAAAATGAAGATGTCAGAAGGTGGATCTGTTGCAGACCATTTAAATGATTTTAATACTCTTACAAGTCAGTTATGTTCTGTAGGGGTAAACTTTGATGATGAAGTTAGGGCTCTGTTATTATTGTGCTCATTACTAGAAGGTTGGAATGGTTTAGTAATGGCCATTAGTAACTATGTTTCTAGATCTAGTACTTTAATGTTTGATGATGTTGTCGATGCTATCCTTAGTCAGGAAATGCGACGGAAAAGCTCCCGTGAGACATCAGGTAATGCTTTGAGTGCAAATTCTAGGGGAAGAAAAATGGAAAGAGGAAAGAGCTCAGGATATCGCAGTAAATCAAGGAAAGGCAGCTCCAAGTCTAGATGAGGGATAGTGTGTTGGAAATGTGGAAAGAAAGGACACCTAAAGAAAGACTGTAGATCTCAGAAGGGAAAAGAAGGAGATGCATAGCAAGAAAACAATCATGAAGCAAATGTGACAGGTGAGGTGTTACAAGATGCTTTGATTCTTTCCTTCGAAAATATTATTGATTCCTGGGTGGTAGATTCAGGGGCCTTACTCCATGCCACACTCAATAAGAAATACTTTCATGACTATGTTCAAGGTGATTTTGGACAAGTTTGTTTGGGTGATGATAAACCCTGTAAAATTTCTGGAATGGGTAAGGTTCTTGTAAAACAACAGAATGGAAACCAATGGCTACTAAAGGAGGTAAGGCATGTTCCAAATCTAAAGAAAAATCTGATTTCAATAGGGCAGTTAGGCGGTGAAGGTTGCATGACAAATTTCATAGATAAAGCTTGGAAAGTTACCAAAGGAGCCCTGGTAATAGCAAAAGGCGAAAAGGTTGGTACATTGTATTTATGCAATGGTATTTCTAACTCTATTAATGATTTAACTTCCAAAGGAGTAGATGCAACGTTATGGCGTCATAGGCTCGGACACATGAGTGAAAAGGAGATGAAGATTCTTCACTTAGGGAATTTTTTGTCGGGTTTGAAGAATGTTGATTTGGACTTCTGTGAGAATTTCATTTATGGAAAACAGAAGAAAGTCTGATTTCATAGAGTTAGGAAAGAAAAGAAGAGAGAAAAATTAGAGCTTGTGCATACAGATGGATGTGGACCTTCTCAGATATCATCTCTCGGTGGCTCTCGTTATTATGTTACTTTTATTGATGATGCAACTAGAAAAACTTGAATTTATTGTATTAAGAATAAATCTGACGTATTTGATACTTTCAATAAATGGAAAGCCGTGGTTGAGATTGAGATAGGAAATAAATTAAAGTGTCCCAAATCATAAAATGGAGGTGAATATTGCAACAAAGAGTTTGATAGGTACTATTCAGAGCATGGAATTTGTAGAGATAAGACAGTTCCAAGAACACCACAAGAAAATGGTGTGTCAGAAAGGATGAAATAACAATCATGGAGCGTGCAAGGTGCATGAGATTGCATGCAGGATTGCCTTTACAATTTTGGGCAGATGCTGTAGATATTGTTTTTTATCTAATAAACAGAGGGCCTTCAAGTTCCTTGGATGGTGGTGTTCCAAAGGAAGCATGGATAGGTAAAAAGGTAAACTACTCTTTTTTAAAGCCTTTTCATTGTGAGGCCTTTGTCCATATTGATAAAGAAAATAGAATAAAGCTTAAGGAAAAGTCAAAGAAATGTACCTTTATTAGATATGGTGTTCATGATTTTGGTTATCGCTTATATGATTATGAAAATCACAAAATCATTAGGAGCAAATATGTAATATTAAATGAGAAGGTCTTGTATAAGAATCAGTTACAGGAAAAGAAACAGGAAAAAGAGAACAAGGAATACACAGTTCTTGATGAAATCAATGAAAAAGTAAAGGTTCCTAAAAATAATAATAATCAACAACCAAAACAACGAAAACCACCACAATAGCAACAGGCACCCGAAACACCTGAATGTGGTGTTAGAATATCTACCAGGATAAGTAGACACCTTGAACGATGCTCTCCTTCATTATATTATTTATTGTTGAATGATTCTAGTGAACCCGAATGTTATAAAGAAGCAATGCAGGTTGAAAGCAGGAAGAAGTGGGAGGTAGCCATGGAAGAAGAGATGGACTCCTTAATGCATAACCAGACTTGGGACTTTGTCAAGTTGCCTGCGGGAAAAACTACATTGAGGAATAAATGGCTTTATAGGCTAAAGGAAGAAGATGCAGGAAAACATAGCTACAAAGCTAGACTTGTGGTGAAGGGGTTTGCACAGAAGAAAGGTATTGATTTTGATGAAATATTTTCTACAATTGTTAAAATGACTTCAATTAGAACTATTTTAACTATAGTAGCAGTTGAAGATTTGCATCTTGAGCAGTTAGATGTAAAGACAACCTGTCACTATGGGGATTTGGAGGAAGAGATATATATACAGCAACCACACGGATATGAAGTGAAAGGGAAGGAGAAACTAGTTTGTAGGTTGAAGAAGAGCTTGTATGGCTTAAAACAGGCTCCAAGGCAGTGGTATCTAAAATTTTACAAGTTTGTGTCTAAACAAGGTTACACTAGATGTCACTCTAATCATTGTGTTTATCTGAAAAAACAAAATGATGGTAACTATATTATATTGGTATTGTATGTAGATGACATTCTTGTTGCAGGGTCTAACATGTAGGAAATAAATGCGCTCAAAAGAAAATTGGGAAATTCATTTGCAATGAAGGATTTGGGAGCTGCAAAACAAATCCTTGGTATGAGAATAACTAAAGATAGGAAAAGTCATAAATTAACATTGTCTCAGAATGAGTACATACAAAAGGTGTTGAAAATATTTAATATCCACAATGCAAAACCGATTAGTAGACCTTTTGTTAGCCATTTCAAACTTAGTAAGGAAATGTGCCCAAAGACCCAAGAAGACATGGATTATATGTGTAAAGTTCCATATGCATCAGCAGTTGGAAGTTTAATGTATGCAATGGTCTGAACAAGGCCTGATATTGCACATACAGTGGGAGTTGTAAGTAGGTACATAGGCAATCCAGGAAAGGAACATTGGATGGCAGTGAAATGGATTCTCAGATATTTGAAAGGTACCACAAATCAAGCATTATGCTTTGGTGGTTCAAACATTTCTCTACAGGGATATGTTGATGCAGATATGGAAAGTGACAGAGATAACAGGAGGAGCACTACAGGATATGTATTTACTATTGGTGGAATAGCTGTCAGTTGGGTTTCGAAATTCCAAAGTGTTGTTTCACTTTCAACAACAGAAGCAGAGTATGTTGTTGCTACAGAGGCTAGTAAAGAAATGATTTGGCTACAAAGGTTTATGTGTGAATTTGGTAAGGAGCATGATATGGGCACATTATACAGTGATAGCCAAAGTTCCATTCATCTTGCAAAGAACTCAGGATTTCATTCCAAGACTAAACACATAAATATCAAGTACCATTTCATATGATCAGTGTTAGAAGATGGAGAGTTGAAGCTGGAAAAGATACACACTAGCCACAATCCTTTAGATATGCTAGCAAAAGTTGTAACCAGGGAGAAACTGAGAATATGCTCAGTTTCAATTAGTCTCTAAGGATGACGATGAAGATGAGAATCAATCAGGTCCAAAGAGGAGTCATTTTCCAACGAATGAAGCAGTGGTGGAGTTTCTATAATCACTCTCCAAGTGGGAGATTGTTGGGTGTGGAGCCTGATTATCTTCTGTATTCAAAGATATCACCACATTGGACCCCAGTTCCATAAAATATTCGCTGCAGGGGGGGTCCAGGGGGGGGTAGCTGTAGCCTTTGGGGAGACCATCCCTAGCGGGGGGTTTCGGGGGCAACACCCATGAACCTAAAATAGATGTAAAATTGCTTTGTAAAAGTATAGTAATTTCTAGTCAATCTAGGCCGTTCATTAGGCGAATGATCTGACGATCGAGCTTATGTTTAGTTTAGGGATTTTTTCCCTAGAAGGAAACCCCTCTCTTTGTATGAGGGAATTGTATTGAGTCTGTGTAATATATGTGTATTCTTTGAGCGAGAAGTAGAGAGATGAGACTGTGAGAGAAAATAGAGGATGTTACAGTGGATCTGATGTAGGTTATGTCTCTTCATTTTGTTGGATAATAGAGAGGAAGGACTGGCTGTTTGGAGTGGACATACCCCAAACTGGGTGAACCACATATATCTATGTCTCTCTTGTTTTATGCATTTTCTGTGTTTATATTTCTGCAATATTTTATGTGTTCCATTGCTCCATAATATATAATTTCCTAACACGCGCCATGTAGCCAACAAATACACTGAAAAATTTCGTCATTTTTTGGAATTTGTGGCATTAACGACAAAAATTCCAAAACTTTAGGATATTATATAGGGAATGTGACAAAATACTATAAAACATATGCCCCCTAAAGCATGAAGGAAAAACAAGCAGTGATGGTTGTAGTGATTTACAAGAAAATGTAAGGACTTAGAGAAACTGCATCAAGGGTCCTATAGATCAAACATATTATAATGTTATTTGACATATCCAATGTAAGTATGCCTAATAATACATCTCTGATTAGGCATCTAAGAATACATGAATCCACAACATGGACACAACCATCCAAATAAAGGTGATCATGTGTACAATCATGAATACTTAATAACTCCATGAAACTTGGATTTATCATATGAAACCCATGGTCTTCATCATTGTCCAAATCCAACCAAACTACGAATCTAACCATGTAAATAAATGTGTCGTAGTAAAACATGGTAGAAACCACATGATTATCGGTCAATGATGTAAAATGTTAATAGGTATGAGAGAAACCACCAATGATGAGGATGGCTCTCAAGGTACAACAACACAATCCACGAGTGTGAATAATGAAGCTAAATTCAAACACTCACATAATCATTCAATCAAAGACCAATGATGTGAACCTATCATTGAATGAGAAGAACCTGTCATTGAGGGATGTAAGCTCCAAGATACTAAAAGGGAGTCTCTTGACCATATTCTTGGACAAGAAGTCGGATTTGATAGGAAATTATACATTGAAGGAGGGTCATAATGTTTCGCACATCATCAACACAAAACATAGGATTTTCCAAAGTTGGTGAGAGTGATTGAGGATTTTTGCAGAAAAAGTCAAACAAAGTATAAGCGGTTTGAATTGTAGAGGGGACTTCTCTTGAACATTTCAGTGACACGACTCCAGAATTTGGCAGAATTTGACTCAAATTAGGATTAGAGGTCATGGTGAAAATGAGATATAATCATATGAGAGGAAATTGGATTCCACAAACTCAGTAAGGTAAGTGACGAAGTGAGGATAACCCAAACCTGACATGAGATACAAATAAGTGTCATGTTCAAGAATGACATGTTTCCTTTTATACAAAATAAAGGATATATGTTTCCTTCCATTTTTCCCCACTATCTCTACCAAGTGCCTCATTATTTTTAATCCCACGATTGAAGAGTATAGCTTATGCCTGATGTATAAGTTAATCGTTTAGATGAATCCATCCTAGTATTTTTAATGATCCCTAGGAATGATTAACTCGATCTCTTCATGGTGACAAGTCCTTCATATTTTTAGTCTTACAAGTCCAATGGAGGGGTAAATCAACATATTTTTCATGTTTAAAGAGTTCGAAAAAGAGGCGAAAAGATAACTCCATATGTCCATTTTCATATATAGTCTCTTAAGTCCGAAAAGGTAGAAAACAATACTCAAGAGAACCTCTTATCCATGTTCGACTAAGGTATTCCTTTTTCATAGCTAGTCTATCTCAGTCCAGAAAATAGTTAAACTTATACTAAGTAAACGTTTTTTCATTTTCTCTTACGAGTTTGAAAAGACAAGTGCTTGATAATATTTTCATAAATTTGGAGTCTAAAAAGAGCTAAAAGAGGACTCCACCCACAGTAAAAATTGGTATAAAAGGATATCAACTGGTTCTGGTCATGATGGAACTTTTGAAAACATGTAAAGGTCAAGAGGTTAGCTAATAAGTCCACTCATCACAGATATTTCTTACGCAAGGGTAAAACAACCAAGTGAAAGACAAAAAGAATATTTCCATTTCAATGAAGGCTATCTTGCATAGACAAGAAGTTCAAACATTGATAGAACAACCAAGTATGCAACACAAACATCTTCCTAACTAGATCTTTTACTTTCACTATTCCAATGCACCCACCAAAGTAAAATGAATTCCAATTACCTAGCATGACTGTCTTCAACACTATTGTAAGCAAACAAATCCATGTTCCCAGCACTCTGCATTGGATAAAAGCACGTTTCGGGTGAGAAAAGCTTTGGAAAAAATAAACAAAGTTGAGCAGAGACCTAGATTTGACACTCTAAGCCACACATCACTCAGAATGTGGATCCACAATTAACGAAAGCTATGGATCACCAAGAGTTTGACCAAACCTATCAAAATAAACGAAAGACAAAGGATGCTTTAAGACTTATTTATTCCCTACTGGAGTCACCATTTTGTTGTGTAGGCAGTCCTTTTGGTGGATAGAAATGATCCCTCCAGTCTTATGGGAGGATATAGCAACAAACAAAGACAAACATATGTAAACTTTCCTAGTTTATACCAGAAAACAAAAAAGAGGATACATGAACTATCTCACTCTGATGCTAACATTTGTTGGTTTCATCCTTGATTCTTCTGTTTCCATGCTCAATCTCATCTTCACCATTATGGATAAATACCTACAAGGAATATCACGTGGAGAAAACAAATCCATACATAACAAAATTCATTTCAATATAATCCATGTAACAATCAAGGAGTATTACACTAAATGAGAAATATTTGACACATTTATGGAAAGAAAGTGCATAATTTATTATTAATAGAGGGTAAAGGGAGAATTACAACCATTTAATCCTCGACGTTGGAAGCGTGATTTACGTGAGTTTCCAAGTCCTAACCTTAACCTTCAAGCACTCCTTTCTCCTTAGCAAAATGGGTAGCAAATGGGCATAGTTCAGTACTAGGAAGGAAACCAATTATTAGCCAACCATTAGTGGATAGTAGAGATCTCATTTATAGGGAAGGAGAGGGAGTTAAGGATCCATGAAAGGAGGGAGAAGTTCAACATATCAAGTGAAATATCAATGAAAGTAAGATGAAGGACTAGGAATGGGAGGTCTTGCTTGAGTCATCATTCACCTATAACCAACTCATCGTTCTCAAGGCTTATAGTAAGAGAAGATTCTCCTTCATGTTTGGAAAAACTACTTGAAGAGGACAAACACATATTTTTGTGATAAAATTTATGCTCGTAGTGCTAGGAGAGTATGATGCATCAAGTGATCAGCATGGGTCACTAGTTATGAAAAACAAGTTGATCATGAAAAACAAGGTTTTTGACAAGTTTCTTTAGAAATATTTCAAGGCAAGTATTATTCTTTTCTTTATTTATTCTTTGAACATGTTTCATGGTGAATAAATTGAAATATTTCGTCATTTGCGACAATTGTGGCATTAACAACACAAACTCCAACGCTTGAGGATATGAGACAAGGAGTGTGATAAAATACTAAATAACAAATTCTAAACTAGAAAGAAATGAAATTTTAATCTATTTGAAATGAAAGTACAATTTTCACTCTATGTAGAAGAAGTGTGACAATATTCTATGAAATCAATCCTATGCTATGAAAAATAACTAGATTCTTATACTATGAAAGCAATAAACTTCCTTTGCAAGTGTAAACTTGCACAAGTTTACCTTTGAGAAGTCCTGTAGATATTTTTTTCATTATCTTCAAAGTCCGATGATGCAAATGGCCCAACTACCTGTGCCACAACTCGCCAATGTGTTGGCTTTGCACCAATTCTGCTTTTGTACTCAATGATGCACAATCATCTACCTCTAGTTTATAGATATTCTTCACCTGAGTCCCTATCCTCTTGGTCTAACCCGTGGCTATGTATCTTAGGAATGCCTTTCCTTTACTGAAGACAACATTGTAGCCTTTATCCTCCAACATCACTACTGATACCAAGTTATTCTTCAGTCTAGGCACATACATCACATATGTCAAGCTGAGAGGAGCTCCATGGTCCCTCTGAGAAGCGACTATGCCCAATCCTGAAACACTATACCTTTCATCGTCACCCATATCTATGCGCATCTTGAGGTCTTTGTCCCCCAACGCACCGAATAATTTTTTATCACCGGTCATCTGGAATGAGGCTCCACTGTCAAGATACCAAACACAACCCATCATCAATGATGCCATGTATGCGATGAGGGTAAAGTCCATTTCAAATTGAGAGGCTAATGCCTCACCTTTCGATCCTTCTGAGGATCCCTTCTTGGACTTCTTCGATGGGAAATTAGTCGAATAATGTCCCATCTTCTAACAATTAAAGAATCTTACTTTAGACATGTCACCCTTCTTCCCTCTATGAGAAGAATTTGATTTGAAATAGGAATCCCTCCCGTTCCATTTCCTTTCTTTACCTGCTAAGGGAATATTTTATTCATCATCATTCTTGGATGAAGAACCATCTCGTGTGCATCTCCTGATCTCCTCTTGCATAGGATCTGACCGCAGTTGTTCCTAATCTTAAAGTTTCTCCCTTCCATTCAGAGAGTCTTGGTAGCTGTTCCAACTCTTTGGAAGGCCAAGGAGAGTGAGGCTCACCATATCATCATCGACAGTAGCTATTCCCACATTGCCAAGCTCATCTTCATAGGTGGTGAGCTTTTTTAGATATGTGGAAATAGTATCACCCTTCTCCATCTTGATTCTTCAATGCTTATCCTTGAGCACCAATTTCCTTTGGTCACTACTATTCTAGTAGAGGTCCATCAATGTCTTCCACATTGAAAATGGAGTATCCTCCCATGGAGACTTAAGACAATATGGTCTGCAACTCCCTCAAGGATGATTTGTCTCGTCTTTGCCACACACTTTTTCCACTCAGCCAACTTTTGTTCATTAGTGGAAGCTGGCTTTGGGATTTCTAGATCAATGAATTCCTTCAAACCATTGTCTTCTAATATATCCTCCATTTTATCTTTCCATGCTATGTAATTCAAGCTACCTTCCAAGGCATACTCGAGTCTCGAGCCATAGCACGCCATTGGCCAACCTTGAAGTATGGTATGAATTCGATTTTCACCTGCAACCTCAAACTTCAAACTTCGAATTCTCTTCTCAGTATACTATTCACATCTCTAATACCATGTAGAAAATTCCTACACATCTAGGCTCTGATAGCATGTATTTTAGCTATTTAGGTTAACCCGATAATGCAATATAAATCAAAGCAGAATACTATAACATAATTCTTCTATCAATTTGCGGAATCTTAGATATCCAGGTGAACAATATAACCAAAAGAAGAAGAATCAATGGCACAATACACATGAAAATACATTCGGGGAAAGCATCAGCTAAAAACCCCACACTATTGTATTATCATACATGGTGAAAATACATAGGAATTATACAAAGCCTTATCTCTCACAGCTAGCTAGCTCTCAGTACAATCCTCATAGATGCTCATAGGGAATCTTGGCTTTTCTCCAGGCTTCCTCTCTTCCCTCCAAGCTCCTATTTCCTTGCGTTGTTCCTTGTGGATGATTTTCCTATTACCAAGTGGAAATCCTCCAAAAAATGTGCAATCCTCAAGGATAAATCCTTGAATACATACATGCGTTTTCTCCATGAGAAAAAACATGCAACTAATAGTACACTGTCCTTGAACATTAATCTCAACTAGGTCTTTCTCAAAATAGACATTCATGAGTTTCTGATGAGGGAATGTTTGATTAACTGGAGTAGCACTAGTTGAGTGCATTAATGCATCAACTGATTGTTAACTCACTATTAGTTCCTCAAACAGTTTGGAACTAATTTAATTTGACTTAACTCCGTAAAATAAGTTAACTAATTACAACTCAAATATAACTCAATCTTACCTTTTTAGTTTAAGGGATAACTCTTGCATGACTTCATAAAGACTTCTAACTTGAATTTCTCCAACTAATTACTTTAAAATAAATTAATTAATTATTTCCAAGTAGCTTTTAAGACTAAATTCGATTTTAATTCACAATTTAACTGAAGGAAAAATAAAATTAGAATATTCTTATTGCCATATTTCAACAATTCATGTATACATGTTATATATAAATCTTAGACAATTTAAATGTAGAAGTAAAAGATTTAAATAAGGAAGCAACTCATAAACATTTTTTCATTTTTATAGATTTATTCAATTTCTTGATTTAAAAAGTATCAAAAGCATAATGATCATGAAGGTGCATCTAAAGGGAGTGCATATAAAACAAAGAATCTAAACAAAAGACTTGAAAGAAATATTGCAGAAAACACGCATAAAGGAAACTAGTCTATCTCGCAAAAATGAAACATAAAGGTAATTTAAAATACACTCATACTCATAAGGGAGCCCTCCCGAGGTTCATGATAGATCGAAAAATAAGGAAATTATCGATCAAACACCAGATCTGGTCATGAAGGCATAACCATGTAAAAGGATTGTATTGACCGAACAAGTGATAAACTTCAACAATATTGAAAAGTAATGATGACATCCAAGCATATTGATCAACCTTAAAGATTAAACACTATGTTTGGCTTCCTTAGTGAATCATTTTGTATAGTTTTAAAATAACTACTTCAGAAAAACTTGTTGATGAAGGCTATCTCTACATTTTGACATCTTAGACTCCAAATTATATTAAGAATCTTACTCACATGATTTGCTATATATGATGTGAATCATGTGACCAACACAACATTGCTCTTTAAATTATTCGTGATCTCACTCAGTTGATAAGGATTCAATCTTATTTGATACTATGTTTTGATTCCTGGTATATTCAAATGATCGATGTCATTGTGTGACCATATGTTTGACTTTGCAATATGGTCAACTATGATTCTTTTACCTGAGACTAATAGGTGGAAATCCATGTATGAAGATTTGTCATATTCCCATGTGCATTGGTTGATTAATCTCCAATGGGATCTATTTCAACCTTGGATTCAACTGAAAAATGTTAGTGAGGCTACAAAAAGTGTCAAATTCCATGAGTCATGCAAATTGAATCAAATTTACAAAGGAAAACTTAAAGAATCGAGAGAACATTGACTTTTTCCTTATTTCTTATTTATGAACCTTTCATGGTTTTGCATTTCAAAATAGAAATGCAATGGTATAAGGGTAAGTGGTAAATAGGTGAAAGAGAAAGTAACAAATTGTCAAAAAGATAGAATTTGTGTGGCCCAACATCATCATATTGAGGAAAAAAATAGACTCACCAATATCATCCAAGTAAACAACTTCATCAAAATGTTTTATCTACTAGTTGATTTGAAAGGGATGCAATTCCTCCTATTCAATCCAATCCATACATAATTATGTTGTTCTTTCAATGAGTTAGGGATACTTTTCTTTATTTTCCCTCTATAATACTCTTTTTTTGTGAAACATCTTATGATAAGCACTGATGGGAAAGAACCATTTCCTTTTCCCCTTTCTCAAGTAGTTTTTGGAATCCCATAGAGTGAAATTTTCTTGCAAATTTTTATTACTATCATAGCATTTGTACCTTAATTTATTTTAATATGAGAAATAATAAAAGCATAAAAATTGATTATAATCATATTGGATCATTCTAGATCAAAATGGAATGGTTAATGGATTAGGGAAATAGTTTAATGATGGTATGGTATAATTATGATAAAATATGAGGGAAAAACATATTGGAAAGGTATGCAGAAAAAATTAAATGGTAGGATAGGAATACAATCTTATGGTATATTCTTATCATTATCGATAAATTTTTAACAAATTAAAAAGTTTCAATATGGATTTTACCTTGCGTTTTACCTATATGCTAAAGTTTACATGCATGATGATGAAAATAAATTAATCCTAAGAATTATGTACCACAAAATTGATCCAAAATATAGTAGTCTTGATGTATGTTGATTGTACGAAGATGATTGCAACGACCAAGAAAGATGATTGCTAAGTATGTTTCATTTTCTAATGAAATTTTGATTTGCAGGGAAAATTTAAAATGGTTGTTGAAGTTTTTGAAAGAACGAAGGCTTAACTTATTGTTACCCCAATTATTAAACACTCAATCTCCCATTCTTATTGGAAAAAATGGAAGAATACAAATTTTGATTTTGTACTCCACACAATATTCATCAAATCCTGAATCCATGGTACAAATTTTGCCATGGAAAATGAAATTGTTGAAGTTGAGTATGGAAAGATGTCATTGGATTTCCAAACATTCGTGTATGTCATTAACCAAAGTGAGATGAATCATCCTTGATGTTAAGAAGCATCATGGTACCAAGTAAATTTTGTTAGGTATGAATGAAGGTGCTTAAGTTGGTCACCTGAAAGTTTTGACAATCAAGGGACATTGTTTTATTCCCAGTACCTTCAACGAGAGGATCTATGATTACTGTATGCAAGCCCAAATGTACTATAAGTCTCTAGTATATAACCTAGATAATATGTTGAGGTTGATGGGTTAAAACTCATTAGTAGGAAGAAATTAATGCATCCCACATCAGCTAACATGAGCACATATATAATTTTGAAATATATAGGCACAACAACATGATGTGTAAATTATTGAAAAATTTGCTAACCAATAACATGGTTTTGAAGAAAAGTCCTTGTCTAACTATGTCAGTTTCCTAGTTCTCATAATGATTATTTAATTTTATATTTATTAAGATATTTATTTATTCTCATACAGAATCCTGGTTTACATGAAAAGAAAGCATCTTCTTAACCGTAGGAATATTTCTAGTGAAGCCATGTGTGTAACATAATTATGAATGTACTCATATTGAATTTCAAAAAACATGCTTTGATGTATACCTAAACATGAGAAACCATCTACTCTGATGATCACATCAAGAAAAACTGAAGAGAGAATAATTTGTGTGCTATGATAGTTTTTATGACCACAATTCAATATATTCATGATACCCATTGTTCACATACTCGTTTGGAATACTGTGCATCTGCTATTTTACTATGCCATTTAAATATTTTGTTGTTGGATGGTTGGTGTTGTGGGGAAAAGTATCCGATGCAGATGACCCTATCCCTACTCTAAAGGTGACAGTCTTTAGCAACAACTGAAAGTAAAGCTTTGATGTTTTCCTTTATGAAAGTACGGAGAGAAGGAAGAAATGATTAACCAACCTGGTATCCTTCGCTTAGTCGATCTTGATCCTCTCTCTTTGTCTCTTGTTCCCAGCTCCTTGCTCTCTTTGCCGGTCCAGCTACACACAGATCCTGCACAAAACAAGAGAGGAAACTACAAGATACATGTACTCATAACTGATGCATGGATTAGAGTGAATCAAATATACATGTAAATACAATACAAGTATATAGGAGAACATGCAAAACTTTATTGATAGAAGTAACAGGGTTCTGAGAAGGTTACAACCAATAATGGCTCCAATCTAGCAGCACCTCCCCAGCAGCAAGAACTCTCCTCTTCACCTCTAGTAAAACAATCACCCAATAGCTCTAACTGTAAACCAATAGCACCTCCTTGCTTTACACAAAATTCCAGCCTCCTTAGACCTCATAGAAGAGCTCTATATATAGGATAGAAGAAGAGAGGATGAGTCAGCTTGAGACTGACATGAAGCTGCCTTGTGTCCTCTCCCTCTTCAGTTAATCTTCAGTTCTGGAGTCCACTTGGAGATCCTTGGTTACACATGGTGATCAAGTACCTCTTACTCATCACAAGGCGAATCTGATGAACCAAGTGTCAGTTTGGAAGCTTCCTGGGCAGTTGACACCTTGCAGGATGACTGTGCCACTTGGCCAATCTCGCCCAGCGCAGGTAGCCTTCATTACTCTTGACTTCCAGCGCAGGTACAAGGAGGGACAGTTGCATTCCAGCGCAGAAGCTCAGTGGAGCAGCTGACATGATCCAAAATAAGCCTGTTTTGAAGTGTTTTCAGGTGGAGAACTGATTGGAAGTGCTGTTGTTTGATGACCTTGTTCTTTTAGGGGTAAGAACAACATGTTTAGGGACTGAGGATCCCTGTAATTATTGACATTTCATGCTCCATGTCGCGAGGCACAAAAATGTCTATAACAGTTGGTCCCTTGGACACATAGAGCATATGATGATATGTATGTTAGTGACTCATGAATATCAAGTTTATTGGTTTCTTTTTCTCTCCATCAAATGAAATCCATGATTATTTGGTTTTCTCTGGTTCTTCTTATTAACTTCTCTCATGGAACTTTTGGTCTTCTATCACTTCCCAAAGTGCAGGTATGTTTCAAAATGTTGTCAAGATTTTCTCGTCATGAGTTGCAAATATGTTTCCAACTACTGCTAAGATTTGAGAGATTTATTGGAGTAACATTTCCTCCTTTTATCCACAAGCTCTTCAGTATCATTTTTCTTTGGTTTTTACGTAATGCCTTGCATAGGTATTAGTAGATTGGGGGTGGGCGGGGGTGTGGAAGAAAGGGTTTCTTATAATATCTTAAAAATAAATACTTTATAGAAATAAATGAAATATACTAAAAGAAAAAGTTCAAAGCATATTTTACCATGTACTTGGAATCCTTGACACTAAAAAGACCATGTTTTCACCAACTTCTCTATTGGCATGAGTTAACTTCCTCCTTTCCATGAATCAAACTAAATGAAAAAACACTCTCATAAAATAAGTGCATTCTACCAACATGACAAGGGCTGGTAGAGACTCACCAAAGTGGTGCACAAGTTCATACCTGATATTTTACTACCCCAATAAAAGGGGGCAAGGGTCAACCAGTGAGACGATGGGGGATAAGCTTCATCGTCGAGAGGGGAACAACCCAGATCACCAGCTAAGGCCCCTAAATGACCGCTCAGTGATGAAGGAAGTACGAGTGCAAAGACAGCCAGGAGGTTTGCCTAGAAGTAGCCAACCTTGAAAGAGGCTACTAAGATGTTTCAGTTCACCAGGTTGTCTCTTGCCTGCCCATGGATTCAGCAGCAGTGAAAAAGGTTAACCTATTCGGGAATCTCCGGATCTATGCTAATTTTCAACTCCCCGAAGCATTTCGTCGCTTACCATGCCCTTCTTCTCATTCCTTCTAGTCTTAAGTATTGGGGAAAACTAGAAAAACAGTTTGCAAAAACATAAATGTAGACTATTAATTTTATAACCTGTTCACCACCTCCCTAGCATCAGCACATAGTTTTGGAAAAAATAATTTCTTACTAGTTCCAACATAAATTATCAAGCAAGGATTTGTAAAACTAGAGATGCTACACAATATGTGCAGAGTTCAAAGCATTAGTAGGCTTTCTAACCTATACTATAAGATGGAAATAGAGAGGTGAAATATACAAGATTTGTGCTATTTGAGACATCAATATAGGGTACCTTCACCATGGGTTGAAATATTTTGAAATAACCTAGTAGAGTGTTAATGCAGCCAAGAAAAAGTTACAATGCATATAATTTACCCTTCAAAAAGAAATATCACATATACGAAACAATAATTTAAATCGAAGCAAGGGGAGAGATACGAAATTAGATATGGTGATTACCATGATTGAACATAAAACCCCTATTTGATAGACTCCAAATTTATCATTTTTGTTGGACTAAATGGTCATGCAGCGAAGAGGGTTGTAACATTCATCCTTGTGATTAATCTCGCTCCTGCAATCAAGAAAGTAGAAAATTCAACAAACTAAGAAACAAACGCACATTGACTTATGATATGGAAGAAGAAATATATTATAGTCTAGGCTAAAGTTCTAATATATTGTACAATAATATTGAAGATAGGGAAACATGGGATAATTTGGTGAAAACTCCCAACAAGCAGAACACTTCCCAAAAAACACAAAATCCAACTTTAAGTTGCATAGCTAAAAATCCTAGGAACTAAATTCAACAATTTTTCATTGATCAAGACATAAAATCAAAGTTTCTTACTTTCTACCAACTCTAAATTATCAAATTACAATGTTAAATTGATCACTTGAAAATGATAACCCCTAGTTAATCTAACTCCTAGAAATTATAACTCTTAAACCCATTTTGTCTATATATTTATACAAAGAAGAAAGGGGTGAAATTGTAATCGTTCTCCCCAAATTTGGACTCTCAAACTATGGATAGAGTATAAAATGTTATGCTTTTCCTATTTTCAGAATATTATAGTTGTATAAAAACTAAAGGTCTTATTACACTTTATGCATTTGACATACAATCAACTAAGAATATGTTAGAGTTGGTTCCTTTGCTAATTTATTGCTTTGATTTGGATGTAGATTGACGACAACGAAAACCAAAAAGATACCCTTGAAATAACTTCATGTATCTTCCTATGGGTTTTCTAAACATAGCCTATTTCACTAAATTTTCAAATTATTTTCTATTCCTCTGAAAACCATCTTTGAATTTCATTACTCCTTTATTCTCGACGCACTTTGACAGAAGTATAGGCCGTGAGTATTTGTGTGCATTTGACCTTGGGACATTATAGAAAACATGAATCCATATCATCAAATCGAGCAAGAAGACCATATCTTGGAATTCCACCCAGAGCTTCATAGATATTCAACCTTGGAGGTTTGCTATAGGATTACATAGGACTTATAGAACTATACTAATAAAATATTTTCATTAGTAAAACTAGGGATAATCCTTTCTAATTCGTCAACAATCAAGGAAAATAATCATAATTAACTATGTCAAATATTGTTGCAGTATATTAACAAAGAAACATGGTAAGAAGGGGTGATGAGTAACTCACACGATGAGGTACAGTGATCATAAAAGGGTGTTTTAAATGGTTACAAAGATGACAGAAAGGTGGACCAATACTTTCCAGCATCATAATGTTTATCTCTTCATCTTTGGAAATATCCATCATCACGCCGATAGCACATGCATATTTCTCTCATAACATTGATTATTATAAAATAAATCCCACGATCTTAAGTTGTTTCATAAAAAAACAAAAATCAGATATATAAGATTCTTTCTCATAAGTTTGTCTCTTTTTCATATAATATTACCCATCCTTCTTATGGGTTTACATTCAAATCCATAATTATGACTATTTTACCTCCAATCTACACTTTCACTCAACCTAACAACATTAGTTTCTGAGATAGATAATGATTTAGTCACATGGTCACAAACAGTTGTCACATAGTATGTCCTTGTGATCATGAGATAGAATTTTCTAACAAATATTTCTTGAAAAATAAGGTCATTCACTCACTAAGTGGAATGGATACGACATTTCTACCGGGCTAGTCAAGGTCAACATGATGGTGGATAGGCCAATCCCATGGGGGTTTCACTGGGGAGTAATACCATACCATGTAGTTTCATATTGGGAGATATATACTGAGGAAAAATGACATAAGATATCGGGGGTATATAGGGGGTAAAGGGTTTTTATAAAATGGAGCTCAAAGTTAATGAAAAATATAAAGGGGTATAAAAAATGTTAATGAAAAAATGGATATCTACAAAATCTAGGGAAATTAGGGGTTTTTTAATTGGGAAGGTATATTGATAGGAGTTAAAATAATTTGATTTTTAGAGGTATTTTCTAATATGTAGTCAAATTAAAGGTATTTTTAAATATGCCATGAATCCACGTGATATGTCGGAGGTTCATTAAGTGAACCCCTCGTGGCGAATCCCAAGAGATCTACGTCGTACAAACACTACTCGTAGATCTATCATAAACATAACATTACTCTTTTTTATACACATATACCAAACTAACAGATTTGTGTATTACAGCATGCATCAATTTCAATATCAAATTGATGAAAAATGAATTGAAATCATTTATACTTGACTTTTAGCCTCTACATGTACAAGTGTGATGCCTAGAATATATGTGGACTAGTTTTGATAGATGGGGCTCATTCACAGACCAAGGTTCCATGCATAACAACATGTATTCATGCTAAAACCACAATCATACCCATGCACCAGATCCTCATCAGAGAAATGGATCCAATAATGTCATGTAGTCAAACATGATGAACGCGTTACTAAAATAAACCTGAAACCATTTTTAATAAGAAGAAAGCCAACTACCTTCATTAAGTTTTATTAGTTCTACATATATTTCTCACACGTTAACTTTTATAAGATATTCATACTGTTTTTATGTAACTAGTTGATCATGCCCTACTTATTGAATGATGGACAAACACCATGATGTCCTGGTCAAAGCAAAACTATACAAGAGCAATAATAAACGTCTCATATCATATACTCACGAAACAATCTATCTTCACCTATACATCTCATATCATATACTCACGAAACAATCTATCTTCACCTATACAAAAAGTTATAGTGATGAACCCTTTTTGTTTGTTTTATGTTCACTTCAATATCACAATATAATAAAAGATGAGAGAGTACACATAAGTTCAAATCTCTGTTTTATTTAATAATATCATAATATTTATGAAATTTCTTTTGCATATTAATATATATTGCTTTTTCATATTGCGATATAATATTTTATCAATTCATTTTTTAAATTAATTAAAATTAAATGTTTTAAAATTATTTCTATATAACTAAATTTTACATTATAATAACGGATACTACGTAAAATCATATAGAATAAAAAGGCCATATTTTTATAGTTAAATAGAGATTCTTAATCCCACAATATTTTTATAGTTGAATAGAGATTCTTAATCCCACCATATTTATGATTGAAGGAATTATTATAATAAATTTATTAAAAATAAAAAAGTATATGCCAAATTAAATTTTGAGAAATAAATATAGACTAAATTTATTTTGCTATTATATAATTATAAATAAGTTAATTTTTTTTAATATTAGTTAATTATTATCATTATGATTTTTTATTTACTTTTTAATTTTTTTAAACTATGTTTTAATTATTACATTATGATCAATGTAAATATAATAATTTTATTTGAAAAATCTAAATTTATGTAATTAATTGTTTAATTTTAATAATTTCAATATAAGAAACATAATATTTATAAAATTTAAGTATTTATGGATAATAGAATCATATTTCACAATTATTAATACATTAATTATTATAATTTTCCTACAAATTAATAAAATTTGGAAATCTATTTAAAATAAAGACACAATATTAATAGAGAATAAAATATTAACACAATAAAAAAAATATATTAATGTAACAAAATAATTCATAACACTTCCTAAATAATTAGTAAGATTAGAGGTATTCATTAATAACTATTGAGATAAGAGATATTCTTTAATATTACACTCACTCAAGAACTAAGACGTAGGTTCAATGAGTGGAAACCCTATGCTTTCAACCTTGAGAGAAGGGGATGCCCAAGAAACCTCATATATTTTTCATTCAATGATCATTGGCTATGGGTTCCCCTAAGAAGATAGTCCTCCATATATTGATCTCCTTTTATCATTTTGACATTGTTATTGATATAGGAGAAAATGTGTTATCGCACTAAGGCAATGGATTTCTTCTCTCTCTAGTTCGAAGGAAGGTCATTTACTTTGCTACATCCTAATGGGATGAATGAAGGACTTCTTATTCCCTCAAGTACTAATTCGAAGGTCCTCCCTTCATCTCCTTTTATATATGGTTTAATGTTTAACCTTAAAGATTGTGGCCTATCATTTTCATTCAAAAATTTTGAGCATATATTTAATCTAATAGAAGAATGAACAACTTGAGGAAGCCACATGGATGATAACAATACAAATATCTTTTTATGGAAAGAATATTGAAGAACTCATGGGATAAATCCCATGAACTAGTTTTCCTTCACTCGGATTTTAATGTAGGAGCATCTTTCAAAAGTGAGTTCAGTTCTTTACCTCTAGAAGGTCTTAGAAATTTATGAGAGGAATTTTGTTTCCTCAAGGTCATGAAATCTTGTAATTTTGTTTATTTTCCTAAGATTATATTGGTTTTATAAAATTCCAATTGTTTTTTTGAAAAGAGTGAGTTTTGCGCAATATACAAATATTTTCATTCTATGTAGGATGTTCGGGTAAGTTATAAATTGATTGGAAATTTTCCGTAATTTAAAGAATACATATATATTTGTGTAAATTTAGATTATCTACGTATAATCAAAATACCTAGGCATGAAAACATGATAATGGGATTAGTGTGAATAGTTGGAGGAATAATAGTATTAAATGATATTATTATGATTGTAGGTGTTACATGCCACTAGGCCTACAAAGATGATTATTCACATCCTTTGAACACTTTTTCATTCCCTGTACACAAACCCATAAGGATGAATCTTTCTAATCCCTGAGTTTCTGCTTGAAAGCACCTTGTTTCAATCATTTTAACGACCAAGGTACCCTTGACCCTTATTGATTAGTGTTGACTACCACATTTCCCTACTCTGCACCCGCACTAATAAACAACAACATGCTCAATGTTGGGGTTCTGATGATTGGAGAAATTAGGGAAAAAAAAAATGAATCCCGAAGCTTCCTTTTCTAGAAGCTTCTATAAATTGTTGTAATTATATACTTGAGAGAAAAGTATTGAATCCTATCATATCCTACATTGGATTTTGCAACCCTTATCACTTGTTCTCATCCTGTCATCAAGAGTGGATCTGAAGCCCATATTGGTAAGAGGATAAGAATTTATGAAATACCTCCTTCACCTATATATTTATGGTCATCCATAGGTAATGCGTTCATTCCATCCATTAGGGTGATTAGAGTTGCATTCTTTGAGAAGGAACAGACACGTATACTTGGAGGACAAGGAAAGGACAAGTCAAAACCTATTTTTGGTTATAAAGATGAGAAAATGGTTAGAAATATGAGAAAATGGTGGATCAATACTTTCCAGCTTCACAACATTTATCTCTTCATTTTGGAAAGATCCATCATCACACCTATAGCACATGCATATTTTTCTCATAACATTGATTATTATAAAATAAATCCCATGATGTTAAGTTGTTTCATAAAAAAAATAAAAAAAATCAGATACATGAGATTCTTTCCCATAAGTTTGTCTCTTTTGCATGTAATATTATCCATCCTTCTAATGGCCTTACATTCAAATCCATAATTATGACCGTTTTACCTCCAATCTACACTTTCACTCAACCTAACAACATTAGTTTTTTAGATAGATAACAATTTTGTCACATGGTCACAAACTATTGTCACATAATATGTACTTGTGATCATGAGATATAATTTTCTACCAAATATTTCTTCAACAAGAAGATCATTCCCTCACTAAGTGGAATGGATAGAACATTTCTACCAAGCTAGTCAAGGTCAAAACGATGGTGGATAGGCTAATCCCATGGGGGCTTCAATAGGGAAGTAATGCCATACCATGTAGTTTCATATTGGGGGATATATATTAGGAAAAACGACATAAGATATTGGGAGGGTATATAGGGGGTAAACAATTTTTATAGAATGGATCTCAAAGTGAATGAAAAATTTAAAGGGGTATAAAAAATGTTAATGAAAAAATGGATATCTACAATATCTAGGGAAATTATGGGTTTTTAATTGGGAAGTTATATTGGTAGGAATTTAAATAATGTGATTTTTAGAGGTATTTTCCAATATTTAGTCAAATTAAGGGTATTTTTTAATATGCCATGAATGCACGTGATATGTGGGAGGTTCATTGAGTGAACCCCTCATGGCGAATCCCAACAGATCTACATCATACAAACACTACTAGTAGATCTATCATAAACATAAAGTTCCTCTTTTTTACACACATACAAAACTAATAAATTGGTGTATTGCAACTTGGATCAAGTTGAATAAAAAATTGATAAAAAATGAAGTGCAATCATTTATACTTGAATCTTAGCCTCTACATGTACAAGTGTGATTGCTGGAATATATGTGGACTAGTTTTAATTGGTGGGGCTGATTCACAGACCAAGCTTCAATGCATAACAACATGTATTCATGCCAATGCCACAATCATACCCATGTACCAGATCCTCATGAGAGCAATGTATCCAATAATGTCATGTAGTCAAACATGATGAACGCGCTACCAAAATAAACCTGAAACCATTCTCAGCAAGAAGAAAGCCAACCACCTTCATTAAGTTTTATTAGTTGTACATATGTTTCTCACACACTAACTTTTATAGGCTATTCATACTCTTTGCATGGTTGATCACATCGTACTTACTGAATGATGGACAAACACCATGATGGTCTGGTTAAACCAAAACAATACAGAAGCAACAATAAACATCTCATATCATATACTCACGAAACAATCTATCTTCGCCTATACAAAAAGTTATAGTGATGAATCCTTTTTGTTTGGTTTATGTTGACTTCGATATCAAAATATAATATAAGATGAGAGAGTACACATAAGTTCAAATCTCTGTTTTATTTAATAATATCTAATATTTATGAAATTTCTTTGGCATATTAATATATATTACTTTCTCATATTAGTATATAATATTCTCTCAATTCATTTATTAAATTAATTAAAATTAAATGTTTTAAGATCAAGTTTAATGTTTTAAAATTATTGCTATATAGCTAAATTTTACATTATAATAACTAATACTACGAAAAATCATATAGAATAAAAGGGCCATATTTTTATATTTAAATACAGATTCTTAATCCCAGCATATTTAGGATTAAACGAATTATTATAATAAATTTATTAAAAATTAAAAAATTATATCCCTAATTAAATTTTAAGAAATGAATATAGACTAAATTTGTTTTGCTATTATGTAATTATAAATAAGTTATTTTTTTTAATATTAGTTAATTATTATGGTTATGATTTATTTATTTAATTTTTTTTTTTTTTAAATTATGTTTTATTTATTACATTATAATGAATACAAATATAATAATTTTATTTGAAAATATCTAAATTTATGTATTTAATTATTTAATTTTAATAATTTCAATATAATAAACATAAAATTTATAAAATTTAAGTATTTATGGATGATAGAATTATATTTGAAAACTCTCAATACATTAATTATTATAATTTTCCTACACATTAATAAAATTTGGAAATTTATTTAGAATAAAGACATAATATTAATAGAGAATGAAATATTAACACACCATAGAAACATATTAATGTAACAAAATAATTCATAACACTTCCTAAATAATTAGTAAGATTAGAGGTATTCATTAATAACTATTGAGATAAGAGATATTCTTTAATATTACACTAACGCACGAACTATGACATAGGTTCAATGAGTGGAAACCCTATGGTTTCAACCCTGAGAGAAGGGAATACCCGAGGAACCTCATCTATTTTTCATTCAATGATCATCGGGTAGGGGTGCCCGTAAGAAGATAGTTCTCCACTGATTAATCTCCTCTTACCATTTTGAAATTATTATTGATGTAGGATACAATGCGTTATTGCACAAAGGAGATGGATTTCTTCTCTCTCTAGTTTGAGGGAAGGTCATTTAGTTTGCTACACCGTAATGGGATGAATGAAGGACTTATTATGCCCTCGAGTAGTAATTTGAAGGTTTTATCTTCATCCTCTTTTATATATGGTTTAATGTTTAACCTAGAAGATTGTGGCCTATCATTGTCATTCAAAAATTTTGAACATATATTTAATCTAATAGAAGAATGAACCACTTGAGGAAGCCACATGGATGATAGCAATAGAAATATCTTATTATGCAAGGAATATTGAAGAAATCATGGGATAAAGCCCGTGAACTAGTTTTCCTTCACTCGGATTTTAATGTAGGAGCACTTTTCAAAAGTGAGTTTAGTTCTTTACCTCTAGAAGGTCTTAGAAATTTATGAGAGGAATTTTGTTTCCTCGAGGTCATGTAATCTTGTAATTTTGTTTATTTTCCTAAGATTATATTGGTTTTATAAAATTCCAATTGTTTTTTTGAAAAGAGTGAGTTTTTTGCAAAAAACAAATATTTTGATTCTATGTAGGGTGTTCGGGTAAGTTATAAATTGATTGGAAATTTTCCATAATTTAAAGGATACATATATATTTGTATAAATTTAGATTATCTATGTTTGATCAAAATACATAGGCATGAAAACATGATAGTGGGATTAGTCTGAATAGAGGGAGCAATAATAGTATTAAATGATATTAACATGATTGTAGGTGTTATAGGCCACTAGGCCTATAAACATGATCATTCACATCCTTTGAACACTTTTTCATCCCCCCTACACAAAGCCCTAAGGATGAATATTTCTAATCCTTGCGTTTCTGCTTGAAAGCACCTTGTTTTATGTCATTTTAAGGACAATGGCACCATTGACCATTATTGATTAGTGTTGACTACCACGTTTCCCTAGTCTATACCCACACTAATAAACAACAACCTTCTCAGTGTTGGGTGTCTGATGATTAGAGAAATTGGGGAAATAAGCAATAAATCCTAAAGCTTCCTTTTCCAGAAGCTTATAGGAATTATTCTAATTATATACCTAAGAGAAAAGTCTCGAATCCTATGGTATCCTACATTGGATTTTGCAACCCTTATCACTTGTGCTCATCCTCCCATCAAGAGTGGATCTGAAGCCCATATTGGTAAGAGGATAAGAATTTATGAACTACCTCCTTCACCTATATATTTATGGCCATCCATAGGTGCTAGGTTCATTCCATCCGTTAGGGTGATTAGAGCTGCACTTTGTGACAAGGAAAGGACAAATAAACTTGGAGGACAAGGAAAGGACAAGTCAAAACCTATTTTTTTTTATAACTCACTACATTTCTATTAGTGCAAAGAGTTATTTATTTTCCTATATATGATGTTATGATTTCATATATTTGAATACCATGTTGATCTATTGAATAAAGTAATTATATGTTCCTACATAGATCTTGTAGATCGTTGGTTTGTTTTGTATTATTACGTAGGCTATAGTTATAGCGATTGGAGATATGATTGGAGCATACAATCCAATGTAGGAGTCAAGCATATGATAGATTTCAAGCAGGATTCATTCTCTTATCTATTTAATTTAAGAAAAACATTAGTCTCTTTGTCTTTTTGTTTTTCTAGCTCAGTCCACTTGGCCTAGGGAAGATACATTTGTCCGCAGTCATAGATTTCATATAAAAAAATTCGTGACAATACTAGGGAATGGTGTACTTCCTTGACAGTTTCTTTTTCCATTGTGCTTATTGTTGGTCACTTTAATTGCTTATTAATTCAAAAAGCCAAGTGCTACATAAATTGTCAACCCAACGAAGTCTGTTTATTTCAGAGGTAACTACGCACTATATGTACTCAATCTTAAAAGCAATAAAAGTTGTAGTAAAAACTAGTCACACCTTGCTTTAAGCAAATTCAAGCTCCACTCTGAGTTACAGGAAAAGCAATCTATTGCAGACAGTTACCAAAGAATGCTTAATTTCATTAATGGAGTAATCTAATGAAAAAGAATCAATCTACAAAGGAAAGCACTAGCTATGCTGTAATAGAGAACAGGACCCCATTCCCAGAGCGGGAACCTTCAACACCTATTTCTGATTACCAAGCTTGCCAACTCACTCTGTAAAATTAATTTCCAATGAAACATTGATGAATTATCTTTGGATAAACTAAATAATGTAGCAATCAATTGGAAAGAAAACAGAGTTTTAGCAATAATGCAAAAAACAATATTCAGTAAACAGTATTGTTAACAAGGCATGGATAAAAGACACACTTAACACACTATAGAAATATAATGGGTGAATCTTGTGATGAAAGTGGGCCCTGTCCTTCGCGCAAGATTCCCCAAGAGACAAGAACTAGAAAGAAATGTTCAAAATTTTATTCATCCATCAATATGTCATGTTACAAAAGGATTCCATTTATGTTCCTTTACCTAGACCTTTCCCCACAGTCTGTTCATCCCCTCTAATGTAGATGTCTCCTCTTTTTAAAGAGGAGACATCTATTACAACAGGTTACATTGTAATTCCTATTTTAACCCAATATACAAAAATAGGGAAATCAGTTTTCCCATCAACAAAATGTTGTTACAGTAATACTGTCTTTAGATCATTGTCGTTACATCCAGTGTAGCATCTCCTTCGGTGATCTTCTTCTCTTGCTGTCAAATATAGAATGCAAATCACAACTCTTTTAGCTATGAGATTTGCACATCATTCCCACTGTTTCAACAACTGTAGAAGTAATCTTGCAATCTCCTGGTAGTTTTAGCAACATGGACTGCACATCGTTCTTTAAGTGTTTAGCAACTATCAATTCAATGATTAACTATGAAGATATTGTAATTATATGAAAACTAATTAAACGTATAGTGATGAGAAGAAATATTGTGTGCCTTTGGAATAAATGGGTTAAACCAATAACAAGGACTTTAAATATAGGTTGAAAAGGATGACATCATAACAAAATGTATGGTCAAAAAGAGACAATATGAGGTCCTAACACTTATATTACCTCTTCTCCATACCTTTACTATCATATTCAATCAAGAAGAGTCCTAGGAAGACCCTTCACTAAGTTTCAATTCCACCTTGTCTCAGAACTTTGCATCCCTAGACAGACCCACCCTCTACTCTTGTCACGGAGTGTTTCACCTCAGCCTTGCCTTCTTTGTGCCTTCATCGCATAACACTAGTGCCTACTTTGAGCTTGAATTGGCCCTTGTTCATGAAAAAAAAAATCTTTTGAATTTATTTTCTCTCTGATAAACCTTGTTCAATTTGATTTTCCTTTAGACTTTGAGTGTTTTGTGGTCTCTCTAATGCCTCTATTTGGTTTGATTTCATTTTTAGTTCCTTTGTTAAGGATTTGTATAAACATTTTCCTTTGCTATTATCATTAGGTCATTTGCAAACTAATTTTGTTTGATCATTGAGTGCTTAGGTGAATTGGTGTTCTAGTCATCGTTATCAAAATGTTTTGAATCGATGATTAAAAATTACATCTTAATTTTCTTCATTTTCAAAAATTAAGTGACTTGACAAGAAAAATATTTTCATTAGCATATAGGGTTTTTATTTTGATAAAAATTAGGAGAGTTGTATTTAAAAGGGGATTGCACTTTGCACATTGTTTGCTTCATATTGTTTGTTGCGTACTCTTTATCTCTTCCCTTCCATAGATAGATTTTCATTGAATGAGAAAGATTTAATTTCTTCATGCTAGTTTTCATTTTAGGATATTCAAGTGACCTTCGCGATGAGACCCGTAACTAAAAATTAATTGAGGGTAAACATTAAAATTTATCGAATCAACCTAAGGAGCATTTGTAACACTAATGCAAACAATAGGTTTAGGCTAGAGACATGTTCCGACATTGTTAAACGTAGGAGCTACCATTTTTTGTTAGCGTTACAATCCATGTGTAATATCATGTTCCACATATGTAAATGTATCATACAATTATCCGTGTACCTTTGGGTATATCAAATGAAGCTCCGTGCATGAAAAGTATGTGGGAATGCTCTAATCAAACGATTATGTATTAGAAAACACTATTACAGTTTGCACTTCAATGTACCATCGAGTATATTTTCGAACTCCACCATAGGTCTATATCATCTCCATAGGCAACCAAGTCGGTGACCTTGTATACCTTGATTCACTGAACACAACATTCAAGGCGATTTTCTACACGTATGTTAAGTCCTTGGTTCACAAAGGTGTATATTGCAATTCAGGGTTGCTTGTTAAACGATTTTTCATGGTTACCCCTTTGTTTTATTTTGTGTCTTATATTTTCTAAAATCAAATAATTCACCTATGGAGCGACATCCTTACCATCGAAAAACTCCATAGTAGATGTTAATTTGAGAGTAATGGAAACAATTCTAGAGTCCACACATCAAGTAAACCGCTTTAATGGGAATCCTAGTCCTTTCCCTTCTTTTGGAATGATTGGTGCTACTTATATGGAAACATTCACTACAAGAAAAAAGGTCAATGGTGAGGGTCATGCTTGTGATATACCTTTAAGGTTTGTCACCAATTTCGCATATTGTGACAGTCCTTAAAAATCATTGTTGTAAGTTCATATAGTGATGGTCCTTTAAGGCTTGTCACCAGAGCTATTTTTAGTGACACTTTTGTTCAGGTTTGTTAAAAAATCATCACTAATTCTCTCTTTGGTGACACTTTTAGTGACAATATTTTATTGACCCTCACTAATGCCCTTTTTGGTTACTTTTGATGATGAACAATAATGTTCATCATCATTGATCATTCCAATTAATTTTTGATGACGCTATGTGGATGTTACAATATTTGTTGTCAAAAGATAACAATTTAAGACCATTTTTATGGAGTATTTCTCATTATGTGTTCGGCATAATGGTTAGAGTTAGTAAATTTGTTAATAAGTAATTAGTGTGTATCATTTACATCAAGTAATGAGAATATTGTTTTCCTATGAGTCAATACATGATTCATCTTCATTACGATTACTATGTAAGAAATTTCCTTTAGATAAAGTTCCACTAGTGTGTGTAGGAAATATATTATTTAATACATAATCAAGCTCTGTAAATTATATTAATGAGAGATACATAGCACTCCTCAACACTCTTGGCACACCTTAACATGATTTAGCACACACTAACATTCCTTGGAACCTCACATGTCTTGAAACATGTTTATACCTAGAACATATTGCCATGACTAGGACACCCAAGCACATGTTGGCAAGATCTAGCATAGCATTGAACTCTCCTAACATGTGTTGGCATGCCTTGTAGTCCCTACCATGCCCCAAAACACTTTGGAATGCATTAACATACATTAACGTTTGGCACAAATTGAGACTTGACATGTATTTGAACCTATTATTAGTGTGCCTAGCATGCCCCTTTTGAAAACAATAAATTCATGGCTTATTAACCCTCTTATGTGATCATTTCCTTGCATTTTAGCTTGGTTCTTCCTTGTTTTTCCTTGAAACTCGTTGACATATATTGGCATACCCTGACACCCAACACATCCTAGCATGCCTTAGCATCCGTCATTTCTTGGCATTTCTTGGCACTATTTGGAACATGTTAACACACACTGGAACTCCCTAGCACACTTTGGCACTTCTTTACATCCCTTGATATTCTGTAGAATTCCTTAAGAGTGCTTAACATAACTTTTTAGTCCCTCCTTGGAATTCTAGCTAGTGCTCGTTAACACTCTATGGCACACCCTAATATTCATTCACTTCCATGAATTTGAACTAGTGCTCCCTTATGTTTCCTTAATACTCCTTAACAATCCTCAACATGCATTGTCACTCTCTAGTGCACCTTAACACTCGTCGACATGCCCTGCCACTTCAAAATATTGTATCACTCCCTAACACACGTTGGTACTTGGCACATGTTGGTGCTTGGCAAGTCTTACGATGTTTGGCATTCATTGACATGTCTTGGCATTCTTTGGCATGGTTTAATATTAAATTTATTTGCGATCAATTATTGGAAAGTAGATGAGAAGTAATAAAGGAATATTTCACACTTAGAATTCACTAGCACTTGGCACTTGGATCCTATTGGCACCTCGTGTTTGTGTTCCTAGCATGACCCTCTTGGAAAAGGTATACTGATGACTTATTAAGCCTCTTATGTGTTCATTTCCTTGTAGTTTAACTTGATTCTCCTTTTTGTTTCCTTAACAGTCTCTGAAATGTGTCGTCACACACTTTCACATCTTGGCATGGATTAGAACTTGACACACCTTAGCATAATTGGTATGCATCCGAACTATTTGGCACATGTTAGCATTCCCTAGTATGCCTTGGCACTCATGTGCTCACAACTATCCTTCAATATTCACGACTTGGGAACCCAATAAAGTCCTTATCTACTACATTTCATGTGACATTAATTGCTTCAGCTGCAAAAAACTTGACCAATTTCACCTACTACTAGTAGATTGTGCCTTCTTCACCTAAGAAATGCATATAACTCATCTTATTCCACTCATGTCCAAGCTCAACTTGTCCCCCTTTTGAAATTACCCAGACAAGGATCAAATCTGGAAATGTCTATAAAACAACTAAGTCACATAGCTTACACGAGCAATATTTCACATGTATGCCATATTCATATAAACAATATAGCATTAACTAAGAGTTTTCAAGAACCACAAGATGCTCAAGACACACAAGATATAACTCGGAACAAGTCGAGTTCCCCAAAATTTATACACAACAATGTCTAATATGAAATTGTCTAAAATAGCTTAAAACATGAGCATTCGGCTAAAGTGTAACACATGCAATATAAAAATAATAGATAAATGAAAAACAGTGATGTGCCCAACACAAAGTATCCCTTTGTCTCAAACTCCTCTATCGATCCCCTTATCACAACCATAGGCTTGCCTCTTGCAATCCTAATATGACTTTATCCTAACACACTTCCTCCTTAATACACTTGAATTCACTGACACTCCCTCACACACACTCTTATTTGGTCATTTCCATGCATTTTGAACTAGTCCTCCCTTGTGATGCCTCAACACTCCCTAACACTCCTCATCATGCATTAACATTGATTGGAATGTGTTAGCACACCATTCTTTGTTAGCACACCATTCTTTTCCTTAGAATGCCATGAACCTCCCTGACTATCATGCCCTCACAACTACCCTTAATTAATTTGGAACTTGGGAACACAACCAAGTCCTCACTTGACTACAAGAGATTGAGCAGGCTATAGTTACTAGAACTAGGCTATGTTGTTGAATTATGTAGCTCGAGAGGTGATCTAGGATCCCAGTGAGATGAGTTTGTGAGTTTTTTCAAAAACAGATTTATGGGAAAAGAATCCAAGTGAAGTGTTTTTGGACCCAATATGGGGTTTGAAATCTAAAATAAAAGTAAAAAAGAAAATTAATATTTCATAAGTTCTAAGTGGATAAAACCTATAAGTTCTAGAGTATTCCTAAGAGGTCTAGCTAGGAAAAGACATTTAAGGGGGCCTTAGTATGAAGGCAAGAAAATCAAGTGAGAAGGACCTCATTTTATCAAGGAGGTGAGCAGAGATGTAGTCCTAAAGTAGGTCAAGTTAGAGGGATGAGTAATGGTTGCTAAAGGGTGACCATGATCAGCCACCAAGAGCAATATCATCATGTGATTCTTCACAAGAATGTTGCATACCTTAATGGGTTCGAGCTAGGAAGTACTATTACATATTGTTCATTCTCTCTTGGTAGATCGAGATCGAGAGAGGTGAATCATGAATATTTGAGCATGTGATTTCAATGGTTTTTCTATGTGAAGGCTGCGTCAAATTATGAACTATCAGAGAGGGTTAAGATCTTGTCATGTGGAGGTTAGTAGGCCACATGTTCTATGATAAAGAATGAAACAAATGAAGGAGGGCTTGCATTGGAATTTAGGGCCATCACAAAATTATCTACAAATGTAAAATTGACTAAGGTAATCATAGTTTTAGGGTCATTTAGATCTAAAGTTCAAGTCAAGATTCAGTGAAAGAAATACCCAGAATTTATGGATCCATATGATCTAGACCGAGTCTCTTGTGGAGGCAAGAGTTGTTGTTTTTGCTATGGGTGGATATGGCTTGTTTTAAAGCTATTAGAATAAAAGTATAATGCCTTAGTTAGGGTATTTTACTAGCATGTTCAATTCATAAGGTATGCCCTTGAGACTATGACAAATCTGTGTAGAAGAAGAGGAGTCATGACCCTTAGAGTGAGGTTTATCTTTGCAATATAAACCATAAATCTCAAAGATGGTTTGTAGAAGTATGTGTGGAGATAGAATACCAAAATGAGGGTGGAACTTGAGTATAATATTGAGAAGAAGAAATGTTCCATATGAGGAATGGATTGAAATGAAGAGGAGATGATTTTGGTGTCTTCCTAGCACATGTTGGCACACCCTACCACCTTGCACATCTTAACTACATGTCGCTCTGGAATGCTAAAATGACTTAGCACTTCTTAGCATACCATGTCACTCCTCCCTCACCACACCTGGAACTCACTAACACTCCTTGTCACACACTCTTATTTGTTCATGACCCTACATAAATATGTAGCGAAAATTATTTAGTCACAAGTACTATTATCTTTTGTTAATTATTGTAACCATGTAGTGAAACATTTTTTGATGCAAAGCGAATTCCTGCATTTTCTTAATATGGCATGTTGTAGCTAAAAGGAAAATATAACAAGAGGTTGTAACTCATCTAGTTGTTCATTGATCAAAGGTTGTTTAATGAATGTGGTGTCATAAGTCCTTAGATTAGTACGTATAGAGTGCAAGACCAATTTGGATGCATTCTATCTCTATAAGATTTTCCTATAGAAATAGTGGGAATATTATTCAGGTACATAAATGTGCTCATAGATGGAAGCATGTTCATAAAATGTGCTTATTTTCAATGTTTATAGTTAGGTTAGACCCTATAGTACAATAAGTTCCTTATTATTTTGTTTGGTCCCAATGTTTGGCCAAAATGTTTGATTGGTCTCTAATTCATATTTTGTTTGAGATGAAAATCCTATAAATAAATCATAATGGAGGAGTATATATAAATAATTTGTTGTAGAGATTCTATAATGTTTCTACAATGAATAACTAATGGTCGATTATTATAGTGGTGAAAGATGGATTGAAACAATATTCTTTTACTCCTAGTGTTAATGGTAGATATTTATTAGTTGGAATTATGAGTTTTCAACATGGAGGACATAATGATGTTGCAGACATAATAGAGATTTTTTGGAATTTCATCCAAAAGCATGGAAATGATATTCCTTGTGGTAGCAGTGGAGATGTTTGGAGATGGATACACAACCTCAACCTTTTATTATATTGAATCAAAACTAAGACCACATGGAAAGCTGAACCACATCTTATATTTGGAGGAAGTCTAACATGTTGTGTGTATATTATGTATATTACTCATTGATGTTTTTGAGCTTGATCTTAGCTAGAGTTGGTACTTGGCAGGAGTGTTGTAATAACATGCGACATTATAAAAGCTTGTACTTATTTTGTGCATGATATGGAGCATGTAAATAGTATGTAACCATATATATCTATGTATTATGTAAAGGGTGTATCATTGTGTGACTCTTGTAAGAAGGAATATCCATTATCCATGTGTCCTTGATGATCATGATAACTTGTTTAGCACAACCTCTAATAGAGTATGGGCGATGTGTCAGTTGAATTCTCTATGAGTGGATTATGTTGGTTGTAAACTCTATGGGGCATGATAAGTCTAAAAACCTGAAGTTTCCTATACATTTAGGTGGATTTCATTGAGAATATGAATGAACCATGTACTCGAAGGAGATATTAGTGGGTTAGTAGTTGCAATAGTTAGGCACCCATGTATTTTGGTGGATTGCCACTCCCTTATGTGGATGCTAACAATTTGGTAATGTCTACATGATCGAGGAATGAGATGAAAATGTCGATTTAGATCATATATATACTTTATTGATCAAGAGTGTCTATGATGCATTGAACTAATGGAATATGATGATGAAGACTTACCTAACAAAGATAAATAGAAGTCCAAACCATTAAGGGTGAAAGTTGGGATTATTAACTCCTACCTGTTATATAGAATATTATGGGATGCTTATGATAATACATGAAAGGGTTGTGTTTTTTTAATGTATTGATCATTGTGATGAAGAGTTGGTATCAACATGTGTATTCTTCTTATGTGTTTTTAGGAGGTTGTTGGATCATGGATTGATGAAAGTTTTCGGTCACCAATTTTTTTTCAGTTAGTACATAATTGAAATTTCCTCAACACAATTTCTAATCTACGAAGATAACACACCTATCTCAAAAAAAAATCTTATTTATTTATATATGTACTATTACATTGTTAAATAAACTGAACACACACAATTTTTGTGTATAAAATATGTTTAATCTTTTGTTACTTCGATTAAAATTTCAATCTTTTTAAATATATATAAAGTAAAACGAGAAAAAATAGCCTTACATGAATTTCATTCTATCACATGCATCCATAGGTTATTCATCCATAGTACCTATACAAACCCATGAAAAGAGAACTATATGGTTAGGTATATCATGATCAAGACAATTATCCTCGTTAATGCTCAAATAAGCCATGTTGGGAGAAATAAGTTGGAAAAAATTAGGGTAGGCCCACAGTCCATATGGATCCATATGTTTATCGAGCGGGTTCACTTTAACATATTGATGTCACTATTAGAGATGATGTACCAACTACCATCTATAGAATAGAGATTAAAAATTTAACCACCCATAGTTGTTTTTATTGTTTTATCTAGATAGGAAAAGAGACTTACCTTTTTGTGGCTTGGGAACCCAACCAAGTCATTGGAAAAATTGTATTATGCCCAAGCCGAAGTATCGCTTTATTTGAAACTACTTTATTTAGCCCCTTAGCATAACCATAGGCTCGCCTCCTGCAAGTCATATTATGAACTTCTCCTAACAAACTTTGTTCTTGGGACACCTAGAATTCGGTGACTCTCCTTCACACACACTCTTATTCGTTCATCTACATGCATGTTTATCTAGTTCTCCCTCGTGATTACCTTGAACTCTCTAACAATCCTCAATCTATATTGACACTGTTCGACATGTGTTAGCATGCATTTTCATTTTGTGGCATGCATTAACACTCCTTAGCTATCATGCCCTAGTAATACCCTTACTTTTTTTTGGACTTTGGAACCCTACCAAGTACTTCCTCGACTACAAAAACTTGAATAAGTTACCGTTACTACAACTAGACTATGCCTTATTCACCGTGACGGGAATCATGATTGTTGTTAGACCATACCTTGCAGCTGTTAGTAAATGATCGCGTCACCAGAGATAAGGGTCCATAAGAGGCAATTAGTCCATGTCGTGAAACACACGATGAACATTGGTTTATCCTATATCCATCAATCTCCCCCCCTACACGATTTTTGTGTGTATCGAACTCATGATCTATGCTATGATACCACTTTTTGGGAATCATGATTGTCGTTACACTAAAACCCATAGGTATTAGTCAACGATCACATCACTAGAGATATGTATCCATAAGAGTAAATTATTCTATGTCGTGAAACACACAGGGAGTGTTGGTTTATCCAATATCCAACACTAAGAACTACCTCTAACTTGCCTTACACCACTCATGGTCAATCTCAATTCATCCCACTTAAAAAGTTATCAAGTCAAGGCTCACGTCTAACTGTGGCCATAAAACAACCAAGCAACATATTTTACATCTTAACATGCCGTAACACCTACCATGTCTAACAATCCCTTGGTTATGGTACATTTTAGCATATGTTGCATTCCTTTTCATGCTTTGACATTCGCTAACAGACCCTAGCAATCCCTGACACACCCTGGCACTTTACCATGTCTTAGCACTGCATAACATAGAACCTTGTCACACCCTCCTTAGCACACATGGAACTTGTTGACACTGCCTATCACGCACTCTTATTCATTCATTTCCATGCATTTTGAAAGAGATTTCCCTTATGTTTCTATGGCACTCCCTAACACTCCCTAGCATGCATTGGAACATCCTGACATCTTGCACATCTTGGCATGTGACCCTAGCACTCTAACATTCCTTGGTACTACCTGGCATACCTTTTCACTTCTTCCTTATCACACCTTGAGCTCGATGACACACTCTCTCACACACTTTTATTCATTCATTTCCATGAACTTTGACCTCGTGCTTCCTTTTGTTTCTCTAACACTCCGTAACACTCCCTACAAGATGTTGTCACACCCTGGAACATCTTGGCATGCCTCAGTAGTTGGCATATCTTAGTATGCTTAACATGCCTTTGAACTATCTAGAATCTGTTAGCACTTACTGAGATTCCCTAGCACACCTTCACACTGCCTAGCTATCATGCCCTTATAGATAGCCTTACCTTTGTTCATGACTTGGAAACCCAACCAAATCATTGACAAAACAATTTTGTGCCCAACCCAAAGTCTCCCTTTGTTCGAAACTACTCTTTCTTGCTCCTTGTTGCAAGTACAGAATAGCCTCTTTCATTCCTATTTTGAACTTCTCTTACAACACTCAATCCTTGAAATACTTGGAACTCATTGAAACTCCCTATAACACACTCTTATTCATTTATTTCTATGCATTTTGACTTAGTTCTCCCTTGTTTTGTGCTAGCACTCCCTAACAATTCCTAACATGCATTGATAGTCTTTGGCACACCTTCTCAGTCCCTGACATGCCCTATCTAATCCGTAGCATGCCATATAACTCCCTGACACATATTGGCTTTTGGCACTTGGTGGAACTTGAAAATTCTTGGCATGTGCTGGGGTGCCCTAGAATTTCTTGGCATGGTTTAAGATAAACTTTATTTGAGATCAATTATTCACTATTAAGAGACAAGTAATAGAGGATGATTTGGCACTTAAGAGACACTACATTTGACCCTTGGCATGTATTTGAACTAGTGTTGGTATGCCTAGGATGCCCCTCTTGAAAAGGTAAGGTCCTGACTTGTTAACCCTCTTATGTGTTCATTTCTTTGCATTTTAACTTGGTGTTACCTTTTATTGCCCTTACACTCCTTGACACACATTCACATACCCTAGCACCTGACACATCTTGTCATGCCTTAGAACATGGAATTCATTGGCATGCCATGAAACTATCTAGCACATGTTGGCAGACCCGTACACTTCTTGACATGCCTTAACAATCCTTGGCAGTCCCTAAAATTCCTTGTCACTCCCTCCTCCACATGCCTGACACTTGCTGACACTCCTTGACACACCCTCTTATTCATTAATTTCCATTCATTTTGACTCGATGATTTATGTTTGATGGGATGCATCTATAGAAAGAGTTGCTTTAATAGAATAAAAAATTCATCACACCATTACTGACATAAGTAATTTTCATATTTTACTTGAATGAAATTGAGAAACTATAGAAGATATTTTAAGAATGACATTTTTAGGGTTTTTTTTTATGCTGTGAGAATCGTAAGAAGTGAGCAATTAATATTGTGATTTTATTTCTCATTAGAGTGCTTAACCTTATGAGAGATGCATATTTAGAAAATGGCGCCCTCCTCATGCTTACCCTCCAACTCTTAAACTTCTCAAAATAAAGACCAACCTGCACAGTCAGGGAAGGCATGTTGTTATATGGTGTATTGAGTGTCTGGGTGAGAGTGTTAATGTACTATGAGAGGGAAAAAACCATTTACTTTGCTTCCTCTATGGATGATATGCTTTAGGAGTGTGTCATGGGACCAAGGGGCCACTAGAAAGATTGTGTAAGATATAGGCCAACATAATCAATGCCTTGAGAGAAATCTGCGAGAGGGATCAAAATAATTTATATTGGTGAGTTCAACAAAAACTATTTACAAGAGTGACACCATGGTGATTAATGCCACACATGGAGTCTTTTGAGTTAGGCACTTTGTTTTCATAAAATGTGTTTGGAGTGTCATCGAATGGGTGGAATTCTCAAATTCATGACATTGTAAATTATGTAGGAAGTTTGTTGCTTTTGTTATAGAGGCTAAGGTTTACAAGGATAATATAGGGTTTTTGTGGTCTTATGGGAAGCAAATCATCAATTTATAACTCTTTGATATACTAAAGAATTTCTGGTAATGATATTTGGTCAAATCTTCCATGGAAATAACTAAGGAGGACAAATAGTACCCTTAGTTGCACTACTCAATTTCTTAGCATGCAATATTGATCTCCTCAGATGTTTTTCTTGATGTATTATAATAAGATGGTGGATAGGATTATTTTATCACATCTTCAAGTGTTCTTCAGGGCCTTGCACTATCATTGAGGACATGTGGAAGAAAACTCTTTATACAAGTGTTATCTGATGGAATACTACTTCAAGGCACACCAACAACGTTTAAAAGGGTGTCCAACCAAGTGATGCCAACAAGATGGATGATATAATTACATTATGTTGGTTTCATGTGTTCCTAGTGGGCTTCCAATTTTCCTAAGGATATGAAAAATTCAAGTTCATATACAAGTATTTTCTGATATGATATTATGCAGATGGGTACTAATAGAGGTTAGAAATGTGTCCAACCAAGTCATGTCAATTGTATTTTATATCTATATTTTTCCGCAACCATCGATTTACCTATTAAAAAACAACATCATGCTATTTAGAGACATCAAAAAACATCCTTGGTATTTTTTTTTGTCTAAACTGAGAGTGCATGTTAGCACAACAAAGTGCTATGATAACACTTGTGGTGTTCCTTGTTTGTTGAAATATAATAGTTACAGAAAATTATACATAAATAGAATTGCAAGAAGTAAGTAAACAAAACCAAAATTGGGAGACAAAAATAGTAATAAACCTTTATTAATATTCAAAATTGAGTGCAATGTTCAATTTCCTCCTAGAGGGGGCAACCCCAAACATAATTAGATCTCCAAATACAATAACATTCACATGGAAATTTCTTACATAGATTCTACTAATATATATACTTTCTAATTGACCAAAACCCTAACCGCTTAGTGGAATTCTCTTAGTGAGGCCTCAACCATTAACTAGTGGACCTTCTTCAATGAGACCACTTTCAATTATTGATTTGGCACTCTATTACCTCATGGTAATTATTCAATAAATATTACCATAATACATTAAGCGATAGTATATTCTCCTAATTAGGGGAGTTAGCATGGGACCCTAAACACGTTCTAATGAACAAGTCAAAATTTCCCAATGCATAAAAATATATGTATATCCTTTATATACTCAACAACTATTGTACATATGCTTCATGGAATTTATTATTTTTGTTCATAATCAAAATACCAAGAAAACAATAGATAGCCAAACATAGGAACATCCACACACCACATTACACAATATAATAAGTTTTTCACTGGAGAGTGCTCATAGGTAGGAAAATTCAGGTCTTATTATGAGTTTGTCAATCCAATGATTGACAATTAATAAGAACAATTTCATTGATCTTTAAATTTTCGTGGATATTTTATTGGAATAGTTTGTAACACTAGTTCTTACAATGTTTTGAAATATTTTATTATGTAGTTTAGTATCTTAGATCTTAGATTAAATATGACTAGTGTAGCACTCCAAATTATGTATATATTTGAAATAAAAATGGAAGAAATGAGAAAACAAACAAACCATCCACACAAATGAATGGAATATATTACTTGGCAAACCCAATAAAGAGGAATCCACGCTAGAAGGTTAGGCATATTCTCTAGTATCTCTTTTTCAATTATGAAATATAAGTACAAAGAAAGGGCAACTCACTATGGAGTGGGCATGGACATTGTGGAATGAATGTTTACTACAAAAATATTCTACCTCCTTTGTTATGCTCGATATCACATTCTTTGGTTCCATGCTCAACTATGGAATAGTAATAATACCAAAAGAATGGATCCCCTTCCTTTCCTAGTAACCTAGTACAAGACAAGTCATTCAACATCAATGTTAGGGTTTGTTTATGCTTCAACACTCAGATAGTGTTTATATTTTGGAACACCCCAACATGTGTTAGTAATGGGGGTTGATATGGCATCCACTCAGTGCCATGATGGTCAATAAGGTAGGTGAAATTATGAGAGACATAAATTTCAGATACAAACTTCATTTGGGGTGATTTTCACACAGTTGGAAAGGTTCCAGTGTCTAGAGTAACATCAAAGGGATGGAGATATGCAAGAAAAATGGGCTCACAATTGAATCTACAAGAGTCCAAATCACTAATGTGGAACATGACTCTAAAGTTGGCCCTATAATCCAATTCCTCGAATTTTTCCACCTAAAAAGTATCAAGATATATAACAAAATATATCATCATCCATTTTTTATTAAGAGTTCCATGGTACATAGGAATATTTTGCAATGTTTAACAGTATCTAAAATGGAGTTAGAAGGATTTTAAGCAACAACCCTCTTGCTCTCCTTCTCCATAAATTAAATTAATAATATTTATAGAACCAATTTCTTAATGTTTAACAACTCTAACTTGTATCTTATTTGTCCAATAAAAAGTGCTATAAATGTTAATGATGTTGTTCCTCGTATAATTTGGGTTCCCAATCATTAATTGTATTATTCCTAAAAAAAATTAATACACTAGTTGTTAGATGTATGTCTTACACTAACATGCCAACTCAATTCCCTGCCTTACCACTTCAATTAGACTCCAATACTAAGCAAAGGATCATGTCTTCAGAGTCTTTAATGACTAAAAAAATGCTTGACATAATACTCAAGAAATTGTTTTCATTGACCAAAGAAGGAGGGTAGCTTTGTTTGTGTCCCCTCCTTTAACAAATATGTCCACTAACCATGTGCCATGACCTATTATCACCACATTAAGAAAAGTTTTTCTAGGTGGTGAAAGGGCGAAGGGGATCGTTAATTGTGTTGGAAGGGGAAACACCCTATAATTATAGTAGTTGACATAAAGACACCCTTTTTATCTAAATCATTTGTAGTTTCATTATAGTCTACATGAGTAGGCTCATACACATCAATGTGATATCATACCACAAGAAATTTTATGAAGGTTCCTTATAATAAAATAATATTTCATTGCATTTCATTCACAAAAAGAGAAAAACATCAACATGAACAAAAATATAGGAACAATGAAACTCTGTGGACTAAGGAAGATTTTTTCCTAACAAGATTTCATTCCATGTAATATTGGTAAGGGTAACCAACAACAAAAATAATTTGTCGAGGCTCATGTAGATATGGCCAAGGGATAAAACTAGAACACATGTTTTAGGGTTTTAACTCATCTACAATGGAACACCATGAGCTCCAGACTCTCAAGTATATTAATATTCTATTTATAGTTATATCCCTGTCATTAACAATCATACAAAAAGGACTCTCTATGGCCTTACCATCGACTTTCATAGGGCTCACCAAAGGGAGACCAAGGTTTTTTATTTGGACATAAAAAGTTTGTTCAAATAACCCTCAAGGATAAGGTTAAAATTAAGCCACATGCAATAGATATTAGGTTCATGTTTCATGAACATTATAAACAACCCTACCTTCAATCACACCCGCAATATTTAGGTGATTGAATTATTAACATAAAAATGATCCAATATACAGGACTAGTGCTTCATTATAATGACTGTCACTCTGGAGCATGTGGCGGTCATATGTCTGGGTATGCCACAACCTAAAAGGTATTGCACGCTGGCTATTTCTAGTTGTCTTTGTTTAAATGTTGTATTTACATGGTCTGAAAATGCCACAATTGTCAAATTTTTTATCGAAAGATGAATGCTCCACCTGCTCCTCTCCACCCTATAATTTTCATCGGTCCTTTTGCAAAATCGGGTATCGACTTTATTACATGTAACCCTCACTCGCAGCATGGGTATATCATCCTTGCGGTAGATTATTTTACCAAGTGGGCTGAGGTGATGCCTACATTTTCAGCAGACGGCAAAACTGCCGCAATTTTAATTTTCAATCATATAATTACTAGATTCGGTGTTCCACAAGCGATTATCACTGATCATGGGTGTCATTTTCGAAACATTATGATGACTGAACTAACAGATCAACTTGGACTATGTCATGATAGTTCTACTCCATATTACCCATAGGCTAATGGTCTCGTTGAAGCCATCAACAAAGTTCTATTCATATCGATGTGATGTTGCACTAGCAACCGAAACTTATGCCAAATGAATTAAAGCTCAGTATGATAGAAATGTTACACCTCGTAATTTTTGGGAAGGAGACCTAGTATTACTATACGATCAAGCAAATGATAAGCTAGGGGCTGGAAAATTCGTACGTATGTGGCATGGTCCTTATGTTGTTAAGCAAAATCTGGCAAAAGGGGCCTATGAATTGGTAGATTTTGACGGTGTCTCTTTAGGTAAGCCCATAAATGGTCTTTATCTGAAGAGATATTATGCTTAAATCTAGGTGTGGAGATTTTAGTTATATTAGTTTTCTTTCTAGTTGGTGTGTTTTAGATTAGAAAAGTGTGCTTAGTTTAGAGAGTTTTTTGGTCATTATTCCTGCTTATCTTGATTTTACTCTTGATATTGTAGATGTCGACGTCTCTTCAAACATACATTGTTTCACTGATGGTGCTTGTCGTAATACATGGAATATTTCTTTTGCGACTTGGGTTATCTATTCACCCTCTGATGAGTTGGTATCTATGCATGGGTTAAGCCTCAGTCAAACAACGAAAAACATTACAGAGTATAGTGCAGTGATTGAGTTATTATCTGAATCCATCTCATTTGGGATTCAAAGTCTGATTGTGAGGTTAGATTTTGAACTCGTTGTATTGCAGCTTAATAGAGTTTATGCCATTAGAAATCCAATGTTATTAAGATTATTTTTAAGAGTTTGTCTCTTAGAACGTGAATTTGACTATATTGAATATCAACATATTTCAAGATATTTAAATACATTAGCAGATGCAATTGCTTCTCGAATGTTAAGTAGACATTTGCAATAATCAAACAGTAAATTTAAAAACATTCCATAACATGTTTTACAAGATAGAAAGTAATAGTGATATAGCATAGCATAGAAGTGTGTCAAATATACATCGTTTTCAATCATAGGTTGAAAAACACCTTATGATCGGCAAAAATGATAGTACAAAAAGAAAAAATGTCATATGAGTCTACAAAAGGAAATCATCCTATCATTGTTGATGATAACAATAAGAAACCACTGCTCGGGCCACCCTACAAAGGAACCTCCTGAAAGGTCCTGGGACCCCAATCACATAGCGCTGTAACCTAAGAGGAATGTCATCTATGCTGGTCTCTAGAATATCTACTGTCAAATGCTCTAGATGGTTTTCCAGTTTAGCTAGGGTCTCTATAGATTCATCCCGTGGGGCTGGTACTGCTGCAGCTGGGTGTCTCCTCTCATAGGGCCCGAGAGTGGCTTGTTGCCGTGGACCTACATCTGCATTTGAAACTTTTTACTATCAGTTTTGGACGATTTAAAAAAATAAATAAATTAAATTAGAAAATGTTGGGAATGGTTTTACCTAAGTCATCCCATTGCTCTCCTGGTGAAAGAGCCATGTCTAGGTCACCACGATAATCCATCCCAGCATAAGGAAAATCCTGAATCGTGAAAACTTGGTTCTCCAACCAATGAAAATACTCAGGAGGAAATTGAATAACCTCTGAACCCTCCTCAGGATGACGGGCCATAACTGCAACCCAACGCATCAGCTTGATCTCTCGGGGAAGTCCATCTCCAACAAAAAGATGTTGTGGGACCAACATTGGGACCCTCTCTAGACCAAATCTCACAACTAAGAAACCATATCCAAAGTTTTTTAGTTGTCTGTTCTTTGCTCTAGTCAACTGGCGTTTTACATTAGCCAACACAGCTTCACACCAGTTGAAGATGGTGCCTCAATAACAGTCCACAACCATTCGCATTTGGGATCTGGTGGCTACATGCAGTGTTGCGCTTCCACAAAGTCTAGTGATAGTAAATGCAATCAGTGTGAGTTCAGGATGGTAGATGGTTTTGATATCAATCCCTTTGTCTTTTGTTTGGTCATTACAAAATTCTAGCCGGAGATTATCGACAGGTTGGCCACCTGGCCTAGTCCCGAATAGAGTCGATTGTTCACCTCCCTTGGGAAAACTAGTCAAGAAGTAAATATCCTCTGGCTCCATTTCGAGATGATTACCATCAACAATGAAACACTAGTCCTATATATTCCATCTGTCCACCAGCCTCTACAAAAAGTCTACTTGGGCCCTCATGCCAGGTATGGCCCAGAATTTAAATAACCTGCATCCTTGAATGAATCTATTGAAGGTTGATGATTAATTGCGGCAAGGTGCACATCTTCGTGCTCCTGTTCCCACCAACTGAGCATTGTGTATATCCTACATTGAAAGAAAAGGCGTTTTAGAACATTTTAATTCAATATTTTTGGGCGGAAATTGAAAAAATTGAAGTTGTAAAACCTATGTCGCGGGGTCTGCACTCTCCAATTAGGGACAGTGCATAGGTCCGCACTCTACCCAAATAGCAGGTGCGGGCCCCTGGCTCTTTCCTTTGTAGGAAAAAGTCGGAGTCCGCAGGTTTCGCATGCTGCGCCTATGGACCCCCGCGAGCGGTCTTTTAATCTAATTTTTCCTAAAAATCAAAATAGAAACCTAAAAACAAAATTGAAACGGTTGAAATGCAAGACTAAAGTGATGTGGATTACCTGGAGGTGATGGTTTTCGATTCCAACGTATGGATTTTCTACAATCTTCATAGGAAGTTTCTTACCCAAAAGCTCTTTTTTCTCACTCTGAAGTCAAATGGTAAAAACGAATTTACAAAAGCCCTTTTTATAAGCTTTTTTGAATAAATGAATTTTTAATTTGTTTATTTTTTACTTTAAAAAGATAACTTTTTGATCCATTTTTATTTATTTTAAACAGGTATAAGTAATGTTTGAGTTTTTGTGCAGAATATTGGATTTTTTAGGCAAAATTGATCATTTTCAACAAAAACATTTGAGTCCTCTTTAAGCTCTTTTCTAACTTGTAAAATATGAAAAGATTGCCGAGTTTTTCTTTTTAAGCTCGCTAAAACGGAATTAAAAGGACGTTCCATGGACAACTCTTTTATGACTGTATAAACATGAAAAGATTGCCGAGATTTTTTCGTTTCAAGTTCGATATTGGTTATAAAATGACGTGTCTTTGATCGCTTTTTTACTTTTTCCGATCAAGACCACTAATTATGAAAAGTGTTCCTTGATTGTAATGATCAAGCAGTTCTCTCAAGTATTATTTTATACTTTTTCAGGCTTGGGAGACAAAAATTTTCAAAAAAGGACAACCATGGAGTTTTCTTAAGTTTTTCTTCTGACTCCCTAAAATCAAAAATGCCGAGTTTCTCCTATACTGGACTCATTAAAATTTAACAGTAAAGGACCTGTTCAATTACAAACAGGAATGGACCACTCCTTCTTAGGGTTCGAATTTTAAACTAAGTTGGACTCATCCGAAGGATGAGCCTATAATCAAGCAAATGTTATCCTCCTCAAGCTTGTCAAAAATAAAGAGGTAGTTGCGAGAAATGGTGGGGGAAAAGAGATAAAAATGAACTTGTTTGTTGTACTTTGTGTCTCAGAAAAGCATTTAACCACTCTTGAACACGACACTTTTTGTTTGCCTAGGTTGGGAAATCCTTTGCCTAACAGTTAATCAAACCATATTGAAAGTCTTCAGCTAGTTTTTGGGTGTTAGCTTTGGGTCAATTGTCACCAAACAATTTGCAGTGTTGTTATGTGTTGAAGAGGTCAGCGCAAATAAACCATTCATCTGCAAAAGATATGTCATCCATCTTGACCATCCCTGAGTTAGTCTTTGCAAACATATTTCTTCAAACTTGATCTATGATTTCACGTTGTGGGCCTGCCTACGACGGATCGCTTTCTATCGACTTCAGCTCATTATCTAGAAAGATGATCTAGAAATTGTCAGTACCTTGGAATCTACATGCCTCAACGGCAGGTTTCTCGCCTTCGATGATAGGTTGCATCATTGACCTTTGATCAAAGGGTTCCGTGACATGTTTGACACCAACTCATCTATTAACATTTCATGGATTGTACTGAGTACTTTGAGAGCCGTTGACATTACTGGTGGTTTCTCTCACACTTGTTAACAATTTACATCATTGACTGGTAATCAAGTGGTTTCTACCATTTTCGACTTCGACACATTCACTCACATGGATAGAATCATACTATTTCAGGAAGTAGAAATCAAGATCCTGGATCTAGTTTCCACTATCCAGGCTGCGAGAAATTTTGTTATTCATTATACAGTGGACTATTCATAAACAGATGGTTGTGCCTATACTATGTCTACATATGTCTATGCTTGTGATGTATTACAAGATCATTCCTATATCATAGCATTTTAGTTAGTTTTCTAGTCAATTTTGATCTGAGTATGGGAATGCCTACCTCAACGATGATATGATCACACACACACACACACACACACACACACACACATATATATATATATATATTTTACATTAAATGTTTTTACAGGTCCAACGAGGCTCTCCACAGGATGATCTTCGAAATGATAAAGTACTTCACTCTTCTTAAATCACTACTATCTATTACAGGCTTCGCACTTTAGGAGGCAATTTGTTGCACAAAATATTGTCACCATGACATTCTGCAGTCAGTGTGAGTCTATCACCACTCATACTTTCCTCCTATGCAAGTCTTAAACCTCAGCTTTTCATGTCAAGCCTTGAAAAATGACATAAAGTCCTTGAAAATCTCTAAAACTTTGGTTCCGCACTTTCTCTTAGCATTACCTATGGTCTCGCACCCCTTGGTCATGTCCCCTGCGGACCTGCCCGCTCTGTTCTTGTGTAAAGGGTGTGGATCCCTGTAAAAGTCAAAAAGGCGCAAGTACATTCTTAAAAACTCACTTGGGGTTATTTCTGGAAGCCTGTAGAGGGAATCTTGAGGTGGCAAGTTTGCTCCTTTGATGTTCATGCATCCCATAACTAAAGGAGCTAACTAAAGGAGCTTATCGCTTTGAAGGAGGACTCTATCCCTTCATAGGTGGACTTGTAACTTCCTCCCTCTGCACTATAAAATGAGGCATTGGGCTAGTTACTAAGGAGGTTGAAAGCTAAATAGTTTTGAGGGTAAATGCACTGTTGAAATTTAGACTTCCTAATTGAGCTTGAGAGGAGAGATTACATACCTTTTGATCTCATTGGGAAGAGTGTGAAGCTTGTCAAAGTAGAGGAGATTCTTGCTTGGACCCTGGGAGGAGCTTGTACAACATAAAGGCACCAAGGTTGTAAAGTTCTTCTTTGTTTAAAGTTAATACAATCAAGTTTATTTTTCTCAATAAGCTATCTATTATGGTTTATTTCGTGGATTCCTTGATCACCATGATGAATATGATTTATTATATTGGCTATGCAGGTGTTATTTGATGTGTGCTTGTTTTTGTTTGCAGGTTCTTCAAAGGAAATTCATTTGGATAGTCGAAGTGTGGCTACCACAAACTAGCATTGGACTTAAAGAGGGTCTAAAACAACTCTTGGTTTTTATTTATAAATCGCAATATTTAGAGAAAGGTAGATTTGCTTGTTCTGCTTGTCACTAGATATCAGTTGATACTAGGGAGATCGGTCTTGTCTGCAAGAATGATTTATCCAGCCGACAATAGCTTTTTGTCTGTTTTAATTGATTGATTAAACATTCTATCTCCAACAATGTTTATATTCCTCCTAATATATTTGCACTTCTTTCATGAAAAACAAATGAAATCCTTTCATTCTTCTATTAAAGTCATAAGATTCCAATAATTTGTTTTCTATTTGAAAAATCTTGTTCTCTATTTTGTTATTAATGTATAGGCCATTTTGGAGCACAAGTAAATATTACCATACCCCTGTCATCTTGAGTCACTGCTAGTCCAATAGTTACCTGAATTTCCTTCGGAGATCGATAATTCTATATTCAATGCACATGTCCAAGAAAAACCCAATATGTATTTTGTGAAGATATAATCGTGATGTCAGATTTTGTAACTTTAGTTAAACGATTGGAGACCGTTAATTTCGAAATTAGCTACGAATTCATTATAATTTTGAGGTTTAAACTTCATTTGATCATATCTATGGGTTACAAATTTTGATTTCGTTCAAGTGTATCACTTTATCAATTGATGATATTTTTTAGCTGAACCAAATTTATATGTAATTTTTTTTCTAAATTATGTTCTAATTTAAAGAATGCACCAATAACATACTGATTGTGCATATCTTATTCAAATACGATGATGATGACATTGGGAGTTTTTACTCATAATGATTTCGTCTATATCAAACGGATATTTTGTTCGAGGCCTAGAGTTTCCACCTATTAATCCTTTCTTCCAAATCCTGTAATTTCTATTATGTGAAATTTCATTTTTTACTTTATTTTTTTTTGGCAATTTTCAAGTCTAAAAACTATTTCCTTGGGCAGATCTTACCCAATATCTTTTTAATTCTAAAAATTTAATCATATAATCAATAATTCCTCACTTCATTTCAACATATAACATTCACAACTAATATATTGAACACACACCGAGCCTACTGTTGTCAACTATTCATCTTGGAATTATCATCATATTCCGTGGCGATTTCCCACTCTCTGCAATGATCACTTTTTACTTTTTTGTTTGAAATAGAGAATGCCATTCTCCTTTAGGATCGGGGTTTATTGGTTGGAGACTGTTTTTCTAACTAGTATAGGAATTTTTTTTTATTTTTACCATTTATTATGATTGTTGTCTAATATAATAATCAATTCATCTTCTGAATTAAGTCTATCTCAATTGGTTAAGAAGAAATTGTTATGCACCTCAACCATTTTAAATATTTCTAATATGTTCACTCTTCTTGACCCAATGGTTGTTGAGACACTTTATGATATGCGAGGATTATCCATTTTTTGCTCATTTGCTAGAGGATGGGTGACTTCAGGGTGGGGTTCTTTGTTACATGTGGAAAAAATAAACATCTCATTTTGCATAGCTTACTACTAGAACATGTCTTGTGCTAATCTTCGATGAGATGAAGTTCCACAGTAAAATGATATTCTCTTGTTTTGTCATGTAGGTAGAATTTCTTTTTCCTTGAGAAAAAAAATTCCAATAGTTTTATATTGATGATAAGATTACATCCATATATTCTAGTAGGCATTCCTGAAGGCAAACTAGCCTAAAAAAATATTATCCTAGAATATTCCGGATCTACAAAACCTTAGAAAAATTTGTAGCCATGTCGTTTGTGAAGTGACCAGCCTCTCAAAAGGGTACATATGTTATCCTATTATCTATAGAGAACCTTTCTCCACAATCCAAAATTTAATCATTTACCTACCCCTATTTATATAACTCACATCCATGTTATAGTCTAAATGATCATAGAATACTGTTGAAAACACTGATAAGATGATTTTTCATATTTGAGAAAAATATAGAAAGAGTAACAAGATTATTTAGTGACTAGTGTCATGAATAAATTATGTTTGTTGGCCTTCCTTCGAATTTGTGACTTTCAATGAGGTTGGGTCCATTTCTAAGATGTCTTTGGAAAATCTACCTACTTCTTGATTCCTCTTCCTGGTGAAAGGAAACATAAAAATATAAGGCTTCGAAAAAGAGGTTGTAAGTGGTAGCTCAAATGTTTAAAGGCTCTTTTCAGCCAATTTATGACTAGATTTGAGTCCCCATATGTATGAAGGTAGGAAATTTGAAACAAACGTTTTAGAGACATTAAGTATGCATAATTGTTTGAGGCATGATTGATATAAGATGAAAATGATATGGGTCCCTCATAATCTTTTTGTCTCAGTTTGTAAACATTTTTTTATAAAGTCTATTTTTTTTTTATGAATAAGGTTGCATGTGTAAAATTCTACAAGTAAAGAACAACCTTTTAAGTGTTTCTCTTATGCATTTGGATTGATCCCGACAATGTTATAGTTGTAGATGAACTTTTTCATTAGTGGGATTTTAGCTCAGAACATTTCACAGAAGATGGAGGCAAGAGAGGTGGGAAATATATGGTTCAACAAGATGAGGATTTGTGCTCATCCATTAAGAATATTTGTGGTTATAATGAAACTTCATGCATTGATCAACTTGTTTTCTATTGTTAATTGTGCTCCCTTTTGCATGGCCACTTCCCTCTTCACCAACAGTACAACACCAAGAACATCACTTACTTGGCTTGATTTTCTTTAGTGAGATTCAAACCGAACATAGACATAACTGACATAGACTAAATACTAAACATCTAGTTCTTTACAATGGCAGAAAATCTAGCATGTTGTAACCTTCTTTATAAAAACAAAAACATAGAAAACATGCTTAGCGTGCAATTGGAAAAGAAACTCTATACCAGTAGTGGTGCTTCCCATCTTCTTAAATGCACATATGAGTTTTCGCAAATCATAAAGAGAAGCATTAGGATGAAATCCATAATCAACATATGTCATCATAGGCTTCTCATCTTCAATTTTAGGATCAACAATCTTGAGCACAAAAATAAGAAACACATTAGGTACCATTGTGACAACTCCCCAACGACTCCAACTTTGGAAATTATAGAACATGGGTGTTTTGTACCTTTTCTTTAACTGGGATGATCTCATATTTGAACTTCCCTGCAATAATTCCTACTATTGTGTGCCTATGAGATTCAACTTTAAAAACAATTATACCATTTAATATTCAACTCACATTCCATACCTTCGCTGATTAATTCATACGAATTGCACCAACATTGAATTCACTCAAATCAAAAGCTTAAAATATCATCAATATACCACTGCTTGATATTGGTCTTGACATGAAACTCCATAGCGCTCAGCTACATTTTCTGAGATGAGACCCACGAGAAAAATACAATCTTGTGCCTTTCTAAAAAAATCAACCTATTGCAAGGGGCAAGAAAAGCCATTAGTGCCTTTCACAGAAATATTTAATGAAGTACTTATATATCTATCCATGTGCCCGTATATATATATATATATATATATATATATATATATATATATATATATATATATATATATATATATATATATGTATATATATATATATATATATATATATATATATATATATATAGATATATATATATATATATATACATATATATATATATACATATATATACATATATATATATATATATATATATATACATACACATATATATATATATATATATGTATGTATGTATGTATGTATGTATGTATGTATGTATGTATGTATGTATGTATGTATATGTGTGTGTGTGTGTGTGTGTGTGTGTGTCTGTGTGCATAAATATGAAGGCAATAGTAAGCTATATTAAAGAAATAGAAGAGTATGGGCAACAACATCAAATTGAAACTATTGAAAAAATTAAAATCCTTATGTTTACAAGATCATTAACTTTTATTGATTCCTACCTTTGAATTCACAAAACCTTCCCATGCCATAGGATTGATAGTCATTAACTCTACTATTGCACTGATGCCTCAAGCAAACAAATTGAAATCATAAACATATCTAAATTCAAAACTACTATGATAATCCAGTGGTAGCAATCATATATTGACATGCCAATGTCATAAAATCCAACTTCAATTTCAACTGCAACATCTACAATTCCTTGTAGTCCTGATGAGAATTGTTTATTGATAGTCCCAACATGTACAGTCTCCGAAGAGATGACGTGGTAAGTAGCATGAAATTTTCACAAAAACTTAGGCATCCAACAAGAAAATAATTCATTTGACACATGAAATCATAGGATATACACTTGGGAATCTAGCATAAAAAACAACCATCCTGCACTCGTTGGCACACTGAGAGCTAGGTGGAAGAAAAATATCCACTACAATATCACCAAGTTCAACTTTATTAAGTCCAATATTTTTAGTCGATGTCTGCATGATTCTAGAGAACATTTAGAGACAAATTTATGCACTCATGCTTCACGGATCATAATGATCAGAGGGGCAGTTTTCAAACTGAATAAAAAATCATGAATCAATTTATCATTGTAGCCACTAATCCATAACTTAAAAACAAGGGAAAGGAATTCATCAATAAGACTATCCTTAAGTCATCCACATTTAAACATCCAAATAGGGGTACAATAAGCCTTGCAAAAGTGACAATCAGATAGAGAAAAACTAGGTGTTAATAAGCTAATTAACAAGAATTAGGAAAACTCTAAATTCAATAAACCACATATGATAAAATTCAAAGCGTTGGGAAATATTTCTTGAAAATACATGAATTAAGCTGGAAAAAAATGGAAATTGATGCAACAATGACAACATCATCACCAAAGTCAACAACTCTTTCATAGGAAGCACTATATCCAATAGCACAAAATGAAGCCCTGTAAAAAAAAATAATGATCAATACTTATATTCTTGCTAGAAGATCCGTGTGTTAAATATAATCAATACAATATGGAATGTCTTCTAATGTAAAGAAGGTAAAATACATTTTTAATAATATATTTATTGAAAAACAAAATTAAAATATGCCTAACACATGGGTACAACAAAGCTAGTTAAGGGTATTCAATTGTTAGGATTCACCTTGACTCGGGAATGATAATCTATAGCTAGTGGTTTTGGGCCCATGGTATTATACTAGTTATATTTGGATGGAAACATTATTCATAAATAGGTTGGTCTCCATTGTAATGTGGCAAAGGTTGAGCAAGTGTGGGCCCCCCGCCCATTGTAAGGAGCCATGGGTTTACCAGCTTGGCCAGGCTTTCATGGAATTCCATTAGCTGGGTTATACCCATAGTTGGGATTTTCCTAGGGTATTTATTCAGGTTGTTAGTGTGTGTGATTGCTTTTATATTGTATTAATGATTATTTTTATTTACATTTCCTTTTCTACATGAAACCTATTAAGTTTAATTTGACACAAGCATCCATTAACCCCCATACAATAGAACCTCAAGCATTCTGAATCCATCAACACTTTAGAACATATAACATCGAATTTATCATTTGAAAATAGTATCAGCTACAATAACCATTGCACAGAAAGTTATGAACAAGTAATTTCACTTGAAAAATCCACAAAACACAACACTCACATCCCCTGCCGCAACCCCCACCCAGACTAAATTAAAAAAGAAAACAAAAATAGGAAGGTTGATATGTAAGCATAGAGTAGATTTCACTGAATTCTTTTGTTTCAAATAATTCTCGGTAAGTATCCATTTGTATGGATTAATTTAACTTTATTTCTAGTGTTACAATTCCCTTTATGCTTTGACACAACAAACAAATTTTGTGGGTTGGGTCTGCCCATTCTTCATGGCACATAGAGAGTTGAGTGTTTTCCGTTCACTCCCCTCCATTCTAGTAATCTTGTGGAATTCTTTTAGGCGGTGCAAAACATGGTCCATTATACTAGAATCATAGATAATCCTAATTTTTTTATATCACCTAATAATTCCCAAAAACTATTGCCTCAAATTCCACCCAATAACCAAAATAAAAATAAAACTGAGTAGAAGGATCTAGTTCAATTTTTAAAAAACAAAACATCTTGTATCAAGTTAAATTCTACTATAATTTTTAAAACTGATGTGGTAAAACCCATTAAATTTAAAAAGAACAATAATATTGTAATTAAATTTAAAAAAAAAGAAACCTCTTCATATTTTGGTTTCAAATATAATGGCCTGCAATCTTGGCTCTCATCCATCATCACCGAAGAATCTTGCCCTGATGTTTGCTACATGCCCCCAACTCTCTTAGATAGTTTAACTACCAATACATTGGCCCACATTTAAATGGTTTCGTCTATTATTATTATTCAGGTTTTCATCTGTGATGTTGTACTCCAGGTTCACTATTTTCCATCTTTGAATTTTGCATCATTATCATATAGGAGCCTTAGTAGAATTTTCCATTTAAACTCAATGTTATTAAAACCCTTAACTTCATGATGCCAATCCTCTTTGTTCAACTCCATTAGTTGTCAATTCCATACGTTCTCTGATTTTTTTCTCCACCTTTTATAACATTAAGTCATGTCACATGATACAGTCTCTTCTTGGTGGCTATATCATGGAAGTGATGCCACCATAGCTTTCTGAGCTAACAAGTTTGGAGGAATTGTACATTAAACATGACTAGAGGTGGAAATATTCCCATACATCCACATGTGTTGCACATTCTATTAATTTCTTCCAACATGGAGGGGTTTGAATTCTCACTTAAATTTTCTTTAGTCCCAAATTATCTCCTTAGTTACCTATCTGGTTCATCATTTTTTTAACCACCTTGTTACATAGGAAAACCTTATTACATGAAACTTCACAACAAAAAGCCTAATTTCCTACAGGAAATCCTGAATACTCCTATATTTGATACTTGATTTATTTGAAACCTGATTACTAGAGGGTAGAGTCTCTTTCAATATTGAGCTTAGCATTGCCTCATTTAATACTTAAGTTAGTCCCTGAATTGGAGTCTCAAATTCAAATTTTTCTTTATATGCCAATGGAGATAGAAAAAATGATACTATCTTTGTGATTCATTGTTACCCCATCATTCCTGGATCTTCCCGCTTGGAGAATTCTCTATGCAAGGGGTTTAGTTTCACAAAAAAAATTATCAATTTGTGGATTTATGTCTATATGTGCTCTTGTTTCGACTATTTTGAATTTTATTTTCTTTGTTGACATATCTTGTTGTTTTTGTTTGTGTACCTTGTTTTTACTTTATTTATACTATGTTTGTTTTTCACACGATTGGAAAATTTGTGACACTACAAAAGATGATTAAATGGTAACATAATATTCTTAACATTAAATGGATTATTACTTATCTTTTGGTAATATTCTTATAGCATTTAGTGAGAATTTTTTGGTTGTCCCTTTGAGGAGGAAAAGTTATGATCTGCATATGCTAAGTCTCTAAACTTATGGAATTGGTAGCATGTGTACTTGAAAATCAAAATAAAAGTTTAGCCATTATGTGTGTACTTATATCATTGTTTCATAGTTCCATTCATTACACGAAATCTACAAATAGTTGGTCGCTCTACAGACAACAAATCTCATGATTTTTCCTTCTTGAGTAGTCCATCATGAACAACTTTGTAAAATAATACTACATTATATTTAATTTTTAGTTTAACTCTTAGTTTCCTTGTGAGTAGACATTGTTGAGCCCCTTGCAAAGTTTTCCAGTCACTCTTGTTGACAATATCTTCTCAAAATATATAAAAATTGTTTAGAGACTACATCAAAATGTAGATCATATTAGATTGGTTTCTTGTAGAATATTCGTAAGTATTCTTGTATTTGTATCAAACGGAGTGCTTTGTTCTTCATTCATTTTAGCAATTCAACAGAGGGTTGAAGAAAAGTACAATTTCAAATGCTAAATGGTTAAATTTCATTTGGATATATTTGGTTGCATCAACAATTTGATTGAAAATTTATTGATAAAATTGTGATTATTGAAGCATTAGATTTTTTAGATATGTAGATCCCTTGTAATTCAAACACTTGTTTCAAGGAATAGTTGTTGCATGATTTTGGTAACTATTCAACTATATTAACTTGGACTTGATTGTGTCCTACACGAGTTACATTGCTTTTTGCTTACTATTTTTTCCCTTCAATAAATGAACATCCTTCCATATAATTTTGGTGATTATATGCTCTCATCTGGTCCGTTATTGAGAAAATAGTTTTTATTTGGATTTTTCCTTGACGATTTTTTAGAATCAAGACTACTAGAAGTTGGGACCATCCTCTGAACCTGTCTCAACTTATAGTGGAAGTTAGACAAGGTGTTTGGATTGGAGTGAAGGAGATTAACATGAAGTAAATAGTTACTAGCAAAGCTGATATGAAAACATATGAATTCTATTTCTATATTCTAAGGATTTCTTCCAACAATGATTCTAAAATCTAGGAACGACTCCAAATCCATCTTTAAAATGCTAACGTTTGTAGTCTTACCCATTGGCAAAGGTGTGTGTGATGTGTTTCCTTGGGCTCATCATGGCTATAAAGTATGTCAATATTTTAACTCTCAGCAATTGCAAGCTTCTCAATAGGTAATATTCCTCTTTATCTTCGATACTCATTGCATGTTGTAGCATGCTCATTTTTAGGGGCGAACATAAAACTTCTATCACAATTACATATAATTACGTTGGTGCCTAGTAGAGGGTTCTACCAATATCTTTATTCTGTATTATCACTCGTTTACCTATGAAACACCACCTCATAGAATATTCTAATCATTTGGACATGAACCACTGGTTCATTGAGGGTGTAGACAAATTGACAAAGTCTGGTTAGACACCTTAGCTATGCCACGAAGTCAAAACATAAGGAGGTAGGGTGGGTGCATCCCCATAAGGTGGTTAAGTATTTCTGGCAAGGGCGGTGACAAAAAAAAATTGGCTTTAGCCTTTAAAAACCATGTTGGGATCTGATGCTCAGGTGTCATCGCTTCAGGCATTCTTGGATGAAATGGAGAAATTCCTTGCAATGGCCCTTTCTTCATCTACCGTCGCCTTGACCGATACATTAGCACCAAATTTCTATTCAAAGCTTCATCTTGTTTAATTGATTGGGGTATCATTGAGGGACATGTATAACTACAAGCCCCTTTGTGTCTAGCAAGAATCTCATAAATTCTTAAAAGTGGCCTCCTCCATGCATTATGTTTCAAGCTAGATCAGTTATTACATTATACATATTTTAGATGTCTTCTACTGTTATTATCAAAATAGGCTAGGAAAATAGAGGTAGCCACTGAAATTTTTCCTATACACAAAAGAATGATAGTTGTGTTGCCTATGCCTTAAATAAGAGAGTCATGATTTAACATGACCAGAGGTGCTACTATTCCCATACATCCACGTGTCACACATTCTTTCATTTTCATCAAACATGGAGTGGCCTAAATTCTCACTTAAATATTCTTTATTCCCAAATTACCTCCTTAGTTTCCTATCTAGTTCCTCATCTCATTGAACCATCTTCTTACATAGGAAAAACGTATTATAGGAATCTTTGCAATAAAACACCTAATTTCATTCAAGAGATCCTAAATACTCCAATATCTGATACCCCATTAATCTGAAACCCGATTACTGGAGGGGGGAGTCTCTTTCAATATTCAGTGTATCATTGCATTATTAAACACTTAAGTAGTCCCTGAACTGGAGCCTCAAATTTAGATGTTGTTTGATATTTCGATGGAGAAAGAAAAAACAATACTATCTTTGTGATTCATTACTACCCCATCATTCCTAGATCTTCATGCGTGGAACCTAGTTTCCCCATCAAGATTTAGTATGAAACCATTGATAAGAGTGAAGAAACAATTCGAGCTTGAAATCAAACTTGTAGGAAGCTGAACTACAAAAGCCATTTGCAATGAAACATAGAATTTGGTATATGATTTAAATTATGGTTAAGTTTCCTTGAGAGAGACTTGGACTCTTTGGGTCACCTCTATAGAAAGAGTTAAGCTTAGAATGCATATATGATCATGAGTTGAATACAATAATTTTTTTTCCTCTGGTGAAATATCACGTTGACATACGTGGGTTCCATGTGACCACTCTCTAAAAAAACTAATATATTTTTATTTTACAACATGTCAAATGATTTTTTTGCCTTCATTGACCACCACTAACATGCATTGAAATTTAGCAACTAAATCTATTAATGTTCTTTTTGTTTTCTTTTTTGTTGTATGATAGGTTTAGAAATTTTGTTGTATTATAGGTTTTTTATCAGAGTATGTTCCAAGGCCCACTCTCTAAGAAAACTAATGTATTTTCATTTTGCAACACGCCACATTATTCTTTTGCATGCATTGACCATCACAGGTGCCCATTAAAACATTGTACATACTCAAAGGTAAAAAATGTGCTATTGAGACATACCATGTACCTATTTTGTCTCCTAAATTATTAGAAATTTAGCAACTGCATCTATTAATTCTCTTTTTGTTTTCCTATTTGTTGTATGATTGGTTTGGTGCTAGTTTATGTTATTCTGTTTTTTTTGTTTTTTAATGCTGTAAATCATAAGCTCTATCATTCAATAAAGAAGGGTACATGATGTCATTTTGCGACTTTAGTTCAACATATTTAGTGTCCATAAATAAGTTTCTCACAAACAAAAGAAACGAAAAAATTGACTATACATCACAACTTCTTGACGGGTGGGATGACAATAACAGTAATTAGAATCCTTTATATTGAACTACGATTTCCATTAATACTATTCTTTCATATATGACGTGCATAAAAATTTTGTTGCATTAATGGTTTGAATTCTAGAAATTTCAGTGCTTATTGCCTTCCCAAGTTAGTTGATCATAAGTCCCCTCACATATTAACATGAGATTAGATTGTTTCAAACTAAAGGATGGGGAACATGGTTTTTTTCATTTGAATACCTCCAGTAAATGACATGAATTTAACTTGTGAACTTATAGAATCCATTCTTAGCTAACCTATTGTGGCCATGGAATCTAATCCATCAAAAGTCACTCAGAGATAGCATCTATCTCATCCACATGAAATAACTCCTTTTGGAGGCTATTAGCCTACAAGGGTTAAACATGTGACTAATGAGATTTGAATCTAGATGGGGAGGATTACATCTCCTTTTAGCCACCCAAGATAGAAGCCAATGTCATGGGGAACATAATTTGACTTCCACATCATTATAAATGGTAAATGACAATTTTTTTATTTCTAATTTGGTTTTGCAGCAATATTTTCTCTAGTAACTTTGAATTTAATGGCAATTTTGTGACTAAATATTAGAGTTGTGTTGTTAAATAATGTAACAAAGGAAAATTTTAAGGATGGAAAATTTTCTTGAAGCTTAAAAACATTGGCAAATCTGACTAATCCCTATATGCAAACTATAAAATGTTTATTCATATATTTGTAAAATTATTCAAATTTATAATGATTTTATATATAGTCTCTATCTAATGTTGGCGATTTTTCAGGTAAAATAATTTTATATTCTAAAATCTCGGCGAATCATCTTTTATAAAAATTGGAAATTGGCGAATCTTTTTTGTGGAAAAATCATGGAAAATTATCTCACTAGGCGAACATTAGCCCCTAAAATTTTCCATGGTAAGATTTATGGTGCTTAGTTATGTTGTGGGTGTATGTTAATATTATACATTGATATTATGTTTGTATGTTATGCTCCTATACATTTTTCTTCAATGATTATTTGTTCTTTGAACTGTTTTGGATGATTTATAGTTAGACCCAAGTTTGCAAGATATTGAGGTGTCATCATGCAAAATTGCCAATGAACTTTATAGATCAACATGCAAAATTGCCAATGAAATTTTGTTTTTTCACTTGTAGGAGACTCTAGTCAATATCATAAAAATGCCTATTTTAACTAGAATGACGATAGATTTACATTCTTTGGCTCTTATTTGCAAAAGTTTTTCCTCCCCCTCTGCTATATCCTAACAATTAAATAGTAATATGATGATGTACTAATCATGATCATTCAACCTATATAACTTTGTAAAAACCCGAAGTATTACAAGAAATAAAATACAAAATATTGCCTTCTATATTCTACTCAGTCCTGTTATTGGTGTTCCTTTGCACCTCTCGGTGGAATTGATAGTTATAATTGAGAGGTCGAGATTGCTTTCCTTTTAGCCATGGAATTTCATCTTTGGATACACATGCTTGGCATGTATTTTAAAGTGTTTGAATGACCTTTGGATATTTTGTTGGTGTAATGGATATTGGACAAAGTTTGTGCTTAAAATTTGAACATCTTTATAATGGTTACATTTCAGGATCATTGTTATTAATCATTTTATTTTGACATCTTGAATTAATTAATAATGAGAAGCCCTCCCAATTATTTTTCTAGGCCCCATAACTAGTAGGATTCAAACATGTAGCTCATTATTCATAATTTCATCATATATAATCACTATTTTTTACCTTTTGGCATGCAAATAAGTGTTTTAGAAGAAGAATTTTATGTTGTGAGAACAAATTACATAATTCACAAACTGAGAAATCAATCTTTGATGTAATTTTAGATTATAGGTTTGATAATTATAAGTCATTTATGGCTATAAATGTATTCAAAATTTCACTTATAATTGAGTATTCAATTGAACATATTGAGTATCTTATACGTAAATATTTTTCCCTCCATCCACTTTTCATAATTTCCATAACTATTATAGCTTTGATGTTATTTTTCTTGTCTAGTAGAATATTTGCTAAGGTGTTACAATTTTTTTTAATTTATTGAAAGTTATAGAATTTACAATTTATAAAGTTTCAAGATGTAATTTTTTGAAGTCTAATTTCTTTAAAGGGTTCTATCTCAATGGAAGAGCACCTGCTTTACAGGAAGAAGGTTGGTGGTTCAATTCCACCGAGCCCTAATATTTATATGGAATGGTGATGATCAATTTTTGGTGATGGAGGCTCTTTTGACCATCACCAATGAGCTAATGATTACATTTTTCGACCCTCACCAAAATATGAAAATGTGATGGTCAATGAACACCACCATATATATGTATCAATAGTGACAACCATGAAAGGTCCATTACCATAAATTGCTATTACTCATATGAAACGATAACAGTCACTATCTGTCATTATAATTATTATTTGTGACAAGCGTTGAAAGTCACCAAAAAACCTACTTTTGGCAGTGTGCCCTTTTGTGACATTCAATTTTGTGTGACAAAGGATCTTTTAACCATCAACAATGAGTTTATGGTGACATTTTCTGACCCTTACCAAAATATTAAATAGTGATAGTCAATGAATGTCACCATATATATGCATCAATAATGACGTCCATGAAAGGTCCATCATAATAAACCTTTGTGTTCCATACCAAATGGTGACAATCACTATCCGTCATTGTAATAATTTTCTTGATGGAATTTGAATGTCACCGCAACACTTGTACTTTTTGTGACATTCAATTCTTTGGCAACAAAGGCTAAGGTTTGTCACCATTGCTCATATGAAATGGTGATGGTCATTTTCCATCACTATAAATCATTATTGGTGATCGACAACAACCCATATACTTTTGGTGACACCATCTTTGGTGACATTCAATTTTGGTGGCAGAGACTATTTTGACCATCACCAACGAGATTATGGTGACATTTTTCCACCCTCACCAATGTTCTTTTTTCTTGTAGTGATTTTCCCTTCATAGACTTACCATTGCTTTTTCCAGTCTGGTTGTTTCTGACCTCTTTGGTTATGAATGTACAAACTGCTTCTCAACCAAGTTCTCAACCTAAACAATATAAAAATCAAGTTGATCCTAAAGATGCCCTGTTTCCTTATTCAAATGTTTTTTCATGATCCCTTTCTTCCTCCTTGCCTGGTGAAAGTATTGATTCTAGTAATTAGGAAACTAAGAAGAAGAGGAAAAGGATGAAGAAGAACAAGCAAAATAAGAAAGGGGGAAACCATGAAACCATTGTTATGGATGCAACTAGTATGGAGAAACCTTCTAATCAGCCCCATAAAATTAAATTCCCTTGCCTATTATGTAACGGTGATCACCTTCTTATAGATTTTCTTGGTATTCCAAAGCTATTGGAAGTGTGCTACACAAGCTAACATCAACCTTTATCGTCGGCTTATGGAAATCATGCTAGTGACAAACCATCAACCAATGGTAATAAGGTACACAGGAAAAAGGATAATGTTATGTTTCCCTGTCGGTTATGTGAAGGAAATAATATTATTCAACTTTTTCCTTATATGGATGAAGCCTAAAAAGTGTTGGAAAAACTTACACCTTCTCAGTGTCATCTCTCGGTTGGTTATCGAAATATTTCTCGCAATCCTCCACTAGTTGATGAAGTGATTGATCATAATTTGAATCCAATAAATCCCACTCTCTTTGAATGTTAATACCATGATTTTGTTCCCGACCAACCATTGGTTGAGAAAATGGTTGACTCGATTCCACCTTCAATCGATCATACTTTTCTCGGAGAGAGTGAGGATCATACTGCTCAGGCTCTTCTTGTTTCTTCTTATTCAACTGGACAAGGGGGAATTCCCCCCATTCCCACGAAACCCCCTCTAATAAAACAAGTCATTTCCTTTGATAGGAGTTGATTGACGAACCCCGGTATCCCTGTCTACATGACTTTTGAGATCATGTTAAATGCCTGTGATAAAAATATCAATCACACTATTATAGACGAGGGGGCATCTGTTAGTATTTTATTCTCCACTGCTTAGCAAGCTTTGGGTTCCCCATATCTTGTGCTCATTGCTCCGAATTTGTTAAATTTTAATAGAGAAACCAATCACCCATTAGGGATCCTTCGTAAGTTTCCTATTACTTTGGGAGGAAATATTTTCTATATCAATGTTATGGTAGTCCAAGCCCCTTTGGATTTTAATTTACTCCTTGGTTGTGACTATGTTTATGTCATGGGAGCTCTTGTCTCTTCACTCTTTAATCTGATGTGTTTCCCGCATGAAGGATGAATTGTGAACATTGACCAACATTCATTCATTGGTCCTAATTTGACTCTAAGTCAACCAACTTCCCTTAATGGTCCTTATATGCAAGTGGTATCTCCCCCACCATAGATTAATTATGTGGAAACCTGTTCTATATCTGTGTCCACTAATGATCAACTAGGTGATGAAGTGCATCATTTAACGGGGTCATTAAATCCTTATATTTCCATTGGATCCTTCGATATGTATCCCTTCCAGAGGGTTGTCCTTCCATCTGATGAAAACCTCTTCGTAGCCATGGTCTACTGTAGGCCATGATCTGATCTCAGAGCATAGTTCCTTTTCTTATGTCAATCTTGTTAAAAATTCAAATAAGGTCTATGCAGATAGTTATTTTACTATTACAACCTCATTAAAAAATGAAATAGGTTACCGGAGCAGAGTTCCTTGTCTTGTGTCAAGTTCATTAAAAAATGAAACAAGGTTTCTTGAGAAAAGTTCATTTTCTTGTGTCAATCTTGTTAAAAAATGAAACAAAGTGTCATGAGCATAGTTCCTATCCTCTTTCAAGCTCATTAAAAAATGAAACATATCGTCATCCAATTTGAGTCTCTGATTAGATATCGTAAATTCGTAGTCAAGTCTTTCACTTGATCTCGTAATAGGACCTTCATTCCATCTACTTGTTAGTAACCAGAAGTCTACTTAGGTGAATGAAATGAAGCTTAGGGGGCTTGTACCTCGAGTTGAGTCATTATGTTGGGGGCATTAAAACTTATTTCAAGCATAGCTTTTACTTTGTTTCAAGCTTGAGTAAAAATGAAACCAATTTCAAGCATACTTTCCCATGATTCAAGCTTGTGTAAAAATGAAACCAAATTCAAGCATACATTCCCATGTTTGAAGCTCCTATAATGTTGGGATGGGGTCCCCTAAGTTAGTTTGAGGTTCGATAACCCAAATTTTGGTACAATTTTGTAAAGGATGTAAAGTCTCTATGATTTGTGGATGCGGAGAATGTACAGGATTACGAGTCAAAGGGGCTTAGCCCTTTGTTTTGGATAAGCTTTGAGTCAGTTTTTGAGATTCACCCATGGTCCGTGGACCATGTAATTGTATGAAAAAAGTCTATAAATAGTGAGCCTTAGAGAAAGGAAGAAGTTCCTAAATAGAATTAAGTCATATAATTGGGTTGAAGAGTCTTGGGTAGGAGCTAAGGCAAGAAGGTTCTGATTCCTGCGCTTAAATAGAGAAAGAAAGGCTTAGCAGGTGAGTGCATAGAGGCCTAGGTAGAGTCTGCAACTGAGTGCACGGACCCCTACAGCTGTGTGTGCAGGAAAATGTGAGTGCTTAATCTGTGAATTGAGATCAGTAAAGAGAAGTTTCTGAAGAATTATTGAGTATTTATATTCATGCCTATTTATGTTATATGTTGTTGGCGAATGACTTGTTTTATGAAATATTGATTGAATGCTATGTGGTTCACTTTAATAAGTCCTAATAATGTATTAAATGCATGTTTAACACACTTCCGTGAATTGTCTGGTAATTTCCCTTATATTTTGTAAAGGATTAAGTAGATCTGCGTGAATGCCAAATTACAATTGCTTTCTGATGCGCCTAAGTAGGTAAATTCACTGTCCTAAGTAGGTAAAGGATTAAGTAGATCTGCGTGAATGCCAAATTACAATTGCTTTCTGATGCGCCTCAGTAGGTAAATTTACAATGAAGCCAATTACTGTAAATTCCCTAAGGTTTTATCGTTCTGCATGAAGCCAAATAGAAGGCATTGAAAGACATCACACTAGTCTATGGATGTAGAAACTTGGTTCTTGCATTCCCCCATACTGCTTTGGATGACTCTATAGCCTGTGCTATGTGGGTTGTTGCAACTAACACTCAACCTTTGGTAGGAACCCCTAAGCCAACAAATGGATTCATTATTGGGAGAGGGATCTGCTTGAAAGAGATGTGTGATGTCGCATCATTGGAATTCAACCAAAAAAGAAATTGGGAAGTGGTTTAATTGCAACATTCAGGAGTTTGTTGTGCAAGAAAGCAAGAATCTACACATGTCAAAGGAAGAGTGGTCGAACAGGTACTTGTTGATGAGCCCCATAAATGGGTAATTATATGGGATGATTTTTCCTCCTAACATAGTTAGATAAACCATTCTCTTAGATTATTGCATGTTATTTGATTACATTTATGCTTATGGAGTGAGTTGAGTTAGATATGATGCCATGAGGTCTAATATGTGTTTAATGCAAATTTTTGTTGGATTTTGAAGACAAAGTCAAATATTCGATGGAAAATTGGCAGCAATAATTTGAAGTGGACAAAGGAGAGGATTTATAGGAGGGAATCCCCCTCATTTGTTACTCCCCACTTCAAATTACGCTTCATACAGCTCGGAGTACAAACAGTGAAATCAACACACTAGGAGGTAGCCGAGCAAGTGGAGGATAACTTATGTTTATCTTGAGTTTTGGGAGCCAAACCTCCTTGATTTTAAGGAAGATATTGGGAGGTTCAGTTTTATAAGTAGAGAGGCCTAGGGCCTCACTAGGGTCAAATTTTTGTCAAACTTTTGGTTGTAATTTCGCTATTGTAAAACTCTACTCAACTTTGAGCTTACTTTTGTGGAAAGTTTCATGTAATCATATTATTGTTTTGATAATAAAGATGAGGTAAATTTTGAGCTAGGATTGAGTTACCTCAGAGAGCTAAAGCTCTTGGGTTAGGGCCCAATCCAAGCAGCCAAGCTCCTCTTTGTTTGTATTTATATGCTTTGTCTCATTTTATGGATTAGTTGCTATTAGATGAATTACTTTCTTGGTTAAGAATAGGTTGTTTTTGATGGTTTAGTAGTTTGCTTTCATTTGTTTTTTGTATAGCAGGTTAAGCAGTGATAGAAAGAAGATTCAAAAGGCTAGAAATAGTGCCTTGGCCTCTTTTCCTCCCTTCGGGAATATGAATTGAGGCAAAGACCCTCAAAAATGCAGATCTCATTACCCTGATGATGGACTCATCTAGCTAGTCCGAAACGTTGGTTTCAAAATTGCTCAGAGGTCTTTCCATTTAATTAAATAAAAAGACCCTCTTGCTGCCCCAAAACACAGATTTTCCTTCTCCATAGGATTTCCAGTGTTTGTAGTTTGTTCGAAGGTTAATGATTTGCTTTAGATCTCTTCCACCATGCTCATTTTTGTCTTTGCAATAAGTCTTCTTCTGTGCTATGTCTCCTTGTAGCATTTTTCAACATTTACTTCCATAGCTCATAGTTTAGACTAGCTTGATGCAAAATTCTATTTTTTTAGATGTACTCACTTCCTTGCTTGCTTGATCTTATTGGTTGACTGTCAGTTATTTTGCAGCAGATCTCTTCTCAAAGTTGGTTAGCCTATCAGCCATCACATTCTCTCTTCGATCCATGCCCTACAGGTCACCCAAAGTTCACCTCAAATCTGCCTTAGTTTTCTACATTTTTCCATAGGACTTCTTCCTCTCTCCCAATCATCCTTCCCTCTCCTAGTGATGCTTGGTGGACCATAGGTGCCTTAACACATCATCCCAACCTTCACCTACCTTTTCCACCCACTCTCACACCCTCAAAACCTTCAAAACTGCTCTCAACATCTTCTTGTAGACCCCCTTTAGACCTCCTGTAGATCCTCAATGTCCTTCGGTAGATTTTCTTGTAGGCTTTCTTTTGAAGGCTGAGTGTGGGAGAAGCCCCCATAAGTTCACCTGAGACCTCCTACAACCCATCCACACCATCCTACATCTGCACAAATCCCAAAGTTTCCCTTCAACACCATCTACTCGCTTCCACCTTCACACACAATAAAATGAATGCCTGTCAATTTCACATAAAAATACATAAAAATCAAAAAATATGTTTTTCGCTCATTCACTTCTACAAATAGTGTGAGTAGATGTTGCTTACTTCCTTCAGTAGGTAATGGAATTCATTTCATGGTTTTCATAGTGATTTCTACAAAAGTAGGATTAGTTGCTTAAGTAGGGTTTTCTAGGTTTACTTTACATTTCAGTCTCTTTCCTTTCTGTAATTAGAGTAGCCTCTATAGAGTAAGATTTCCTTTCTTTCATCACATATAGAGCTTCTTCTAGAATCCATAGAAGTTGGCTTGAGATCCTAGTGATCTTGTGCCAGCTGACCTAGTGACAACCTACAGTAAGAACTAGTACTTGTGCATACAACACCGTCACTTCCAAGCTTGTTACGAACAACCGAGTTAATAAGAGTAAGGTAGGCAGCCTAGGAGTTCTAGCATTATTTCTGCAATACTGGAGCTCACCACTTTTTAGTGCCATTGCTGGGGAAGCGTCAGATTATTTTGTGATTACTATTTTCTTCTATTTTCTATGGCAACATTCTGCTAAATAGTTTATTTCAGCAAAAGTAGAAAAGTCATTTCTTTCAGCTTCTGCATTTCCTTCCTTTCCTTTTCAATTCTATAAATTTCATTTTAGCAAGAGTAGGCTAGTCATTTCTTTCAAGCTCTACATTTCCTTGATTTCCTTTTTAGCTTTGCAAATTTCATTTTAGCAAGTTCATGTCAGTTAGTTGCAATTGGTGTTGTTCAGTCCATTTCAATTTTGTAGGTACAATCAGTGAAAAAAACAAAAGCCAAAAAAAAGATTTCCTTTCATGCCTCGTAGGAATAGAGATAATTCAGGAAAATTCTTGCCCACGACCCCCACTACCTAACATGGCCAACCTTCTCTCTTCTTTAGTAGCAGTGACCAAGAAGTAACTTTAGGTGAACAACTCGAGATATTTGAAGAACCTATAGGAGAAGGAGAAGAACAAAACATCCCTCCTGAGTCAATGGCTGAAAATAGAAATGCTAGAGGGAATGGAGAGAGAATAGAACTACCTTTCCCATTAGGGAGACCAATGGGGACACCAAAATGAATAATGTAAGCCCTTTAGCCCTACCTCACTTCCATGGTTTGACTACAGAAGATCCTGACACCTTCTTGTCTGAGTTTTTTGTCATCTATTGAACCTATGACTATGAAGAAGATGAGAAAAAGTTGAAGCTATTCCCTTCTACTCTCAAGGATGAAATATTGCGCTAGTAAATGAGGTTACCTGGCAATAGCATCACAACCTACGCTCAGATGTAGCATGAATTTAATGACAAGTATCGAGACTACTATAGGTCAAAAGATACCAAAGAAGAAATCTTCCAAATGACCATTGGAATTGATAAATCCTTGGAGGATTATGAGGAGAGGTTCCAGCTCAGCTACAAAAGGGCTTGGTGTACACTTTACCTTGAGTCTTTGAAGTTGGTCCTACTTAGGGGAATTCTGGAAGACCTTCTAGACACCCTCCATCTACTGGCTAGGGGAGACATCCACCAACTATCGTATGAGGACATAAAGACTATTTTTAGAAACCATTCTAGAGTATCCAGAAAGAAAGGTCAGGGGAGTCAACCCATATCTAGTACCTCCTCTTCCAATTCATCCATTAAAGGTGAAATTGGAAACATGCTGGAAAAATTCAAAAGTGAGATGCCGTAGACTCTTGCCATGCAAATGGATACCTTGCATATTAAAAGAAAACAAGAGGAAGCAAAGAGGGCTTTGGCCATATTTTGTCCTAGATGCACCAGGAGGCATCCTAGGAACGAATGTCTATTGAACTCTATAGAGGTTTGTTTAGTCTGTGAAGAATATCATTCTACAGATAAGTGCCCTTCTTTGCCCGGACATAAAGCTGTATACCAAGGGGCCGAAGGATCCACTGAACCACTCTATTTCATGAACCAAAGGAGACCGCATGGACCTAGACCATACCAATAGGGGATGCAAGGGACATCTAAGGCATACTACAAACCCAACCAAGTCACTTCCATACCTTCTTGGGGCCCTCCTACTCATCCTTCCTGGTCCGCGCCTCCTTCTTGGTCCTTCCCATCTCAATATCATGCCCAACCAGCCGCTCATTCATTTCAATCCTATGTTAAGCTACAACCTCAATGGAATGCATCTCGTCAAGGGTGGAGGCCCCAGTATAACTCTCCTCCCGCTCTTTTTCCTCCATCACCTACTCAACCACAACCATTACCTTTTGCTCCACCAAGGCAACCCCAAATGCCTGTCAAGCCGAACCCAAACCCGAAAAACAGAGAGGCTCAACAAGTATATAGTGGGGAACCATCATGCCCAACTTATCTTGTGGAGATTCAGGAGATTAACCTGCGATTTTGGAAGGTTATCCCAGATATCCAACCTCCACCTAGGGAGGTTGAGGAAGATAAAGTGGAAAGTGAACCTAAAGCAATTCCACGCTTTCCTGAGAGACTAACGAATGCAACACAACCTACCCAAGAAAAAGCTGAGCTTCTAGGAGAATTGAAATAGTTATGTGTGAAGATACCACTTCTCCAAGCCATAAAGGATGTGCCTATCTACAATAGGTTGATCAAAGAGAAGTTCTTTAGGCATCTAGGAAGGGGCAAGAGAGATGCCCCAACCATCAATTTCATAGGACAACTATCTGACCTGATGTTAGGGAAAGTTATCTGTCTGAAGTATCTGGACCCTAGAAGCCCAGTAGTTGATGTCCACATCAATGGCACCATGATCCCACATACTCTGATCAATTTGTGAGCTACCATTAATGTGATGAAAAAGGACACAATGCTCAAACTTAGCCTCCAGGGCTCCTTGAGGAAGATGACGACATTGTTGCAGCTAGAAGACCATGTCACCATGACCCCTGAAGGGACTGTGGAAGATGTGATGGTCTCCATTGATTGTTTGGAGTATCCTGCTAATTTCTTAGTTCTCCAGCCAAACGCAAAGCTCACTAGTTATGATCTCATCCTAGGAAGACCCAGTTTGGCTACTATCGATGCCTACATCAACTGTCGAGCTGGGAACATGACCATCAAGAACAGGCATACGTCCAAGTAGTTAATCCTATACCCTCCTTCCCAACCCTTGCTAGAACATGATCTACCTCTCTGGTTGGAGGAGGAGGATGAGGATGAGGTCTATGCTGCACCACTTTGCACATTAGAAACCACCATGGGGGGAAAATTGGAAGATGAGGATGATATGATTGAAAATTTGATTTAGAATCCACCCCCTAATGTCTTAGCTTTAGAGGAAATAGTGAGAGAAACCCAAAACAACCCCTAAACTGATCTCTGTGTGGTCGACCCGACCTTTCTTTGTGTTAAGAGTATATAGTTCAGCCCAGAAAGAACCTTGAAAATCAATCCATCGCCATCCACTTCCCAGGGGAAGGAGCTGTGCAACTTATTGAGAAAACATTTAGATTCCTTCGCCTAGAGTTATAAGGAGATGAAGGGAGTGCACCCTTCAGTATGTACTCATCATATATACATTAAGGAAGATTGCAAACCAGCCAGGCACCCTCAAAGAAGGATGAATCTAGCACTTACAGACATTATTAAGGAAGAATTACAAAAATTACTTAATGCATGTTTCATCTATCCCATCTCTTACAGTGAATGGGTCTCCCCTTTGGTGCTAGCACCAAAGAAAAATGGCAACTGGACAATCTGAGTCGACTATTGGGAATTGAACAAATCCACTAAAAAGGATCATTTCCCTTTACCATTATTAGATCAAGTGTTAGATGGTCTGGAGGGGAAAAAGTTTTTCTCCTTCCTAGATGGATTCAGCGGGTACAATCAAATTCAAATCAGCCTGGAAGACTAAGATAATACCACTTTCACTTGTCCTTGGGATACCTTTTCATACCGGGTCCTTCCTTTTGGTTTGTGTGATGCTCTAGCCACTTTCCAAAGAGCGGTATTGAGTATATTTTCTTAACTGGTTTATGATGCAATGGACATATATATGGATGATTTTACTCCTTTTGGTTCTGACTTTCAGGAAGCTTTATCTAACCTAGGAAAAGTTTTAGACAAGTGTATTGAGATGAACCTATCCCTTCGTCTCGAAAAATGAAAAAAAAATTATGACTGAAGGGACTGTGTTAGGTCATGCAATATCTCAATGAGGACTGAAGGTGGACCCCAACAAGATTTCTATCATCCAAAGGGTCCCACCTCCTTAAAAGGTGAGAGATGTCAAAATTTTCCTAGGTTTAACTGGATATTACTGAAGATTCATTAAATATTTCAGTAAGATAGCCTCTCATTTGATTGGCATTTTAGGCAAAGATGTTGAGTTCATATGGTCTAAAAATTGTCAACAAGCCCTAGATACATTGAAGAGCAAGTTGTAACTGCCCCAATTCTCAGAGGCCCAAATTGGGCCCTACCCTTTCACATTCACATAGATGCCTCGAACAAAGCAATAGGAGTAGCCTAAGGACAAATTGATGAAAATTTGCCTTATGCCATATGCTTTACAAGCAAGAATTTGTCAAAAGCAGAGTTAAATTACACAGAGACCGAAAAGGAATTCCTAGTTGTTGTGAATTCCTTAAACAAATTCAAACATTATATCATAGGCTATCAAACCTTTGTGCACATTGATCATGCTGCAATTAGATATTTTATGCAAAAACCAGATGTAAATGCTCGCATTATTAGATGGTTGTTTTTACTATAGCAGTTTGATCTATTCATTATTGATAAGGCTGGTAAAGAAAATGTTGTTGCTGACTTTTATCTAGGGCAAATTTGCGTATAGGTTAAGAAGGAATGGTGTATGACCAAATGCCAGATGAACATCTATTTTATATTTCAATACTCTCTCCATGGTTTGCTGATATAGCAATCTGCTTGGTTTCAACACAGTTTCCACCACACCTGTCCTCAAATGTGAAGAGCAAGATAGTAAGAAAAAGTGCCCCTTTCACCTGGATTGGGGGTAATCTCTTCAAACTTGGCCTGGATCAAATCTTGAGAAGATGTGTCAAGGATGAGGAAGTCTTTGACATTCTCTTGACCTATCATGACAGGCCTTGTGGAGGTCATTTTGCAGCAAAAAGCACTACCTTCAAAATATTGCAAGCAGGCTACTATTGGCCCACTATCCATGAAGATGTGAGGAGATACACCAGCCAATGTGACCGGTGTCAAAGGATGAGGAAACCTACTCCAAAAGATGAGATTCCCATTCAACCTCAAGTGACCTTTGAGCCATTTGAGAAGTGGGGCATGGTCTGTGTGGGTCCTATTAGCCCTCCTTCAAGAGAGAAACAATACATCATTGTGTGCACTGATTACTTGACAAAGTGGGCAGAAACAAAAGTAATCAAAGTAGAAACAGAGGAAAAAGTAGTTGATTTTTTGAGAGAAAATATATTCTACAAGTTTGGGTATCCAAGAGAATTGGTCACAAATCAAGGCACTTGGTTCAATTCCAATTGATTGAAGACCTCCTCACACATCATAAAATCAAGCACGGGACTTCCACCCATTACCATCCATAAGCCAATGGGAAGGTGGAAGTCACTAATAGATCTTTGGAAGGAATTCTGACCAAGGTAGTGAGCAGCAGCAGAAAAGACTAGGTGGATTGATTAGTTGAGGCCACTTGGGCCTACAACACAACATGGAAGACCACTACAGGGTTCACACCCTATGAACTGGTCTATGGGAAAAAGGCTTTGTTGTCAATAGAATTTGAATTCAATACACTAAGGATGGCAGCTTAGCAGGATCTAGACCTCAGCCATGCACATAAGGAAAGGTTACTTCAGCTCAATGGATGGATGAACAAAGATTGCAGGCCCTTCTCCACACAGAGCTAGTTCACATTCAGAGGAAGATATGGCATGAAAAAAATATCAAGGAGAAGCAATTCCAAAAAGGAGATTGGGCAATGCTCTATGATTCAATATATAAAGACTTCTAAGGCAAGCTAAGGACAAGATGGCTAGGGCCTTACACTGTGAAAAAATGAAATGACAATGGTTCAGTCTTGATCAAAACCATTAATGATGAAGCCATCCCCATGATTGTCAATGGACATCGGTTGAAAATTTACAAGAAGCCCCTCTCCAAGTGAGAGTTCACTGAAATTTTGAATAAGACAATGATGGTAGTGGAGCATGTCCTAGCCTCCACTTCACCCACTCATTGAAGAAAATGGAAAAAAGAAGAAAAATAAGGACTGAAGTGAAAACCTCCATGAGGTGCTTAAAGTCCCATCATTGGGTTGAAAACCTCTCTTGAGACGGCATAGTGATGTAAAAGAAAAAAAAAAGGAAAAGGAAAAAAGAGAATCAGATCCCTGGGTGAAAAAAACCCTTGGAGGCACCTAGGGCAGGCAATTAGGGTGAAAACCCTCTTGAGGTGCCCTAGTTGTTTTAAAAAAAAATAGGAAAAAGAGAAAAAAGAAAAAGAAAACTGAATTTTAATGTGCATTGTAGGTTTGCAGGAGGACCACAGAGAGCAAGAGGAGATGCCACAGATCCTTGACATTCACACCAGCACCTATTTCATCTCCTCCACACTCTTCTCCATCATTTCTGACCTTTGTTCCATTGCACTGTGTTTTTTCCAGAAACTGTGTGTTCTACAAGAGGCTCTTGTAGGAAATACAGAGAGTCAGAAATGGTTCCAAAAAGTAGTTTGAGGGGCTGGGAAGCTTCATGAAGATCATATAAACCCTCCTAATCTATCAGCCCACCTTGCGATCCATTCCACACCTACATCACATCATCATAAACATTTTTTTCTTCATATACCAGAAAAACACAGAAAAAACAGTTTTTAGTAGAAAGAGAAAAAAAAATAAGAAAGGAACCAACACCTCAAATCTCACCTGCATCTTACCTTTTACCTCTCCATCTCTGTCAGCATCTCTGGCATCATCCTCACAGCACCCATCATAGAAATAAGCTAAAATTTCAAAGGGAGAAGCAACTACAGGAGCTCCTGTAGGAATTCCTATAGCAGCTGATCCCATTAAAATCGAGCTACAGTAGTAAAAGAAGTGCAACCATGAGGATTGAAGGAGACATGTGAAGCTTAGATCGAAATAGAGGAAACCTACACAAGGCAAATAGCCACACATTAAAAATTAGATAGCATGTAGCAAAGGAAATACAAGCATGCAACAAAGGAAATACAAGTATGCAACAGCGAAAGGAGCCAAAATACCTCACAACACATACATTTGACTCACAGGTAAGTGACTAACCCGCTCCTCTATTTGCATTTGTACAATTGAAATATATGCATGAGAAAATGAGATGGTTGAGGTTGAATAAGGAAAGGTGGCCAGTTAACTTTGCCACCTTCATATAGTTGACTACACTCATCCGAAGATGTCACCCGCACGTGCACATAGTCAACTCAGAGAAAGATACCAAGGATAGTTAGTGAAGGGTATGCGAAATCTGATGCAATAATGAGAGGTGATCTCAGGAGGGAACCATGATGACAAGGCAGGTGGGGACTAATGGTCCAAATATGGTCAATGTACATTTTTTCTAGCTCACCCCCATCACCGGAAATATCTAAAAGAAGTAATAAGTACTCCTCCTCGAAGCAATGTCACCACCTTTTCCCTCATTCTCTCCTCGTAAGCTTAGCTATAGCAAACTCCTTGTCACCCCAAAGCCTTGAAACCATCATTTTTCATCAATCTCACTAATCCTCCTACTCTCGGTGTTTTCTACAGGAGCAGTTACAGGTTCTACAGGAGCACCTACAGGCAATTCTACAGGAGGGGCAATGAGTTCTTTTTAAGAAGAAAATAGGGGTTTTTTGCTCTATTTCTGGCTTGAGGAGGTAGGTTCCATACATACCCACCTTGATTATCAATATCTGCAAGGATTGATATCATCGAAGGAGGAATCGAGTCCATAGAAGAAGACGAATTACATAAAAAATGTATGCCTATTTTTTTTAAAATACACGGTTTTCTCTGTTTCCATGTTTTCTTCAAAATTCTTGTCTCCATCTCTACATTTCGTGTTCAAATGGGTTATAAGAATAATGGCAGGAGGATTCATGAGGAAGGAGCCCACTAATTCAACCAGGCTCCATGAACATCCCCATGTAGTAGCCATACTCATAAGGGCAAATTGAATGACCTTTTTTGAGAAATTCTGAGGGTTTAATGAGGAAATTGCCAAGGAATTTTCCCTCTCTCTAGTCCCTCACTTAGGAATACATGCGATTGTCACTTTTAGAGGACTTTCCATGGAGATAACCACTGAATTTATCAGTAGAGTTACTACACTTCCTGTTGGATTACCTTCGAGAAAAGATGAAAAACCAATTAGACAAGCTACCAAGAAAACATTCTTCCAAAACAATGAACATCCTGTAGAAGATAAAAATGGCATTAGAAGGGCTAGCATGCCATTCCCTTGGGATGAGATTAGTTATCAAATCATCAAATAGATTTCCTGTGAAGGGAGGTACAACATAGTCTATGGCTACCATTTTTGAATCCTTCATGAGCTGAGATATGACATGGACACTCCAACACCTGAGAAACTCAACATCCCCTATTTCCTCTTGTAGTCCCTCATAAACTCCAGCATTAATCTTAAGGCAAGGAGTCCAAATCAGCTAGCTCACCATGGGCTAATAAAAATTTTGGTGGAAGAAGCCCTCCATACTTTTACAATCCCTATAGCCTGGGAACTTTTCTGAAACATGACTGCTAAAGATGACATCAAGGCCCTGAACTATGATATAAGCCCCACTGGTAGTGAGGAGGAAGAGCAGCAAGGGGGAGAAGGAGAAGAAACTGGTGATTTAGAACAGACCAAAACAGAGCAGGGAGAAATAGAACAAACAGATACAGAGAAAAATATAGAGGGAGGAAAAGGGGTAGAGAAGAAAGAAGTCTCTCCTGAAACCATAGAAACAGAGGCAACAACTGCTCTTACTGCCCTTAGCACCCCAATTAAACCAAAGAAAAAGAGGAAGAGGAAAACCTCAATGTATTTCAGGGTTAGGAAGTGTTGAGTGATAAAAGGTGTCTTTTTAACCACTATTTATCCTACATTAATTATCAATCCTAGTAGGATTTTTTATCTCAAGACTATGCTCAGTCTAAGGTGGTCACTTGTTCAAGAGAAATGTTCTCTAGTTTGCAGTACAGTGCTCAATACATGAGTAAAAATATGCTGGAAATAGAATCTACTTGTAATTAAAAGAAACCTTAATGCCCTTGAAACTTAAATCATTCATTCAGAAAGCTACAACAATTTATCAGTCAAGGATGCAGTACTGATAACTCTTTCCTCTGTCAACTGATATAAATGAAATCAATCATAAATGGGACCTCCAATCTAAGAACTTAGACATCGATACTCAATGTACTTTATAGTTGTAGATCTTTCAATTCACACTAAAGCAAATAACTGGAAATAATAATTTTATTGGTAGAAAAGGAACAACAACTAAATCTATTGAAAAGATTGAACAACAAAGCTTAATCTATAGAAATGAATTGAACAACAATCATTACCGAAATGAACTAAACAACAATCTTTAAATAATAAAGGAATAAAAAATCTCATTAAGTGTAAACACACAGTGATTATAAATTAATTGAATCAGTAATCTTATTCTGGCATAGTGAAAATTAATCACAGGTATAAAGGAATGCAATTGTGATTTTAATTGAACAACAATTAAATGAATAGCAGTCACACTTGTAAGTGAACTGTAGTTAAATGAAAAAAAATCGTAGTTGTAAGTGAACAACAGAATCTAAACTAGACAACGCAGTAATGTTTCAAAAGGAACAACATGACATTGAGTTATGAATAACAATCGTGTTATCAGCGTAGTCTAATTATGATCTTGATTTAATAGAGTTATTCAGTGAGATTTTCAAAAACAAAAGATTACTGAGTAAAGTGAATTTAAGGAAATGCAAAGGAAATCAAACCACACACGGCCGTAACTGTAAAATAGTGATACAAGAAGCAAGTGGATCCACCAGCGCCAGGCCTTTAGTCACCAGGGAAAAACTACTACATTTACTCCAAGATAATAATGGAACAACAACTGAGTTATATATTAATCATATAGAGAAAAGTTTATAGTTGTCGCTCTTCAAAGAGAGTTGATGATCAAAGTTGAGATTACAACAGTAATTCTGAAAACTCAATTCCTCCCTTGTCTTACAATCACTACCCCATTTATAATGGGCAGGGGGATATATCAAGGTTATAGATAACTTTTAAAGTAGCGATCCCTCAGGATCAAAAGATCGTGAGGTCTTCGCTTAATCTTCCATTTTTAGTTCTCTTCTTGTCTTCTTGCACAACCACTCTGTTTTCTCTGTCTTTTCCTGAGCTACGCACTCCTGTCTCATTCTTCTTGACTGGATACGATTTCCTAATAGAGGAACAACAGTTTCCTTGATTTTTACTTTTCCTCTCGAATAATGATTTTCTATTTCCTTCACTTTCTATATACAAAAAGACAATAAGTAGTTATTTTTTATTAATCACAAATCTCCTTAATTCTATCATAATTCCTTCACATGTTACCATCTTAGAATGTAAAGGAGTTATGATTCAAAGGAAAATATAAAGAATTAAATGATAAATACATACCTTTTCAATCACTCAACACACCCCCTTGCTTACCCTTTTTCATGCCCTCATGAAAACTGTGTAATTTGTATGCAAGGAAATTAGCAAATAAGATGGAGAGGGATTTCCATGAAGTGGTCTAAAACCATGATGTGTAGCTAAAACCTCAAAAATGTGCCTTCTCTACCCTTTAGGAAATTCATCTAAGGGCCTTATACCCTACTGCAGGATACCAGGTAACTGGACCTCGAAACCTACAACCTAGGCAATACAGGCCCTCTCTCAAGATAAGGCTACTATAGGTAACTAGGCAACTAGCAGCCAACTTAAAATTTTTGTAATTGAATGGATCTCTATACTGAACATTCTGATTGAAGTCTTCCATCGAATTTTAGCTGCTGCTATGCCAAGGTCTTTGATGGATAGGAAGTATTCTACTCCTTACTGGACACCTGCTTGGTGAATGGGTCCCAATGTCTGAATCACACCCTTCCTTCTCATTAAGCTTTTATTCTTATCTCACAGTTGTAATGGGTTTTCTAGTTCACCCCTTACATGAAGGTCTAATCCATTTTCTTGTCTCTTAAAGGTATTATGGGCCTTGATCCATTTTACCTGGTTAACAACAAACGAAATGAATGCTTGAAATTGGACATCACCCACAAACGGGATTGGATTCTTCTCCATTTCCTCCTCCAATATAAAATTATCCAAATAGAATTAACAGAGTAATCTTTGGACTTTTACCTCGTAGTGTTTATAATAGTTAATGAAATCATCAACAATTTTTAATTCTATAGGCTTTCTTGCCTTAACAACGTTAATTTTTAACTGCAAATATCTTTCTAATGAAAACAAGGCATAATTTTTGGCAAGGGACCTACATGCTAGAACATCTGTATATTGAGAACATAGAGTATCCATTTGACTCATGACTGTGTCTAGTCTATTGGTTACCTTTTTAACATTTTCCTCTACCCTTCAACTCTATCGAAGGCCTCGCTCTCCAATGCACTGATGTCCTTTACTTGTTGCTGTAACTTTTGATATTTCTCCTGAGAAATAGTCTCTTCTGTGAGCTTTTCTATGATCTGATGGGCCTATGCTAGATCCTTTTGGAGTTTTACTACCCTAGGGTCATTGTCTGTCAAAACACTTTTAGGTTGAGGATCTACCCGGATCTTCTTATTGCGACATCTGGTTTCCTCAGTCTGTGTTTCTTTGTCATGAATTATCCAGTCGGTTGTGATGCTGGAGGACAATGCCTCTGTCTGGATGTCCTTATTACAAACTGGTGTGTCTTCTATTTGGGCCTCTGCATTTGTAATAGCCGCATGATGTTCCTTGTTGTCCCTAATGGATATGGGCTCGGTCTGAGTCTCTTTTTCCTTTATTTTATGGGGTTTCATTTGGGTGGCTACATCCTTTGTTTTTGGGGTTCTTTTTTAGATTTTCCCCATTTTTAGGACCCTTATTTGTTGTTTGAGTTGTTTTACTACATTTAGTAGCCTTTGCTATTCCTTTCGCAACCTTTTGATTTCATTCATCTTCTTCTTTGAAGGAACAACTATTTCTTTTCTTGGGCCTGGGCTTTGTTCTTCCAGAACCGTGTCCTTGCGCTGCCTTATTTATGCTTGGAACACTTCTTCAGTGTTCTCATTATTCTGATTAGGTTCCTTAGAGGAGGTAACCCTGGTTTGATCTGTTATTTCCTAAGTGGCCTCCTCTTCTACTTCTTCTTCGTCATTCATCCAGGGAAAATTTTAAGAACCCCCCCTAAATTTATAAATATAATAAATGGGCGAATCTCCATGGTATATAGGAAAAATGAAAGGCGATTTTATCAATAATATAATATGTATATATAATTTTTTGGCGAATCTCTCACCAGGCATGGCGAATATTTTACTAGATTATAAAATATTGTAAGATCTTGGCGAGTCTTTCACTAAATAATAAAACTTTGTAAAAGTCCTAGTGAATCTTAGCATAGGCTACATGCTGGTTTAATTCCCCCATTTAAATAGGCTACACTCCAGGTGAATACCATGGGTCAATACCATGTGCCATTTTGGTGAATACCATGGGTCAATACCATGTGCCATTTTTATTTTTATTAATTCTAATATTAGGGTTAATAATGGTTTTTTGCATGGTATTAATAACAATCTAGTCCATGGTATTTGTCCCATAGTATTTTGGCCATAGGTTTCACCTAAATATAACCCATTTTTTGAGTGTTCGTAAATATAAGGTGACTTATGGAGTAAATATAAAAAATGTTTTATTTGTTTACCTTAAGAAATTTACTGCATAACATAAATAAATACTGAGAGGAATAAATATAAAATTAACCAGCAATAACCATAAACACATAAATACACATGTTTATCCAGGAAAACCCAAATCCGGGGTAAAACCCAACCTAATAAGATTTCATTAGCATTGGCCAAAACCCTGGCCAATCCGACCAAGTGAACCTACACCACTCACCTCCAGGTCTTGCACTATAATGAAGTCCTTCCAGCCTTTTATAAGCTCCATTACATATAATATCATGGGCAAACTACCATGGGTGCACAATACCATGTGCCCCAAAACCATCACTGTTTAACCTGGTCAACTTTGACTCTATCCTGAGTCAAGTTTACCTATCAATATTACCCCTTAAACTTGACTTGGGGTTCCTTGACTAACTCCATGGGTGCACAATACCATGTGCGCCAAAACCATCATTGTTTAACCTGATCAACTTCGACTCTATCCTGAGTCAAGTTTACCTAACAATATTCCCCTCTTAAACTTGACTTGGGGTTCCTTGACTAACTCCAGCCAAACCTACTAAGTGAGACAATCCCGCTCACTCTAGCTCTTACCCCCCTCAGAGTTTTTACCTGGGGTATTGTTAACCCGACATCCCCTTTATCACCTAGGTTTAACCCAGACTTTACCGGTGATCACTGAGGGGTACACATGCCTTATCAGGTCTTACAGTAGTATGCCCATTTACATGCAATAATTTTGACTTCATTAATTTTTTTTTTTTGTTTATTGATGCTGCGATCCATCCTCTTTCAATTTGATTTGCTCAAAAACTTCTATCAAACCACTCCAACTGGGAGAACCTCATAGATTCCAGCACTGGTGGCACCTCACGTAGCAGAAAAATGTAGCAGAAAACGAACAATTTTCGAAGTTGCGTGAACAATTTTCTTCTGATGACCTGCATGCAGCCCACGCCTACTCCATCTTTCAACACGACATAGAACACATAGGGAATATCCCTTATCGATTCTCTACGAAAAAGCTCCCAACAAAATCAGCCTTGAATTTTAATATTGCCAAAGGTATTTCTCAACCTTCTTTAAATAGCCGCATGAATCCCGAACAATTCGTCAGCATGTTCCAAACCAGTAAATATCGCAAATTCTCCTCGAGGTTCTTCCGCGTACGATTGTTCCACCATTATTTTCTAGACCTAGATCTGTAAAATGGCTGCATTGATCTCATCAGCCACTATAAACCCCTGGCATCAAAGAATCCCTTTGAAGCCAATATCTGGGTCCGATACCAGTTGTTAAGAAATTTACTGCATGACATAAATAATTACTGAGAGGAATAAATATAAGAAAAAACCAGCAACAACCATAAACACATAAACACACATGTTTATTCGGGAAAACCCCAAATCCGGGGAAAAACCCAACCTAATAAGATCTCATTAGCAGTGGCCAAAACCCTGGCCAATCTGACCAAGTGAGCCTTCACCACTCACCTCCAGGCCTTTCCTTACAATGAAGTCCTTCCAGCTTTTTATAAGCTCCATTACATATAATACCACGGCAGAATACCATGGGTGCACAATACCATGTGCCCCAAAACCATCACTATTTAACCTGGTCAACTTTGACTCTATCTCAAGTCAAGTTTACCTAACAATTTATATTTTTATTAATTTACCATACCTCTTTTATAAATATGGTATTTGGCCCATAGGATTCACTTAAATAAAACCTCTTTCTTGAGCCTTCATAAATAGAACGAGGGTTATGGACTAAATATAAAAAGAGGTTTTATTTATTTACGATACGTCTAGTTTATTTATATTTTTGTTTATTTACCATACCTTTTGAGTAAGTATAAAAAGACGTTTTATTTATTTACCATACCTCCACTTTACTTATATTTTTATTTGTTTACACCCTTACATGTATATAAGGTGAATTATGGAGTAAATATAAAAAATGTTTTATTTATTTACCATACCTCTCATTTATTTATATTTTTATTAATTTACCATACCTCTTTTATAAATATGGTATTTGGCCCATAGGATTCACTTAAATAAAACCTATTCTTGAAAATGGGCGAATGGATTCACTTAAATAAAACCTATTCTTGAAAATGGGCGAATGGAAGGTTGTAAGTCCTAATTTCAAGGGCTAAATTTACCCTTTTTACCCTCTCCCTTAAAATAAGGTGGGCTATTTGAGGTGATTTGTAAAAATGTACTATGATACAAAATATTCGCCCACTAAAAATTTAAAACCCCTTAATTTCGCCAAAGGGCAAACATTCGCCCCTAAAATTATCCTTGCATTCATCTCCTCAGATGCACTCTTGCTGTGAGTAGAGTGTTCCTATGATTGCCTTTCTTCTTCTTCCTCACCATTCATCTCCTCATATGCACTCTTACTATGAGTAGAGTGTTCCTGTGATTTCCCTGCCTCGGTATTAAGGTTGAGCAGACTCTGAGGTTCAATGTACTTGCCCATATTGGCCAAAATTTGGGCCAATTCGTCTTCTTGCAGAGGGTTTTGTAATGGGCTGTCATTGGGATCTACAGGTGGTTCTGCTTCCTCCCCTTCTTCCTCACAGAATGCTCAGTTTCCTCCTCTTCTTGCTTTCCAGAGTGCTTAGTTTCCTCCTCCAGTTCCTTTTCCAGGTTTTCTGCTAATTCTTCTTCCACGTTTTCCCCTTCTTCAAGTTGTGGGGGTTGCTCATCTTCGGTATCCTACACTTCTAAGGGTTGGCTACTATTATCTTGGAGACTTCCCATCATTCCTTTGTTGCTCCTCAATCTAGAGGACTTCCTGCGTTTATGCGGTCTAATTGATGTGCTAGCAGTTCTTTTTCATTTTAGGGCTGGTAAGACCAATCCCCCTTCTATTGAAAATACCAATTCTTCCCAATTAATCTGCTGTTGAGAAAGAATATAACTGACTATTAGCCGTATTAAACTATGATGACTTACTACCATTTTTGTATGACGAGATTTCCTTAGGCTCTGAGCAGCATTGTGCAATAAAAAATTTAAATATGCGAGTAAATTTACAACACATGTTTGTTTTAAAAATGCTAATAATCTGAGATGGCGTGGTCTTACCACATCCTTTCTTCGATCGCATGTGATGTAGCTTTGCACAATTTTGGCTAACTCTGCCCATGGTTCTCCTAGCGTTGCGAGCAGGAATCCTTTTCCTTTGATGGTAAGGTTTTGTCCTTCGTCCTGATAGATAGTTATGGCGTCTCGAAGTATCACTTTTTTATGGGTCCATACTGGTCCAACAGCTGGTAGTCTCGATACTTCAGCAATTACCACATCTATTACTATTATTGGCCTCCCTCTCACTATGGAATGATCTTCTTCCAAATTCTGCAGAAATTCGATGGCCACTATTTCATGAGACTGTTGTAGTCGGTTAAGGTAGGCAATACATCCTTCTCTAACTAGAATTTCACGTGTAGTGACAGAGATTATTAACACCTACAGTTCACTACATATTGATCTCCAAATAATGAATTGACACATATGCCAGTGTATTTCAACAGTACTTGCACCCCCCTTGAAATATGATAGGTCATCCTCGACCATCCAATGGAGAAGTAGTATGTTGGACGATAGTCGTACAGTAAATAGAAAGGAAAATCATATATATCGATGACATGATTACAAAAAGTAGCGGATTACTAAAATCAAGGCTTATGATGGAGATCACGAATATATATGGAAATTCTATGAAATGATGTGAAAAGATAGGGGAGAGGACAACTGACGTAAGTAGAAATGCTTATAAGGTCACTATCTACTTTAACCATTATGATTCATTTATAAACAATATTTCATGTGTAAGAGGTTCAAAAGGGTTATATAACATGATCTCATCATAAATCAAGATAAAGATATAAGAAAAGGGTTTATAATGACAATTGGTGTATGAAAAGTATGAGTTCAATACCATTAGCAAAGCTCTATTGCCCACAGGTGTTCATAACCTCGGCAAAGTTGCTTTTTTCACCCTTGGAACCATTATCCTTTATGTATGCCTAAGGAAGTGCTGTGTGATTGTCAAAATGGAGGCCATTGTGATAGCTTGGTAACCAGATGAATCACAATGCCATTCACCAGGAAGGAGTGAAAGGTGTGCAGGCCGACTTGTGATGAAACCTCCTGTTCCAAGGATTTTTATTTTTATTTTCTGATATTCCTATTGGATCATATCCCTTGTGTGGTGGCCATAGTGGGAATGCCACTTCACTGCTTCCTTATGAACATGGTAGGTTGTCTCTTGATGAGACTCCCTATCCTTCATGTGCCAAATCATCTTAGTAATCATATAGATGTACATTTTTCTCTTTTTCTTTTTTTTTTCTTTTTCTTTTAATAGCACTTCCTTATTTATATACACAGGATGGCTCAACACACCTTCAGAGTAGGGATGGTGGAAGAAGTTTGAACATCGCAATAGAGGAAAATATGCCCTTATTCTTATTCAATAATAATGATCAAAGAGAATTATGAAGATTAAGGAAGAACCAACATGATAAAAATAATCAATCAAATTATTTTTAGTGAAAATAAAGACATCAAAGTGATATAAATAGTTGTGTCCTTTACTATATTTTTCTTATCAATACAAAGCAATTTCTCTAAAGATAACGATTTTTCTTTGGTTTGTTGATTTCAGTATCCTCTAGTTTTTGTGTCCTTGCATAAATGTATACCTGTGCCTTAAAGGAATCATGAGAAGTGAACCATCATTCACAAAAATCCTAAATGCACTCAAAAAGTATTGTTCCTTAGATGGAACAGTTGTTGTTCCTTAAATGGGATAGCAAAAAGAACATCCGCATGCAAAACCGTGGTTCCTTTAAGAGGAACAACAAAACAAAAGAGAAAAAAAGTAAAAAAAAATACTTGAAACTGTTGTTCCTTAAGAGGAACAATAGTTGTTCCTAATGGAACAACAAATAAAGCAAGCGCAAAATAAAATACTAATCCTTTTGTGGAATATCCTAAGATCATCCGAAATCAAAACTGTTGTTCCCTCGGAAGAAACGGTAGAAAGAAAAATGCGAAGAAGGGTTGTTCCTTTAAAAGGAACAACAAAACAATCTGGTGGAAGTGTTGTTCCTTTAAGAGGAACAGCAAAAACAATTGGGTGGAAGTGCTATTTCTTTAAAAGAAACGACAAAAATGCAATCTAGTGGAAATGTCGTTCCTTCGGAAAGGAACAACAAAATGCGAAAGTTTTGTTCCTTTGGAAAGGAATAGTAAAAATGCGGAAATGTTGTTCCTTCGGAGAGGAAAAAAAAAATGTGAAAGTGTTGTTCCTTTGGAAAGGAACAACAAAAATGCGGAAATGTGTTTCCTTCAGAAAGGAATAGCAAAAAAGTGTGAAAGTGTTGTTCCTTCGGAAGAGAACAGAAAAAATGCGGAAATGCAGTAAAAATGCGGAAATGTTGTTCCTTCGGAAAGGAACAACAAAAAGAGAAAGTGTTGTTCCTTCGGAAAGGAACAACAAAAAATGTGGAAATGTTGTCCCTTTGAAAAGGAACATCAAAAAGGGAAAAATGTTGTTCCTTCGGAAAGGAACAACAAATAGAAAAAGTGTTGTTCCTTTGGAAAGGAACAACAAAAATGCGAAGTGTTGTTCCTTTAAAATGCAAAACATTAAAAAAGAAAGAATGCAGAAATGCAGAAGTTTGTATAGAAAGTAGTTTATACAAGTAGAAAAGAAAAACTTATGTACAAAATTTGAGAACAATGGAATTATTTAGTGAACCAATGCCGAAGAAGGATTATTTTCCTCAGCAAGAATCTGCATATTAGAATCTTCTCATAGTTGTTGGTAAAAGGATTCAGGAGTAAGCATCTTATGGTATAGTTGCACTCAGTGACCACTTACTCTAAAGGCATGTCCAGATCCATCAATAGTAGTCAAAGTAATGGTGCCATTGTCATGCCCTTTCTGTATTTGATACGGTCCAAGCCATCGAGTCTGAAGTTTTCCGGGAAAATCTTGAAACCTGGAGTCATATAGGAGTGCCCATTCTTCTTCGTGGAAGATTTTCTTTTTGATCAGGGTATCGTGCCATTTTTCTCTTTCTATTGAATTGATGCAGTGTGTTGAAGAGACGAGAGCCTAATTTCATCTAGATCGTTAATTTGTTGTAATCTATTAGTCTGTGCCTCGTATAGATTCAAACCCACCTCCTGTGTTGTTCTTAATGTTTGTATGTCGAATTCTATTAGAAAAATGGGTTCTTTCCTAAATACTAGTTGATATGGTGAATGGCTGGTGGTATTTCTCCACATTGTTTGATATGTCCACAAGGCTTCAGGCAATATTGAAGCCTAGTCGTGTGTGTGCGATGCAACTATTTTTGTAAGTATTGCCTCTATCACCTTATTTGTGCTCTCTACTTGGCCATTTACCTGTGGGTGATACAGAGTGGTAATTTTGTGCTAAATGTGATAATTTTTAATGTTGCAGTGATTTTATTACTTGCAAGCTGTGGTCCTCTGTCCGTGATTATGTCCCTCGGGAGGCCATATCGCACAAATATTTGGAAAAGGAAATGTATTACAGAATCCTCTGTAGCTCTTGGAAGTTCCTTTGCTTCAACCCATTTGGTAACATACTCTGTTGCTACGAGAATATATGTTTTCTGATTTGATGGTGGCTTGATCGAACCAAAAAAATCGAGTGCCCAACACTCAAATGGTTTGATTAGTAACTGTGGGTTTAAGGGCATTTCGTCGAACTGTCCAGGGCATCCTGCTCTTTGGCAATTGTCATAGGCTTGAAAAAAAATTTTAGGGTCTTTAAAGATTTTGGGCTAGTAATAACCTATTTGCAAAACCTTATGACCAGTCTTGCGATCTACGAAATGTCCGCCACATGGTCTGTCATGAAAATCTTTCAGAATGTCAAATATTTCATCTTCGCAGACACATCATTTGATGTGCATATCTGCCCCTGTATGAAATAGGTAGCCCCCAATCCAAGAAAATCAGGTACTATGTTGCACAATCTGTTTTTGTTCACTGGGGGTTAGATGCTTTGGGAATTTATGTACTGCTAAATAATTTGCAACCTCAACATACCAGGGTGTCTTGACAGTAACAACAAACAAATGTTCATCTGTGAATTGATCTTCGACTATTGTTGTATCTACTGGCTTTGACATTCGTGAGAGAAAATCAGCTACAGGATTCTCTTTCCCAGGTCGATCTTTATTGTAATGTCAAATTCCTGCAATAAAATCAACCATCTTGTTACTCTACCATTTGTAACAGGTTTATCTGCTAAGTATTTTATGGTAGAGTGATCTGTATATAAAACAACAGGATATCCAATGATATAATGCCCAAATTTATTAACAGCATGTATTATAGCTAAAAATTGTTTTTCAATTACGGTATAGTTTAGCTCAACCGGAGACAAATTCTTGCTCATATAATAGATTACATATGGTTTTTTGTCTTCTTCCTACCCAAGGAATGCTCCAATAGCTATGTCTAAAGAATCCGATGAAATTTGAAATGGCAGATCCCAATTTGGGCCTCTGAGCACTAGGGCTGTTGACACAAGCTTTTTTAGATCCTCAAAAGCACGGTCACATTTATCTGTCCAAATAAAATCAACATTCCCTGTCAGTGCATATAGAGGTGCATCTATTTGAGAAAATTCTATATCAATCTCCTATAATAACCAGAAAATCCTACAAAACTGCGTACCTTTGTCTGTGTGGTAGGAGTAGGTACTAACAAAATTATTTGAATTTTGGCCAGACCTACCTATATTCGGGCTACTGAGATATAATGACCTAGGATGAGTCCTTCAGTCATCATCATATGGCACTTTTCATGGCTCAAGAAAATCCTGGTGGCAATAAATTATTATGGCACCTTTTCCAATGTGTCTAGTGCTAGCTCAAAATCATCTCCATTTGGTGTGAAATCATCTATATATACTTCGAGCCCTTCATTTATTAAATCTGAAAAGATGCTAAGGATGGCCCTGTGAAATGTGACAGACACATTGCATAGGCCAAAGGGTAGGATTTTGTAGGCAAATGTTCCCCAAGGACAGGTAAAAGTAGTTTTATCCTGGTCTTCAAGGGCAATATGAATTTGATTATACCCACTGAAGCCATCTAGGAAAGAAAATAATTTCCTTCCTGCTAATGAACCTAATACCCGATCAATGAATGGAAGGGGAAAGTGATATTTTTGAGTTGCTTTGTTCAATTCTTTGTAGTCTACACATATTCTCCATTTTCCATTCTCCTTTGGCACCACTACTAGTGGAGAGACCCACATGCTCACAAATATTGGGTAAATAAAGTTTACATCTAAAAGTTTTTGTAACTCAGCTTTCACAATATCTTTCAGGTGAGCGTTGAGTCTTCATTGGAGTTGGCGAATGGGTTTAGCATCCTTTTCTACATAAATTTGGTGCGTACAGACCTAGGGATCAATTCCCTTCATGTTTGAATAATCCCATGCAAAAGCTTCCTTGTAGTTTCTCAGTAGTTGGACCAACTTTTCTTCTTGTTTAGGAGTCAGGTTTTTGTTAATGTTCAAGGTTTTTCCTAGCTCAATATCTATGGTATTTTTGTTTGAAATAGAGCTAGCATGTATTGATTGATCATGAGTGTCTTTGAGGGGATATTCTTCTAGTTCATTGTCAAATACTGCCTCTATCATGTGACATTGTACATGGGATCTAGATTCAGATTGGTTAATGAAGTTGTTAATAAGTCATCCTCTATTTGGTCTTTAAAATCGCGGGCATATTCTATTGTTAATGGGGACCTAATGTTTTCTGTGAGATATGATACAGGTTGTTTGTTAGTTTTCATTATTGTTAAACTTGGCTAGGCTGGAGGGTATAAAGCTAGATTCTTAATATTACTCCCTCTAGTTATAGTCATACTGCATTGTCGGTAGCCAATGTAAGCATCAGCAGTCGCTAGCCAAGGTATACCTAATATTAAAGGGTGTCCATGGAGTCAGTTTTTGGGGTTGATTATCATAAAGTTGGTAGAGTATTCTCAGGAATCTACAGATACCATTACATTATGTAGTGTACCTTCTGGCCTAACTACCGATCAGTCAACCAGTTCAAGTAAGGTGGTGGTTGGTTCCACTGATGTAATGCCAAGTTTTTGACAAGTGGTGGTTGTTAAAATAATAATTGTAGCCCCTAAATCAACTAGGGCATTTGGAATTTGTCCATTTATTTGTACTGTCACTGTAGGATTCCCTGGGTCTTCATATTTGACAAGTGCTTCTCTTCCTGATAGTAGATCAGATAGGGTGCCGACTACTTGGACGGTTGGATTAGTCATTATTCTCGTCTTTGGATTTCTTATACATAACTCTTTGATATTTTTTACATATATTGGGATATCTTGGATTGCCCGGAGGAGTGGGATCTTTATACATAAATTTATTAGCTCTCCCAGAAGATCAAAGTCAGGATGTTCTATAGGGCGTGGTATGATTAATCGTTCTGGAAATGGGGGAGAAGACGTGCTTGCTTGGTCGTGAGTTTTTTATCTGACCACATCCTCTTCCTGTAATGGTTGTTCTTTAGGTAACAAATTTTCAACTTGAGCATTTTTATCTCCCTCAGTTTTCTATTATGCGCCCTGACCTTAATTGAAGGTTGTTCCATTCCCTTACATCGGTTTCTCGTTCTAGTGTCTTGATTATTTGAACAGATTGATCTAGTATATTATTATGGTTCATGTTGGGTTGCGCTAGGAGTTGCAGCCTTAAGTTGGTCTGGAGATTTTGTTGTAATGTATATGGTGCTGGTAGTGTGGGCTGAGAGAGAGGGATGGTTCTTGCTGGCTGATTCATCGGTCTTTGCCAGTTTGACTACCAAGCTTGACTCTGCGAAGTGGAAGGGGACCATTGTGTTGGATATGCATTGTTTTGCCAACATGGTGGAGAGTAGGGAAAGTTTGGTCAATTAGTTTGGCTTGTTTGATTTGACCATGCTGATGAAGGAAATGGTTGTTGTGACCAGCTTGGGAAGGGTTGTTGATTTTTGCCACATTTTATTATATTGCTGAACATGATATTGCAGAGGCTGGAAAGAAGAAGATGGATTGGAGGGCATGCCTGTTTGTCATGGCTACCATTGACGATGCTAATTGAGTAAGTATATTATTTTTTATTCTCCTTCCGCTTCTTTGTAAACTGCTTTCAAACTGGGGAGTGAGGGGCAGTTCTCTGTGGAGTGATCTTTTGTAAAAGTAGCGTACACTTGAACTGCATCCAGTGGGCACTCTTTATGGTTGTGTTTCTTTCTGCATCTAGGGTAGAAGATTGCCAGGTTTTACTCTGCTTCTGCTTGTTTCTGTTTATCTTGCATAAGATTGAGTTGCGTTGTTAGAGTCCCCGATATATCAATTTTGAAATCCTCCAGTAAATTCCTGATTTCTATGTTGGCTACTCCTCCATCGGAGATCTTGTTGTCCCTTGTGAGCATGTCACATTTCTTTGGTTTTAGCCTTGTAATACCTCTTGAACTCCTGATACACAAATAAATAATGTCAGCAAAATTTTCTTGATAGATGTCACCTTTTCCCATAATATTTAGTGTTTCAACCCATTGTTCCTTCATTCCATTAATTAATGTAGATTTTAACATATTTTCAGGTAAGGGTAATGATGCATAAGGAGATCTCTGAAGATTATATTGAAAACGTTCAACATACTCTTCTAGTGTCTCATTAGGTCTAGCTGCCATATGAAATATTTCTTTAGAATAGCAACTTTCATTTGATCTCAGTCGTTTATAACACATCCACCTAACCCCATAAACCGTCGTAAAGCTACTCCTTTTAATGTGGAGGGAAATAGCTTTAGCTTTTGGGGATCAGTGGTATAGTCATACCCCTGGCATAATACATCAAATTCAAACAGAAATGAATCTGGATCTTATGATGTTATGCCATGGAATGTAGGAATATGTTGGAGAGGAATGGCCTTGATAGGTGCATTAACTACACTATATACAATGGGATATTGCAGTATGGAGGTTTTAGGTGTTTGCTAGTTCTGGGCCATTTGATCAAATATGTGCCAATATCCTTCTGGGATTTCTAGGGAGTTATTCGTAGGCTGACTAGAAGGATTAGTAATCGCCTTAATAGCACTTCCCTGGTCTGGGATGATAAGAGTTCTTTGTTGAGCTAATATCTCGGGTGATCTTTGCTCTTCAAGGCCTTTAACTTTGTTTTGGATGATGTTGACAACACTTTCCTTATCTGGGCTACTTAGTGGCTAAACTATTCCAAGAGGAGATCTTGTTTCTTCTATTTCCCCTGTTTCTCCTCCTCCTTTGCAGATATTACTAAGGTTCCCTTCTTGTAAAGATTTTGGGCTAGAATTCTCAGTTTCTTGAAAATCCTGCTCTTCTGTTTGGCTGTGCACCTCATCAAAGGCTACAGAAGGTGATCCTATGCCTTGAAGGGAACGAGTAGGTTGTCTAGAAGCAACTCTTCTAGGACCTACGGATGGCTGAGATTCTACTTTTCTAATCGTATCATCTATAAAGGTCGATTGGCCAAGGGTCACCGGCCCCTTAGCTTTATCAGGTTTGGGTTGTGGCTTTGGATTCTTTTCAAGCTTTTTCTGCATAGTCATGCACACAACTCAAATACTTATTTCTACCCAAAGTAATCAACAAATCTGCACGAAAGTGGGTGAGGGAGTAGGGTTGTTATATGCTTTGTACACAGGTTCTTACCTTTTGTTTTTAATACCCAATTCTTTCCTAACAGGCACTTATCAAATGCAGACTACTATTCTTAAGAAAGAAGAAATGGCTACACTCTCCCGAGCAACGGCACCAAAATGTTCAGTGATAAAAGGTGTCTTTTTAACCACTATTTATCCTACATTAATTATCAATCCAGGTACGTTTTTTTAACTCAAGATTTTACTCAGTCTGAGGCCGTCATTTGTTTAAGAGTAATGTTTTCTAGTTTGCAGTACAATGCTTAATACAAGAGTAAAACGATTCTGGAAATAGAATCTACTTGTAATTAAAAGAAACCTTAATGCCTTTGAAACTTAAGTCATTCATGCAGAAAACTACAACAACTTATCAGTTAAGGATGCAATATTGATAGCTCTTTCCTCTATCAACTGATATAAATGAAATCAATCATAAACAGGACCTCCAATCTGAGAACTTAGATAGCAATAGTCAATGTTGTGACAGTTGTAGATCTTTCAATCCACACTAAAGCAAATAACTGGAAATAGAAATTCGATTGGTAAAAAAGGAAAAAGAACTAAATCTATTGAAAAGATTGAACAAAATGGCTTAATCTACAAAAATCAATCGAACAACAATCTTTACCGAAATGAACTGAATAGAAATCTTTAAATAATAAAGGAACAACAAATCTCATTAAGTTTAAACAAACAACGACTATAAAGTAACTGAGTCAGTAATCTTATTCTAGTAGAGTGAACATTAATTTCAGGTATAAATGAATGACAATCATGATTATAATTGAACAACAATTAAATGAACAGTAGTCGCACTTGTAAGTGAACTATAGTTAAATGAACAGTAATCGCAGTTGTAAGTGAACAACAAAATCTAAACTAGACGACACAGTACTATTTCAAAAGGAACAACATGACATTGAGTTATGAATAAAAATCATGTTAGTCTAATTATGATCTTGATGTAACAGAGTAATTCAGCAAGATGTTCAGAAATAGAAGATTACCAAATAAAGCGAATTTAAGGAAATGCAAAGGAAATCAAACGCACATGACTGTAATTGTAATATAGTGATACAAGAGGCAAGTGGATCCACTAGGTCCGGGCCCTTAGCCACCAAGGAAGCATTGCTGCGTTTACTCTAGGATCAGATAATGGAACAACAATTGAGTTATATATTAATAATATAGAGCAAAGTTTATAGCTATCGCTCTTCAAAGAGAGTCAATGATCAAAGTTGAGATTATAACAGTAATTATGAAACATCAATTCCTCCCTTGTCTTACAATCACTGCCCCATTTATAATGAGAAGGTGGATACATCGAGGTTATAGATAACTTTTAAAGTAGCTATCCCTCAGGATCAAAAGATCCCGAGGTCTTCGCTTAATCTTCCATTTTTAGTTGTCTTCTTGTCTTCTTGCACAACCACTCTATTTTGTCTTTCTTTTCTTGAGTTGCACAATCCTGTCTCATTCTTCCTGTTTCGACACAGTTTCCTAATGGAGGAACAACAATTTCCTTGCTTTTGTCTTTTCCTCCCGAATAGTGATTTTCTATTTCCTTCACTTTCTATATAGAAAAGAAAATAATTAACAATTTTGTATTAATCACAAATCTCCTTAATTCTATCATAATTCTTTAACATATTTCCATCTTAGAATGTAAAGGAGTTATGATTCAAAGGAAAATATAAAAAAATAAATGATAAATACATACCTTTTCCATCGCTCAACAAGAAGAGCACAAGGATCAAAATAGGGAAACCCCAGCCTTCTACTAAAGTGCAAATTTTTATTGAAGATTCACCCTATGGCCGAGGAAAAGAATCCCCTTCTAAGCCACCTATCACTTATAAAAGGGGGACTCCTAGATCTCCCACATGGAAAGAAAAAGTAGAACTATTGGACTCAAAAACAGTTTTAAGGGGGCATAGACTGTTCTATAGGAGACCCTGTCAAAACTACAGGAGACCAAGAAACTTCAAAAAAGGGTAGAAAGACAGCCACGGGGGAATGAGGAAGCAAAAGAGGCATAAGAACCTGACCTCCAGCCTAGTCTTCGCTCTTACTACAATATTCTTGATGGGGGCATAATCATTCGACAAAAAATTGCAATTCAACTATTCTTTTAGTTGGAGAAAGAAAGAATAAGGAACCATAGGTGGATGCAAATAGCCAAATCCAAGGGAGTTGAGGATATTGGCCACATGGAGACCAAACTTAGAGAAATGGGCAAAGAGTTAAGTGTTGTCAGACATAGAGAAGCAGTTGCAAGAAACCAATTTCAAGCTGAAAATGAATTGCTAAGGAGGCAGCTAAAGGAGAAAGAGACCCAGCTATCAATCATGGCTAGCTTATCCGTGGAGGCAATACAATGTAGAATACCATCTAAATCCTATGGATTGTACCTCAAGGACCAATCACTACAATTTTAGATCAAGACTTTGGCACAAAGAGGCACAATGCCTTTTCAAGATTACAAATAGTTAATGGATCTGTGTGATCAAAGCACATCAGAAGATAAGGCAAATATGGCAAAATTTTACTTGCATAATATGGCCCTTACAGACATGAATGTGTGGGACCCCAATGCTAGGCTAGGGGACCTACAACTAATGTCCATGGCCTCCTAGATGAACCATGAAGAGTTAAGGGCAACAAAAGTAAAAAGGTTGATGATAAGGGAGCAGAATGAGCCATTAATGATCAGAGCTAAGCCATCAGATCTCATGCCACTCATTAGCACACAACAGCTACTTGCCAATAATACTCAAATTGCCCCTAGATATGTAAATGATCAAGCACGGTCCATTGCACATTTTGAGACATGGAAAGGTTACTTGCGGATGATTGTGTGCATGCGTATATGAGGAGATAGAACACCTTACCACACTTTCTGAATATGAGGGAATATCATTCCCCAATGAGGATGAAGGAGGCACTAAGGAGAGTGCCAATGTACAAGCACTCAATGCAGAGGCTACAAGTCAATTGGATTTTCCTAAAACTGAGTCAACCACTGCTATTAGGCATGCTATAATAGAGAACTGAAGAAGAACAGCAGAGGTAGTGGGAAGAGATAGACAAAAAAGTAGGTTTCTATGACAAGGAAGAGGAAACAACATTAGAAGATTGGGGTGCTAGAGAAGCCACCAAGGCCATCAAAGATGAGGAGATGGACTAAGTTGCTCAGAGGATGACCAACACCTTCAGTAGGGAGTGATGATGAGCCCTATAAATGGGTAATTATATGGGCTCATTTTTCCTCCTAACATAGTTGAATCAACCATTATCTTAGCTTATTGCTTGTCTTTTGATTATATTTATGCTTATGGAGTGAGTCGAGTTAGTTATGATGCCATGAGGTCTAATATGTGTTTAATGCAGATTTTTGTTGAATTTTGAAGACAAAGTCAGAGATTCAATGGAAAATTGGCATCAATAATTCGAAGTGGAAAAAGGAGAGGATTTGTAGGAGGGAATCCCCCTCATTTATTACTCCCCAGTTCAAATTCCCCTTCATGCAGCTCGGAGTACAAACAGCCAAATCAATGCACTAGGAGATAGCCGAGCAAGTGGAGGATAACCTATGTTTATCTCGAGCTTTGGGAGCCAAGCCTCCCTAACTTTAAGGATGTTATTGGGAGCTTCAGTTGTATAAGTATAGAGGCCTAGGGCCTCACTAGGGTCGAATTTTTGTTGGATTTTTTGTTGTACTTTTGCTATTGTAAAACTCTGCTCAAGTTTGAGCTTACTTTTGTGGATAGTTTCATGTAATCCTATTACTGTTTTGATAATAAAGATGAGATCCGTTTTGAGCTAGCACTTAGTTACCTCAGAGGAATTAAGCTCTTGGGTTAGGGCCGAATCCAAGAAGCCAAGGTCCTCTTTTTTTTTATTTATATGCGTTGTTTCAGCTTATGGATTATTTGTTAGATGAATTACTTTCTTCGTTAAGAATAGGTTGTTTTTGACGGTTTAGTAGTTTTCTTTCATTTGTGTTTTCTATAGCAAGTTAAGTAGTGATAGAAAGAAGATTCAAAAGGCTAGCAATAGTGGCTTGGCCTCTCTTCCTCCCTTTGGGACTATGAATTGAGGCAAAGACCCTCTTGCTGCCCCAAAAACATAGATTTTCCTTCTCCATAGGATTTCTAGTGTTTGCGGTTTGTTAGAAGGTTAATGATTTTCTTTAGATCTCTTCCACCATGTTAATTTTTTCCTTTGCAATAAGTCTTCTTCCATGCTTTCTCTCCTTGTATTATTTGTCAGCATTTACTTCCATAGCTCATAGTTTAGACTAGCTTGATGCAAAATTCTATTTTTCTAGATGTACTCACTTACTTGCGTGCTTGATCTTATTGGTTGATTGTCGGTTATTTTGCAGCAGATCTCTCCTCATAGCAGGTTAGCTTATCATCCATCACAATGTCTCTTGGATCCATGCCCTATAGGTCGCCCAAAGTTCACCTCAAATCTACCCTAGTTTTCTACATTTCTCCATAGAACTTCTTCCTTTATCCGAATCATTTTTACCTCTCCTGGTGATTCTTGCTAGACCATAGGTACCCTAACACATCATCCCGATCTTCACCTACCTCTTCCACCCATTCTCACACCCTCAAAACCTTCAAAACTACTCTGAGGATCCTCCTTTAGACCTCCTGTAGATCCCCTGTGTCCTCCCGTAGCATTTCAGGTAGGCTTTATTTTGAAGGCTGATTGTGGAAAAAGCCTCCAAAAGGACACTCAAGACCTCCTAGGACCCATCCACACCATCCTAAATCCCCAGAAATCCCAAATTTTCCTTTCAAAACCACCTATTTTCTTCCACCTTCACACACAATAAAATACATGCTTGTCAATTTCATATAAAAATACATAAAAATCCAAAAAGATGTTTTTTGCTCATTTACTTCTAGAAATAGCGTGAGTAGATGTTGTTTACTTCCTTGTGTAGGTAATGACATTCATTTCATGGTTTTTACAGTGCTTTCTGCAAAAGTAGCATTAGTTGGTTAAGTAGGGTTTGCTAGGTTTACTTTACATTTCAGTCTTTTTCCTTTCTATAAATAGAGTAGCCTCTGTAGAGTAAGCTTTCCTTTCTTTCATCACATATAGAGCTTCTTCTGGAATCCATAGAAGTTTGCTTGAGCTCCTAGTGATCTTGTGCTAGCTGACCAAGTGACATTCTACAGTAAGAACTAGTACTTGTGCATACAACACTTTCACTTACATGTTGTTACGAACTACTAGGTTGATAACAGTAAAGTAGGTATCCCAGGAGTTGCAGCATCATTGCTGCAATACTAGAACTCACCACCTGTATACAAAGATACATGAGATCTTCCTCTACACCTTCCCCATTGAATTGTATGAGTTTTTAGCTAAGTTGAAAGACAGTAAAGGAAGGCTGAAGATCAATAGTCCTATAGTGTGGACACAAGTGCTGTAGTGTCTTTTTCTCAATGATGTACGAAAAGAACCCACTTGAGATTGTGGATGAAAAACAATCTCAACAATAGAAATGGTTTATGAACATTGTAGATCTGTAGCTATTGATAGAAGCAAACCTACCAAAATTATGATCTATGCTACTATCATAGTTAAATAGAGAAATAAAGAGTAATAACCCCAGACATATAATGGAAAATATATATGTAACGAATAATTTAATAACAACAGTTGTGAAGAGAACAGATAAATGTTATGTGTCCCCTTGTATGGGATGGGTTCTTTGCTATCCTCAAACTTCTTCAGATTTAATAGAGTCTCTCTCCTCTATAATGCATAAACCCAACAAAAATATGGTGTGCGACAATGAAAATAATCAGAGTTACAACAATGAAAATAATCTAAAGTGAATAATGAATGGAGAACCCTCCTATTTATAACAAAACATTGATTTACCCTCAAATAATGAGTAATAATAAAATATTATAGATCAGATTCTTGGAATAACCACTTGGAATATTTTATTATATTTGTTTAGGAGGGAAAAAGTATTTAAACATTTATTTAGAAGTGATAAATAAATAAATGATTTATTTATTATCTCAATGAATTAGTTAAGGAATATTAAACAAATATCAATTTATCTCATTATTCCTAAGGGATTTAGTCAAATTTAACAAACAATAGTAATTAATTAATGATTAATTAGTTATTGTTAGAGAAAAATAAGAAAAATAATAATTTATCTATTTATTTTTCATGATTAGGTCAAATTTAACAAGGAATAATAATAAAACAATGGTTTAATTAATTATTCCTAGAATAAAAGGAAATAAATAGTGATTTATTTAATTATTCTTCATGGGTTTAACTATAAATTACTTTATAAAGGTTATTGATTAGGTAATTTCTCACAGTGAAAGCAATTTTACGATGGTAAAATTTCCTTTACATGGTGTACTTCGATCCATGTAGTAAATTAGGCTAGATGATCAATTTTTTGGTGATAACAGATTGCCCCCCAATGTACGAGTGTTAGGAGCAAAACATATGACCAAATTACATTGTAAAGACACAATCACTTAGACAACACAGGGGAGTTATGGAGAGAGAGAGACCAATGAAGCTAAAGCTGAGGGAGAATAATGACAAAGGGGGCGAGACCAATGCACATCTCCTTTAATGTTGTGGTGTTGAACCTCAATGAAGCGGGGGAGGCATACCCATACTCGCCAAGATAACTTAGTACACAAATAATGGTTTTCCGAGAAATATGAATCTGAGTAATAAAGTACAGCTTGAATGATGCATGACATGCTAGCATAATAGAGCCAAAAAATAATACTATGTGTACCATATACATAATGCACCTTGTAAAAACATGAGCCAGAACTAAATATAATAATATTTGAGTACATGAGATACAAATCCCATTTCCTCAAAAAATTTGTGGGAGGGAGGGTAGAACAACCGGAGAAGCCATGCTGAACAAGGAAGGGCTCTACAAAACTGAATGGGTCATCTGAAGGATACGTGCATGCTATGACCAATGCAATGAGTAGGAACCAAAGCCATAAACTCTATGGAACTGCACCTAAGGCTATATCATAGTAGGTATACATCTCAACATGTGGGGGGATACTTGAAGGGCTACCCCGTCATGAGGTCTGAAAGCATTTCACACACACACACCTGGGAATCACAGGACAATCTGCTGCATCACTGGACCATCAAGTTTATGGATCATGAACATGAAACTACCAAGTCAAAGAGAAATAATAAGACCCTCTGCTCGATCCAAGGTGTTGAACATTAATGGACGATGGAACTGAGATACAATGCCCTTGGGACATTTTGCTAGAATAAATGAGCTGATGTTGACAAAATAGGTCCATCAATAGATGAGGCTCTAAGGATCCTCAACTAAATCACAAGGGAAAATAGTAATGTGACTGATGGACTGAAACTAGGGATAATGGAGAAAAATTACTAAGGGAAAAACAAACGATTACCCTTATCAGAGCATAAAGTGCATGGTTGACCTGACAACAACTGACTCAACTCTGGAGGGGATGGGGACAGTATGATAGGAGGAAAAATGTGCAACACTGGATGAACAATATGAAAATATGGATGGAATACTATGACATGAGATGATGGGATATGAAATAGACTCCAATAATGCAAGATGACTTGATGACGCTGCCACACAGAGGAGGCCCGGTGGGGATGATGAAAACATGAGTAAATGATGGTTCCTCATGACAAAAATCGACATATGGTACGACAAGTACTAAGAGGAGGTGCACCTCAAAGTACAAGTGTCGCTTTATGATGAAATTCAATTTTGAGAGACGATGAAGCAATCTACTTGGAAAAATGGTTATGAGGTGAAGTGTTGAATCATCAAAAACTAAGGAAGACCCATTATAGAACTCGGTGAGAGATTTCCAATGATGTTGACAGTTCATCAAAATAAGCTAAGATCTACTTGCAATAGGCAATAGAAAAATTGTGGATTTTTCTACGGAAGGACGTTTTCCCTGCAAATTGGATTCATTTGCTAAGTGAGTTATGGTCAATGTGGAGAGGAGGAAAAGGCCCTAAATCTTGTGGAGATCATAGCAGACAAACCAACCATTGGAATCAGGATCTGCGACTTTGGGGTAGGTGGCCTTACTCATCTCTTCAATTTCATTGGTTTATCTCCTGATTTTTGGCACCTAGCAGCTCCCTGGGGGACCCTTGCCCTCTCTCACAATTGCATTACACTTTCTTGGTTTAGAAATGTGATCTGGCTCTAGAAATTTGATCTGGCTCATGAGAAAGAACTGGAAACCTGCAAGCTGGCTCTTTCTAGGATGAAGACTATGATTTGTGGCTCGAGGAAGGGTTGGTTTGCTAGTGTGGTGGGGGTTGCAAGTTGATCAGTGCAGCCTGTTGTTTTCTTTTTTGAACTGACACGACAAGTGGTGTTTTGCATATATAGCAGAGCTAAAAATTAACTAGCATGAACGAGACTTCGATACTATTCAATCTGAGATCCGAGGGGATTAGGTAGTTCGAGGGGCATTGGCTCATTATGGGGTTCTTAAGTTGGCAGAGAACCCTTTGATTAGGGCAAGTGAGCCCTTGCCATCGAGAATTGTAAGATATTGGGATCCAGACCAGGAGGTATTTATTTTGCAGGGGCATAAGATCAAGCTCACATTACAAGATATTTACTTGTTGACCAGACATCCTCCACTCAGAGTGGTGGGGGGTATTCATCTAGTGTTACCTCGTGGGAGGAAAATTTTGGAGTTCATGGAGCACCATTGTTGATGGGGTATTCGGGTCAAGGGAATTACTATCCCACTTGCTGATCTAGAGAGGCTAGAGACATAGGCTGTTGGCATAACTGTGCTATGGGTCTTGGGCAGCCAGGAATTCCACCACATCACTTGAGGGTAAATGATGTTAGCTGAGAGTGTTTTGGCTGGGACCTACTATGGGTGGGCCCTGATGATGCTGGCATCAATGAAACAATAGTTGAGCCTTTGTAAGAGGCAAGTGAATCATGATTTCACTTTTGGTATAGTATTGTGTGCATTATTCTTTGAGAAGATATGCACTATCTCTCCTCATGTACATATCCGAGATGGGGACCCACAGGAGCTTAGGATGCACTGTTGGGGGTAGCTACTATGGAGAGGAGGAGGAGGGGGAGTTAGACAGGTGTTATGACCTGATTTTTTTGCACAATGGGACCAGATGCCCCTTTACATTGATGACTACCCTTATAGAGGAATGAACTATCACGGGGATCCTTACTGGCCACTTCCACCCGGATGAGCATGGGGACCAAATGGTAAGTGTTAAGTTTCTACGTTTTATGGTGAATTTTATATTTCAATCACATGTATATGGTACTGAGTGTGAAATATGTTGTATTCATACATAGCACCTGTAAATCTTGTAGGATATGCAGGCCTAGCTGCAGCGTCTCGGGTTGCAGACCGGGGGGCATTATCATCATAGTAGGGTCTAGAGGATACTGCACTGCTTGCTGATTTGCATCATAGGTTTGATGTACTCTTGACCAAGGTTTCAGAGCTTGGATGACACAATTTAGTGGATTTATATGCATATGAGTGGACCATTCTTCCCTCAGAGTGGTGAGGTATTGTACGGAGCATGGCGATGGTAGGTCAGGAAGTACGTGATCTATGCGCAAGTGGAGTAGAGCCTTTGGTGCACCATCCGTCAGACAATGACTAGATGCAGGGACATGTCGGTCCGGTTGATTGTGATTTTTGTAACATGCTATGGACATGTCAGATGTATTTTATGGCTATGGCTCTAAAAAAAAATTGTGATACATAATACGATTATGTATTTGACTTGACGATGATGGTTCGACATTTGTTTTATTTATGGTTTTCCTCTGTGGTATCCATGTGATAAATTCCAGTCTATAATGTTGGTTGCAATGGTATCTATGTAGTGATTTTCGGCTCTAGGCACATCAATGAAAGTAATGGTTTCAAATTCACGTGCCAATTGCTTCACTTGTAAAGATTTTCTAAATAGGACTTGGTTATGCACATGATACACACCATTCAATTGCATGACAAGTAGCAATGAATCTAAATGAACATGAAGATGAAGGATGTGATGAGCAAGGGAGTTGAATAAAAAACCTATCACTACATCATATTCAGCCTAATTATTGGTGGCAGATCCAATGCACACACCGTTTGAAAGGACTAATGTATGGAAGAGGGTAAAAATTACCCAGGCTACTGAGGCTAGATTCCAAGAGAAGCGACTTGCACCGTCGGCATGACCGATATACAATGTGGATGATGGCTCCATTTGAAAGTTACAAAAGATAGTGGATGAGATGATGTAATCTACCTAACCTTATGGTAGAAATAAAAACATGTAAATCAAAAGGATGTGTTGTGAGAAACTTTTCTAGTGGTAGAGTGCATTGGGAGAATTAGGAAGGAGATTGCCTTCGAAATCCTCATGAAGGAATGCCACCTTACTTAAGTGTAGGGGTAATCAAGGGTAGACATAGATTCCATGGCATCCTCATCAGGCTAGGAGATGGATGATATATGTAAACTTTGAAACGGGAACTGATACTATTACCCATTTCATAGAGATAGCGAAAAGGTGACCTGATTTTGAAAAGGGGTGATGCAAAACACACATGTTTTTTTTAGAGCATAGTTTTTGGCACTTTAATTTTTTTTTTATGTACATTACATTTTAGAATGGTAGTGATTTTCATGGTGATTCTAAAAAGTGGGTATCTGCATCAGACCCTTTTTTTAAAAGACCTATTTTTTGACTTTAAATTTTCTAATGTATAAAAGGTAAATAATTATTTTGTAAATTTAATAATTTTTGAAATGGTAGTTTTCTTCATATTTTCTTGTTTTTTCTTTTAATTTTAATTTTTTTTGTAGCGAGGCTTTTATTGTTTTGCATTTTTAAATTAGAAGGTCGATATTTTGAATTTTCGATATTCTACATATTTATACATCCTTAATTAATTTTTCAATCCACATGAAATAATTGTTTCTAAAAAACAATACTTTTTAACAATGGACATAAAAATAACCATTTTTAACATAAATATAACTAAAAAATGACACGTTTTGATAATTTTTTGCTAGAATTGACATGTCAAAATCACAATTTTTATACGAAAATTTTAACTAAAAATGGTTGAATAATAGTCACTTACGACTACCTCTCATGGAAATGGTCATACGTGAATGACTTGCTTAACGCAATTGAATCCCAAAAATGATATCTAATATAATGCACTGCGTAAACCCCCTATACTTAAATTCAAAAAGAGTGAAGGGATCTCTATTTGAATGGTTCATGACGCACAATACTTGCTAAGGTTTTGAAAATGGGGTAGCAAGCTAAGTGGGCTTGATTGTGGGGAAAACTCCATAGTGAGGCGTGCTTGAGCCAGAGGAGATCTGGGATGGGTGACCTCCCGGGAAGTCCTGGTTACCGGGTGCAAGCCCTGGAAGTGATGATTGATGCTATGTGATTTATTTTCATAGTTTCAATCCCACTTCTTCACCGCTGTGGCCATCACCCGATGCAATGAGTGCTACGTGAACTATTCAAATCATGAGAAATTAGTCACTTACAACTACCTCTCATGGAAATGTTCATACGTGAATGACTTACTTAACATAGTTGAATCCCAAAAATGATATCTAATATAATGCACTGCGTAAACCCCCTATACTTAAATTCAAAAAGAGTGAAGGGATCTCTACTTGGATGGTTCATGAGGCACAATACTTACTAAGGTTTTGCAAATGGGGTAGCAAGCTAAGTGGGCTTGATTGTGGGGAAAAGTCCACAGTTAAGCGCGCTTGAGCCCCAGGAGATCTAGGATGGGTGACCTCCCGGGAAGTCCTATTTATCGGGTGTAAGCCCCGGAAGTGATGATTGACGCTATGTGATTTATTTTCACCAGTTTCAATCCCACTTCTTCACCCCTGTGAGTATCAACCGATGCAATGAGTGCTAAGTGAACTATTCAAATCATGAGAAATCAGTCACTTACGACTACCTCTCATGGAAATGGTCATACGTGAATGACTTACTTAACGCAGTTGAATCTCAAAAATGATATCTAATATAATGCACTGCGTAAACCCCCTATACTCAAATTCAAAAAGAGTGAAGGGATCTCTACTTGAATGGTTCATGAGGCACAATACTTGCTAAGGTTTTGCAAATGGGGTAGCAAGCGAAGTGGGCTTGATTGTGGGAAAACTCCACAGTTAAGCGTGGTTGAGCCCCAGGAGATCTGGGATGGGTGACCTCCCGGGAAGTCCTGGTTACCGGGTGCAAGCCCCGGAAGTTATGATTGACGCTATGTGATTTATTTCACCAGTTTCAATCCCACTTCTTCACCCCTGTGAGCATCACCCGATGCAATGAGTGCTAAGTGAACTATTCAAATCATGAGAAATTAGTCACTTACGACCACCTCTCATGGAAATGGTCATATGTGAATGACTTACTTAACGCAGTTGAATCCCAAAAATGATATCTAATATAATGCACTGCGTAAACCCCCTATACTTAAGTTTTTTTTTTTTATGAATTTCATGTCAAAAGAATAATAATAATCATTTTTTTTCAAAAAATAATGATTAACTTAAAAATTAATGTGAAAATCACATATTACAAATATTGAAAGCATAAAATCCTTAATTGAGTGTTTATTCTTCTCATAAAATGTCAAAGTCAAAACATTGGAAAGCTTGATTTCCAAGCATAACTTAAATTTAATCAACAATGTCACGTAATCCAAACTCTTCATCCTCTAGAGTTTCATCATTGTCTTCTTCCACAATATTTTCTGCTTCCTTTTTCTCATTTTCCTCTTCTAATGGATCTTTGATGTCTGTGAATCTCCCAATGTATGTTTTTCCAAACATTCCATGTAATGGTGTTTGGGGTTCCTTTCCCTTTTTTGCCACATGTGGTTCACTAAAGTCCCCTTTCTTCAACCCAATTTCTTGCATTGCATCTGGAAGAAATGGAAGAGCATTAATTCTTTGGTGAATGAAATTGCATTGTATTGCATCCTTTTCAATTTCAATGCAATTTCTTCATTTTTGAAGGCAACATGCTAGTGTTGTACCTAATTATCAAGCACAAAAGAAATAATGAATTAAATTAGTACAATGACATATAAATTAATAAATAACATATTGAAATTCAATTCCATATAATAAAACTTACCTGAGCCAAAAAATATATTCAAAACCAAATCTCCTTCATTTGACTGTCGCAAAGACATGGCTAAATCGAGCTCCTAAATAACGTTAGGTTACATTGTTTAAGTGCTCAAACGGCTCAATGAAGCACTTAAGAAAGGCTCAATTGAGCAATCATTTTTTCCACCCAAACGTGCTATCTCTTGCCAAAACGTGTAACCCAGCTCGATGCTTTCACCCTTATAGATTATGAATTTCTAACAATTTATATCCTAATTATTATTGTTATCCAATTTTAAGGTCATAGCCAAGCCAGACACCTAATTGGTGTATGAAACCCCCTTATTTGTGGGAAAATATACCCACCTCCACGCAACAATTTGATTATTGTCTATGAAGGAATACCTACTCTAACCCCTTATGGTTTTTGAATCTATGACCTCTTAGGACGAAACACATACTCTTAACCATTAGGCACTTGACCTGAGATGCCTCATGTTTAACTCTAATTTTATAGGAGCATTTTCTCAAGAACTCTATCCAATAATTGGACCTCACACACTATATTGACCTCTAATTTCAATTCTATGGCATTTCAAAGTTTACCCTCCAAAACTCATTTAAGGCCATAAATCACACTTAACATTGGTTTACTATATTTGTAAAATTTATAATTCTTTATAACTAATCATTTAGTTTGAGTTGTTGCTTATAAAAGGGTATGGCCCAAAGCTTAATTATGTTCAATGTGACTTCATAATCTAATGATATGTAAGAAAGATCTCTTCCAATTGAATTAATAAGACACTAGAAACCTCACATACTCAAAACAAACCTATTGAAAACCAATTTGATTCAATAGACCTAATCAAAACAAACATACAAGAGAATGTAAAAATGAACATTTTATCATGAAAGCCTGAAATGTTTAGAAATTTTCTTGAATAACTATTTCAAATACCATTTAAGAAAATATGGTAATGCAAGCACATAGAACCAATAAATAAGATTTCAAAGATGCAAGACAATGTTATTTCCTAGGGGTCAAATCTCTAGTCTCTCTACAAACAAGCTACACCAGAACCCTAAAAAAAACTAAGCAAGTTATTAAACCTTCCTAATTTCAGTTTTTTAAGCCTAGGTCACTATGTGTTAAATATCATAGTCTAAAAATAAAATAAGTAACTTGCACCTCAAACTTACACTAAAAAGAAACATTAATACAAATGATACAATTTCAATTGAGAACAATAGTTTATTATAAGGAAAACAAAAAGAACAAACCCTTCTAATTCTAATTGAAACAAAGAGAAAATTTCAATATAAAAAAATCAACACCCATACCTAGATACATTATCACCTCATATCTTTGACTAAAAATCAAGCAATGGAGAAAATTTTTAATATAAAAACCTGAGCACCCATATATAGATACATCAACAACCCATATTTTTGAGTAAAAATCGAGCACTCCTATTTGTACACTAAAAAGGAGGGATGGATCAATCTATCTTGGTTTATGAGGAGCAATGAAAGGATTTTTTTTTATAATCTTCTAGTTTAGATTGACTAAATAAAAAGATCTAATAAGTAATCATTTAGTTGGGGTTGTTGTTTCTAAAAGGGTATGGCCGAAAGCTTAATTATGACCAATGTCACTTCATAATCTAATGATATGTAAGAAAGATCTCTTCCAATTGAATTAATAAGACATTAGAAACCTGACATACTCAAAACAAACCTATTGAAAACCAATTCGATTCAATAGACATAATCAAAACAAACATACAAGAGAATGTAAAAATGAACATTTTATCATGAAAGACTGAAATGTTTAGAAATTTTCTTGGATAACTCTTTCAAATACCATTTAAGAAAAGATGGTAATGCAAGCACATAGATCCAATAAATAAGATTTCGGAGATGCAAGAGAATGTTATGGCCTAGGGGTCAAATCTCTAGTCTCTCTACAAACAAGCTACACCAAAACCCTAAGAGAAACTAAGCAAGTTATTAAACCTTCCTAATTTCAATTTATTAAGCCTAGGTCACTATGTGTTAAATATCATAGTCTAAAAATAAAATAAGTAACTTGCACCTCAAACTTACACTTTAAAGAAACATTAATACAAATGATGCAATTTCAATTGGGAACAATAGTTTATTATAAGGAAAACAAAAAGAACAAACCCTTCTAATTCTAATTGAAACAAAGAGAAAATTTCAATATAAAAAAATCAACACCCATACCTAGATACATTATCACCGCATATCTTTGACTACAAATCAAGCATTGGAGAAAATTTTTAATATAAAAACCTGAGCACCCATATATAGATATATCAACACCCCATCTTTTTGAGTAAAAATCGAGCACTCCTCTTTGTACACTAAAAAGGAGGGATGGATCAATCTATCATGGTTTATGAGGAGAAATGAAAGGATTTATTTTTTTATAATCTTCTAGTTTACATTGACTAAATAAAAAGATCTAATAAGTAATCATTTAGTTGGGGTTGTTGTTTCTAAAAGGGTATGGCCCAAAGCTTAATTATGTCCAATGTCACTTCATAATCTAATGATATGTAAGAAAGATCTCTTCCACTTGAATTAATAAGACACTAGAAAATGGACAAGGCGATTCTGAGAATCACCCAGTGGAGCAATTTTGACGACAAACTCTCTTCCTTTTTTTGGCGTTCACAAAACCAGGGACTGAAATTCAATGGAATGGATACGGTAATGTCCCGACTTATAAATCTGCAGTTCAAGGGCTATCCACAGTTACCATTTCGCAAAAGCATCTCCCTTCCAAGTGTACGGTTTGTCTGGATGATTTTCAGGCAGGAGAGGTGACATGTCAGATGCCATGTCAACACATCTACCACTCTAACTGCATTCTGCAATGGCTAGAGTTGCACCGTTGTTGTCCCATCTGCCGCTTCGAGATGCCCCTCCGTCACCAGGTTGAGCAAAGATCACAGCGGGATGAGTCCACATTGGATCCGAATGAAAACCGTTGTCTCCCTATTTCAGTTTCACGGGCGCTTTGCAGAGTATTTGGTTTATTTGGTCTGTGCTTCGGTACACCTACAGAATAGGCCCCTTCTTGACCGATTGAATCATCATATTTTCATCACTTACATGCATGTCTCTGTAGCTTGAAATGCATCTTTTACCCTCATTTTCATATCATTTTTTCCCTCAGAGTAGAGGTGGGGTGACACCATCGGGGACTGATGGCTTTGACTACTCCTATCGCAGGACTGTCAATCAAAGGTACCATAATGTAGCTCAAAGAAGGGGATAGCTTTATAGAGCGTTACTATACTAGGCCACATGTCAAGTGTTGGGCATACTATGGGTAACCTTGGCAATATTGAAAGGAAGAGAGGTCAATAGAATTGCAATGCTTTCAAGTGACATTGGAATTATTGCACTACCTACTGGAGAAACTGGTCGAAGATGGAGTAATCCTAAACTTCTGAACCTTTACATGCTTGAATCATCTATTTCAATGACACTATCACTTATACATTACAATTTGGGTCACTTCTCAGCTCAGTTATTTAGCAATTCAAATCAGGACCAAGTTACAGATACTCTACTAATTTTGTTTGGTGTGTTCGAGGGATGCAGAGTCTTAGCAGGGGTGCTGGTGCAAATTATTTCCTGTGACCATTTCTTTATTGAAAAACATGTCCATAAAAAGGACTTCTTGAAAGATTAGTATGACTTCTTTTGACTGGATTTTTATTGGCACTCATTTCCGTCTCTAGGGTGCTGGTACAAATTTTTGCAATCCTCGCAACCATGTCTTTATTGAAAGACATGTCATCAAAGAAGACTTCTTGAAAGTATTATTTCTGATGACTTCTTTTGACTGGTACTTTTATGGACACTACATTTTCATCTCAAAGGTGACACAAACTATTCAAAAAACTTGCAATGTTTTTTGTGCTAAAACATTTTGAAAGAAGGATTCTTGAAATTTTACTGTTGCTATACTGAAAAAAAAAAAAAAAAACAAAAATGCAAATTTTAATTAAAAACAAGAATGCAAAATGTTTTTGTATAGCACAATATGAATGTTCCTATTTAACTAGGTAACTATTAATAATATGAATGCATTCTTATTGTGAGATACAAAACTATTTAACTCGAACAAAATTTGGTATATGCTTATACATACGTGTGGGTAAAAATTGGGCTCCTTAAAAGAAATTCCAATACTACTTTCTTTAATATATGAGTAATATATTTGTTATGTGGGTAATTCGAACCATTGACAACGTTGTTTATAGTGTTGGTTGTGATACTGCATTTGATCTCGGGAAAAAGATATGTGCATGTAGGAGATGGTTCCGTGATCCTTAAGAAGAAGAAGAATGTGAATTCTATAAGAGATTTTCGATTTGGTGTGAATTTTGACAAAAAAAAAAATTTAAAAAGAAATGAGGGGGGTAAGTCCCTCAGCAAAGCATTTATATTAACTCCATATCGCAATATACAATATATACAATATCCAATGATTACAATAGCTACATATGGCAGCACAACATGTAGTTGTGGGTTGAAGAATTGTCAACTCCATACGATAAAACAAAATGTCATCCCGATGATTTCTCTACAGAAAAATTAAACTAATTTTTGTTGTTGCTACTGTAGCAGTAGCTTTAATGTCTTTGGGCAAAGAGGTAGGAGGTTGAGGTAGGTACTGAATCAAATGGGGAAAATTGAGAATAGCAGAGTTCCCTTTCAGAGAAAAGGTTGCCATGCCATGCGCACATGGGGCGATTCTCCGAATCACCTCACCACCACCACTGCCCCATCACCGCCATTGCCACTTTTTCTCCATCTTGTTTCCATTTTATCCTCATTATCTGTGACTGGATTATTATGTTTTTTATTAGAATAATAAGTGCAAAATTTTCAATGAGGAATCATGAGCTAGAGAAGGTTTACATTGAAGAATTGTTTTGTTGCATAAGATATAAGCCATTTAAAACTTTAACATCTGTATAAAACATAGTCTTTCTGTAGTTGAATAATTTATAAAAAATTAAACCATTACTATATATTTTTAGATCTGAATTTTTTTGATAGTGATTTAAAAATTTTGTAATCGTAAGTTAGCATAAGATTTTTCATTCCACTATTTTAGACCACCAATGCCATTGCATTCATGCCATTTGACTTCATTATAGACTAAAATAAGCACATGATGCAATAGTTAGTTAATTTAATGTCATTCCACTCATGCCATTTGGCTTAATTATAGGCTAAAATAAGCACATGATGCAATAGTTAGTTAAGTAGTTTGTTGTACTTCATACTAAGTATAAATACTTATATTTTTTTTTTCACTAAAAAGTGGTTGCCTTCCTTCATACTAGGAGATAAGTTATAATTAGTTTTGTTTACTTGTTACTAAGTATAAACACTTAAAAATGGTCGTATTCCTGGACACTAAGGGAAAAAACACCAGAATTTAGTAGGAAGTTATTATAGTTAAGTAGTTTTTGTATAAAAATTAAGATAACTAAGTTTAAGGGATGTTATTGTTTTGGTGTTTAATCATTTTTTCCTGAAATTGAAAAAGTAATTGCTTCCAATATTTATGGTTAGTGTGTGTATGCTTGTGATTACCAATTCTACTCTAGAGCAAGGGCCACTATAAAGAAGTGGTAATGCTAATTTTAAGTTATTTTTCTATGTAAATATATAAATATGTTTTCTTTCTATCCATATATATTTCAATGAATTCAAATTGTGATTTTCTAACGTAGGAAATATTTCATTTTTTTTATATTTGTAAATTATTTAATTTTTTTTGTAAAATAGCTTTACTCTATTTTATCCACTATATTGTATTTTATATAACATATTCATACTGTATTTTATTAGATTTAGCTTATTTTCTTCCCACTGGTTATACCTTGTTTCTTTCAATAGCCCTTGCAATTATTTCATAAAAAGTAGTTGTAGTAAATTTATATAGCAACATTGTAGCCCTAGTAATAGATTTATTTCTACAAATAGTATATTTGTTGAATTGAATTTTTGCAGACATAAAAAACTAGTTTTATCATTGTAAGAATTTCTAATTGTTAAATTGATTTTAAACTATTGTACATATTAGTATTAACTATTGACTAGTTTAATTGAGCCAATTATAGTATGTAATTACCTCTATATCACTTGTTAATAATTGGTAAATTCAGTTAGAGACTAGTAAACACGAAATGAATAGCCAAATTGAAATCTCATGACACAACATTGATATATAAAGTAGATTCTATATAAGCGATTGTAGGATCCTGTCACATGCAATAGATTTGGATTATTGATTCGAACATTAATTCAATGGATGGTGTTTGACATGAAGATATTGAAATATGTTACTCATGATGTAGATGGTGGGATTGAAACAAGAAAAAGCATAGCACTGTTGATGTTGATGTTATGGTTGAGAACATGTTGAATTTATACTTAGGAAAGAAAAATGATATTCTACCAAAAACATTAATGTGTTCTTTTCCTCATAAACAACTTTGTTTGGCACATAAAAATTTGGTTTTACTAGCATTTTTTAAAAAGTTTGAAAATTGACCCTAAAAAAAAAATCATTGTTCCAGTATCATCACTTTTTCGTTTTGAAGCAATATTTTGCACGAAAATTTCGTGGTAAATTTCGTAGTCACTGCCATTTTTAAAACATGTTCAAAATTGACCCCTAAAAAATAAAATCATTGTTCCGGTGTACACACTTTTCATTTTTAGCACTGTTTTTTATGTTTTTTCGAGGTTTTTTGGCCAGAGTTCTTGTTTTGAGTTTATAGTTCCCGTTTCAAAGTTTACATTGTTGGTGGATGGGAGGAAGATGGTCTACATGATGTGGTGGCATTACCTGGTGCATTCCTATAAGGTTCGAATATGCATCATCTTGAATGGTTGATGATAGACTAGTATATGGAGGGTCCACTGATGTTGAGACCTCAGATTCTGTCAAAAAAAGTTCGATAGAAATGCATGCAAAAACCTCGGGAAGGTTTGCTGGTGAGGAACTCAACGATGAAGACATCTATAGAATAGGGCTTGCGGTGTCCATCATCTCAACATCAGGGCGAGTGATCACAATAGAAGGGCCAGAGTTTCCTTATTCTGGTTGACTGATGGTACCATAATCCATAAGTAGAGGAGCAATGGTTCCACTATGAGTGGCCTTCTAATCACGAATTGCCCGAAGGAAATCACAAAACTCATCGAGACAAGGGTAACAATGGGAATAGTTACCATGAAGGTCACACAAGGCACAAGGATGGTTTGTGCAAAGTGTTTTGAGTTTCTTAGGTGGGACTAGTATGTTAACATGGACTTCTGTAATATTTGACTCACTGAATGCTTCGTGAACCAACGGTTTAAGTTGAGGAAGTTTAGTACAATTATTGGTGGCATGTCCAACAACGTCACACAAATCGCATGGGGGTGTCGACTTTGTGGACTTAGGGGCTGGACGGGGTTGGGGAGCCTTGTCCTTTGAATCTTTCCTTTTTTATTTGCCCACATAGCCAAATGCTTTCGCAACAGGAGTTACTTCTCTTGAGGTTGTGATGGGACTGAAGCAATGACAGAGGTGATGGGGACCAGTTAAACCGGGGTCAAAGCATGATATAGTCTTAGCTGACCAGGCGGAGTGTTTGCAGGGGGATTGAAGTACCATACTGGGATCCCAATACTCATGTTAGGAAGGACCAGAAAATCCATCATAGGTACAAAAACAATTCTTGGAGGAGGGAATAAGAAAGGTATCTGGCCAGCAGGATAATGTCCCAGTCGAATAGCTCTTGGATGGTTTAGGCTTGGAGGAACAGTTCCTGGAGCGAACATAAGAGAGGCACCCACAAATGGAGGAGGTCCTGGGGGAGTGGGTCAAGAGGGTTCAACTAGAAGAGTGACAAGAGGATCCTGAGGAGCTGGCTATTGATCAAGTGTACTAGACTACTTAAGGGTAGCCGCGATGCTTGTAACATGAAAATAGTCGTGGAAGTATGTTCAAAAATGGGAGGGGGAGGACCAGGGAATGTTATAGACATATTTGGGCACTGCAACCCCAATCACATATGTCCATAAAACGATGGCCTTTAAACCCCTAAAAGTGTCGTTTGATACCCTAAAGGAACAAGGTCAGTTGATTACATCATTTCCTAGAAGTTCTCTCTGAAAACCTGCTCAGAAATGGTCAAAACTGGACTATACAGACTGCTTCAAGATGAGGGTGCGATGCATTTCCCTGTTACACATAGGGGGTGTGATGCATACTGAAAAGCCCTTATGTAGGGCACGATGAGTGAGAGTAGACAAATGGAAAAATTACTTTGCTAGGTGGAAACTCAAAGAATCTTCTAGAAAATGCTCATATGACACTTGTCTCTCTGAATTCGCCCAGGGATGAGTAAGAGATCATGAAATCTCCAGGTGGAACCGAGAACTATCAGTGAAATGATACTAATAAAAATCCCAGAAGCTGAATCACTCTCCTACAAACATCTGTATATGGATCCCTCATCCTAGAGATCCAAAGGCTGGAATTTTGTAATTTGCAAGGAAGTGTTGTTGGTTTCTCCTTGAAGACATTGTTGGGTGATCTTGCTTTGTATGAGGTGAAGAGGGCTTTCATGCTGGGAGGATGATGCTAGATCAGACAACTTGGTTGTAATCCTCTCTTCTACTACTTCTATCAATAAATCTATTTGAGTTTTCCTCCATATGCTTGTATATCTCTGAATCTTGTATTTGTATATGCATTTATATGGTTCACGTACATCTGATCCTACATTGTTTATGGTTATAGATCTCTATGTTTTGATGGTATTTTGCTGCTTTGACTCTATAGGTGTTCTCTACAGTGGGAGAAGCGAGAAAGGAGTGGCGAAAGCTCTATCAAGGGGGAGAGGAAACGAGCAAGGAGACTAGCGAAAGACTGAGGTTGGTACTCTCTCATTCTCTCTCCTCTATCTCTCATAAAGGAAAACACAAGTAACTTTAGTTTGTTTGTTTCTAAGATAACTACCCGTCTTAGTGGGACTAATAGCTCTGAATGGACACTATTTTTCCCGATGACAGGGAAGGCACCCAATAATGAGGAATCCTTATAGACTCTCAGAAAGACACCGGTGCAAGGAGTTGAAGACTAGTAGTCAGACATCGACAAGATGATGAACTTTGGGGAGGTCATAGATGTTGGCTTGTAGCAAGTCAACTGATCAATGGTAATGATCTTCCCTTCATGGGGGAAGCACAGATGGTTACCTTGGTTACCCTTGTTACCATTCCCCCTATTTGTTTTCTTCAAATTTTTGGGATTGGTAGCACTTTGTTCCACAAACACTTGTCCTTAAGGGGGAAGTGGTTGTTGGAGTTGATGATGGATGGGGCCCTACAGCGCTAACGCTTAAGGGGATAAAGTGCCAGGTTATGCATAAGAAGGATAAACAGTTTGGTAGATGGGTTGGGGCCATGGAGACATGTTGCTGGAAGGAGGGGCATAAATGGTGGAGGAACTAGTGCCCCCTTGTGGATAGCCATAATTCTGCTGAGAATATGGCAAAGAGAGTGAAAGGGATCCAATGATACTGTTGGCAGCGTGAAATTCCCCCATTGCATTGGCACTTCTAGGATGAGGAAGGTCTAAAATGACAGTATAGACATAACCAGATTCATCATAGATAATATCATATCTCAAAGCGGTCTGGAAAGCTTCTTCCTCGGTCTGAGGAAAATGGGATGCAACATCTTTTCCAATGGGGGGATAAAATTCTCTTAAGAAACCAATCTAGATAGACATAGTCTTTGAAAGGTAGGGCACAACATGTGCTCCTCCTTTGATGCCACTCTTGAACATGCTAAGGAAGGCAAGTGGCGGAGGACTGACGAAATGTAGTCAATAACTCTGTACTAGTGTCATACTAGAGAGGTAACTGGAAATATGATAAGAATGCTTTAACAAGTGTCGCAAAAATGGAATGAGAGGTGGATGGCTAGTCTACATACCATTTTGCAACATCTTCAGTGAGCGTATGTTGGAAGAGCTGAAGACGAATGAAGTCATCGATTATGGCGTTGGATCGACACCACATGTCGAAGGATCGAACATGGTTGGTAGGATCATCTCCAATAATACCCTCTAACTTTGGGATGTATGAGGGAAGCTTAGTTGGCATAGAGTGCCAACCAACATCATGGTGTATGGGGCCATTTGTCAACTAGTTAATATCTGGTAGACTTAACCCAGCCATAAAGGGGAGCATGGGGGCTACCGAACAGTTCCTGAGATTGTTTCGCTTGATGTGACAATTGGTACAACACCAGAGCTACCACCTGTTTGGGTTCCTACACCAGTTGTGGATCCAAACATGGTGACAATATGCAGTGAAGGAGGCTTGGAATCAGATGAGGAATCACAAGCTCCAGGAGAGGAGTCGAGATGGGGGCTCGGAGGGCTATGAACTTGAATGCGATGGCGAGGAGTAATATGCCCAAGTGGAAATTGGGGCTGAAGGCCTAATAGTCTCTGTGGCTCACACGTTGGTGGCACAATGATGGAAGGACACACAAAACACAGAAATGGTGAATGGAGACCAACAATATATCTTTTGTCTCTTATGCAGAGGGATAAATTTATTACGTCAAGTCTTGGCTTGGTGGTGTAAACCAAGTGCCCTTTGCTTATGGTGTGCTTGTGTGTGCAATTGTATTAATTGATTAAGCCTATATTGTGTTTGTAAAAAAGAAAAATTCTTGCTGCAAATAAACTGAAACAAATAACATAAAATGAATAACAAAACAAATAACTAAGCCCCACCCAAACTGGGCTTGCAAACACTACATTTCTTTGTGGCTAAACTGATGGAAAATACATTGAAATGGCCAAGAGATATGAATGTTGGTGTGACTGCGATCAAGTGACTCTAAGCTGCTAGAAAGTGGTGTAGCAACAACAAAAAACCAGGGGGGAAGATCATTGTAAAAATATAGGGAGATGGGTGAAACACCTAGGGCAATCGATGGGACCCTAAGGGAATGACCAAACAAGTTTAAATGTGAAACTATGGATGGTAACAACCTACCTTATTAGATCTAAAATAAAATGTTACAAATCTAGAAAATGTGGCTGAAAGTGCTGCAGAAACTCATACTTCTCACTTAGCTAAACTCCTTGTAGAAAGGTGGAGGTGTACTAGAAGCCCTAGGGGAGATTAAATTCAACTTTAATGAGTAAAACTGAATGGATGAAGGTCTAAGCAGGATGAGACAAAGGTCAAACACCGAATAGACAACTCTCAACATTGAGAAATAGATCTGAGAAAAACCCTAAAACCCAGAAATCCCATGTTCTGACATGCTTTTTGATGAAATCACACTTTTTGGGCTGAAAGTTGCATTCTAGAGCTGAGGCTACACCTTTTGGGTTGAAAACTATGATCATTGTTATGAGACTCCTCGTGTGCAAATTTCGGAAAAAGGTGTCGCCTTTGCCGCGACTGGTCCTTGTGACCTATGGAAATGACTAGAAAGCTTGTGGAAGTTAGAAATTTATCAGATCTAGGGTTAAAACACTAGGTAACATTAATAGAATTGAAAAAAGAAGAAACCGTAAGCTAACAACCAAAGGTCACCCAGGTTTCTAGATTTGAAGTATAAAACCGAGTGGAGTTGCCAATTTGTTGTAGTTTTTTCTTCTCAGTGATGTATGAAAAGAACCCACTTAAGACTGCGGATGAAAACAATATGAACAACATAAATTAGTGGTAAACTTGTAGATCTGCAACAATTGATAGAAAGAAAACCTGCCAAAATTTTGATCTATGCTATGATCATAGTTAAACATTGAAAGAAATAGTAATAACCCCAAACATCCAATGGAAACTAGACATGTAATAATAATTTAATAATAACACCTGTGAAGAGAATAGATAAAGGTTACCAGTCCCCCTCTATGGGATGGGTTCTTAGGTATCCTCAAATGTCTTCAGCTTCTGTAGCATCTCTCTCCCCTATAATGCATAAACGTAGCAAAAATATAGTGTGCGACAATGAAAATAATCAGGGATACAAGTAAGTGCAACAATTAAAATATTCAAAAGTGAATAAGGAAAGGAAAACCCTCCTATTTATAACGAAACATTGAGTTACCCTCAAATAATGAACAAAAATAGAATATTATTGATCCCATTCTTGGAATAACCACTTGGAATATTTTATTATATTTGTTTAGGGGGAAAAAGTATTTAAACTTTTATTTAGAAATAATAAATAAATAAATGATTTGTTTATTATCTCAATGAATTAGTTAAGGAATAATAAACAAATAATTATTTATTTCATTATTCCTAAGGGATTTAGTCAAATTTAACAAACAATAGTACTTAATTAATGATTAATTAGTTATTACTAGAGAAAAATAAGATAAATAATGATTTATCTGTTTATTTTTCATGATTGGGTGAAATTTAACGAGGAATAATAATAAAAAAATGGTTTAATTAATTATTCCTAGAAGAAAATCAAATAAATATTGATTTATCTAATTATTCTTCATGGGTTTAACTATAAATTACTTGATAAAGGTGGTTTATTAGGTAATTTATCACAATGAAAACAATTTTACTATGGCAAAATTGGCTTTACATGGTGTACTTCGAGCCATCAATTTTTTGGTGATAAAATCTAGAATTAGTGTGACGGCTAGAAGCCTCTGAAAACAATATCATTGTTGTTGTGAATCATTGGCTCGACCAACTCCTGGGAGGGTTTATTAAAAAAATTATAGTTGATACCTCAGTCAGCTATAGTGAAGTGGAACGAATATTCTTCAAGGGATAGTGAGGTAGGTTTTTAAGATCATTGAATACTTCAATTAAAATGTTGTTATGTGAAAAATGGATGATGCCATTACCTTGATGTTTGGAGCTACGGTAAGTGGAATATTCTTTAGAAATCGCAAAGGATCAAGACCAGAGTATAGTCCCTTGATTGGACCTCCTTCAAGTGAAGAGGAAGGGTTGGGGAATACTATATCGTAGTGTTGTGTAGCTAATCACTTAAGGTATTCCTAGAAAAAATGATCCATCCACTCTGTTAGCGCTTGAGATTTCACCCTAGGCCGAGGAAGGTAAACCTTCAAGGCTACATCAAACCATTTCACCTCGTAGCTAGCCCTACGGGGTATGAGAAGGCTCTCTCCGGTCAGACTCAAGGTTTTTTCTCAATGGGGTGAGCTGACCAATTAGGATCAAAGATATTAGGCTAGTAAACTGATGAGGAGGATTGATTTAAAGTTTTTGGGGTTTTTAATGACGGGGTTTTTCTGGGCTGCATGGGCAAAATCACAGCTTCAAACAGAGAAATATAATGAACGACACAGGTTGATGACTGAGGCAAGGTAGGCAAGGAATTTAGCATCAAATCTAGATTTTTAAATGGGATGGCAAGACTGGTGAGGAGCTAAGGAGGGCAAATAATACTTTGAATCCTCCTTAAACAGAAGAAAACATTGAATTGAACAAACTTATAGGCAGAGCATATAATACTATGAATTCTACCTAAACACTTCATTTGCTCAATTAGAAATGATCATTAGATGAAATGGAACACAACAGATTACATATGAAACACAAGAAAACACTTATGCTAAATTAACATACCACATGAATCTCAGAAATTTAGAGCTGTGAAACTTCATTAAAAATCCCTCTGTCAAAGACTGTACAATGGAGCTCAGTTCTCCTCCAGCGCTCAGAAACTCTCCCCTCTCTGACTGACTCTAAAATGAATTTTCTTTTTTTAATATATGAAATAAAACACAGTTGGGGGAAAACCAATCGACCCCAAGACCCGGCATTTGTTTTTATCATTATTAATAAAATAAACTAAAAAAAACAATCAGCGCTTCCTGAAGAGAGAATAGCGCTCTTTCCACTGAAATCTGTTGAATCTGGTGAATAGGTGGCATTACAGGTGTCACTCCCTTTGCTAAAAATAAACATAGGCAATCGCTCCTCGTTTTTTGACACTTTGCACACTCTGGAAATTACAACCGCGCCCCCCAAATCTCTGGAAATACGTTGGCTTTTAGAATAAGGAAATCTGAAGAACAGTTTCAAATCAGATCTACTAATTTGCTGACACGTACATAAGTGATGCTCCTTGGCAGGTCCACAGAGCAGTAAATTGCAGCGGCCACACCATTGATTGTATCTGAAAGACGTTGCTCCACCATATGCAATGGTCGACACATTCACACATCTCATGAAACACATATAAACCCACAACCACAACGAAACCAAACGCAGATTTTGCAGGGCGTCTAATGCAGAGATCCACAGGGGACTTAGGATGCTTCTCACGCGAACAAGATCATGTGAAAATAAAATAAAAATGTGACTTACAATTCCTGAGATCTGTCATATAGATTTCCACTATGCATGCAACATTGTATTTAACTTTCCAATAAAACACCATTGGTAACCGTAGCAAGTTGGTTAAGGTACTATGATAAAACCCAAGATCTAAGAATCGCTGTTAAACTATCATATAACGATGACATTACTACATTTGAATGGAGTTCGAAAGGCATTCACCAATTTTAACCGTCTGGTACAGAGAAATTCAATCTACTATCAAAGAGTATCTGCTTGGTTTGAAGTATTAAAACATTAAGACTGCACCATAATTTCATTGCACCATCACTGTTCCATTTTTGCTATGTTTAATCTTGATTTACTCCGCTTAAAGAGCCAAACAAAGTTTGAGACCTTTTAAAACTAGGTATGTCATCGATGCGCTTTGACTGATATTCATCCAGTTCACTGCTATTCATATCAGCGGATTGATCTGAAGGAGCAAGTTTAACTGCGTCATCCTTCAAATGCTCTCTATCTGAATTATCTGATGTAACTGCCTTACCATTACAAACGTCTTTGTTGGAGGGTATGTCCATAGATTTGGCCAGTTTGTATGCTCCACTGTGAGAACTTCCATATACTTGCACGGTCAGTTTTCTTCTTTCAGGACAGCCAAGTTTTATGTGATTATCAAAGAAGTAAATCAAGTCTTGTTTCGTCAATTTCAGCAACCTCCATTTCTACCCTGTCAAACTTAAGAGTTCCAAGCTCAAGAAATAAAAGCTTGATTGTTCTTGCAAGTTTTTGTGTTTCTCGAGCTTATCATCAATCAAAGCATCCACGTTTGTCTTAAAATCATCATCTGACATAGCATGTAGTTTACTCTCAAACATTTTAAGAAATGCCTCCACTCTCAGATCAAGCTGTGCTGAGACCCATATATAATGACACCATTCAGGGTTGAATCATATGAATTATACATACCTCAAACCATATGAACTTCAAAACAAATCAAACCACTATAATCGTAGACGCAAGAGAGATCAGATCTTCTTGGTCAACCTCATAGCCACCTGAAACCCAATCAAGATCTGGATCAAGGATGCCACTGTAGAGAACCTCTGTAGCTGAACCTGGAAACTCCCTTTACTATCTCTTATCATACACAGATTGGAAAAATCTAGATCCTGATGAGCAAGAGAAAGAGGATTAAAGCCCAGCAATTCATAATCCTCCCATAATGCTGTTTGACCAGTACTTCTGGATTATATCTGCAACAGAATATGGAGCAATCTTCTCTGGACACGTTTGTCGGTTTGAGAAGAGTCTTCTAAGCAATGTACATTCCGGCTTCAATTCAGACAGTCCTTTTGCAGTGACTAAATCGACCTTGATATCTTCCACGAAAGATGGTTGAGACACAACCCACTCCATGAACACAATAACTCCAGGCCATAGAAAATTCAGTGATTTTTTTTCGCAGATTGCGCAGCCTTTTTAACTAGTATTGATGCAACAAAGCAACAAAATATCAATAAAGTGGTTGCAAATGAGGTTCCTGAGGTAGTAGCAACATTCTGAACTTGGGTATGTGAATCATGGATAAGAAAGATGACAACAACTATAATTTCAAGCATGGGTATATTGCTGACAGTGCTGCCTCCCCCTGAGTATAATCTCTTGGGTAGAAATGTCATTTCCAGCTCTTCGATGTGATGGTTGAACAAATCTTGCAGCGCATTTCTCTGATTTAGATACTGCATATTCCAGTTCTTCAAGGCTGGATTTTGTAAAAACAGCCCCAAGAAGTTCAAGGAAATGAACTTGGAAACATTCCCATATCTCCTTGATAGCCATAGCATATGATTCTTCTCCTAAAGTTGATTGCAAAATATTTTTATGGCGGGCCAAATGAGGCGAACTTCTATAATTTAAATGTTCTTGCTCAGCAGCAGCAATAAGAAATGGTAGTTGTCCTGAGCCTTCCACTAGAAGAGAAACCTTACAAACATGTGGTCTTTTCTTCTCAAGCAAAAGAATAATGTTTTCCCGTTTTGAAGCCGCTCACAAACAACACAGTGATATACAATGTTTTCTGTGCCTTGCACATTTTCCTCTTTATTGTCTCCGTAAACTATCCAAGCCAGATTACGAAGACCATAACGCATCATTGTATCTATTTGCAAGTGTTGCATCTTTATAACCATCCGTGTACCATCTTTCAAAATACCACCATGAACTTGTACAATTGATACTGTTGCAATTGGTATTTTGTCCACATAACTTTTTGCCTCTGATTGCTAATGATATTCTAAATTGTGCTTGTCCAGATAGAAGCTTTGAAGTCGCTGCTGCCTTTTGAAGAGCTGGAGCTGAAGCATGAATTACATAATCTAAAACCACACATTAATGATTTCTTCTTCAAAACAGGGTTTTGAAGAAGAATCAATCGCTGACATGAGACGGAGTCTAACATTGGCTCCACTTGGGATGGCAGCTGCCGCTCTATGGAGGTGCCAAGAACCGCAGAACTTTGGGAGAGCAGACAGTGCCTCCACCCATTGGGCAATGGAGTCAATGTCAACATAACTCTTGACTTAATTCTCAAACTGAAACTGAACTCAAACAATCTTCAAGCAAACTAAAACCAGATGCTGCCCTTATGGCTGCTTATTTATTTACAAATCCTACTCTAATCTGCTGTACAAATAATAGATCAGGTAATGCTAAAATGCCATATTAACCATTCAAGTAAACCTGATAATGAAGCCGCTTGAGAATGCTACCACGAAGTCACAGATGCAATTGCTGGCAGCCCTTCATGCTCATAATGACCCTGGTCATGGAAAAGACAGCCTGATCTGTCAATCAACCTGAAAAATGTGTCCATGTATGTCGCAATAGGATCACGGACACCGGACTCTGTTGGCTGCCCCAACTCTGCAACACATGCTTCCAGCTGCACATTGTCAATGTATACCTCTATAGGCAAGTCTGTTATTGCTTGTTGTGAAGGAAGGAGGATTTCCAAGAACTTTTTAGGGTCTTGGAAATCATAAGACTGGATCTGCTCATCTAAATCTTGAATCTCTTTCTCTATTCTTTCAACAAGTAACTCACAGACACTAGGATGATAATTCGGAGATTTCAAACATTGAAGGAAAAAACTTAAAACTTCTTAATTAATTTCAATTTCCACTAAGCATTTTCTAAATTCATTTAGAGGTTCACATAGTGCAGTGTTTGCCACATACCCTACCATTGCATGAACATATCAACAGGCACTGGAATGTCTGGATCGAGTTGGAGTCGCCAGGTGAATGATTCAGCCTGCATATGTATCTGACTGCTGTCCACCATCAGCATCAGATCTGAAATTTGATTGCATGTACCGGGACAAAACAATTAACAAGTTGAATGTTCTCCCCAGTATGGTCGCCACTATGTTAGCGCTTGAGATTTCACCCTAGGCTGAGGAAGGTAAACCTTCAAGGCTACATCAAACCATTTCACCTCGTAGCTAGCCCTACGGGGTATGAGAAGGCTCTCTCCGGTCAGACTCAAGGTTTTTTCTCAATGGGGCGAGCTGACCAATTAGGATCAAAGATATTAGGCTAGTAAACTGATGAGGAGGATTGATTTAAAGTTTTTGGGGTTTTTAATGACGGGGTTTTTCTGGGCTGCATGGGCAAAATCACAGCTTCAAACAGAGAAATATAATGAACAACACAGGTTGACGACTGAGGCAAGGTAGGCAAGGAATTTAGCATCAAATCTAGATTTTTAAATGGGATGGCAAGACTGGTGAGGAGCTAAGGAGGGCAAATAATACTTTGAATCCTCCTTAAACAGAAGAAAACATTGAATTGAACAAACTTATAGGCAGAGCATATAATACTATGAATTCTACCTAAACACTTCATTTGCTCAATTAGAAATGATCATGAGATGAAATGGAACACAACAGATTACATATGAAGCACAAGAAAACACTTATGCTAAATTAACATACCACATGAATCTCAGAAATTTAGAGCTGTGAAACTTCATTAAAAATCCCTCTGTCAAAGACTGTACAATGGACCTCAGTTCTCCTCCAGCGCTCAGAAACTCTCCCCTCTTTGACGGACTCTAAAATGAATTTTTTTTTTTTAATATATGAAACAAAACACAGCTGGGGGAAAACCAATCGACCCCAAGACCTGGCATTTGTTTTTATCATTATTAATAAAATAAACTAACAAAAACAATCAGCGCTTCCTGAAGAGAGAATAACGCTCTTTCCACTGAAATTTGTTGAATCTGGTGAATAGGTGGCATTACAGGTGTCACTCCCTTTGCTAAAAATAAACATAGGCAATCGCTCCTCGTTTTCTGACACTTTGCACACTCTGGAAATTACAACCGCGCCCCCCAAATCTCTGGAAATACGTTGCCTTTTAGAATAAGGAAATCTGAAGAACAGTTTCAAATCAGATCTACTAATTTGCTGACAGGTACCTGAGTGACACTCCTTGGTAGGTCCACAGAGCAGTAAATTGTTGCGGCCACACCATTGATTGTATCTGAAAGACGTTGCTCCACCATATGCAATGGTCGACACATTCACACATCTCATGAAACACATATAAACCCACAACCACAACGAAACCAAACGCAGAGTTTGCAGGGCATCTAATGCAGAGATCCACAGGGGACTTAGGATGCTTCTCGCGCGAACAAGATCATGTGAAAATAAAATAAAAATGTGACTTACAATTCCTGAGATCTGTCATATAGATTTCCACTATGCATGCAACATTGTATTTAACTTTCCAATAAAACACCATTGGTAACCGTAGCAAGTTGGTTAAGGTACTATGATAAAACCCAAGATCTAAGAATCGCTGTTAAACTATCATATAACGATGACATTACTACATTTGAATGGAGTTCGAAAGGCATTCACCAATTTTAACCGTCTGGTACAGAGAAATTCAATCTACTATCAGAGAGTATCTGCTTGGTTTGAAGTATTAAAACATTAAGACTGCACCATCATTTCATTGCACCATCACTGTTCCATTTTTGCTATGTATAATCTTGATTTACTCCCCTTAAAGAGCCAAACAAAGTTTGAGACCTTTTGAAACTAGGTATGTCATCGATGCGCTTTGACTGATATTCATCCAGTTCACTGCTATTCATATCAGCGGATTGATCTGAAGGAGCAAGTTTAACTGCGTCATCCTTCAAATGCTCTCTATCTGAATTATCTGATGTAACTGCCTTACCATTACAAACGTCTTTGTTGGAGGGTATGTCCATAGATTTGGCCAGTTTGTATGCTCCACTGTGAGAACTTCCTTATACTTGCACGGTCAGTTTTCTTCTTTCAGGACAGCCAAGTTTTATGTGATTATCAAAGAAGTAAATTAAGTCTTGTTTCGTCAATTTCAGCAACCTCCATTTCTACCCTGTCAAACTTAAGAGTTCCAAGCTCACGAAATAAAAGCTTGATTGTTCTTGCAAGTTTTTGTGTTTCTCGAGCTTATCATCAATCAAAGCATCCACGTTTGTCTTAAAATCATCATCTGACATAGCATGTAGTTTACTCTCAAAGATTTTAAGACATGCCTCCACTCTCGGATCAAGCTGTGCTGAGACCCATATATAATGAGACCATTCAGGGTTGAATCATATGAATTATACATACCTCAAACCATATGAACTTCAAAACAAATCAAACCACTATAATCATAGACACAAGAGAGATCAGATCTTCTTGGTCAGCCTCATAGCCACCTGAAACCCGATCAAGATCTGGATCAAGGATGCCACTTTAGAGAACCTCTGTAGCAGAACCTGGAAACTCCCTTTACTATCTCTTATCATACACAGATTGGAAAAATCTAGATCCTGATGAGCATGAGAAAGAGGATTAAAGCCCAACAATTCATAATCCTCCCATAATGTTGTTTGACCAGTACTTCTGGATTATATCTGCAACAGAATATGGAGCAATCTTCTCTGGACATGTTTGTCGGTTTGAGAAGAGTCTTCTAAGCAATGTACATTCCTGCTTCAATTCAGACAGTCCTTTTGCAGTGACTAAATCGACCTTGATATCTTTCACGAAAGATGGTTGAGACACAACCCACTCCATGAACACAATAACTCCAGGCAATAGAAAATTCAGTGATTTTTTCTCAGATTGCGCAGCCTTTTTAACTAGTATTGATGCAACAAAGCAACAAAATCTCAATAAAGTGGTTGCAAATGAGGTTCCTGAGGTAGTAGCAACATTCTAAACTTGGGTATGTGAATCATGGATAAGAAAGATGACAACAACTATAATTTCAAACATGGGTATATTACTGACAGTGCTGCCTCCCCCTGAGTATAATATCTTGGGTAGAAATGTCATTTCCAACTCTTCGATGTGATGGTTGAACAAATCTTGCAGCGCATTTCTCTAATTTAGCATATTCCAGTTCTTCAGGGCTGGATTTTGTAAAAACAGCCCCAAGAAGTTCGAGAAAATAAACTTGGAAACATTCCCATATCTCCTTGATAGCCATAGCATATGATTCTTCTCCTAAAGTTGATTGCAAAATATTTTTATGGCGGGCCAAATGAGGCGAACTTCTATAATTTAAATGTTCTTGCTCAGCAGCAGCAATAAGAAATGGTAGTTGTCCTGAGCCTTCCACTAGAAGAGAAACCTTACAAACATGTGGTCTTTTCTTCTCAAGCAAAAGAATAATGTTTTCCCGTTTTCAAGCCGCTCACAAACAACACAGTGATATACAATGTTTTCTGTGCCTTGCACATTTTCCTCTTTATTATCTTCATAAACTATCCAAGCAAGATTACGAAGACCATAACACATCATTGTCTCTATTTGCAAGTGTTGCATCTTTATAACCATCCGTGTACCATCTTTCAAAATACCACCATGAACTTGTACAATTGATACTGCTGCAATTGGTATTTTCTCCACATAACTTTTTGCCTCTGATTGCTAATGATATTCTGAATTGTGCTTGTGCAGATAGGAGCTTTGAAGTCGCTGCTGCCTTTTGAAGAGCTAGAGCTGAAGCATGAATTACATAATCTAAAACCACACATTAATGATTTCTTCTTCAAAACAGGGTTTTGAAGAAGAATCAATCGCTGACATGAGACGGAGTCTAACATTGGCTCCACTTGGGATGGCAGCTGCCGCTCTGTGGAGGTGCCAAGAACCGCAGAACTTTGGGAGAGCAGACAATGCCTCCACCCATTGGGCAATGGAGTCAATATCAACATAACTCTTGACTTAATTCTCAAACTGAAACTGAACTCAAACAATCTTCAAGCAAACTAAAACTAGATGCTGCCCTTATGGCTGCTTATTTATTTACAAATCCTACTCTAATCTGTTGTACAAATAATAGATCAGGTAATGCTAAAATGCCATATTAACCATTCAAGTAAACCTGATAATGAAGCCGCTTGAGAATGCTGCCACGAAGTCACAGATGCAATTGCTGGCAGCCCTTCATGCTCATAATGACCCTAGTCACGGAAAATACAGCCTGATCTGTCAATCAACCTAAAAAATGTGTCCATGTATGCCGCAATAGGATCACCGACACCGGACTCTGTTGGCTGCCCCAACTCTGCAACACATGCTTCCAGCTGCACATTTTCAATGTATACCTCTATAGGCAAGTCTGTTATTGCTTGTTGTGAAGGAAGGAGGATTTCCAAGAACTTTTTAGGGTCTTGGAAATCATAAGACTGGATCTGCTCATCTAAATCTTGAATCTCTTTCTCGATTTTTTCAACAAGTAACTCACGGACGCTAGGATGATAATTCGGAGATTTCAAACATTGAAGGAAAAAACTTAAAACTTCTTCATTAATTTCGATATCCACTAAGCATTCTCTAAATTCGTTTAGAGGTTCACACAGTGCAGGGTTTGCCACATACCCTACCATTGCATGAACATATCAACAGGCACTGGAATGTCTGGATCAAGTTGGAGTCGCCAGGTGAATGATTCAACCTGCATATGTATCTGACTGCTGTCCACCATCAGCATCAGATCTGAAATTTGATTGCATGTACCGGGACAAAACAATCAACAAGTTGAATGTTCTCCCCAGTATGGTCGCCACTATGTTAGCACTTGAGATTTCACCCTAGGTTGATGATGGTAAACCTTCAAGGCTACATCAAACCATTTCACCTCATAGCTAGCCCTACGGGGTATGAGAAGGCTCTCTCTGGTCAGACTCAAGGTTTTTTCTCAATGGGGTGAGCTGACCAATTAGGATCAAAGATATTAGGCTAGTAAACTGATGAGGAGGATTGATTTAAAGTTTTTGGGGTTTTTAATGGCGGGGTTTTTCTGGGCTGCATGGGCAAAATCACAGCTTCAAACAGAGAAATATAATGAACGACACAGGTTGACGACTGAGGCAAGGTAGGCAAGGAATTTAGCATCAAATCTAGATTTTTAAATGGGATGGCAAGACTGGTGAGGAGCTAAGGAGGGCAAATAATACTTTGAATCCTCCTTAAACAGAAGAAAACATTGAATTGAACAAACTTATAGGCAGAGCATATAATACTATGAATTCTACCTAAACACTTCATTTGCTCAATTAGAAATGATCATGAGATGAAATGGAACACAACAGATTACATATGAAACACAAGAAAACACTTATGCTAAATTAACATACCACATGAATCTCAGAAATTTAGAGCTGTGAAACTTCATTAAAAATCCCTCTGTCAAAGACTGTACAATGGAGTTCAGTTCTCCTCCAACGCTCAGAAACTCTCCCCACTCTGACTGACTCTAAAATGAATTTTCTTTTTTTAATACATGGACACATTTTTCAGGTTGATTGACAGATCAGGCTGTATTTTCCGTGACCAGGGTCATTATGAGCATGAAGGGCTGTCAGCAATTGCATCTGTGACTTCGTGGCAGCATTCTCAAGCGGCTTCATTATCAGGTTTACTTGAATGGTTAATATGGCATTTTACCATTACCTGATCTATTATTTGTACAGCAGATTAGAGTAGGATTTGTAAATAAATAAGCAGCCATAAGGGCAGCATTTGGTTTTAGTTTGCTTGAAGATTGTTTGAGTTCAGTTTCAGTTTGAGAATTAAGTCAAGAGTTATGTTGATATTGACTCCATTGCCCAATGGGTGGAGGCACTGTCTGCTCTCCCAAAGTTCTGCGGTTCTTGGCACCTCCACAGAGTGGCAGCTGCCATCCCAAGTGGAGCCAATGTTAGACTCCGTCTCATGTCAGCGATTGATTCTTCTTCAAAACCCTGTTTTGAAGAAGAAATCATTAATGTGTGGTTTTAGATTATGTAATTCATGCTTCAGCTCCAGCTCTTCAAAAGGCAGTAGCGACTTCAAAGCTTCTATCTGCACAAGCACAATTCAGAATATCATTAGCAATCAGAGGCAAAAATTTATGTGGAGAAAATACCAATTGCAGCAGTATCAATTGTACAAGTTCATGGTGGTATTTTGAAAGATGGTACACAGATGGTTATAAAGATGCAACACTAGCAAATAGAGACAATGATGCGTTATGGTCTTCGTAATCTGGCTTGGATAGTTTACGGAGACAATAAAGAGGAAAATGTGCAAGGCACAGAAAACATTGTATATCACTGTGTTGTTTGTGAGCGGCTTGAAAATGGGAAAACATTATTCTTTTGCTTGAGAAGAAAAGACCACATGTTTGTAAGGTTTCTCTTCTAGTGGAAGGCTCAGGACAACTACCATTTCTTATCACTGCTGCTGAGCAAGAACATTTAAATTATAGAAGTTCGCCTCATTTGGCCCGCCATAAAAATATTTTGCAATCAACTTTAGGAGAGGAATCATATGCTATGGCTATCAAGGAGATATGGGAATGTTTCCAAGTTTATTTCCTCGAACTTCTTGGGGTTGTTTTTACAAAATCCAGCCTTGAAGAACTGGAATATGCAGTATCTAAATCAGAGAAATGCGCTGCAAGATTTGTTCAACCATCACATCGAAGAGCTGGAAATGACATTTCTACCCAAGAGATTATACTCAGGGGGAGGCAGCACTGTCAGCAATATACCCATGCTTGAAATTATAGTTGTTGTCATCTTTCTTATCCATGATTCACATACCCAAGTTCAGAATGTTGCTACTACCTCAGGAACCTCATTTGCAACCACTTTATTGAGATTTTGTTGCTTTGTTGCATCAATACTAGTTAAAAAGGCTGCGCAATCTGAGAAAAAATCACTGAATTTTCTATTGCCTGGAGTTATTGTGTTCATGGAGTGGGTTGTGTCTCAACCATCTTTCGTGAAAGATATCAAGGTCGATTTAGTCACTGCAAAAGGACTGTCTGAATTGAAGCCGGAATGTACATTGCTTAGAAGACTCTTCTCAAACCGACAAACTTGACCAGAGAAGATTGCTCCATATTCTATTGCAGATATAATCCAGACGTACTGGTCAAACAGCATTATGGGAGGATTATGAATTGCTGGGCTTTAATCCTCTTTCTCTTGCTCATCAGGATCTAGATTTTTCCAATCTGTGTATGATAAGAGATAGTAAAGGGAGTTTCCAGGTTCAGCTACAGAGGTTCTCTACAGTGGCACCCTTGATCCAGATCTTGATCGGGTTTCAGGTGGCTATGAGGCTGACCAAGAAGATCTGATCTCTCTTGCGTCTATGATTATAGTGGTTTGATTTGTTTTGAAGTTCATATGGTTTGAGGTATGTATAATTCGTATGATTCAACCCTGAATGGTCTCATTATATATGGGTCTCAGCACAGCTTGATCTGAGAGTGGAGGCATTTCTTAAAATGTTTGAGAGTAAACTACATGCTATGTCAGATGATGATTTTAAGACAAACGTGGATGCTTTGATTGATGATAAGCTCGAGAAACACAAAAACTTGCAAGAACAATCAAGCTTTTATTTCTTGAGCTTGGAACTCTTAAGTTTGACAGGGTAGAAATGAAGGTTGTTGAAATTGACGAAACAAGACTTGATTTACTTCTTTGATAATCACATAAAACTTGGCTGTCCTGAAAGAAGAAAACTGACCGTGCAAGTATATGGAAGTTCTCGCAGTGGAGCATACAAACTGGCCAAATCTATGGACATACCCTCCAACAAAGACGTTTGTAATGGTAAGGAAGTTACATCAGATAATTCAGATAGAGAGCATTTGAAGGATGACACAGTTAAACTTGCTCCTTCAGATCAATCTGTTGATATGAATAGCAGTGAACTGGATGAATATCAGTCAAAGCGCATTGATGACATACCTATTTTCAAAAGGTCTCAAACTTTGTTTGGCTCTTTAAGGGGAGTAAATCAAGATTATACATAGCAAAAATGGAACAGTGATGGTGCATTGAAATGATGGTGCAGTCTTAATGTTTTAATACTTCAAACCAAGCAGATACTCTCTGATAGTAGATTGAATTTCTCTGTACCAGACGGTTAAAATTGGTGAATGCCTTTCGAACTCCATTCAAATGTAGTAATGTCATCGTTATATGATAGTTTAACAGCGATTCTTAGATCTTGGGTTTTATCATAGTACCTTAACCAACTTGCTACGGTTACCAATGGTGTTTTATTGGAAAGTTAAATACAATGTTGCATGCATAGTGGAAATCTATATGACAGATCTCAGGAATTGTAAGTCACATTTTTATTTTATTTTCACATGATCTTGTTCGCGCGAGAAGCATCCTAAGTCCCCTGTGGATCTCTGCATTAGACGCCCTGCAAACTCTGCGTTTGGTTTCATTGTGGTTGTGGGTTTATATGTGTTTCATGAGATGTCTGAATGTGTCGACCATTGCATATAGTGGAGCAACGTCTTTCAGATACAATCAATCGTGTGGCCGCTGCAATTTACTGCTTTGTGGACCTGCCAAGGAGCATCACTTATGTCCCTGTCAGCAAATTAGTAGATCTGATTTTAAACTGTTCTTCAGATTTCCTTATTCTAAAAGCCAACGTATTTCCAGAGATTTGGGGGGCGCGGTTGTAATTTCCAGAGTGTGCAAAGTGTCAGAAAACGAGGAGCGATTGCCTATGTTTATTTTTAGCAAAGGGAGTGACACCTGTAATGCCACCTATTCACCAGATTCAACAGATTTCAGTGGAAAGAGCGCTATTCTCTCTTCAGGAAGCACTGATTGTTTTTGTTAGTTTATTTTATTAATAATGATAAAAACAAATGCCGGGTCTTGGGGTCGATTGGTTTTCCCCCAGCTGTGTTTTGTTTCATATATTAAAAAAAGAAAATTCATTTTAGAGTCAGCCAGAGAGGGGAGAGTTTCTGAGCGCTGGAGGAGAACTGAGCTCCATTGTACAATCTTTGACAGAGGGATTTTTAATGAAGTTTCACAGCTCTAAATTTCTGAGATTCATGTGGTATGTCAATTTAGCATAAGTGTTTTCTTGTGTTTCATATGTAATCTGTTGTGTTCCATTTCATCTCATGATCATTTCTAATTGAGCAAATGAAGTGTTTAGGTAGAATTCATAGTATTATATGCTCTGCCTATAAGTTTTTTCAATTCAATGTTTTCTTCTATTTAAGGAGGATTCAAAGTATTATTTGCCCTCCCAAGCTCCTCACCAGTCTTTCCATCCCATTTAAAAATCTAGATTTGATGCTAAATTCCTTGCCTACCTTGCCTCAGTCGTCAACCTATGTCATTCATTATATTTCTCTATTTGAAGCTGTGATTTTGCCCATGCAGCCCAGAAAAACCCCGTCATTAAAAACCCCAAAAACTTTAAATCAATCCTCCTCATCAGTTTACTAGCCTAATATCTTTGATCCTAATTGGTCAGCTCACCCCATTGAGAAAAAACCTTGAGTCTGACCGGAGAGAGCCTTCTCATACCCCGTAGGGCTAGCTACGAGGTGAAATGGTTTGATGTAGCCTTGAAGGTTTACCTTCCTCAGCCTAGGGTGAAATCTCAAGCGCTAACACACTCCACCGGCGCCTCCACCTCCACCGTATACACCTTAGTCCATACACCTACCTCCACCACAACATTTCAACATGGCGAACACAATGCAAATTCTGATCTTCAAGGGCTAAGGAAGTGAAGGTCTTGAGCAACTCTGGTTTGTTGCAAATGATGTATGGACAAGTCAACAGATCACCGATGATAATATAAAGAAAGTGCATTTGGTTACCACTTTGCAGGAAAGCATGCTAACTTGGTACATTAAGTATTGTTCTGATAATATTCTTGCAACAATAGTAGAGACTAAGACAACTTTAAACAAAGAGTTTAGTAAAACTAAATTTGAATCACAGTTAGTAATTGGATTTAAAGAGATCATGATGAGGGTCGAGGAGATGCCTTGGGAATTTGATCAGATGTTGAAGTGTTAGATTAGGGAGGCTAACATGCATATCACAGATAGCCCACATCACGAATTTTTTATAGCATCGCTTTTGCCCCACTTAAGAATTTCCCTTTCAAAACAGAAGATAGAAACACAGGTATAAGCCTTGGGGATTGCCATGAGGTTTCATGCATCACCTATTTAGAATATGAACCTTGGAGTATAGTAGATCCACTAATAGATAGAGATCTTACACTTAGAAATATAAAGTTTGAAGAAAGACAAGGAAATTAAGCCTGAAATGCGTGCAGAATTCTGGGTTTTGGAGTGCAAGGGCCATAGACACGATAAGGATCATTATCCCATGTACGTGAATTATATTACTGGAAGGCAACCAATTCCACTGAATCCAGAAGCCCCAGAAGGGCCACGCATGGGGGCTGCATTGTGGTATGCCATTTGCCAAGTTACTCGGCAAAATGTGATGGACAATTGCCATTTAATTTAGAAGTTCGTTCAGACACCCCATCAATTGTTCTATAATTTCTGAAAATTTGTGGGCCACGATGGGTGCCACTGTTAGAGCTATGAGCCCCTACATACCATATGCAACTAGAAACTTGGCCTGCAGATCAGGGCACGGAAGGAACACACAGAGGTTATCAGGGTCGACGACGGGGCCAAGGAGGAGGAGGACTTGGTAGAGGTCACAGTCAGATTATCTACTACAACTATGGAAAACCCAGGTACTGTGCATGAGACAGCCAGAGTACTACACACCCATCGTGTCAATACTAAAGACAATTTGACCATACGAAGAAGACTGCCCGATGTGAATAGCTAAAATGTAAGAGAAGCAAATAGAGCATTAGAAACCTACGTAGAATTTACAAATGATCAGGGCTAAGCCCCGTAAGAAAGATCAAAGAATTAATATTGTGCTAAGAAGTGGAATAATGATTGGCACAGATAAAGGTAAACAACCTGTAGAAGAAGGATGGGTTAGAAAAGCACCAAAGAAAGAAGTCGTTTTTGACATGGACTACACTATGCAAACTTTTATGGAAGCCAAGAAGAGCTTCGCAGAAGCCTCCACCTCAAAAATCCAGGGCATGATACAAGAACTATACGTGCCTGCAGATGTTGACTCTTTTATACTCTCTACATTTTTTGAGACTTGAATGAAATTGTTGCGCGATAGGAAGGTTGTGGAAGGCCTACAGAAACTAATAAATAAATGTTTGAGCAAGGAAATGGCCCCTGGTGTGTTAGTGTCAGTATCTTCATCCCTCCATCAGAGATCAAATTCTCTTGTTGCATTTCATATTAAGTGTCTCACTAAGTCATGCATTCCATTAGGAGCATGGATCATCTGATGATAGTGGCTTGTTGTACATTTTCCCTCATGTGCTTTACTTGCTGGCTCATTTCCATTCATCAAGATCATTTGTAGTCACTTTTTGTCTTTAAATTTGCAAGAGTCATTTCTAGTGTTTTAGTTTCATTACGTCTATGGTTTCATAAAAAAGGTCTTCAAAATGTCCAATAATAGTCAGTAGGCACATGAGGAGGTTGAAATAAAGTTTCAGTACCAATAAAATTCATAATCTCATGCTCATAAATGTATTTTTCCTCAAAACATGGTTTTGAGGAAAAACATAGTATTTTAGGTTTTTATTATAAATTGATGTAATTTTAGTTCTTTCATATGTAAATAACTTCAGTGGCAACCCTGGTCACCTTGCCAAACTTTAGTTGCTCCATCCCTTGCAAGACAAACAAAAAAAATCAAGTCATTCAGTTCATTAAGGGCACAAATAAAGTAAACTACCCAAAAAACAGAGTTGAAAAAGTTATTTACGATGCAAACATTATAAAACTGGGTTTGATGAAGGAAAAATCAAAAGCAATTGTATATAAATCATCTTTACAATTCAAAAAGCCCATTGGCACTAAAATAAGAAAGACTGAGCAAAGTGAAGGTCGTGTTGGAGAAAGGAAGCAAAATTGCAGCAAAGAGTTCCAGTTTTGGAGGTGCGACGCATTGGGTCAGAGACGCGGCGCATACAGTGGCGTGGCACATTGGCCCACCCTCGACAGTGTTAAATTTATACTGGTGTCGCACATATAGGAGGCGCGACGCGTTGGGTTTGTGGTGCGATGCATATAGGAGGCATGGCGCGTTGGGTTTGTGGCGCGGTGCATAGAGCTGCTAAGCCTGATTTCATCATAAACTCCCTCAAATTGCCAAAATTGCTCAAATCTTCTAGTGTGCAAGTAAGTCAAGCCCTTTTCCTTCCTAGTGAAAGAGTTTTTCTTAAAAAATTATGGTGGTTGTGTGAAAACGCTCAAACCCTAGTTCCTTGCATTTTCTCAAAAAACGATTGCCTACGGTTTGCATTTGCCATTTTGCTACCAAGTCCACTCCACCTTTCCCTTACTCTTTGACTCCATTTATTTTCCTAGTTCATCCATTCATTCCCTAACTCTCATATTCCTAAAAAGAAAATCATTCACCCCTATCCCCAATTCCCATTTTCTCAAATCCTAACTACAAAGTCCCCAAACCCTAATTGTTGTCCCTAAGCTTACATTTTATTCCCTAAACCCCCTATTGCCCAAAAAATTGTCATAATATTCCCAAAACCCCTCATACCCTCTCCCTCCACAGTCCCTCATACATTCTTACACTTGGTGGCAGAAAACTAAAATCACCATAAATCTGTTCATACTCATCAAGAAAACTCACACATTGGAAAGCATGGAATCTAATCCTTCATAAGACCGAGTTGAAGAGACACATAGTGACTCTCCTACATAAATTCATGCAACAAGGAGACCTCACAAGGGTGGGAAACATATACGAGAGGAGCCTACTTCACTTGTCGAGCTGCAGGACTGCCCTCTTGCTATCACATTCTTCCAACACCAATCTTGTTATCAATTCTGTGAGATGGTTGCTAGAGTCCAATATCGTCATGAGTTGGCCAAGATTTTTGTGCTTCATCTACATAATGGCCAAGCCACTCTAGCTAGTGTGGCACTCACCTTGAAACCGGGGTACATTTCTCTAGCGACTGGCATTCCTAATGTCAGAGAGTAGTGGAATAAAAGGCAACAAATTGACAGTTAACATTATGAACCATACATCAAGCCCAGTTATTTGAGATAGCTCAGCACAGTTTTTCCCTTTTGGTAGCTGAAAGACTCATATGCTCCCTTGATGAAACTCATAATGAAGTATTTCAGCTGTGAGGGCTGGTTTTCTTGCCTATATGCTTATCATATCAGATTTTTGATGCACTTTACCACGGTGAGAATGATGAATCTCCCCTACTTCATGTGCCGAAAAATTGAGAAGATGACCACACTAGTACAACAGAAGACTCCTCAGCATCAGTTTAACAGTATATATCATTTTGCACTCATCAAAATCGTGGTCATGCATCAGCTTGATTTGCAAGGCATCTCATGGGAGGGTTTCATTTCTCGTGAGTTCTTCATAGCTCCTCAAGTACCTCTAGAAGTTTTTCATGAGATAGGTGGACCTTCACGTCAGCGAGAGGGTCATGAGACACAGACCACTAGTGTGCTGGTGTTTTTCACTTATCAAAAGGGCACTAGAAGGTTGTTTGCAACAACAAATCGAGTATTATCACCACCTGGGGTGGAAGGGGTCTCACTTCCTTCATCAACAAAATAGGTTGAGAACAAGGGAAAGATGCCATTACATGATGAGGGGCCTTCAGGTGAGCAGGAGACTGATTTCATTCTCATTCAGGAAGATGACACTGATCTGGGCCCACAAAGCTCAAAGCTCAACAAGGTCATCCAAGAGCAACAAGCGGACATAAATTATTTTTCCCTCAACTTGGAAAGAGCCAAGTCAATAACAAAGTACCTAGAGCATATAAAAAAGAAACCAGAGGATGACAAAACCATAATGGAGCTAAGAAACATACGAGAAACCGGCAAGCTGCCAAAAGGAGGAAAGTCAAGTTCACAACACTTGAGCAGGAAATCAATACTGATCATGAGCCTTGGCTGGAGAGGACTAATATCCACTTGGAGAGGATACTGGAGAAGGCCATTAATGAGAAAAATATGTTGAGAAATATGGCATATCACTATTTGTCAAGAAATACGGTGTGCCAAGCTAGAATCAGGAACTTGAAGGCCAAGCTGAAGAAGAGATCGAGGAGGAAAAAAGTGCAAGATAAACTTCAGATCTTGGTTCAGGCTTCCTTGGCCCAACACAGCACTTGATGGAGAACACTCAGCCCAAATTTAAAAAAATTTGGGACACTTTTTGCATTTTTGAAAATTTTGGGCCGAAACACAGGGTTTTCTACCCAATGCGCTGCACCACCTGGCACTCGCTTTTGATGGAGGCCTCCAAATTATGAAAACTCAATATTTCTGGATTTTTCTTGGAAAAATATGCATTCCTACCAATGGACAAGAAATTTTGACAGGTTTGGGGCCCCCAAAAAGGTCAAAAACACCCAAAAAATGACCTTATTGCCCCTATTTTGAAACATAGGAAGCAGTGTTGGGAGAACTCAATTTTGTAGGGGCAAATGGAGGCCAAATTAAAAAATTCCACTTGTTATTGAAAGAAAACAGGAAAACCTTTCCAAAAAGGACACATAGAGAAAATTTTGACTCCGGGAAGGCCTCCAAAAGTGGTTGCAAACAGGCACTATGCATAGAGAAGTCAGCGTGGCGCATCGGGGAAATTTTGCTTAGTTTGACGAAGAATACAATGTTTTTCGCCTAGTTTCTTGAAAATTTGACTTTTCTCCTTCTTAATGTCAAACTTATGTTGTAATTTAATGTAAATTGATGGATCTTGATGTAATTATGTCAAATTTTCACTCATGGAGGTAGATTCATCTATAAAAAAGTAGTTTGCAATTGAATGAAGTAGTTCCCTAGTTTGTAGAGGCAAGATGTTCCACTGCCTACCTTTTAGTTCTTAGTTTAGAATTTGTTGGAACAGCTCCTAAACTCATGAGCTCGACCCCTAGAGGCTAGGATGAGTTGTTTTTTACCTATATCTTATGTTTTTACAGTCATTAGCATGGTTGGACTTTTGAGAAAGCTTGGAGCTTCATTGTATACATTTCTTAGCAGTTTTGGCTAAGGAATAGACCAGGGTTTGCAGCACTCTATGGGATTCATGTGGCATCTTACTTTGATATTGTGTTTCCTTTTGTAATTGTAAGTTTATATGTGTTTTATGTATGCCATTATCTCTCTTGTTTCTTCTTAAGTAAAACAAACAAGGATAAAGGTAGAATCCATTGAAATTGCAATGCTCTACCTAGGGTTTGCTTACTTATTGATGTTTTCAACTATTTGAAGAGGATCCCTGAGGTTTTATTGCCCTCTTCAACTCCTCACCTATCTAAATCTCTCCATTTCATTCAATTTGAAGTATCAAATCACTTGCCTACCTTTCCCCATTGAGACCTCGGAAAAACTGAGCCTCATTCCCAAGACCCAAAATCTTCCTTTCCATTTGAGCCAACAAAGCATCATAAAATTCAAACAAACCCTTCTGCATGCATACCTAGCCTAAAATGAGTCATTACATTTGTCATATCAAGCTTTCATTGGCTATCTTTTCTAATATTGACAAGGAGAGAGCCCTCTCTCGACCCGGTACGACTAGCTACCAGGTTAAGCATGGTTTGATGTTTCCCTAGATCCTACCTTTCTTAGCCTGGTTGAAGGGAAAGTACCCCTAGGGTCCTTTGGGCTAAGACTCTACCAGACTGAAAATTGCTTATTCAAAGAAACACACACACATAGCCATCATTTTTACTTTTAAGCAAATTCTAATGTTTAGGGTACATACCTAAGGTCCTACGTTCGAGAAGACCGTTAGGGTGCAAACCCTTCTTGGAGTTCCCTTCTTCTTTCTTTGACCTGCAAGACAAACAAATCAAAGAACACAATAGCACCTTTACAAATACTTATATATAAATCATCTTCATGATATAAAGTTAGTTATAAAAGATCTTTAAGTAACCACTTTCATAAGAATTCAACACAAGAATCTCATAAGCATAAAGAAAGATTATTCAGGAACAAAGACATGTTTCTTTATATATAAAGGCAAATAAAGTACATATATCGGAAAGATATCACCTGAACACCTTCAGCAGGCTCCAAGCAAGCTTCCTCCGAGATTCGTTCCAGCCTCAAGCCTCCAACAAGAGCTCCTTCCAAGTCTTACTCAATGATGATATCAAGGATGAATGATCACCAATACACATGGAAACAAGGGTTTCCTATGCAAGATGGGCGAAGTGCAGAAAGCACCAAGGACTTTAGACCTGGTCTAAGGGGAAAATCTCAGCATAATAATCTTGCTCTCCTTTCTCTCTCCCCTTGGCCTTCCCTTTGATGTCCTTTTATACCCTCTCCAAAGTAGTTTTTTAGTTAGGAGTTAGTTGGGAACAGTTGGGCCACGGGCAATAACAGGTGATCCAGCAGGTAAAACCCGCGATCTCCGCCCGAAAAAGAGGAATTTATTATTTTCTAAGTGTTTTAATAGATACACGCGGGTTGGGTATAACAGACCCGCGTGTGCACGCGTTTAACTCAGGGCAATGTCGCGTATAGGGAATAAAACACTGTTTTTTAAATTTTTGGACCAGGTCTGGAAGGAGGGGTTGCCCTAGGCCATGAGTGCAGCATCACAAACCATAAGAGTGAGATTTGGAGCTATAACATAGCCTGAGGTAGATTTAGGCACTAACATAGTGGCAACCATATTGGGGAAGAAATTATTTCTTTGTTAGTGTTCTTCATTTTATAAACAACAAACGGAGTCTGAAGATTAGCCAGGTAGCCTTCGAAATGCTTTTGCTTTGCATTAGCGCAAGTAGATAAACGCTACTTCAGTCAATCTCTGGTCTACTCTTATAAATGGAATATCTAACTTGCAAATTACCCCAGTACATATGATAATTCTAAGCTTTTGGATGATAAGTTTTGAATTTGATAGGCTGAACAAGTTGATAATGCCCATTTCATTTCTTGCAAAATAATAACACACTGGCTTCCAGAAGATATACCACAAGAAATCTTGATCCTGATCCACCTCCTCTATACAAAAATCCAAATCTCTTTCTGAGAATCCTTTGTCGAGAAAGTTCTGTGATTCCTGTGTTTAAAGATCGTTCATGTCCTGTTGTCTTTTAGTATCTTGAAGATCTTGAGTTTGATGAATAGTTTGATCTTTAGTTGTTTGAGACTAAATCCGAAAGTGTTGTTGGTTCTACTGTCCTAAATTGAGAGTTTGTCAAAGATCTTGAAACTGAAAAGGCCAATAAGTCAATTGACGATTGTATCTTGAAACAACTCCAAACTTCAATTGTGGCTTCAAACATCACTGATTTCTTAGAGTCTGCATCTGTAACCCCTGGGTCCTATGCGATTGCATCTAGCTCTGGAATTCCCACCGAACCTCCCTTCATTCCCACCATTCTTGTGCAGCCTTCTATCTCTAATAAGAAAACTGCAATGGTGTCACCTTCGTCCACTCCTTCTACCCCTCAAACATCTAAAATTTCTTCACCACCATCTCCACCTCATACACCCCATACATCAGCTGCAACAACTCCCACAACATCCCCAATACTGATTGCAAATCCACCAAGAGCAATGGTTGCTCGTTTTGCACCCCTTGTTTGCCTCAAAATTTGGATGATATGCCCACCGATTATCAAAGCAAAATTCCATTGTTTGATGGCACTCCTCACGGTGTTACAACTTAGCAACATGCGGATAGGATGATAGATTTCGTCAACCTTCATGAGATTGATGCCGAAAATGTGACAATGAGACTGTTTGTACAAACCTTTGGTGGTGAAGTAAAGAAGTGGTTCAAAGCTTTGTCTGCTGCAAGTATCACTACATTGACTAATCTTCAGAGACAATTCTTGGATTGTTGGGAATTAAAGAAAAATCCTCTTCAAATCCTTTTTGAATATGAGAACATCAAGTGGAATGTTGTTGAGTCTGTTCAAGGTTATTGTGTTAGATTCAATTATGTTTACAATGCAATTCCCAATCATATAAAGCCACCTATGGGGTTGGCTTTGATTAAATTTCTAGATGGTTTTGATCTTGATATGGCCTATCAATTAAGAGAAAGAGATCCGGCCGTTTTGGAAGATATGCAGAAAATTGTAGTTAGCGTTGAAGCTAATCTGGTTGCCAAGAGAGCTAGAACAAAGGCTAAAAAGAAGGTAACAATAAAGGAAGAGGTTTCCACTTCAGGTCAAGTGCTCCAGAAGATGGAAAAGATGTTTGACATATTGACGATTGACAAGCCTAAACCACAAGTCAGAAATCCCAACTTTCGTGGTCAGCACCAACCACAATTTAGAATCAAGAAAAGAGAGCAGCAAGCACAAGACCAAGTACCGCAGCAGCGGGTGAAGACACCCTTACAGTATAATTTTGTACATGGTCCTAAAACAGATGATGAGGAGAACGTAATTGGATAAGAGAATCATTTCTTTACACCTGATGATATGCCAATTTTTATTACTGAAGATGAGGCTGAGAATTTAGTTGTACAAAGGGATGAAAATTTCATCTTAGCAAATGAAACAATTGTTTAGGAAGAGTCTGATGAATATCAAAGAGGATACATGAATGCTCTGTCAGCCCAGCAATGATAATATTCACTCAGAAGCAGAGATGTGCCCATAAATCCAATTCAGAAAAGGAAGGATACAACAGTGCCAAAGAGTGATTCTCTCATTGTGTAGAAAAAGGGAAAAGAGACAGCTGAACCTACCACCAAAATGCCATCAGCGAATGAAAGATAAAATTAGCCAAATATACCAAAGGATAAAATTGAAAAGAAGGATGTTTTAGCTAAAGAAGTAGAGAAAACATCAGCTTTTAACTTAGAAAATGTAATTTATAAGTTAAAAGTATCTATTCCTTTGACTGAGTGGATGAAGAATAGTAGCTATAAAGGTCAGGTGTCTAAAATTTTGAATTTAGATCCATTACATGATATGGTAAACGTGGAGGATGATCAACCTGAGTTGATCTTTGGTCCAACATTGGAAGGTCAGTCTCAAGATAGTGATGTAGCTCCTTTTTACATTAGCCTTAGGGTGCATGACTATGTATTACACAATGCTATGTTTGATTCCGGAGCCTCACATAACCTCATGCCTAAGGCCATCATGGAGAAATTGGGATTGGATATCACTAGAAAGTATCATGACCTCCATTCCTTTGATTCTGGTAGAGTAAGATGCATTGGTCTAATCAAATATTTGGTGGTTAGTTTGGATCAGATTCTGGCTAAAAATGTTTTGATGGATGTGGTTGTGGCGGATATACCTCCTAGATTTGGCATGCTTCTTTCAAGATCTTGGAGAGCAAAGATGAAAGGGAAAATGCAGCTTGATTTCTCCTATGCTACTATTTCTATGTTCAGTCAAATGAAAAAATTATACCTGGAGCAAAAGATGAAGTACATGATTACTAGCAAGGAGAAACTGATAAATCATCCAATCAACTACGTACATATTGATTTAGAATCAATTTTTTTGTATTCAGAGCTTTAATGATATAAATAGCCAAGTAGTTGACGTATAAGACATTCTTGAGATCACTGAAAATTTTAGAGAGGTCTTAAAGAAAGAAAGAGAAAGACTTGATAATACCGTTTAGTAGTCACCCTTCCGACAGTAGTAACATATTGATGGATAACGAACAGAGTTTCAGCATTTGGAAGAGGATGAAACAAGCCTGTGGAGCATGGATTTTAAGGGCGCGGTAGGAAGGGAAGGTGCCGGAATTGGAATTTGGATACACAACCCTATTTTTACCCCAAACAAAGTGCCAAGCAATGTAAGGGTCTGTTCTTATAAACTAGCTTTTGACTGTTCAAATAATGAGACTAAATATGAACCTTTAATTGTTTGTTTGAAAATTCTTAGAAAGTTGAATGCTAAAAGGATTTCAGTGTATGGAGACTCTGAGTTAGTTATCAAGCAAATTAAAGGGGAATTCCAAGCTAAGAATCCTAGAATGCAGGCCTACCGTAATACTGTATTAGATATCTTGAGAGTATTTTTAGATTACACTTTGACATGTGTCCCTCGTGTTTATAATGTCATTGCAGATTCACTTGCAATAGTAGCAAGTAATTTGAAAATTCTAGTGAATTCAAACAACAAATTTAAGATTCATGTGAAACGTCGCACAACTGTCCCCAACAATCAAAGGTATTAGCAAGTGTTTCAAGATGATCAAGAGATCGATGAATTTCTCCAAAATGAAGGTAAATTAAAAGACACTTATATTGATGTGGAGTATGATGACGGTGAGGTGGATATAGAAGTCAATTAGATAGAAGTGTTGTAGCTGAAGGACAATGTCATTCCTCAAGGTCTAATACCTTTACAGGACTTGTTCGATTACGATGATGTGGCCCAAAAATTGAGCTTGCTGCCAACTGAGAAAGGCGTTGAGGATGTGAACATTGGATCAACTGAAAATCCTAAAATGGTTAAGTTATGAAAGGCATTGCTTCCATAGGTAAAAGCAAAGTATATCAGTTTACTATCTTATTTTACTGATGTATTTGCTTGGGATTATTCAGATTTAAAGGCATATGACACAAGCATAATTCAACATATCATCCTCATCAAGCCAAATCAAAAGCCTTTTTGTCAGAAGCTAAGAAGAATAAATCCAAAGCTACTGCCCTCAATTGAGAATGAAGTGAATCAATTGTACAAGGTTGGTATCATTGTTCCCATAAGATTTTCTGATTGGATTTATAATTTGGTGGCTGTGTGCAAGAAAACAGGTGAGATTCGGTTATGTATTGATTTTAGAAATCTAAATAAAGTATCTCTGAAGGATAAGGTGGATCACATACTTCAAAGAGTAGTTGGAGCATCACGCATGTCACTACTCGATGGATATTCAGGTTATAACCAAATTCTAGTCCATGAGGATGATAGAGACAAAATAGCACTCACCACTCCATGGGGAACTTTTCGCTATGCAAAGATGCCTTTCGGATTGAAACATGCTGGTGCAACATTTCAACGGGCGATGGATATCACATTTTCTAATGAAAGAGATGTTTTTCTAGTTTTTTATCTTGATGATTTGATAGTTTTCTCTAATTTAGATGAAGAGCACCTTTATCATTTGAAGATTGTACTTCAGCAGTGCAAGAAGTATGGTATATCTCTCAATCCAAAGAAAAGTTAGTTTTCCATTGATGAAGGCAAGCTTCTTGGTCATATTATATCAAAGGAGGGCATCCACATCGATTCAGCTCGGGTGGAAGCCATTCAAATAATTTATTTCCCACGAAGTAAGAAGAAAATCCAATCATTCAATGGTAAGATGAATTTCTTACGTCGCTTTGTGCCCAATCTTACAGAACACTTAAGGGAAATCACAAACATGCTCAAAAAATATAGTGTAATGAAGCCGATCAAGGAAGCAATTAAGTCTTTCAATTTGATGAAATTGGCCCTTTCTTCAGCTCTCGTTTTAATTAGCCCAGACTATACTCAAGATTTCATTATGTTTTCATTTGCCTCGGATCATACTGTGGCAGTGGTCTTGATGCAAAAAACAGACCAGCTTGAGAAACCAATTGCATTTTTTAGCAGGACCATAAGGGATGCGGCATTAAAGTAGAATATTATTGAAAAAAAGGCCCTTTCTTTGGTAAAGGCATTGAAATATTTTTGGGTTTATATTCTTCATTCTCACATCCTTGCTTATGTCTGTAACGCTTCTATTAAAGATGTCTTAATGCAAATAGATCCAGAGGGGAAAAGAGGCAAATGGATTGCTGCCTTGTTGGAATATGATGTGGAGATCAAACCGACAAAGCTCATGAAAGGACAGGGGCTGGCTAAGGTAATGGCTGAGTCAAATTTGCACACCTTGGACATTAATCTCATTGCTGCTATGTCCAAAGAAGATGAAGAGAGTCTGCCCATTCAAGTATCATAATTTTTTCTTCTTTCTACTTAGTATTCAAACATTGTTTATGTACTCCAAAATCTTTCATCACCACCTGGAATGGCTAAGAACAAAAGTAGGACCGTGAAATTGAAGGCTGCCAAGTTTTGTATCATGAATAATGCACTCTATTTGAAAGATCCTGGTGGTGTCTTGCACAATTTTTTGGTTGAAGAAGAGGCAAAATAGGTTATTGAAGACTTTCACAAGGGAGATTGCAGAGGCCATCTTTTCTGGAAGACAATAGCCAATAAAATTTTGAGAGTAGGATATTATTGGCCAACTCTTTTTGCTGATGTGTATAAAATGGTGACAATCTGCCACGAATGTCATATTTTTCAAGGTAGGAGGAAGTTGCAGCCTTTACCACTCAAGCCCATTGAAGTAAGTGCTCCATTTCAAAAGTGGGTTTTGGATTTCATTGGCAAGATCCATCCTTCTTCTTCAGCACAACACAAATGGATTCTCACAATGACGGATTATTTCACCAAATGGATTGAGGTGATTCCGATGAGGCAGACCACTGATTCGGTAATCATTTCATTTCTTGAAAACACCATTTTGTCTCGTTTTGGCTGTCCAAATAAGCTGATCACTGAAAATGCAGTAGCCTTTAAATCTAAAAGAATGATTGACGTTTTTCATAGTTATCAAATCACTTTGGGGCACTCGACCACCTATTACCCAAAAAGCAATGGATTGGCGAAATCCTCAAATAAACCTTTGGTCAACATGATCAAAAAATTGTTGGAATCGAACAAAAAAGGTTGGCACAAAAGGTGGTCAACGCACTTTCGACAGATAGAGTAAGTCAAAAGAAATCTATAGGCATGTCTCCTTTCAAGCACGTGTATGGTGTGAACACAGTCTTCACGGCCTCTCTTGCAGTCCCAGTGGTTAAACTCCCACAAGAAGCGAGTAGTGAAGATGATCATTTGCAGCAGAGAATCAATCAGATGATTCATTTGCAGCAAACTAAAGAGGAGGTATTTCAAAACACTTTCAAGCTGCAAGAGAGAATCAAGAAGATATATGACCGAAAGGCAAAGGTGGACAAGTTTCAAATAGAAGACATAGTGCTGAAATGGGATGCAAGAAATGAAGAGAAAGGTAAGCATGGCAAGTTTGAAAACCTTTGGAAGGGACCATAAGGATTGATACATATCGGGGCCAAAATTCTTTCCTTTTGCAAGAAATGAATGGTGAAGACTATCGTGGTGGGCCTGTCAATAGTCGGCTACTCAAACGGTACTATTTTTGAAGTGTTTTCTGCTATCATATGTATTCTTGTACATACCAATTTGTTTAAATTCCCTTGCAAGTGTGTATTGTTTTCATGCTTTCAGTTTGGGGCCCGAGGTGAAGGCTATAAAACTGAGGTTTGATTTCAGTTTTGGTTTGGTTTGTTTGAGTTAGGTCTTTTAGTCAATTTCAGTCTTGAAATTGAGTCAGTTTTGAGTCACATTTCAGTCCTGAAATTGAGTCAAGAGTTTGGTTTTGGTTTGTCAAAGTTATTGACTCCATAGCCCAATGAACGAAGGCACTGCCTGCTTTTCCAGAGATCTGTAGTTCTTGACAGCTCCAAGGAGCTACCATTGCCATTGGAGCCAATGTTAGTGTCGGTATCTTCATCCCTTCATCAGAGATAAAATTATCTTGTTGCATTGCATATTAGATGTCTCGCTCAGTCATGCATTCCATTAGGATCATGGATCATCTAACGATAGAGGATTTTTGTACATTTTCCCTCATGTCCTTTACCTACTCGCTCATTTCCATTCATGAAGATCATCTGCAGTCACTTTTTGTCTTTAAATTTGCAAGAGTCATTTCTAGGGTTTCATCAAAAAGTTCTTCAAAATGTCCAATAACAGTCAACAGGCACATGAGGAGGTTGAATAAAGTTTCAGTACCAATAAAATTCATAATCTAATGCTCAGAAATGTATTTTTTCTCAAACCTAGTTTTGAGGAAAAACATAGTATTTTAGGTTTTTATTATAAATTAATGTAATTTCAGTTCTTTCATATGTAAATAACTTCAGTGGAAACCCTGGTCACCTTGGCAAGCTTCAGCTGCTCCATCCCCTACAAGAAAAACAAAAAAATCAAGTCATTCAGTTCATTAAGGGCACAAATAAAGTAAACTGCCCAAAAAACAGAGTTGAAAATTTTAGTTACGATGCAAACATTATAAATGTGCATTTTATGAAGGAAAAATCAAAAGCTCTTGTATGTAAATCATCTTTAGAATTCAAAAAGCTCATTGGAACTCAAAGAAGAAAGATTGAGCAAAGTGAAGGTCGTGTTGGAGAAAGGAAGAAAAATCACAGCAAAGAGTTCCGGTTTTGGAGGCGCGACGCATTAGGTTTGAGGCGCGGTGCATACAAGGATGCATTGAGCCGCCCTCCATAGTGTTAAATTTATACTGGCATGTCGCATACATGAGGCATGGAATGTTGGGTTTGTGGCACGGCGCATAGAGCTGCCAAGCCTGATTTCATCATAAACTCCCTCAAATTGCCAAAATTTCTCAAATCTTCTAGTGTGCAAGTAAGTCAATCCATCTTCCTTTCTAGTGAAAGAGCTATTCTTAAAAATTTATGGTGGTTGTGTGAAAAAACTCAAACCCTACCTCCTTGCAATTTCTCAAAAAACAATTGCCTAGGGTTTGCATTTGTCATTTCGCTACCAAGTCCACTCCACCTTTCCCTTACTCTTTGACTCCATTTATTTTCCCAGTTCATCCATTCATTCCCTAGCTCTCATATTCCTAAAAAAAATTCATTCACCCCTATCCACAATTCCCATTTTCCCAAATCCTAACTACAAAATCCCCAAACCCTAATTGTTGTCCCTAAGCTTATATATTATTCCCTAAACCCCCCATTTCCCAAGAAACTTGTCATAATATTCCCAAAACTCCTCATAACCTCTCCCTCCACAGCCCCTCATACATTCTTACCCTTGGTGGCAGAAAACTAAAATCACCATTAACCTCTTCATACTCAGCAAGAAAAATCACACATTAGCAAGCATGGAACCTGATCTTTCATATGACCGAGGTTAAGAGACACACAGGGACTCTCTTACAGAAATGCATGCACCAAGGAGACCTCACAGGGGTGGCAAACATATACGAGAGGAGCCTACCTCACTTGCTGAGCTGCAGGCCTTCCCTCTTTCTATCACATGCTTCCAACACCAATATTGTTATCAGTTCTGTGAGATGGTTTCTAGAGTCTAGTACCATAATGAGTTGGCCAGGATGTTTTTGCTTCATCTACATAATGGCCAAGCCACTCTAGCTGGTGTGGCATTCACCTTGACACTGGAGTCTATTTCTCTAGCAACTGGAATTCCTAATGTGAGAGAGCAGTGGAATAAAAGGCAGTAGATTGACAGGGAATATTATGAACCATACATCAAGCCTGGTTATTTGAGACAACTCAACAAAGCTTTTCCCTTTCGGTACCTGAAAGACTCATATGCTCCGTTGATGAAACTCATAATGAAGTATTTCAGCTGTGAGGGCCGGTTTTCTCACCTATATGCTTATCATATCAGATTGTCAATGCACTTTACAAGGGTGAGAATGATGAATCTCCCCTACTTTATGTGCCGAAATATTGAGAAGATGACCAACCTAGTACAATAGAAGACTCCTCAGTAGCAATTTAACAGTATATATCATTTTGCACTCATTAAAATTGTGGCCATGCATCAACTTGATTTGCAGGGCATCCCATGGAAGGATTTCATTTCTCGTGAGTTCTTCACAGCTCCTCAGGTACCTCCAAAAGTTTTTCATGAGACAGGTGCACCTTCACATCTGTAGGAGGGTCATGAGACACAGACCACTAGTGTGTCGTTGTTTGTCACCTATCTAAAGGGCACTAGAAGGTTGTTTGCAGCAACAAAGCGAGTCTTATCTCCACTCGGGGTGGAAGGGGTCTCGCTTCCTTCATCAGTACAACAAGTTTAGGACAAGGGAAAGAGTCCATTACATGTTGAGGGACCTTAAGGTGAGCAGGAGACCGATTTCATTCTCATTCAGGAACATGACACTGATTTGGGCCCACAAAGCTCAAAGCTCAAGGAGGTCATACAAGAGCAAGAAGCAAACATCAATGCTTTTTCCCTCAACTTAGAAAGATGCAAGTGGATAATAAAGTACCTGGAGCAAAGAAAAAATCAACTAGAGGATCAGAAAACCATAATGGAGCTCAGAAACATACGAGAAAACTGGCAAGCTGCCAAAAGGAGGAAAGTCAAGTTAACAACACTTGAGCAAGAAATCAATTCTGACCGTGACTCTTGCTTGTAGAGGACTAATATATACTTGGAGAGGATGTTGGAGAATGCCATTAAGGAGAAAAATATGTTGAGAAACATGGCATATCACTATTTCTCAAGGAAGATGGTGTGCCAAGCTAGAATCAGGAACTTGAAGGCCAAGCTGAAGAAGAGATCGAGGAGGCAAAAAGCACAAGATAAACTTCAGATCTTGGCTAAATCTTTCTTGGCCCGACACAACACTTGATGGATAAAACTCAGCCCAAATTTCAAAAAAATTTGGACACTTTTTGCATTTTTGAAATTTTTGGGCCAAAACACAGGTTTTTCTACACAATTCATCGCGCCACCTGGCGCTCGCTTTCGATGGAGGCCACCAAATGATGAAAACTCAGTATTTCTATATCTTTCTTGGAACGATATGCATGCCTACCAATGGCCAAGAAATTTTGACAGGTTTTGAGCCCCCAAAAAGGTCAATAACACCCAAAAAAGGACCTTACTGCCCCTATTTTGACACACAGGAAGCAGTGTTGGGAGAACTCAATTTTGCAGGGGCAAATGGAGGCCAAATTAAAAAATTCCCCTTGTTCTAGAAATATGACAGGAAACAATTTCCAACAAGCACACTCAGAGAAAATTTGGACACTGGGAAGGCCTCCAAAAGTGGCTTCAAACAAGCGCTATGCATAGAGAAATCAGCACGGCGCATTGGGGAAATTTTGCTTAGTTTGACCAAGAATACTCTGTTTTTCACCTAGTTTCTTGAAAATTTGACTTTTCTCCTTCTTCTTGTCGAATTTATGATGTAATGTAATGTAAATTGATGGATGTTGATGTAATTGTGTCATTTTTTCACTCATGGAGGTAGATTCATCTATAAAAAATTAGTTGCAACTGAATGAATCAGTTCCCTAGTTTCTAGAGGCAAGTTGTTCCACTGCCTACTTTTTAATTCTTAGTTTAGAATTTGTTGGAACAGATCCTAAGCTTGTGATCTCAACCTAGAGGCTAGGATGATTTTTTTTTTGCCTATATCTTATGTTTTTTTAGTCATTAGCATTGTCGGACTTTAGAGAAAGCTTGGAGCTTCATTGTATACATTTCTCAATAGTTTTGGCTAAGGAATAGACAAAGGTTTTCAGCTTTCTATGGGATTCATGTGGCATCTTGCTTTGATATTGTGTTTCCTTCTATAATTATAAGTTTATATTTTTTTTTATGTATGCCATTATCTCTCTTGTTTCTTCTTAACTAAAACAAACAAGGATAAATGTAGAATCCATTGAAATTGCAGTGCTCTACCTAGGGTTTGCTTAGTTATTGATGTTTTCAACTGTTTGAAGAGGATCCCTGAGGTTTTATTTCCCTCTTCAACTCCTCACCTATTTAAAGCTCTCCATTTCATTCAATTTGATGTATCAAATCACTTGCCTACCTTGCCCCATTGAGACCTCTACAAAACTTATCCTCATTCACAAGACCCAAAATCTTCCTTTCCATTTGAGCCAACAAAATGTCGTCAAATTCAAACAAACCCTTCTACATGCATACCTAGACTAAAACCAGTCATTACATCGGTCATCTCAAGCTTTCATTGGCTATATTTTCTGAGATTGACAAGGAGAGAGCCCTCTCCCGACCTGGTAGGCCTAGCTACCAGGTTACACATGGTTTGATGTTACCCTAGATCCTACCTTTCTCACCCTGAGGTAGATTTAGGCCCTAACACACCCATCATGTCAATACTGTAGACAATTTGACCATATGATAGAAAACTGCCCGATGCGAATAGCTAAAATGTAAGAGAAGCAAACAGAGCATTAGAAACCTACATAAAATTTACAAATGATTAGGGCTAAGCCGAGCGAGGAAGATCTAAACATTAATATAATGCTAAGAAATGGAATCGCGCTTGGCACTAATAAAGGTAAACAACCTGTAGAAGAAGGATGGGTTAGAAAAGCACCAGAGAAAGAAGTCATCTTCGACATGGACTGCATTATGGAAACTTTTATGGAAGCTAAGAAGATATTCGCAGAGACCTCCACCTCAGAATCTAGGGCATGATATAAGAACTCAACGCACCTACATATGTTGACCCTTTTGTACTCTCTACATTTTTGGAGACTTGAATGAAAGTGTTGCATGATAGGAAGGTTGTGGAAGGCCTACAGAAACTAATAAATAAATGTTTGAGAAAGGAAATGGCCCGTGGTGAACTCCACATGGTCAGAAAGATTGGCACACATAAGGCAAAAATAGGGTTAGAGATGGAGCTAACTGCGCAAATAGGTGATTATGAAATGGATCAGGTCATCTTGGATGTGGGGTCCGATGTGAACTTATTACCGAAACAAACATGGGAAAGAATGCGAAGATCTATGTTGTAGTTGTATTTGATTCAACTTAGGATGGAAAACGAGAAAAAAATCATCCCCATGGGATGGTTATATGGAGTAACAGATGCTATAGAAGCTGCAATTGCAGTGGCAGAATTTGAAGTCATAGAAAACATTAAAGATAGTAATCCCTACCCCACGCTCCTAGTAATTGACTGGTCTATTGATATGAATGGGGTCATCAACTTGAAGAAAATAATGGCATCATCTGAAAGAAAGATGCTTCAGGTTATAGTGTCACTGGATCCTACAGAAGGGGCACATTATACTAAACTAGTCTGCGATTACGAATAGAGTTATGATAAATTGGATCAAATTTACAAGATAACTACATGAGGTCAGGACTGGAACAATTCGAAGATAGATGGACGAATTGCATGGGTCTGGGAGAGTTATTGCTTCTCTGATTTAGACGAGGAGTTATAGCATTGGAAAAATCGATTGCATGAGGTTTCTACATTGTGATGCAATACGATGACGAAGTCGCTACACTATGTTTCATTAGGGCTAAGAAAATTAAATTATTATGATGTTTTAACTGACAAAGATTTGTTTTTGGATGAATTTGAGCACGAATTCCCTGAGGACCATTGCTCCCAAGAATTGGAGTTGGCACTACATGTTACACCTACACGTTGGTGGGCTACACATAAGGATATTTTTGCTAGATGGCGAGATTACAGATGAATGGTGAAGCTATGGTTCGAGTGTGCTAACATCAGAATGACAGAGAAGTATAATGGAAGGGACGATCTGCACGATCACCTAGCGAAGTGCACTAAAGCATGCGGAACAAAACCATAGCTAGAATGGGTACACATATTTTGTCATATCTTGGACACAATTCCCATGAACCAGTATCTGGAGATGGAGCTTCGCCATGGCACTACAGAGTGGAATGTCTTGAAGGAAGGGTTATTATTAAATTTCATATTTGAAGATTGCTTTGCAAGAATCGATGAAGTGCTGCAAGAAATTAAGGTAGTTATATTAAAATTGTTGAAGGAACCTATGGAATAGACCCAACCAGACTGGAGTACCTAGCTGTGCCATGCATTATAATATTATAATGTGACCACTGAAGAGGAAGAAGAAGACCCCATGAAAATCAATATTCTGGTGGCAGAAGGGCATTGCGAAGCTGAAGGACCATAGATAGAAAACCTGGACATCTCTGCACCTCTAAAAACAAAGAAAGTAAACATTGCAATCGAGGAAGAACTAAAGTTTGAGAAAAAAGGAGATTACTGGGACGATGCTATAGTAGATAAAGTTGTTGAATTAATCCACGAATACTAGGATATCTTCCCAACTAAGTTTTCATATCTAAAGGGAATAATCAGTGATTTGGGCATTATGAAGATCACATTGAAGCCGGATGCATAGCCTATTAAACGAAGGTCTTACCCCCTTAATCCTAAGTATAAGGAAAAGTTTCGTGAGGAGTTGGATAAGATGCTGGAAGCAGACATCATACAACCTGTTAAAGAATTTGATTAAGTGAGCTTGATGGTGGTTCAAGAAAAGAAACAAAAGGGAAAAATAAGGATCTATATCGATCTGTGAAATCTTAATGATGCATGTGTCCACGATCCATTTACGACGTCATTCATAGACAAAGTGACAGACAATGTTGGAGGGCAGGAGGCATATTCCTTTACTAATGGGTTTTCATGGTGCCATCAAAACAAGATCCCGCTAGAGGATAGAAGAAAAACATCCTTCAAAAGATAGTGGGGTTGTTTCTAGTACACTATGATGCCATTTGGACTAAACAATGCACCTGCAATATTTTCTCGCATAGTCATAGCAACATTCAAGGAGTTCATTCATAAGTTTCTAGAAGTATAATTTGATGAATTAACAGTGTTTGGATTAATGAAGTGCCATGTAGCAAGACTGCACTTGAGATGTTGGATACATGTCACAGATACCAGATCATGTTGAATTTGAAAAAATGCATATTTTGTGTTCATGTTGTGATCTTGTTGGGTCATGTTTTGTGCAAGCGAGGATTGATGGTGGAACCTGCAAAGATTATGGTAATTGTGAACCTGGAGGCCCCTAGGAATGTCAAGTAGGTGCATACAATGTTGGGACATACGAGATACTATAGAAAATTTATCAAAGGTTATGCTGAAATTATTGCGCCCATGGAGAAACTGCTAAAGGAGGATGCAACATTCGGTTGGGATGAAGAATGTTAGCACAACTTATATGTGTTGAAAGAAAAGATGTTCATTGCATCGATATTGGTATTCCCTAATTGGAAAAAGGCATTTCATGTACATAACACATATTTCATTAAATTTGGAAGTATTCTGTTACAAGGCCTTCAACAACATTCATTCTTTTGTAAATCTCCATATTAAATTAATTCAACGCAAAAATAATTTTAGTAATTTCAAACCAAGTAGAGATCATGAATAGGTCAAACACAGAGTTGTTATTTACAATAGCATCAATACACAATAGGAGTGTTAAATCAAACTCTTAGAAGCAATTGATTTAAGCTAAATCATATTAGTATGTCTAACATGCAATAAAGATATTATATTTATGGATAACAAACTAGATTCCTCAATGTTTGAATTTTGTGTCTGATGAATCTAACCCCCTTTCGCACAACCTAAGAGGTATTTATTGATTGAATGATGGTGATGTGAGGATCTTGGTGTAAATGGTAGGGATGTGTGTCCCTTGCGTTGCATTGAAACTATTCTGCAAAAAATAAGGAAAATGTTTTTGTGGTCAATTTCCTATGGTCCCTTCATGCCTTTATGAAGCACTAATGAGGGGGTGATCATTCATCTTCGTAGCATCCATGCATCCAATATAAAAGTTAGGCATTGTTGATCTAGGTACTTTAAGAAGGTTAGGCACCATTGATCTATCTCCACTGAAAATCCAAGTACATGAAATGGGAGTTCATAAATGGGTATTCAAGTCATTCCATTGTGATGGACAACGTTACAAATTGAAGTAAACAAGAATTAGTGGTCTTCTTGTAAGTAGTGGAGGAGAGGGTTTTCAAAGATTAATAATGTTGATGGTAGTGTAGATACTGATATCTCCTTGTAAACATTGTCGAAACCAATAATAGTCTCAATGTATGTAAATAATAGTCTCAATTGTAAGGAAAACCATGATTGACCATTAGTTTCACTAAGAGGAGAAAATGATAAGAATTTTTAATGGGCAAGAAATAATTGTAAAACATAACTCATGAAATTTAGTTGAAATTTATATAATTCCTCATGTTCTTTAAGTATTAAATACTTAATGTAAATACAAATAAATTATTGTTAAGATATTGATTTTGAATATTAAATATGTATTAAAAGGCATTCATCTATGACACTTGATTTTTGATATAGTGTGAATGAACCACTTAAAGTTCATTATCAATTAATCCTAATTAGTTTTGTAAAAGATATATCTTTACTTACGTTAAGAGCTTTATTTCAAAAATAAATTACGTTTATAAACTTATATCAATACATATAAGTAAATGGAATTGAATAAATATCTTCTAAGTCTTGTTGGATTCTATGATATTATTTTAAGTACAAATAGTTTCTTTAAGAATTGAAATTTACAAAATGTTTATCTTGATGGGAAAATGATGTCATATGGTGAAAAAAGTTTAAAGACATTAATTTATGCCTCGTATGTTGAATGAGCTTAAATAGTCTACTCAATGCTCATTGTGAATTCATTAATCCATGTTTTATTAGAAAATGCATTTTTTACATGGATTTTTATTCTAGAAATAACAATGTCACATTTATACATTCATATTAAACAACATGATAAATACAAATCAATTAATGGTTTCTTGACTTATTGACTTATTTAAGAATGCATGGTTAGAAAAAGTTGTGAATTCAAAATAGAATAAATTAGTTAGAACTCGTCAAAGATTGATTTGAAATTATTAATTTTCAAAAAAATATATTTTTACTTACATTCAGAACTTTATTTCAAAAACAAATTATATGCATCCATACATATATACTAAATAGAATTTAATACATACCTGTCTTATTGTCTTCTATCAGATTATTCAATCACAAATAATTTATTTAAGAATTGAAATTTACCAAATGTTAGGGGTGGGAAAATCAAATGTCCTATGTTGCAGAAAATTTAATTACATTTATTTATGCCATGTACCTTGAATGAACTTGAAAAATCTACTTAACATTCATTACCAATTAATTATTCCATGTGTTGTTAGGAAAAACATTTAATTTTACATGGAGTTTTATTTCAAAAAAAATGTCACATTTATACATTTATACTAAACCTCATGATAGGAAAATAAAAGTCAATAAATGTTTTTGTATAGATCACTTAGAACTCTCTCTCTCTCTCTCTCTCTCTCTCTCTCTCTCTCTCTCTCTCTCTCTATATATATATATATATATATATATATAGTAAGAGCTACATTTCAAAAATACATCACATTTATAAACTTCTATAAATGCATATAACAAAATAGAATTATTCAAGTCCTATTGGATTCTATGAAATTATTTAAACCACAAATAAACTATTTAGGAATTGAAAATGACAAAATGTTAATATGGATGGGAAAATCAATGTCTTATGGTGCAAAACGTTTAGATACAACCATTTTTAACCCATCTCTTTACTGAGTCTAGATGGTCCACTTAACACATTGTCAATTAATTATTCCATGTTTTATTAAGAAGATAATTTTGTTCTACATAGATTTTTGTTTCAAAACAATACAATATGAAATTAATACTCTTAATAAATTAAGTGATAAGATTATGGATTAAAAATTTCAGTTTATATAAACTACAAATTTACAATTTTTTTTTTTTTTGGCTAAAGCAAGGGTCGTGCCTTATATTCCTTATAAACAAAGTTACAAATTACATATAATACAATTGCCAAAAGTGACCCAAGGGAAAAAAGATCAACAATCTACTCAGGGCTTTGGCACCCAACCAAAAACTAGACAAACGGACCAAGAACCACAAATTTAACTGCGGGACCTCCAAAAAACAAGCTAAAGCATAAGCCATCCACACAGTCTAGAAAGTTCTTATAAGAAGAGACACACATCGAGACCAAAATAGGTGTATTCTCAAATTCCCAAAACTAATCCGATGAAAAATAGAATTCATACTAAACCGATTTCCGGTGGACATGGTGGAATAAACATCCCGCATGTAATCTGCCTGAATGCCACCGATACCGACCTCACAGCTCAACATGTCTGGTAGATAACAGTGAATCTTGGCCCGAAATTCAGAAGACCCAAAGTTGTAACCCGCCTTCAGAAGCCTGTGAGATCGTCCACCCAACAGACCCTCGGTGGGTTCCTTTGATCTGAGCCATCCATTCCGTCGCCTGAACCAACGGTTAGGGAGGGTATCGTACCGTAGAGACGACCGAGGATTAATGGGCAGCCCCTTCAATCTGCAGAAAATATCATGGCCATTGATCCACCGAGAAAGATCCACTGGTAAAGAATCATAGCGCATCGCATAAGCTAAACAAACATTAGTGTGCGATGGAGGGCAGTTTTTCGCACCTTCCCTCTGCCACATGTAGGAAGATGTATGGAATCACAGCCAAATCACTAAAACCATATTCCATTTTCGAGCAGTGTGATTCTCCCAATACCGCCAAGAACGCATTTTTCTCCTCCAAGACCCAAAATTGCGAAGCTTCTAGTAGCCGGTCAAACAATGATTCCTACCTTGTCTGCTCGAATTTATTTCTTGAACATGAATCCCAGAGAATAAGAGAGGGTCGCCTATAATGAAGAAACTATTGTAACTGTTGCAGGCCCTCCAGTGTATAGTGATGACCATCTCGCTGACTTTGGGGTAATTCACGACCCTCCATGCTAGAGACTTGTGCAACATACTAAGGCTGAAAGGTTAAGAGCTTGCCTCAATAGCTTTGAGCCTGAACACTTTCATATCTTCTTCCTCTTGTTCACAACAAAGAGTTCTCAATCTACTTTTTTGCAACTCCTGCCACTCCATCGAAACCATGACCTCTGTATTGCTGACCCCCTGGTTGGCAAGAAGATCCGCCAGCTTGTTGGCATTTCTACGAACATGCTGGAAGCTGACAGTGCGCAGGTTTTGAAGGTGACCCTGAATTTTCTGGAAAACCCTGATTAATTTCCAGTGTTTGGAGACTTTCTCTGGCGCTATTCCACTAATAATTCTTTTCACTGAGTTAATTACTAATTCAGAGTCCGCTTCTACTATTACATTGCAGCAATTTTCCTGACTTAAAAAATCCAGGCATTGTTCTAAAGCCATTAATTCAGCCATGTTATTGGTGGTTGTTCCTAGGTGACAATGGAAGATGAAGATAATACTTCCGTTGGTATCCCTAAGGACTCCTCTGAACCCTGCAGTTCCCGGGTTTCCTTTTGACGCTCCATCAATATTGTATTTTAGAAATCATTTTGGGGGAGGCTGCCAGAAGTCCTTCTCCAAATCCCTATTTGTAACCTTCCTAATAAGACCTTGAGGAGTAAGACCATTCAGCCCCAGCTATTTGAGAATTTTTCCATCCAAATTTGAGGGAGGCTTATTAGGGTGGTTGCGAACAGTCGTGCCCACTGTTTCCTTAAGTTGTTTCAGGATTGTCTCAAACAAGTGATAAGGGGGATTTATTTCTCCCTTGAAAGTTCTTTTGTTCCTCTCCTTCCAAACATTCCATATGATGAAGCTTGGTGTAAGGGCCTAGGCTAAATTGAGAATCTCATAGTCCGAAAATTTGCCCCTCCAAATATTGAGGGTATTGATAATGCTTCCTCAAATTTACAAAAAATTAACTTTAAGTAATGAAATTAAATTCCTTAAAGTTCAAAGATATAATTCATCCATGATAGTGTCTAAGCAAACCTTGATAGTCCACTTAGAAATCATTATCATTAATTATATGTTTTTTTAAGAAATGCAAAATTATTTACAAAATATTTTTATTTCAAAAATTACAAATGATACTTATGCACTCATATTAGTGCATTTTATATGTAAAAAATGAATAACTAACTTTGTGCCTTGTTGATTTTCATTGTTATATGATTGCAACTACAACCATTAATTGATTTAAGCATATAAATTTAGGAAAATTATGGATTGAGAAATCACATATCTTATGCTTCAAAAGGTTCAAATCATTCATCTATGTCACATTTTCCATTAGCCATAATAGTGAATAATGCATTGTGAATAGTGAGTAGTGCACATAGCATCTATCAAGTAAATTATTATAATTTCTTTAGTAAGAATTACACCTTTGTTTGCAAGGAGTTCTATTTCAAAACTTATATTTCACATTTATATGTGATTATTGATGCATATAAGTAAACAAAAATCATTAAAAATAACATATATCGATGGTTCATGTAAGATAATTTAAAAGGAAAGAAACATAGTCATTGCAAAAGAAATTATAAATAATAAGAAATATACATATTAATATAATTAGCAATTCCCATATATTTCAAAAAATATAAAATCATACAAATTGATACAACAAAAACTATGTCAAAAATGTATTGAAAATTTGGAATGTACTTTTCAACAAATTTATAACGGAAGTTATCTCAATCCACTAAAATGAAGTACATGTTCTATTGAACATTCGCATGTACTCATGTTTTTCTTCAATACAATGAAGTGCCTTGCATAAGTCAAGTATCTTGCTCTTTTCCTATATAGGATTTTATCAAGATGTGGTTTGATCGACATCCAATGAATTGCAAAGTATGCTTTGTTGTATCTATTAGCAATACATTTGATTCTTTATAATTATCTCCATATTGGGACCACACATGAGTCAACTTTTTCTCATAAAATTGTCTGGTTCTCCCTACTTCCAATTTTGTTTGCAAATAACAATGAGACTTGTCCCATGCAAATTTAAAGTCCTCTATATCAATATTTTACTTTTCAAGTACTTTTCAGATGTACTTTTCAGTGACATTTAATGTCCATATTGTAACATCATAATTTTTTAAGAAACATTTTAATACTTTTGACTAAAAAAGCCTTTAAAAATAAGACCTACCACCAAACTATCAATCTAGTTCTCTTTGAATATGAAAATTGTGTTCATCTTTGGTGTATGATTTGAAGAATACTCCATCCATTGCAAATATCAACATCTTTTGACTAGTAGTAATGGCCATTTGCCTCTGCACTACAACCACATGTATGATACTAAACTATCTACACTTCAATGCTTAAGGACATAAACACCTACCAAACTAAAAATGATGTTAGTATTCATTATGAATTATTTCCATTTGTATGGAAAGGGAATTTTGCGAGTTAATAGTAATAAAAAATACAAATAAAATGGCCCCATTAAAATGAAAAAACTAAAGATACATTTAATTTATATATACAACCTAGTACCTTTATTTAATTTGTATGGAATACAATTATTCTAAGAATGCATTGACGCACCATTAAAATCATTGATTTTAATACTTATGATGATTTCTTTAATTGCAATTCAAAAATATAATTACAATGGTCTAGTGCAAGTAAAAAAACTTTCTCTACCTTGTTACAGATCCATTTGAGCACATCAACCCCAACTTACAGATTAGTACTATTAGGGCCCATCAAACCCTAATTCAGTTGTTACATGCCCTAAATGAATTCAACCATTAGAATTCTTCCTTCCCAAGAGATTCCATGAGTAAAATCATCCAAAAACTACCTCTAAGAATCTCAGCACAGGCAGGCCTTCATTAGGGTGCACTGCACTCCAATCCAGTACATTTCCTGGGTGCTATGGAGCGCACTTGAGGCCTCTTTAGCTTGTGCTGGGTGAATTTGAGTGAGATTTCGTTGGGGTTTAGGAGTATTCTTATCCATTGGATGCACATAGAAGCTTCTGAAGTTTATCTACTCCTTTGGGCTCGAATTTAGATGAGGTAGGGAGTTAAGGAACATCAATCCCTTTATCACTTCCTCCATGGAACTAAGTTATATGTTTGGGAGGGAATTCATTATCACCATTTATGGCATAAGTTCCTTCATTCACCTTTAAAAATACCACTCATCTAAGTGATTAGGGGCTGGAAATATTTGAATTATAGGGATATGCTGTTAGTATGAGACTTGAGTTGGTTTGAAGTATTTTAATGATGTCAAAATTTCTTGCTTGTTATGAGGAGAGGATGGGATTGAATTAGAGGAGTCATACTGAGTCAAGAAAATTGGGTTGTAACTCTTCCTTTTACTAATAAAGTGTTCAAAGATTTTTCCATATGTTTGTATTGTTCATTGATTCTTTCATATGTGTATTATGAACTTGATTCCATTCTATGTTTAATTAATAGATCATTATCATATGCTTTAATCGATTTTTTTCTTTTGTATGTGTGCAGGTACTTTTCAAGTGGATTAAGTATGGAAAGGAGTGCCAAAATTAATCAAGGGAGATAAGGAGTAAGCAAAAGCTACAGGTAGGCTTCTTTGCTATCTTATTTAATTTATTGGTTATAAAAAAGGTAGAGAATGCTTTGCACTGTTGTTCTAGACTTAGCTACTAGTCTAGCGGTGTAAGCATTTATCCGTAGACACAAAAATTTCCTAGAACATAACTTAGTTGTTTCTTTTAGTGCTTATTTTAGTACAAATGTATGTTTATTGTTGGTGCTACGTAGAACCTAATATAGTCTTTCAACTTATATGGAACAAAAAAAGTTATAAGAATGCAATGGGTCATCCTTGACATACGAATTTCTAAGAGGTATAATGATAACTTAAACCACAATTGAAACAAATAATTGTAATGATCTAATTCAAACAAACATACCAGTTATCTATTAATTTTTATATATAATGTAATCCATTGTAAAAAATTCTATAGCATGCGAAATTTTGATATGAAAACCTTAAATGACCATTCAAATAAAAAATTGTTATCAACACAATATCTCACCAGCACTAGGTTGCTATCCATCCTTAGGTAACTGAGTCAGCTGCCTTGTACACTGTGATACACTAAACACAGCATTCAGGGAGATTTCCTACCCATACTTCTTGGTTTGCCTAGAGGTATACTGCAGTTCACTGTTACCTGGTAATCCTTTTGCCTAGAACATTCCTCTTTTGTTTTGTTTTGTTACTTTGATTAAAATTAAATTAATTGACCACAGATAACATCCTCCATGCTGGCTCCTTACTTGATCTTAGGTTGATACATATGGCGATAAATCCTTAGTCCACAGATCAAGGAATTCCTTTTGAAGGGAATCCTAGTACTTCCCCTTCTTTCAGAAATATTGGTGCTCCTTATATGGCTACATTATCCCTACCAAGATTTACCAATGGCTTGCTAGTATGGTTGTTTTCAACCTCCTTGGTTCAAAATTTCGTGATTTCTCCGCAATCGAGTACTCCTCCAACTAGACAAAATCAACCTCCAGTCGATCCTAAAGTTGACCCTTTGCCTTCTTCCTCAGTTGTTTCTTCCTCCCCTTCTTCCTCTTCGCCTGGTGAAAGTATTGGTACTAGTAACCAGGTGGCTAAGAAGAAGAAGAAAGGGAAGAAGAAGAATAAGAAGCAAATTCAGCAGAGGGGCAACTAGGCAATGATTGCTTTGAATGCAACCTCTGATGAGAAGCCATCTGTTAAGCCTCGCAAAGTTCGATATCCATGTAAAATTTGTGTGGGAGACCATCTTCTTCGAAATTGTCTTGATTCCTCTGATCTTAGAAGAATGGTTTTCCCATTCACATCGTCATGTGTTATCAACTTCTAGAGATCATGTTGGTGACACACCATCAAGTAGTGGTAGTAAAGTTCAAGGAAATAAGGGTAAAATTAAGTTTCCTTGTAGGTTATTTGAAGCAAACCATTCCATTCACCTTTGTCCCTACCTAGATGAAGCCAAAAGAGTGTTAGATAATTGTCCTACTTTACAACAACAACTTCTATCTGATTACAGGAAACTCTCCCAAAATCCTTCACTAGTTGATGAATTGACTAACCAAAATCAACCGTTGGTCAAACCCACTATGTCTAAAAGTGAATCCTATGAGTCTATACCCGACCCAAATCAACAGGTCGAGGTAACAGTTGACCCGATTTCACCTTCAGCTAATTGTACCTTTCCCGAAGAGAGTGAACGTCATACCACTCAAGTTATTTTTCTTTCTTCAGATTCTAATGAGCTCGGGGGCAGTACTCCTGTACCGTCAAGATAGGAGGAAAATCCTCCATTTCTCGTAAATCAAGGGGTTAATTCTCTCGTTTCTAGGGTACCCACTCCAAGTAGTCTAGTCACTTCATTTGATTGGAATCAACTAGTAAGATTACACCTTCCTTCTTATGTGCCTTTCCATAACATAGTACGGGTTTGTAATATGATTGTATCTAGCACTATTATAGATGAAGGTGCATCAGTGAGCATGATTTCCTCAACTGCTTGGCAAGCACTCGGTTCACCACTGCTTGTGCTAGTTACCTAGAATCTGTTTCCTTTTAACAGAAGAACTAGTCAACAATTAGGGATCCTCCCTCAGTTACCTATTACCTTGGGAGGAAAAGCCATTTACCCGAATGTGATGGTACTCCTAGGACCTTTAGATTATAACTTATTTCTTGGGTGCGACTATGTTTATGACATAGGAGCTATTGTTTTAACACTCTTTCGAGTGATTTGTTTCCCGCATGAAGGAAAAATTGTCACTATTGACCAGCTTTCATTTCTTGGTCCAAATATGGCTTCTAGTCAACCATCTTCCCTAAATGGTCCTTTTATACCAATGGCATCATCCCACGGCAAGGAAACTGAGTGCATGCTAGATTTATTTCTAACACAAACCATGTAAAAACACAACCATGTTGACAACAACAACACTACACGGCAAGGAAACTGAGCGCATGCTAGATTTCTTTCTAACACAAATGCAAGCACATTACAGGATGAAAGAAATATCACCGGTGCTGGATTTCCTTCTAGCACAAACACAAGAACATAAGAACATTGTAGGGTTAAAGAAACATAACACGCACTAAATTTACTTCTAGCACAAACTGAAACATATTGCCATTAACAATATTGTAATGAAAGAAATATAGCACGTGATAAATTTTCTTCTAACACAACCACATGAAAAATGCCAATAGCAACATTGCAAGATTAAAGAATTCTAGCATATTTCCTTCTAGCACAAGCAACCAAATTTCCAACCACAACATTTCATTGTGAAAGAAATCTAATGCGTGCTAAATTTCCTTACAGCTCAAACACAAGCACATAAAAACAATGTAAGGTGAAAAAAATCTAACATGTTCTATATTTACATTTAGCAAAAACACAAACCTATTGCCAATACCAACATTATGAAGCAAAAGAAAGCTAACACATGCTAGATTTCATTCTTTCATACAAAAGTGTATTGCTAATAACAACATTGTAAGATGAAATAAAGATAATGAATGTTAGATTTTCTTTAGCACAAATAAGCACATAACAACATTAACCCTTAGTAGCTCCCACACACATACTTTTATTTGCATGTTTGTTTTTTGACACCTAACACCCCTTAAGTCATTTCATGGACTGTTTTGACAAGCCAATGCACTTTTATCATAATTATCAAGTTATATGAAACCCACTTTGTATGCACATGGGGTCATACCCCCCATGCTCTTTTCATCTTATTTGGTCTGTAGTGCTAATGCATTTATTAGTGTGCATGAAATATCATATTTGTAACACCAGAAATTTTAGCCTCAAAACATATAAAAGCATATGCACATCAATACTCTGGTCACAAAACATATACACATACATACACATGGGCATGATACCCCAACTAGCGTAATCTTTGAATGTACATGTTATTTACAGTCGGGGGGTTGGTGTTCGGGTGTTAGAAAAATCATCCAACATAGAAAAAAATTTATAACCTAAAATACACTACAGGATGTCTTCCACGGTTGGAACAAGGTAGTTATATTTATCTAATGCGTTATTGATATTTTTGAAATCAATAGGAATCTTGATTTTTCCATTCTTATTTATAACGGGGACCATATTGGATACCCATAGGGAATGATGAATGATAAAAAATATTTTTCCTCTTATATTCATTTTCATTTGTTATTATATTGTTAAATACATATCTAAGAATGTTTGTTGAATGAGATTATATATTTCTTGAATGATATCACATCCTCAATGATTTTAGTGTCGTGGGCCTTTGAATCAGTGTAATTCTACAAGAAAAAAGTCTTTATAATTCCATAAGGAAATGAAAAAAGGTAGCCTTCTCAATAGGCACATATCCAATACCTAGATTAATATTTTGTGGGTATTATTTGTTATAGAGATTTGAACCACATATTTAAGAAATAAGTTCTCACTCTTTAGTTTTGTATCTAGAGGCAATGTATTAATTTGTTGATCACAATGTCAATTTTAATCTATGATTCATCCCCTAAAAGTATGTCCGTATGTGAGGAATTCTAAAATAGGGCCATCATCATAAAAAAATATCTAGTTTGTAATATTGTTTCGTATAAAAGGTATGGAAAATTGTTCATTAGAAAACATGTCAATATAAAATTTTCCCAATGGTATAAATATAGGAGTTGTGTTTGAAAGTAAATTTGAGTTTGCATTTTGACTTCACTGTACATAATTAATATTGAATGTTTCAAAATTAGAAATAATAAACCATGCGTCATCTCTATAATCCTTAAGGTGATTAAAATACAATGAATTGAATTTCCTAAATGTTTGATAGCTATTTGTAAATCCTTATTATATGGAGTTATTTAACATCCAAATCTATCACTTTTTTAAGGCATTGTATCAAAGCCTCATAATTAATGACATTATTTGTGCATTGGAAATACAAGCGAAAAGGCATCAAATATTTGTATCCTTTAAGATCTCTAAGAGTGCATCTAGACCTTTCTCATGAACCCAACTTAGAGCCATCAAAAAATAAAAACCATACATTTTAATTTACATCTAAATTTAGTAATTTTGAAAATAACTTTGTATATGTTCTTACATAAATACGTTGACAGGCGTTCTCTTTGTTGGCTTGGGGTGGGAAAACATTGTTCAACCCTGGCCAATGGGAAAGATTAAATTTTTCCCTTATAACCAATAAAATATTCCCATGTGTTTGTCCCTCTAACCAATGGAAATTTTCCATTTTTTCTAATTTCTTTCAACATGTTTTCTCCTACCTGCATGTTTCTACAACTCTTTATGGCATCCTCCACCCTATTTTGAAACCTTTTACTCCTCTCTGGCAAGTTGTACCTATTAATTTTAGGTATGTTATATGCTAAGAGAAGATTTACATCAATTTTTCATATTAGCTCAATATGAATTTTAGATTAGCAATCAAATTTAGCGTGATACTAAAATGTAGATATAACATAAACACAAATCGTAGAAAACAAGCCAAGACAAGAGGACAAAAGATGTGGCACCAGCCAGGGACAAACCCTAATGTGGGGAAACCCTTGATCCATTCTTCTTATGTTCTTCAATAGTTCAGTAGAGAGAGAGATAGGACATATACATCAAAAGTCAACATTTTGACTTGACAAAATAAGACAAGAGATCTTCACTAAGAAGATAACACATGAGGTAGCTAATTTGAACTCAGTTGAAGGTATATTGCTTCAATTGATTCTCCAACATGATTCCATCACCTTGTTGCACCCATCACAGTCTTGCACCCATCACTATGTTGCACCCATCACTGAGTTGTTCTCATCACTGTGTTTCTCCCATCACTGAGTTGCACACATCATTGTGTTTCACTTCATTACACTATGTTACACTTATCATACTGCATACAATCATCACTGCACTACACCCATCATGCTGCACTTCATCATCACTATGTTGTACCAGTCATGTTTCACTTTCATCAATACAATCATGGAACAACCTTACCAGCTTGCTATGGCTACCAACCTAGGAAAGCAGCTAGCTACCAAGTTCTTAAATGGTAGTGATACCCTCAGACTTCTAGCATAGGCACAGTTGCCCCCAACTTACCTATGCCTTAGAACAATTGTAATTAACATTGTTTCTAGTATGATTCATTTGCAACATTAGTTGTATTTGTGACATGAATTAAGTCTTCTCCAGGCCTCAGATTAGGGCCTCTTCTAGGCCTCCTTCCTGCGGCTTAGGGAAGTGTATGAGTAGAATATAGAAGGCTAATTATATGCATCCTCCTTGACTTCGGCCACAGTGTTTAGGGAACTCAAGGACAATGTTAGGGTGACTGTGTATTCCTATCATTTGGACATCTTATAGATCTCAATTTTGTGCATAAAGTCTCCATTATGACAAAAAACATTAGGAGTTGTTCAGACATCAAATTAAGGCTATATTTTACAGTGTTTTGAGGGTCTCTTGTAACATCAAATTATGACCAGTGGCTAGGGCATTTAGGCTTATCCTTCAGCTGAGTGTAATCCTCTTGTATGAGGCTTACACTTCACTGCCCTCCTTAACATCATTGTGTAGGGCTCAGGACTTTAGGGTAGCGTTAGAAACCTATCTTCATAACTGTGTTAGGCCTTCATCTCCATGCCAGCATTAGGAGCTAGGACATCTTCTCTTAGGGAAGCGTATTCTCTTGGGAACTCTTCCTTCCACTAAAACCAAAACAAGTGGGGAGTAAGAGATCACAAGAGGTGTGAGTGTGTGTCTGAAATGACTTGCAAACCTCTTCTACTTATAGTAAAACATTGAAGATAGATGGGGTAGCTTGGTTGTTCACTAACCTTGATGAATTTTCACATAACAAAATTAAATTCATATCTCCATGAATACATGTTAGAATCGGATGATTTTGAGATCAATCCTACACCTCTCAACAAGAGGAATATAGGAAACATATTAGGTGCCATGAATAAGTAGATGCACATGTAGTTTTGCCCTAGTTGCCAATTTTAATAGTACCTTTCTCCTTCCCACTAGTCAGTCTATGATCAGCCATACCATACCTTCAGCATTGAATTATTGCCCTGGGCATAGGGTATTAGTTCCAGGTGCCATAGAAAACAACGAAAAATGTATTGTAACCTAACTCTTATCCAAAGGATTCAATATTAGGGTTGGTATCTGCAATGTGGACAGTGCGAAGAATAGGGTGCTAGTTAACTGAGTGAAGCAATGGGAATGTTGAAGCTGCCATCTATGCAATGAGGTTCCCCTCTTTTTTGGATTTTCTAGCTCCTTTTTTATGCATTCCAGAGTTTATAGTTCTATCGTGTTTACAAATTTTACCTAACAAAGCGTGGATGTGTAAGAATTATACAACATTAAAAGACCTAACTTCCTCTTGTCCCCATTGATTACCTCTGTCTTCACTATTCTAAAGCTCTGATAGAGGCGCCAAGCATAAGGTTAAGATTATTTTCATCATAAGCCTTGAATTTCCAATTTCTCATTACTCTTTTTCAAAATTGTCATTGATAGGTTTAGCAATCTCAGGTTTTTGGTATTTGGGTACTTAACAAACCATTGATTTACTGTGTGAAAAGGAAGTGGGTATAATCAAGCACATCCTTTGCGGGATAGAATTTGGGAGGGTTTTCATCAGATCTTGGCACCTGTAGTTGTTTGGCATACTGGGGAAAATTTCCCCATTCTTTTCCTTGAGGTCCCAAATACCTCTTTTGTGATACATTTTCGATTGTCTGGCATGCTGGAAAAAATTGACCTCGTTATTTTCCTTGAGGGCCCAAATACCCTTTTGTGATACATTTTCAATCTGGAAAAATGACCTACTCCATTATCAGTTCTTTGTTTCTTGAAACCCTTTGCTTCCCATGGTAATCTCTCCTTTTGTTTATGCAATAATCTCTTCCTCTGATATCAGCTACAGAAGACGGCTTACTATGAAATGCTACAATTTTACTACTAGTGTTCAAGATTTAAAAAATGTTTGGTGCACCTAGTTTGGTAATTGACACATGTGTTGGAAGTAGTGATTTTTCTTTATACGCCATGTTTGGTCCCTTGGATCCTAATATAACATGCGTTGAGTTTCAAATGACCTTGCCTCCAAAGAAAAAGAAGACGAAAGAGTCCTAGATGTTGAAGCCCTAAAGGCCTTATAATTTATTCCTGAGATGAAGCAGTATTTGACTGCGAGGTTTTGTTTGAGATTAGGAATGAATCCACATAGCGTAAGTTTCCTAGGCAACATGAATACAATATACCCCACTACTAAATTTTCAGCATATAGACAAGTAAATATACAAATAATACGAATCGAAATTTTGTCATAGCTTTCCTTCATGTTGTGAGTCAATTGCACTAAAAGATGCCTTGGTTTTAGCAAATAAATGACACCTTTTCAACTGCACCTAGCACAAACAGCTGGCTATAGAATTTCGAAGACTTTCTAGTGTAAAAGTGATGGTTATGTTCTGAGCTTAGAATACCTGTGTAAAAAAAGATAGAAACCCAAATCTAAAGCCATATGGCCAATATACAGGTATGCTAGACATGAATATTGTTATGTCAATGCAAATCAATTCTTTAAGCATTTTGTAAATAGGTTTTCATTCAAACACATAACCACTTCAGAGTTATTAATTTTGAGTCATAATTAAGAGAGGATTGTGATTTATAGGCATTAAGAAAAATTCACAAATGTTTGCTTTACATCTATAGTCATCATCAAAAGAATAAACCAACTTTTTTGTGCACGTACAAGAAAATTCATTTAGAATTTCATAAAAATTTAAGTCTCTTGTCCAGCCAATTAGGGCCAGTTTGTACTAGTTACATACCAGTCTAGTCACCAAGCTAGTTCAATACCATGCCCAGTCCAATGGGGCGATTTGACTAGTTCTGATTTTGAGAGGACCTACATATGAAAAAGAATTCAAACAATTGCATTGATATCTAATGTTGAATAATAAGACCCTAGTGGCTATTTCTACTCAGACAAACCACTAGAAAACTTGCATGATAATGATAGGGTAAACACCCAGGGGGTCTATTAAAAATTCTCCAGACGTAAAGCTAAATTACTGGCACTTTTCATTGTCAGAGACTGAGAAAGGGAAGAAAAAACATAGACTGAAATTTCAAATTGTGAGCAATGAAAAGACATGGAAATTTTTACTTCTACCATCACTTCAGTGATGAATAAATAGCCTCCTCTAGTCTCTTAACAAGACCCTCAAGTGTATCGAAGACTTGTTAGTGATTTTCCCGCCATATCTCTCAACGTGGCTCTCAAGGGTAGAGAGTACAATGTTGATAAGGAAATATATATGGGTAATGAAATTTCTTTAAATAATGATGCACATTCAGCACCCAGAAGCATCATAACCCACAATGGAAAGCTCACATATAGGGCAGATATTTCCTTGTATGACTAGAACAAAGCATGTTGTACAATATGGACAAGACACATCCTTCTGATTGACCATGGTATTTAAGTGTAAAAGTTGTTGCACCACCAACAAAAGGATTTCTAAAGTCAAAATCATAATTCAATCTTTTGGCATCCTGCAGCTGCGTTTCACATGCCTGCAGAACTTGTTATACCTTTGATGAATGGTTTGCAGGGGTTCAATTTCCAATAGTCATAAAGCGAAGTTAGTTGTTGTACTAAAGCTCCATCCGTTATAACAAATACCGATGGTATTCAGAAAAACCAACCTCAAATGGAATTTTTGAAGGTTGTTGTGACTAAAATAAATTGCAAGCTCTTTTTGTTGAATAGTATCATCCTTAACTTCCTTTCTCTTGAACGGCATCTAGACCCAGAACACAACTACAATCTCACATATAACATATAGATTTCCCTTTATGATTGGAATAAAGTGTGTCATACAATGTTGATAGGACACATACTTCTGACCCTGGTATAGAGGTGTAAAAGTTGCTCCAAAAACAACGAAAGGATTTCTGAAGTCATAATTCAGTGGTTTTCGAATCATGCAACTACCTCCCACATGCCTCCAGAACTTGTTGGGCACATGTTACATGGTTTGCAGCTAGCTCATTTTCCAGTAGTTATCAATCCAAGTTAGCAGTTGTACTGAATTTACCTAGCAAAAACCTATGGTGTTCGGTAAAGCCAACCTCAAATGGACTTTTTGAATGCTGCAATGAGTAAAATACGTTGCAAGCTCTTGTTCTTCGACAGTATGATCCTTAACTTCCTCTTGACCCCCATTTTAAGAGCCAAGACACATTCTTTAGAAATTCAAATCAATTTCTTCACCTTCTCAACCTCCTAAATAGAATCTACGTCAATAACTAGAATTGTGTAAGCTAGTCTAATTTTCTCATCTAATAGAAAAAACCTAAATACCAAAGGTCATGGACCTCTAACATTTGAGCTAACAGTCTCACTCCAGCGTCCCTCTATTGCTAGAAAGACCACAATGCAGAAACAAATGTAGGGAGGTATGTATGTCTACCCATGTAAAGATCCAAAAGAAAAGGTTTTAACTTTTAATGGAGTGAAATTCTTAATACCAAGTTGTTGACTTGAGATCTGCATCTCCGTATTAATGTTACTAGCAGCTACATTCTCCCCTGCAAGAAAAGATTTTCTGTATCAATATTCAAATTACTGGCATACGTGGTGATGGCGTAACTAATGACATTATGAGTTGTACCTGCAACATTTGCAACTTAGATATCTGTAGGGAGCTTCAAATCTTCTATATCCCATCCTACCTCATCATCATTGTCTCCTGTCACTTCTCTGTCATCGACCACTACAACCTCACCATTTTGTTTTTCAACTCCATAAGTGTCAAGGTCTTAACCCCTATTCGATGCAGCTCCTTCATCCTCTTCTTCATGGACTGCATCCCCTAAATTATCCAACCCAATAGAAGTGTCAAGGTCTTAACCCATATTGGTTGCATCTCCTTCATCCTCTTCTTCATGGACAAGAACCCCTGTATTATCCAACCGACCGTGAAAAAAGTTGTCGATAACCCTCAATAATAGTCATTCATGATTGTGACAAATTTATGGAGGAGGCAGAATAAGTGGTAATTTCTTTAAAGATGGCAGAGTGGGAAGATTGCCACCTAACTATTAATTAGAAGCATATCAGCAATCTTTGTAAGCCCTTGAACTGCTGCACTCACATATGGGCATTGTGAAACTAACCCATAACATCATTTTATATTTATGCAATCCCCAACATCTTTAAAAAATTATCAATATTGTCCATGACAAGATACAGAATGAAATCCTTTCAAAATTCTTTAATCTTTGGTAACCATTTTCAACAATGGTAGCATTTCCTTACCAAAGGGACTCAATTTGAAGTGTATAATAGTGACATTAGCATCTCTCTTTTTTGCAGAAGTAACATCAATTTGAATAGTTTCACCCTACACTGCTAAGTTAAATCTTTCCTTCTCAGCCTTGAAAAAGTGACGAACTACTTCTGGGAAGCCCTTTAGATGCAACTAAGCAATCACGGCCTATCCACAAATCAGTTCCTAATAATGCTCATAACATTGTCATACTTCCTTTCTATTAGTACCATCTTGAATATATACTCATGCATCAATATGTATGACACAATTATTTCCAACTTATTCATCAAATTGACAGAATTCCCAGACATCTTCATTATACATACTTGAACATCAAGTGTTCCAATAAGGCCACCATTTCTATTTGGAAGACAACAAAGCACAATTGTCACGCCAACCACCACTCTTAAGTTTTAACACAAATAATCTTATGTAGAGAACAATGTACAAGCTCCTTGCTTCCAATGATGATTGCATGCTTGCTCAGCAGGGCTACGTTTTCCATGTCACCTGACTAAATGTATTTAACAAATGGAATATGGAGGTCCCTAGGTAAAATATTTTGTTGCAAACCAAGGTTGCCATCTTTTCTTCATGTATTGTGGCACTCTTCTGTCCCAACACTATCTTCTGGCCCAAGAAAAAGGTTTTATGTTCATGCATAGAAAATTGTATCCATAGTTACTGGACAACTAGACTTCTTGATCACCTTATTTCTATGAACTTTATCACTTGGTTATGACTCACGTTAGTGACTTCCATTGATTGCAAGAAAAAAAGGCACCAGGTCCTCCAAGTCACTGTCTTTTCTTCCTACATTGTGTCACTTCTCCCAAGTCCCAACACTATCCTCTGGCCCAAGAATTAGTTCATATCACTTACCATCAACATCCAAATGTATTAGGACAGCATTCTCCATGGGGATAAACAACAATGGTCATCATCCTTGATCCAATTCATGGACCCAACCCTTCTTATCTATATAATTTACGAGTATTTTTGAGTTTAAAATTGTTGAGAAAACAAAAAATGGTCATTATTACAGTATAGGGTGCCCTCATAAACAAAATAGGTAGATATTTCTCTTTCTAACTTGAAAACAAGCATCCCATGGTCATGCCCAGTAGCAAGAAGATTCATATCAAGATGTGCTACAAGGATCTAGAAGCAATCACGGTCGCTACAAAATATTTGGACACTTGTACAGTACTTGGATACATCTCAAACTTAGATACTTTTATCTTCTAAATTTTAACAATAATGTCGTGGCATGGATGGAACATCACACAAGACATATAATACCTATGCCCTCTTAAAAGTTAAAATATCCAACTTCCCAAGCTTGGTACCTAAGAACAAAAAACATACTAACTTTTCACAAATGAATTATCTACAAATTTTTCACATGCCCTCCTAAAGTATTCAACTTCCCAGGCCTTGATGTGTCAGGCCCCTATAATACTAGTGACTCCCCCATTACTATTTTCATTGTATCCCTTATTGTTATTATTGTGCCCTTACTGTCCCCATAGTGTTATTAGTATGCCCCAAAGAAACCCACTATTGTTATTTTTGTGCCCTTATGTTATTACTGTTATGTCGGCTTGATTATATTGTGACCCCTTAGACTCCTATATATAGAAGGGAGGTTTAATCATTTGTATCATCAAAGAATTGTTCATTTTTGTAATGTAAGGGAGGTTTCCCCCTCAAAGAGGCTTATTTCTAAGGTGTTCATATATCTTTTCTATCTTTTTGTGAGCTAGTTTCATAACATTTGGTATCGAAGCTTTGGATTCTAGGGTTTTGCTTCTCCAAACAGGTCATCGTGGTAGTTTTGGTTTAAATTTATTTCTCCGAGATTTCAAAAACTAAAAAAAAAGACCCATTTGAGAAGAAATTTTATTGAACCTCCGGTCCAAATTTCAGATCCTGTCTCACTATATTGTCGGAGATATATTCTAATGAAGTTAGGGTTCTTGCAGACCCTCGAATTACATTCCAAGTAGGTCAGCTTGGGAAAATCGTCATAAATTTTGCTCTGAGCATCAGATTGAATTTGCATAAGAAGTTACAAAAATAGGATGAACTGTAATTTTTTTGGATATAATTTTCAGGACTTAAGGCTGAAACAGTGACCTGGGTACATCGTACAAGTTTTCTCTAATGAACTAGTCTATACTCAGGTCATCATGGAAGATTTGGCATAACCCTTCATTGGAGAATCCAATCTTGATCGGATGCATGGGGTTAGAGATATTACTTAGAGGGTTACCAAAGGAAGAAATTTCAGACTTGGGAGATCCAAAATTATAGAGATACATCAGATTCAATATCGAGCTCCTACAAACTGAAAAAAGATGTGTAGTTTTTTTTAAACTTTTGCCTAAGCTTGGTTTAAAAAATTAGTTTGAAGGAATTCAAAGGGCATAGTGAAGCATTATTATCAATAATTGATTCCCCGAAGAAAGAAAACAAAAACACCTAGTAAGCAACCTGAAAACTCTAGCATGAATCGTGAAGAAGAGGAAGAAATGCAACATGATATATCAAAATTATGAGACCAAGTGCAAAAAATTCAATCGCACAAAAAGTAACAAAAAATAATATGGATGGTTTAAAGAAAGACATAGAAGCTAAGATCGATGGTTTAAAGAAATGTGTAGAGGCTAATATAGAGAGTTTAAAGAAAGGCCTAAAAGCTAAGATGAATGACATGAAAGCTAAGATGGATGGCATGGAAACTAAGATGGACAGCGTGGAAGCTAACATGGATGGCATGGAAGCTAAGATGAATGGCATGGATGCTAAGATGAATGGCATGGATAATAAGATGGAAGAATTGAAGATAAATTTGAATAATTTGCTATAAGAAATGGTCACTACTGGTGAAAGGGTAGTAAAGGAAAATCATGATTAGAACAAAAGAAATGTTAATAATGGTTTCATGATCTCATAAGACCCACCATGTTACAAAAATTGATATGAGGAAGTTTGATGGCAAGCATCACGAAACATGGATACTACAGATGGAGCAATTTTTCGATCTTCGTAATATGAAAAACACAAAAAAGGTACGCATTGCAACTTTATATTTGGAACCAAATCAGTTTGTATGGTGTCGATGGCTTTACTCTCATGAAAAAATTGTCACTTGGGCAATTTTTACGGAAGAAATGATAGCACATTATGAGAATACAAAAAGAAACACCTTTTTTAGCCAATTGATAAATCTCAAAAAAAAGGGTTCAATGATGGATCACATTGAGGACTTCTAAAAATTGAAAATAAGGGTAAAAGATATTCCAGAGGAGCATAGGTTTGATGTGTTCATAGGGACTTTAAAGGATAATATCCAACATGAGGTTCACCTTTGGGAACCTGATCCATTGGAGAAGGCATTCAGGTTAGCAAGAAAAATGGAAAGCAAAATTACGACAACCAAGAAGCCTACCACTCAAAACTATAAAGATGGAAGTGTTGTTTCCCCTAGCCTTCCACAACCTACAAGGTTGACACCACAACAATTAGAAGAAAAAAGAGAAAAAGGGCTTTGTTATAGTTGTGATAACAAATACACTAAAGGTCATAAGTGTGCTGAGAAGAAATTATTTTACATATATTGTGAAGAGGAGGAAGAAAAGGAACAAGAAATGTTAAAAGAAGAGGATATACTCTAGGAACAAACCCTAGGTAAAGAAGAAATGAATCTGACCATATCTTGTAATGCATTGGTTGGAATTATGACTCCTCAAACTATCAAGATAGAAGGACATATCGAGAATAAGAAGATAATAGTGTTGATCGATTCTGGAAGTACCCATAATTTTATTCATTGTAAGATAGCAAAGGAATTGAATTTCTTCCTATATCCAACACCAGAGTGTCAAGTGATGGTTGTAAGTGGAGGAACCATAAAATTGCTCTGCAAAGTGCCGTAATATCAAGCTATCCATGGGAGAATATGTATTGAATAGCCCAAAGCTTTCCATTCCAATGGGTGGTGCTGATGTTGTACTAGGAGTCCAATGGCTGCAATCCTTGGGTACAATAGGTTTTAATTTTTAAGAACCTTTCATGAAATTTTGTGCAGAAGGAAAGGAAGTTGAATTAAGGGGTATTTTAGGGAAACCGAGAAATATAATCAGCTCTAACGGTATGACAAATCATCTAAAGAAGGAACACTGAGGTGTAATTGCACAATTATGTTCACTAGAGTTTCCCACATCAAAATCATATACTTCTCCAGATCTCCAATAAGACTTGGAAAATCATTCCAAGGTATTTGAGACTCCCAAAGATCTCCCACCTATTCATGATTATGATCATGCTATTGATTTGATTCCAAGAAGTGTTCCTCCAAACATCAGGCCATACAGATATCCCTATGCCCAAAAGAGTGAAATTGAACGCATGGTTGGAGAAATGCTAGAGGCTGGTATAATTCAACCTAGTCAAAGTTCTTTCTCTTCTCCAGTAGTATTGGTGCATAAGAAGGACAGATCATGGCACGTGTGTCCAGATTATAGGGAGCTCAACAAGCTCACTATTAAAGATAAATTTCCCGTTCCTGTCATTGATGAATTATTGGATGAATTACATGGATCAATTTACTTCACCAAGTTGGATCTTCGTTCAAAATATCATCAAATCAGAATGAAGACTGAAGATATTCTGAAAAAAAAAAATTAGAACTCATGAGGGTCATTATGAATTTTTGGTCCTACCTTTTGGCCTTACTAATGCACCTTCTACATTTCAAGGTTTGATGAGTTCCATTTTCAAACCCTTCCTTAGAAAATTTTTGTTTGTATTTTTTGATGATATACTAATCTATAACTAGTCTTGGAAGGATCATGTTGAACATGTTGACATGGTGCTCAAACTTTTGGACGAGAAATAATTATATGCAAAAATCTCCAAATGTTTCTTTGGATTACAATAGGTGGAATATCTGGGTCATATTGTATCTCATGACGGTGTTAAGGTAGACCCTAGAAAAACTAAAGCCAATAAGGAATGGAAAATCCCCAGATCCATAAGGCATCTGCAAATATTTCTCGGGTTGACAGGGTATTATCACAAGTTTGTTAAGAATTATGGGAGAATAGCAGCACCTCTAACAACATTATTGAAGAAAGATGTATTTTCATGGACTCCAGAAGCAACAAAGGCCTGAAAACATCTTAAAGAGGCAATGTGCAAAGCACGAGTCTTAGCTACACTAGACTTCACAAAAACCTTTATTGTGGAATGTGATGCTTCAGGAAATGGAATTGGTGCTATTTTAATGCAAGATGAAAGACCCATTGCTTTTGAAAGTCATCCAATCAGAGGAAAGTATTTACAAAAAGGTATTTACGAGAAGGAAATGTTAGCAATACTACATGCTCTTAATAAATGGCGATCCTACCTAATGGGAAGACACTTCAAGGAAAAAACAGATCATGATAGTCTTAAATACTTTTTAGAACAAAGATTATCCTTTGAAGAGCAACAAAAATGGGTCACATTGATGTTGGGTTATGACTTTGGAATCATCTACAAAAAGGGGAAGCAAAATGTTGTGGTAGATGTGCTCTCAATAAGGGATGAGGATGTGGAAGCATTGTTGTGCGCCATTTCTATTATCCAACCGGATTGGATAAATGAAGCAATGGAGGAATGGAAGAATGAAGAAGAAGTGTGGGCACTCATTCGAAAGTTACAACAAGATCCCAGTACATCTGATAGATTTAGCTAGGAAAATGATTCGTTAGGGTACAAAGATTGCTTATACCTATGTAATAATTCCCAACCAAAAAAAAAGATTCTTATGGAATTTCACACTTCTCCCTCAGGAGGGCACTCAGGAATTTTAAAAACTTACCACATGGTTAAGAAGGAATTTTTTTGGGATGGCCTTAAATCGGATATTCAAAAGTCTATGGTAGAATGTTTGGTTTGCCAACAAAATAAAGTTGAAACAATTAAGACCCCAGGTATATTAAAATCTTTATCCATTCCAAGCCAACATTGGGAGGAGGTTTCAATGGATTTTATCACAGGTTTACCCAAGTCCAAAGGAAAGGGTGTCATCATGGTGGTAGTTGATAGACTTACCAAGTATGCAAACTTTTGTGCATTATCACATCATTTAAAGCCATTATAGTTTCTACTGCATTTATGGAAACAATTCAAAATCTACATGGAAACCCAAAGATTATTGTAAGTGACAAAGATCCCATTTTCATTGGAAATTTTTGGACAGAATTATTTTCTTGTCTCAAAACTCAACTAGCTCATAGTTCATGTTATCATCCTCAATCTGATGGGAAAACTGAGATAGTAAACAAATTTTTGGAACTATATCTTTGTTGCTTTATATCTGATAAACAGACACAATGGGTCAAATGGTTGCCTCTGGCTGAATGGTGGTATAACACTTCCTTCCATATTATAGAAAAAATGACCCCATTTATGGCACTTTATGGATATCATCCACCATCTATCACATCATATTCAAGAGAAAATTATAAGGTTCAAGCAGTGGAACATCACATCGAGCATCAACAACAAGTTATCCAACTCTTAAAGGATAACCTCACGTTGGCGCAGAATAGAATGAAACAACAGGCAGATCAACATCACAGCAAAAGAAGTTTTGATGTAGGTGACTGGGTATTGCTACTGCTACAACCATATAAGCAATTGTCCCTTAAGTAAGCTAAGAAGGACAATAAATTGTCACCAAAGTGCTACGGTCCATAGAAGGTGTTGCAAAAGTTTGGTACTATGGCATACAAATTGGAGCTTCCTGCAGCTTCCCGAGTGCACCCACTTTTTCATGTTTCATGTTTAAAGAAGGTTATAAGTGACAAGATCCCACTTCAAACAATATTGCCAGAACTTGACGAGGAAGGAAAAATAATATTGGAACTAGAAGCAGTCACAGAAAAAAGAACTCGACAACTACGAAATTGATCAATTTTGGAGTATCTCATCAAGTGGAAGAACTTATCTGTTGAAGATTCCTCATGGGAGGATCATACTTTTATACAAAAGCATCCAAAACTACTCAAGCATTGAGGACAATTCTTTTCAGAAGGAGAGGGGCATGTTAGTCCCCTATAATACTAGTGACTCCACCACTACTGTTGTCATGGTATCCCTTATTACTATTATTGTGCCCCTATTGTCCCCATAGTGTTATTAGTATGCCCCAAAGAAACTCGATATTGTTATTTTTGTGCCCTTGTGTTATTACTGTTATGTTGGCTTGATTATATTGAGACCCCTTAGACTCCTATATATGGAAGGGAGGTTTAGTCATTTGTATCATCAAGGAAATGTTCGTTTATGTAATGTAAAGGAGGTTGCCCCCTCGAAGAGGCTTATTTCTAAGGAAGTCATCTATATTTTCTATATTTTTGTGAGTTGGTTTCATAACATGATATCTGAGAACAAAACTAAATTTTCACAAATGAATAATCTACAAACCTTTCACATGACCTCTTAAATTATCCAAATTTCCAGGCCTTGGTATCCGAGAACAAAACAAACTAACTTTTCGCAAATGAATTAGATGCAAACTGAGATGCTACTGAAGAAAGAGGAGTAACAATATATCTATATATATATATATATATATATATATATATATCTATATATATATATATATATATATATATATATATATATATATATATATATATATATATATATATAGATATATAATGAAATAGATATAAATTCATCAAGAAATTGAATCTGCATGTATTCAATCTTCTTGGTGACCATTTTCTCCTGACGCAATCAATGGCAAGCTAGGATGAAAAGTAGCAGTAGCCCAATTCACTCCATGGTTATGACATTCCAAAACATATTTGACAATAGCATCACCCTCTCCAAAAATATCTGTGTTGATTTGTGTTAACCTTAATATCACCAACATATGGTTTTCCTCGTCAGAGCACAAATATCCCATACACAATCAGTCTGATCCAAGGGTGACCAAATCTTCCTTAGGATTAAAAGAAACAAAGATTAGAGGAAAAAATGCCACTAGGAAGGTCAAATACAAGTTCAAGATTGCCAGTTTCATATCGTTATTGTTTTCTCTTCATCAGCACTGGCAATCTAAGGATACTCATTATGGAACTTAACTCTCCGGATATAGGCATCGGTGGATATTGTAGTTCCATATATTGATCTTAAGGAAATTCCCTGTAACATCAACAAGTAAATTGGAGTTATAAAAACTTTTCGTAACTGTATTTTTGACTATTATGTCAGATAACTTGTAGTTAATATCATTTACAATTGAAGGCACTACTCTTTAGATGTCCTAAATATACGTGCATAATGTCTACATAAGAAGCTACATGGCTGGGAAGCTTCGCTAAGCCTAACAATTCTAAAATAACTTTGTTCCTTGGATGGGAGAGGGTGGTATTTTTTCTTGCACCTCTCCTTTGGCTAAGTGGCTACACTATGAGAGGCATTTCTAGGCCTACCAAAATCACCAAGGACTTGTCATCTAGCCCAATCCCCACCCATTCAGAAGGTTTTAAACTAGGTATACCAGTTTGATTACCTTGCGACCTTTTTCCTTGCATGTAATTTCTTACCCCACCCTCCATCCGATAGTGAGACTGAGATATTCCTCATAGCTCCAAAAAACAATTGACTCTATTCCATAGCTCATGTAGAAGAGCTACAAATAATAATTCACTCACAAACAGGGAAGGATAACATTTTCTTCCCAACCACCCAAGCTAGACCCAATTGACACCACTACAAAACTTGCCACTAGACGTGTGTAATTTCGAGACATTTTATAATACATAGCAAGTAGAGGTAATCTCCTAGTTGATCCATGAAAATTTTGTCAAAATACATGAGAGACTCACTCAACACCAATGTGTTTAAGACCTTCTCCATGCCACGAAGGTGTTGGACACCCACCATTCCAGGATATAAAAATGTATCCATTGAAACCCATATCAATCATCCAATTGATGTAACTACTGAAAAATGAACCTTGGTGATTAGTTTCAAAGTTCTTCTCAATATCTGAAATACATAAAAAAAGAGGTTCACATGAACCACAAAACATGCAATAAATATCCAAGCCAGTTTGCTTACCTATAGACACAAACACGCGTGAGCCTTGTGAAAATGTACTCTTGTAACCGACATCATGCTCATCAAATCTATCAATGTTCTCATCTGATAATGCCATAACTAAATAACCCCACTGTGAAGACTCGACATGATCCATGGCATTTTCATATAAAAGCTCAACCCCTTTACCCATTTACTCTTGGACTCAAATTTTGTCGACATTGCGAATGATCTTCCAGCCTATATACCATAAAAGGGGTTGAATTAGCATACAAAACAAGTACAAATCCTAGACCAAACCCCACATGCAATGTAATGAACGATCCAAACCATTTTCCCCATATTTATTTGGTATTGTAGTGATGCGTTATTATTTCTCCTTTAAGATTCTTATTTATAACAAATGCTTTGAGGCATTCCCCTCCTTTATGGGGAGAAATTGCTTAATGTGAATTTTATAGATGGCCTTGCCTCACTACAAAGCTCATTCAGTCATTTAGTGGAGGGAATGACACAATGTCTTGATATCATCACTACATCAACGGGCATCATGGTTAATCAAGAAAAGAAGACGCCTTCATTATTTGGGCAAGAATACTTTCTAGATTGGCATGTCAATTAGGGGATTATTGTTTCTTAAGAGAACTTAAGGTTTGGTTCCCTCACTTGCCTTGATAGTTCCTCTTCATAGAAACAATAGGTAACTGAATTGAAAGAAACTCTTCAAGTTATGATCATTTATGTGTTATTTATGTTGACGATGCATATGATGGTAATGCAATCGGCGTTGATAAGGAAAATCTTGTAGCTCTCTCAATAAAGCAAATCATTTCCCTTTTCTACAGGGAAATCCATTTACTAGTGAGGGAAGGATATTCCTTTCCTCTAACTCAGGTTGTTGGAAATACAGAGAGGGGTGGGTGAATTAGTGTTTCCTTTCAATTGTTATTATTACCAGTTTAATTCTTCACAATTTAAATAGAGAAATGTATAAGTATAATTTATTGAGTAAAATAATAAATACAATATTAATGTGTTCCAAGCTCCAACTAGGTTTTGATGAGGCTCCGTCCTATAGGGCGTTTACCATATCTTCCCAAGGCACCAAACTTGGATTTAGGAGCACCAAATCTAAGGACAACAATCCTTCCAATTCTCAGGCACCAACCCCAAGGGCTTCGACCCTATCTTTCAAGATGAATCAGGTCAAAAGATTGTCCTCTTGCTCTGTCTTCAGCTTCCTTCTTCGCTCAGCCTTCGACTTTTACTACACCTTCTGCGTTTTCCAGACCTTCAGCTTTTGCTGCACCTTCTGTGTCTGCCAGACCTTCGACTTCCTCTATTTCTTCTAGTTCACCCATTGTGAACTTTCCTTGTTCTCTATAACAAATGTCTAATATGCCTGAATTTTGGCTTCCTTTTTCGCTTGCTTGACCTTTCGACTTCTTGATCTTCGACTTCCTCTATCTCTTCAAGTTCATGACTTTTGAATTGTTACTTCTTCTCTCTATTAGATGCCCGAGATCGATTACCTAAAGTGAAGCGTTTCAACTTGTATGTATGTGAGACTTCCCAATAACCAAAAGGCACATTCATTGGGAGGAGAGGCCGACTTATGAGTTTGCACATTAAAAGATTTTATTGGAGTGTCCCCTTTTTAATATTCATTCCAGGCTATACCCACATGGAGGTCCCACATGCCACATCATCACCTTTAATCACACAATCACAAGTTCATGAGAATCATAGTCATTCCTTTAATCCTTCAATCACAACTTCATAAAATCGAAGGTTTTACAAGTGTGCACATGCTCTATCTTTCGATGGAGTGGATGCGATATTTAATGAACTATTTTTAATGAATCCATTGGGTCCACAACTCTATCACAATTGGAGGTTTGCACATAGCATAGCCAATTCCCCTACTGACTATGGAGTGGATGCGATATGATATTAAGCAGTTGTTAATAAATTTGTCGGGTCCACAATCTTATCAAAATCGACGATTTGACATCCCTTAGAAACTGGCGATACTGTGGGTGCAATATTGTATAAAGTCATGTTATAATGATGCAGTGGGTCTGCAATATTATATCGCAATCAGAGGTTTTACCATGAGCTTTATGACTTGCGATATGAAAGTTCATATGAAAGATGTGATATTGTATTAAGGCATATTATAATGGAACTAGCGAGTCCACATCACATATCACAATCTATGGTTTTTGGGACTTTGACTGGCACACGGATTAAAATGGCCTTAACCCCTACACTTAACTGTGATCTAAGAGTTGAATATGAGATCAGCGGCTAGGATTGAGTGCGGTACTTCAACCACGATCAAGGAAATCAATACTCTCCTACCCCCGCAATTGCTAATCACTATCGATCTAACAAATCTATCGATTTGACGATCCAGATCTATTTCTGTGTTTCACCTTCCACAAGAACTTGGGTTTGATCTTTGTTGTTCATTTCTTGACTCCATTATATTGCAATCGGGGTTTCATTACTTTCTCCAACAGGGATCTTACTCTTGGAATATGAGATATATCTACATTGTCTTGTCTCGTTGCTCTTGTGATTTCTCTTTACTCTTATCTGATACATTGCTTTGATAGCTCTTCTTACAATATTTATTTCATGCTATGATAACTCTTCTTCTGATAGCTCTTATTTGAGGGATTTTGATGAACTCTTCCTGCTCCTGTTGCTTCACAAATCTGCTCTGCTTGGCTTCACATCATTATTTACTATCCAAAATATTTTCATATTGACATCAATGACAACTTGAATCAACACAAGTAATCACCTTACCAACATAAAATGAAAGTCCTGTTCTTACACAAGATTAGAGAAGTATAAATCTCAAAAATAATTAAAAAATAATTTGAAGAATGAACTTGAGAATTAGTTGAAACACATTGTTGAGAGGAGATCCTAGAAAGAAGCAAACCCTAGTTAATCATTAAAAAATAATGACTTCTGGAGATAGAAATGATAAGTAACAGTACTACAAAAAAAACTTTTTGGGCGGTTGTACGATGCCTCCAAAAGTGGGAATTAGAAGCGATTTTAGCATTAGTTGAAGTTTCTTAAACCCTCACTCACGCCCCCCCCCCCCATCGTGGCCCCTAAAAGCATCACCTCTAAAAGCCAAGCCTTTTAAGGGAAGTTTTTTAAGAGAGATGAATTGCCCCCAAATGTGTCACTTTCCAAAGGGGGTTCGAAACTTGAAAAGTGACTTTTGGTTGCAATTTTTTAGACTCCCCCCCCGCTTCAAAGCATCAGCTATAAATGTCAAGCCATTTAGGAAATGTTTTTGAGGAGATAACGTTGATGGCTAGACCAAATGGTTGGTTGAAGCCCCCCTGCAAAATTATTGGCCCTATGTTATGAGGCGTTGGTTCAATTCTCCTTGGCTTCGTTAGGGTCAAACCCCAAAAGTTGGGTCAATAAGGTGTGAGGGTCATTCAGGTGGGCTAGCCGAAGGGCGTTGTGAGGAAAAACAAAATGGTCTTTTAAGAGATATGAACTAGCGCCAAAAAGTGACTTTTAGGGGTGATTGAAATAGCCCTCAAAAGTCATCTTTCAAGGTTGGTTGTAAATGGCCTCCAAAAGTTCACTTTTGGGAGCGATTTGAAACACCTTGGAAATTTACCTATGGGGGCAATTTAAAACCTCCCTCGTAGCAACCTACAAGGGTGGCTTACAACACCCCTTGTAGCAAGTTATTATATTAGGGTGGTCTAAAACCACCTTGTAACAATGTTTGAGGACATTGGGAGCCCTCGTCGTACTAATGTTTTGGGGTATTAAGAGCCCCTGCCATAGAAACTTGTGGGGGCATTAGAAGCCCTCCTTATAGTAGACTATACATACTTACAAAATTTTAGATTGCGATATTTTCACACTGTTATGTTGGGCATGAATGAAGAGGATCAAAAAGTTGGGTAGTTGTATTCAATTGAGGTTGGCTTACATGACGCATCACTAAATTCATCAAATCAAGGAGAGTTTGCAAATGCCATTCAATTAGCTTTACGCAAACCTTCATTCGATCATATGATAATCTCTTCACATTCACTCCATAATGAAAGCACTGAAGAAAATTGATGATGTCATTGAATATAGTGTTCATCCCGATGTATTCTATGGGAATCTTAGGAGGTGTTTGGGAATGTTCTTTCTGTTGCTGTTGATTTGCACTAAAGGGCATGGCATTATCAAATCATGAAGGGGAAAAATATTTGGATATTTACCAATAACAACCAAGCAAGCTGAAGTCCCTCCTATCCTAGTCCCTTTACCTCTTTTCTTTAGGTTTCCTTGCCAACAAACTCCCGCGCTTTATTTTGATAGCCTTTGGCAGGGCATAACTACTAGTAGAGTTTGTTTAATTCTCAATGAGTTTTCTCCCCTTAACGCAAAGACATTTAGGTATATTTCCATATAATGAATTGTGATTTAGTATCTTGTGGTTGGTTTGGTCTCTAACTCTTTGAGTCTATAGTCTATTGGGTTGTTAGTGCATCTATCATATTTACTTTCCCTCCAAAGTGCATCCCTCAAGTCCAATATTTTCCCTAATGTTCTTCCTCCTCACTATTTCGTCCCAAGGGAGAAATGGAAGGGGTGGTCAAGGTCATAGCCAAGGCTAGGGTTGTGGTTGTGGAAGAACTCAAGCTCAAGCTCAAACCACCCAAAATCAGGGTCGTACAAATAACAATGATTTAATCTTGGAAGCAACTTGGCCTTATCAAACTAATGCACACGCACAAGCTCATTATATTGTTTCAGGTTGGGACAATGAATTGAAGCAATAGGAAACAGATAATGAACTGGAGATAAATGAATGGCATGATCTCATCTCTGACCCTGATACAAAAGATTTATACACCGAGTTCTAGCAGACCCTTTACCTTTTCTGGATGATGAAAAATCTCTTGGAAAAAGCTTTAGCACCCACCTTTGCAGGAATTTTGGAGTTGGCAACAAAAATATTGGAAATCCACAAAGAATTTAACTCATTCAGCACCATATTGTATAGAAAAACACTCATTTAATTCATATTGAGAATCATATTCCCTGCCTTCCACAAACTAAATAAGGACATGATATCCCTTTTATAAAGTAATAAGGAAAGAAGTGGAAATTATTTTTATTATTAAGTTGATAATTTATTCAGTTTGTCATGAATAATTGGAAATTTTTTTGTCATAATGACTTGGAACCTTGTTATTAAATCTAAACATAAACATTCTCAATTTACGTGATAAAATTTCTATAGTTTTGAATTATGAATCTATTTTTTCTGCACAAATGTGCATCTTTACTACATTAATGTTCATAATGATAAACTTTGTGATGAATGTACAAGAATGTATCAAAATAACTAACAGCACAATTAAAAACTCAAATTCATTTACAACTCTTCAGAAACAAAAAGTTGTTTAGAAATGCATCTAGATAACTAGCAACAGAAGGTAAAACATAATGTATTTTTGATAGCCCTCTGGATAACAAAAAGCTGAAACCTACTATAATTTTTGCAACCCTTCAAAGTTTGGACCATCCTGAGCCTACTAGCCATTCATGTCTTGACAATGCTCTTAAGCCACTTTGGAAATGAAACAGAAGAAACCCGTGCTAAAACTGAAAATAAAAACTTAATAAAAAATTCGCAAACACTAGTTATGGTCATTTTATACTCGAAGGAAATTTTAGGATTATTTTAAATAATGTCATTTAAATTAGTAAAATGAGATAAGTTTCCTATAAGAAACCCTCCATTTTGCATGATTTTATGTAATTTTCGTCTTAAATCCCACAAATTTTATTATTCTCTTAGAATAGCTCCCAAGGTTCTTTAAGAAATTCATTACCCTTGAACTCGCTCCTCGAGGTTCTTTAAGAAAATTATTTACCCTTGAAACCCCCAAGTTTGGGGCGGGTTGCCAAGTTATTCAATCTAATTAAACTACCACTACAAAATGATAGTTAAGTGACCCTATCTACTCAACTTGGAAACTTATTCTTCATCATGGGGTTGCATACAGAATGACATTGTCATTGTCAAAGCTTAAAATAAACCAAAAAACTCCAAACCCTAAATTTATGAGACCCTGACGATTTTAATGAGAGCCCCAAAAAAACACATGGAAAACCACAGTATATTCCTGAATAGTATTTTTAATTAAGAAATAAGATTAAAGACCCAATACATTGTTTGATGACTAAAATGTATAGCTACGAATGTCTGACTTAAGAGAACTTCATTAAAAATATTGGGTATGAAACCTCAAACTAAGAAGAAAACATGAAGATACAAACCTCACATCTAGAGAAATATTTTGGACCAGAAGGATAGTGGACAGAGTGGAGCGAATCTCTCTAAATCTATCTTGCTCCTTGTATTGATCACTCTCCCTGCAATTCTCATAACGTCCTCTATGAGGAGGGCTTCGACTCCTCCTGGGGATGTCACTTCTGCTGCGTCTCCTGTTTCCTCCCATTTCACCCCCTGTAGAACTGTTTGATATGAATCAAATGTGAGAGAATGTATGAACAAGTATTTACACAAATAACTTTGCTATGTCGCTTGTTGTGGCTATCTAGCTGATGTTTCAAATTCTTTCTTGCAAGTAGTGTGAGAGTCCTCAGGTTTGCAAATGGAAAGAGGGAAAAGGAATGAATGTGTGTGGGGTAATAATGGCTTATCCCAATTCTTTAACTCAAATTAAATTGATATAAATTAATATTATAAATAAATAATTTATAAATTAAATAATTATTTATTATTAAATTTGGATTTTATATAAATTATTTATTAATGTTAATTTATAGTGATTTTTTTAATATATTTTTGTTAAATAGAATTATTTGAATTATTATTGTATCAATATTTTTGTTGATTTTTCTGTTATTATATTTTATTTCGCTTTAAACATGTTTAAAATATGCTTTCATCTTAATGTGTGGAGGTTACCTACTTGCATATTCAAAGAGCTTTTTTTACCTTTATATGTGGAGGTTACCTATTTGCATGTTCAAAAAGTTTTGATGTATTTTTTGCCTTAAAAAATGACTATTGTGACTTTGATGGTGAGAAAGCAATATATAAATAGAGTTAAGGGTTATCTAGAATAAATAGAAGATTCTTCCCCATTATCTATGACTAATCTATGACAAATCTTTGAGAGATTGGGTATACATTCCCTAATTATCACATAAACAAGAGTTTAATATTGCATTTATTGTTTTATCTCCATGGAGGTTTGCTAAACAAAGGGAATACCTCCTCCTATGTGACTTTGATTATCTCTACCTCTTAGAGGATTGCTAAACATTAAGAATTGAATCTTCATTACTTTAAAGATGCAGCCTTATCGAATATACCAAAAACATAGTAGGATTCTTTCATTGTGGACAAACTCAAGTACATGTTAGAGGGAAGTATTCCTTTATGGATGGTTAACAAGTTGATCAATAACTACAATCAAGTGCTTCAATCTATATATTTAATGATCTCTGGTCATCATCTAAAGAGTTCAAGAACTAAATAAATTCCAACCTAACTTCTAAGTATATAGTAAGCTTGTACTTTAGAGGTTCTATTATTGTAAAATTTGACAATTATGGAAGTTGTGGCAAGGTCTTGGAGGAGCGACTATCATTTTAGAGAAAAGCTCGCCTCGTTTTAAGGGATAGTTTCTAAAATTGAATCCATCTTCAATGTTTGTCTCTTCAACCCCACACTAGATTTTAATTTGAATATCCCCATACTTATTTTGGGATGAGACAATCTTTCAAAAGCCAACATAAATATATTGGTGATGTATAACAAGATACAAACCAATGAAAGAAGGTTACACACACATGTGCTAAAATTTGCATTGAAGTAGACTTGAGCAATGGTATAGCAATGCATATTTAATTAAATATTCATGATTTTAACAACCCATATATTTGATTACAATAATGATACTATGTGTATCTATGTGCAAAGAGAATATACTCGAAAAACACCTTCCCAACAACAAAATGATTATAAGAAAAAATGAAAAACAACAACTAATGGGTGGTAGGATTGAATGAATAATCGAAGATCATGAAAGGAGAGGTGTCCATGTTTAGCCGCAATAAAATATTCTATGAGACCCTCGAAGGAGTGTGTTAATAAGAGTGACACAAACATGATCATGGATTACATGCCAAAATCTTATGGGAAAAACAAGAAACAACATGAATGAGATATTATGGATTTCAAAGAGAGTTCATTTTGTTCAGTCCAATGGAGGAGAGGAAGTTGGTGCTACTTGAGCCTCCCTAAGCTCTAAATAGATTGGTTGAAAGCAAGAAATCTAAAAGAGTAATGCAAAGAAAGGAATATTGAGTTGTTAATATGTTGAGAAGTATTTTTAGTCATTGGAATTTAGTCTTCAAATCAAAGGGGCCATATACGAGTTCTACCATTTTTTGTTGAACATTTTTAGAGATATTGAATTCTACATGAATTGAAAAGTTTTGAGATTTGTGTCCAAGAGGCCTTCAAATAAAATAAAATGATCTAGTTGCTTTGTAATATGAGCATTTCTTTGTATATCATTAGGCAAGTTGGCATGGGCTTTGTAGGGAGGATATCACAAAGGCCAATGTCCTCAAAAAGGTCTATTAATAACTTCGAGAGAGGGTCTTCCTCACCATATGGATCCCAAACTTAAAAACTCCCAAAAGAGAAATTTAAATCTCCCTTGAGAGTAATGTGACCTGTTACCACTCAAACTAGGGGGGTCCTCAAAGGGGTTCTTTGAAGGGTTACTACTATCCTAAGGGCAACAATGGAATAATAGCCCATTATCACCTTGGCTAAGGCCCCCTTCTATTTACAAATTTTCACTGATGGGAGGAGACCCATTATGATAAGGATCATGAAATGGATGGACCAATGATAGGGTGAGGGGTGATCCTAGAAACCTATTCACAAGATAGGCTCAAATATGTGGCTTGCTTCTCTTGGAAGACAAGATGTAAGGCTTTTTGTGAAGGGCTTGGGGAAAATTTATAGGGTTAGGTTTTAAGTGTGTGCCTTATAAACGATATCCCTAAGCCCTATAATTCTTGTCAATAGTTGGGTTCCATGTGATATTTAAATAATTAACCTTGATAGTGCATGGGACTACATAGGACCAAGTAGACATGAGGTTCAGTCAAGGGGATAGGATTTAGAAACCAATGATATGCTTGACCTAATTAGAGAGGGGAAAGGGATCAATGAATGAACTTTCAATGAAATACAATGGAAGTATACCAATGATGTTTCTAGTCTAAGGGAAACCAAGGGAAAGAATTGGTCTTTGAGCTATGGCTTGCGATATCTCAAGATCCCACCATCAAAACCTCATGAAATTTTGGAGGGCTTATTGAGGAGACAAATGGATTTATATGTATTTATATGCATATGGTGTCACAGTCTCAAAGCTATGTATGGTGAAATATTATCTAGTGGGTATTTGATCCAACCTTGTGAAGGCAGTGGGGCATTACTCATCATGGTTGATCACATGACTTAGAGGCTTCAAATGTACCTGAATCACTTAGTATCTCATATGGGTCATATAGAAATTTGTGAGCATACTTTTCATATTTATGCATAGACCATGTGAGGGACATTGGTATGCTGCAAAAAGAGTCATGATATACTTAAAGGGGACTCAAGATTATGTACTTAAGTACACCAAGGTGGATGACTTCTGTCTTATTGCACATTCTAATTCATACCTCAATAGGGACAAGGAAAACATAGTATCAAATTCAAGATATCTCATGAGTCATGGATCAACAATGGTCTCCTACACGGGGCTTCACTCAATGAACCTCTCACATATCACATGCGTTCGTGGGATACTAAATGATACCCCTAATTTGATTACATATTGAAAAACACCTCTATAAATAACATTATATAACCCTATCATGAATGAACCTGGTACGGTATTTCTCCTAAAATGAAGCCCTCGTGGTCTCCTAAAGGTCACACAAACAATCAGTTTTGATAGATTCAACAACAAAAGCAAAATATGTGGCATTCGCAAAAGCGACAAAGGAAATTGCGTGGCTCAGGAAAATAATTGAAGGCTTGCAAGAGAAACAAGTGAAGTCAACTCATTTACGTTTATATAGTACTTTTGCAATCAAGATGGCCAAGAACCCAATATTTTGATCGAACGAAGCACATCAATATGAAATATCATTTCGTTCGATATCATGTAGAGGCCAAGACTATTCATCCAATACATTGTTCTATAACTAAGAAAATTGTAGACATCTTCACCAAAGCTCTAGGAAGAGAAAAATTTGAAAAGTTCAAAATGATTCTTGGGCTAAAAAAAACTCCAAATTAAAGGGGATAATGTTAGACATTGTAATCCTTCGAGATTATAGTTTAAAATAATTAGATGTAAAATTAGGTGAGGTAACGAATAATGGGTTGGGCTTTTATAACTGTCTTTTTATAACAGTACAACCTTTCAAACCCATTTCCTTTTTATCCTTCCTAAAAAAATATCCTTGCTTAAATTACAATGAGCTTGAAAATAAATACATAAAAAATAAAGCACTCTTTAATAGTCAAAAACATCAAAAAATAAATAAAAAATACACATAATTTTTCCAAAATTCGGATTTTAAAGTTTTACATTCTCTTGCACCTTCCTTGTGTGACCACAATATCTCCACAATTTGAGTAAAAGAAAAATAAAATCTAATTATGAGAAATAGAGAGTATAATGATTCTAAATTCTTTCCTCCAAATTTAGCAATTTGAATTATTGCCTCCAAATTTATGAACTTGGTCAAATTTTCACAAATCACTAAATCACTGTGCAATCCAAATTAAACCATGTGAAGAGTTTCAAAATTTCCCAATGAGGGAGAGAATTTTATTGTAATTGGATCCCCTTTTCCCCCTCTGCCATTGATTCTTGTATAATGACAATATTACGGTAGTGAACTTGATTAATCTTTTTATAGCTAAGTTTTTTATAGGGTTGGCTAAGGACTTGCAATTCAAGGATAAGATTTTTATTTTGAAAGAGATTAAATGATTGAAGTTCTAAAATGCAAAATGATATATATATATATCTATCTATCTATATATATATATATATATATATATATATATATATATATATATATATATATATATATATATATATATATATATATATATTATGGAGAAAATTTCAAAATTTACATATTTATGTTCGATTGACAAAAAGGATTTTCCCCCTCTCTTGGGGACATTTAGATGATCATTGCTATGAGGCCCCAACCCTCTACGAGTGTCTAAAAAGGGATGTTTGACAAGTCAAAGAAGGGGGAAAAAAAAGGTGAGCAAAGCACCATAAATGGTAACAAGGGGGGAGGCTAAAGAGGAGGAGGGTAGAAAGGAAAAAAAAGTAGTAGGGAGGGAAGGGATGAAGGAGAACATCAATGAGGAAAGAGAAAAGGAGAGTCTTGGGAGAAAACTTAGGTTGTCCCTAAGATCCAAGGGGGAGTAAGTGATTCATGGAAGGACAGTAAAGCACAAAAACACAATAAGAGATAGGCAAGGAACTAGAAAAAGGAGGTTGTTGCTTGGGGAGGGAGGGCCCTACTACGAGGTTGGAGGAGCTTGTCTGATAGTGTCTAGCAAACTTGATTGAAGTTGAAGATCAGGAGCACTCTTCTATGCATGACACAAGGGAGAAAAGGAGGCTTTATATTATGATATTCAAGGAGACACTTGAATGTGTGGAGTTTTGAGAGGTTTGTCATTGATTCCAAAGAAGGGGTCATTGCTGAATTGGAGGTAACCCTTAATATGTCGCATGTCTCATGAGTCTTATTGAGAAATGTTCAAGCCTTCTTAAAAGACTACCACCAAGGAATTCTCTATCCCCTGCATTTGACTATAATCCCTTGGCTAAAAGAATTCAGGATCACACAGTGTGCTAATCAAAAGCTTCAAGGCTCTCATAATGTGAGGAAGCAAATGCATAATAAAAATGTAATAGAGTATGAATAGTGTAAACATGTGTGCAGATCAATAAATAATAAACATATGTATGTCTATGTGTTGATTGTATGTGTTATCACTCAGGTTGTCCTTAAGCTCCGGAAAAGGATACGACCGAGGTAACCACATACCAACTTTGGGCTGCAGGTTCTAGCCCACCTGCAGTCAGAGAGGGCTCTCTCTTTCAGAGTTAGCTTTGTTGAAAAGGATCTTAGGCTAGTTATTGAGTTAAAGGGGTTTGTTTTGATTTTGGTGGGAGAATTGATGTTTTAGGGTAAAGAGGCAGATCATAGTCTGAAGTTTCAAACCATTGGGCATGGAGTCGAAAAGGAGGACTGCTGGTGTGTTTTCTAGGTCACAAGAGAGAAAATGGAGCAAGGTAGCTGCAAATGACACAATGTTTCCAGGTTTAAAGGATGGGATGAATGCTATGTAATGAGGGGTAGTTAAGAATCCCTCAATTAGCTTAACAGGGGAAGATAACAGAGCTCTACCTAGGGGCAGTAAAGAATCCCTAGATAATTGGCACACACAGGTGAATCGGAGTAAATATGAGGCAGAAGGAATTCATATTCATTACCAATTCATTCAGAGGAAAACATAAAGAAACAACAGAAATTGAGCATAGAGTGTATTTAAACAAATTCTAAAGCTAATCTTTCTTTCTGCTATTTAGATAATGATAAACAGTAAACAGAGGTAAGAAGCACTTATTGAATCAGGTTGCAGCACAAGAATTCCATCTTCAGTCTCCAAAAAAACATTAACAACACATCAAACAGTCTCTTCTCAGAAATTTCGGCAATCTTTGATTACGGAAACAAATTTAGGTATACATTGTGAGTCTCCAGTGAAAATTCTCAATTGTCCAACCCTTGAAACAATGCTGAGAGTGGTATATATAGGGAAAAACTCTCTATAACTGCTTTTATTACAACTTGACCTAAACAGGTCCCAAAGAATAATTAATTTGACCTAATCCTATCTGAAATAAATGCATGAAAATATTTGTGGCTGCGTTGAGGGCTGCCGTATCAAAATGAAGTGAATGTGCTTGTCCTCAGTGGCTTGCTGCAGTTGCCTTTGCAATAATTGTGCATGGGTTTCTGTTCTTTTCTGTTCGACCGCCTTAAATGTTTTAGCTGTGATTTGAAGGTAGGGATGGGCTTACACTTATTGGTTTGACTTTGCTGGGGGGCTCATCAATGTTTAGCTGCTTTGAGCCCCTAAAAATCTTGACTGGTACTCTTTGGCTCTTCTTCTTCCTCTAATACTCTTTGACAATAAATTGGGCTGCTGCTCTGATGTGTTGTGCATTAAATCAACATTTAATGGCCATCGTTTAGTCCTTGGTTTCCTTCAAAACTGCTTTTTGCTCCTTTCTGAGTGCTTCAAAAAGAAAAACGAGTCACTCGGTGCCTTTCGGGCTTGCTGGGGGCTGCGCGATGAAAATATTCCCCACTTTGGCCTATTTTATCTAGCGATGCGCGATTTGTGCCTAACGCAAATGGCGCATTGAAAACTGCCTCAGAAATTGATTCTGGGGCTCTAGAGTGCGATTTTCACCCTTGGCGCCAAAAATTGCTGATGACGTCAGCATGACGGGACCTTATACGACAGATGACGTGGTGGGATGACGTCATCACGTACGGAGGTGACGTTGCAGTATGGCACAGGACACAGTGGCAAGACACGTGGCAGGGTGACTCGGCGGTACAGTGGCAGGAGGCCATGCAGGCGGATGACGCGGCGGGTGACGTCGGGCTTACGTCACAGGGGGGGCGGTAAATGGTTTCGGGCGCACCGCCTTTAGGCATGGGTGGTTTTGTCAGAGGGGGCTCCACCAGAACCCACAAGGTGACGTGTGGCGGGAGTACGGCGGGAATACCGCCCATCTCCTGGACGCTAACTTTCGGGCGGCTCGGAGATGGGAAGGACCCGCCCACCGTTGATCTGTGGGGCGTGGGATCACACAGTTGGCGGCGAATGTGAAGCAGTGGCAGTATAAGGGCGAGGACCCAGGGAATATTCCCATTTTAATGTGGTGCGGTGGGGGTTAGAAACAATGGTTTATGTGGGTTTTTTGGGGTTAAAATGAGCGCGGGTTAATGTTTTATGAGCGTGTTTTTTTAGAATAAGGGCATAAAAGTGGGTTTTTTGGGGGTTTTAGGGCTAAGGGAGAGGTTGTTAGCATGACCAGGTGTCATCTAACTCCTGGTAAGACGCAGATGGGCTAAAAGCAGCCCCAGATAAACTGCTTTTTCCTTGACTTAGAAGAAATATGGCTATATTGCCAGGGATGGGATATTTACATAGGGGAGTTTTATATACATAGTTTTAGTAGGGGAAGGGGAAAACTGATAAGGAATTATGTACTAGAGTTAGTAGTTAATATGTAGATGATAAGAAGGCACTAAGGTAAGGGACCTTAGGCTAATTTTGGGGAAAAGAACTTGTAAATGAGAAATAAAGAATGCTTGAGTGAAGCAGATCTTCACCAAGACAAATGATATGGAGAATGATGATACTAAAAGGAATCAAGCAGATCTTGACCTCTTTGGGGAAGTTAGTAAGTGACTTGGGAAATGAGAGGAAGGGGGAGTTAGTGATGTCCAGCTTGAGCTCCTCCAGATGAAAAATTGCCTGATAACTGTGATCTGGAAAGATATACAGTTAGAAACACAAAAATTGATCATGAATCATTCTGCCACCTCAAAAAGCTACCTACCCAGCCTACTTTCCTAACATTTTTTCTTCTTTTTGGTTTGGGTGCACTTAGACTTGCAGACCCGGCTTTACAATTTTTGTTTTTTTTGTTCTCCTATCTAAGTCTACACTTATTTTTGCCAACGGCCCAGATTAAGCAGTTGGGTCCCTTTAATTCTCTACCTATCTACAAATCTTCCAAGATTAAACTATTTAGACAGATACATTCTCTATATTCTAAAAAGGAAATTGAAATCTGGGGAGACCAAGATTAGACTGTTTGGACCTCCCTTTAAAAACTCTTCAAAAATGAAACAACTCACCAAAATTGGAATGCAGTAGTGCATTTGGACTAAGCACACTTCATGGCATCTTGTGGAAATATGGAACACTGTAGCCTACAAAGTATGACATATTTGGCATGTAAAAATGTCAATCATGAAAAATGAAACCCTGTTGCAACAGGAGGCTAACAGTGGCTCCACTTGGGGATGGATTTTCCTTGTGAAAAGCCAAGAACAGCAAGTCAGACTACCTTGATTTTTCTATTTGTTGCTGTACACTGGAAACACTTCTTTGTTCTGGCTGCCTAAAATGTGAAACTTTGGAATCTGAACCATTCTCTCTCAACTGAATTGCTTTGAACTGCATAGCATCGCCTGCTTTCTTCTGCGTTCTTGATATCATATAAAATGTTGCCTGAGCATTGCCTTTGAAATATTTTCAAAACATGGATCAAGACTGATGTGTTTGCCTTATTTTTGCTTTGAGCAGGTATGCTGATATGAACTGAAAATACTGCTCTGTTTTGATGGTTTTGACTGCAAACAGTTCTTTTCTACCATGAATTGCTTGTAATGTGACAATTCTCTTCTTTACTGTTTTGCTGAATTTACTGCAGAGACAGAGCTCTGGGAACTGGAATATTTGCATTGGGCATGTCTTCATAAACTTTACTACTACTTCCTTAAGCAATCGGCCTACTTATACAAAATAAAAACAGAGTGCTGATATATACAAATAAGACTATACAAAGATATATACAAAACTGCATTGTGTCCCTTAAAAGGGGTCATGGTAATGTTTCAGCATATGGCCATTGACAGGGCCTTCTTCAGCAGTGCCGCCATCTGTAGATCTGAGAAAGTAAGTGTTATTTCCCTGAACAGCAAAAACAACAAATGGCCCTTTCCATAAAAAATCAAACTTGGCATGTTTGCCTTTGTCTTCTCTTCTTGAGTCCCACCTTAGAACTTTGTCACCAATATTGAAATCCTCAGCCTTGGCTCTCTTATCAAACATCTTTTTGAGCTTCTCTTGCAGAATTTGAGCTCTGTCATAAACTTGTTCTCTGGTTTGCTGAAGATGAATTGTCTGATTGATTCTTCTTTGAATGTCATTTGGTTCAGCCTGAATCTCTTGTAACAGCTTGATAGTAGGAAAGCCCCGGGATGAACGAAATCTAGCCTCCATGCCATATACCAGCGCATAAGGGCTCATCCCAATTGATATTTTGCTTGAAAGTCTGTCTGCCCATAGGGCATTTATCAGTTTTTTGTGCCAGTTCTTCTTGTTTTCTTCTAGCACATTCTTTATGATGTTGATGAGGCTTTTGTCATATGATTCGGCCAACCCATTACCGTGAGGGTAATAGGCTGTAGAGTGGCCCAAGGTAATATGAAATCTGTGGCAGAAATTGATCATCTTTTTGGACTTAAAGGCAGCGGCATTGTCAATGATGATTTTCTCAGGGCAGCCAAATCTAGAAAGGATATTGCACTCAAGGAATTGGATAATAATAGTGTCATTGGCTTGTCTACAGCGAATGGATTGAACACACTTAGAGAAATATTCGGTGGCTGTTAGGATCCATTTATGGTGGCCTGAGGAAGAGGGATGGATTTCTCCAATGAAGTCAAGACCCCATTGTTGAAAAGGTTTTTCTGTTGAGATGGGTTTCAGGGGAAGGGGTAACAACTTTCTCTTGCCCTCAAAGATTTGGCATCTATGACATGACATGGCAAACTTCTTTATATCTGCAAAAAGAGAGGGCCAATAGAAACCAACCCTTAAAATTTTATCAGCGGTGGATTTCCAGTATAGATGTCCTCCACAATCACTTGCATGGAATTCTTTCATGACATTGTTAGTTTCATTCATGGTTAAACAATTAAGCAATATACCTTCATGATTTCTCCAAAATAATGCACCATCTATTACACAAAACTTTAAAGCCTTCATTTTCAAAAATCTTTTCTTGGTCCTGGACAATCCTGGGGCAGCACACAAGTTTAACAATACAAAACATATATCAGCGTACCATGGGGATTGCAAAAATATTTCACTGATCTGTGGAGTCGCCAGCTCCTGTTCATTGTCCAGCTGGTTAATGTCTAAGGCTTGAAAATTTGTTTCTGACATCAGTTTAGATAAACCTTGTCCCTTTATCAGCTTGGTAGGTTTTATTTCTTTGTCATATTCAAGGATGTTTGCAATCCACTTGCCTCTTTTGCCTTCTAATCCTTCTTGAGTCAATATGTCTTTTACAGCAGCATGTGGGACATAGGCAATCACGTGTGAATATAGTATGTACACTCTAAAATCCTTGAAGGCCTTAACAAGTGTGTAGGCTTGCTTTTCCATGATTGGGTACTTCAAAGGGGCATCTCTTAAAGCTCGGCTGAAAAAAGCGATGGGTTTTTCAGCTCCTTGTTCATCCTTTTGCAGCAGGACAGCGACTATTGTGTGATCAGATGCAAACGAAAATATGATAAAATCTTTGTCAAACTATGGGCTGGTTAGGGCAAGGGTTTGGGTTAAGGCAGATTTTATACTCTCAAATGCTTGCTTGGTTTCAAAAGACCATTTTACCTTCGCATCCTTCTTTAACATGTTGCTTAACAATCTTATCAGCTCAGATAGATTTGGGATGAATCTTCTTAAGAAGTTGATATTTCCAAGGAATACTTGTAGCTCTCTTATGTTTCTTAGATATGGAATTTGGAGGATGGCTTGTATTCTTTCAGGATCAATTCTAATCCCATCCTTTGATACGATGTGGCCAAGTAATTTGACTTCTTCGAGGCCAAACAAATATTTCTTAGGATTCAAGGAAATGCCATATTTCCTACACGTCATGAATATTTGCCTCAGGTGCTTGAGGTGCTCTTCATAAGATTTGGAAAATGGGGTCAAGTCATCAAGGTAGACAACTAGGAAGTAATGTATTTCTTTGGCAAAAGCAATGTCCATTGCTCTTTGAAAGGTTGCACCAGCATTTTTAAGACCAAATGGCATCTTTACATACTTAAATGTTCCCCAGGGTGTGGTAAAAGTTGTTTTGTCTTGGTCATCCAGGTGAACAAGTATTTGGTTGAAACCTGAAAAACAAAATAGCAAAGAGATTCTAGATGACCCCACTACTCTTTGTAGGATGTGGTCCATTTTGGGCAAAGGATAGTGGTCTTTTAGGGAGACTTGGTTTAAATTTCTCAGATCTACACAAAGTCTGATCTCACCTGTCTTTTTTCTTGTAGGAACAAGATTGGACACCCATTCAGAAAATCTGATAGGTGCTATGATGCATGCTTCAAACATCCTCTTTACTTCCTTCTCAATCGGGGGGAGAAGCATAGGGTTAATTCTTCTAAGTTTCTGTTTGAAGGGTTTCTGGTTTGGTTTTGAGGGAATCGTGTGTTGGATCATCGAGGTGTCATAGGATTTCAAATGCTCATAACTCCAAGCAAATACATCTTGGAACTCTTTGAACAAATCAATGTACTTGGGCTTTTGATCAGGTGGTAAATTTTTGGATAGTTTGATCATTTTGGGATTCTCTTTTGTCCCAATGTTGTGTTCTTCTATATCAGTGTTAATGGGCTGTAATTTTGGCTTTCTAGGCACATCATTAGCGTCAAACATGTCTTCTAATGGTGTTAGGCCAGTAGGCAGAAAGTTATCCTTTAATTCAATGATCTCTGCCTCTATTTTGGCAATGTCTTCCAAGTGCATTTGTTTCAGTTGTTCAATGTTTTCTTTGTCAAAAACAATCGGGTTTAGGATTTGTCTCGTTGTTGCACCTGTTATACCATGTTTAATTTCTTGCTGATTTTCAGTTCTTTTCTATTGGGAGTCTATCATAGAATCTGTATCAATGTTAATATTTGAAAACTCATGCTCAAGGTTAAGAAAATTATTAATCTCATTTTCGAATACTTGCCAATTTTTAACGTTACTTGGGACAGCGGGCCTATGTTTTATTTCAATTGTGAAGTGATGGTTTTGCTCAAAAGGAAGCTTGCATGTACTAGCAAAGGTGGCTAGGCTGTGTGCATGAATATTATGTTCTCTTGAAATTCTTTTGAGCTTGAATTCAGTGAAGGCGTTGAGTATATTAGTGGCAGCAGTCCTATAGGCTCTCATTCTATTGTCATTGGTTACAAAATTACCTTTCATCTATTGTATGATTAAATCAGAGTCTCCTAGGATAGACACTTTCGCAGCTCCTATAGCGTTGAGCAGCTTAAGGCCTAGCAGTAGAGCCTCATACTCCGCCATGTTATTTGTGCATTTAAAATTCAGTCTGTAGGCATGACCTTCTGCATGGTTGTTATACGTATTGTGAATCCAGACACCTGCCCCTGCTCCTAACTTGTTAACAGAGCCATCAAACTCTAAATACCATATGATTTCCTGCTTGTGGTTGATGCCTAATGTGTCAGTCAACTTAGGATTGGGAAGATTTGAAATTTCTGTTTGGGGAGTTTCTTCCAGTATGCTGGTTGTGTTGGCTGTAGTGATAGTTTCATCAGTATGTGCAACTGATTCTTCATTGATTTGTGCTTCTTGCTCTAGAGCCAAAGGCTCGCCTCCAATTGGAAAATTTGTCTCATCATTAAACAAAATAAAGGAATCCATATCAGAATGGATTGAGTAAATGGGAAAATTTTCAGGCTTGCTCTCACTACTTACCACATATTTCATGAGCGTTTCTCTATACAGTCTATTTGGTTGACCAAAGACTGAAATGGTGGCGTAGGAGAGGTCTAGTTGCAGGGATCCTTGGAGCTTTGCTCCCCATGATCTTGACAGGATCATACCGTACTTTGGTGGGATATCAGCCACCACCACATCCATGAGGATGGTCTTGTTGGGATATTGGACCAAGGAGACACACAAGTATTTTATGAGGCCTAAACATTTGACTTGACTTGAGTCAAATGAGTATAAATCTTTGTAAGGTCTTGTAACATCTAGGTTCAGTTTTTCCATAACTGCTTTGAGCATAAGATTGTGAGATGCACTTGATTCAAACATAGCATTGTGCAAAACTTTGTCATGTATATGAAAATTGACATAAAAGGGTGGAATAGGTCCATGTGTTGATTTTCCATTAACTTTTGGGCCAAACAACAGTTCTGGGGTGTCATCCAAAACATTTACGTCATCTTTGTTTTCTGGGATCTGAAGTGACCTTTGATTTTTTTGCCTATATACATTGTGTTTAGCAAGTTCTGGGAGGGGAATGGATATCTTCAACTTAGCTATTTCTGCCTCTAAATTAAATGGCTTTTCCAATGGAGTTTTGGTGTTGATAATGGCAGTTTTTTCTTTTTCATCTGAACTATCTGTTATTTGCTCTTTTTTATCAGCGTTATGGGAATTCATTGCTTGCGGTTTTTCAATTTCAGAAATGTTTTTTAGAACATTGTTCGAGTTTTCTTTCGAGGAAGAAGGTGGAAAAGGCTGATCTTTGGAAGGATGCAGGTCTGTTATGTCTTCTACAGTCACTTGATGTGGGTTTGGACAGTTGTATTTGATGGTTCTATCATGACAACCTTGTTTTTAATCTTCTTGGACTGTTTGCCTTCCTTTGTTTTGCTAGGTTCAAAAATGGCAATGGTCCTAGTTCTCAGCTTATATTGTTTGTGTACTTCATACACAACAGTATCATAACCTTGTTTGAAATCAAAAGTCTCACCAAATTTAGTCTGAAAATGATTGTAATTGAGTTCATTTTGGTTTTCTTGGCTCAGAAATGTTTTATGCTCACCCTTTATATCCATCAGGTTCATGTGAGTGTCCTCTACGAGTTCACTAGAAGTAGATCCTTCAACATAGTTATCTTGGAAAGGGGGTCTTATATAATGGTCTGGGCTAGGCCTACCAACATTTGCGTTCTGCGTTTTCCTAAAATTTGGGTTCTTTATGGTATTAGATTGTTGTCCTTCCCATGATGCTTTCCTTTCGACATTTTCTACTCTTTCTCCCAGCCTTTGCAGGCCACTGATGATAGCATCAAGCTTTTGATCAAAAGCTGAGGGTTATTCCTTAAAGGTGGTTCTTCTTTCCATTCTAGCTCCGTTTCTTTTCGAAATTAAGTTGGCTTCTACGCTAACAGCAACGTTTTGCATGTCTGCAAGGGTCTGAGGAGCTCTTTTCTTTAACTGGTATGCCATATCCGGGTCAAAACCATCCGTAAATTTGTACAAGGCAAGGTCAGGGGGAGGCCTCAGATTCTGTGGTATTGCATTGTAAACATTATTGAATCTTGTACAGTACTCAAAAACAGTTTCTTGAGGACCTCTTTTAATTGTATCATATTCGGCTAGTATGTGCAAGGGGTCTTTCCTTTTCTCCCATCTGTTGGTAAAAGATTGGTAAAGCTCATCTGGGCTGGTTATGGAATTTGCATCAAGTGATCTGAACCAAGTTCTTACATCACCTGTTAGACTTTGATGAAAAATTCTCATTCTCACGCTATCATCATCTATTTCATAGTTTTAAAAATAGTCTTGCATCTTTTTGGTATGTTGAATGGCTGTGAAAGGACCAGTGGAATAAAAATACGTGATTTTCGATTGGTAATCTTGAGGTAAAGCCCCAACATTAGCAGGTAATTGCAGGGGTGCATATCTATTAGCCATATTGGCAGGGATAAGTGGAACAACGGGAATAAATAGAACAACTGGGATAACAGGGATAACTGGGATAACAGGAACACTGGAAACAACAGTAGTGGAAATGGGAGTATGTGGATTGAATGGAGGTGTGGAATGAGTGCTATGAGATGTGGATGATGAACCAGGGGAAGCAGGATTTGAATGAAACAAAACCTTAATAGGGGTTGGAACACAGCTTGGGTGAGCTGTTTCAGGACTCAAATCAGCAAAATCTTCCCGTCTTTCTTGCTTCCTAAGGATCTTCGGGATTAGGTTCGGATTTTCAAAAACAGCTGGGGGATTAGGGTCTCGATTTGACCTTGTATATCGTGAATTTTTCTTAGGAGCCAACCTCCGAACTTGTTTTTGGTATTTTTCTGGGAATGTTTTTAGGAATAGCAAAGAACTAATCAAAATTTGGGACAACTATTTGCAACTTAAAACTAGCATGAAGATTGACTGAAGCAACATTTATTTACTCCTGTTAATGCGAAGCAAAGAACAGTTTCAAAGGCTTCCTGGCTGACATTCAGGCTTCATCTGTAGTTTAAGAGGTAAAAAACAATTGAAAAGATTGATTTATGGTCTCAGCGAAGCTTTCTTACCTTCTTCGTGAAACTATCTGAGAAAGTCCCCAGCGGAGTCGCCATTATGTTATCACTCAGGTTTTCCTTAAGCTCCAGAAAAGGATACAGCTGAGCTAACCACAGACCAAGTTTGGACTGCAGGTTCTAGCCCACCTGTAGTTAGAGAGGTCTCTCTCTTTTAGCTTTAGCTTTGTGGAAAAGGATCTTAGGCTAGTTATTGAGTTCAAGGGGTTTGTTTTGATTTTGGTGGGAGAATTGATGTTTTCAGGTAGAGAGGCAGAGCATAGTCTGAAGTTTCAAACCATTGGGCATGGAGTCGAAAAGGAGGACTGCTGGTGCATTTTCTAGGTCACAATAAAGAAAATGGAGCAAGGTAGCTGCAAATGACACAATGTTTCTAGGTTTAAAGGATGGGATGAATGCTAAGTAATGAGGGGCAGTTAAGAATCCCTCAATCAGCTTAACAGGGGAAGATAACAGAGCTCTACCTAGGGGTAGTAAAGAATCCCTAGATAATTGGCACACACAGGTGAATCAGAGTAAATATGAGCCAGAAGGAATTCATATTCATTACCAATTCATTCAGAGCAAAACATAAAGAAACAGCAAAAATTGAGCATAGAGTGTATTTAAACAAATTCTAAAGCTAATCTTTCTTTCTACTATTTAGATAATGGTAAACAGTAAACAGAGGTAAGAAGCACTTATTGTATCAGGTTGCAGCACAAGAATTCCATCTTCAGTCTCCAGAAAAACATTAACAACACATCAAACAGTCTCTTCTCAGAACTTTCGACAATCTTTGATTACAGAAACAAATTCAGGTATACAGTGCGAGTCTCTAGTGAAAATTCTCAATTGTCCAACCCTTGAAACAATGCTGAGAGTGGTATATATAGGGAAAAACTCTCTATAACTGCTTTTATTACAACTTGACCTAAACAGGTCCCAAAGAATAATTAATTTGACCTAATCCTATCTGAAATAAATGCATGAAAATATCTTTGGCTGCGCTGAGGGCTACAATATCAAAATGAAGTGAATGTGCTTGTCCTCGGTGGCTTGGTGCAGTTGCCTCTACAATAACTGTGCATGGGCTTCTGTTCTTTGCTGTTTGGCGGGGGTTAAAAATAATTGTTTATGTGGGTTTTTTGGGGTTCAAATGAGTGCGGGTTAATGTTTTATGAGCGAGTTTTTTTAGAATAAGGGCATAAAAGTGGGTTTTTTGAGGGTTTTAGGGCTCGGGGAGAGGTTGTTAGCATGACCAGGTGTCATCTAACTCCTGCTAAGACACGGATGGGCTAAAAACAGCCCCAGATAGACTGCTTTTTCCCTGACTTAGAAGAAATATGGCTATATTGCCAAGGAGGGGATATTTGCATAGGGGAGTTTTATATACATAGTTTTAGTAGGGCAAGGGGAAAACTGATAGGGAATTATGTACTAGAGTTAGTAGTTAATATGGAGATGATACGAAGGCGCTAAGGTAAGGGACCTTAGGCTAAGTTTGGAGAAAAGAACTTGTAAATGAGAAATAAAGAATGCTTGAGTGAAGCATATCTTCACCAAGACAAATGATATGGAGAATGATGATACCAAGAGGAATCAAGAAGATCTTGACCTCTTTGGGGAAGTTAGTAAGTGACTTTGGAAATGAGAGGAAGAGGGAGTTAGTGATGTCCAGCTTGAGCTCCTCCAAATGAAAAATTGCCTGATAACTGTGATCTGGAAAGATATACACTTAGAAACACAAAAATTGATCATGACTCATTCTGCCACCTCAAAAAACTACCTACCCAGCCTACTTTCCTAACATTTTTTCTTCTTTTTGGTTTGGGTGCACTTAGACTTGCAGACCCAGCTTTACAATTTTTCTTTTTTTTGTTCTCCTATCTAAGTCTACACTTATTTTTGCCAAGGGCCCAGATTAAGCAGTTGGGCCCCTTTAATTCTCTACCTATCTACAAATATGCCAAGATTAAACTCTTTGGACAGATACATTCTCTATATTCTAAACAGGAAATTGAAATCTAGGGAGACCAAGATTAGACTGTTTGGACCTCCCTTTAAAAACTCTTCAAAAATGAAACAAGTCATCAAAATTGGAATGCACCAGTGCATTTCGACTAAGCACACTTCATGGCATCTTGTGGAAATATGGAACACTACAGCCTGCAAAGTATGACATATTTGGCATGTAAAAATGTCAATCATGAAAAATGAAACCCTGTTGCAACGGGAGGCTAACAGTATGCATATGGTATCACAATCTCAAATATGTGTATGGTGAACTCTTATCTAGTGGGTATTTGATCTGACCTAGTGAGGGTAGAGGAGCATTAGTCATCATGGTTGATCACATGATGTAGAGGCTTCAAGTTTCCTTGAAACACTTTGTACCTTACACGAGTCATCTACATTCTTTGCATAGAACATGAAAATTGAGGTAGTGAACACATTATCCGATGATGGTTGGATGTCATTATCCAAAAATGGGTTGGGGGATGTCACTATTCGTATAAAGTCATTGTCAAATTACATAAACCATATATCATTGTTACATAGCCTATGTTCAGTAAACATGAGCATATTGAGTGTAAAATCTTCCTTGCTTTTACAAGGTTTATATGCTAGACATCTTGAAGGAATTATTTTGAGGTATTTTGATAACTTTTTATTTTTTTAAAGTATAGTTAAAGGCTTCAACCTAAGAGGATTGATGTCCTCATATTGACCAGGTTGGTACCTGGATTGGCCTAACAAGATTTTTGTCCTCATTCAATGTTGGCGCCTCGAAGAATTAAAGAACTTATATTAGAAGTTGGAGCCCATATTTATAAATGTGAATCAAAGTCCTCACTATATTTAATAAAATTATTATTTTTGTTCTACTTCTTATGTTCTGCCTTAACCTTTTAACTAACATAATATAACAATTGTAAGAAGTATCGATTCAAACCCCCCAATATTTCCAACAAGTGTTGAAACATATTTGGACATACCAAAGCCCATGATTATGTTGTTTATGTGATGGATAAGTATTTTCCACCTGCGTTTCTGCTGAGACCCTCTCTCTGGCACTGTAATTCTATATTGGTTAGTAATGGCAGCAAAACTACATGTACAAACTACTTGCAATACGTTTCAACATATATTTTTCTAAGTTGATATTCAAATTTTTCATTAGGTAATGGAGAGATTTTGCAATGATTTTTCAAACTATTTATCATTCATAATTGTAAACCCTCATCATATCGCCTATATCAACAAGCTCATATGCTCTCCAAGGTCACCCTCAAAAAATTAGGAGGTTGAGAATAAGGGAGTGTTATCCAAATAGATTTGTTGACCTCAGAGTGCAATGTACCAATTGTGATTTCCACATACTCTCGAGGTGGGACATTCCTTCAACCAATCTAACAAACTCTTCAAAATAGAAACATGTGCCAAGATGGTACCTATAATTTAATAAATCCATATTTATTTATAATGAGGTCATGTTAAGCTCATTAGATTCTACATATAGTTCCAAATTACACGTCAAGCCTTGAAGATTCTCTTTCTAAATTCATATTCGCTGGTAATCCTCTCAACATTGCCTCAATTATGGTGGATGTTTAAGGGTTTAAAACAGGTATAGGTTGGTGCATTTCTATTCTCAAACCGCTTGATTCATCTTCCAACTTATGCCGAATCCAATGATAAATATTAGAATAAATGATTCCCTCCAACAGAATCCCATAAAGGCACTTAAAGTTGGGCTAGGGCTTTCATTCTCTCCAAAAATCTAGCAATTTTGAAAATACACCTTAATTTTTTAATTTATATATTTTACTAAAAATATATTTATATTATCAAGATAATTTTTTTTAATATATATAATTAATATATATTGAATCAATAAATTTTGATTAACACATCACATTAAACAAAATAAAATAATTAATAAATATTAAATGAATATAACCTAATTAACACATTAAAATTATGTAATTATTACATAAATCAAAATTTGATCTGGCACTTTTCAAACACTTTCCAAACAATTTGGTGGGAAATTGTAAAATTTCAAGCGCTTCTGGAACAATTGGGTGTTGAAGCATTTTGGGACACTTTTCAGCAAACAGATAAATTGTTCGAGGAGAATTAGCTGGTGCACACATTTATAGATAGATGATTAACTCCACTATCCTCGGGGAGTATTGTGGAGCATTAATAGGTGAGGTGCTTCTGGCAATAACCCTTCCACACCATAAGACATGTTTACAAGCTATGCAATTACAACAATTCCTTTTGTGAGGCCCGATCTTCCATGGTTTTTGCTTAAAACAAGTATTTTTTTCTTCTTCTCAAAAATTACCTCTTTGAATAAATGATCATCTCCAGTAGGTGCAAATAGAAAACATTTCTCTAGTCTCTCATTGATTACACTTTTTCCCTGTAGAAAAGATAGGTGGTAGAATTGTAGGCCACTTCAATCAACAAACTTTCCTTTAAGTTAGATTGAATACATAAGTAATTGCTCCCAGTAATGGGAAATGTAATCCTCGAGATAATAACAAGGGTCAAACTAATTGACCCGAAGTTTAACTTTCAAAAGTAGGACACCAGACAACCTAAACTTTAACCCTACTTTCAGAACAGGACACCATGCAAAAGGCATACTTGTCTAGATATGCTCTTTAGTAGTCCATGCCACCCATACTGTCTCTCATACCTGGGATTTCCTTCTTATCCTTCAGAATCACAACAATGATGCACTCTATTGTGGTTCAAATTGAAGGCACACTTGCAGCATCAACCAAAACAGCTCTGATCACTTTCAAGGGATCAATAATCCGTGGCTTCACCTTATCAATGTATTCACCTTAATCAACATCGTAGCCAAGGTCAAGATTATATTGCTCAGTAATTTCCTAACAACCACAACACTTTCCACACCAGCATTTGCAACAATCGTACATGAAAACATCTTCAATCATATATGCAGTTTTACCTTCCTTAGGTAGATTTCGTCTTTTTTTCCTAAAGCGGGGTTTGGTGACCCTTTCCTAAAGTAATTTGGGCCTTCACTTCCTTATTTTTATGTGATGCCAATTCATGTAGATCTATAGACTAGATTATAACATCCTTCGCAATATCTTAGAGATCGTTTTCTTTCAAAAACAATGTTACCTTGGTTTTTGATGACACCCTTCTCAGGGCACCATCTAATTTGTCCTCAGATCCGAGACTTCATGCTGGCATCTCTAAGATCTATTTACAAACTTTTCAGATATGAAAATAAAATGACATAAATACACCTGCAATAGTGGTTAGTCCTTCAAGCAACAATAATGAAACCCTCTAACTGCTGGTCTTTGATTCTGGTATTTGATTTATTGTTGTAAGCCCTTAAGGATCTCAATTAGAGATGATCCTCTTATACCATGTAAAATTTTTCTAATTCAAGAGGACAACTGTCCTATGTTTGTTTCTCAAATAAATCGAATCTTGAATTACTTTAATAACTGAATAAAATTCTGAACATGCAACAGTCACACATATAACTAGAAAACCTAAACAGTGGACTCAGAATAGCTTTTCAAGTACACACATAATTCTGTCCTTCAAATTAGCTTATCATTAACGATCAAAACTTACAAGGACATGTCAAAACTGATGTTTTCAGCTTCCTAGACACTCAGATCTACTCTATCTCCTTGTTGGATACTCAAACCCACACTTTACTGAATTGTTGTACAAAACTATTCAATATGGATTCTGACCTGACCTTGGCTCCTCCCCTATGGTTTGAATCTGCTCAGCTCGTCTTTCTTTGATGTATCGTCTTTTTGATGTCCAAAAATGTTTGCATACGACTTCTCTCATCTTGTTCTATTTATGCTCTCAGACTGTAATTCAGAAAATTAATCTCCCCTATCTTAGCAACTAATCTCTTTAATCCGAGCAACCACCATTTCTGAACAATTATGTGTACAACTAAGATTAGATCAAATACAAATCACTAATATTTTTAAAATATATAGAATATTTCATTTAGATTTTTAAGAGTTAGGAGATCTAGTGAAATTGGTCTTTCACTTTTATTTACTAAGTGAAATTACACGATGGTATTATTCCACAGTTTTACTAGGTGGTCACCAAAAGTTGTCTTGAACCACTTCTCACACATTTACACCTTACATGTGTAAGAAGTTCCTACGTGAGTTACACTTATCAACATACCTTGTATACGTTGTACCTAGTTCCAAATCAAAGTAAAGGCCTTAGCAAAATGTCATTTCTCACATGATGTTGGTCACACTCTGGTCACACTGGCTTCTTTAAGACATATAACAACAAGAGTAATTTCTTTTAGAATGGACTCTAATAAGAGGTGAAAATATTTGTTACTTCATATGAGAGTTATTAGAGGGATAAAACAAAGACTGTAAGAAGTCCAAGACTAATGTATGCCTTGCCAATTCCGAATAAAGGGTGAGAATCCATTAACATTGTCTTTAGAAGTTTGCCTCAAGCTGCAGGGAAAATATCGATCTTTGTTATTTCTACGGTGCTACTAAAAAATTCTAACACGTTGTTGAACTATTCATGCCACATGTTTATAGGATTCATGGATTTAAGAAAAATCAATTTGGAGTTAGAAGAGCCAACTAGGTTTCTAAAGAAATTTAACGTTGAATGGCAGCTTTATGGTAAGAAATATTAGTGGTATTAATTTGAAATTTTAACAAAATAAAGTTTATTGTGTGAAATTGGTTATCCCACATGAAAGAGGTAAGTGAGCCTACCGGGAGGCTTTAGATGGGATATTAAGCCTGATACAAAAGTGTATTTGGGAATTTTTTCATGTCAGTAATCTGTGAGAAACAGATTCCTAGGTCAAGTGCAGTGTCCATATTCCTCTTGGACAGGCATGGATTCACATCTAAACCTATCTAGGAAAGCATTTTGGGGTAATGCTTCAAAAAATGTGCCTCGATTGGCTGCACCATGGAGCAAACTTTCACTGGCATAAGGTATGAATTTTGAGGGGTATTTATTGGTGCAAGGTGTGAAATATGAGGGGAATTGATTCTATGAACTCTGAGGGGTATTTATTCTACAAAAATTGCTCAGGACATGCACCATGGAGAAAAGTTTCATTGCTGTAAAGTGTGAACTTGACGGGTATTTGTTATGCCAAAATTGCTCAGGACATACACCCAATCTAATCCATTTAGATCAAAGTGAGAATGGAACCCTGCTGGACAAAAAAACACTTGTTCACCTCACCAGTGAGTCAATCACCCATTGGGAGGAAAAGCCATTTTATCTCATATATTGTTGAAGCATTTTATTTTTCATATTAATAAAGGTTATGTTTTGAGGGTTTCCAAAAATATTTGAATGTTGTTCTTCTTTATTGCCAAATATTCAATGTTTTATTCCAAAATTCAAAATTTTGTTTCAGATTTCAGGTATTTCAAAACATTTTTTGTTTCTGAGGAAGAGAATTGTAATGTTCATTATCAAGGAAAATTACATGTTGAAAATGCCATAGGCATATGCAGAAAAGTGACCATGGTCATCTGAGAACTGTTTTGTACTGCATAAATCTATACGAAAAACCGAGAGAAGGGTGTGCTGATAGTATCTAATCATATACATTATTATCTACATATTCATTTTTTTTCAAAATTTCATCCATGGTGATTAGTGTTCTGTAGACAAAAAATAAATAACAAAAATAGATAAGTTAGGGCTTGTCAACCCTTTGCAGTTCCTGATCGATGTATGGTCTATGGAAATACTGGTAGATATGTTATGGTGTGTGCTCCTTGACCAACTATTCCCCTCTAGGATGATGCATTACTGTTTTTGAAAGCCAGTCTGCGGGTTCATTGCACTCCCTATAGATATAAGCACCTGAAACATGATCAAAATGTGTTTTTAAAAACAAAACATCATCCAATATGGTTCTGAGTGTATATGCATGGCATCTAGAAATGCAGTTGAACCAGTTAATAAAAATCTTGGAGCCCCCATAAACTTGTAAATGTATATAGTTTTTGTTTATAACAAAATCTAAAAGATGAAAAAGTGTAAGGAGCTCCACAAAGTTATTTGTGCCATCTCCCAACCCCATACAAATATGGAAATAATGTGTCTAAAATATATGGAGGATAATGCCACTACCACAACCATCTTCCTATGCTGATCCATCAAAATAGGCCCAAGGGTGTGCTTTGTCTATGACCTTAGGGTGATGATTTGAATCTTGGCAAACTATTTATCAATCAGAATTTCCATATAATTGTTACAAATCTTAGGAATAATCAAAGGCCAAGGTATATGCTTCCCACAAAATATGTTGTTGTTCCTGCTCATCCATATGTGCCAGCACATCATTAATGGAAGATTTCGGGATCTTGGGTTTGGAGCTTCAGCTCACCACCGATTCCAGGCATTTAGCATACCATCGCCAGGCCAAGCAAGTGATAAACTAAAATTATGTAACACATGCGCTTAGACCTATTGTGTTTTAGGGCAGGTGTTGGCTTATTAGGCCCTGACCTAGGTTCAAAAGATTTATTAGCTAAATAAACCCCGCAGCTACCGGCCCTTTCGACAACAGCCCGTGGAGCACGGAATGAGGTCTAACCCGAGGTAGCAGGGGAGGACGCTGGAACTAGGTTTCTGCACCCTTCGGATGTTTCGATGTGGTCTGGAGGGGTCATGAACCATTTTGTGGCCTCGTGCCACTATATACTAGTATTGGGCTTCTGTGCGGGTGTACTTTCTTATTAATGAACTTATTACAGATTTGATCTTCTTATACAGTCTTTAAGAAAAAATTTAACAATAAAACCTAATGTGCACAATTATGAAAGGATATAAATTCATATAACAGATGCATAAACCAGAATAGAATAGATCCACAATATTTTAGAAACAACTTATCTTTATTAATATCTTCTTTCCAATACAACCTTCTTTCTACCCTGTGCACATAGTTGCAGCGGTCCGCGCACACAGCTGCAAACTCTATCAGGCCTCTGTGAACATAGCTCTGGAGCCTCTATCTACCCACTAGCACCCTTGACTCAAACTTATAGATGCAAAACTCTGACTACTTTTACGAACCCATAATACATCAGATCTAGCCCAGAACAAAAACTACCTTCTGCCCTTAGAGCCTCACTCTATTTTTACATTCCCATGGTCCAAAAACCATGCGTAGAGAAACTTACTGTTTATTATTCTATATTATTTTTGGGCAGACAACCCCTTGACTTGACCTATTACATTTCGCGCTCCATGTATTTTGGAGATTTACAATATTATTACCTTAACTTCTAGGCTTTAAGCCCCAAAACTGTTATGCGGTGCTTCCGCTACCCAACAGGCCCCCAACACAATCATCGTGACTCGTCGTGAGTCACTTGTCGGTGTGGCGATATGCGCTGCCTAGGCTTCGCGGTCAACCATCCCTATGAGTGACACACTTCATGTTATTGCTCCCTATTTGTCTCCTGTAACTCTTCTTCTATCTCCTACTCTATTGCCTTCACTAATGCGCACAACCGATGATTCTCATTTTTCTCTGCTCGGTTAACATAGAGCACCCCCTCATAGGATTTTAACTCAAGCTGGGGTGCCATGTATGGGAATTCTTCGTGCCAACGCAGCAAGTCTCCAATTTCTGGTCACCTATATGCACTGCTTGCTACAGCTTCTGTTGCAATTTTTCAAGACAATTGCTACTATCCACGAGATCCCAATCTTCAAGGTGCATGAAAGACAAACTATTAACTGCAATTCCATTACTTTTCTCCGTAGTTATAGTCTCTCCCTTATCTTTTATGGTTCGCCGGCTAGCCCATGGGTTAGGCAGTGGCATCCAGACCAGCTCTGCTTCATGTCTAATAATTTCCGGCACATCCCCTAACGTTGGTACTGAAATCTAGGCATTGCCCGCGACCATTGACACCATACGATCTAGAAAATCCCGCATCTCCGTTGGCCATATCACAACCCTTGGGCTTACTCCTTGAGTGTAAATAATGAGAAAATCCATCTCAGCGGGGAGGCACAATAGCTTACTTTCCTCAAACTCGCATATCGTTTGGTGGATGCACCCTGTGATTTATAATTGTTTCGAAATTCAAATTTGTTGGTTCCCTCCTTTTTTGGTGTCGCAATGTTAAGCATACAATAGATCATTCTAGATCTGGCTCATTCCATATCTCTTAATTGCTCGTCGCCCGCTCCCTTTTGCCATAACTCAGACATCTTTTCATGAATAGTGTCAGTAACAGTCACGTTTCTATTTGTCCATGCAGCAGCGCAGCCCCTTATGCGCAACCACGACCCTGGTGACATGCCAATCCTATGCACGCCTTGATTGTCGCGTAGCTTCCCCACAGACTGCTTTAACATTCTGCGCTCTCTTTAAAATGCCTAGAGCGGTGAGATTGTCCTTTGGGCGGTTAGTCATGCAGTCTGCCCACCCGTGTAGAGCTTCAGGTGATTGCCATTTACTCTGCCTAGGAATGGTTCTCCATTCAGCTTGGAAAGCAAGACCATGCCCCCATCTGTGACTTCTTGTACTACATAGGGTCCCAACCAATGCATTCATAGCTTTCTAGGGAATTTATCGAACTTTTTATCGTAACGTAATACTAGATCATTTTCTTTGAATGTCTGCATCTTGATATGGCAATCATGCCAAGCTTTTTTCCATTGCTTCTATACCTGATGATGGAATCCTGCCAGAAATCGTTCCTCCTCAAGTTCTTCCAGTTACACGATCCTCTCTTCCAAAGCCGCACAGTCTTCCATGCATATTGCTGCTGCTATGCACAAATTGGGTACAATGTATTCCATTGGCATGACGACTTATTTTCCATAGACTAACCAGAAAGACGTCTGACCTGTCAACTTCTTACACGTTGTTCGCTATTCCCATAACACAGAAAGTATGCACAAATTCCATTCATTCCATTGCACATTACATACCTTTGTCAATGCAGTCTCCAAAACTTTGTTGAAAGCTTCAACGGTCCCGTTTTCCTGCGGATAGTACGGTGTGCTTTGTTTATGATATACCTGGAACTCCTCATTGAGTGCATTAATAGTATCATTCAGGAAGTGCATTCTGCATTCATTCATTAATATTTCTGGACATCCAAACCATTTTAACACATTCTTGAACAAAAATTTCGTAGTTGTAGTGGCCCTACAATCCTTAACTAACTATGCTTATGCCCATCGGGTCAAGTACTTTGTTGGAGTGATGATATAACACCCCCCCGTCTTTCCTGGCGGCGTGATAGGCCCAACAAAGTCAATTTCCCATTTCTCAAATGCTTGTAGCATCATTTGTGGCTTGATGGTTTCCCTGTCCATTGGCATACGTCATAGGCCCGATAGTACGCTTTTGATTCCTGATGTAGTGTTGCACCAGAGTCCCGAACGAAGAATATTTTGTGTTGTAGCACGTCCTACGTAATGTCCTCCTACAACCCCCCAATGTGCTTCGACAAGGATTTGTCCTCTTTCAAATTCTGATACATATCAACATAATATTTGATCATTTCCCATTTTGTAGAGGTGCCCTGCAATAACAATAAAGTCTGTTGCGCGTATCACCAATTCCTTCTTCTGTTGAACCGAATACCCATGTGGCAAGGTTCCTGTGGTTAAGAAGTGTATTATATCCTCAAAGTGGCCATCCATGATGAGCACTGCATAAAGCTATGCATCCGGTAGTCCCTCCTCCAAGTTTGTGGGTTCTTCACCATTCTCAATTCGAGACATGTGATCTGGGCCTACTTTTAGATGCCCTGGCTTTATGGTGACTTCGAAATCATATTCCTGAAACAATAAAAACCATCCACAAATTCGCCCCCCCAACACGAGCTTATTCTCTAGGTATTTTAACATAGAGTGATCAATATACATCATAACGTGTCCTCCGAGTAGGTAGTGGTGGTATTTCTGGAGTGCGTATACCATTTCCAATCCCTCACACTCAGTAGTGGAGTAGTTCTTCTCAGTTTTGGACAATCATCGACTTGTGAACATGATCGAGTGATCAATACCTTCTGCTCCTTCTTGTGTGAATCCCAGTCCCAGCGTGATACACGACGCGTCAACATGCACGTGAAATTCGATGTCCCATTTTGGAAAGACCAATATAGGATCTGATGTTATCCTTTCCTTGAGCATTTCTAGACTTTTGTTACATTCCTCATTCCAAAAATATGTACAGTCTATTTTCAACAACTGTTCCATTGGTGTCGTGATCTACGCATAGTTGTTGATGAACTTTTGATAGTAACCAGTGTGTCCCAACATGGCGTGTAGCTGCTTGACACTTCACGGTGCTTGTAGAATGAGTATGACAACAATATTTACCGGGTCTACCATCAGGCCTTGATTGCAGACCACATGGCCAAGCAAGTTCTTGAAGGGGACAAGGAAAGTAAACTTCTTTATATTTAGTGCAATTTGGTGCCATCGGCAAGTATCCAGCATTAACCATAAACTCGCGGTATGTTTCTTAACCAGCCCAAATACAGTTGAATCATCAAGATATACCTCTAAGAACTTATGTATAAATTCCTTGAATGCAGCTACCACAACGCATGAGAATATCACTGGTGCGTTCTTTAGTACAAAGAGCATCACCGTATACTTGAAACAGCCTCATTTGGTAGTGAATGTTGTTTTACTCCTATCCTTCGGCACAATATTGATCTCGTGGTACCCCGAGAAACCGTCTATAAAGGAGTAGGCTTCTTGTGCCCCAACATTTTCCAGGACATCGTCTGTAAATGGCATTGGGAATGGATCATTAACACATGCATCGTTGAGCTTCCTGAGATCCACATAGATGCGTATTTCTCCCTTTTGTTTTTTCTCTTGTACAACCATAGGACTTACCTAGTCAGATTCCTCTACTGGTTCAATTATTCCTGCTACAAGCATTTTATCCAATTCTTCGTGGAACTTTTCTTTATATTTTAGATTCAACCGATATGGTTGCTGGTTTACTAGCTTTGCATCTAGTTGTAGAGTTATCTTCATCATCCCCAGGTCACTAAGGATTCCTTTTAGCTCTGTGATTTTTCTTGGGAATAAATCCTAATATTCGCAAAGTAACTCCACAACCTTATCCACCATGGCATCATCCCAATAGTCCCACAGTGTTGCATACTTCGTTTCCTCCTCTATGCCAATGTTAACTTTTCTAGTTTTCAATGGCGCAGTGATGTCAAGGTCCTCGATCTCTAGTCCGCACACATTGCAACTCCCCTTTGTTTCTGCAATATTTTTGTTTCTGGGATCATCCCCATCATCTTTGACCTGTAAGTTGTAACATTCAGGGCCCGGCTCAGCTGGTACAACTAGTCTGGCTGCACTATTGCTTCAAGTTCCAATGGTACTTTGAAAATGGCAGCCTTTACTACTTGCAACACATTGTCAACAGTGTCCATCCATTGGTCCTAAAATAAGAATATTAATAAAAACCCTTTGCGGAAGATATCCCATTCACCTGTACCATGTCGAAGCTCTATTTCAGTGTACCAATTCCTTGGGATGACATCCAGGGAATGATAAAATAAGTGTACCCAATCTGGTTGAGGCTCTTCTCCATAGGTTTGGACCCATTTGGTAAGGTGCATGCGTGGGTCATCACGTCCATCGTATTTCTAAGTTATTCATAGTTTTGGCTTCCCAAATCTTATTTGCATCATGCACCTGCACCCGTGCCAATATCCAAAGGTTCCTTCATGTGTTCCCAACCAATGCACAGGTGTCGTGCGCAATGACCATCTGAACGCATCGAACTGTTGGTGCTCTGGTACTGCGCTTTCAAACTTGGTCAAGAATTCATCTACTACTAGTAGCCCTTCATACATCGACAGTTCGCGATCCTAAGCAATTACACAATACAGTGACCTAGTCATCATATTCAAATTTAAAATTGTTACTCCATTCAACCGATTATGCCACTGCTCGTCTTCCTTATGTGAATCTTCAGTGCAGGACTTTCCATGCCCCCATGATATTCTTCCTTCCGAAATTGGATTGAACCAATATTCATCTCATGCAATAATCTTGTAGATACAATCCAGTTCATCATCACTTCCTTTGACATTGATGGGTTCAGTGTAATGCAGTCCTTCAACCAGGTTTAGCGAAATGACTATGCGGAATGACTTCTTCTCAAATATCATTCTCGTCTTCTTTAAATTAATAACCACATTCATATAGGTGGCCTAGTCTATCCCTAAAAATGCAGGTTAAGGGCTACTTTCATCCATGATTTCTATTACCTCAAAGTCCATTTGGGTGCTCGTGCCTTCTATATCTACTATAATTCCTTCCAGTCTTCCCATGGGCAAGATCTCCTATTGGTTCACCACCCGCAATTGAATAGGAGACCATTGTAGTGACGGCTTTCCCATGCGCTCCCAAGTCTGTTAAAGTGGTACATTTGCATCTAAGCCTAAGTCCAAAATGATCTGATCCATCTCAAAGTTTCCAATCTATGTCGTTAATCACATTTCCCGTCCATTAAGCGAAGCATGTTTCCCTAATTTTTGGAACACGTGAGGTTCACCCGACGCGCGCACCTAGTTATAAACTCTTGTAATCCTTTAATTACCCTATTACTGTGAAGCAATTTCATGCATGTCTTTAAAAAGGTAGTTAGCATCAAGGGATCCCTTTCCAGCTTAGGTTGATCCTTACTACATCGGGTAGAGACCTCTGCAAAACTCTTCCTAGCTTCCAGACATGTCTCCTTGCGAACCCCTGCATCTTGCATGGTTAGTTTCCCCTTATCCTCCCCTGTGGTCACGCCACTTCTGAGCATCATGTTCATGTTAGGGTATTCCTCACACGGTTTGGACCTCATCATCTGGACATTATACGTCGCCATAGGTTGTGTTGCCATTTTCTCATGAATCCGCAATATTAGTGTGGGGAAATCTATCATTTCATCATCAAATTGCTCGCAGTAGGGCCACAATATTCTGGTCGGGTTCGTACAGTCTCGCGCATAGTTCCCTGGTCCTCCGTAGTTGTAACAGATTAGCTTTCTGCGGCCCCTTCCTAGCCCTATTCATCCCCATCCTCATCCTCACAATTCTAACCCACAACACACTGTCGTCATGGTTGGATCCTGACCTCGCACCTCAGTATGCATTGTGTAGGCAGGGGTGTGATCCATCAATAATTCATAGCTACAACAGTATCATTCATTGTGGCCCACCAATCTGAAAAAAATTGCAAAATAGTTGTTGGGGGGTCTGGGTAAACTTTTGCAGTAGATGATAGTTTTCCGTGTTATGCTTTCTACCCACTTGACAAATTGTACACAAGAGCGAGGGTGCCACTCTTGGCCCCATTTGTGCCTCTGGTCATAATGACATTGGTACCTCTAGTGTCAAGTAGTTTGTGAATATCGGACAATGATCCTTATCATGTGTTTTAGGGAAAACTAGTGTCGATTCGAACTGCTAGTCCCATTAATATTGGTAGCTATGTTAGAAGCAAACAATGAAAGCCTTTCGAGAGTTCCTTTAAGTGTGATAGATTAGAGGGAAGAAAAGAGGTCCAACCTGGATCTTTCACTTTGATCCTAGCTTGATTTCTCCTTTCCTTGATAGAATTTTCCACTCCTCTCCTACTTGTCCTGCTTCAAAGAGTACTTGTAGAGTCAAAGCAATAGCAAACCATCACAGTATCTCCATATAAAACATGATAAACAATGCAGAATCAGAAACACATTGACCATACAATTGCATTCATAAACAATAAGATTCACAAATACACGATTATATGGAGGAAAACTCAAAGAAATTTATTAATAGTAGTGAAAGAGAGGATTACAACCCAACTATGTGATCCAGCATCATCCTCCCAGTGTAGAAGCCCTCTTCACCACATGAACAAGAAAATCACCCAACAACACAATGTCTCTTCTCACCAACAAACCAACAACACTTCCTTACAAAATACAAAAGTCCAGCATCTAGATCTCTCAAATGAGGGATCCATTTATAGTTGTCTTGCAAGGGTGTGAGTCAGCTCTAGGTTTTTTATTAGTGTCATTCCATTGATAGTTCTTGGTTCCACTTGAAGATTTCATTGATCTCTTACTCATCCTTGGGCGAATTCAGAGAGGCAAGTGTCACAAGAGAAGATTCTGGAAGATTCAATGATCATCTACTTAGTAAATTGTCTTTGCCATTTGTCAATTCTCACTCATTGCACCCCAAAGAAGGCCATTTTAGTATGCATCATACCTGGCCAGTGTTGCAACCGATATGCATCGCACCTTGTCCATGGAGCAGTTAGTATGGTCCATTTTTGCCCAGTTTTCAGTAGTTTTTCAGGTGGAACTTCTAGGAAATGATGTAATCAGTTGACAATGATCGTTTAGGGTATGAAACAACACTTTTATGGACTAAATAACCCTTAGTTTATGGAAATATGAGTTTGGGGTTGCAGTGCCCAAATATTTTATAACAGCTACCCCCTAAAGCATGAGGTCGTAATTCTTCTCATGTCGGGTGAAATGCTTTATCATGAGGATCTGAGGTATTCATACTAGGAGGTGACCTGTATAAGATAAAATACAATACATCATCAGCATATTATCTTCATGATCTAATTGAACCAAGCATTCCCATGCTCAGCTTTATAAATTCATTTTCATGTACGTAGGACAGACAATCGTCTGTTCTTGCAGACTGGTGATTCTTCACATTAAGAGTCATCTTCTTTGGCTTAGATGACTATCTATGCAGCTTCTGTGTACGATTGATGTATTTATTTTTCTAAATATATCACAACCTGGATGGATGAAACTAGATCCGAGGTCTTCAAAACTCATTCAATCTTCGCCTGATGTACAAGCCAATCCATGTGAAAAGATGTTCTGAAGTTGAACATGGAAAGACATCGCTTGATTACTAGCAAATAATATAATCTGTTAATAGACGCGAGAGGAATCACTGATAATGATGATGACCCTCAAGGTACTACAATACAATTCACGTGGTGTGAATATATGAGATGATGTCAAACACCACGCAAAGTATTTCGGTCAAAGGTCATTTATGTAAACCTGTCGCTGGAAGTGAGAAACTTGCCATTGAGGAATGCAAGCTTCAAAGTACTAAAAAGGTTGTTTCTAAGTCGACTTCTTGGATAATGAGCTGATTTCGACAAGAAGTGACCTATCGTAGGAGGACCTTGATGTATCCCACATCTACAATGTGAAACAGAGAAAATGATTTTTCTGGTGGTGAAAACGATCTGATGATATAAGGTTCAGGAATGACGGCCATGAAAAATGAAGGGTGGATGTATTGCAGTGGATGAGGCATTTGCTGGATGGTGAATTATCTGAATGAATTCTCTTGAACATGTTGGTGACACTTATATGGACTGGTAGGGTCAACCCCATGGATGGTATGCAGGACCGAAGGTGATGGTAAATGGAAAAACCCAACCCAACTCAATCATGTTGATGGAGTGAAAGTGTCATGTTCAAGAGCGACCCGCTACCAATAAAGTTCTTCAAGTTTTCTTCCCTTTTCCTAGACATTTCTGACCAGTACCTCTTTATTTTTGTCAAGCTTGAGGAGGATAACATATGCTTGATCAATAATTTTCCCTTCGGGGAAACCTGTCACTCTGTTTTTAGCGAGCCTAGCGTTAGTGAGACTCATTCTTGTTTGGGTGGAAAAGTTTGTCGCTATTGTTTTAACGAGTTTAATGAAAAAGATAACTCGGTCCTCTTCATGTTTAGAAAGTCTAAAAATGGATGAAAAGGAAATTCCAACGGTCCTTTTTCATGGCATAATCCCTTAAGTCCAAAAAATTATAAATTAATACGAAAGGGATGACTTTTCGATAGCTTTAGCGATCCAACAAAGATAACCGCTCAAACGTTTTGTTTAATAATCCCTCAGGTCCAAAAAGATTAAAATATATGAGAGGGATGGCATTCCCTTTACTTTAACGAGCTAGAAAGGCCAATGGATCGACAATATTTTTATATTTAACAAGACTAAGAAGAGTTTAAAAGGGACTCGTTTTTGAGGAATGAGTGGTATTCTCAGGTAGCAACTGGTTCCAGGTAAGTTTGGAACTTCTCAAAACATGGCAGTGTGAAGAGGGTGGCAATCAAAATCACTCGTCGCAACTATTCCTCAAAAGGGTAAACAATCAAGTGGAAGTGTATGGTCAGCCAAATGAATGGAGGTGATGGTAGTAACACCACCAAGGTTCAAAAGGGTTGATAGCAAAGTGATCACAAAGGTTATTTACCAAAGGTGGTTTCATTTTTTAATGAGCTTGAACCAGGAGAAAACTATGCTTAGTGTCAGGTTTATTTTTTAAAGAGCTTGAACCTTACGGGAACATTACTCTTTTTCCTTTTTATGTAAGCTAGGAATGACCAAACTATAAAGCTAAAAAGTTAAGAATGCTAAAAAGATAAAAAATGAAATTCGCTGTTTGTGCTTACATAAAAAGGTTTGCATGCCCCCAGCATGAAAATAAGTCTTCAGTAACCATATGTAAAGTTACTGTGGTTAAGTAGGATGATTCTCTTTCAATACTTAGACAAAAATCTTCCTGCACTTTGTCCACCAAATAGACAAAGGTGAAAGGTCGCTCGGACTGATCACATAACTTAGAGGGAAACTTATCTCTACAGTTGGGTTTGTCTGTAAAATAGACAAGGGTGCATGGCCCCTAAGCTTCATTACATTCACCAGACTACTCGTGGTAATTAGGTGGATGGAATGAAGGTTCCTTTATGGGATCAAGTGAAAGACTCGACTTGGAAATTTACTCAGCCTTGTTTCATTTTTTAACGAGCTTGACACAAGATAAGGAATTCTGCTCAGATCCTTGGTTTCATTTTTTAACGAGGTTGACACCAGTAAATGAAATATCGTCTGGCGACCTTTGATCACAACTCATAAGGGGTCATGAAGGAAATATCTGGTTCCAATGCCTCCAGTTCATAATGTACAACATCACTTAATTGAGTCATGTCAGTTGGATTTTCAAGTATGAAAACCTCGTGGTGATTGACACTATCAAAATGGTCAGAGTCCTTCTTAATCTTTGATGATGTAGAAGGTATCATATGACAGGTTTCCACTATGGCCACTTCCACCAGATTACTTGGAGGCGGGAGGGTAAAAGTACCCATTAAGGATGAGTCTTTTAGGAGACCTACTCTGACATGTTGAAGTGATTGAGAACTTTCATGGATCAATGGAATGTTTCGAGTAGCTTGTGAACTATTGGGAAAAAAGGTTAGTTGGTCAAAGATTGTAATTCTGCCTTTAAAGTGGAATGCAATCTTTCTAAAATATGTTGACACAACAACAGCCAAAGCATAAATCCAGGGCCTTCCCAGTGGGATATTGTAGTCAAGGTTTCCATCAATGACCTCGACTTAAATTTCTAATGTCTTGCCCCCGAGTTCAATTTGCAAGTTACTTAATATCCCATATGGTGTGTATGTTCTTCCATCAAATGCTTTTAATGTCGTTGATGATCGTGACAAGGGTGGAGAGCCTAAAGTTTTCTAGCAACTCATTGACATAATATAGCTAGATGCTCCCTCATCAATGATTGTTAGACGAAGAGTTTTGTTGAGGGCTTTTACCTGTATGAGAAAAGCAAGTTGTGCTTGTAATTGAAGTTCGTATCCTTTATGATTAAAGCCCACTAGATTGGAATCCGCTCGATCAACCCCACCTATCGCTAATAACAAAGCCTATTTTTGGGAGGGGCAATTCTGCAGTACTTCAAGCGCTTAGTGGATGGAAATTGGGCAAGATCTTCCACTATATTATACTTCTATGCTGCTCGGGAACGAGGATTAAACATCGATTTATGTACTACTCCCTTAGGTAGTTTTATTGTTAATTCAGGCATAATTGGTGGAACAACTTCTGGCAAAGTTGTTGTTGAACTACCGGGTTGGTCTGTAGCCTTGTTGTTCGACAACTGTGGATTTCCATAGTCTTTATTCCTTGTAGATATCAAACCATCATTTTTCTGTTTTGAGATGGATACCATAAGCACTTCGGATGGGGAATCACGATCACTAGAAACCAAATTAGTTTCTGGATTTGGAAATGGATCAATCAATACCACTGAGGTATTCGAAGTGTTTTTGAGAAACTTCGTGACCTTAGCTCGATGTGAACAATCTTTCATGTAATGGTCCTCATCGTATATGAAACATCGCTGATTAGGTTTCTTCTTTCCAGTAGGGTTTCTAGAAGATTTCTCAGGAGTTGAATCTTCCTGTTTCTTATTTTTGTCTATCCCTTTCTTCTTGCCCCCTGGTTTCTTAATATTTTTTCCTTCGTCGATTAACACAACATTACCCTCTAAGGCAAGAGGTTTTGCATCTACTTTTTGACTAGAAACTGTACGAGATTTTTTAGATGTATCCTTTTCGGTTTTCGTGCTTGTGGTACCAATCACGCCATTGGCAGCATGAGAGTCCTTGTTTGATTTAGGAGGGGAAGGAACGGAAAATTTTGGTCTAGGAGCATTAAGAATTTTGTCATAGAGCATGCCAGACTGAGTATATATCAAGTCTAAATATTGTGCACAAGCAATGACTTGCTCTTCAGTGACAACACCTACTTTAGCCACATCCTCTGTAATAGAGGGTAATAATGAATTTATAAACCATTTAGCCAAAAGCTAATTAGGAACATACGTCTTCACCATTCTTCAACGACGCCACCACTCATGAATATGATTAGATATGTGAGTGGTTGTTGTCTGTATAAAGTTGGTAAGGAGTTCTGTCCTTGTTTCGTACCTTATGGGTAACTCAAAATGGGTTAAAAAGGTAGTGGAAAGGGTGTTGAAGTTATCAAACAAAGCTCTAGGCAATTCAATATACCGTTTTGTTGTTGGACTAGTTAGTGTTCATTGAAAAAGGTGCAGCCTAATCGAATCATCACTCAAGGTGTTGGATGAACACCACAAATGGAATGTCATTACATGATTCGATGGATCTTCACCTAGATTACCATTTAATTTAGGAATATCGGAGGGAATTTTATGAGGAATCGTTGGCCACTAGGGGGCGTAAGCAATTGGATCATTCATCAGCCAGTTTAGATCTGGTTATTCTAGAGTTGCTACAAAAAGAAACTGTTGATTTAGGTTAGGTGAAGGATACTGAGGATAAGATGGAATCGCGTGAGCAGTAGGTCTTTGCATACCATCATAATGTATCTGATCTTGGTAACTTTGATAAGGTTGATGGGCATAACCATTATAGTATGGTTGTTTATAACCATTTTGGAAATGCAGTTGCCTGTTACTTACAAAGCCTTGTTGCTCAAGTCCTTGGTATGATTGTTGGAATTGCGATTATTGATATTGCACTAGCCATGGTTGTTGGACCATTTGCTATTGTCCAATACTTGATGATTGACCAAGATGCAGAGTGATAGTACTTGTTGGAGCCTGAGTTACTCCAGGTAAGGAGACACTAACCTGAGGTTATGATTGAATCGCGGAGATGAGAGGCTGTTGTATTACAACTTGAGAGACTTGAGGTTGACATACAATACGTAGCACTTGTACTTGCGATATAGTCACAATAGCAGGTGCAGTGGGAATGTTCGACACATGTTGGACTGGTGCATTGAATATACAACCCTTGGTTATTGAGGCAATATTGGTATCCAACCGCCGGATGTAATTCTAGTTTGATCTGAATTTTATTGTAAACTCTCATATGGTTGTTCTCCAGGAGGGAAAAATGAAAAGGCATACTACCCCTCATATGGTGGTAATCCAGTGCTTAAAGTGTATATTGGGCTTTGAAGACATATTGGATCCACTTGTTGAGTTTCAACATAAGAAATACTAGATCTGAGATCTCGGATGAAGGAATAGGAATAGACCATGTCGTCGAAATAGTCCTTGAGTTGACTCCAGCTTGTTGTTGATAACTAGTCTGGATAGATGGTATACCAACAAACATTGTAGGAGCCGCAATAGGAAGCTCTACCATAGTTGTGCCAGCTAACACAGTCCTTGATGTTGATCATTGCTAAGAAATATTTAGTCTATCCAAAATATTTCTTAGCGATTCGACGGGAAATTGCGATGAAGGATGATTACAAGGAATAACTTCTGTAATAGAAGGATGTAGGTGGATCCCAGTTCCAAAATTCACTAGAGTACTGGGTGGAAGATCCTCTACTATCGCTTCTATGGAAATCAATCCAGGTGGGATAGGTAGACTGTCAGGTCCATAAAATGTTTCTAGGGCTAAAAAATGTGTAGCTTCTACAGTAACAGATACTAGAGGGGTGACACCTTCTGAATTCTGGAACTCAAATTCCAGATGTTCATGCAAGTGAACTTTAGTTTTTGGATTAGTCCTAGGTGGAGCTGCTTTATGAAGAGAGGTGTCTACCATTACACTAGGATCAGTTCTAATGTCTTATTGTAACTACGAAACTTTTTCTGTAAATGCATATGTACTAGAGATAATTGGAGTAAATGTAGTCTCTGACGATGTTGAAACACAACTTTCAAATAAATCAGGTGAATTGGACTTAGTTAAACGAGACTATTTTTCCCGAGATGGTTTCGTTTCCAGGGTCAAAGATGGTTGAGTCTCTAGTATCCGTGCACGACGGGGTTTTTATTGACTTTCTTCCATGATTTTGGATTACGTGATCAACTCAAAAATTAAATGGGAAAAGTTATTCCGATTTAAATGAATTTTAAGACACTTTGACACAACTTGATTTTTCAATTTTTAAGAGTTGAGAAAAAGCTAAAGGTGGCTCTAGTCGCCTTTGATTTTTAATGAACATGAAGTGACAAGTGCTCAGATGGACCTTTTCTTTTAATGAGTCGAAAAGGAACAAAAGTGACTACTCTGGAAATCTAGACAGAGGAATTACGAGACCGATCGCAAAACTGCAAAATACACCTTGGTGATAAATGATAGATAAATTACCAAGGACTTATGTACAATAGTTAGTCTTCCTGAATGTTGTGTTTAGTGCATTGTGATCGATAGGGCAGCAGACACGGCTTCCTAAGGATAAAGGATATCAGCCTATTGTGGTCTCCCAATATATACTCGACAGTACAGGGAGCACAAGTCCGTACTAGCACTTGTCATATCAAAAGAGGAGGAATCACCCAACCTTTGATGAAAATGATAGTTACCAGGTTTTACGATGTCGGAACGCGTCTCTAGCTTAGACTTTTATATGTGTTGCGTTAGGTTCCAAAGAGTTTTTATGTTCCTTGAGATTTATTTTAGAGTTGATCTTGCTTAGAAGTTTATCTTTCATGGTTCACCATGTGATGTAGATGTAAAATTCCTAAATATGCAATCTATAATGATAAATAGTTGTTTATGTTCTTTTAGCAATGAAAATCCTAGCTACAAAGGAAAGAAGATAATGATTTTATTTTAGCAGAGAGCATAGTGTTGGCATTATGATTCAGGTGTTGTCCTTGATGGCAACCCATTCAGGTGATATATCACTATTCTTGATGATCAGCTCTCTATTTTTAAGAAGGACGCAGGCAATCTGTTCAGAAAGTGCGTCCCTGCAGGTATACCATGCAGAACCCGCGTCCAGGGACGCAGGCCAGCCGTTCAGGGGGTGCGTCCACCCAGTGCACACATTTCAAGACAGAGAAAAGCACGTGGGGGTTTCTTGTGTGGTTTCTAGCCGACGGTTTTGTGTTTCTATGGTGTCGGCTCGTGGTATTGTTCCATGTTTTGGGGAGGAGCTTGCCTATATAAAGCAAAGGAGTTCATTTGGATTAATCATGTTTTTGGTTGAACATCTTATGAGGGTAAGATCTGGTCTAGATCTAAACAAGGCGAATCTGATGGACCGAGATCTCTTCGGCTCTTGCTCGGATCTGTAGATCTGATTGTCTGGGTTACTTCTAAAGTCTTGAAATCATCTTTGCCCAGAGGGACGCAGGTGCAGGAAGGGTTCTGGTGCGTCGGGACGCAGGCAGTTCAATAGACTCAGTGCGAGGGACGCAGGCTAGCAGTTGAGCAGGGTGCGTCCGGGACGCAGGCTAGCAGTTGAGCAGGGTGCGTCCAGGGACTCAGGTCAGCAGTTGAGCAGGGTGAGTCCAGGGACTCAGGCTAGCAGTTGAACAGGGTGAGTCCGGACTCAGGCTGGCAGTTGAGCAGGGTGCTTCCTTCTCTTAAAATCCTTGTTTATCATTGTTGTGGTCTGGGTTTTGGTCCTATTATTGTTGATCTGGTTACTACAGTTGATTGGGTGATTCTCTTACACTTGATGATCAATTAATGCTTATGGATCCAGTTTGAAAATTTATGAAAAGTGGTCCTTGTATGAAAAGAAGTAGGGGGTTGTAGCTCCCTTCTAGGAGAGACTGGAAAACGAGAGAGAGTTGTAGCTCTCTGCAGGTTGCAGCCTGCGTACTGGTAAAGGACTGCACCAGTACAAAATCATTGTAAAAGAATTTCTAAATTGAAAGAAGATAGAGACATATTGCAGCAGGTGGTTTTCTCCCACATTGGGTTTCCACCTTACATCTTGTGTTCTTTGGTGTGACTGTCTATTTTCTTTGTTCATGCTCATTATTTTATGGTACTGATATGCAAGAATAATTCAAAAGATCAAATAAGGAAGATTTGTTAAATTGCTAGATAATACTGATTCACCCCCCCTCTCAATATTATTTCCAACAATTGGTATCAGAGCAGGTCCTTCAGAAAAGCTTGATCGCTTGAAGGTAGATCGTTCATCATGAGCAACTACGAGAGAGAAGCATCAATCAGGCCACCGGTTTTTGATGGGACAAACTTCAATTATTGGAAGGTAAGAGTTACTGCATATCTTCAATCTCTTGGTACAGAAGTTTGGGACATTGTAGAAACAGGCTATGCTTTTCCTTCAGCTACTCCTACAGATCCAGCTGAGAAAAAGAAGTATGAAACAAATGCAAAAGTAGTCAGTACTCTATTAGGAAGTATATCCCAAACAGAATTCATGAAGGTAATGCACTTCAAATCAGCAAAAGAAATATGGGACAAAATGATCACGAGCTATGAAGGAGATGAACAGGTAAAACAAGCTAAACTTCAAACTCTCAGGATTCAATATGAGACTCTCAAGATGTATAATGATGAAAGTGTGGCTAATTATTTTCTTCGGGTAGATGAGATTGTTAATTGTATGAAAAATTTGGGTGAAGAAATAAAAGAGTCTATAGTAGTTCAAAAGATTCTAAGATCATTATCCCCCAAGTTTGAATCTAAAGTATCTGCAATAGAAGAAAAAGAAAATCTCCGTGTTCTCACTATGTCTCAGCTACATGGAATTCTAACTGCTTATGAAATGAGAAAGGGAGGTCCATCAGACAGAAGGGAGGCTGCTTTTAAGGCATCAGGCAAAGAAGATCACTATGAAGCAAGCCATGTTCCAGAAGAAGAGGAAGAAGAATCAAATTTTGTCAGAAATCTTCAAAGGGGTTCTGGAAGGTTCAGAGGTAAGCTACCTTTCAAATGCTTTGCTTGTGGAAGAGTAGGTCATTATGCTGCAAAATGTCCTTATAAGGATAAAGGAAAGGAACCAGCTAGATGGAAATAGAAACAAAGTGCAAATAAGAAAAGCTACTACACCCATGAAGATAGTGATGGCTTATCAAACAGTGATGAAGATGAACAAGGTAATAAATATAGGTTGTTAATGGCATTTGAAGATGATGATTATGAGGATGCTGTAGATGTGGATAACCTTTATGATGAAATTACTAGACTCAAGAGATGTATAGAAGAAAAGAACATGATCATTGATACTCTACAATTTCAAATTGATGAAAAGGAAAAACATCTTGAAAAATTAGAAGGTGAAATTGTTGGTCTTAGAAAAGAAATTGAGAAAACAAAAGCTATTAATCTCAAGTTTGTCAAAGGATCTGAAACTTTGGATGAGATTATCAGTGTGCAGCGGTCTCCACTAAATAAGACAGGTCTGGGCTATAATGGAGAAACTTCTCAAGCATCCACTTCAAAAAGTTATCTTGATGCAGCAAGAAGAAATGAGCAAAAGCACAATGAAGATCATCAGGTAAAGCAGGGACAAACTTCAAACAGAAACTATCAGGGGCAATCCAGCTTAAGGGTGAACAAAAGCCACAACCAGCCACAGGTAAAATCTTCCCAGTTTGGTTCAAAAATAGATGAAAATAGAAATTACAATTAGTTGGCTGGTAGATTCAATAACCGCAGAAGCTTCTTCAATGGACAATGCTTTTCTTGTCATAACTTTGGTCACAAAGCAGCTCAATGTGTTGCGTATAAAACAATCATGACTAGGGAAGCTCAAAAACAAAGAAGTATGACAGGGATTACAAAAAAGACCTATAACAGCTTTTCGGCTCTTGAAAATGAAGTTGAATGTTCTATTTGCAATAATTTTGGTCATGAAGACTTTGAATGCAGAAGCAGGTTTCAGGAAAGAAAGGAACAAGAACGGAAAAAGGAACAAGCCTCAGGAACCAAAACATGGAGAATAAAGGAACCTCAAACAGAAAGATGTGGGATAGCATTTTATGCAGAAGGACAGGAAAATCTATGGTACATTGACAGTGGATGTTCGAAGCATATGACAGGTGATAAAGAAAAACTTGAGTCTTATTCTATTTTAGAAAAGGGAAAGAAAGTCTCTTTTGGAAATGATACTCCTGCAACTATAAAAGGAAAAGGTATTGCTCCTTTAAAAGAAGATGTTAAGGCTGGAAATGTTCTGTATGTTGATGGATTGAAGCATAATCTACTAAGTGTCAGCCAGATGTGTGATCAAAGAACCGAGGTTATATTCAGATCAAATGGATGTCTTGTTCGTGATCTTGATACAGGTAAAACAGTTCTCAAAGGGAAAAGAACTCCAAATAATCTATACATATTTGAAGAAGGACAACAACAATGCTATCTAAGCAAGGATGAAGAGCACTGGTTATGGCATCGAAGGTTGGGACATCTAAGCTTCTCACAAATAAGGAAAGCATGTAAATATCAGGCAGTTCGCGATCTTCCAGATATCAAAATTCCTGACAACACCATATGCAGATCATGTCAGTTTGGAAAACAAACCAGGACTAACTTTCCAGAGAAAGAAGGATCAGCTAGCATGCCTCTTGAGCTAGTACATACAGATGTATGTGGACCATTCAGGAAAAGAACACCTAGAGGAGAGGAATACTTGATATTATTTATTGACGATTTCTCCAGGTTTGTTTGGTTAGGACTTATGAAGCACAAAGATGAAGCATTCGAAAAATTCAAATCCTTTAAAGCCTTGGCTGAAAATGAATCAGGTCACAAAATTAAGTGCCTCAGATCCGACAGAGGTGGGGAATTTACTTCAAATGAATTTTTCGATTTCTGTGATGAACATGGGATAAGGAGAGAATTCTCTACAGCTAGAACTCCTCAGCAAAATGGAGTTGTTGAAAGAATGAACAGAACAATCCAACAAATGGCTCGTGCTATGCTTGATGAATCAGGAACTCCCGCAACTTTCTGGGGTGAGGCTGCACATACTGCGGTTATTATTCTCAACAAGACAAATGTCCGGGTGAACAGCACTCAAACTCCTCATGAGCTCTGGAGTGGTAAAACTCCTTCAGTAAAGCATTTCAAAATCTTTGGGAGCAAATGCTATATCAAGAATACTGAGGAGCAGCTTGGCAAACTTGATCCTAGAGCAGATGAAGGCATTCTTCTTGGCTATTCTCCACATAGCAAAGCATACAAATGCTACAATAAAAGACTGGGCAGAATTGTTGACAGCATTGATGTAGTGGTTGATGAGAAGGGATACATTCCTAGGCAAATACATCGTGAAGACATCGAAGAAGATGAAAGCTACCCTCAAAGACAGAATGATGAAGAAGAAGAACCTCAAGACGAATCTCAAGAAGAACCTCACGAAGACGCAGAAGAACGAACAAGAATAGAAGAAAAGACTCCATCTAGATATGTTCAGAAGAACCATCCAGAATCTCAGATCATGGGACAGAAAGAAGCAAGTATACAAACTAGAAGAACAGTTGCAGAAGCTTCAAGCTATTTGGCATTACTCTCCTCTACTGAACCACAAAATGTGAAAGAGGCATGCAAAGATGAATGTTGGGTGAAAGCAATGGATGAAGAACTTGAGCAAATCGAAAAGAACAACACTTGGGAGCTGGTTCCTAGACCAAAGGATAAGAATGTTATCGGAACAAAATGGGTCTTCAAAAATAAATTGAATGAAAATGGAGAAGTAATTAGAAACAAAGCCAGACTTGTTTGTAAAGGGTATGCACAGCAAGAAGGAATAGACTTTGAAGAAACTTTTGCTCCTGTTGCAAGACTTGAGGCCATCCGAATGTTCCTTGCTCTCTCAAGCTTTCAGAACTTCAAAGTATTTCAAATGGACGTAAAATCAGCCTTTCTGAATGGAGACTTGGAAGAAGAAGTGTACATTGAACAACCAGATGGGTTCATTCTTGGAAATGATCCAAATCTTGTATGCCGATTGAAAAAGGCTCTCTATGGTCTCAAACAAGCCCAAGGGCTTGGTACTACCGGTTGGACAAATATCTTCATCAACAAGGTTTTTCAAAAGGTTCAGCAGATAGCAATCTATATATAAAAGTTGAAAATGACAAATTGCTAATACTTGTTGTGTATGTAGATGACATTATTTTTGGCAGCAATGAAGAAGCTATGAGTCAAAAGTTTGCCTCAGTCATGCAGAAAGAATTTGAAATGTCCTTGCTAGGAGAACTGACATACTTCCTTGGTTTGCAAATCCAACAAAAGGAAGGAGGAATCTTTTTATCTCAAACCAAGTATCTCAAGCAGATTTTGAAGAAATATGGCATGGAAGATGCAAAACCAGTATGTACACCCATGGTCACAGGATGTAGTCTCAGTGCAAATGATGAATCTGCAGCAGTACATCAACCAACCTACAGATCTATGATTGGAAGTTTACTATATTTGACAGGTACCCGACCAGACATCATCCATGCAGTTGGAATAGTTGGAAGATTTCAGGCAAATCCGAAGGAAACTCATCTTTAGGCAGTGAAGAGAATTTTCAAATATCTTCAAGGGACTCAAAATTATGGCTTATGGTATCCTAGAGATACAGATCTCACTCTTCATGCTTATACAGATGCAGATTGGGCCGGAAGCGTGGATGACAGGAAAAGCACAAGTGGTGGTGCGTTCTTTATGGGTTCCAGACTGGTATCTTGGTTCAGCAAGAAACAGAGTTCAATTGCCTTGTCTACAGCTGAAGCAGAATATGTTGCTGCTGCATCTTGTTGCACCCAACTCCTTTGGATGATGCAGACTTTGCAGGATTATCAAATCACTTGTACACCTCCAATCCCTATCTTATGTGACAACACAAGTGCAATCAGCATCTCAAAGAATCCGGTTATGCATTCAAAAACCAAGCACATACCAATCAAGTACCATTTTCTCCGGGAACAAGTACTTGAACAGAAGGTCAAGTTGGAGTATGTTCCTTCTAAGGAACAAGTTGCTGATATTTTCACCAAACCGTTGCCCAGGGACACTTTTGAATACCTCAGGCAAAAGCTGGGGGTTGTTGATGCATCATCTTATTGTTGAACATCTTCTTATTGGTGGTATAGGCTCAGGGGGAGCACATAATGCATTGTTGGCATTATGGAGAAGGAGATCTTGGAAATAGCTGCAATATGTCTCTATCTCTTTCATGGTGGTACGGTGCTGCAGATCAGGTTCATAGGGGGAGCATGAGCGTAGGGGGAGCATACCCTTTGCCCTTGATGTCAAAGGGGGAGAATGAAGCTGAAGATCATGAAGAAGCACACACTAAATGCACTTTCCTAAATCAAATTTCACATGCAGTCAAAATGCAGATGCACATGCATGTATTTGTTTTTTGCTTCCTTATTGTGTGAATGCCAAAAAGGAAAGCTAAGTACATACTTGAATTATTCTCTTTCAAAGCGACATCTCTAACAATTTATTTTTCAAAACGAAAGGAAAACTTAGATGAAACTTTTCGATTTCGAATTTAAAACTACAAAATGACACTTCAAGTACCAATAATTCAAATCAAGTACAATGATGAAAATATAATCAACTATCTGGAAGAGGAAGACTTTATGACACTCTTCTTTTGATTGAAAATGACAATTATGACACTTTCATCAAAAACGACAGTTCGATTAGGTTACTTTTGACAAGGGAAGACTATAAATGATTCAAAAATACACAAAAACATTTACAATTCCTAACTGATGGAGGTTGAAATATGTGAAGGAAGAAGGTTCCAGCAAGAAGATACTGATCATGTATAGCGAAACTACTAAATAAAGCTGAAAACAGAGAGAAAAACCCCAACCTTTAGAGACGAAAATAGTAGCACTCAATCATTGCACCTGCAACATAGGGAAATAGGGATGCATCTCACCTTCAACACACGACAGGTGCGATGCATCCAAGTTACAGAGTTATAGACAGTGAGATGGATTAGGGAGAGAAACTGAGCTTGGTTTTTGCTCAAAATTTGAAGCTAAGTTCAGTGATTTAGGCTGAGTAATGATGGAAAATAAAAACAAATCATAGGGGTAAGACCTGATGAGGTTCTGAGCTACCTCAAGGGCACTTAGAATTCTTTGTAAGTCAGATTTTCAGTTCATAAACTAGCTTGGATATTGACTGAATCAGCATTCATCTACTTCACAACTGCATAGAAAAGGAATTTTGAAGGCTAGCTGGCTAACTTCAAGCTCTATCTGTAGTTTATAAAGAAAACAATAAACAAACAAAATAAACTGTCTGTTCCCCAGCAGGGCCACCATTTTCTTTCAGGGAAAACTAGTGTTGATTTGAACTGCTAGTCCCACTAAGATTGGTAGCTATCTTAGAAACAAACAATGAAAGCCTTTCGAGAGTTCCTTTAAGTGTTATAGATTAGATGGAAGAAAAGAGGACAAACCTGGATCTTCTGCTTTGATCCTAGCTTGATTTCTCCTTTCCTTGATAGAATTTTCCACTCCTCTCCTACTTGTCCCACTTCAAAGAGTACCTGTAGAGTCAAAGCAATAGCAAACCATCAAAGCATCTCCATCTAAAACATCATAAACAATGCGGAATCAGAAACACATTGACCATACAATTGCATTCATAAACAATAAGATTCACAAGTACACGATTATATGGAGGAAAACTCAAAGAACTTTATTAATAGTAGTGAAAGAGAGGATTACAACCTTTCTGTCTGATCTAGCATCATGCTCCTAGTGTAGAAGCCCTCTTCACCTCATGAACAAAAAGATCAGCCAACAATGCAATGTCTCTTCTCACCAACAAACCAACAACACTTCCTTAAAAATACAAAATTCTAGCCTCTAGATCTCTAAGATGAGGGATCCATTTATAGATGTCTTGTAAGGGTGTGAGTGAGCTCTGGGTTTTTTATTAGTGTCATTGCACTGATAGTTCTTGGTTCCACACAGAGATTTCATTGATCTCTTACTCATCACTAGGTGAATTCAAAGAAGCAAGTGTCACAGGAGAAGTTTCTGGAAGATTCCATGATCATCCACTTAGAAAAATGTCTCTTCCATTTGCCTATTCTTGCTCATCAAACCCCAAAGAAGGTCATTTTAGTATGTGCTACACCTGGCAAGTGTTGCAGACAATATGCATTGTACCTTGTCGATGGAGCAATCAGTATGGTACAATTTTGGCCAGTTCTTAGTAGTTTTTCAAGTGGAACATCTGTGAAATTATGTAATCAGTTGACCATGATCCTTTAGGGTATGAAACAAAACTTTTAGGGACTAAAGAACGCTTAGTTTATGGACATATGAGTTTGGGGTTGTAGTGCCCAAATATGTCTATAACATCGTGACCCTGCCCTTTATGCTTTACACACCACACGTCCTTGCGCACTTCTAGCCTGGGAACCTTCTCTTATTTTAGACTCTGCATTTCCATGCATAGATTTTGTATTTGCACGCGGATCTGCTAAACTCCCAACCCAGGATCCTGTATTAGAGTCTCATGCAACTTCATCGCTGTTTCTAATGCTTCAGCCTGGGTTGAGATCTTCTGCTATGACAACGTTGTCCTCAGGTGTGGCGTTAATGATGCCACAAACCACATGTGGTGTTGTGCATCCATTAGCGTCATGTTGGCTTCTCAGATCATACTCTTTAGGCTCTGATCCAGATCCCATAGGGTTTCTCCTAATAGCATCATGATCTCCTTGAATCCTATAATTGACTGCGTTTCTGATTTCGGCCAACTAATCTCCTTTTTCAGCACATCTCGGATCTGTGCTATTCTCGTATTGGGGTCATTGCTATAGTGCTTAATATACCAAGTCAGCACATGATCTTGTAGTGCAATTACTAGGGTAGCCTTTCTAATATTATCGTCTGTAACTCCGTGCGCTTCCCACATTGCCCTGACAACGAACCAAAACTATTTTGGATGTTCAATTCCTGCTCCTTTAAATACAGACAACTTGATCGCATTCACCATGCTAAACTTCTGGTTTGCGAGCAAGTGTACTAAGGCCACCTACAAACGCGTAACACTTCTGATCCAATCAATATTTAATCTCTTTCTTCTTAGTGTTCTAAACCCCTGACATTAACCACCCCTTAGGCAGATCCTAGTCCCAACAATAGAAACATTTGTTGGCTTACTGGGCCCTGACCTAGGTTTGGAAGAGTTATTAGCCAAAGAAATCCCATAGCTAACGGCCATTTCGGCAATAGCCCCCAGAGCGCGGATTGAGGCCTCACCTGAGGTAGCAGGGGAGGGTGTTGGAACAAGGTTTTTGGACCCTTGGGATGTTTTGATGTGGTCTATAGGGGTTGTGAACTGTTTTGTGGCCTCATGCAACTCTATACTAGTATCAGGCTTCCGCGTGGGTGTACTTTCTTATTAATGAACTTATTACAGATCTGATCTTCTTGTATAGTCTTTAAGAAAACATTTAACCATAACACCTAGTGTTGATCTGAATTTGAAACTACTGGAATTTTTTTTGCAAGGTATTCAATTCAGAATTAAACATGTTTAAAAGATTTCCCTGTCTTGCTGAAAGAAAACACATGAAATTTTCAGTTGTTCATGACCCATTTAAGCATAGCTGAGTTATTTCCTTTTACTGTTTAACACATTAAAACGAATTTTTTCTGCAAAATAAATCAACCACAAATGCAAAAGAAGTTGATAAAGCAGTTCACCCCCTCCAGGGCTACGTCTGCTGGGTCCAAAGCTCCCAACTCGGCTTGTCCTTGTTTTTATTAAATGGTGAAATTGAAAATATAGCCTAATAGAAGCATCTACAGGAGAAATAGATGGTAAAAATGGATTCAGAACACTTGAATCCTTCAGGATTGACTATTCGATCACCTCCAAAGGATACCTGCAACCCTATACAGTCTTCACAAAACTGGGCCCTGGTGGCTCCTAGAAATTTCACGGCTCCAAAACCTCTAAAAGTGACCTCAGATGGCTGTAAAACCTGCGCCAATGGCTTCATAAGGTCAAAAATACCCAAAATAAATAATAATAAAAATTGTCCAAAACGGATTTTACTAGCCAAAGTTATGGCCATTTACTCCACACTGACAGCTGCCCCTACAAAAACTCTAGCTAACTTTAGTTAACTCCAGTTAGCTCCGCTAATTATGGCGGGGCCGCCAAATTTGGCGCTCCTACCAAAATTCTGCCAACTTAACTGTAGTTACATTTAATGTTTGGGTGGTAGCCTCGGATTTCGTGCTGTCAGTTTGCTGGCGGTTAGGGCTTAAGCCCCTGGTTCCTGGGTCGTGGTCATATGAGAGGGGGGCTGGCCCTTAGGGGCTGGACCCCTTTGGTTTCCGCCCCACGTAATTTTAAATCTTATATTAATTTTTTTCCACCCTTCTCACAACGTATGAGCCCGTGGCCTAACGGTAAGGCACTGGGCTTTTGAGCCATAGGTCATGAGTTCAAAACTTGGAACTTCCAAACAAATTTTGAAATGCGCCATGAAGCTTGCTGACGTCATTTGGGGGCCACGTGGTGGCATCTCGGCCTGCCACATGGTGGCCTGTGATTGGCTGCTAAAAAGGGAATATTCCCTAGAATATTCCAAGGAATATTCTGTGGAATATTCCTTTTTTAATTTTTTTTTGGAAAATTAAAATTTCTAATGTTATGGGCAAATTCTTCTTTTTGCCATAACTTCCTCAAACGACGACCGTTTTTCGAACCATTTGCGGTGCCAGAATCGAGAAGACGAGCACTTTCTAGTCATTTAACTTTGAACTAGTTCTGAGAACTTTAAATTTTGAGCATTTTACGACACTTAGGACATGAGCACCTGATCACGCCTCCCCACTGGGAAGCTTTTGGACCCCAAAAGCCTTCGACTACCTACTAAAGAGGTGAGGGTACAACTCCCTCACTCTGTCCACCTCCATCCACTTTGCCTTATTCAGTTTGCTGCCTTTAGAACCAACCTGAACATAATCTACGCTGCCCCTTCTTGAAGTGTGTGTCCTTCTGTCAAGGATTGTATCTTCTTTCAGCTCATCTAAGAATTCTGGAAAGAAATCTTCTATAGATGGCAGCTGAATAGCATTTTCATGATCAACAATCAAAGGAGGTTCATACAAACGTAAGTTCTCCACATTGACAACAGAATACATTTGCATGTAGGAAGGCAAATCTAATTGAAAAGCATTATTTCCAACCTTCTTGAGGATTTTGAATGGACCATAATGAATAGGCTTCAGCTTTTTACCTTCTCCTTGCATCCTTTCCTTACTAATGTACAGCCATACCTCATCCCCTTCTTGAAACTTGTGATCGAATCTATGCTTGTGTGTCTTTCCTTGTACTTGCCTTGACTCTTCTCAAGCTGTTCTTGAATTTGTTGATGTATTTTCTGAATTCTTTCAATGAATGAACGAGCTTTGTCAATGTCACTATGTCCCTCAATGGCAACATCTTTCTCAAGAATGAAATAAAGAGGTGATTTTGGCAAGTAACCAAAACAAGCTTCAAACGGTGAGGTGTTTGTGGAAGAGTGCTTGGCACGATTGTAAGCATGTTGTATGTAGTGCAAATGTTCATCCCAAAGCTTGGGATGCTAGCTGCAATAACCTCTCAAGAGGTGCATAATGGTTATGTTCAAAACTTCGGTTTGTCCATCTGTTTGCGGATGGAAAGCAATACTTTTCTTCAACTTTGTGTCCATCATCTCCCATAGGTTGGACCAAAAATTCCCCACAAATCTAGAATCCCTGTCACTAATAATGAAATTAGGAAAACCAAAGTGAATCCATACATGATGAAAAAATAATTCAGCAGTTTGTTAAGTAGTTATAGTTTTCTTACAAGGCATAAGTATACACATTTTGCTTAAACGATCATATACTACATATAAATAATCATGTTGCTTTCTAGATTTTGGAAAACCTCCTACAAAATCCATAGAGATGCTCTCCCATGGTATAGAAGGTACCGGCAAAGGAGTATACAAACCAAGCTTCATGTTGCTAGGCTTGCTTGTAGAAAATAATGAACAACGTCTTATGGACCTTGAAACAGAATCTACCATGCGAGGCCAATAGCAATACCTCTGTAGATGTGCAACTATTTTGCTCACACCAAAATGGCCAACAATAAGAGAAGAATGAGCTTCTCTTATGACATTTATCCTCTCCCCTTGTGGTATACACAACTTGCCCAAATGAAACAACAAATTGTTATACATGTGATAGTCATTTTCCTCTACGTGATTCCCTTTACTCAAGTTAGCATACACATCTTTAAAGTCTTCATCGTATGCATATTGTTCTATGTAACTATCATGTACAATGGAAGCATTCTTAAGTAAAGTAACAACACCAATAATAGGCCTTGAAAGCATATCAACAACCTTATCCAAAGTACCTTTCTTGTACCTTATTACCAAATGGAACTGTTGCAGGAAGCCCATCCATCTGAAGTGTCGTGACTGTTGTAAGTTGCTTTGTGATTGCAAGTACTATAAGGGCTGATGGTCGATATGTATAATAGTTTATTTGCACATCAAGTAGTGTTTCCACTTCTTGACGCTTTGTACCAATGCATACAACTCCTTATCATATGTAGGATAATTTACAACAGCACCATTAAAAGTTTCAGAATGAAAAGCAATAGGCTTACCATGTTGTAGAAGAACTGCACCCATAGCATAATCACTAGCATTAGTTTGTATCTCAAATGGCTGTCTCAAATCTGGTAATGCAAGGACTGGAGCTGAACTAATATTCTCTTTCAAAGATTCAAAAGATTTTCGCTGCTTTCCTCCCCATTGGAAAGCATGCTTCACACTTGTCACTGCATGCATAGGAGCTGCTATAGAAGAGAAGTTAGAGATAAACTTCCTCCAATATTGATCTGCACCCAAAAAACTTCTTACCTCTATTATGGATTTGGGAGTAGGCCACTTCACAATAGCCTCAATCTTAGCAGGATCAATTCTCAAAGAACCTCCTCCTACTATGTGTCCCAAATAAACTGAAGAAGTCTTTCCAAATTTACACTTTGACATTTTAAGAAATAACTGATTCTTCTTCAAAATATCAAGTACTTTCCTAACATGCATGACATGATCTTCTCTAGACTTGCTGAAAATTAAGATGTCATCTAAGTAGAAAATAATGAAATCATCAAGAAAAGGACGCAAGACATCATCCATTACCCGCATGAAAGTTGCAGGTGCATTGCACAAACCAAACAACATCACAAGCCACTCAAAGAGTCCTTGTTTGGTTTTAAAGGTTGTCTTCCAAATGTCACTTTCTTAAATTCTTACTTGATGATATCCACTGCGCAAGTCTAGCTTACTGAAATATCAAGCATCTTTCAGCTAGTCTAGCAAATCATCTATCCTTGGGAGTGGGTAACGATTCTTTACCGTTATCTTGTTCAAGGCCTTGAAATCAATACACATACGCCAAGTGCCATCTTTCTTTGGAATCAATACAATCGGTGACCCACATGGCAAAGTACTTGGCCTTATGAAACCCTTGTCCAACAAGTCCTTGATTTGCTTCTTTATTTCAGCATTCTTCATAATAGACATGCGGTACATGCCTATGTTTGGAAGAGGACAATCTTGATGCAAATGGATTTCATGCTGAATCTCCCTCTTAGGAGGCAAACCTGTTCGCTCCTGAAACATCTCATGATATGCATTAACTACATCATACAGATCTGGTTTAAGTTTTGGATCACAATTGTCAAATGACTCATGATTCACATCAACCTTGGGCTTAATCATAAGAAGAACAAAATTCTTACTTGAATTGACCATCCTTTTTACCTGTCCTGCATTCACCATTGCTATATTTGTCTTCTTGCGATGAGCTCTAACAATGAACTCCTTGCCATCTTCGAAAATATGATATTTGTTTTCATGGCAATGAAAGATAGCTTTCCTGTCAAACAAGTAAGGACTTCCCAAAACAATTCCTTCTATATCAAAAGGTACCACATCAAGTTCAACTGTGTCAATAAAAAGTGCAGTAATTGGAAAGCGCAATGTGCACTTTCTTGAAACTTGTAAATTTGCATCCTTGCAAATCCATCCAAGTGGATATGGCTTTGGATGTGGAACGGTCTCAAGTTTAAGTTGCTTGACCAAGTCCTCTGATATAAGGTTTTCTTGTGACCCACTATCAAAAAGTATGTCAATTTTACTATGTTTTGAAATCACCCTCACATGAAACAGTTCAATTCTTTCTTCCTCATTAGGAGCTTGTACATGGCAGTTTAAGGTACTAGTGCTGGCTTGAGTTTCAATTTCTTTTCCCTTCAAGTTTTTCAAACCCATGGCTATAATTTTGGTTTCATTACCTGAATCTTCCCCTAAATCTTGTGGTGTAGATGTAGTAGCAGCAGTTTTCTATTTCCCTTTGGATTTGTTAAATTGAGCTCTTTTTTTAGGATATAATTTCCAACAGTTTTTCTCCTCATGGCCTGGTTTAGAACAGTGTTTACAGATCACTTTCTCACTCTCCTGTTTGACAGATGCATTCTTTTTTCTCTTTCCCTTGGAGGTTTTCTCTTTGTTTTTCCCCTTGGGGGGCTTGTTTCTACCCTCTTCAAATGTGCTTTTTCCCCTTGCCTCTAAATGGGTAGCTTGGGCACAAACCTCATCCAAGCTAGTAGGGTTAAGCATCGAGATGGTGTGTCTAAGGTAGCTATGCAAGCCACCGATGTATTTTAGCAAGGTTTCTTGGGTCTGTAAATCTACCGCTAACAAGAGAGCTCTTCTCCTGAATTCTTGGGTGTAGTCTTCGACACTCTAACCCTTAAGTTGTCTGAAATTTTGCCAATTCATAATGGCCTTCTTCATGTGAGCAAGAGGATAAATCTGTTTTTTAATGGCTAACAGAAATTCAGGCCATGTTAAGGTAACCTTACAAAATTTCTTGATCTCCTCTTTAGTCGTGGCCTCCCACCAGACCAATGCTGCTCCATCCATTCTCAAAGAAGCCAACTGAATCTTTGTGGCATCATCATGCATATTTTGGATCCTCAAGTAAACTTCCAACTGCCTAATCTAGTTGTCAAGCTTTTCTGCATTCACTTCACCATTAAACATAGGTAATTCGAATTTTACATCAAGCTTCAAAAGTGGACTTTTTCCAGAGGATCTATGTTTATGAACAAAAGAAGACGAGGATGAAGAGGAAGAAGGTGAAGATGGGGGTGGTGGATCACCATTTCCTCCATGTTCTTTCTTGGAATGATCGTCATCCTTCTTACCTCCTGAGGAGCCCTCTCCTTCATGTGGATGTTTGGACCCTTCTCCAGCCAATTTCTCATTTCTTTCTTCGTACAATATCCTCACCATTTCAGTGAGGTCCAATAAACCCTTTCTGAAGACTCTTTCTTCTTCTCTTGGATATGTCTCTGTAGGAATTTCTCCTTCATGTGCAGACATTCTTGAAGCTTCTGCTGAGACTCTTGAGGGTAAAATTGAAGGTGGAGGTGATCGCTCTTTGGTCTTCCTTGACTGAGGATTCTCTCATTCTCTAGTCAAGTGTCCTTCCCCTCTTTTAAGTTTCAACCTGGTAAGAATCAATACTTGCAAGACAGTTAGAAGATCTTTCCTCAAAACCCTGAGCTCTGATACCAACTTGATCTGAATTTGAAACTACTTGAAATTTGTTTGCAAGGTATTCAATTCAGATTTAAACATGTTTAAAAGATTTCCATGTCTTGCAGAAAGAAAACACATGAAATTTTCAACTGTTCATGACGCATTTAAGCATAGCAGAGTTATTTCCTTTTACTGTTTAACACATTAAAGTGCATTTGTTCTGCAAAATAAATCAACCACAAATGCAAAATAAGTTGATAACGTAGCTCACCCCCTCCAGGGTTACATCTACTGGGTCCAAAGCTCCCAACTGGGCTTGTCCTTGTTTTTATTAAATGCTCAAATTGAAAATACAGCTAAATAGAAGCATCTACAGGACAAATATATGGTAACAATGGATTCAGAACACTTGAATCCTTCAGGATTGACTATTCGATCACCTCCAATGGATACCTGCAACCCTATACAGTCTTCACAAAACTGGGCCCTAGTGGCTCCTAGAACTTTCATGGCTCCAAATCCTCTACAGATGACCTCAGATGGCTGTAAGACCTACACCAATGGCTTCATAAGGTCGAAAGTACCCAAAATAAAAAAAAAAAATGCATCCAAAACGGACTTTCCTAGCCAAAGTTATGGCCATTTACTCCCAACTGCCAGCTGCCCCTACAAAAACTCCAGCTAACTTTAGTTAACTCCAGTTAGCTCCTCCAATTATGGCAGGTCCACCAAATTTGGCGCTCCTGCCAAAATTCCGCCAACTTAACTGCAGTTACATTTAATGTTTGGGTGGTTGCCTCGGATTTCGTGCTGGCAGTTTGCTGGCGGTTAGGGCTTAAGCCCCTGGTTCCTGGGTTGTGGTCATATGAGAGGGGCGCTGGCCCCCTTTGGTTTCTGCCCCATGTAATTTTAAACCTTATATTAATTTTTTTCCACCCTTCAGATAGCATATGGGCCCGTTGCCGAATGGTAAGGCGCTGGGCTTTTGAACCATAGGTCATGAGTTCAAAACTTGGAACTTCCAAACCAATTTTGAAATGCGCCATGAAGCTTGCTGACGTCATCTGGGGGCCACGTGACGGCCTGTGATTGGCTGCCGAAAATGGAATATTCCCTAGAATATTTTGTGGAATATTCCTTTTTTAATTTTTTTTTGAAAAATTAAAATTTCTAATGTTATGGGCAAATTCTTCTTTTCACCATAACTTCCTCATACGGCGACCGTTTTTCGAACCGTCTACGGCGCCGGAATCGGGAAGACGAGAAATTTCCAGTCATTCAACTTTGAACCCGTTCTAAGCAATTTAAATTTTTATCATTTTACGACACTTAGGACATGAGCACTTGATCAAGTGTGCACAATTATAAAAAGTATAAATTTATATAACAGATGCACAGACCAGAATACATCAGATCTGCAATATTTCAGAAACAACTTATCTTTATTAATATCTTCTTTCCAGTACAACCTTCTTTCTGTCGTGCGCACACAACTGCAACAGTCCATGCACATAGTTGCTGACTCCATCAGGCCTTCATGCACACAACTGGAGAGCCTCTATCTACCCACTGACACCATTGACTCGAACTTACAGATGTAGAACGCTGATTAATTTTACCAACCCATAATACATCAAATCTTGCCCAAAACAAAAACTTCCTTCTACCCTTAGAGCCTCACTCTATTTATACATTTCCATGGTGAGCGGACCATGGGAAGACTGACTTACGTTTTATTATTCTATATTATTTTTGGGCGGACAACCCCTTGACACGGCCTATTAGATTTCGCGCTCTGCGCATTTCAAAGATTTACAATATTATTACCCTAACTTCTAGGCTTTAAGCCCCAAAACCATTAGGCGGTGCCTTCTCTACCCAATAGCAAGAGAGAAAGAGATGGTGATATGATTCCTCCTCCTCACGACATAATACACACCATGTAGGTCCTTGAAAATATCATTTTCTGAGATTAATTCTAGTCAGGGTTTTGTCCATAATGATGTTTCGCATCAAAGGAAAAGTACGCATAAGGCCTTTTAGCTTCCAGATGCTGCTCCACCAGCTATCCAAAGAATCAGGTTTATGGCTAGCATGGACAATAGGATATCCATCCTTTGGAGTATAGGTCCCCTTTTATGAAAAACCCTAAATCAGTTCATCATCCTCATCCCTTAGTCTCACATGGGATTCAAGTAAAGCTTCTGAATATCTCCTCCACTCCATATGCCACTGATTTGGTATATCCAGGGCCTCCACTGGTATGTGTAGTGGTGTTGTATACGTCCCCAATCTATGTGATGTTTGCCACTCCATTATGATTTAGGAAGGCAATCAAGCTAGGAGGGAGATGGTGTGAGTTGCCACAGCCAATCTATGGATCGGTCCCTATGCAAATTGACATTTCGTTGCTGATTCGCCAAGTAAGACCCCTTCTTATGATGGGAAGGGTATTTATAACAACCCTCCAAATCACTGGTATTCCTTTCATATTCCAGGTAGGTAATCTTAACCAGTCCATGACTATCAGTGACCATATGTATTTATAGGTAACCACCCCCAACCAAAGGCTCTTTTGTTTCCGGAGAAGCCATCCTAATTTGGCTGCAAGTGCTCAAGCAAAGGCAGAGAGGTTCTTGAGGCCCCAACCTCCCCATATAGGTAACCATCCCCAACCAAAGGCTCTTGTGCTTCAGGAGAAGCAATCCTAATTTGGATGCAAGTTCTTAAGAAAAGGCAGAGAGGTTCTTGGGGTCCCAACCTCCACATATTTTGGGAGTTGCAATTCTACTCCATTTGACCCACGCATAGGGTTTTCCCTCCATGTGATCCTTCCATAATAAGTGGCATCAAACTTGATGAATCCTTTGTAATATACCTTGGGGGATCTAGGCCAGAGACATCTAAAATACTGGTGTTTCTTCCAGAACCGATTTAATGAATACCAATATACCTACTCCGGAGAGTAGATGATGGCTCGAAATATTTAATCTTCTTTCCACCTTGGCAATCAACTACGTCCAATCTACAATTTTGTATCCATCTGGCTTTATCCTGAAACCCAAGTACTTCAATACATCTTACATTGTCAGGTTTTTGAAGGGGAAGTTTTGGAGTGAATGATAGGACTCCTGTTGAGTACAAGCTAAGAGAGATATTGTGGATTTGGCCCCAATCATTTCCATCCTTGTTGCGGCACAAAAAAGATTCAGCACTTCAGAGAGAGTGTTGTTATCCTGAATGCCTCCATCTAAGAAGATGAGCATGTCATCCACAAAGAGCAGATGTGTTAGATTGCATTGCTCAATGATCTTGAGACCCTTAAGCCTTCCAGCTCCTTTTTCTGACACAATCAGCCTGCTTAAGCCTTCCATTACAATAAGAAGAATCAATGGGGAGAGAGGACACCCCTGTCTAATTCCTCGCTCTGCCTAAAAGGAATGAGAGACTAATCCATTGATTACTGTTCCAAAAGATACATATGTAATGCAACACATTATCCATTTGATAAAAACCAATGGAAAACCCAGGTGAGTAAGGATCATCCTTAAGAATAACTAGCTGACCCTCTCAAAGTCCCTTGAAAGGTAAATCTTGAGCATCACCCATTTAAGCTTCTTCTATTTTATGGAGTGTAAGGCCTCTTGTGCCATGTCGATGGCCTCATGGATTTGTCGATTGTGTATGAAGGAAAACTAATCTAAGGATATGTTGCCCGATAGGATCAACTTGATGCAATTAGCAATGATCTTGATAATAATTTTCTATAGGCAATTACATAAGGATATAGGCCTGAAGTCATTGAAGGATAGCGGGTAGTCCGTCTTCGGAATGAGGGCTATATAGGTGGAATGTATAGGTTTGTACATTCTTCGTGATGAACTAAATTCCTCAATCACATCAGGTAGATCCGGTCGAATAATGTCAAAGAGTGTAAGATAGAATTTGACAGAACAACCATCTGGCCCCAAACTTTTGACCTTCTTAAACCACATCAGGGTGCGCTCTAGCTCCTCCATAGTAACAGGTTTTATGAGATCTTCCACGAAGTCAGGTTCCACAAATTTGGAAAAATACCCTGGAATGCGAATGATATCAGCTAGAGGTGTGCCTAATGGGTCTTTCAACAACTGATTGAAGTGAGTTTTACCTAGCCATGCTAGCTGATTATAAGTTTTAAAATTCAGACCCTGTTCCGTAGGCATCTGTTAGATATTATTGTTGGGTTTCCTTCCATTTACAAATTTATGGAGGAATTTTGTATTGCCATCCCCCTTGTAACTAGGTTTCCCTACTTCTGAGTCTCCAAGTTTCTTCCTGATCCAACAGACTCTTTGATCTCTGGGTTTCCAAGTCCACAAGGTGTAGTTTTGTTGCTATAGAGGTGTACCCTCTTCCTTGTTCATCCATTAGAGTGGCCAGCTGATTTTCAATGTCACTAAGGTTATGTTCCTCCTTTGCCTTTTTCCTTCTAGCCCAATCTATGGATAATTTGTTCAGTTTGATCAGGTTACTATAGAAACCCTCAGCCTTCCTATACACATTTGGTAAGGGATGGGCCTTCCAAAATTACAAAACTAACCTGAGATATTCAAGGTCCTTTAAACAAGTCAAATTAAAATTAAAAGGAGCCCTAGATTTTTTGTAGGAGCATGCCACTTCCAGATAAATAGGGGAATGATCTGATATTCCTCTAGTGCCCACCCATTGTCTATAATTTGTGAGGGAAGTAAGCAGATATTCATAAATAAGATACCTGTCTAGCCTCCTTTGTAGAGCTGCATCTCCAATCCTTCTGTTGTGCCAAGTTGGCATCTTCTTGTTCATAGGGACATCAATAAGACCATGTTTCTCCAAGAGGATGCCGAGCTGATCGGAGAGTGGATCCAGTTGCGAGTGGTGTCCCCAGAATTCTTCATGTCTGATGGAGAAATTAAGATATCTCCATAGAATAGTGGATTGGTCTATCAGGGGATTCTCAAGGAGCTGCTGCCAGAAATCCAATATACTGTGATTGGGTGTATAAATGTTCATAATAAAAAGATTTCTGCCCAATTCAGCTGAATATATATTGATACCCACGAAACCCTGACCTCCCTAAGCCAATGTAACCTTGATGGTTGAAGGGTTTATCCTGAGAACTAGATACCCAGATCTCCCATCAACATCTAGGGCTTGAAAGTTCCACACTGGCATGATAGTTAGAAGGGTCCTAATAATAATCTCAAAGCTACCTAGGGTTTCTTGAAGAAAAATAATGTCACAATGCTCATAGCTCAAGAGTCTCTTAAGGGCTAATCTTTTAGATAGAATAGCTAATCCGCTACAGTTGAAGGAGAGCCACTTCATGGGGGAACATTGCCAAGGGTGTCCGGTGCTCTAAGTACCCTTTCAATGATGTTTTGTCTGCCATGAGCTACATCATACCCAACAATCTTAATAGCTTTGGACATCTTGGAAGGCCTCCCCCAGGTGGGTTTATGCTCAACATTAGAGTGTGTGATACCCAATCCAAGCGAGTCAGGGATTTCCTGGTGTCGACAACGGAGGTTGTAGGAATGTGAACCCAAGGCAGATGGGGAAATAGGATCATGCTAGAGCCCTTGTCCAAAGAAAGCTATGGTGGTGGTGGAAAATATACGTAATTGGTGATAAAGTGCATAAGTAATGGGAGAGGTAACCAAACAAGGTGAAGATGAAGATGATGCGAATGAGGAAAAATATTGACTAAAATTTAGTGCAGAGGATAAGGGAGAACAAACTATACCTGATGTAGGAGAAGCCTTCACAACAGACGGGGATCTACTCATAGTAGGGGAGATTGGCGGCATTTGGGAAGCACTGGATGGATAAAAAATGACCTCAGCCACATCCCTTGGACTATATTTACCTATGGGCTGCTAATCCATAATCGAGTCTTCTATCTAGCAATGTTTGGCTCCCTTTGTAGTAGCCAGAGTAATAGGCATGAGCAGTGGACATTCCTTGAAAGGATGTCCAACCTTATGGCATCGTCTACACCCAAATGTAATTCCTTCGTAATCAAGATTTTTTCAACAAGAGAAATGCCTCTAATATAGGGTAATATTTTCTTCCAGACATTCTCTGGTTTCCAAATTAACCAGGATGTGAGCCATAGTCATATTCCCTAACTTTTCATAGGACTGATCATGTTTGAAATGGGTACCTAGTGCATTGCCTATGTGCTTAAAAATGACTGCAGTGCAGTATTGCATCGAACGGCTTAGTAATCGAATCCAAATCGGCCCCACTCCCATTTGTTCCCTTTCAAGATCAAATCAAGGATACCATCCTTTCAGTAGAACAAGGGCTAATTCGACATGCCAGAATCTAGAGAGTATCCAACCCGCGTACTCTTCCCTATGGAAATGAAGGGAAAGCCATCCTCATGCAGGCACCCAAATGGTGGGTAGTTATTTGAGTAAAGAACCCCAAATCTCCGAGGTCCAGAGGTGAAGTCTCTCAATAGTATAGTTTTGCTCTCGAACTCGGAACACCAAGACCTTCTTGGTAGTATTAATGACCTCCCCCATCAAGAGGTCTTCGCCCAAGGATAGGTTGATGTCCCTATCGACAGCTTTTAAGCACCTTCCTTTCTTTAGCTCGTCAGTTCTTCTAGCTGTCGGATAATCCCAAAGATGTCCACGTATGCCCTGGTTGACCATCTATGGGGTGGATAGGATCGATATAAGGTTTGGGACCAGGGAGCTGAAGCATCCGGAATGGATAAGGGTGCTAGGAGATGGACCGCTAGGGTTAAGGGTGCTACCGGATAGTGTAGGGATAGGGTAGCTAGCAGTCCTAGGAGGGGCGATGCTAGAGGAGGAAGGGTTGTAGGGTGGGGCAGAGATGTTGGGTAGATGGGGTAGTGACATGTCGAAAGTGGGTGATGGTTGTAGGCAGGTACTAAGGAGATTCAAGGTAGTCGGTGAATACGGTGGGAATTCGAAGCCATAGGCATCTTCAATGTTGATAGAGGGCGGAGGATGGGGCACAGATGGCCCATGTCGGTCTAGTGTAGAGCTAAGAGCTGATAGAGGTCGTAGAGATGGGAAAAAGGGACCAAAACCCGACATGGTGTGATGGCGAGATGAAATGACCTCATGGGTATTGGGGTCCTTGGTATATTCGACCTCGTCCAAGTCCATTTCAACTGACTGGAAAACAGTTGATGGTGGTTACGGATTGCGAGGAAGGCTGGAGGAGCACAGGAATGGAAAATGCCAAAGAGCCTATAGGAAGGAGTTAAGATTGGAAGGAGTCTGGCGAGCAGTGGAGGTTAACCCTAACCGTCAAGTGCCTAGAAGTAGTGCCATAGTAACTCCATTATCGCCAACCATCAAAGCTCCACTAGGGTTCCTTTTCCTCTTCATTTTCTACAATTTTCAAAACAATTATTTGTTTGTGTTCTTGTCTATATTTTTGTTTTTAATAATTTATAAAGATATAACAGTTAGGTGGTTTCAAATTTTAGATGTTTCGTCATGTGTATTCTAGTATAATACTATATTCCAACTTTGTTTATCAGATAGTATTTTTTCAGGAACCTAGCATGTGATATTTTGCCATGATATAATTATTTACTATTTTAGTATTACATTGACATGATCAATGGACATAGGGTGTTTGTAAGAGATTAATTGCATACATGAGATACATTTTGGGACTGTTTGGGTACACCAAACTTTATTTGTAAGATATTCAATACCTTTTCACGTAAACCAAACTTTGTGTATAAGATCTCTGATAAAGAGAGTTACTTGATTGTTACTCCAGAATGAAGTCTTTTCTCTTAGCCTCTCATTAATTCTATCAGTATTAACTATTTAACATGTTCTTTAATTTGTTTAAACCATCAACAAATTGTTGTTGTAGTTGGTGCATTTTAGTGGGAAGATACCGTTTTGTTTGAATGCTTTATTTATTTTATTTTTTACACAAATGTTCTTATGAACAATATTTCTATGGATGTCACGGTTTGTTAAAAGTGATGACTAATAAGTAGTGAGCACCTTATTCACATCCACCTACTCGTTCATTAAACTTTATATTGAATCACAGTGCAGGAAATTCTAGGGATGCTCCTCTCTTTAGTGCTCTGTTCTGATTACAGAAAGAATATGGATCTTGGCAATGATACAAAATTCCATGTTATGAGGGGCTGCAAGGATTTTTTGCATCCACTTTTAGGATATACAACTGGTTTGATTGCTTCTCTTGCTACATGAATCTTGACACGATTACCACATCCTGCACTTCTGTAATTTGTATTGATTAGAATCATGCACTTTAAACTGGATAACTTGCAAGTTAAAAATATATTTTTTTTGGCATCTTCATTGTGCTATGGTATTCCTCAGTTACAAACTAGAACGTTTTCATGTAATTTTCTACTTTGATATGAATTAACTTATATAGATTCCCTTTAAGAATCTCTTATTAGCACCCTTTTCAATTTTTTGTTGTCAGTCCACTCACTTTTTTCTTCCATTTTCTTTTTAGTATCCTTATATGAAATGGCATTTTTTTTATTTTTCGAATGGGTTATAGTTGTTAGGAAGTATTGAATAGTTTAGAGAATTCCTTCTTTCATGTATGAATGTAGTTGTTTACCTTTGGACACATACTAATAGAAAGTGTATTATGTCTCCAATTAAGAGATTTTTGGAATTTCCTTGCACTATATTATAATCATTATTTTGACCTTTAATAAAAATGAATGAGTACATCTTCCATAATTTTCCAGGGTTCTAACATTAGAAAATACTCTAACTGCATTTGGTTTCATGTATAAAATGTATTTTCCCATTAGATGCTACATGGTATTTCTGATACCCACCTCTAGTATTGTGGTCATCTAGATTCAATGAGTTTACACCAGATTCTTTGTTTAGAGAATTGAGGTGTTTGGATGTTTCTAATATTGTGTAATTGCAGTGATGAATGGACTGATAAGTTTGACCTGAGTAATGGTACAAAACTTTTGTTTAAGGTCCATTTTTGTCAATTTAACTTCATCCTATTACCATTGAAAAATTAGATCCTTCAAGGTCATGCACATTTGATCCAGAAGACCAATAATACCCACAAATGTTCGTTTCTCATTGAAAAATTGAACACACAGTGAGGGGAATTAGAAAGATTGACCCTGATTGTTTTATAACGGTCCACTATAAGTAACGTCTTAGAGTCTGTTTATGAAATATAATGCCCAGGAATTGATACAAAAACACAACGCTTCATAATGGTGCTTGTATCACCATCAAACCCTAAACCCCATAAGCTAAGTGGTCAGAGCAGTGATATCTTGTTTATGACTAGGTTGAGAAAACGTCCTCTTGTTGGTTTCAAGATCATTTTGACCTATATCATCGATCATTCCAGGGTGTACTTTTTCGAAGCCCCAAAATTGTCCCTCAGCATTGACCTCATGTGGATATGTAAAAGGTTCGTTGTCTACATTTCCTTTTAAAAATATAGTTCATGAATGATTTTCCACATGTTCATGAAGAAGAGAACACCTTTGCATTTGAAGTGATCCAGAGAGAAATTTTTTATTTGGTCAAGCTTGTATTTTTTATCAATTATTTTCATGACATCATTTCATTCTCGGAACTATATTTTTATATGTCATCGAGGGTTTCTTTATAGGTTTCATCAATCTTCTAGGTTGTCCAACTTTGTTATTGTCAACAACAGAGCCATCTAGAGGTGGAAATGGATTTGTATGACTGGAAGCTTTACTAATTGTGTGTTTATAACATACCCTTTGTTCATCTACCAAGGAATATCCAGCACATATCTCAATAAAATTTTCTTCCAGATGATTATTGATAGTAAAAGGAAGAGACTTCCCTATCCCATCAGGCTTGAGGAATAAATTCAGAATGTAGGTATAAAAAGTAACAGGACTGTCGGATTCCATGATATAGTACCTTTTAGGATTGAACTACAATATTAGCTATTTCTTCACTCAGATAATAATAGTAGTCACATTATTACTTTGTTGGCTTTGAAAATCCTTTTGAGTTTATTGACCTCAAACTGTAGGAAACCATGATTACTTCCATTTCTTTCTTACATGATCATGATTAACATCAAAGTGCAACGTGGGGGTTACATTACTCCTCAAACTCACAATGAAATGTTGAGGTGCCAAGTATATTACCATGAAAGTCTACAACTCCCTTAATTTCAATGTCTATCAAAATAGGATTAGTTTGATTGAACTATATTTCTGTGACCTCAAAAGTGTTTTTAGGATTTAAATTATCGGCAAGGGAAGCATGATATTCATCATCATTTTCATATGGTTGACCTTTTGGGGTAGAAACATGGTTTCTACCTACCTAGAACTGCATACGGATTGTATCATTGGTGGAAATATTAAAAAATTCTTCATTTCCTATGTTTATCACTTTGTCATGTAGGAAATCATAACTGGCATCCTCACAATGGTGAAAATTATTATCATGCTACTTGTTTTCATGCAAATCGTTCATAGAATCTAGGACATATACATCAACACATAGTTGTTCTTTGATTAGGATGGGGTTTAATGCAGGGCCACATTGGTCACAAGTAGCATGTCCATCAAGAACTAATCTTGTGAATTTGGAGGGTCTTTTTAAGTGATTCTGTTATCACCTTCAAGAGAGGTGGAAGCTTATTCTTCTTGTACATCTACCACAAGGTCTTGAAAGGTATTTTCATATCATTGGAACCTAGGTCCCCAATGCTTGAGAAAGCCCTCAATTAGACTAGAAATAGAAGATATTCCCTTTGGACTACCGAATCTAACCCAAACTTTTGTTTTTCCTCGAGAGAGTATAGAATTAACCTCATGCATAACATATATATATTCTTTTGAGAAGAGTATACATATTCTTTTCAATCCATGTCCTTTCCTTGTAGGACGTTGAGAGGGGTATATAGATTCTTCTCAATGGAAAACAAATTCCTTTGTAATACCATAGTGGAAGGATTGTTAGGCAATCTATATTCAAAAGAAGTCTTGAAGATAGTATCCTCTATCAAATCAACCAATGGTAGGCTTACTTAAAAGATGAAATTGAAAAACATTTTACTTCTTAATTCTCCCTAAAAAATAATTTTCAATCACAAAGACTAAGCACAGAGAATATTGTGTGACTAGTCTTTGAGTTTGGGTAAGCTAGTTGGTACCCGGTCAAACATGATCAATGATGATGGTATGTTTTGGGATTAGACATATTCTAGTGTGAATTCTATAATTCTACCTAGTACTTTGTAAATCCAAACATTTGTATAGGTTTACAAAGAATTCATCACAAGAGAAATCGTTTAGAACCAACTTAAACAAAGGTATTATAAAGTTTATACCCAAGCCCAATGATTCTAATGTGACTATGAGCTGGAAGCCTATCACTCTATTGAATGTCGCATGTATTAGTCTTACCAAAGCTCAATGCTCATAATCAAGCATATTCTCATGATTATTATCAAACTTAGGCAGACTTGTTTCATCAAAGGACAATTCATCATCACCAATATTATTGCAGTCTGTGAAGGCATTGAATGGCTGAGCCATTATGGACATAACATCCTTGTCATCAAAACCAGCTTTGAAAAAACTTACGCGATAGCATGTTATCCCTTTATTATACCTCTTGCATTTGAGCCAATTTCTCTAAAGTCTTTTAAGATATTATTCACCAAGACCTAACCTTGTGTCTCTCTTAAAGAGTGTAAACTAAAGTTAATCCTTTTAAAATCAAGTTGGAAAATAGAGTCCAATGTATGTCTGATATCTCATAGGATCAAGAAAGTTGTCATTAATCTAGATTCATCTGCACAAACCATATCCAAATAATATTTTAAATGGGATAAAACTCATTGCTCTAGAATGGAGTCAATTGATAATGTGTTATAGATTACTTAGGAATTTTCTACAAGGCCCTTAGCTCTAAACATTCAATGAGTGAAAACATATTGCTACAGGTAGAGCTCACAGAAGATGCCATATTTACTTAAAACACAAGGGTGGGTTTTGTTCAAGTCAAGCCAGATTTTTTAATTCCTAGGAATTCATTTTCTTTTAAAGAAACACATGAGGAAAATGGGATGTGCTTATCCAAATGTGGGAAAATAATTTTGGTAAATGGATTTATAAGCCCAAGACCTTAGCAGCATGATTTTAGATCTGTGCTAAGTGTTGAATTCTATGCATGTTATTCTTTATTGTGGGTGCCCTTGGTTGCTTCTTTGTGCCAATTTTGATAGGGGGATGAGTTTCAACTTTTAAAAGACTTAGGAACCTTTAATATAGACAAAGGGAATGGAGTGGCTTTGGTATCGCCAAAACATCTGTAGAACTGTGGTTTTGTGTACCTTTAATGTATTTGATGACCACTGTAAATTTTTGCAAGAAGGCAATCCAGTTGAAATGATGTCTTTGGTGCACCTTGGAGTGGATTTGAAGGAATTAGAAAGGCTTATGATATAAAAGGATAATTGTCACTTGTCCCAATAATTTAAGTTATTGATGTCATGCATAAAAATTGTTGTTATACTCAATATTCAACCAACATGCCATGCTGATTTTGTTTCTTAATGTATATTCATGTATTAATTCAACTATTTTCAAACTATTTTATGTGATCAATGATATGCAGAGGCACTTTCGTGGGTGATTCAGACCCCGAAAGGCTAAACTTGGATACACAGGAGTTTATATATAAAAGTGAAGATATGACAAGAAATAAATTTTATCATGCTCTAATAACCAACTAGGGTTTTGGTGACCAACCTTTTGAAAATATACACTAATGGTTCTTATGCGTATTTATATTCCTGTAGCATGATAGTTCCAATAGAATTTGATTTAGACAACTTCCAAGAAATCCATTAAGGTAATTTTTACACGTATTAGGTACAACTATAGACTATTTTATTACACTTTGTCTTGATGCTCTTTGTTTCTCACTAAGGATTAATGAGGATCACTATTTCATTGATAGATTTGTGCACAAACATTAATGATTAAATAGGTTATTTTAATGATACCATAGTTGTGCATATTTGTTCTGGTTAACCTTTTGTTCCCAAAATTGTTAGATCTCAGCAAAATCATCCTACACCTTATTCATCTTTCCACTTTATTTTCCCCGACAAACAATTCCCTATCTAATGCATAAGGTTTATGGTGGGCCACACCATCTTTAATGACGTCAATTTGTGTCATACATTATGAAATTGTGTTTCTTGTGTCACTTTAGTATAGGTGACATATCTGTCAGAGGTTGACTCCAACCAGGAAAATCCATTTTGGGATCTTGTTAATTGATGTGAGATATTATATGAAAGGTCCTGAAAGGCTTGCCTTGGTTCTATTGTTAAAATCTTAGGTCATTAAAGTAATGGTGAAATTTTGAAATTAGTGTACATGAAACAATTGTGTGTGGTGTAATTTGAGGGTCTCTAAAATGAAAAGTTGATAAGAGGAAAAACTTGGCTACATATGTCGTGAGAGAGAGATTGTAGGAAGTGAAAGGTTATTGGGAAAATAAAGATTCATAGGAATTGGAGTGTTTAGTGTTAAAAACTCTATTATGTGTTTATGTGCTTCAAAATACATTTTCTTTTTCTTTGTCTTTGTAATAAAATTGTCAATATCTGATTTCGTAGTATTTTTGTCTTATTGAATGATCTATGTGATCTAGCTTCAGTGATAGCATGATGCTAATTTGCTTCAATTTTGACCTGGCATCAAAGTTGAAGAATGTGTTTTTTGAAAGAAAAAGATTGATAGCTTTGAAATATCTACATTGAGAGAAACACGAATCACGAGTTAATTCATAGTGACATTTGTGGTCCTATCAAAACAAAATCACATTGAGTAGCAATCTACTTAACCATCTCTTCCATATGAGCCCTAGAACTCTTGTTTCTAGGAAATAGAAAACTATAAAAAATAACAGTTTCTAGCAATCTATTGAAACTGACTTTGTAGCAATCTCTAGTCAATATAAAGACCTATATACACCTATCATCAAATATAGACCCTGAGATATATTGACTGCTCAACAAATTATGAATATCAACAATAGATTTTATTGAAGGTTGAATATGCTATATGGATGTATTGTACTTCTGGAAAAATGAAGCCCATACATCATCAAGATGTACCCTGACTATCATACATAATCATACTAATAGTAACATATTCTAAATTCCCAGGATATCAAAGAAACTTCTTTAATATTCTATACAGTTTTATACATATGGAAAATACTTTGAAAACCTTGGTAGCTTTGCTTAAGCTATTAAGCAAGCCTTCAAACTTTTTATCAACAAGTCTTCCATCTTTCATCTTCTTCCACATGCATCTTTTCATATGAGTTATCGATACTATAAATCAGCTATACAAAGTTTTGACAAATCTCACTCAAAGACAAACCGTAGGCACCACCAAGAACATCAACTCTCAATCTTGATGTGCATTGTACTACCCTGAAATCGTTATTTTACAATTATGTATGCAGTAGTACTGAATCATGTATGGTGATCTCAATGTTAATACTTTCACAATTCTCAGCCTTTCGAAAATGCATACAACACCTACTCTCAGCAAATGTAATTATAAAAGAGTATTGTCAACAGAATATCTGGAGAATTAATTGAAGTGACCTTTCGAGCTATTGATTTAGAGACAATGGCTTGATATTTCAATCTCCAGAAGGGATATAGAAATATTCAATAGTAGTAAGCCACCAATCAATTATGGATGACCAAGTGAACAAGGTAATCATCATAGTGTTCCAAAGGTGATATTCACAAGATGAAAAGCTTAGGACATACTACCTCAAAATATATTTTCCAAATTTGAGCCACAGAGGTATTTCAACTAATAAATTTAGAACTTCAAAGATTGACACAATACAAGGGTGTGATCAACTTGAGCCCCATATGATGCTTTTGTCATTTATATTCATCCTCAGGATTATGCCATTTATATTTATATCATATACCAGCAGATATAGGGTTTACTGTGCTAAATACTTTACATTGTCAATGTTACTTCTATGCAAGGTTCTTGTCAATTTATAACCCAGATCTAAGGAGATATATTATAGATACTGATTTCAGGGCACTGAGATAAGGTTGTATTACAGGAGGAGCTATCTCGATCTAGATTATAGTTCAGACTACTTCAAATAATAATCACAGGTGCAAGATTGATTAGTATAAGTTAATGAAATTTGAATTATGTTATACTACAAGGTTACAACAGTACAAATATATTATAGACGAGAATTGTAGTCACTATCATGGGATTTGCAGAGTACCAATTTCTATGTGTCATACCTTATCCATTGTATCATGGCCAATATGGATTTTGAACAAACTATTTTACATATCAAGGTGTTGTGTAGACATAATGAGTCATTATCATGTGACTGGGGAGATTTGTAGTGATTCTTATGAACAACAGGTGGGCCAGAATTTATAGAATGCAAATCATAAAATGTGATTCATAGAAACAATGCAGGTTGAGGATATTAAAGGGATGAGACAATTCTATCAGGATGAACGGAGATAATGCCAATTATTGAGAGGGTTCAATGGCAAACAGTTACAACCTTCTTTCTTTGCTCCTGGACCACTACTTGACTGTGGACTATTATTTTCCAATTTTCTCATGGTTTGGACTATTATTCAAACAAAATATAAGAGTCACAGTCTCCCATCCAAGAGATCTTAGACCGGCGGCCTCCTGCTAGCATTTTAGGCTGTTATCCAAGGCTGTCAAGGCCTATGACCTACTTGTAACACACAACTGAGGCTGTGGCCTGTTGTAGGAGAGAAAAATCCAACTATGACACGCCCAAATATCACGTATTAGTCCCTCTCAGATGCGTGTTCCTCCTTGCTATAGTTTGGACCTATGAGAGATTACAAATAAGTCCCAAATACATGGAAGAGTGCTTGACCTAGCTGCGGTCTAACCTAGGCATAAGTGGCCTAGAGAGAAGGATTTTACACCCTCCACACTACTTACCAATAAGTTGTTGTAGCAACCCTGTTTCCATGGCTTGTAATAGAGGTGAAACACACCAAATGGCACAGAACAAAACCCAATGAGCATACCTCTGACTGCGGACCTATCCAACAAGAAACTCACTCTCATAATCAAGAGTTAAACTTCCCAGAAAATCCTCTAGCCTATGTCCATGGTACCTTAGACCTGCGAGTCTCTCCTAAGGAAATTGCACCCTAAATAGAGATAAACATCTTCATAAACTTGACTCTTGACACTTATGTCCTTGCCTTAGATTTCTACCTTTTTCAGAGGTGTGGATGATGCACTTGGATGTGTCAAAATGTGGTGAAAGGACACCTCTATATATAAAATTCGGAGGGAGCTCATGGGATGCAACCATTAGGCTTGATGAGTTGACATAAGGATGAGGCTAACCTTATAAATTTACTTGAGAGAACATAAATTTAAAAGCCCATTTTCCTTATCCAAATTTGGTGATATTTAGATCGATTTTGGTCTTATTGAAGGAAGGAATTTAATCTTTCAATAATCTCTCCCATACGAGTTGTCCAAAGTGGAATTTGGCCATATTTTCCAATTTTAACAAACCAACATGATGGAGTCTAGCTAGATTAACCCTCAAGTCGTGCAAGGAAATTTTGGGTTTACACACTTACCTTTTATAGGACCTATTTAATTCTAACAAACAAGAAATGATTGAGAATCAGTGGCCTTTGTCATTTTCAAATGCTGCAATGGATTATGAGTCCTCCGGCAATGTTCTCAAGCCAACTGTTACAGAAATAACAAAAAATTATCTTTGGTCATTTCACAGAGATTGTTTTCCTTTAGAAACAGAGAGAGATTGTTTTTACAATACCTTCTTTTGTTTGTGGCATGTAAGTAGATCTTGAGAGTAATATAGAATAGGAAAACTAGTTGGTAAACTTGTGACAAAGGTGAGTAACTACTTGGACACCAACTTCTAACCCTGCCACATTCTTCTAAGAACACTGGATCCAGAAATCTCCATGGCTACAACTACACTGATTATGTCATAGAAGTTGGAAGAACCAGAGATGCCATGGATGTGTAACTGTTAACATTTTGAAGATGATAGCACGTGTGTCTTTCAAGGTCAATTACCAATCATAGTGCAAACAACAAATTTTACCACTAATATAGTTCCTCAGTCATGGATATCAATCAAGCCTAGTTAGGCTTACTTTCTTGGTAAGGAAATGAGGTTTCATCATTTCCATCCAGTTTTCCCCAAAGAAAGTTATTATGTCAGTTTAAATTATTCATTAATTTCCCCTTTTACAAGAAAACATTTGGCAAAAATAGGATTTCACACTTGGGAGTGTTTTGTAGGATAGAGGGAAATGTGAGTGGGTATCCTAGTAGTAGATGCATTGGTCTTATCATCATTACACCACTTTTCATATGGATCTTCACAACAGACAATCACCATTACACTTTGTTGATTTATAAGCAATGATTTGGCTGAATGACTTGGTGAAAAGTCACTATGATATATGTCATTTATAGACCAAGAAATGGAAAAGGATTTGCCTTGTATGGATCATGCTAGAATAACTTAATTTTTTTAAAGATATGGGAATGATGACCTTATATTATTTGACCTATCAGAGATAGCAGAACAATGCCAAGAAAAGAAATTACACATTATATATGATAAGTGGGATCACCCATGACAATCTTTACTTCAACCTAATCTAGGTGAATTCGAGGGGCCTGCTCTCATAATTACTTTTGGAGAGACTTTTCTAAGAATGGAGGAAATATGCATTCTCCATCTTAATACTCCATGGAAACTTCTAGGTCAAACCCTTAGCTATGGTTCAGGCTTACTGAGTTGTTAGCTACTATGTGACCTTCCATTGATAGTTTGGTCCTTAATACGTCTTTGAACCCTAGTCATTTTATACCTTCAAGATCCCCAAGTGAAAAGATGTATTATTTACGAGGTAAAAATTTTCTTGGGAGAGATCAATTTCTTCCACATTTTTTTAGCAAAAATCTTTCTTGGCGCTCATCTGACTATATAATTATTTGTATGCCTTCGAAGTCTAACTCTACAAAATACACTGTTGAAAGTAGTGATTAGAGAATCGAATGATTATTTAACAAATTTAAAGATCATGGCTTTTTTGTATTGTTGGTTTTTATGTCAGTTGAACATGTGTTATTGTCAACTTTAGAAACAGGATTATCATTTCAATGCCACAAATATGTTGTCTCTGTGGGTCCCACATTTTCCATTCTAAGGAGTTTATTTCTTGAGAAAAAAATTGGAGAAAATTTCAAATATCAAATCTATTTAGTAGCTCAAGTTTTGCAACAAAATTGCATACTATAGGTGTATGCATCATTGAATATGGGAGAAAAATTACTATCAAATGGCTTGTTGCCATTACCCTTGGCTCCAGACAGAAAACTGTGGTGTTGGATAGGAGGTATATGTCTTACAACTTGGCTCAAATTGCTGGTTTTGCTACAAATGTGTCCCAGAATGCAAAAAATATGAGGCTTTGTTTAGATAATTACATCTTATCCCCCCTTCCATTGAATTTCTCGGTCAGCATGCTAGTGACAATCATTGCATGTTTTCTTATATGCCACAATGTGGGATGATATCTATTTGAAAATGAAGCCTTCGCAACTTCTTTAGGAAATAAACATGGCACACACAATCAACTTATTGCCTCTTGGAATAAGGAATTGATGGCTTTTGTTCATGATTCCTATGTGGAATTAATGGCGGAATTTTGAAGACTTAGAAAGGATCCTTTAAATTCACCTGTGGACTTATTAGTTGCTCAAGTTGTGAGTGGGATAGTGCGAATCTCTACTGATAAATTTTATTCATTTTGGCCACGGGAAGCCTAAGAGACTATCTCCTAATCAACTTCCATCTATTGAAGGTTTTATGAGTACTTTGAAAATTCTAGATGTTGAGTGGCAATATCTGATAAAGGGAGTTATAAGGCCTTTTTACTCACATCTTGTTGCAGTACTTGTTTGGAAAAAATGTTGTTGTTTGCTTGTGTTTGTGCTATGTGTAAATCTAACACATGTTATATTTTCTTCACCTTCCAATGTTGTTATTGACAACATGCTTCTATTTTGGCTCGAAGAAATCTAGCATGCACTAGATTTTTTTTCACTGCAATGTGGTTGTTCGCAATATGCTTTTGTTTGTGCTAGAAGTAAATATTACCATCTACTAGATTTCTTTTATCTACAAATGTTGTAATGTGTTCATGTTTGTGCTAGAAGGAAATCTAGCCTACATTAGATTTCTTTCACCCTTTTATGCGTTTATTGACAATGTGGTTGTATATGCATTAGAAGGAAATCCAGTGTGCACTAGATTTCTTTCGCATTGCAATGTTGTTGTTTGTAATTAAATTATTTGTGCTAGAAGAAAATCTAGTATGCGTCACATTTCCATCACCTTACAATGATGTTATTGGCAATGTGCTTGTGATTGCGCTAAAAGGAAATCTAGTATGTGCTAGATTTCTTTTGCCCTAGAATGTCGTTGGTAATATGTTTATGTTCTTGTTATAACAAAATCTAGCACGCGCTAGATTCTGTAGCCCTACAATGTTATGTGTTTGTGTTTGTGTTAGAAGGAAACCTATCACACACCGGATTTCTTGTGTCTTGCAATGGTGTTTTTGGCTATGCTTGTTTGAGCTAGAAGTAAATCTAATATGCGGTATGTTTCTTTCACTGTACAATATTGTTATGTGCTTGTGTTTGCGAGAGAAGGAAATGTAGAATGTGTTAGATTTCGTTCACCTTGTAATGTTGTTATTAGTGACATGTTTTTGTTTGAGATATAAGTACAAATAACATGTTAGATCTAATTCACCTTGCTATATTGTTATTTGACATATGCTTATTTTTGTGATAGAAGAAAATATAGCATGAGATAAATTTGTTTTACCCTACAATATTGATGTTGGAAATATGTTTCTGTATGATGGAAGGAATTCTTTCATGCATTGGATTTCATTTGCCCTACGATGTTATTGTTGGCAATGTTCTTGTGTTTATGTTAGAAGTAAATCAAGTATATGCTAGATATCTTCCACCATGCGATGTTGTTTTTGAAAATGTGATCGTGTTTGTGCTAGAAGAAACTCTAGAATGTGTAAGATTTCTGTTACTTTACAATGTTTTTGTGAGTAATATTCTTCTATTTATGTTATAAGGAAATTTAGTGTGTGGTGGATTTCGTTCACCTTATAATATTGTTATTGGAAATTTTCATGTGTTTGTGCTAGAAGGAAGTATACCATGTGCTAGATTTATTTGACCATGTAATGCTGCTTCTAGAAATATGCTTATGTTTGTACTAGAAGGAATGATATTGATTGTTAGCTTTCATTTGAGGTGCAATTTTGTTGTTCGAAATGGGATTCTACTTGTGATAGAACGAAAGCTAGCACATTATATTTCCTTCATAATGAAATGTTGTTATTAGAAATATGTTTGTTGTTATGCTAGAAGGAAGGTTAGAATGTGTTAAATTTCCTTCCACTTGCAGTTGAAAATGTGTTTGTGTTTGTGATAGAAGTAAATCTTGCATGAGTTAATTTTTTTTCACTATGCAAAATTATTGTTGGAAATGTGCTTGTATTTGTGTTAGAATAAATTATAGAATGCACTAGATCTTTGTTCTTGTGCCAAAAGGAAAACTTTCAGGATTTCACCCTCACCAAGGTTAGTGCTCCAATATTCTTCTTAGCAGTGCATTTGTGATTATCAAAGAAGGATACCTAGTGATTACTAAGTTTCTTCTAGACACCATTACACTTATGCAACTAATTATCTAGGAGTGACATTTTTTAAATAATCACGATGGTTAAAGTTATAGCTTTTTATGTGCCTTTTTATTGAATTTGGAACAATTTATGAAGATCAATGATAGTGCAAAATAATCGTATATAAATACATGTTATTGTTGGCACTACATTAGGTTTCCTTTTGGCACAAATGCAATAATCCAATCATAATTATTTGATCCATGGAGAATAATGTGAGCTTTGTATAATTTTGATGTTTATGAATAAATGGCTTATTGAGGTATACTATATTTTCCCTCCAATGCAATTTCTTTTCTTTTAGAAGAAAAATGAGAATTATCTAGTATTTACAGTACCAAAGATTTTATTTGGAAGAAAACCTCTAGTTTGGCTTTCGATTATCAAGTTCAAACATCAAACATCTTCACTAAGTGAAATATAAATATAATTTCTCCTTCTCATGGGGATTTTAGACATCTTATATAGCATAAATCTTGGAATTTATTATATTTTCCAAAGGACATTGTTTTGGTTCTTCAAATTCTACAAATTTCTTAGGATCATTATTCATACACATACACGAAGACTACAAGTGTCATTTCTAAAGTTGAATAAGAACTTGGTGGTTTGATATGAGGTTATATTTTTCATTCTATGATACTATCTACATCTCTAATTATCTGGCCTTCATATATATTCTTTTGTGTAATTTGTATGTAAAGTAATTTTTGGTAGTAGGCACTAGATGGTGGGAAACAATGCTTCATTACATACAATATGAATACCATACTATTTAAATTATTGCATCTACATTACTTTTTTGTAAGTTTTGTTTCTGGGAAAATATAAAGTCACATTTTACATGGTTCAACCTTTTAATCACATGTTACAATTTAATTTTTGTCACAGAATTGATACAGGCTACAATGGAAAATATAATTTTGGAAAAAGGGGACTATGTTGATCTCCTTATTAATGATCAGGTCATTGGGATAGGAAGGGTCGAACATGTAGAGTCTAGAACTTATTATGTTGGAGAAAGGGTTAATGCAGGTTATGTTAAAATTTTCATAATTGCTATCACTCAACCACATTTGACTAATGAGGATGTTAATCAAAGGGGTTATACATCCATGGAAGATCATAGACTTGAGACACAACATAGGTAAATCAAAATATTGAGGCATGTGTTAAATATTATTGATAGTATAGTAAATGTTGTGTTGAGTAAGTATTAACCTTATTTACATTCTTTTATAGGTGCAAATGTTTCTTCTACATTTTCTAGTGGAGACAAGGTAGATCTTCTACAACATGGATTGAAGTTGGGTCAGGGCTCCATATTCAATACAAATCTTGGGCATAAAGTGCATAGAAATATAGTAAATAAAGGATGAATAGTGGTTAAAATTGAGAAGTTGTTAAAATATGATGCTCCTTTACCACATCCAACATGATTTCAGCATACATTAGGGGGTGCATTAGAATCTTATGAGATTTCACCAAAATTATATTTGGAGCCTCACTGTCATGATCATGCCATAAATATTCCCCAAGGTAGGGTTAGATTCATACGTACAAAGGTTTCTCTTACACATGAATTCATGGGAACAAGCATGTGCATTTCGAAAGGAATTCTAGTTAATGTATGCGAGGAGCACATTGTTGAGGGTGAAACACTAGGTGAAATGGAGTTTGGTGGTTTTTTGGAAGAGATAGATGGAAATTGTGAGATATAAAGAATTGGGCATAAGTCTATATACTGTTTGGTTAGATGTCCAATAAATAAGTTGGTGGACAACAAAGGTGTGATATTAAGTATGAAGGAAAAGTTCAAGTAGAAACCCAATGAAATGTTGGCATGGGATGTTACAGAGGACACAAATCCCTTAAACAAATGGGATGGGTATATTTGTAATGAAAAAGATATAAAATCAATTGATATGCATGTAACAAGGCAATATAAAAGGATTAAATGACTTGTGGCTACAAAAAATATTGTAAAATGTCAAACAAAAATAGATGAAGCAAAAGCAATTCGACTTTTGGTATTAGGTGTATGTTGTAGAAAATATTGTCTTCAACATTTGGATAGGAAGGCCATTGTAGGTGCTACGAGGGGTATGAGACAAATAAATAAAAATGGTATTAGGGAATTTGTCTTGAATTAACTCATGTCAAACACAGTCATGTGAAAGAGCCATGGCCATGGCCTACCACCTATTGCTAGAAATGTAAAGGACATGAGATTTAATGGGAATATTATTTGTAAGAAAGCTCGGTATAAGATACATAAGATTCCTCAAAGCACATTCTCTAACTACCAACATTATTTCCAACATGGATAGATCAAAGCTATTCATGGTAACACCAACACATGCAAAGCACGAGCTCACACAAAGGCAGCCATAGAAATATTGCACAAATTGTAATGGATAATTCAGAATTTTCACCAAACCAAACACGTCAAGGTGAAGAAGATGGAACGTATTCTCCTTTAAGATTTCCTCCTTCAACGTGCACACAAAATTCTTTGTTAAAAGAGATCAATGAGGCTCTTCAAAATCTCAATTACCCATCAATATCATAGTCAACAATGAGCAAGATCTGGAATACTAAGTTTCGAGATGTGGCATTTTAAAAGAACACCAACTTCAGTAAATGCAGTGAATGTGTTGTGTTGAAAGCACAAATGAAGTCAGAAACTACAAAAGAGTTGGAAGAAAAGGCATGATGTAGGTTGAACAACCATAACAATATTGTTATGTGTGGAAGATAATGCTACTATGTCCACAAAATTATGTTAGAGTGGTTTCCAAAGGAGTATTTGAGAATTATCCATGATAAAATGGATGAAACAAAGACTTCAATCCGAAGGCTACGTGTCAAATCAAAATCTATTATAGGAACAAATTTATGTTTGTCATTGATAGGTATGCTTACACATGGGCATAAGACAAGAGGTTTTGGTCATTTCTCTTTACCATTTATACATATGGAATCACAATTTACTATTACAACCCTTGCAAAGTGCTTAAGGGACCTTCAAGACCCACAAATCGATATGTATCGTGATCTACTTTATGAAAGTGGAAGTTCAAGAAACCCAATTACGAATGCATTACTTGACACCTATATTTAATAAAAATATTATGTGTACAAGGATGGTTTTCTATCTCATGGAAGATTAAAAAGTCAAAATGTTGATTTTAAACCTCTTCCTCGACATTTGTTGTTACAGTTGGACAATGCAGCACGTGATAATAAGAATAAATATCTTTTCATGTTTCTATCACTTTTAACTTCACTTGGTGTCTTCATCACTATTGAGGTTGGGTTCTTGCATATGGGGCACACCTATGAATACATAGATGGAACCTACAGAAGAATATCTTCCAACCTAAGAAGTAAAGATATATATTCTTATCCTGAAATGATGGATACATATCGCATAATTGAAGAAAATCGAGTGTTTCCACCTATACTTATTGACAAGGTCCATGACTTCAAAAGTTTCCTTAATGGATACACCAAGGAGGGAAAAAATGCACTAGTTGGACATCTTAGTGTCCAATATTTCCAATTTCTTTTACTCAATGATGTTTCAATACTAAGGTACAAAGAATCAATTAGAGATACTAAGTGGTCAGAAAAAGTTGAGTTATGGAGATGATGAAGGTTGACCTATAATTCCTATAGGGAAGACATCTTTCTGAGCTTCCAAACAAAATGATGTCTATTTAAAAGAACTAAAGGAAAGGATAACATCATACATAAAAATGTGGAAAGACACTATTGGGAATGAGGATTCACCAACTGTTACAGAGGAATGGGAAAATAAAGTAGTGTATTGGGAAAGAGTTCTTGATACATTAGGTGGAATCTATAATGATCATAGAGTAATAGATGGAAGTGATTCATCTTCTAAGGATTTATATCCCAACAAAAGGCAAATCATTGATTTTTATTGTAATGCACTCCATGTAATCTCAAGTATTATGGATGGATATTTTGAAAATGCAATAGATGAACAAATGTATCCTGGATCCGAATGAAACAAGCCAAAGCCAACATTCAATCTGATGATTGATGTTGAGAAAGGAAGGATGTTGCTAGTTAGGTCAGGAAATGAGGATGTAGGAGAGATAATTTTGATGGTAAAATCCATCTCAGATATCTTTAGGGATGATGAAATTGGGAATCTTCATGTAAAGGTTTACTAGTGGAAGCCTATGTCAAGGAAATACAATGGAAATTTTTTAGAGCAATATTGGATACCAAATCGTGATGACACAGAGCTTGGTTCTATTCGAGTTAATACCATAGTGTGGGCATGGATGCCAAAGAAAGAACATTGCAAGAACAACTATCTTAAGATTAGGTTTATATGAATCATGAATGTAATTTTTTTAAAGGATCTATTAATATACATTCAGACAAACTTTTCAATATTTGTTGGATATAAAATATTATCTTCATATTATTTTTTGAGTTTTATATTATATAGTATTTCAATGCAATGATGTGTTGATACAAATTACATGACATTACCATAAAATATTTAAGTTTTTGAAGTTTTTTTAACAAACATGACTTCTCACCATATCAAATATGCATAATCAAATTCAATAATACACTTAAAAACATCTTCTAAAGTTGGTATATTAAAACAACAATGGGGTACCTAATTAGTATTCTATTTAATATAAATAATTTAAACACTTAATGAATAGATGCTAGACACTTGTAATAAAGTTTGAAGTCAGTTTTCCTTAATATTCCTTATTATAATTGATATAAATCAAATTTTCTATTTTGTTGCACTCTAATTTATATATACAAAAGAAGTTTGATCATTGAAGAACACAACTAGACTTATAAAATATTTCGTCTTATAGATTTTGAAGTGGTGCCAACATTGTACTATTATAATAAATTTGTACTCAAATTAGGAAATGTAGTTAATGTCAATTTAAAATGGTTAATAATAGTAAGAAAAACGATATTAATATATTGTTAAAAAACTTTATAGGTAATTTTTTTTTACAAAATCTATTATTCATGAGTCAAATTCAATACATAAATATAAATATTAATGATAATAGAAATAATGTAAGGAATCTAAGCTTTAGATGCATGTTAATATGTTCTTTTCAATACAATATCCTTAAACACTAAACATTTGTAATAAATAGTTTAGCCAATTTTCCCTCTTTCCTCTTGTATTTGAAAATAATCGAATTGTACTACTTTGTTACTATTCTAATTCATGATTGATTTTAACCACTAAAATGATTAGTAATTGAGTCGAGAGGCTCATTCTACAACCTAGTATGGGGAGATGTGTAAGTTTGTATGTCTGCATGTGCCCCTTTAAAATAAAAATTAAGTTCTAAATATAAATATATAAAAAATGAATATGTTGTAAAGTAATTAGAAGAAAAAAATGTGTGGATTAGATGTTTAAATGTTATACTTTTCAAAAATATTTAAGCTAGAGATTCAAATAAACTATTTGAAGATCTATGTTAACTACTTTATGTCAATATCAACTTCATATATATATATATATATATATATATACATATATATATATATATATATATATATATATATATATATATATATAAAACTAAGTTTTTATGGTTAAAATTTGTATTGGTGTTATGTATATTCTATTTAGCATTCAAAAATACAGTTTCAACAATGAAAAATAACACATTGTTTTTTGCACTCTAAAAATGTTTGCACGTGAAGAAATTTGATCCCTACATTCATACATAAGATGGATCTATTTTGATATATATTGGACACATTACTATGATCATTTTTCATTAAATAATTATATACTTAATATATATCTTGCATATTAATCTATTATTCATTAAGCCTCAATCAACTTAGTTTTTAACACAAAAGTACAAATAAGATTTTGGAGGCAACGCTGACAAAGATCTACAACACGCGGCTGAATGACTAGGATGTATGTGTACCTGTAGTACTTTGGGCTTATAGTACTACTTGTAAGAAGCTGACGGTTCAAACATCATTCAGATTAGTTTACAGGGTCGAAGTCGTAATGTCGATCAAATACATTGTGCCTAGTTTCTACATTGCAGCTTTGATGAATATGGAAGATTGAGAGGCCTTGGAGGAATGGCTCGTGTAGCTCATGGAACTCGAAGAAGACAGATTTTGGCAAGATTCCATCAACAATTACAGAAGGAATGTGAAAAATCATGCCATGAACGACACATCAAACTTCACAAATTCCAGGTAAATGATCTTGTCTTGTTATATGATAGTAGATTCACTAAATTTCCTGATAAATTCCATATGCATTGGTTAGCGCCATATATTGTCAAATAAATTACAGATGGAGGTGCAATTTAGCTCGCGAAGATTAATGGGGAACCCTTCGTAGGAAGAGTGAATGGGAGCAGATTGAAGTTGTATGTAAGGGATCTTGCACAATGACTATATGGCAGCAGGATAGTCTTAGTGCTCCAGGCAGTTGCAAGGGAGCACGGGACTATAAACTACATTGTCAATCTTGGTGGAAAACACATCAAGTAGGCTGCACGGAGAGTGACAAAGATACAACTAGTGAGGTTGCGCCAAAAGGAAAGGTATTGCCTAGCCCAGTAGGAGAATGATCGTTGGAATTACTATTCATGACTTTACAGCTAGAAGATGATTAAGTGGAGTGGGGTGGCGGCAATTAAGATGAAAATCATTTAAGATATATCGCCAAAACAACATTTATTATTTGAATTTGGGCGAACGATCGTATTTGAATTCAAAATCCCCTATAAATTTTGTGTTCCCATCCAACAGAGAACACATTATGCTCTAAGACTTGTTGTTGAATTTTGTTGTCTGTCGCCTATGAGACACATGTTTTGGGATGATTTCATTCCAACGTCAACATTTTCCAAATTACCTGAGATAAACTGAAACCTTATTCTTGAGTAAATGTCTGCCACAAGCCCTGCTGAAATTGTTAGTGGTGGCGGTGTTGTCTCTGATGCAGCAACCCAGGAAGTTGAATGTATGGAAGCTCCAGCTGTTGTGCCTATGGCGCCGAGGTCACCTAGGATGAAGCACAACGATACCTAAGAGGCCTACCAGAACACAAGAAAAATAGAGGAAAGATAAGAAACCGAAACGAGTAGTGGACCTGGAGGCAGAATAATTCTAGGGAATGGAGGATATTGATGCTGAAGGGGTGGTAGCCATGACGAGGCTGCGAAAGTATATCTCTTCGCAGAAGGGAAAAGCATAGGCAATGAAGGACCTTGATACCAAGAAGTTCATAGTATCCATGCCCCTACTACCTGAGTAGGTCCCCTTTGAAGGTCCTTGGCTCACGCAGATCTTGTTGCCAAATATGGATGATTGGGACCTCGCAAACCACACTAACTTTCCACATTTGGTGATGGATAAATTATGTGAAGGATCTATTACAAAGAAACGTGTGTTATAGTATTAGAGCCAATGGAAGGGATTTTCGGTGTTGAGCAATCATGGTTGCTCAATCTGTTGTTGCTGCCACATTATCACCACATCCCCATTAATATGATATGTGTGCACCAGCTCCTCACGCTAGTGCATGATGGGTGCTTATGGCTAGGAGAGCCTATCCCTATCATGGACATGTTGATTCACAAAATCACGTAGCTGCCTTACAAAGGCACGAACCCTACCAAGGTGTTTGGAGGGAAGCCAGGTGCGAAAGAGCTTGCAGATAAGATGAAGAAGGATAATGGCCTCCTCAAGAAGTCACGAGGGTATTCCATTCACTCTATTACAGAAAAAGAATTTTAATTTGTTGCCAAGATTTTAGCAGGAAAGGTTATGAGAAAATATCATGCAGAGGATGTTCTGGTGCCAAAAGTTTCACTTGCAGTGTAGTGTACCAAAGGCGTACAATTTAATTGGGCCAGGAACCTTTGTTAAAAGTTCCTAGAGAACTACCAAGAGGCCCGGGAGGAAACAAATTCATTCCGCTACGCTTGGTTTCTTCTATCAATTGTGCTCGTTACGTGGAGATTCTCAAAGGATAGCCAACTTCCTCCTCTCGAGGAAAGATTCTCGAAAGTAGTGCAATTCACCTCTTTGTGGTCTACAAATGATGTTGCGCACATTGCAAAAACAAAGATATTTTGGACTATCATTGAAATGGATATTCATATGGTATTCAGTCAACATCCAAGGTTGTCCCCAACTTTGTTCACATAGCTATCAGCCTATGTGACGTTCAAGGCTGACTTCCACCGATTCTATATTCAAGCATGAAAGGATCTAGAGAATAAATGGCACAAGTTGCCATATTTGGTGTTGGAAACAAACGTGCAAGAGGTTGTAGGGTTATGGCCTACGGAGTGGTGCACCTCATCAGAGTTAGGTGTTGGAACAAGCATGGTCGTGGAAAGTTCTGTTGCACAAAAAATAAAGGAGGATGCTTAGAAAGTTATGCATACCTTAGCAGAATAGAAAAATAAGGAAGCTATAGACAATGCTTGCCTAGAGAAAGAACGTATTGTTAAGGAGAAGACGAAAAAAGAAATAATGAGTCACAGAAAGTTGATAAGTCGCCTCCACCAAAGACAAAGGAAGAAGAGCTTTTAGCCAAAGGTGGAGGTGTCCATGAGGGGTAGAGCACCTCCTTTATTTTGAAAAGACATGTCACAGAGCAGAAGGGTGAAGCACTAAAAAAGAAAAAATTTGATAAAACATAGGTTGATCCATGGTACTGATAGAAAGCGATCTTAATGAGATCGATTATAAAGTCAAGGATAAAATGATAGAAGTGTTGCAGTAGCTTGAGCAACAATATATGCAAACGCTGGGGAGAGTCCAGAGGGATCTGTGCGAGCTGCAGATTGAGACAAGTAGAATACAGCTGGGCACTAAACAATAGAGCGTGGAGCAAGCAAGCCTCACCTTCGAGACAAGCCAAGCAACAGAGCTAGTCAGGACCCTAGATCTGAGAACTATTCCATTTCCAGACGAGTCCATTTGCACAAAATCATCTAATGATTGTATTATACTTAGTACAGTAAAGGATATAGGACTGAATATAGTAGTGCTCTCCAACGAAACCCTCCACGTGCTGCATAAGGCGGTGGCAGATGAGTTGAGAACCAGGAAGCAGTGCGTAGTTCAAGTCTAGAGTCAGCAGTAGTGGAGGCCTGTAAGATAGTGACTGAACTTCACATCCCAAACGATGCACAACTTGATGCCAAAATTAGTTGTTGGTGTGCGCAAGGGTAGAGCAGAGGTTGGATGAGTAACTTTCGAGTTCAACATGAAGAATGCAGATCTGCAGTTGAAGTTGCAGCCCACAGCTCCCCTTAAGGTCCGAGAGCAGTGCAAAATTGAAATTAAGGAGGGCATGGCTACCTTGGATACCACAGTCACTAACTGTGCGACATTGTTTGAGTAGGCTATGGAGCTATTGACCAATCTGCAGGAGGATCTAAACCTGTAAACATTGAACACAGAGGTAAGCAATATGCGACACCAATATGATGAGGTCAAGGCAATTGCTTGTAGCATAGTACCAGTGCAGTGCCTTGCGAAGTTACAGGAAGGAACGCAACTACTGGCATAGATAGAGGAAGCATGAAAGAAAGAGGCCTTGTTAAAGGCCAGGTTGAAGACTTGGTTGGATGAGGCTTATCAGGTCATGATCTCCATTCATGATAAGCTTGAGGGATAGCAGAAGATGTAGTGGATGGTGCGGCTGGAAGTAGAAGGACTAGCCACAGAAAAATCAGTCAATGACGTTCGACAGGCAGCGACATAAAGTGTTGTTGAAGTTACAATGATCCACGTGGAGTTGGGGGATCTTCGCAGTAAGATCATGATGCTAGCAGAGTGTGTTATGAAACCAGCTCAAGAAAAGATAGAAAAGATAGATCAATGCCTTAGAATTCAGCCTCTTCGAGGGGGCAACCTCCTTTACATTACATAAATGAACAATTATTTGATGATTCAAATGACAAAACCTCCTTTCTATATATAAGAGTCTAAGGAGTCACAATATAACTCAGGCGACCTAACAATAATAATATAAAGCCACAAAAATAACAATAGAGGGATTCTATGGGGCACAATAATAACAATATGGGGATAATAGGGGCACAACAATATTAATAAGGGATGCAACTACAATAGTAATGGGGTAATCACTAGTATTATAGGGACCCAACATGCCCCTCTGCTTCAAGAAAGTGTTGTCCTCAACACTTGAGTAGTTTTGGATGCTTCTGTATGAAATTCTCATCCTCCCATGTGGAATCTTCAGCGGATAAGTTCTTCCACTTGATAAGATACTATGAAATTGATCGATTTCGTAGCTGTCAAGTTCTTGTTTATGTGACTACTTCCAGTTCCAATATAATTTTTCCTTCCTCGTCAAGTTGTGGCAATATTATTTGAACTGGGAACTTTTCGCCTATAACCTTGTTTAAACATGAAGCATGGAAAATTGGGTGCAATCAATAAGCTGTAGGAAGTTCCAATTTATATGCAATAGAACCAATCTTTTGCAACACCCTGTACGGACCATAATACTTTGGTGATAATTTATTATCCTTATTAGCTTGCTTGAGGGACATTTTCTTATATGGTTTTAGCTGTAGGAATACCCAATCACCTGCATCAAAACTTCTTTCGCTGCGATGTTGATCTGCCTATTGTTTCATTCTATTCTATGCCAACACGAGGTTATCCTTTAAGAGTTGGAGGACTTGTTGTTGATGTTCGATGTGATGTTCCATTGCTTGAACCTTGGAATTTTCTCTTAAATATGATGTGATGGATGGTGGCTGATATCCATCAAGTGCCATAAATTGGGTCATTTTTGTTGCTGCATGGAAGGAAGTGTTATACCACCATTCAGCCAGAGGCAACCATTTTGACCCATTGTGTATATTTATTAGATAAAAAGCAAGGAAGATATCCTTCCAAACATTTTTTTACTATCTCAGTTTGCCCATCCAGATTGAGGATGATAAGATGAGCTATGAGCTAACTGAGTACCAAGACAAGAAAATAATTTTGTCCAAAAATTTCTAGTGAAAATGGGATCTCTGTCACTTACAATAATCTATGGGTTTCCATGTAGCTTTTGAATTGTTTCCATAAATGCAGTAAAAACTGTATTGGCTTTAAATGGATGTGATAATGCGAAAAAGTGTGCATACTTGGTAAGTCTGTCAACTACCGCCATGATGACACTCTTTCTCTCAGACTTAGGTAAACCTGTGATAAAATCCATTGAAACCTCCTCCCAACATTGGCTTGGAATGGATAAACATTGTAATAGACCCTGTGTCTTAATTGTTTCAACTTTATTTTGTTGGAAAACAAAACATTCCACCACAAATTTTTGAACATCCGATTTAAGGCCATCCCAAAAAAATTCTTTCTTAACCCTACGGTAAGTTTTTAAAAATCCTAAGTGCCCTCCTAAGGGAGAAGTGTGCAATTCCATAAAAATCTTTTGCTTTAGTTGGGAATTCTTATAAAGGTATAAGCGATGTTTGTACCATAAAGAATGATTTTTCCAAAATGTATCAGACGTACTGGAATCTTGTTGTAACTTTCGAATAAGTGCCCAAACTTCGTCATTCTTCCATTCCTCCCTTTCTTCATTTATCCAATCTGGTTGGATAATAGAAATGGCGCACAACAATGCTTCCACATCCTCATCATTTTTTGAGAGTGCATTTGCCACCACATTTTGTTTCCCTTTTTTTTAGATGATTTCAAAGTCATAACCCAACATCTTTGTGACCCACTTTTGTTGCTCTTCAGATGATAATATTTGTTCTAAAAAGTATTTAAGGGTATCATGATCTGTTTTTACCTTGAAGTGTCTTCCCATTAGGTAGGGTCGCCATTTCTTAAGTGCATGGAGTATTGCCAACATTTCCTTCTCATAAATAGCTTTATGTAAAAACTTTCCATTGATTGGACGACTTTCAAAAGCAATGTGTCTTTCATCTTGCATTAAAACAGCACCAATTCCATTTCCTGAAGCATCACATTCCACAATAAAGGTTTTTGTGAAGTCCACTGTAGCTAAGACCGATGCTTGGCACATTGCCTCTTTAAGATGTTTGAACACCTTTGTTGCTTCTGGAGTCCATGAAAATGCATATTTCTTCAATAACGTTTTTAGAGGTTCTGCTATTCTCCCATAACTCTTAACAAACTTGCGATAATACCCTTTTAACCTGAGAAATCCTCGTAGATGCTTTATGGATGTGGGGATTTTGCATTCCTTAATGGCTTTAATTTTTCTAGGGTCTACCTTAACTCCTTCATGAGATACAATATGACTTAGGTATTCCACCTCTTGTACTCCAAAGAAACATTTGGATCATTTTGCATATAATTGTTTCTCCTCCAATAGTTGTAGCACCCTGTCAACATGTTCAACATGATCCTTCCAAGACTTATTGTAGATTAGTATATCATCAAAAAATACTAACACAAATTTTGTAAGGAATGGTTTGAAAATGGAATTCATCAAACCTTGAAATGTTGAGGTTGCATTGGTAAGGCCAAAAGTCATGACCAAAAATTCATAATGACCCTCATGAGTTCTAAATGTTGTTTTCGGAATGTCTTCAATCTTCATTCTAATTTGATGATATCGTGAATGAAGATCCAACTTGGTGAAGTAAATTGATCCATGCAATTCATCCAATAATTCATCAATGACGAGAATGGGAAACTTATCTTTAATAGTGAGCTTGTTGAGCTCCCTATAATCTGGACACATGCGCCATGATCCATCCTTCTTGTGCACTAATACTACTGGAGCAGAGAAAGAACCTTGACTCGGTTGAATTATACCAGCCTCTAGCATTTCTGCAACCATACGTTCAATTTCACTCTTTTGGGCATAGGGATATCTGTACAGCCTGATGTTTGGAGGAACACTTCCTGGAATCAGATGAATAGCATGATCATGATCACGAATAGGTGGGAGATCTTTGGGAGTCTCAAATACCTTGGAATGATTGTCCAAGAATTTTTGGAGATCTGTACAAATAGATGATTGCAATGTGGAAACATCTAGCGAACATAATTGTGCAATTACACCTCTTTGTTCCTTTTTTATAAGCTTTGTCATACCGCTAGAGCTGATCATCTTTCTCGGCTTCCCTGCAATACCCCTTAATTCAACTTCCTTTCCTTCCACATAAAATTTCATGAAAAGTTCTTGAAAATTAAAAGATATTGTACCCAAGGGTTGTAGCCATTGGACTCCTAGTACAACATTAACACCTCCCATTGGAATGGAGAGCATTGGGCTAGTCAATACATATTCTCCCATCGATAGCTTGATATTATGGCACTTTCCAGAGCAATTTATTGTTCCTCCATTTGCAACCATCACATGACACTTTGGTGTTGGATATAAGAAGAAATTCAATTCTTTTGCTACCTTACAATGAATAAAATTGTGGGTACTTCCTGAATCAATCAACACTATTACCTTTTTCTTCTTGATTTGTCCTTCTATCTTGATGGTTTGAGGAGTGGTAATTCCCACCAATGCATTACAAGATATGGTTGGATTCATTTATTCTTTATCTACGCTTTGTTCCAGGAGTATATCCTCTTGTTTTGACCTTTCTTGCTCCTTTTCTTCTTCCTCTTCACAATCTATGTAGAATAATTTCTTCTCACCACAGTTATGACCTTTAGTGTATTTTCCATCACAACTATACCAAAGCCATTTCACTCTTTTTTCTTCTAGTTGTTGTGGTGTCAACCTTATAGGTTGTGGAAGACTAGGAGCAACAACACTTCCATCTTTATAGTTGTGAGTGGTATGCTTCCTAGTTGCCATAATTTTGCTTTCCATTTTTCTTGCTAACCTGAATGCCTTCTGTAATGAATCAGGTTCCCAAAGGTGAACATCATGTTGGATATTATCCTTTAAAGTCCCTATGAACACACCAATCATATGCTCCTCTGGAATATTTTTTACCCTTATGTTCAATTTTTGGAACTCCTCAATGTGCTCCATTATTGAACCCTTTTGTTTGAGACTTATCAATTGGCTAAAAAAATTGTTGCTTTTTGTATCCTCATAATGTGTTGTCAATTCTTCCGTAAAAATTGCCCAAGTGATAATTTGTTTACGAGGGCAAAGCCATTGATACCATAAAGACTGATTTGGTTCCAAATATAAAGTTGCAATACGTACCTTTTGTGTGTTTTGCACATTACTGAGATCGAAAAATTGCTCCATCTGTAATATCCATGTTGCGGGATCCTTGCCATCAAACTTCCTCATATCGATTTTTGGAATATGGCAGGTCTTCTATCCCACATTAGAGTCTAAGAAATAATGATTAACATTTCTTTTGTTCGCATCATGAGTTTCCTTTACTACCTTTTCACCATTCCTAAGTATTTCTTGTAGAAAATTTGTCAAATTTGTCTTCAAATATGCCATGTCTCTCTTCAAATATGTCTTCAAATCTATCTTCAAATCATTCATCTTAGCTTCCACACCCTTTATCTTAGATTCCACGCCATTTATCTTAGCTTCTGTTAGCTTTTGTGAGAGTGACATTTGTTGCACTTGTTCTTGTAATTTTGATATATCATGTGGCATTTCTTCCTCTTCTTCATCAGTCATGCTAGAGCTTTCAGGTTGCTTACTAGGTGTTTACATTTTCTTTCCTCGAGCATCAATTACCGATAATAATGCTTTACTATGTCCTTTGAATTCCTTCAAAATAAAATTTCAAACGAAGCTTAAGAAAAAATTTAAAAAAATCTACACACCTTTTTTCACTTTGTAGGAGCTCAATATTGCCTCTGATGTATCTCTGTACTTTCTGATCATCCAGTTCCAAAATTGTCACCTGTAGTAGCCCTCCGTGTCCTCTTTCCAATGCCACCAGTCTGGCCCAAATTGGATTCTCCAAGGAATAGTTATGTGCAATCTCCCACAGTGACTTGATTATAGAATAGTTCAGTAGAGAGAAATTGTACGACGTGCCATGAGTCACTGTTTTGACCTTTGGCTCTAAAAGATATCTACAAGAAACTACAGTCTGTCCTCTTTCTATAACTTCTTATGAAATTTCAATCCGATGCTCAGAGAGAAGGTTATGACAATTTTCCCCAGGTCACCTGTTTGGAATGTAATTTAGGAGTCTGCAAAAAGACTGACTTCCTCGGATCATATCTCCACAAATATAGCGCGAAAAGCTCTGAAATTTGGACCCGAGGTTCAGCACGAAATGGGGTTTTTTTAGCGTCTGAAACATCGCAGAAAAAAAGTTATAGCAAAAATTCCACGATGACCTATTTGGAGCAACGAAACCCTAGAATCCAAAGTTCTGATACCAAATGTTATGAAACCAGCTCAAGAAAAGATAGAACAGATAGATCAACGCCTTACAATTCAGCCTCTTCGAGGGGGAAACCTCCTCTACATGACATAAATGAACAATTCTTTGATAATTCAAATGACAAAACCTCGTTTCTATATATAGGAGTCTAAGGAATCACAATATAACCCAGCCGACCTAACAATAATAATATAAAGCCACAAAAATAACAATAGAGGGATTCTATGGGGCACAATAATAAAAATATGGGGATAATAGGGGCACAACAATATTAATAAGGGATGCAACTACAAGAGTAATGGGGTAATCACTAGTATTTTAGGGACCCAACAAAGTGACTCAAGGGAGAGTCATAATCTTTTTGTTGGGGGCCCATTAGGATGACATCCCTCGAGTTAGTTTGGGATTAGATAACCCAAATTTTGGTACAATTTTGTAAACTATGTAAAGTCTCCACTATTTGTGGACGTGAAGTGTGTAGATGATTAGGAGTGAAACGGGCTTAGCCCCTTGTTTTGGATAATTTTTTAGTTGGTTTTTCATATTCACACATGGTCCACGGATCATGGAATTGTATGAAAAACGTCTATAATAGTGAGTCTTAGCGAAAGGAAGAAGTAACTAGATAGAACTAGGATAAAGAATTGGGTTGAAGAGTCTAGTGTAGGAGCTAAGGTAGGAAGGCTCTACTTCCTACGCTTAGATAGAGAAAGAAAGGCTCACAGCTGAATGCAGGGAGGCCTAGGTAGAGTCTGTAGTTGAGTGCATGGATCCCTACAACTGTGTGCACACAGAAGTTTGAGTCTATAATCTGTGAATTGAGATTAATAAAGACAAGTTTCTTAAAAATTATTGAGTATTTATGTTCATGTCTATTTATGTTATATGTTGTTGATTAATGAGCTATTTTATGAAATATTTATTGAATGCGACACAATTCTCTTGAATAAGTCTTAGTAATGTACCCAACGCATGTTTAACACACTTCTACGAAGTTTCTAGTAATTTCCCTTATGTTTTCTAATGGATTAAGTAGATGTATGCGAATGCCAAATTAGGATTGTTTTCTGATCCCAGTAGGTAAATTAATTGTTAAAGGTCTACAAGGAGTAATCATGGACTTTCACGAAGATATCAAGGTTTTTTAACAGAGTTACAGTAATGCTCACTAAGGTTTTATCGATTTGTATGAAGGGAGATCCAAGGCAATGAAATACATCACACTAGTCACTCAATGCATAAACTTGGTTCTTGCAACCCCCCATACTGCTTCGAGTGAGAATGCAATCTGTGCTATGTGGGTTGTTGCTGAAATGACCAGTAGTGTAGGGTTTTGTTGGTTGGTGCAAATAAATCTGAACCTAGGTCAGGACCCCCTAATCCATCATCTAAGAATGAAACCATTCTCATCCTATCTCTCATTATTGCCATTCTTATCAACCTTTTTCTACGAGATGAGAATTGGTTTTCTGATTCCATTATCACCATCTTCTTGGTTGATCATAATATTTTACTTTGTTGTTTTACCCTTTCTTGAGGAACTACTATAATGAGTGCTCTTATTAGACAACCTATTGACCTTTCATGTGTTTTGATTAGTTCCATCATCACCAGAACCAGTTTCTACCCTTTATACCACTTCTTCCTCTAACATGACTCATATTCCCACTCTTTTTAGACTCCCTAAACATGAAAAAATTTCCGAGAACTTACCTTTTCGAGCTTGTTAAAGAAAATGAAAATGTGTCTACTCAATCTAATTTTAACCCTTTTCTATACTAAGATAGACTAACTATGAAAAATGAATACCTTAGTCCAATAAGGCTAAGAGGTTCTCTTGGGTATTATTTTCTTCCTTTTCAAACCTAAGGGACTATCAATGAAAAGGAACATCTGGAGTTTTATTTTTTTCCTCCTTTTCAAAGTCTCTAAACATGAAAAAGATGTCAAGTTTTGGCCTTCGTTGTACTTGTAAAAACATCAAACAATGATGGAATCATCATTTATTATGGGACCGAACCACTCCTTCTCTCGGTTTGTTAAATATTCTCAAAGGAATTCATCTGATGGATTAACTTACAGATCTAGAATATTTTATCGTCCTTGTGGAAATTGGGAAAACAAGGCACTCCATTTCTTAATGGCATGGAGTCACTCCTGAACATGATACTCTTCCACTTCATCTTCATGGTTGTTGGATTGGGAAATTTTGTTGTCTTTTAGTTTATTATACCATTTGAAAGTGTCCGCTTTTGGTTTTGGGTCAATGCTACCAAATTCATTCTGTGTTGGGACTGTGTTCATGAGAAGTCGTTCAGTAAATATCTGGTACAATACTCTTGAGCCTTCATTCCATGTCTACCTTTCCTGATCCAGTTACATATCAACATCATTTTTATCATTCTTTCTGAAATCATCATACCTATTTCATGTCATGAATGGGGGATACATCAAGGCCCTCCTACGATGGGTCACTTCCTGTTGATATCAACTCATTATCTAGGAAGTTGACTTAGAAATATTCCTTGGTACCTCAGTTCTTGTAGACATTAATGGAAAATTTCCTCCCTCTAAGAGACAATTTTACATCATTGGAGTTTGACCGAAATATTTCTTGTGGTGGTAGACATCAACTCATTTATTCGCATCATATAGATTATACTAGTGTACCTTGAGAACCATTAACATAATTGGTGGTTTCTCTCACATCTGTTAATGGATTACATCATTAGCTAGTAATGAGATGGTCTATACCATGTTCAACGTCATCTCATTGATTCAAATGATTAGACTCATACATTTGTTGGTTGTGTGAACGAAATAGAAAACACCACATCTAGTTTCATCCATTTGGGTTTCGATTTCAGGAGTAATACAAGATCAAAATATATGATGGCTATAATCATACAGACAATCATCCAGTCATGGGTCCACCATCAGTCATCCGTGGACATGTATTTTTGTCATTGTACATGTAGTTTTAGCTTTTGTGCGAAGTATGGTTATGCCTCTCTCAACAAAGATATCATGATGTAAATCTATTGTAACATATAATAATCTTGTCGATTATCCTTGATCCCGATTTGTCACAAGGTAAAAAAGTTTAGTCATTAGCTATCATTTCTCACTTTGCATTGTAGGGGTAAATCTGTTATAGGCCATTTTGTCACATATGGTTAATAGGCCTACAAAGAATATCATTCACATCATTTGAACACTTTTTCATTGTCCCTACACAAAGGCCTAAGCATGACTCTTTCTAATCCCTAATTTTTTGCCTGAAAGCACCTTGTTTCAGACATTTTAAGGACCAATGCACCCTTGAGCCTTCTTGTCCAGTGTTGACTACTAGGTTTCCCTACTCTGCACTTGCATTGATCACCAACAGGTTATTCAGTGTTGGGGGTGTGTTGATTCTAGAAATTTTGGAAAACAAAAAAGAATCTCAAAGCTTCCTTTTCCAGAAGCTTCCAGGATCTGTTGTAATTATTTACCTCAGATAAAGTCTCAAATCCTAACCTATTCTACCTTGGATTTTTCATCCCTTATCCCTTGAGCCGATCCTCCCATAAAGAGTGGATCTCAAGGCTAGATTGGTAAAAGGATAAGAATTTAGGAACTACCCTTTCACCTATATATTTAATGTCATCCATAGGAAAGGGGTTGGATTTTGGAGAGTGATTCTACCATTATGCCGAAGATGTGAGAGATATCATTTTGTGCACTAGGGTGATTAGAGTTGTAGTTTGTGACAAGGAAAGAACAAGCCAACTTGGAGGAGATGTTCTACAAGATCATAACCTATTTTTGGTTGTAACTCACTCCATTTCTATTAATGTAAATAGTTCTTTGTTTTCCTATATATGATGTTATGGTTTCATGTATTTCAATACCATGTGATCTATTGAATAAAGTAATTAGATGATGCTACACAGATCTCATAGATCGTTGGATTATGTTGCCTTATTGTGTAGGTTCTAATTATATTGATTGGAGCATAAAAGACAAGAAAGGGGTGAAGCATACAATAGACTCCAACTAGGCTTAATCCCATTATCTATTTACTTTAAGGAAAATATTAGTCCGTTTCTAACTTTTTTTGCTTTAGGTTAGTCCACAGGGCCTAGTGAATATACTTATGTTTGCAATCATAGATTTTGTATAACAGTGGGAGTAATGTGAATACAAAGAATAGTAAGAGTATTGAATGAAATTATTATATTGTTTAGATTTGGTTCTTATATATTGAATGATATTTGTCTCTCAAATAGATACTCTTAATTTTTTTATATATTACTTATCCATATTCGATGCTTTGTTCATTCTGGTATCTAGTGGAATAGTTAATTTATAAGTGAAATTGCAGAAGGATGTAATATTGACTCTAAGAAGAGGTTAATACATTATAAGCCTCTTTGCAAGCTAAATTTGATAAAACTGCTAGTTTTAGTGGGTTACATTTTAGGTGGCTAGCATTAGCACAAAGCGAAAATAGTCATGTTGATGGTAATACATCCTAGTGGCATTATACCTCATACCCTAGTTAATAGAGACATATATTTATGTGTTATGTTACCATTCTCGTTAACTTAGGTCTATTCACTAGACTAGAAACCTATCTTATTCATTCATGATGATCCTAAATGCTTTATTGCTCAATTATCATATGTCGCTTACTATAATTAGGCTTTGTTTGTTGATGTTTCATCAAACAAAACAATAAAAAGTGTGAGGTGCATGCCTTTATTTACCCAATGGCTCTATGTTCAATTAATAAAAAAATGTTCAATAGAGCTAAGTTTCATTAGTAGACATTCAATCAACTGAAATAATGAAAATAATGAGATTCAACTTTTTTTTCTTCTAGAGGTCATGTGGCCGCACAACATAGTAAATGATTATGGAAGGTTATAAAAAATTGTGTTATGTTAATTGACAACTACATTATATTCCAAAGAGGAAAGAAAATACAAAATCTTCATTGCTAGCCTTATGGCCAATTAACAAAAGTAGAAGACAAGATTTGTAAGTCGAGTTAAACATCAATATTAATTCATGGGAATTTATGGAATTTGTACGACTATATATGAATTATATAAACCAGGAAATTTTCAGATCACAACTAGAGGAGATAGAGAGGAAGGGTCGAGTATATTGCACAAAATATGGGGATTTCCAAGATTTAGATTATGGGTGATTCCGAGGTGGTAATTGATTGGGAATCAAGTAAAGACAACATCTAGGTGGTTAATGTAAGGCCTCCGAGCTGCGGTGCGATGGGCGCCCGATCGTGCACAAGGGCACGGGTGGGCAGAAGTGCAACGAGACTGTGACAATATGCGACGATCATACGAGTTAGTTGCGACGTTATGTGTGACGTTATGTGTGACGTTATGGAGAATACTTATACGACTAAGTATGAGCGTGGGCTTTTATATGCGATGTTGAAAGGTGTATGAAGGCCGACTTATGAATGATGAACATGGGCTTATGATGGTGGTTTTGGGGGTCGGCCATGGGGCTGCACACCCCATGTAAAACCACACTAAAATGCATATAAGTATAATGTGAGGAGAGCTCATTCACACCAACGCATTCACTCTTATATCTTCGTAGAGGACAAGAAAGTGCGCAGAAAAGGTAGGGAGATGCGCATAGCTCATGCGCTCTACCCTTAAGAGAATTGCACACTTGGTTTTAGTCTTGGGTGAGTCGAAGGTAGGGCAAGGTGTGCCCGAGTGGATTCTAAGGTACGGGTTTTGGTGTAGGACTTGGCAGAGGACTTTAGGTGGCTCGGGTGAGCACCATCCTTTGTGCAAGAGGTGCACAAGACTATTGTAAAGGCAGGTGGCCTATCTTTGTAAAAATTGGTTAAGTGTGAGACTTGGTTCGGCCAAGTCACACTTGTTGTAAAATCTGATATTCTTGATATAATATTATTGTTGGGCAGACTGTTCGGGAGTTGCCCCTCCCTTTATACTTGTGTATTATTGATGTTCTCGGTTTATTGTTCATGGTTGATGATTGAGAATGTTCTTTGTTAAAGTATAAAGGATAACACTTATTCGGTTATAAGAACACAAGTTAAGTATGTTCATGTTGGAATAGGCATAACCCATAAATGTTAGTATTGTTAAAAAGAAAGCGTTCGGTGGTGCCGCACCTCGCTACAAGCGGTTTGAAGATCACCGCAGTTGTAGGGGCGTGACAGTTGGTATCCGAGCTCAGTTGCAGCTGGTGAGCAAAGGTTGCTCATGACATGGCAGATATGGAACTCAAGGAACTTGATGATCTTCAAGAGCTCTTTGATGAAAGAGCCCAGTTGAAAGCCGAAATCAAGCAAGTTGAGGAAGAGATAAAGAAGACGCTTCTTGGTAAGAAGGTTGTTGTAATTGAGTAGGAGGAGCTCGAATACATTGACAGGTTGGGAACTCACTACCGAGACCAAGAGAGCATTCGGGAGCTAAGTTCCATGAACCTGGTCAGTGGACACTTGGTTGGTGCACTTGAGAAGAACAAGGTGGAAGGAAAGCTTGAAGCGGGTCAAGCTAGACCGGATCCAAGTTCCCTAGAAGAGCCAAGCAAGGAGGTGAAGTACCTTAAGAGGAATGTCAAGAAGGAACATGAGCCTATTGACACTTCTGAGGCCGAATTCTTGAAGAAGGTTGCTGAGGTGAGACACAAGACAAAGCCAACAGAAGGAGGTGATTCCTTGAAGCCAAGTTTTGTGTAGGTAACTGTGAGAGGGAAGAAGTTTGCAGCTTTGGTTGATATGGGAGCTACTCATAGCTTCTTGAGTAGGAAAGCAGCAAAGTCCTTTGGGAAGAAGACAAAGATGCAAAGGGAATGGAGTGCTTTCAAAACTGTCAACTCTACCATTAAAACAGTTGATGGTGTATTGAAGGACACACACGTGAAAGTAGGACCGTGGTTCGGGAAGTTGGACTTGCGAGTTGTAGACATGGATGATCATTCTATGGTGTTGGGGTTGGACTTCCTCGTGCTAGCACAAGCCATGCCAATGGAGGACCGGGACATTCTCTTGATCACAGCTGAAGGAAAAACCACAATGGTGCCTATGAATAGGAGGAGGTGCTTGGGTTATAGACCAATGATGAATTCTATGATCGTATATCCCTAAGATCCTAATGTGAAGCACGAGGATGAGGAGCAAAGACGACTTGGGAGTATTGTGCAAACAAAGGAAAAGAAGTTGGAGGACTTCATACCAAAGGCTGGGAAGAAGAATGGAGGAAGTGAGAAGAAGGTCTCACGAACTTGGAGACACTTGATGTGGGCATCTTCTACTAAGGATCTTCACAATGGAGTTGCAAATGAAGAAATCCCGAGTGCTACCTCAAAGGCAGTGGTTGATGAAGGTTATGAGGGTAGAGATCTTGCCGGGATAGTGGACTTTTGCAGGTATGCCATGGGCATATATGATTTTCAGCTGACAAAGGACAAGCTAGGTGAGCTTGGATGTACATGTGAGGAGATTGAGGCTGTGCACAGATACTTGAGGACAAAAAATCAATCCGATACATGGGTGGATGAGAGTGAGGGAGGGAACTTCCTGGCTTTCCTCTCTCGATGAACAACCTTGGAAGAAGGTTGGTGTGGAGGCCTTGGTAGGGAGGAACCACACCACCTCTATAAGGGGCCTTGAGAGAAGGCTTCCTTGTGATGATGATGAGATGGTTGAGTGACCGAGTTCACTAAACCGAAGTTTGAAGACATGGAGCATGGTAGAGACCTATGCAAGGACATTGTGTGGAAGCACTTGTGGAGATGTCAAGGGACATCCTAACAAGGTGCTAGGGCAGGAATGTTATGCAGGAGGACTTGCTAGTGTAACATGGGAACTTGAGGATGGCACATTGCAGATGATGGAGAGGGCTTCATGGACCTGAATGGGGCACATCAAGAGTTGAATGAAGACTTGAGGGTGTCACATTGCAGATGATGGAGAGAGCTTCATGGACCTGAATGGGGCACATCAAGAGTCGGGTTGATATGGACAAAATGTTGCAGATGAGATGGATGGAGTTTCCATGGACCTGAGCATGGATTATGGAGATACATACCTTGGTATGGTGAGCTTGGTGGTAGTGGTCATTAAGCCGAGACATAATGGAGAAAGAGTCTCCACGTATGTTGCAAGGATGTTTGCCTTGTGTAGGAAGGTCGACATCCTGAATGATGATGATCTTGGTGGAGAGCTACCGAGATGGTATGTTGTCGAGGACGACAACGATTTCAGGTGGAGGAGAATGTAAGGCCTCCGAGCTGTGGTGCGACGGGCGCCGGGCGGGCGATCGTGCACGAGGGCGCGGGCGGGCGCACGGGCGCGCGGGCGGGCAGAAGTGCGACGGGACTGCGACAATATGCGACGATCATACGAGTTAGTTGCGACGTTATGTGCGACGTTATGGAGAATACTTATACGACTAAGTATGAGCGTGGGCTTTTATATGCGATGTTGAAAGGTGTATGAAGGCCGACTTATGAATGATGAACATGGGCATACGATGGTGGTTTTGGGGGTCGGCCATGGGGCTGCACACCCCATGTAAAACCACACTAAAATGCATATAAGTATAATGTGAGGAGAGCTCATTCACACCAACGCATTCACTCTTATATCTTCGTAGAGGACAAGAAAGTGCGCAGAAAAGGTAGGGAGATGTGCATAGCTCATGCGCTCTACCCTTAAGAGAATTGCACACTTGGTTTTAGTCTTGGGTGAGTCGAAGGTAGGGCAAGGTGTGCCCGAGTGGATTCTAAGGTACGGGTTTTGGTGTAGGACTTGGCAGAGGACTTTAGGTGGCTCGGGTGAGCACCATCCTTTATGCAAGAGGTGCACAAGACTATTGTAAAGGCAGGTGGCCTATCTTTGTAAAAATTGGTTAAGTGTGAGACTTGGTTCGGCCAAGACACACTTGTTGTAAAATCTGATATTCTTGATATAATATTATTGTTGGGCAGACTGTTCGGGAGTTGCCCCTCCCTTTATACTTGTGTATTATTGATGTTCTCGGTTTATTGTTCATGGTTGATGATTGAGAATGTTCTTTGTTAAAGTATAAAGGATAACACTTATTCAGTTATAAGAACACAAGTTAAGTATGTTCATGTTGGAATAGGCATAGCCCATAAACGTTAGTATTGTTAAAAAGAAAGCGTTCGGTGGTGCCGCACGTCGCTACAAGCGGTTGGAAGATCACCGCAGGTGTAGGGGCGTGACAGTTAGCCTCCAATCCATGCTCACGTCAAGATTGAGAGACCATATGGAGTTTCAAGTGGATTCTTTTCACCGTATTGTAAGACAAATCAACAATGCAATTCACAAGGTCTCCAAAAAGGCACTCACCCTTGATGCATGAACTCTAGTTTCTCTAGAGTTCTCAGAAAGTCATCTCTAAGGTGGTATGACCTTCCACCTTTTAAATCCTTGAGTGAATAACATGTATTGTAATTTTGATACTTTTGAGCTTTTTGGTTTTAGGAACATATTTTTAAGCTGAATTGTAAGAAAGAAATGATATATTTTTAAATTATATATTTGGGAAATAGAGATGCGTTTTCAATGAAATTTTCATTGAATTTTTTTATAGTCTAAGTCCAAATGGTTGTGCTAGGATACTATTGGAGTCATCCTCTTACTAACACTACCAACCGTGAAATATAAATCATTTTTCTTTAAAATATGAACTATAAAAATTAACAAATAAGATAATCAACCTCAAAACCTAAAAAATGATTAAACATATTTCTTTAAACAATTATAAAACACTTAGATTTTTTTTTTTCAAATAATAATCTAAATCTAACTAATTTAAAATAGTCAATTTTAGCCAGTAAAACACCTTTCCAAACAGCATTAACTATGGATAAAAATACACTACTTAAAAATCATTTCTATGAATTGTGCACACGTGATCAATATAAAATCTAATCAAAATTAATCTTAGATTTTTAAAATGTTATAAAATTTGGTGTGAAAACACTCCGTTTAATTGAAATATTCACAATAATTTAAAATTAAATATATAATTTAATATCAAATATATAGTTTTAATTGAAATATCCTTATTATATATTAAATAATTTTGAAAGTAGCTAACACAAAGCTAAAATAATAATTTGAAAGTACTTAAGAGAAAATTAAAATTTTAATATGAATTATGATTTAAATAAAAGTATTGTAAATTTAGTTAATGAGGTTTTGGATAAATGGTTATTAGCGAATTTTTTCATGTGAATTTATTGGTTCACTTCTCAAAGGATTAAGGTGATATATTGGACATGTTCCTGATGTAAAAATATATTGTAAATTTCAATTCATTTAATGAAACAAAAATTAATAAGTCTATCCAACCAAACCAAATATATATGATTGTCTTTAAACTTTCTATACTCTAGATACCTTAAAACATAACAAACAACATAGATACATGGGTAGAAGGATCCTATCGACCCTAAAGATATGAAAGGTGTGTATTTGATCCCTTGTTTGTGTGGGGCCCCCTATATTGGGGAGACGGGTCGCTCCATTAATCAAAGGATTAGTGAGCATTCAACGGACCTTAGACATAGGCGAACTAAGTCTTCCGCTTTAGCTGAGCATGCTGAAAAAACCAATCATCATGTCTGTATTGAGGAGGCTAGTGTTATTGCCAAGGTTGCACACTTCCATCATCGGGAATTTAGGGAATCGTTGGAGATTAAAAATAGGCCTAACAATCTCAACAGAGAAGATGGCTGGAGTAGGTGTTGGGTCCTCGCTCTCATTTCTTATTCATTTTTCCGCCTCCTTCATCCTTCCTTTTTTTTATTTATTTATATTTTTATTGTTATTTATTTTATTTTTACTTATTATTATTGGTTTTATTTTTATTGGTATTTGTATTTGTATTTGTATTTATTTATTTTATTATTATTAGTGTTAATATGTATTTATTTTATTTATTTATTTATTTATTATTATTATTATTATTTATTTATTTATTTATTTTTATTTTTATTTTTATTTTTATTTTTAGTTAGTTTATTTTTATTTATTTTTATTTTTATTGTTTTTTATTTTTTATTTATTATTATTATTATTATTATTTTTATTACTTTTATTTTTATTTGTATTTTTATTTATTTATTTGTTATTTGTATTTTTATTTATTTATTTGTTATTTATTCATTATTTTATTGATTTATTATTATTATTATTATTATTATTATTATTATTATTAATTTATTTATTTTATTGTTATTTATTTTATTTTTATTATTATTTATTTTATTTATTTATTTTTTATTATTTTTATTATTTAGTTATTTTTATTCACATTTAACTCGTATTCACATTTAATTTATTCATAGAAGTGGTCCTTTGCAACTAATTTACTTTTAAAGTATAATTAACTTATAAAATTTTTAACTATTTATTAATGAACTATTACCACTAATTTAAATTATTTTTATAACTTATCTCCTTTTTATTAAAAATGTTTTGATACCCGTCCATTAGTCAATATTAGCCGTTGGTCAAACTAGCCGTTGGAGGATTTGCTAAGTCTATTTAACATCCTAACCTGTATCTGTTTCTTCAACTTGTCCTACGATGAACCACACTGGTTGGTTCCAAAAGCGTATTTTCGCCAAAAAAACTTTTGTAAAACAACATAGATTTAAAATCTTTTTACATTAAAAAAAAAAAAAACCTACAGACATAACTAGACATAACTATCAAACTAGTGATTATCAAAAACTACAAACATAACTATCAAACTAATCATTATCATCAGAGTCCACCTAAACTGAGTCCTTAGCATTGGAAGTCCTTAACAGTGGGATATGAATGGGGTATGCTCTTCAATGCGAGGCAACCTACCAAAGCAATTGGAATTAGAGTTTTTGGAACTCCTTTTTAGTCATGAAACTTGTGAACTGAGGCTCTTTCCGGGGGAGATCTGCTTCCAGGATTTAGGTAGAATACAAAAAAATATATATAATCTTATAATAATTAAAAATATATATAATTTTATAATAATTAAAAATATATATAATTTTATAATAATTACACAAATATATAATTTATAAATGTGAAGGAAATTCTGAAATGATATTTTGTGATGCTTTCGTTGTTCAAGTGACCAATATGTAAAATAAAAAAAAGAAAAGCATGAATGATGTAAGTAACAATGTGTCACCCTGTGGGCTCAGCGTTTGGACCTCGCTTTACAATTGGAATGTTAAGTGCCGTGGCTGCATCTATAACCTTCCGCAAATGTATACGCAAACAAATATTTTTTTCCTTCTTGAGAAGCCCAATCGCATTGCCTCAAGCTTTCTTGCTGACGGTGCCTTTCCTCTCTCCATCCCCACAACTACTAAATCTGTCAGAACGAGAGATGCGCAAGGGCGAAATTCACCTAGATTCTATAAGTGGCGCCCCAAACCTGCATCTGTAACCTCCCCCAAGTATACACAACCAATTTTTTTTGTCCTGCTTTGGGAGGCCGATCGCAATGCCACTTGCATCATTGCTGTTGCTGCATTTCTTCACAACTACTAAAATCTGTGAGAACGAGAGATGCGCAAGGGCGAAATCAAGAAAGATTCGATAACTGGCGACCTTATGTCCCTGGTCAACTAAGAAGTATCGTCGCAACCGGAAAAGGTCAAGCGCAAGAACGAAATCGAGGAAGATTCCATAACTGGCAATCTTATGTTCCTGGCCAACCAGAAACGTTCAACTTAATCCAGCCATCTCACCAACAAAATCAGGACCGTAGATTAAAAATGCCTCATTTCTTAATACATTTTGCCCCAAGGGAACCGAACCTGTGAATCGCTGCGTTGCCGCCGGCGTAATCATCAGTCTCACAGCCGATGCCCGCATAGCTCTTAGTTACTAGTATATTATGAGATGGACCAAAATTCAACTTCACCAGATGCTGGAAATTCTTGTGGAGGCGTAGCTTCTACCGTGCTGTATTCGTTGGGTACTGGAATGATATTTGCAATCTTTTTGTCACTTTATTATTTCTTCATATATTGTCGCTACGGAATTTGGTTACTTCATCCACGAAGATGGGCTAACCAGCGCGCCATCGCCCTCCATACTGCCGGCTTGAACCATGACGGCGTTGTAATTGGGATCGAGGAGGAGATCTTGAATTCCATCCCCAAGATGCTATATTCCGACAAAGTCTGCCAATCCTTCAATTCTGCGGAGGGAAATGAATTAGACGAGGCAGGGGATAACAAGTGTTGCTCGATTTGCCTGAGCGATTACAAGGAGTCGGAGGTTGTGAGGATTATCCCTCATTGCGGTCACATGTTCCACATTCATTGCATCGACAAATGGCTTCGCCAGCAAGCAACATGCCCCATCTGCCGAACTTCTCCTCTTCCTTCCCCGAGCGCCATTTCCCCCGCGCTAGAGTCCGCTCCAACTACTATTCTCCCAGCACTTGATCATGAATCGATCCGCCCTTTTCCAGTATGAGGCTGAGGTTGTACTGTAACAAAACCCAAAAGACTGTTCTTTCACAAAAATTCTTTGTGCTTGTCTACGTTTCCAGATTATATAGATATCTCATCATTCATCGCACGGACACACGGGGACCCGTCATTTATGTGAACTTAGATAGAATCTTGTAATGTTTGCCAGAAAGTTTAAATTTGTGGGAAACTTTTTCCCTCAAGAGTGGTTATTTCAGACATCTTAGGTTTTTGCTAGCGGTAAATCGCGTGGTGCTTAACCGTCCATTTGCTGTTGCGGTATGGGAAGCTGAAATCATGTGTGTCCTTTTGGATCAACTCTAGGTCATAATATTGCTCTTTACTCATTTGGCTTATTTTGGAGATGGGGAATGCAATTATCTTTAACCATAAATATGTTGTTATTAGAGATGTTGTTATCAAATCTGTGGCTTATTTCTCCAATCCGGGATGACTGGAAAAAATAAATCTCATAGAAACATCCTACTTAGAGACATTGGACAGTTCTTTCCTGTGTGTTTTTTTATGGGGCTTGCAAGAACAGGAAGTGTCGGGTAGTCATTGTTTTGAAACCCGAAAATATTTCTATTTCTGGTGACATGAGGGACAAGGGATTAACAGTAGGGCTGAAATCATTATCTTTCGAGGCGTTCTTATAGGTGCAAAATGACTGAGACTTGAGCAAATTATGATTTATGGAGAAGCTAAGGGCATCATCTACTACACACTTTTTAATCCCCATGTTATCTAATTGGATGAAATTCATCCAATAAATACTAAGCTCTTTTCATCGCATCGCATTTAATCATATATACCAAAAAGCAGAATCAGATCCTGACCTCCTCTCAAAAGAAATCACAAAGGCTTCCCTCTAAGATTCAAAGATCCAATATGCTGATTATGAACAGTGTGTATTGACAGATGCTCGATACTTCAATCATTCTTAGGGGCTGGCGGAAGAAAAGGGACAGTTGATCTTTTGGTTTTTGTCAAATGTTTTTTTGTAAGGATATTGTGATGTCACTCTCTATGTAAGTGATAAAAATATATTATAAGGATAACTCATAGAAGTCTACAGATCATCTCATAAATTATGTACTTTCGTTTTGTTTTTATTAATGAAAAGAATGTGTTTTTTTTGGAAAAAAAAAAAAAATTCCTCGGTGTTTACATGTTTTTATAATTAACTTATAAAAGAATGGTTTGCTGGTTATGTTTAATCGATTTCTCAAATTCAGATCATAAAACCGAAAACGTAGTAGTGTTTAGTGTCTGCCGGAGCAGGAAACAAAATAAGTGAAAGAGCCCATGAAAAATATGCATATCCTATCGTTCTCTCTATGTACGAAGTTCGGAAAAATCTACAGTCACATTGCTAGTTCCTTGGCTGGACTGGATAGGAGAAATTTAACGGGGCTGGTGATACTGCAATAAATCAATATGTTAATCCTTCCAATGACTTCATTTTGATTGGGTTCACGTTTTCCATGAATTTTGACGCCCACAGGCGTACCATAATTCAGAATTTGGGTATCTGGATAATAAAAAAAAATTACTTCGATGGGATAATTTAGGTTTTTTTCTAATTAAAATATTAGGCCTATTGTCCAGATTTCAGATGGCCTGAATTTTCTTCCCAGTGTAATTAGGTCTATTGTCCAGATTTCAGATTGCCTGAATTTTCTTCCCAGTAATTTGAACGGAAGAATGAGGTTTAACTTGGAAAACTTTTTTCATTTTTATGTTTTTGCCGTGGTCTCTTTTTTAATTGTTTTTGCTATTATCATTTATTAAAGTTAGTGAAGATGTATTTAATCATGTTTTTGTTATTATCATTTTATTCAAATCGTACATGTATTTTAATTATAAATAGGGATCAAATCAAATTTTTTGAGATCTAAATTAATTTTAGATTGTTAACATCACATTAAATTTTTATGGGTATAATTTATTTTAGATTGTGAGGATGACAAAGCACAGTAAGAAGTGATGGTGGCTCTCATTGTTTAGCTAGATTAAAAATCATGGAATTTAAAAAGACTAAGATCATGAAGTTTATGGATTATAGATAGACTACAATATAGAGAAATACTATTGGTAAAACTATAATTACTAGACCTAGAGTAAATTGACCAAGTCAATTTTACTGAAACAACACTAATAATCTCCTCTTTAAAGTTCATTTTGAGGAACTGATTTGGTCGGGTTCATCAATCTTCTCATATGAGTTTCCACATTCCCCCCTCAAGCTAGGATACCACACTAGTACCTCTTCAAGTGGTCTATTCCACAACTTGATGGCTCCATTCGCCATTTGCACTACATGTATGCCTAAGCAAGCTAAGGCCTTACGACTATGTGTGCTCTCATAACACATGTATCCCTCAATATCATGTCTAATAACTTCCTTGGAAAATAAGTGCATTAGACCAAAAATTGTTAAGTCATTACACATCAAACATAGTCTACTCCACTCTACTTTTCTCACATGCATACTATCACTCTCTCAGCTTCTATATCTTGCATGATCCATGGAGGTGATGAGCCCCAATTTTTGGTACAATTTGGGCTCATTTGGCCTACTTTCTCTGCTCAAACCATTCATTTTTTTATTGCTTATGCATTCATTTCTTGGTTTATTCGTGTTGTTTGTAGGAAGAAGGGTAGGCATTCTATCCACGTGACTAATTCACGATGATTTCAGGTTTTGGCATTAAAAGGGAGCAAAGATCACGAAAAAGGAGACAAGGAGACAATGAGGTGGCACTGCTGGTTTTTAGGAGAGGATGTCCACAGTCTTGGAGACCTTCCTCGTGATTCCCACCATAGCTCGGAAGCTCCAATCCATCTCCCCACCGAGCTTAGAGGCAGCCAACTGTTCTACAGGAACAACAGTTATAACTCTTCTACAGGAACAACAGTTATCACTGTCCTACAAACTTCAGTTGGACAGCCGAGCTCCACAAATCAAGGACACCTGTTGGATGATCATTTTGCATAAATACTGAGGCCGTAGCCTTGGATAGAAGTTTTTTGAACTTTTGTATTGCTCTTGTAATTTGGAAGTACGAGCTACAGCTCGGTTTTTGTTCCTTTTGTAAGCGAGTTTGGCATGACAGTAGATTTTCATTTATGAATAAAGTCACGCAGATTTTGATCTCATTTTGAGTTTCTAAGGGAGCTATAGCTCTCAGGTTAGGGCCAAACCTGAGAGCAATAGATCTCCTCGGTGTTGTAATGTTGTTGCATTTCATTCCAGCACTTTGAGTTTTTACTTTAACATGCAATTCGAATTTACAGATTGTTAATTTAGTCTTTTTCATGAGCTTAGATAGGATTAGTTTATGGTGAATTTGTTTCGAGTTGCTTAGGTTAGAAGAGGATAGATATAATCTATTGGAGCTCCAGAAAAAGGTTGTTAAGGCTCACTGCCATCTTTGTTAGGGATTGGGGTGCAGTCCATAACCAACCACCAAAAAGAAACGCAGTTCTTCTCATTTCCATGCAAGCTGCAACATAGACATTTTCGTTAAAGATCCATCCATGCAAGTTTGATATTGAACCATACTTCTACATTTCACTTCCAGGCACGAGTTTCATTTCTTGGTTTTCCATTGTTGTTCATAGGTTTAATGGCAGAGTTATCATAGGTTAATGAATTCTGGTTGTTGATGCAATACACAAGTCATTTGTTTCATTTACGCGGCTCCATATCATTCCACTTTCTTCTTCTTCTTCTTGATCTCTCCTCAATCCACCTACTCAGCCTCTGTCCAACCCATTTACCCTCCAACTCATCCATTAATCACTTAGCTCCATCTACTTAAACTTTCGTTGATCCCATCCTTCCAACCATCAACCCACTACATGCACTCTTCCTCCATTTGACTTCTCTGCTCCTGAGCCATCACCAGCTCCATCTCCATCTCACCTATCCTCCCACACCACTCCAACACTTCACCATCTCCCAAAACTTCCATGGCCAAACATCCTGTAGAATTGCAGAGACTTCCTGTAGAAACCCCTTAGTTTCGTGTAGGATCCCCTGCAGACTTCCTATAGAAGCCTGCAAACTCGGTTGCTGAGCATCCGAACGTGGTAGACTTCTGTGGACTGATGCTAGAGACTTTCTGGGACCTCCCCTAGCCATCCTGACCTTGCCCATGCTTTCCTTCCATTCCAACCGCTCCTGCACAACCAAACCCTAATCAAAAGCATCATCACAACAAATCCAACCACTTAATGAAAAAATACAAAAACATGTCTTTTCAGATGCAAGTAGCTTAGATGCATGTATTTCAGCTCACTACAAGTCATGGCATTAGTGGTAGTAGTTTCATTCACACTTTTGCATAGTTAGGGTCTAGCTAGTCAAATTAGGGTTTACTAGGGTTTTCATGCTTTGTTGGCTTTCAGTTTCTTTTTGCAAATAGACTAGTCTCCTTTGAGTTAGATTTCGTCCATCATTGATAAAGCTTCTTCTGTGAGCCTATAGAATTTGGCTTGACCCCTAGCAGACTTGTGCCAGCTAACCAAGTGACAACTGCGACAAGAGCTAGTACTTGTGCATATAGCACCGTCGCTTCCAAGTTTGTACGAACTACCGGGTTGATAAAATTAGAGATAGGAAGCTCCAAGAGTTGTAGCATTATTGCTACAATACTGGAGCCCACCATCTTTTTGGCGCCGTTGCCGGGGAAGCGTCAGAGTATTAGTAATTGTTGCTTTCCTTCTACTTCCCTACTCTTGACTTCTGCTAAGTAGTTTACTTCATTTCCATTCTACAAAAGTAGAATAGCATTTCCTGCTTTCATAGATTAACATTTCCTTTCTGCAAGCGTAGACTAGCATTTCCATTCTTGCAATTTCATTTGAGCAAAGTAGATTAGTTCTTTCCTCCTTTCAGTTTAATTCTGCATCTTTCCTAGTTAGTTGTAGTTCAATCTGTCTCAGTTTTGCAAGTACCAAAAGAAAAGCAAAGCAAAAGTAATCAAAAGAAAAAGAAAGTCTTTTCCATTTCATGCCTCATAGGAACCGAGATAGATCAGGAAAATTCCTACCAAACACCCCCACCACATCACTAAGTCACCCTTCTCTCTTCTTTGGTGACAGTGACCCAGAAGAACCTATAGGTGAACATCGTGAGATATCCAAAGACCCTATAGTAGAAGAAGAGTTAGAGACCACTCCATCTGAAGCTATGGCTGACAATAGAAGAGAAGATGAGAGGATAGAAGGTGCCTTCCCCATCCGAGAGACCAATGGAGAGATGAAAATGAAGAACATTAGCCCCTCCGCCCTACCTCACTTCCATGGGCTGACCACTGAGGATCCGGATACCTTCCTGTTTGAGTTTGTTGTCCTTTGTAGAACCTATGACTATACTGAAGATGAGCAAATGTTGAAACTTTTCCCTTCCACTCTTAAGGATGCAGCACTACGCTAGTTCATGATCTTACCTGGGAATAGTATCACCACTTGGGCTCAGATGCAGCAAGCTTTCAATACCAAGTACTGAGATTACTGTAGGTCCAAGGAAACAAAGGGGGAAATCTTTCGGATGTCCATGGGAAATGATGAGTCCTTAGAGGATTATGAGGAGAGGTTCCAACTAAGCTATAAGCGGGCCAGGTGCACACTTGACCCTGAATCCCTCAAGTTGGTCCTGCTATGAGGAGTCGCTGAAGACCTCTTAGATACCCTTCACATGTTAGCTGGGGGGGACATTTACCAACTGACTTATGAGGACATCAAGATTGTATTTAGAAACCACTCCAGGGCAGCTCGGAAACGAGGTAGAGGAAACCACCTCTCAACTAGTGTCCCTTTCTCCAAACATGAGCTTGCAAATCAATTAGAAGATCTTAAGAGTGATGTGAGACAAACCATTGCCATGCAGCTTGACACATTCAGGATTCAGCAAAAGAAAGAAGAGGCTGAGAGAGCCTTGGCTGTCTTCTGCCCTAGGTGCACAAGGAGGCACCCTAAGAACGAATGTCCATTGCATTCGGTTGAAGTGTGTTTCGTTTTTGAGGAGGACCATCCCACAAATCAGTGTCCAACCTTACCTGGGTTTAAAGCCATGTACCAAGGGACAGAAGCTCCCACAGAGCCTCTCTATTACCTCAACCAAAAGGAGGCCACAGGGATCTAGACCTTATCAGCAGGGGATGCAAGGGGCATCTCAAGCTTATTACAGCCCCAACCAATCGACTCCTATGCCTTCCTGGGGCCCCCCTGCTCATCCTTCATGGTCCATGCCTCCTCCATGGTCTTATCCACCTCAGTACCCCACTCAACCTACTTCTCATTCATATCACTGACATGCCTAGCCACAGCCTCAATGGAATGCACCTCAGTCGGGGTGGAGGCCCCAATACAATACTCCTCCTGCCATCTTGCCTCCACCACCAGTTCAACCTCAGCCATTACCTCCTGCTCCTCCAAGACAACCTCAAATGCCTGCTCAACCGAACCCGAACCCCAACAATAGACAGGCCCAGCAGGTATACACTGGGGAAACCTCATGCTCTACCTATGCTGTGGAGATCCAGGAGATCAATCTTCGATCTGGAAAGACTCTACCATATCGCCAACCTCCTCCCCCAAAGGATGAGGAAGATAAACAGGAAAGTGAACCAAAGGCTATTCCACCCTTTCCTGAGAGACTAACAGCCACCACACAACCCAACCCAGAGGAGGATGAGCTTCTGGGTGAGCTCAAGCAGTTGTGTGTAAAAATACCACTTCTCCAAGCCATCAAGGATGTGCCAATATACAACAAGCTGGTTAAGGAGAAGTGTTTCAAACAGCCAGGCAGACGGAAGAAAGATGCCTCAACTATCAATGTCATAGGACAACTGTCTGACCTTATGTTAGGTCAAGTCATCTGCCCAAAGTACCTAGATCCTGGAAGTCCTGTTGTAGATGTTCACATCAATGGCACCATTATACCTCACACCTTGATTGATCTGGGGGCTTCCATTAATGTGATGAGCAGGGATACCATGCTTAAGCTTAATCTTCAGGGTTCCTTGAGGAAGACCTCGACAATACTGCAATTAGCAGATCACTCCATCGTGACTCCCGAAGGGATTGTGGAGGATGTCTTGGTCTCTATTGACTCTTGGGAATACCCTGCGGACTTCCTGGTTCTGCAACCAAAGGCCAAGCTTACTGGATATCCTCTCATTTTGGGAAGTCCTTGGTTAGCTACTGCAGATGCTTACATAAGTTGTCGTGCAGGAAACATGACCATCAAAAATGGTCCCATGTCCAAGCAGCTAGTCCTATACCCTCTTGCCCAACCATCCTTGGAGCATGACTTACCACTCTGGTTGGAAGAAGGAGAGGAAGACGAGGTGTACTCAGCACCTCAGTGCACCTTAGATACCACTAGAAGAGACCCCCCAACCGAGGATGACTTGATCGAGACCTTGATCCAGAATCCACCTTCCAGTGCACTACCCTTAGAGAAATTGGTGGAGGATGCCCAAGCTAGCACCCTAGTGGATCTTTGTACAACCAACCCTGTTACTCCGAGAGTCAAGAATGTGGAGTTCGGCCCTGAGAAAGCATTGAAGATCAGCTCCTCCCTATCACCTTCCCAGGAAAAGGAGCTGTGTAGTCTGTTGGCCAATCACCTAGATGCTTTTGCTTGGAGCTATAAGGAAATGAAAGGAGTTCATCGTTCGGTCTGTACCGATCATATATACATAAAAGAGGATTGTAAACCGGTTAGGCAACCTCAGAGGAGAATGAATCCAGCCCTTAAGGACATTGTCAAGGAAGAATTGCAAAAACTGTTGGATGCCGGATTCATCTACCCCATCTCAGATAGTGAATGGGTGTCCCCTCTAGTGTTGGTTCCCAAGAAAAATGGGAAATGGAGAATCTGTGTGGACTACCGAGAACTGAACAAAGCTACCAAGAAGGACCATTTCCCTCTACCTTTCATAGATCAGGTGTTGGATGGACTGGCAGGAAAGAAGTTCTTCTCTTTCCTGGATGGGTTTAGCGGGTACAACCAAATCCAAATCAGCCCGGAAGACCAAGATAATACCACCTTCACTTGTCCTTGGGGTACCTTTGCCTATCGAGTCCTTCCCTTTGGGCTATGCAATGCTCCTGCTACCTTTCAGAGAGCTGTCTTGAGCATCTTCTCAGAGTTGGTCCATGATGCAGTAGAAATCTATATGGATGACTTTACTCCTTATGGGGCCAACTTCCAGGAAGCATTGTCCAACCTGGGAAAAGTCCTAACCAAATGCACCGAGATGAACTTGTCCCTTAGTCCTGAAAAATGTGAATTCCTAATGACTGAAGGGACCGTGTTAGTTCATACCATTTCTTGCCAAGGATTGCAGGTGGATCCTAACAAAATTGTCTCATCAAGAGGGTTCCACCTCCTCAAAAGGTCAGGGATGTCCGGAGTTTCTTGGGATTAGCAGGATACTACCGAAGATTCATTAAAGATTTCAGCAAGCTAGCCTCACCATTGTTTGGCCTGTTGGCAAAAGATGTGGAGTTTAATTGGACTGACGATTGTCAGAGGGCTTTAAATGAATTAAAGGACAAGTTGGTGTCAGCCCCAATCCTGAGAGGTCCAAACTGGGCCCTACCTTTCCACATCCACACTGATGCCTCGAACAAAGCCATAGGTGCAGCTTTAGGACAAGTTGAGCAGAAACTTCCATATGCCAATTACTTTGTTAGAATAAACTTGTCCAAAGCTGAGCTGAATTACACGGTAACCGAGAAAGAATTCTTGGCTGTGGTCCATGCACTGAACAAGTTCCGACATTATATTACTGGTTACCAGACCTTTGTACATACTGACCATGTTGCTATTAGATATTTAATGAATAAACCAGATGTGAATGCTTGTATTATTAGATGGTTACTTTTATTGCAGCAGTTTGATTTGACCATTGTTGACAAACCAGGTAGAGAAAATGTTATTGCTGACTTTTTATCTAGATTGGATTTGTCTGCAGATGAGGATGGAACAGTGGATGATCAGATGCCCGATGAACATCTGTTTACTATTTTAGTACTCTCTCCATGGTTTGCTGATAGAGCAAACTATCTTGTTTCAGCACAGTTCCCTCCACACCTATCTTCCAGAGAGAAGAGCTGAATCATCAGAAAAAGTGTCTCATTTACTTGGATCGGGGGCAATCTGCTCAAGCTTGGCCCCGATCAGATCTTAAGGCGTTGTGTAAGGGAGGAGGAAGTCTTTGATATCCTCCTCACTTGTCATGATGGGCCTTGTGGAGGACATTTTGCAGCAAAGAGAACTGCCTTCAAAATCCTACAGGCAGGCTACTATTGGCCCACACTTCATCAAGATGTCAGAAGATATGTCAGTCAGTGTGACCAATGCCAAAGAATGGGGAAACCGACCCAAAGGGATGAGATGCCTCTCCAACCTCAAGTGACTCTTGAGCCATTTGAGAAGTGGGGCATGGAATTTGTGGGCCCAATCAACCCCTCTTCGAGGCAAAGGACTTACATCATTGTGTGTATTGACTATTTGACAAAGTGGGCAGAGACCAAAGCAATCAAAGCAGCAACAGAAGAAAAGGTGGTCGAGTTCCTAAGAGAAAACATCTTCTACAAGTTTGGCTATCCAAGTGAGCTGATCACCGATCAAGGGAGCCAGTTCACCTCCAACCTGGTTGAAGATCTCCTGGCTCATCACAAGATCCAGCATAGGACTTCCACCCCTTATCACCCTCAAGCAAATGGGCAGGTGGAAGTCACCAATAGAGCATTAGAAGGGATCTTGACAAAAGTGGTGAGCAACAGCAGAAAGGACTGGGCAGATCGCCTGGTTGAAGCCACATGGGCTTACAACACCACTTGGAAGACCACCACCGGCTTCACACCGTATGAGCTGGTCTATGGGAAGAGAGCTTTGCTGTCCATTGAGTTTGAATACAACACTTTGAGGATGGCAGCTCAGCTGGACCTAGATCTCAGCCATGCACAACAAGAAAGGCTACTGCAGCTGAATGGCCTGGATGAGCACCGAATGCAGGCCCTCCTTCACTCAGAAGTGGTTCAACTTCAGAGAAAGGTGTGGCATGACCAACATCTCCATGACAAGCAATTTCAGCCGGGAGATTGGGCTTTGTTGTATGACTCTAGATACAAAGATTTCAAGGGGAAGTTGAGAACTAGATGGCTAGGACCATATGCAATGGAGAAATGCCATGACAATGGATCTGTCCTCATTCAAACCATTGATGAGGAAGCCATTCCCATGCTTGTCAATGGGCATTGTTTGAAGATCTACAGGAGACCTCTTTCAAGACAAGAGTTCATCAAAACTACAGAGGAATCTGTATTGGTCATAGAGAAGGGTTCTGCCTCTGCCTCTGGCATACCCTGAAGGATTAAAAAAAAAAAAAAAAAGAGAAAAAAGGAAAAAAGAAAAATAAATATAAATCCTTGGGTGAAAACCTCTCTGAGCTGCCCAAGGCAGGTAGTAGGGGTGAAAACCTCATTGAGGCGCCCCTATTGTCTTTCAAAAAAAAAAAAAAAAAGGTGAAAAAGATCCTTGAGTGAAAACCTCTCTGAGGCGCTCAGGGCAGATGGCACGGGTGAAAACCTCTTTGAGGAGCCCCTGTTATCTTTCAAAAAAAAAAATGAAAAAGGAGAAAAAAGAAAAAACAATAAGCAAAATATGGTAAAATTGCATGCAGGTTGCAGATGTTCTATGGAGGAGAGGAAGCCCTTCAACTCAAAGGCAAGGGTTCTTATCATGCTGTCAAGGAACCTCACCAGCACCTCCTCCAAGGGTACCCATGTTTTTTCAAGGTATGTGCAATTTTATCATGGTTTGAATATCCTACAGGAAGATGCTGTCTTTCTACAAGAAGATGCTGTCTTTCTACAGGAAGATGCAGTCTTTCTACAGGAAGGCGCAGATTTTCTACAGGAAAGTACAGACTTTCTACAGGAAGGTCAAACTTTCTACAGGAAGCTCTGTGTTCTACAGGAAACTTCCTGTAGGAGTTTTGGATGGCCATAATTCATCTTAAAAGGAGATTTAGCGACTATGGATTGGTTTGGATGCATGCAAGCCTCTGTTGGCACCCTTGCACATTGTTGTCACCTTGCTCCACCATCCTTGTCGACATGCGACCAAGTTCCCTGCACCAACAAAGAAGATCGATGAGTTCTCGTGGGAAAAGCCATTTTCAAAGTTAAGCAAATGTTGGGATCTCATACCGCAGGCATCAAGAGCTCCGGGAACGTGATTGAAAGGCCAGAACCTCCGTCGTGCAACATGCACCCAAGGAGAAAGGACTGTTACGAGACACCTCGCGGGAATCTTGTAACAATTCAACCTACTCGAGTGGATACCATGCACAACACCGCCATCTGAAATGAAACGCGGGTGCATGCAAGCAAAACATCCCCTCCATCGTTGGCAGCCTGTAACCACGAGCCTTCGGGTCTGTGTAAGTCGCATGCAGCAGGTAGATCCACTCACCATCGTCCAAGAACTGGAAAAATCGTGTGTAGCCACGCAGGTAAGTGTCTCGACCCTTCCTTCCATCAAATCGCATGAATTTTACTTCGAAATTGTTTGCATAACGTAAAATTGAATGGTTGAGCGGCCGTATGGCCAGTCGACTCGCCACGTCGGCTAGTTAAAGTGTAATTGGATGTTTGGGTGGCGGCCACGACAAAGAGAATGAACGACACGCACGTCAGAACACTCTCGTCAGAAGCATGAGTTTATCAGGAAAAGGCGGCGGCAAATCTGTGGGAATGAATGTGGCAGCAAGTGAATACGCAGGCGAATGATGGATGATGTCGCCCAATGGTCCGGCGGGGACAGCTCATCCCCCGCGCCACCGATTGCGTCGATTCAAAATCTAATCGGCCAGATCATGCACATGCATTTATCATCCAACACTTCAAACTCGGGTTGTTATTCTGATCTCCTCTGCACTTTGATACGGCGAGCTGTTGGCTACCAGAACGCCGGTAAAGCACACCTCGTGCGCGGGCCAACTACAGTCCTCCACGAGAATTGTGCACTGCTTCTACAGGAACGCAGTTCTACAGGAATGTAGTTCTACAGGAACACAGTCTACAGGAACGCAGTCTCTACAGGAACGCAATCTTCTACAGGGAAGCGGGTGCCTCACGAAAAAGGTGGCCAACTAAAGAGGTAACCCTGAACTGTTCATGAAACTCGTTAGTAAGAGTGGCAAGACCATCGTCCAAAGTCTGGTTGGTGGAATTGTTGTTTGCTGTGCCTATGCTGTCATTCTACAGGATGTCAGTTTAGGTAGACTGTGTTGAATTTTGTGGATTATATGCATGCTCTGCCTTAATAGACCAAATCTCTGTTGCATTTGCCACCTTTAATTAAAACGACCGCATTCATCATGCCGGGTGGGTTTATAAGAGGTGAACCCACTGATTCAACTAAACTAAGGGAAAATCCGGTAGTGGTAGAGCTCTTCACCAGAGCACAATGGATGCCTTTTTGTGATAAGCTGCAGGGTTACGATGATGAAGTGGCCGAAGAATTCTTGCAGGCTCTGAAGCCTAAATCTCAGACACTGGCCACAGTGAACTTCAGAGGTCTAAGCCTCTAGCTCACCCCGGAACATATCAGCCGGATCACAGAACTTCCTATGGTTTTGCCGTGGGATAAGGAAGAAAGAAAGCTGAGCCAGCAGGCAAAGAAAGAATTCTTTCCACCTGAGGAAGAATTCTCGGAGGACAAAAATGGGGTGCGAAGAACGAGCCTGTTGCCACCTTGGAATGAAGTCAGTTTGCAAATCATGAAATATATTACTTGTGAAGGCCGTTTCAGCATCATGTATGCATATCACTTTCGGCTGCTCACTGAGTTGAGGCACCGAATTGACCTTCGTGTAGAACAACAACTGAGCATCCCTTATTACCTCCTGTAGTCTCTAATGGAGTGTGCTACAAAGCTGAAAGAAGGTATACCAGATCAGATACCCCACCATGGGTTGATCAAGCTTGTTGTGGAAGATGCATTGCACTCATATAAGGTCCCCCTCTCATGGGAATCCTTCCGGAATTTAACAAAAGATGGGGACATTAAGATGTTGATCGAAGAAACGGGTTCCTCCAACAGTGAGGAACAAGAAGCAGTGGCCGAGGGACAGAGAGAAGAAGGCCAAGAGACCCCGACAACAGTACAGAAGAAAGAACAAAGGGAGAAGCATGAGGAAAAGGAGGACAAAGAAAAAGGTGGCACACCTATCCTGTCAGCAAGGGAAAAGAGGATGAAGAGCAGAATGGACAAAGCCGAGGTGGTCCACGTCAGCCCAAGTACCTCAACAGCGCCTGCAACCAAAGAAAAATGCAAAACTCAGGCAGGCAAGCAAGCAGAGGTGGAGACACCTATGTCTACAGGAAAGCAAAAACAGGCTTCTACAGGAAGCCCGAAAACAAAAACAAAGGCTTCTACAGGAAGCCCGAAGATCATTGAGAAGCAGGCTTCTATAGGAAGCCCAAAAGCAAAGACCAAGGCTTCTACAGGAAGCCCGAAAATCATTGGGAAACAGGCTTCTACAGGAAGCCCAAAAACGGAGACAAAGGCTTCTACAGGAAGCCCGAAATTGCAAAAACAGGCTTCTACAGGAAACCCGAAGACAGAGACAGGGGCTTCTACAGGAAGCCCGAAATTGGAAAATGGGGCTTCTACAAGAAGCCCGAAAGTCATTGAGAAACAGCCTCCTACAGGAAACCTGAAGACAGAGAGAGGGCCTTCTACATGAAGCCCGGGAGTGGCTAAAGCCGGGTCTTCTACAGGAAGCCCAAAAGCGGGAAAGAAAGAATCTTCTATAAGAGGCCCGGAAGTGGGCAAAGTAGGGTCTTCTACAAGAAGCCCGAAATCTGAAAAGGAGGGGCCCTCTACAAGGAGCTCTGAGAGAGCAAAATGCAAGAAAGAGAAGGCTGGTATTCTAGAAAAGGAGGCAGCAGCGGCGCTGGCCGCCCTCAGTACACCTCCAAAGTCGAAGGAAAAGAGAGAAAGGGAGACCCCTCTACCATCTGAGGCCAGGAGAAGCAAGCGGATAACCACGGGCAAGCCACAGCCTCCACCCGACAACCAAACCACTTTAGGGGATGTCCCTACTTCACCCAGCGCAAGAAGCCCCTCTAAAACATCAACCACCCACGAGAAGGGGAGCCCAAAAATAACTTCATGGACAAGAAAAATAGGCCAATCGCCTTCCGAAGCCCGGCTCAAGGAAATAGGAAAGGGGGAAGAAGCATCACCTTCGTCACCACCAGGGGCAGCGAAGGCAGGGCTGCCAAAAACGGGAAAGGAAGAAGCGCCACCCTCAGTAGAAAAGGCAAGGCCGCCAAAAACGGGAAAGGAAGAAGTGCCACCCTCGGTAGAAAAGGCAAGGCCACCAAAAATAGGAAAGGAAAAGCATGCATTGGGCTCTAGTTCTCGGCCAAAGATGAGGAACCAGGGCAAAGTTGCTCAAGGATGAGCAAATAGTTTAGCTGGGGGGTGATGATGAGCCCCAATTTTTGGTACAATTTGGGCTCATTTAGCCTACATGCTCTGCTCAAACCATTCATTTTTTTATTGCTTATGCATTCATTTCTTGGTTTATTTGTGTTGTTTGTAGGAAGAAGGGTAGGCATTCTATCCACGTGACTAATTCATGATGATTTCAGGTTTTGGCATTAAAAGGGAGCAAAGATCACGAAAAAGGAGACAAGGAGACAATGAGGTGGCACTGCTGGTTTTTAGGAGAGGATGTCCACAGTCTTGGGGACCTTCCTCATGATTCCCACCATATCTCTGAAGCTCCAATCCATCTCCCCACCGAGCTTAGAGGCAGCCAACTGTTCTATAGGAACAGCAGTTATATCTATTCTACAGGAACAGCAGTTATGACTGTCCTAAAGGATCAACAGTTTAAACTTTAGTTGGACAGCCGAGCTCCACAAATCAAGAACACCTATTGGATGATTATTTTGCATAAATATTGAGGACGTAGCCTTGGATAAAAGTTTTTTGAACTTTTGTATTGCTCTTGTAATTTGGAAGTACGAGCTACAGCTCGGTTTTTGTTCCTTTTGTAAGCCAGTTTGGCATGACATCAGATTTTCGTTTATGAATAAAGGCAGGCAGATTTTGATCTCATTCTGAGTTTCTAAGGGAGCTATAGCTCTCAGGTTAGGGCCCAACCTAAGAGCAATCGATCTCCTCGGTGTTGTAATGTTGTTGCATTTCATTCGAGCACTTTGAGTTTTTACTTTAACATGCAATTCGAATTTACAGTTTGTTAATTTAGTCTTTTTCATGAGCTTAGATAGGATTAGTTTATGGTGAATTTGTTTCCAGTTGCTTAGGTTAGAAGAGGATAGATATAATCTATTGGAGCTCCAGAAAAAGGTTGTTAAATCTCACTGCCATCTCTGTTAGGGATTGGGGTGCAGTCCATAACCAACCACGAAAAAGAAACGCAGTTCTTCTCATTTCCATGCAAGCTGCAACATAGACATTTTCGTTGAAGATCCATCCATGCACGTTTGATATTGAACCATACTTCTACATTTCACTTCCATGCACGAGTTTCATTTCTTGGTTTTCCATTGCTGTTCATAGGTTTAATGGCACATTTATCATAGGTTAATGAATTCTTGTTGTTGATGCAATACACAAGTCATTTGCTTCATTTACGCGGCTCCATATCATTCCACTTTCTTCTTCTTCTTCTTCTTGATCTCTCCTCAATCCACCTACTCAGCCTCTGTCCAACCCATTTACCCTCCAGCTCATCCATTAATCACTTAGCTCCATCTACTTAAACTTTCGTTGATCCCATCCTTCCAACCATCAACCCACTACATGCACTCTTCCTCCATTTGACTTCTCTGCTCTTGAGCCATCACCAGCTCCATCTCCATCTCACCTATCCTCCCACACCACTCCAACACTTCACCATCTCCCAAAACTTCCACGGCCAAACATCTTGTAGAATTGCACAGACTTCCTGTAGAAACCCCTGAGTTTCCTGTAGGATCCCCTGCAGACTTCCTGTAGAACCCTGCAAACTCAGTTGCTGAGCATCCGAACGTGGTAGACTTCTATGGACTAATGCTAGAGACACTCTGGGACCTCCCCTAGCCATCCTGACCTTGCCCATGCTTTCCTTCCATTCCAACCGCTCCTGCACAACCAAACCCTAATCAAAAGCATCATCACAACAAATCCAACCACTTAATGAAAAAATACAAAAACATGTATTTTCAGATGCAAGTAGCTTAGATGCATGTATTTCAGCTCACTACAAGTAATGGCATTAGTGGTAGTAGTTTCATTCATAGTTTTGCATAGTTAGGGTCTATCTAGTCAAATTAGGGTTTACTAGGGTTTTCATGCTTTGTTGGCTTTCAGTTTCTTTTTGCAAATAGACTAGTCTCCTTTCAGTTAGCTTTCAGCCATCATTCATAAAGCTTCTTCTGTGAGCCTATAGAAGTCGGCTTGAGCCCTAGCGGACTTGTGCCAACTGACCAAGTGACAGCTGCGACAAGAGCTAGTACTTGTGCATACAGCACCGTCGCTTCCAAGTTTGTACGAACTACTGGGTTGATAAAATTAGAGATAGGAAGCTCTAGGAGTTGTAGCATTGTTGCTACAATACTGGAGCCCACCAGCAGGACGCAGAAATAATTCAAAATTTGTAGGTGCTAATGAAGGCAAGCTGAAGTCAATAGACTCAAATTTCTTCTGCTAAATTATGTGGAAGGAAAACTTGTAATAGAAACACATGAAATCACTCAATAGCAACGAACATAGTTTTTACTGGGGAACCCAACAACCCCTCCTATGTTTGTATTATATCACATGATAATAATGATCTATTACAATGGAAACTTAAATGATTGAAGCTCAACATTCACTATAATATTGACATGGTTATGAGTTTGGTCTCCCAATACTTAGCCAAAATAGGCCTCCTATTTCCTTGTGCAACTCGTGCTCTTAAAGAATAGGGAAGCTAGTATTTCCTTATACAAATTCCAGGAGAAATGGCTCACATGCTACATGCAAACAATGTACACTCACTAGTATACAATAATGATTATATTATTCCGCTTTCATCCACTTCACTAGGCAATTCAAATTGCATGCATGAATATGGCTATTTTTAGTAAATTGACTAGCTATGATTATATTATGCCTTTTTCATCCACTCCAATAGGAAATTATAATTGCATGCATGACTAGGGATATTTTTAGTAAATTGACTAGTTAAATAAGAGATCAGTGAGTTAAGAACAATTACAACTACTTAACTAAACTCATACTAAATTTATTTTAGACTAGAGATTATATAAATAAGTTTCACTAAATATAACTCCACTAAATAGTTATATCTTAGCAATCAAGTCATGTGCAACTCTACTTCTTTCCCACAAACTTGAATTAACTAACTTAACTAAGTCATTTGGCCATGACATTCCTGCTAATTAAAACTCAAGTCATTCCGATAAGCTCGAAATTTTAATTTCTCAATTTGACTAAAGTAAAATGAAGTCTCTTCTTGCTACAATTTAGTATTTCTTTTGAGCAAGAAAAGATTTTTGAACAAACCCAATCCTCATACTCTCGAACTTGAACTTGCCTCTTGGAAACACTTCTGTCAAAATCTTTGCATCTTGTTCCTATGTAGGGATTTGCTATAACATAACAATCCTCCTTTACACAATCCCTGAGGCAATGGTACCTTATGTCTATATGTTTGGACCTATCATGAAAAATTGGATTCAGATAGTTTTATATAACATTGATTGCCACAATGGATCAATGTGGGCTCCATCACTTGACTGAAGAGACCAACCAACATCATCCTCATCCAAATAGCCTTGCATGTTACTTGAATAGAAACCATATCCTCAACCTCTGATAAGGTGTGTGCTACAAATATTTGTTTCCTATTGTACCAAGAAATTGTTGTTGTCCCAACACTCGATGCTGCTTCCGATGTTCTCTTCCTATATGAGGGACTCGCCACCCAATATGCATTTGTGAAGCATTGGATCTTCACCCCATAAGTTTATCTATACCATAAACCAATATATGTTGTGCCTCTAAGGTATCTAAGAATATGTTTTGTTTCTTTCCAGTGAAGCTTGGTAATCTTTACCATGAACTAACTAAGATTGTTCACTACAAAATAAATATGAGGCCTTCTTTTCCCCAAGTACATCAATGACCCTACCAACTATCTGCAGATAGTGTCATCTACTGTCTCTCAGTAGAAGCATCCTCTTTCCTCTAGTTAGTACCTATAGGAGTATCCATGGATTTGTAATCTTGCATGTGAAATCTCTTAAGGATTTCAAAGGTGTACTTCCCCTATCCAACAAATATCTCTCCATATCCCTTCCACACCTCCAAGCCAAGGAAGTATTGCATCAAATGTATATCCTTCATCTTGAACTCTATTACAAGGTCCTCCTTGCAAGACTTGATCAATGTGTCATCTTCTATCAATATCAAATCATTGACATAGCGAACTAAGAAGAGAAGACAACCATCTACCATAATGTAGTAGAGATTGGCATATGCTTCATACTTGGTGAAACCCAATCCACTGAGATAAGAATCTAAGCAAGTGTACGAAGCACGAGGTTCCTAATTGAGACAATAGAGGGCTCTCTTGAGCCTACACACATGTGTCTCAATGTTAAAGGTCTCGAACACCTTAGGCTACTCAATGTAGATCTCTTCCTCAAACACTCCATTGAGGAAGGAAACCTTAACATCCATTTGGTGTATCCTCCACTAAAACTCAATTGTCAATGCAATTATGGTCATGTTAGATGAATATATTGCCATAGGGAAAATGTTGCTTAATAATCAATCCTCTCCACTTGTGAGAATCCTTTGGCCAAAAATTTGGCCTTGTACTTCTCATTACTACAAACCAGTTTCATGCTTAAGCTTATACAACCACTTGGAGCCAATAACTGATTTTCCCTCAAGTCCAAGCACAACCTCCCAAGCATCATTCTTCATGATGGAGTCATACTCCACAATGCCATATAACCATACATGCCTGGAAAATTTCTCTCCAAAGGAAGATGGCTCAAAATATATCAAGTTTCTCATGATTTTCCATATATCCTTTATATCTATCTTGTGATCTCCTTTGTCTCCAGTAGGAACTAGGGACTCCAACCTTCTCCTTACCTTCCTGCACCAATCTTTCAACAATATTGGTCTTCTTCCTCCGTTCTTTGTAAGGCATTGTGTGAGTGGTTGTCTCCACTTGGTATACTCTCATCGTCTCCACATGTGGCTACTCCACATCATCCTCTTGGAATTTACACTTGCCTTTGAGCAACATGTTACTATTTGTATTTGATTGTGGCTCCTCCTCTAGAGCTAGAAGCTCCTCCTCTGGTGGTATGCTTAGCTCTCACCATAGATATTTCCTCATATATTTATCTTCATCAAAAATAAAATCCCGCTTCATAACATTAATCCCGAGTAAGGTCATGTACACTTGGTAAATATAAGGTGTCTTGATATAGCCTACAAAGATCGCCCTATCTATAGTGGGCTCCAACATTTTCCTACTATATTTGTAAACATTACAATAGACTTTGGATCCAAAAATGTCAAAGTTAGAGACATCTCACTTCCTCCCAGTGAAAGCCTCTTTAGCTGTAATCATTCCAAGAATTTTGTGAGGGCTCCTATTCTGCAAGTAAACAATTGTATGACAATCTTTTGCACACAAGGATAGTGGCAACCCTTGTTCATGCAACATTGCTCTAGGAAATCCTATAATACTTTTCATATCTGTAATCCCATTTTTCTTTTGGTTATGGGCTTCAATAAACCCTCTTATAATACCCTCCTTGGAACATAATTATTTTAAGGCATTAGACACGCACACTCCTCCTTTCTCACTTCTCAGGGATTTAATTTTCTTTCGATTATTTATTCTTCATGAAATAGATCCAACATTTACATTAAAAATAATAAATGAAGATCACATGATACATGTGCTTTGTAGTCAAGACTGTGGGAAATGGTCCACATACATATTAGTGAACTCACTCCAAGATGGCTCTCGCTCTGTTATCTCAATCGTAGAAGGAGTATTTAACATATTTTCCAAGAGTGTATCCCTTGCAAGCATCATGTTGATCAAGGGCGCATTTTGGAAGTTCAATGGTTATCTAATACATTAATTTTAAATCTCCATGGTGTATGTCCCATGCTTTTATGCCATAACTCTCCAAAATCTCGCTCCTGAACATGTTTTTCCTTACTACTCAATGCGACACATGCATCCACCTCTAGCTTGTACATATTTTTAACTGTAACACCAATTTTTTTTACTTATCCAATAACAACATGCTTCAAATATACCTCTCCTCTACTAAACACCACACCATATCCCCTATGCTCTAATGCAGCTACAGAAACTGGATTTTTTTCACACCAGGCACATATATTACATTCTTTACGTGAATATGGGAGCATGAAGCCCTGTTAAGGGTGACAATGATAATCTATTTTGTACTATACATTCTATCATCTCCAAGTTCTACATGTAATTCTAGGTCCTTCTCCTCTGAGTTGTTGAAGAACTCCTTATTTGCTATAATATAAAATGTAGCACTAGAGTCTAAGTACCATATACTAACTTGTACCATACTAGACATGCATGTAATCTGGGTGAAATCCAAATCCAAATTTGATGTGAAAGCATCTCCTCCTAAGCCTGATGTAGGTTTCTTACTACATTTCTTTTGTGGACACTTGGTTGCATAATTTCCATACACATGGAAGTGAAAGAATTTAATTTTACTGAGGTCTTCCATCTTTCCATAGTTCTGGTTGGATTGTGCCTTACGTTGGGCCTTCTTGCCTTTGCCTTTCTTGGGCATCTTTCTACTAAAGAAAATTTTTCTTCCTCATTAGTTGTTGATGTGACACCACCTCTCTCCTAATCTTGGATCTTGTTGTTAGGACTCCATATTGTCTACTTTTGACCTTGTATTTTGTCATTATATTACCCTCTTTAGCCCATAAGTTGAAAGCCTTGATAACATTTTGACCTAATTATTCCAAAGGTATGAAGTAACTCTCCTCATTGCTATATGTTTAATTATTCAACACATATTCATGATATCTTTATAATTAATCTTTGGATGTTGACTAAGTCGCTGACAATTTATGAAACTATTTAAAGTCTGCAGAATTATAATTCGCAGTCGCTGGAACACAAGAAACAACAATTGTGCAGTTTCTGCCATACTAGACACAACAACTGACTAAAGCGGGTAAAACCTCATTTTGCAATGGCTGAAACATCTGGAACAACAATTGCCTAGCAGGAGCAGTAACAGTTTAAAGTTGCCAGAACTATATGTTGCAGATGCGGACATAGCATGATCAGCAACTGTCGAAAATTGGCAAAACACAGTCACAGATATTGGAACACCAGGAGAAGCACGAGAACTTCACGGGAACAGTTGAGATTTACCAAATCGGCAACAATGGTGGAACAGCCAAGGACAGTACGAGGATCTCAAAGAGACGGTCGAGGTTTACCAGCTTTGCAACAGCAAAAGGATCCGATTAACAAAGATGATAAAATTACACACTGTTGTAACAGTATGCTGTAACAGGAATTGATTTCCTATTTTTGTACAAAAGGGTCAACTAAACGAGTAATGACAATCTATTGTAATAGATGTCTCCTCTATAAAGAGGAGACATCTACATTAGGGGAGAACAAGTTGTAACAGGGGTATTGTAGTGCAGAACAAGTCTGAATCCTTATTGTAACTTGACATTTTGGCAGATGAATAAAGCACTGTTCTGAGCATTTTAACTTAGCATCTGTGTCCTGGGGAATCTTGTGAGAGGGACAGGGCCCACCTTCTTCACAAGATTCACCCATTTCTTTTCTGTTGAGTGTGTGTGTGATTTCTGTGTAGCATTGCTTCTGATATTTTTCCTTTGCTGATACTCTGTTTTCTTGATCAATTGGCACTGTAAAAGAGTGTGTCACTGGTGATTAGGAATTGCAGTGTGAATTGGCAAATTGGTCACAGGGGCAGGTGCTGAACATCCTTACCCTAAGGATAGGGTCCTGATCCTCTGTTACAAGACAACCATCATTTCTTTTTGCAGATTTGTTACCTTTAGCTAATTGTTTTCATTTCATTTTTGCAGTAGATCATAACTGTTGTAACACAGAGTAAGGGTTTGATAGAAAATAGATTTGTTTATACTACAACCTTTGATACTTTTAGAATTAAGTGCATACGGTACGAGGTCACCTTTGAAACAAAAGGACTTTCCCGGGTTGACAATTTAATGTGGTACTCGACTGTTTAACAAATAAACAATTCGAGCAGCCAACATTTTGGCGCCGTTGTCGGGGAAGGCGACTTAAAATTTTAGAGGTATTAACATGTTTTTCTTTCTTTAGAAAGCCAGGATGCATGAGAGGACGCAAGAAGGTTAACCATCCAGGCGGCAAAGGCGAAGGAGGAGGAAGAAAAACTCTTATTGATGATATTATTTCAAAAGCTGAGACATCCCAGAGGTTAAGCTCTCGGAGGCCACAGATCCAACACTCTTCTCAGACAGATTTTCAGACAGAGGAAGTAGTGGGGCCAGAGAGGGTTCTAGAACCATTAGAATATACTGAAGAACCGGTGGAAGAAGACAAACAACTAGTAGAAGAACCAATAGAGGTAGTTAAGGTGGAGGAACCAGTGCAGGACATCGAAATCCCAACAGAAAACTTTGAAGACTGGGCAAGAGCTTCAGGGAAACAACCAATGGAGGATAACAATGAAGGACTTTTCAGTGGAGGACGCAGAATAGAGGGAAGGGGAGAACATTATCTCTCCACCCTGGAATTCCCCATTGGAGATCTCCCCAGAGGAGCAACTCCTATGAAGAATATCCCACTTTCAACATTACCCAACTTCCATGGGTTATCCACAGAAGATCCTGATGAATTTCTTTTTGAATTTGATATACTGTGTAGAAGCTATGACTATATTAATTATGCTTAGAAATTAAAATTGTTTCCAGCTACATTAAAAGGGAATGCATTAAGATGGTTCATGAGCCTGGGAGCTCAAGTGATTACAACATGGGATTAGATGAAGGAGAAATTTTTGGCTAAATACCAAGATTATTATCTAACAAGAGAAAGAAAGGAGGAATTATTAAAGATGACTCAGAAAGAGGACGAAAGTCTAGAAGACTTCGTGGAAAGGCTACATTATAATTTACAGCGATCTGATCGTCTTAACATGAGTAAGGATATTCTCAAGACAATACTGCTAAGAGGGGTACGAGATGACTATTTAGATACGTTAAACATGCTTGGAAAAGGAGACATATGTAAGGAATCCTATGATGAGATTATCGATCTCTGTAAAAGATGTTCAAGAGGAGCAGTAAGCAGACCCAAGAGCAAAGAAAGTACATAGTCAAGAGTCCAGAAATCAGCAAGTGGAGGAGCAACATGAGCCGAAATAGGTAACTTACTTGAAGAATTTACAATTGAAATGTTAAGCTCTTTTGCTTCACAAATTGATACCTTGCAGGTTAAAAAGAAGCAAGCAGAAGCAGAAGCCGCTCTGGCTTTTTTTTGCTCTAGATGCAGGGAAAAACACCCACTAAGGGAATGTCCCCTGGACAAGGTACCAATTTGCACTATCTATGAAAAGGACCATGAGACCCAACAATGCCCTTCTCTTCCAGGAATAAAAGTAGCACTACAGCCAACTGAAGAATAAGCTGAAGCAGTGTACCTCCTCACACAAAGAAGGCAATGGAAACCACGAGGATAAGGTATGAATTCTAACATGCCATTTAATCGTTGGAATAATCATCCTCCTTTTCAAGAAAATTACCCAACCTTCAATCAAATGCAGTACCCACCATTTAATCAAATGAATTTCACACCCATGCAGCAACCGAATCCTCCTTTTGTTGATCCTACAATGTCGAATCCCTGGGCTTTACGCCAACCCTATCAATGGAATCCAAATTGGACAGCTCCACAGATCCCATTTCCAAACCAATTACCTCAATATCAACAATCTCTCTCCTTACCATCAAATGCCCCACCTAATGATCAGACAATAAGACCTTAGCTGCCTGTACAACCTAACCCCAACCCGAATACTAATAAAGCTCTACAAGTAATTGATGTTCAAAACCAACTAATATCCCCTCTGCAATGCAATAATATTCATTTACGTTCAGGAAGAATACTTGAACCCATTATTGATGACATCACTTCTTATTCTGATAAAGAAGAAATCGGAAAAGAAAAATCATCTAATGCTGAAACAGTTGGATCATCCTCTAAAAATAATGCTGAAACAGTTGAAACATCCTCTAAAAAGACTTCTGAAGTAGCAGAGCCACCATTCCCTAAACGTTTGGCTCTTACCAAAACACTTGAGCCACCTGCTTTTAATTTGTTAGGAGAACTGCAGAATTTATACGTTAAAATTCCACTTTTACAAAGCACTAAGAGATGTACCGATTTATGCTAGAACTGTTAGAGATATTTGTATTAAGAAACCTAGAAGAAAAGTTAAGGACCCCCTCACAGTTCATGTGATGGGTGATCTAGCTGCTCTAATGTCAGAAAAATCCCCCCTGTAAAATATGGTGACCCTGGTCACCCTACAGTTACAGTTCAGGTTGGTAAAACCTTTGTTTCTAGAGTTCTGGTAGATGTTGGTGCTGCAATAAACATCATGACACTTGAAACAACACAGTTATTGCAGTTAAATTTTTTTATTAGGGAAACCCCAACCATTCTAGAGCTGGCTGACCGTTCCACAATCAAACCTGAAGGAGTCATTGAAGACCGGATAATTTCAGTCGAATCTTGGAACTACCCAGTTGATTTTTTTGTGTTACAGACCAAAAATAAGTTGGGGGTTCATCCATTGATTTTAGGAAGACCTTCGCTCGCTACAGCAAATGCCTTCATTAGCTGTAGGTCAGGATCAATGAAAATTTCTAATGATATGAAACCAAATAGCTTACTATGTACCCTCATGCCACACCTATGATTAACAATGATAATTTAGTATGGTTAGATTATGAGGATGATGAAACTCAACCCATTTTGACTATCGGACAAGCCCTAACTTTTAAACATTCAACCAAAGATGAATTAATTAGTAGTTTTATTTCTGAACCTTCTTCGGTTAACTCTGAAATACATGATCACTTGACTGCAATCTTGGAATCTGAATCACAGCAGAATCATAAAACTAAAAACTTATCTCAGACATCAACTGACACCCTCTCCAAAAGTCTAGCAGTCGAAATCGAGCGTGGCAGAACATTAAATATAAACCCTAACTTAACAGATGCTGAAACACAATAGTTAATGAAGTTAATCCATGAAAATAAACAAGCATTTGCATGGGATTACATAGATATGAAGGGAATTTCTTCTGAATTATGTACTCACTGAATTTATATTAAAGAAGGATCTCGCCCAGTCTGGCAACCCAAACGACGAATGAATCCCAATTTAAGGGAAATTGTGAAAGACGAACTTCAAAAGCTGTTGAATGCAGGATTCATATATCCTATATCTGATAGCGAATGGATTTCACCATTAGTGATAGTACCTAAGAAAAATGGAAAATGGAGAGTGTGTGTGGACTATAGAGCTCTGAATAAGGCTACTCAGAAAGATCATTTTCCCTTACCATTTATTGATCAGGTGCTAGATAATTTGGTAGGTAAGAGATTCTTTTCCTTTTTGGATGGGTTTAGTGGTTATAATCAGATCAAGATTGCACCCCAAGATCAAGACAAGACCACTTTTACAAGCCCATGGGGAACTTTCGCCTATAAAGTTCTTCCATTTGGACTATGTAATGCCCCAACAACATTTCAAAGGGCGGTTATAGGAATTTTTTCTGATATGCTTAATGATTCCTTAGAAATATTTATGGATGACTTTACTCTTTATGGTGTGACTGTTGAAGATGCCCTACAAAATCTTGAAAAAGTACTTAAACGGTGTATAGAAGCGCGTCATGCCTTAAGTATTGAAAAATGTCATATGATGATGAATCAAGGTATTGTTTTGAGACACTTCATTTCATTCCTAGGAATTCAAGTTGATCCAGCTAAGGTACAAGTAATTCAGACTTTGCCTATCCAAAAAACACAAACTGATGTAAGAAGTTTTTTAGGACATGCTGGATATTATAGAGGATTTATCAAAGATTTTTCTAAAATAGCTTCTCCATTGTTTGTGTTACTTATGAAAAATGTTGAAGTTAGGTGGAATGATGATTGTCAAAAAGCATTTAATGAACTTAAACATCAATTGTCTACAGCTCCCATTTTAAGAGGACCTGATTGGGCACTCCCCTTTCATATATCCTTTGATGCTTCAGACACTGCAATAGGAGCTGTCTTGGGTCAAGAAGAAAACATTCTTCCCTATGCTATCTATTTTATTAGTAAAAATATGACCCCTGCTGAACTTAATTATACAGTCACCGAGAAAGAATTCTTAGCAGTTATTTATGCTATTAACAAGTTTCGACACTATATTACTGGTTACACTACTTTTATGCATACTGATCACTCGACCATTAAATATTTAATGAACAAATCAGTTACAAATGATCGAGGTACTAGATGGTTATTATTATTACAAGAATTTGATATCACAATTGTAGATCAGCCAGGTAAAGAAAATGTAGCTGCTGATTTTCTTTCTCAATTAAAGACTGATGAAAATATTCCAGTAGATGATTCTTTTCCTGATGAATATTTATTTGCAGTATATGTTCATTCACCTTGGTATGTAGACATTTCCAATTACTTTGTTGCAGGAAAACTACCATCATACCTATCGCACAGAGAGAAAAGAAAGATCGTTCAACAAAGTGATAGATACAGCTGGATAAGTGGGTGTCTCTTTCACATAGGACTTGATCAGGAAATTTGAAGATGCATCAAGGAAGATGAATTTTATGATATATTGAAGGCTTGCCACAATGGCCCTTGTGGAGGGCATTTTGCAGATAAAATAACAACACACAAAGCTCTCAGAATGGGTTACTATTAGCCCTCACTTTTTAAGGATGAAAAGAAATATGTTAGGGCTTGTGATAGCTGTCAGAGAATGGGCTAGCCTAATCACACGGATGAAATGCCTCTTAACCCCCAGGTAATACTTGAACCTTTTGAAACATGGGTGCTAGATTTTATAGGTCCCATCAATCCTCCATCCAATCAAAGAGTTTATATACTAGTTTGCACAGATTATATGACTAAGTGGGTAGAAGCTAAGGCACTCATCAAAGCTAATGAAGAATCTGTGTTAACTTTTTTATTTGAAGAAATATTTGTTAGGTTTGGTTTGCCTAGAGAACTAGTCACAAATGGAGGACCTCCTTAATAATTCTCATGGCTTCAAAGATATGCTCCAGAAATATCACATTAAGCATAAGATGACTACACGCTATCACCCCCAAGAAAATGGGCAAGTGGAAAGTACAAACAAAGTCATAGAAGCCATTTTAACAAAGACAGTTAAGGAGAATAGAAGGGATTGGTTTCAAAGGTTGCCTGAAGCATTATGGGCTTACAGAACTACTTGGATAAACACTACCAGTTTTTCACCTTATGAATTGGTCTATGGTAAAAATGTTGTTTTTCCTGTGGAATTTGAGATCAAAACCTTAAGGAATGCTTTCACTGTTAACCTTGATTTGACTGATGCACAGATAGCCAGGTTGTAGCAGCTTCAGGAATTGGATGAAAAAAGATTGAACGCCATCCATCAAACAACCATGATACAACAACAAAGAACTAGGTGGCATGAAAAAATTATTAAGCACAAGCAGTTCCAAAAAGGTAATTGGGCCTTACTGTATGACTCCCGTTTTGAAAACTTTCAAGGGAAATTAAGAACAAGGTGGCTAGGACCTTATGAAGTAGATTTTGTTTTTCAAAATGGAACAGTCAGACTCCTAACGATTGATGATAGCAGAACACCATTATTAGTGAATGGGTATCGACTCCATTTGTATCAACGACCTATTTCTAAAGAGGATTACAAAGCCACTTGCATGACAGATATACACTATAGCTTTTTGGGGGAATCTGCTATCCCTCAATGCACTTAATTTCTTGTTTATGTATTTATTTTTAGATTAGATTTCTTTTTAACTAATAATCCCTATCAAGTGTTGCCATGTTACAATTAATTATTTTGCAGATTTTAGTTTCAGAGGATGGATGAGAACAAAAACTCTAGAAGAATCACTTTGCAGCCTGAGAACATCTTTCAGACCATAAATCGTTCCTTTCACCATTTCCCCGTTGCTGCAACACCATTTCCCATTGCTGCAGCACCATTTCCCGTTGCTGCAACACCATTTTCCATTGCCGCAATACCACTTCCTGTTGCCGCAACACCATTTCCCCATTTCTGCAACACTATGTCCCGTTGCTGCAACACCATTTCTCGTTGCCGCAACACCACTCCCTGTTGTCGTAACACCATTTCCCCGTTGCTGCAACACCATGTCCCATTGTTGAAACACCACATTCCAACGCTTAACACCAATATTTTTCATTCTTTTACTAAAGAGTACCAATTTCCTTATTTATGTTCCCGAAAAATGAACCATGATCCTGATGGAACATATCATTCTTTATCAAAGGAACTAGCCATGCACCCCGATAATTACATTTCTCCATTACTACTTCCTGCCAATAATAAAGACCGCCCGTATTTTTATAATTTTAGACCCTTTTTAATCATTATTGATCCAGCAAAAGAAAAGATAAGACTTTATGGCGCAACAACTAAAGGTAAATATAAATGTACGCATGTTTAAGTGTGGATATTAAATTATAGTTAATGTGGAGACGTTGATACGACTACCGAAATCATTGTACTACTAATCAGATCATTCAACAATAGATTTGGGGGGATTACCAAAATATCATAATGATGACATAACACGTCAATCACAGCCGTGCCTAATTCTCCCGGAAGTATGTAAGTCACCTCGACTGTACCTTACCGTGTCATAACCTCATTTGCAACGATTTACTCTATCTCGACCTCAGCTACTCGGCTCTGCACTGTGTATTTTGTCTGAACCAGCAACTATGGGGGGAAATCTAATTACTCATGGACCTGGTTCAACATCATTGCTGGAACTCTACCCGGAAGCCTACCAAATCTTTCTTCAAGCAGGATGGGTAGAGTATTTCAGAAGACTGTCAGATTTTAATTCACAGCAAGTTCTGGAGTTCACATGCAACTTAAGAGAAGGATTTTCCATTGTCTAGGGAGTGAAAATTCTGCTGACAGAAGAAGCCATAGCCCAAGTTTCTGGGTTACCAACCAATGGTACGCACTGGTTTAGTAGAAAACATCTTATTCTGAATACGCAGCAAGACTTTCGCCTACCACGCGAACACGTTGAAGCAAAAGGCAGAGGGGTCGCACTTCGGTCACTGCCCTCACCGTGGCTAAAGGTTGCGGAGTTCGTTAAGCAATATTTGACATGCGAAGGTCGTTATCAGGTAATTTATCAGCACGACTTCATTTTGTTAAATCATTTGAGGCATGGTCAGTTAATAAATATGCCTTATTATCAATTGGGTTGCCTAAAAAATATGTCACGTTATACTGTAAATGTGAAGCATCAACTCCTTTCCCTGAAACACCATCGCTTAGTTCAATTTCTGATAAATAGAGGTTTTTCTCTAAACCACCCACCCCACTCATCAATCCTCCTCAGCAAATAGAGGAAATTCCTGAGCAAGCAGAAGAAATTCCTCAGCAAGTATAGGAAATTCCCCAGCAGGTATCCCAGGAAATTCCCCAACAAGCAGAGCAAATATCCCAAGAAATTTCCCAACAAGCGGCTTAAAATCAACAATCAGCAACAGAAACACCCCTATGGAGGACCCCATCCCCCAATGACGCTCAACCATCCACCCTTGTACTCCATATTTCCACCGATGATTCCGATGATAATACCCCCATCATCTTTCACAAAAGGAAAAAGCAGCAGGAAATTATAACCCCGCCAAAAGGAATAAGAACTAGGGCTTCACTTAAAGAAGCTGGTATTGCTGATAGTTCTCCCATTTTAAAGGAAAGTAGTGGTAAGAGAAAAATCATTGATTTTCCTGTCTCCTTACCAAGGTGACGAACAGGGTCGTCTGAAGCAACTGAAACCATTATCCCTAGTTCCCCACCCATCATCCTAAAATCCTGCATCCTAACTAGCCCTGAGCATTCATCTCCCTCACCCTCTGCTGCTGAAATGCAGAGCATTGAAAGTTTTGTGACATTATTTTCTTTAGAGGAGGCAGCTGCTACACAAGAACTAGCTGCCGAAAAATCCAAAATAGACACCGAAGATGATATTGGGCAAGTGGTTGTTACACAAGAACCAGGCACTGTCCCAACATGTGTTACACAAGAACCACCTATTGGGAAACAAGAAGATAATGACGTGCATGTGGCTGATACACAAGAACCAGCCACTGACCGAACAGGTGATACACAAGAACTACCTGTTGGGGATGCCAATGATCAAATTGATGATGAACAACAACGCCTGCCTCCATTGGAATCTGCAGCTGCACAAGCCCCGGCCACCTTAGCCTCCCTGCAGGAAGAAATTGAGTTTTTAAAGTCTCAAATTAAGGATTATCAACAGGAGATAATAATGGTTAAGGAATCTTATCAAAACGAATTCAATCTGCACACCTTAGCACGGGTAGCATCTACAACCGAAAAGAGTCAATACAATGAATATATGTGCAATGAGTGTGGTGAGCTTTACAATCAAGCGGGATATAAGATAGTCGAAGTTCCAATGACTGGAGCCAGCTCACAAACCTCCCCTGTTGTAATCAAAACAGAACAACCTGCTGTTACACAAGAACCAGCAGGCTCTCTAAGAATGGCAAAAGAAGAAACATAACAACTTGTTGCTACACAAGAACCAACAGGTTCTTCAAGAATTGTAGAGGAGGACATAAAACCACCCCGGCCTACCCGAACTATTACAGAACAAAAATCCTTTACTGATGCCTTTACACAGACTAAATCTCCCTATGTTAGCAATGCTCACAGTGAGACCTCTAGTTTTCAAGAACTAAAGGAAACATGGAGAACAAAATATGAGCTTTCATAAGGGAAGGCATTCCAATAGCAAAAGTCAATCTGGTTCAACTATGCATACAAAAATTGGGATGCACTTGAACAGTTTCGAGCTCAATGCAAAGAAAATAGGAAATTAAAAGAAAGGTTGTCCAATATCTTTGACTTGGTCCAGAGGGTACTCGCTACAAGAAAACCCTCTTTTAACTATGCAACATTTCTGAGAGAATGCTTAGCGTTCTTACAAATAAAGGCAATCAGAGATGGAAGACCTTATCAAGTTGCTAGACCTGATCAATTTATTGAAACATTCACAGAAGCACCAAATAATGATCAAAACTTGCTCTGTGAACTCTATCTTCACAACGAGGCCATGCCTGAAGATAGAGTGATGAATATACTCCCTATCGTCGGTGATATCCAAATAAGAGCTTTCATCTCTTTCCTAGCCAACCAACTTACCTGGAAAAATGCTTTTATGTCAGCAACACATAATGAGCAGAACTGCCTCCTCTGGATTCGAAGTGAACCACGGAATGCAACAATCTTTATTGCACAACATCAACAAAATCTGACTAAACCAGGGATGCTTGATCATATGAGGCAACTACAAACAGCAATCTTGTAGGACTGCCAACATTATGTGAAAACAAAGGGAGCTCTGGCCATCAAAGAAAACAATTTATTTTGGGAGCATTGTCTGAAAGAGAGACAGGAATATCATCTTTACAATCCCCTCAAGCTTCTAGTAGCAATGTCATGCGTACCTCATTATGTCAGATGTATAAAACAATGTGCTGAAAAGTGGATTGGGTACTGTTTTCATTTTCCGCTCTTGTGGATACCTGGTCAGCAATATAAGGCTCATTATAAACTGACCAAAAAGGAGGAGGTGGCAGTATGGCAGCAAATACAGAATGTCTGTGGGTTCAGAAATAGGATGGACAACACCTTCTTTAGCTACTGTATCAGCAACTTACACTCTTCATCCCAGTATTCCGACTCCGATTCAGAATAAACGTTGCATGAGGACATGCAACCATTTCAGTTGGGGGGGATGTTAGGACTCCATATTGTCTACTTTTGACCTTGTATTTTGTCATTATATTACCCTCTTTAGCCCATAAGTTGAAAGCCTTGATAACATTTTGACCTAATTATTCCAAAGGTATGAAGTAACTCTCCTCATTGCTATATGTTTAATTATTCAACACATATTCATGATATCTTTATAATTAATCTTTGGAAGTTGACTAAGTCGTTGACAATTGATGAAACTGTTTAAAGTCTGCAGAATTATAATTCACAGTTGCCGGAACACCAAAAACAGCAACTGTGTAGTTGTTGCCATACCAAAAATAGCAACTGAATAAAGCGGGTAAAACCTCATTTTTCAATGGATGAAACATCTGGAACAACAATTGCCTAGCAGGAGTAGTAACCGTCTGAAGTTGCTAGAACTATACGTTGCAGATGCTGACATAGCATGATCAGCCACTGTCCAAAATTGGAAAAACACAGTCGCAGATATTGGAACACCAGGAGCAGCACGAGAAATTCACGGGAACAGTTGAGATTTACCAAATCGGCAACAATGGTGGAACAACCAAGGATAGTACGAGGATCTCAAAGAGACGGTCGAGGTTTACCAGCTTTGCATCAGAAAAAGGATCCGATTAACAAAGATGATAAAATTACACACTGTTGTAACGGTATGCTGTAACAGGTATCGATTTCCTATTTTTCTACAAAAGGGTCAACTAAACGAGTAATGACAATCTATTGTAATAGATGTCTCCTCTATAAAGAGGAGACATCTACATTAGGGGAGAACAAGTTGTAATAGGGGTATTGTAGTGTAGAACAAGTCTGAATCCTTATTGTAACTTGACATTTTAGCAGATGAATAAAGCACTGTTCTAAGCATTTTAACATAGCATATGTGTCCTGGGGAATCTTGTGAGAGGGACAGGGCCCACCTTCTTAACAAGATTCACCCATTTCTTTTCTGTTGAGCGTGTGTGTGATTTCTGTGCAACATTGCTTTTGATATTTTTCCTTTGCTAATGCTCTGTTTTCTTGATCAATTGGTGCTCTAAAAGAGTGTGTCACCGGTGATTAGGAATTGCAATGTGCATTGGATAATTGGTCATAGGGGCAGGTACTGAACATCCTTACCCTGAGGATAGGGTCCTGATCCTCTGTTACAAGACAACCATCATTTCTTTTTGCAGATTTGTTACCTTTAGCTAATTGTTTTCATTTCATTTCTGTAGTAGATCATAACTACTGTAACGCAGAGTAAGGGTTTGATAGAAAGTAGATTTGTTTATACTACGGCCTTTAATATTCTTAGAATTAAGTGCATACAGTACGAGGTCACCTTTGAAACAAAAGGACTTTACCGGGTTGACAATTTAATGTGGTACTCGACTGTTTAATAAATAAACAATTCGAGCAGCCAACACTTGTCTCTACCATTAATTCAATCTTGAAAGTTGTTATAGGATTTCAAAAGTCCAAGGAGTGCTAATCTGAAAAGTTTAGATGACGGCACATTCTCTCCAACAACTCCATGCTCATCTCTAACCTGAGTGAATTTGGATAGGTATTCGACAAGGGTTTCATTTTTACACATTCAAATGCTATTGAGCTTATCTTTCAATGCTAACTTGCTAGTTTCTTTGTTTCTTTAGAATAGGTATATGAGGGTTTTCCATGTTGCATAAGCAATATCCTTGCCATGGAAATTCAAGATCACGTGGTCTCTTACTCCCTCTAGGATAATCCTCCTATCTTTTTGTTGTGCCTTTCTTCCACCAAGTCAACTGTTGTGCGTATGATGTTGATGGAGATGGAATATTAGTTTGTATGTACTCCAATACTCCATTTTCATTTGGTACAACTTCCATCATGTCTTTCAAAGTAGAAAAAATTGAATTTTCCTCCAATGTGTTATCTCAAAATCAAGCCCTGGAAGGCTGCAAACGAGGAAGACTTCAAGTAACTGTTTCAGAACAATCTTTTAGCTAAGTCTTAGCCTCCTTAGCCTGGGAGGGCTCTCTCAAAGGGTTTAAGATTTGTGATTGAGATCGCTAACTCTTTTATGAAACAAATAGGAATGAGGCTAGTAAAATCTAAATTAACAAGCATCCATTGGGCTGATGGAGTCATATGTCATTTAGCATTAACAGTGAATTGTATTTGTAATGAAATCAAGGCATTCAGACTTCAATATACATAAAGTAGAGCAGGCGCAAAAGGGACAGTATATGAGTACATGAAGGAAATTAGAACACAACAATGTGATTTCTAACTAATCAAGTACTCATCAAACTGTAAACAACATGAAAGACAACAAGAGGAATTCATACATTGAAGTCACTATGATTCTTGAGTAGCAAAAAACCATTACTGTATTACTGAAAGGTCAAATTCTTTACATAAGCTTCACAACAGGCTTTTTTACATAAACTTCCAACCCTTTGTGCATTTTTCTTCCTCCTATTTATAGAGTTCTTCTACCTGACTGAGATTCCTCCTTAAACATTAGGGGAACTCGAGAACTACTTCTAATGACACATGTTTAACTTTTAATTGCTTATTAACTGTGACCAACTTCAACTAGACCTTCTAGATATCTAAATCAAGTAGGACTCTAATTCCATAACAGCCTTGATCTACAATCATCCATGTTCTTTGACATATGGTCCCCTTCTAATTTTGGTTGTGATGGATCTTCAAGGCTGCATGTTGGTCTTCAATGTCATGTGTTTTCCAATGCCATGAAACATAGGAAACTACCCCTGTGTACCGGTATTTAGTTTGCCTAAAAATGTTCAGATCCAACAAAGTATATCCTTTATCTTTTTTAATTACCCAAAATGGAGCAGACTACCACGTCCTTGATGTGATTTCCACTGTTTTCACGCGTGAAAGCCAAAATTCTTGCAAATTGTTTTACATATCCTGAAGTGTGGTAAATATGCTCACTTTATGACAAAAATCTAAAGTTGGATTCGAATACATATTATCTCCACCTGTCTTGACCTGGTTGAATCTTAATAGCTTCAACTGATGCCTTCCATACTTTGTATACATTCTCCGTTCAAAATTCCTACTCATATTCAAAACCGGTTAATTGTAATTAGACTGTGTTGCTTCAGCAGTTTCGTAGCGCGCTACGAAACTGCTGAGCTTTAGTTATCATCTTCAGCAGTTTCGTAGCACGCTACGAAACTGTTGTGTTGTTCTAAAAGCACAGCTTCAACCAAAATTTTGCCATTTTTTAGCCTTTTACCATTTAAGGATTCTTTCAACAGCTCCAAAACCTTTCAAAACTGAATGAGATGTTTGATTCTTCAAGAAGGATTATACCAATCAAAATCATCAAAACTTTGAAACATAGCCTTACTTGTAGTGATATTTCTTTATGAAGATTCTTGTAGCTGGTTCAACTGTATCTTTAAGTCTTCAATTTGTTTCTTCATTACTTTGATCCCTGACCTGAGGTTTGTGTTTACCTTTCAGATAAATTGAGCTTCTTTTATTGCAGGAGTAGTCCAGCTACGGAATTGAACATTGAAATCAACCACTTCAGGAATTTGAAATGTTTGGTCCTCCCATCGAGCCTGCATTTGGTTGAAATAAGCCTCCTTAGCTGCAAATTTCCTAGCACCTTTCTTCAATCTAGCAATCTCAAAGTTGGGAGATTCTAATCTCCTTTTCAAATCTCCCACACTATATTCTTTTTGAGTGGCAATTGTTTTACCTTTGTCCTTTCTTTCATGAGGCCGTATCTCCTCCCCTATTTCATCTGCCCTTTGTAGAGTTGTAACAAGGGTCTCTTTCACCTCTAGTTATGCTACATTAATAAGTCAATCCGGGAACACTTTGTTATTGCAAAGAGTAGCTCAATCCGAGGCTATTCGTCAGAGTAATGCTTCGTAGTACAGTGTCTAGGAAATACAAGAGTAAACGACTACTAAACCCAGGACTAAAGAATAAAATCACACAACGAAGTTTATCAATCAAGGGTACGGAAGCGATAACCCATCCCTCTAGAAACTGATGGAAAGGAAATTAGAGCATGGACCATCGGTCTGGGAGCTAGGCAGCAACTTGCTGAGGCTCACTACAGCCTTAGACCTTCTCTCGCACCAAAGCAATAAATGCAAGTAACTGAAACGGCAGAAAGTAAAATGGAACAGCAAACAGGAAATGGAACAACAAATCTGAAATGGAACAGCAAGAAATGGAACAGCAATCCAATAAAATAAATCTCGCGAGTCAGACTACGCTTGCTCTATTGAATTAAACTCACATCCTGCAATCAAATAGCGATCTTCTCTCTAAGGAAACTTCAATAAATTATACTTTATGGAACAATATTCACAAATGAATTATGGAACAGAAATTATCAAACGTATATACACAACACACTTACTATAGCAATCTGATGATTAAGGAGGATATGACTATGTCTCCAAATAGAATAATATTACTTCCGGATTCCAATAACTGAGATTTCAAATGAATCCAATATAACAATATTTAATATGAAGGCTCCGTAACAGAAATAGTTGGCTTAGTCTGCAAACATGCAATCAACTATGAAGAGATTCACTCACGCAATACAGAGTCACAACATAAATCTGAAAGAAACCATTAATGAATTAATTGTAACAGAGCATGGAATAGCATATGAAAAACATATCAGATTACCGAACTATAAAGATAAACAAATCACACAGAAACCGGATTATAATGATACAAAAGCAAGTATCCTTCGGAGCCGGGCCCTTAGCTTCCAACGGCACACTGCCTTAGGTTACTCCAGACGCAGAGATGAAATAAACACCAAGTCTTTTGTATTAAAACATCAACAATTGTACAGCAAAACGAGTCTTAGTGAGAGTCGATGACCAAATATGAATCTGGAATTCACAGTTACATATATTAACAAAAAGTCCTCTTGCTTAACACTGTTGTCCCTTTTTATAAGAGTAACGGCGGAGGTATCTAGGTAACAAAAATAAGCAAAATAGCAATCCCTCAGGATCAAAGATCCCGAGGGATTCGCCAAGTCGTTAATCCTTTACTTTTCTGCCCCTACTCCGCCGAGTCGATAATCCTTCTTCCTTTCCAGGGTCGTCTTGCTTCGATCTGTTCGATCTTGTTCACATCTGGTTCCCTCCTAAAGGGACAACAGTTATTGCTTCTTTGTCTTTTCCTTTCGAATGGCAATCCTTCGTTTCCATCCTTTCCTGCATGAAAAAATAACAATTATCAGTGATTAAGTTTTCCATGCTAATTCTCACACATTCTATTAAAAGTCTTTATTTCTTTAAGCTCATTATGCAGAAAGGGTTACAATTGTTAATAAAAAGTCACTAAGTTGTTTGTCAAAAACATAACTTTCTAGTGCTCCACATACACCCCTGCTTACCCTATTTCATGCCCTCATGAAAACATTATAGTTGACATGCAAAGCGGTAAGAGAATAGGCTGGAGAGCGAACCTCGTGTGGAGGTCTACAGCCGTGATGAGCAACTAGATCATCAAAGAATTGTTTTGTTTGACCTTCAGGCATTTCATACAAGGCTTGATATCCGGGTGCAGGGTGCCAAATAATTGGACTACGAAATCGATACCCTAACCAAGATGGCCCTGCTTGCAAAATACGCTCGCCATAAAGGTTCAATCGGCTGGCAGCTAGGTCAAAATTTTCATATCTGAATGGTTCCCTGAGCTGGATGTTTGGGTTCGAAGTCTGGTATCGAAATTTTGCAGCATCGATGGCAAGGTCTTTAATAGTCAGAAAATATTCCAGATTTTGTCAGATTAGGTCCTCGTGCATGGGTCCTAATGTCTCCATAACACCCGGGGTTCTCATAAGGTTCCTATGTGCTCTGCATAACAATACTGGGTCTCTAGGCTCGGCTCTTAGCCACAAGTCTAGGCTATTTTCCTGTCTCTGAAAAGTGTTATAAGCCCTGAGCCATTTTAGTTGATTAACCCCGAAGGAAACAAAGGCTTGCAATTGGATGTCCCCAACAAAAGGGCCAGGATTTAAATCAGTTTCCTGGTCTAGCACGAGGTTATGCAAGTAAAATTCACATAATAACCTTTGAACCTTAACCCCATAATGCTTGCAACAATCTATGAAATCATTAACAATATTGATTTGTATAGGGGCACCTGCCCTGATAGCTTTTATCTTTAATCGTAAATATCGTTCAAGCAAAAATAAAGCGTAGTTTTTAGCAGGGGACCTACAGGCCAGAACATCATTATACAGAGAACACACAATGTCCATCTGCCTAACAACAATATCTAATCGACGAGTTACCTTTGCAACCTTTTCTTGCTCCTTTTGCCAGCCTTCGAAGGCCTGGCTCTCAGACTGACTAATATTCCAAAGTTGTTGTTGCAACTCTTCATATTTCTCCTAGGGGACTGTTTGTTCCTTCAACTGTTCAGCTTCTTGCTGAGCTTTCTTCATCATTTTGTGCAGGGTTCATGTTTTTGTATCCTTTTTCCATAGGGCCGTGGAGGCCGGGAGTTTTACTTGAACCTTTTTATTATGTTGTTTGGAGTTCAGAACCCGGATCACCCCTGAGGGCGGTGCCTCTGTTTGGATCTCCTTATTCTCCTTTTCTTTCTTAACCTGAATGAAAGGTTGTTGTGGTTCCTCCGTTAATGGAACATCATCCTGTCCCGCTGCCCCAAATGGAACGACAGTCTACTCTTCATTATCAATTGGAACAACAGTCTATTCCTCATCGTCAATTGGAACAGGAGTTTGTCCCTCAGCGTCATTTGGAATAGCAGTCTGTTCTTCTGTGATAATTGGAACAACAATTTGTTCCTCAATGTCACTTGGAACAGCAGCAGATCTTCCAATCGGGTTTCGACCAACAGTGCGACTGTAAGTCCTTCGTCTTCTTGTTCTATGGGATTTTGCTGCAGTGGTCCTCTTTCTTTTACTTGTGGTCCTTTTTATCCTCAGACTGGCTTTCAAAATCCAAATTTGCTGACGAAGTCGGGCTATAGTGTTGAGCAGCCTCTGCTGTTTAGTCCTTAATTTCTTGATTTCCCTTGCTTCAGCAGAGGGTTTGCGACTGGCCCTTAACTGTGCTCCTATTCTATCTAGAGTTTCTTCTGGTGCCTTGGGAGCAGATTGTTCTTGGCTGGTGTCCCTTATTTCTTCCTCATGAATGGGCGGGTTTTCTTCTCCTTCCTTTTTTGCATGTGAACCCTCAGGTATGTCTTCCTCTGGAGGTTCATCGGGAGGACATGTTGGGCTGGAGGGTTGGCCATATTCCCCCAAACTGGCCAGGATTGCGGCCAATTCTTCTTCGACCACAAGGTCTCGCAGCGAGCTACTTTCTGATTGTATTACTTCCTCCTCCCGACTGTCCTGTTCAGTGACTGCCTTAGGGCGTCCACCTTCCCTTTCTGTGTCAGAGTGCACTTCTCTCTCCTCAGCTCCTCCTCTAGCTTGCTCAGCTTTTCCCCCAGATTGCCTAGCATTTTCTTCGGAAGGTACTCCTTCTGGTTCTGGAGGTTCATCTATGATCTGAATTGATTGGATGGTGTTTTCTCGAATCTTTTACAACCTCCCTCGAATTCAAGCTAGCTGGACTGATTTTCTTGATTTCTCTGGTTGTTCAGGGGTGCAAGCAACAGGTTTTTCTGCTATCACTTCTCTGCGTTTTTCTGGTCGCTCCGGTGTACTTGAAGAATGATTTCCTTTTGGAGCAACACATTTTCCTGCTGCCACTTCTCTGCGTTTCTCTGATCGTTCCGGTGTGCTAGAGGAAGTTTTAGGTTTTGGGGATGGTGAAGCTAATTTCCCTTCAATCAATGCAATGAGCTCCTCCGAGCTGCTCTGCTGTTGAGTGAGACTATGGCTAACTATCAATCGAATGAGTCTATGGTGGCTAACAACTGCTTCTACGTGCTGTGCCGTTTTTAGGCTTTGGGCCGCATCATGCAATAGTGAATTTAAAAGTTCAGGCATATTTACAGAACATTTCTCTTTCAAAACAGCTAAAACTTTAAGATGGCGTGGTCTTACCACGTCCTTCCTTCCTTCGCACGTAATGTAGCTCGGTACTATCCTTGCTAGTTCGGTCCAGGGTTCTCCTAACGTTGCTCGCAGAACACCTTTTCCCTTTACTGTCAAGCTTTGGCCTTCATCCTAAAAAATATCCATAATCTTTTGCAGTCTTTCTTTCTTCAGCGTCCATACAGGTCCAGTGGCTAGTATGCCTGAGACTTCGGCAATTACATCGTCAGTGACCGCTATCTGCCTTTCTCTTACTATGGAGTGGTCCTCCTGCAAGTTTTGCAGAAATTCCAACGCCACTGTCTCGTTTGATTCTTATAGGCGACTGAAATAATTCAGCCATCCAGCCTTTTCGAGGATCTCCCGGGCAGCAGCAGAGACTATCAATTCTTGAGGTTCGCTTCAGACTGCCTTTCCTCCCATGGTTCTACTAAGGATTTTCAATGGAGCAAAAACTGCCTGTGCTGTTTTGGGATGCAGAGAAGGTGATCGTCGCGGAAAGAAATAGAGTGTGCAGCAAAAATGGATTGTGGATGGCAACTTTGCGTAAAATAGAATTGTCATACCGTTAAACCATGCCATACTTTCGTACACTATCTACCCCGGATGGTGTGCTGACATGTAAATCTTGGAGTAATGAGATTACCTTCCCCCGCGCAATGTGATAGGCTGCCCCAGCCGTCAAATAGAGGAGCAGCAGCCATCGTGTAACCAGTCATAAAGGAACAACATATAGAATTACGCCATGTTTTAGATGGACAACGAAATACCGAAATCGAGGCAAAAAGGTGGATCGCGTTTTACATAAGAGCCTGCGTAATATGATGCGAGGCCGGGGGATGGGACGTCTGTCAATCGTACGAAATCCCCAGAATTCATTGTCAGTTCCCTTGCCATGATTGGTAGTAATGAGTGTTCGTGCGATATGTTCATCGGGAAATAAAATATGAATTATTCATAGGATAGAAGACACGAAGAGGTAATAATATCATCCCTGTTGGTGTAACTATTATGACTTCGATACCATTAACAGAGCTCTGTTGCCGACATGTGTTCATAACCTTGGCAGAGTTGTTTATTTCACCCGTGGAACCATGATCCTTTATGTGTATAAAAAGTGTTTTGTCAAAATGCACGCCATTACGCTGGCTTGGTAACCAGGTAGCCATAATGCCATTCACAAGGAGGGTGCGAATCATGGGCAGGCCAGCTCGTGATGAGACCCCCTGTTCCAAGGTCTATTTATTTAGTGTACCTTTTGGACCATATCCCTGGTGTGGTGTCCATGTTGGGAATGCCACTTCGCTTCCAACCTGATGATCATGATAGGCTGGCTCTTGATGAGACCCCCTATCCTACATTTAACAATTAATAATCCATATTGATTATCATTTCTTTCTTTGCAAAGCACCTTTTTCTTATTTATTTACACATAAGGGTGGTTCAACACTCCTTAAGAGTGGGAATGGTGGAAGAAGTCTTATCATCCCGACAAGAAGATATAAAATCCTCTATTCTTATTCCTTTGTAATAATCAGAGAAAGATTTTTAAGGAGATCGCCATGATAAAGATAACCAACCAGGACAATGGGAATAAGTCAATGACAATGGTGATTAGAAGTAAAGTATGTCCCTCCTTTTGTCCTCTTATCAATACTAGGCTCTATAAAGATAGCGATTTTATGATCTGCTGACTTCGGCATGTTGTAATTGATCTTCATTGCATAAGTATATGGTTGTATCTTAAAGACTGGAGAGATCATGGGAGCGAAGCATCCTTAATATGAATCATCACTGAGAGCGAAGATATGGCTATGGTATTGAAAGAGAAGAATCGATGCAAACAAATAGTTGGGATTCCGTTCTTTGAGAAGAAACAGCCTAGGATCATGAGTGCTGTCTGCAAAAACTCTCAACTGCTGTTCCTTTTGAAAAGGAACAACAATAACTCGCAAATGCTGTTCCTAACTCGCAAATGCTGTTCCTTTTGAAAAGCAACGGCAAAAACACGAAATGTTGTTCCTTTTGAAAAAGGAACAACAAAGACACGAAATGTTGTTCCTTCTGAAAAAGGAACACCAAAATCACAAAATTTTGTTCCTTTTGAAAAAGGAACAGCAAAAACACGAAATGTTGTTCCTTTTGAAAAAGGAACAGCAAAAACACGATGAAGCAACTGCTATTCCTTTTGGAAAAGGAACAACAAAAACCCAGAAATGTTGTTCCTTTTGAAAAAGGGACACCAAAAACCCAGAAATGCTATTCCTTTTGAAAAAGGGACAGCAAAGACACAAAAATGTTGTTCCTTTTGAAAAAGGAACAACAAAAACACGGAAACAGGCAACTGTTGTTCCTTTTTGGAAAAGGAATAGGAAAAACACGCTGACTGTAAAAAGCAATCTTAAGAAAGAAAGATCAAAGAAATATTAAGAAAACGTATATACAAGAACTTATGTACAGGCCAAAAAAAATGCGTTCCTTACTGAACTATAGGTGAGGAAGGTTTTACTTCCTCTCCTAGAATTTCCATGTCAGTGTCTTGACGTAGCTGCTCACAGAAGGATTCCCTAGTGAGTGACCTGAGATAGAGACAAACTCTGTGGCCATTTACCTTGAATGCATATCCAGAACCATCGATTGTGATGAGGGTAAGGGTCCCATTATCATGTACTTTCTGGATTTTGTATGGCCCCAACCAACGAGTCTGCAGTTTCCCCGGGAAATCCTAAAACCGCAAGTCATATAACAGAGCCCAGTCTCCTTCATGAAAGACTTTATTCTTGATAAGTGCATCATGCCATTTAGCTCGCTGCTGCTAAATAAGTGTGGTGTTTTTTAATGCAGAGAGCCTTATTTCATCCAGTTTATTAATCTGATGTAGTCGATTGATTTGTGCCTCACTTAAATCTAGGCAAACTTCCTGTGCAGTTCATAGTGTTTGGATTCTATGGGAAAAATAGGTTGTTTCCCAAACGCTAATTGATAGGGTGAATAACCAGTGGTGCTTCTCCAGATGGTTCTATAGGCCCAGAGTGCTTCAGGTAGTCGGGCGGCCCAATCACGCCTATGTGCAGCAATGGTTTTTGTTAAGATTGATTCTATTACCTTATTGTTACTTTCTACTTGCCCATTCGCCTGCGGGTGATATGGGGTAGTAATTTTGTGCTGGACGTGATAATTGTCAAGTGTTGCAGCTAATTTGTTTCCGACAAATTGTGGTCCTCCATCTGTGATTATTTCTCTCGGGAGGCCATATCGTACAAACAAATGGAACAGGAACTGTATCACCGAATCTTCTGTAGCTCTAGGCAACGCTTCGACCTCAACCCATTTGGTAACATATTCTGTGGCTACCAAAATATATGTTCTCTGATTTGATGATGGGTTGATGGGTCCAACGAAGTCAAGAGCCCATCGTTCAAATGGTTCAATAACTAATTGTGGCCTCAAAGGCATTTTGTCGGCTTGACCAGGTCGTCCTGCTCGCTGGCAGCTGTCACAGGCTTGAACAAATTTCTTTGAATCCTTAAAGATTGGAGGCCAGTAGTATCCTGTCTGCAATACTTTATGTGCTGTTCATTTCTCGGCAAAGTGTCCCCCACATTTTCCATTACGACAAGCTTTTAAGATGTCGAAAATTTCATCTTCTCGGATACACCTTCTAATTTGCATGTCTGCCCCTGTGTGGAACAAATAACCCCCGATCCACGAAAACCGAGTACTCTTCTGAACAATCTGCTTACGTTCATTAGGGGTTAAGTGTTTTGGTAGCTTACCTACTGCAAGGTAGTTGGCAACATCAGCATACCAAGGTGTTTGAACAGCAACAACAAACAGGTGCTTATCGGGAAATTGGTCTTCCAATGCTGCTGCCTCAATTGATTTTGGTATTCGTGAGAGAAAATCAGCTACAGGGTTTTCCTTGCCGGGTGTATCTTTGATTGTGATATCGAACTCCTGCAATAAGATCAACCATATCGTTATTCTAGCATTTGTAACAGGCTTATTTTCTAAATATTTGATAGCAAAATGATCTGTATATAAAACAACGGGATAGCCTGTAATATAATGTCTAAATTTATTGACAGCATGTATTACAGCGAGGAATTCCTTTTCAGTGAAAGTGTAGTTTAATTCAGCAGGGGATAAATTTTTGCTAATATAATAAATAGCGTATGGTTTTTTATCCTCCTCCTGCCCCAGGACTGCACCGATTGCTGTGTCTGAGGCATCAGATGAGATTTGGAACGGTAAATTCCAGTTTGGTCCTCAAAGGACTGGAGCTGTTGATACAAGCTTCTTTAAATCCTGGAAAGCACGGTCGCATTTTTCTGTCGACATGAAATCAACATTACCAGTTAATGCATATAAAGGTGCAGCAATGTGTGAATAATGTTCTATAAATCGTCTGTAATACCCAGAAAATCCAAGAAAGCTGCGTACCTCTGTCTGAGTAGTGGGGGTAGGGATAAGCAAGAGAATTTGAATTTTGGTCGGATCTACCTGAATTCCAACTACTGAGATGAAATGTCCGAGAATGAGTCCTTCAGTCATCATCATATAACATTTTTCGTGGCTTAGACAAAGCCTGGTATCAATGCAACGCTGTAGGACTCTTTCTAAGGTATCCAGAGCTGGATCAAAATCATCTCTGTATGGTGTAAAGTCATCCATATATACCTCAAGCCCATCATTTATTAAATCTGCAAAGATGCTAAGAATGGCCCTTTGGAATGTGGTAGGAGCATTACATAGGTCAAAGGGTAGAACTCTATAGGCGAACATTCCCCAAGGACAAGTAAAGGTAGTTTTATCCTGGTCTTCAGGGGTAATCTGAAACTGATTGTATCCACTGAAGCCATCCAGGAAAGAAAAGAATTTCTTTCCTGCTCACGTGTCCAATACTTGGTCTATGAATGGGAGGGGAAAATGGTCTTTTTGTGTGGATTTGTTTAACTCTCTATAGTCCACACAAATCCTCCATTTCCCATTCTTCTTGGGTACAACCACAAGTGGAGAGACCCACTTACTATCAGAAATAGGATAGATAAAATTAACATCTAAAAGCTTCTGAAGTTCTTCTTTTACAACATCTTTTAGGTGAGGGTTGAGTCTTCTTTGTGGTTGACGGACAGGTCTTGCATCTTTTTCTATATAAATATGATGGGTGCACAATTGGGGCTCAATCCCTTTCATATCGGGGTAATCCCACGCAAATTCTTCTTGATGCTTCCGTAACAGGTGGATGAGTTTTATTTCTTGATCCGGTGTAAGGTTGGCGTTGATGTTTAGCGTTTTTCCCGGTTCAATTTCCACTGCTTTACTATTGGCAACATAAGTTACAAGTATCGTTTGGTCATGTGTATCTTTCAAGGGATCTTCTTCTAGTTCGTTCTCGAATGCAGCTTCTATCATAAAACACTGTGCCTGAGGTCTAGATTCAGTTTGACTAACAAAGTTATTGATGGCATCATCTTCTGTTTGATCTTGAAAGTCTAGGGCCCTCTGTATAGTCAATGGTGATCTGATATTGTCAGTAAGGTATGATACAGGGTGCTGGTTAGTTTTTATCATTGTCAGACTTGGCCGTGCTAGGGGGTATAAGACTAGGTTTTTAATATCTGGTCCTCTGGTTATGGTCATATTCCCCTGCCGACAACCAATGTAAGCATCGGCGGTAGCAAGCCAAGGTCTACCTAAAATTAGCGGGTGTCCATCCAGTCAGCTTTTTGGATTAATTAACAGGAAATCAGTTGGGTATTCCCAAGAATCTATAGAGGCCATGACATCATATAGAGTTCCTTCTGGTCGAACTACAGATCGGTCAGCCAATTCTAACAAAGTAAAGGTGGGTTCTACCGATGTAATACCGAGCTTTTGGCAAGTAGAGGTTGTCAAAATATTAATTGCAGCTCCTAAATCAACTAAGGCATTAGTCAGGGTCTGGCCATAGATTTGCATAGTTACGATTGGATTTCCTGGATCTTCACATTTAATGGGTGCTCCTGATAACAGGTCAGATAAAGTACCAACTACCTGGACTCTTGGGTTAGTGGTTACATTCCTCCTTGGTTTTTTTATGCACAATTCTTTTATAGTTTTTGCATATATAGGGATGTCTTGAATGGCTTGGAGGAAAGGAATTTGTATGTACAAGTTTTGTAGCTCTCCCAGAATGTCAAAGTTTGGATGTTGTACAGGTCGTGGTATGACTAATCGTTCTGGGAAGGGAGGAGAGGGTGTATTTTCTTGATGATGAGTCTGCTCCTTATTTGCACCCTTTTGTTGTAACGATTGTTCTATTGGTAACTGATCTTCAATGTGAACTGTTTTATCTCCCTCTGTTTCTATTATACGTCCAGATCTTAACTGAAGATCATTGCACTCCCTTAGTTCGAGTTCGATTTTTGCTGATTCTATAATTTGGAGCGATTGGACCGACCTGTTATTAGGATTAGGATTGGGTTGGGTTGGGAGTTGCGGTCTCAGATTAGACTGGGGATTTTGTTGCAAAGCTGGCAGAGTCGGTTGAGGGAGCGGAATAGTTCCTGTTGGCTGATATGTCGATTTTGGCCAATTTGTCTGCCAGGGTGAACTTTGTGAAGTAGGGGGGGTCCATTGCGGAGGGTATGAGCTATTCTTCCAATATGGTGGGGCGTAAGGAAAATTCGGCCAACCAAATTGGCTTAGTTGATCCATCCATGGATTTGAAGAAGGAAATGGTTGTGATGACTAGTTCAGAAATGGAGGTTGAGATTGGTTTTGCCACATAATATATTGCTGAGCGTTATATTATGGAGGCTGAAAAGAAGAGGTTGGATCTAAAAACATACCTGATTGCCTTGGTTGCCATTGGCGACGCTGGTTAACGAAGTATGTTGATTCTGGCTCTTCTTCTGCTTCCTTATATACTACTTTCAGTCCAGGAAGTGAGGGGCAACTTTTAGTAAGATGAACTTTTGTACAGATAGCACATGTTTGAACTACATCCAGCGGACATTCCTTGTGGCTATGTTTTCTTCTACATCGGGGGCAGAAGATCGCCAAATTCTGTTATGCCTCTATCTGCTTCTGTTTAGCTTGCAGAATATCAAGTTGTGTAGTCAATGTCCCCAGGATATCAGTTTTAAAATTTTCCAATAAATTCCCAAGTTCTACACGTGTTACTCCTTCTGTTGGTATTTTGTTATCTTTGACAAATCGATCATATTCTGCTGGCTTTATCCTCGTGCTACCTCTTGAGCTCCTGATACATAAATCAATGATGTCAGCAAAATTTTCTTGATAAATATCCCCTTTTCCCATGATATTTAATGTTTCAATCCATTTTTCCTTCATGCCTCTAATCAATGCTGTTTTTAACACATTATCAGGCAGAGGTAGTGATGCATATAGAGATCTCTACAAATTATACTGAAAACGTTCTACATATTCTTCTAGTGTTTCGTTTGGTCTAGCTGTCATCTGAAATATTTCATCTTTCAGTTCTCTAGACCTACAATAATCTTGATATTTCTTTAGGAAAGATTCTTTCATCTGCTCCCAGTTATTTATAACCCGACCACCTAAACCCATAAACCATCTTAAAGCTACTCCTTTCAAAGTGGAGGGAAACAACTTTAATTTCTGGGGGTCAGTGGTGTAATCATATCCCCTGCATAATACATCAAATTCAAATAAGAATGCATCAGGATCCTCTGATGTAAGTCCATGAAATGTAGGAATGTGTTGAAGGGGAATCGCTTTCATAGGAGCATTTGCTGTGGAATCCACTATAGGATATTGTAATGTAGAAGTTTGAGTGTTTGGCTGATTCTGTGCCATGGGATCGAATATGTGCCAGTAACCTTCTGGGATTTCTAAGAGGTTATTCCTAGGCGGAGAAGGAACGGCCTTAACAAGGATTGTTTTAATAGTACTTCCTTTATTTGGAATAACGAGAGTCCCTGTTGCTTGAGGAGATTGAATCCCTGCAACAATGATTTTTACAGCGCTTCCTTTATCTGGGCTTTTTAATGGATGAATTATCCTAAGAGGAGATCTTGGCTCCCCAACTTCTCCTATTTCCCCTTCTCCTTCACAAAGATTACTTAGATTCCCTTCCTGCAGTCGTTCTGGAATAGAATTTTCAATCTCTTGAAAGTCCTGTTCATCAGTCTGACTATGCACCTTAGCGAAGGCTACAGATGGTGATCCTGCAGCCTGAAGGGAGCTAGTAGGTTGTTTAGAATTGGTTTTCCTAAACCCTACTGATGGATGAGATTCAGTTTTCTTATAGATTTCGTCTATGAAGGTTGTTCGACAAAGGGTCACCGGCCCTTTGGCTTTTTCGGGTTTGAACAGAGGTTTGATAATTTTTTCTGGCTTTTTCTGCTTAGTCATGCACTCTATAAACTACCAAATTCTATTCAACCCACAATTCTGCCAGGAAAGCGGACATTGGAGAAGGGCTTTTACATGCTCCATACGCAGGTTGTTACCTTCCGTTTTTAAAACCAACTCTCCCCTAGCAGACTCGTACACTACTCTGTAAAAGACAAATGGTTGTACTCTTTCCCCGGCAACGGTGCCAAAATGTAGAGTTGTAACAATGGTCTCTTTCACCTCTAGTTATGCTACATTAATAAGTCAATCTGGGAACGCTTTGTTATTGCAATGAGTAGCTCAATCCGAGGCTATTCGTAAGAGTAATGCTTCGTAGTACAATGTCTAGGAAATACAAGAGTAAACGACTGCTAAACCTAGGACTAAAGAATAAAATCACACAACGCAGTTTATCAGTCAAGGGTACGGAAGCAATAACCCATCCCTCTAGAAATTGATGGAAAGGAAATTAGAGCATGGACCAGTGGTCTTGGAGCTAGGCAGCGACTTGCTGAGGCTCACTACAGCCTTAGACCTTCTCTCACACCAAAGCAATACATGCAAGTAACTGAAACGACAGAAAGTAAAATGGAACAGCAAACAGGAAATGGAACAACAAATCTGAAATCGAACAGCAAGAAATGGAAGAGCAATCCAATAAACTAAATCTCACGAGTCAGACTACACTTGCTCTATTGAATTAAACTCACATCCTGCAATCAAATAGAAATCTTCTCTCTAAGGCAACTTCAAAAAATTATACTTTATGGAACAATATTCACAAACGAATTATGGAACAGCAATCATCAAACGTATATACACAACACACTTACTATAGCAATCTGATGATTAAAGAGGATATGACTATGTCTCCAAATAGAATAATATTACTTCCGGATTCTAATAACTGAGATTTCAAATGAATCCAATACAACAATATTTAATATGAAGGCTCTGTAACAGAAACAGTTGGCTTAGTCTGCAAACATGCAATCAACTCTGAAGAGATTCACTCACGCAATACAGAGTCACGACATAAATCTGAAAGAAACCATTAATGAATTAATTGTAACAGAGCATGGAATAGCATATGAAAAACATATCAGATTACCGTACTATTAAGATAAACAAATCACGCAGAAACCAGATTATAATGATACAAAAGCAAGTGTCCTTCGGAGTCGGGCCCTTAGCTTCCAATGGCACACTGCCTTAGGTTACTCCAGACGCAGAGATGAAATAAACACCAAGTCTTCTGTATTAAAACATCAACAATTGTACAACAAAACGAGTCTTAGTGAGAGTCGATGACCAAGGTTGAACCTGGAATTCACAATTACATATATGAACAAAAAGTCCTCTTGCTTAACACTGGTGTCCCTTTTTATAAGAGTAACGACGGAGGTATCTAGGTAACAAAAATAAGCAAAACAGTGATCCCTCAGGATCAAAGATCCTGAGGGATTCGCCAAGCCGTTAATCCTTTACTTTTCTGCCCCTGCTCCGCCGAGTCGATAATCCTTCTTCCTTTCCAGGGTCGTCTTGCTTCGATCTGTTCGATCTTGTTCGCATCTGGTTCCCTCCTAAAGGGACAACAGTTATTGCTTCTTTGTCTTTTCCTTTCGAATGGCAATCCTTCATTTCCATCCTTTCCTGCATGAAAAAATAACAATTATCAGAGATTAAGTTTTCCATGCTAATTCTGACACATTCTATTAAAAGTCTTTATTTCTTTAAGCTCATTATGTTGAAAGGGTTACAATTGTTACTAAAAAGTCACTAAGTTGTTTGTCAAAAACATACCTTTCCAGTGCTCCACACCCTTGGCGGTACCTCATGTACTTGCTTGAATTTCCTTGTTATGGGTCTCTTGGCTTCAAAACAAATTGTTCAACTTGCTCATCAAAATTGAGTTTCTTTGAGGCTTTAGCTTTCTTTTTCTTCTCTTTACCTGGCTCTATTAAATTAGATTGAACTAGTGGGGACTCTTCAATGTCAATGGCTTGCAATAAATCATTTAAATCTCCCTTTGAAACAAGAGTTTCTTCAATAGCCAATGACTTACCTTTTTCTTTTTCCACCTGGCTCCTAGTCCTTCTCCTTTGAACTCCTCTACCTGTGCTTGATTCATGTGCAATTTCTTTGACCTGGGTTTTTTCTTTAATTGACTACTAGGGTGTATCCTGAATAGTCAATGGCTTGGTAGACTTTTCAACTTGTTTCCTTGCTTTTAACTTAGAAACCCTCTTGGCTCTTGTTTCTGCTTGAGGACTGGTTGTTGTTGGAGATTCTTTTGCTGCTAGAGGGCTGAGACCGGTCTTTCTCTTGAAACTGGACATGAATATGAATGTGCCCCAGTCCCTGCCTACCATCTAGAGTTCATGCAGAACCATTAACTTAACCAGGCCGTTGTGGAATAGTGAAGTCTCACAGTGTTCCTTTCTCAGTTGTACCTTATCACACATTTTACTTAAGTTGTGGAACAAGTAAGAAGGTAGATCAATAGATATTTTCCCTGTGAAATGCAACAACAGTTTAAAATGGTATGAATACACTTGTTTATATCTCCCTTCATAGGTCAGATACTTCTGTATACAAGTAAGCAATTGAGCATATGATTCTTTAACATAACTTCTAGGAACAGTCTTGCTCAAATCTAAGTTAATGAACTGGTGCTTTAGAAATTCTTTGCATGGATTCATGTCAAATTTGAAATTATTGAACCAATTTTCTTGCCCTCTTGGTATTTCTGTAACTGTGGATATCATGTCCGGTGAGACTTGCAATTTCAACATGCCAACCTTTGAGTTTAGCCCTGTGAAATTCAGTGCAAATTCCTTAGTCACTTGTGCATGTCCTCCCTAGAGATTCTTGCAAAAATTCCAACATCCAGCTTGTTTAAATGCTTGTTCCACCTCTCTGTTCTTCAACGTTATAGCCAAACATTCAGACTCATTTCTCAGACATTTGCCTGATCTATGGTCTTTCCTTCCTGTTGATCCCTCTATGAAGATTCAGTGACCTGTAGGCTGAAAATGCTTGCACTGCTCAAACTCCAAACTCTACCTCACTTGAATGGCTGCCTCACTTGATGATGATCTTTTCAAATTGAAATCTAGTAGACTTATTTCTCATGCAAGGCCTACAATCATCATTAAAACCGAGCATACTTGGCCTTTTTTGGAACTTGTATTTCGTGTGTACCAATGTACCTAGTGATTGAAATGATGGAGATAAGCGGTTGGAAATGATGTATGGAGTGCATAAGCTGACAATGAATGATGTAGCCATAGGTTAACTTGACAGATTTTACATTTGGGAAAGATTTGCTGCGGAATGCACGAATCTATGATTTGGCAGCACCATCAGTGTAAATTTTGAATAATGCACTACGAAATCACCAAAAACCAATCGCGCTGCGAAAACACCTAATGGATATTTGTGGTGCGAAACTGCTAAAAGGATTAGTGCACTGCGAAAATACCTCAGAATGGTTACATGCGCTACACAATCACCTAAAAAGGCTGTGTGGTACATAATGATTTTTAAATCAAATTGACACATGGCTAGGAGATCGGTGATGAATGAGGGTGACCAGGGATAGATGAGAATGCATGGTTGACTTAAGACCTCCTAAGACTCAGACTCTAAGGAAAAACGAAATCAAACTTATACTTACACTGACCTTTATCATCAAGCTAGTATGAGAAATTTTGGCATTAGAATTCTTAAGTGATAACACAATGCATACTCAAGCCTCAATCCATTAAAAGACATTTTTCCTACAATGAAGAAAATACCATCACCACAAATATGATATTCAAAAGTTCTTAAGAGATTGATTAGGAACTTGGTTTCTACGTAGTTTCCAAAATATCTGATACCATGTAGAAATAACTAAATATTCGTATATACTAATGAAATCAAACTGAAATCAACAGACAAAAATTTCTTCTACCAAATTCTGTGGAAGGAAAGTTGGAAATAGAAACACATGCAATTATTCAATCACAATGAGCCCAATATTTACTGGGGAAGCCAACTGGGAAAAAAACCTCCTCTATTTGTATTATATAAAATGAGAATAATGACCTGCTACAATGCTTGAAGCTCAGCCTGCACTGCAATATTGATATCCTCCTGAGTTTTCTATTCTCAATACTTAGCCAAAATAGGCTTCTTTTTTCCTCCTATTTCCTTGCACAATTCCTACTCCTAAAGAATACAAAATCTCTTATTTCCTTGCGAAAATTCCAATAGAAATGTGTCACCTGCTACACACAAACATTATACACTCACTAGGATATAATAATGATTAAAATATTCCTTTTTCCTCCTCTCCACTAGGAAAATCAACTTGCATGCAGGACTAGGGTTATTTTTAGTAACTTGACTATTTAACTAAGAGATCGGTGAGTTAACAACAACTACAACTAATCAATTGAACTCATACTTACTTTTTTATAAATGAGAGCTTAGATAACTGAGCGTCACTAAATTCAACTCATGCACAACTCTACTTCATGCCCACAAACAAGAATTGAATGACTTAACTAAGTGATTTAGCCATGTCACTCCTTCTAGCTGCAACTGAAGTTATCTTATGAAGTGGAAATTAAAATATATCCGTTTGACTAAGAAATAAGTCAAATGAAGCCTTTTCATGGTACAATTTAACATGTGACTTGGATTTTCAACACCATTTATACTTGACTTCTCCATATAATTATTCTAACTCTTCTTCATCACCTTCAACTTTGCTTAATTTCCAACCACTTTCCTCTTTGTAAAATTCAATGTGTTGCACCGAGTCTCATAAGATTTCACATCCACATTAGCAAAGCTACCCTACATTACTTTCCTTTCTCGCATTTAAGATAACCTTTACCACACATGAACACTTTCCTTTGTCATGGTCACACAAAACTTTACCACACATGCATAATGTCTTTACAGTCTCCTGCTTCTTCTATGATATGCATCATTTAGTCATAGATGGTTGTTGTGGCTACTCATACAAGTGGTGTTGGTCCATTTAATTAAAATAATCATATCTCACAAGACCACTACCACTTTCTAGCTAGAGAAACTCCTTCGCATTAAAACTCTTCACCAGTTCACTTAAAGTTTGTGGCAATGATATTTCCATTTTTATCTTAATCTATTCCACAAAATGACCTAGGCAATGTTTTCCTCTTATCTATTTCTCCAATTTTTGGTGTCAGCATGTATGCAGACTCGTCAAAGTCTATTGTGCCACTCCCATCTTTATCATCGTCCAAAATCATATATCTTATTTTCTCATATGCCATCTCAAATCTGAGAGACCTCATTGTACTCAAATATTCCTCTATTGATATTACTATTGACATCGTTTCGTAGATAACTCTCATGTATTTAAGCTACATATCCTAAACATGGTCAATGAGAGAATAATCACTTTTTTTGATATATCATATCCTTAGAATCTATCATTCATGCAACAATCTCATTTGACTCTATTGCTAACAATTTTTCTTACCTGATTCAACTTGACCCTGCACAGGTTCCCTTTTCCTCTATGCCACGACTGCTAAAACCACATGAGTTGCTACGTCTATCCCTATCTCATCCATCAATTTTTTTTTCTTTCATTTTATGAAGATTTATGTGATTCATTTGCTGGATACATTTTTAACTCTACTACTCGCCTCCTCCTTTGTATTCTCATGTAGTCATAACTTCTATGCTTTCGGAGCAGTGTTATTCTGAACAAGTGACTTCTATGTGGTAGGCTTCTTCATGCTTCTTATTGGATTTTCCTTTTCGCATGACCATCTATTGAATGTCAAAATAGGTAGCTTTATAGGTGGAGGTGGGTTTTAGTTCCACCTTCACTTTGAGGACTCCTCTGTTCACATACTTCATGCATTCTGGCTCTATGCTTCCAAATCACAATAACGCCATCACACTTTTGCTGGCCAACTTTGCAAAGATTTTGGTGTCTTTAGTGTGATGAGATCCCTCATTGATGCATCGCTTTCTTCTTCTTTAATGGAATCATGGGTCCTATTCAGATTGTAGGCTCCTCAACTTTTCACTGCTCAATCAACCATATCTCTCTAGAAACACCATAGACTCATTATCTTGCGCCCTCCAATGCTAACACACCATAGATGATGCCCATATCTCCTTAGCCAACTGATTTACATAGGAACTCACAATCATTATTTTTTCTTGTGGTCACTATGTAGATATAGGGTATCTGGCTCATGTCCATCAACTTCTCCATCAACTTGAGCTATCAAAACTTTGGGACTCATTCAGCAACAGATTCTAATCATATGATCGCAACATTGTGCCTTATGCTAAATAACTACTACACCATATCAACTTCTTCCATGGACCATTCCATAAACCATCATGTTACTTACCTTAGACAAGTTGCCATTATTTTTGTCTATGATATTCACCACTCTAGCTCTCACCACCTTTCTTCTGATATTTATCATTCTAGTACACCCACCTTAGGCTCTCCTACTAGATGTTAGGATCATAGAGCACCAATGAATGTGGTGGTTTCTAAAAACATCATTGTTTGATCCCACTCGTCAATGCCTTATAACCATACATGCCTGGAAAATTTCTCTTCAAAGGAAGATGGCTCAAAATATATCAAGTTTCTCATGATTTTCCATATATCCTTTATATCTATCTTGTGATCTCCTTTGTCTTCGATAGGAACGAGGGGCTCCAACCTTCTCCTTACCTTCTTGCACCAATCTTTCAACAATATTGGTCTTCTTCCTCCCTTCTTTGTAAGGAATTGTGTGAGTGGGTGTCTCCACTTGGTATACTCTCATCTTCTCCACATGTGGTTACTCCAGATCATCCTCTTGGAATTTACACTTGCCTTTCAGCAACATGTTACTATGTGGATTTGATTGTGGCTCCTCTTCTGGAGCTAGAAGCTCCTCCTCTAGTGGTATGCTTAGCTCTCACCGTAGATATTTCCTCATATATTTCTCTTCATCAAAAATAACATCCCACCTCATAACATTAATCCCGAGTAAGGTCATGTACACTTGGTAAATATAAGGTGTCTTGATATAGCCTACAAAGATCGCCCTATCTATAGTGGGCTCCAACATTTTCCTACTATCTTTATAAACATTAAAATAGACTTTCCATCCAAAAATGTCAAAGTTAGAGACATCTCACTTCCTCCCAGTGAAAGCCTCTTCAGGTTTAATCATTCCAAGAACTTTGTGAGGGTTCCTATTCTGCAGGTAAACAATTGTATTACAATATTTTGCACACAAGGATAGTGGCAACCCCTGTTCATGCAACATTGCTCTAAAAACTCCTATAATAATTTTCATATCTGTAAACCCATTTTTCTTTTGGTTATGTGGTTCAATAAATCCTCGTATAATACCTTCCTTGGAACATAATTCTTTGAAGGCATTAGACACGCACACTTCTCCTTTATCACTTCTCAGGGATTTAATTTTCTTTCGATTATTTTTTCTTCATGAAATAGATCCAACATTTACGGGAAAAATAATAAATGAAGATCACATGATACATGTGCTTTGAAGTCAAGACTGTGGGAAATGGTCCACATAAATCTTAGTGAACTCACTCCAAGATGGCCCTAGCTCTGTTGTCTCAGTCCTAGAAGGAGTATTTAACATATTTTCCAAGAGTGTATCCCTTGCAAGCATCATGTTGATCAAGGGTGCATTTTGGAAGTTCAATGATTATCTATTACATTAATTTTAAATCTCCATGGTGTATGTGTCCCATGCTTTTATGCCATAACTCTCCAACATCTCGCCCCTGAACATGTTTTTCCTTACTACTCAATGCGACACATGCATCCACCTCTAGCTTGTACATATTTTTAACTGTAACACCAATTTATTTTACTTATCCAATTACAACATGCTTCAAATATATCTCTCCTCTACTAAACACCACATCATATCCCTTATGTTCTAATGCAGCTACGTTAACTGGATTTTTTTTCACACCGGACACATTTATTACATTGTTTAGGTGAAGATAGGAGCCTGAAGCCCTCTTAAGGGTGACAATGATAATCTATTTTGTACTAGACATTCTATCATCTCCAAGTTCTATATGTAATTGTAGGTCCTTCTCCTCTAAGTTGTTGAAGAACTCCTTATTTCCTATCATATAAAATGTAGCACTAGAGTCTAAGTACCATATACTAACTCATACCATACTAGACATGCATGTAATCTGGGTGAAATCCAAATCCAAATTTGATGTGAGAGCATCTCCTCCTGAGCCTGACGTAGGTTTCTTACTACATCTCTTTTGTGGACACTTGGTTGCATAATTTGCATACTCATGGAAGTGAAAGAATTTAATTTTACTGAGGTCTTTCATCTTACCATAGTTCTGGTTGGATGGTGCCTTACATTGGGCCTTCTTTCCTTTGCCTTTCTTGGGCATCTTTCTACTAAAGAAAATTTTTCTTCCTCATTAGTTGTGTATGTGACACCACCTCTATTGTTTCTTCTAATCTCCTCCTGCAGCAAGTCAGACCAAAGCCTCTCCTAATTTTGGAGCTTGTCTCTACCAGTAATTCAATCTTGAAAGTTGTTCTAGGATTTCAGAAGACCAACGAGTGTTAAACTCAAAAGTTTAGATGATGTCACATTCTCTCCAACAACTCCAAGCTCATCGCTAACCTGAGTGAATCTAGGTAGGTATTGGACAAGGGTTTCATTTTTACACATTCAAATGCTATTGAGCTTATCTTTCAGTGCCAACTTCCTAGCATCTTTGTTTCTTTAGAATAGGACTGTGAGGGTTTTCCATGCTGCATAAGCAATATCCTTGCCATGGAAATTCAAAATCATGTGGTCTCTGACTCCCTCTAGGATAATACTCCTATCTTTTTGTTGTGTCTTTCTTCCACCGAGTCAATTGTTGTGCATATGATGTTGACGGAGATGGAATATTAGTTTGTATGTACTCCAATACTCTGTTTTCATCTGGTACAACATCCATCATGTCTTTAAAAGTAGAAAAATTTGAATTTTCCTCCAATGCATACTCAAGCCTCAATCCATTAAAAGACATTTTTCCTACAATGAAGGAAATACCATCACCACAAATATGATATTCAAAAGTTCTTAAGGGATTGATCAGGAACTTGGCTTCTATGTAGTTTTCAAAATATCTGATACCATGTAGAAATAAATAAATATTCATATATACTAAAGAAATCAAACTGAAATCAATAGAAAAAAATTTCTTCTACCACTTTCCGTGGAAGGAAAGTTGGAAATAGAAACACATGCAATTATTCAGTCACAATGAGCCCAATATTTACTGGGGAAGCCAACTGGGAAAAAAACCTCCTCTATTTGTATTATATAAAATGAGAATAATGATCTACTACAATGCTTGAAGCTCAACCTGTACTGCAATATTGATATCCTCCTGAGTTTTCTATTCTCAATGCTTAGCCAAAATAAGCTTCTTTTTTCCTCCTATTTCCTTGCACAATTCCTACTCCTAAGGAATACAAAATCTCTTATTTCCATGTGAAAATTCCAATAGAAAGGTGTCAACTGCTACACACAAACATTATACACTAACTAGGATATAATAATGATTAAAATATTCCTTTTTCCTCCTCTCCACTAGGAAAATCAACTTGCATGCAGGACTAGGGTTATTTTTAGTAACTTGACTATTTAACTAAGAGATCGGTGAGTTAAAAACAACTACAACTAATCAATTGAACTCATACTTACTTTTTTATAATGAGAGCTTAGATAACTGAGCCTCACTAAATTCAACTCTATTGAATAGATAAATCTTAGCAATCTACTCATGCACAACTCTACACCATGCCCACAAACAAGAATTGAATGACTTAACTGAGTAATTTAGCCATGTCACTCCTTCTAACTGCAACTGAAGCTATCTTACTGAAGTGGAAATTAAAATATGTCCATTTGACTAAGACATAATTGAAATGAAGCCTTTTCATGGTACAATTTAACATGTGACTTGGATTTTCAACACCATTTATAGTTGACTTCTCCATATAATTGATCTAACTCTTCTTCATCACCTTCAACTTTTCTTAATTTCCAACCACTTTCCTCTTTGTAAAATTCAATGTGTTGCACCCAGTCTCATAAGATTTCACATCCACATTAGAAAAGCTACCTTGTATCACTTTCCTTTCTCACAGTTAGAACAACCTTTACCTCACATGAACACTTTCCTTTGTCATGGTCACACATAACTTTACCACACATGCATAATGTCTTCACAGTCTCTAGCTTCCTATTATATATGCATCATTTAGTCATAGGTCGTTGTTGTGGCTACTCATACAAGTGGTGTTGCTCCATTTAATTAAAATAATCATCTCTCGCAAGACCACTACCACGTTTTGGCTAGAGAAACTCCTTCGCATGAAAACTATTCACCAATTCACTTAAAGTTTGTGGCAAGGACATTTCCATTTTTATCTTAATCTATTCCACAGAATGACCTAGGCAATGTTTTCCTCTTATCTATTACTCCAGTTTTTGGTGTCATCATGTATGCAGACTTGTCAAAGTCTATTGTGCCGCTCCCATCTTTATCATCGTCCAAAATCATATATCTTATTTTCTCATATGACATCTCAAATCTGAGAGACCTCATTGTACTAAAATATTCCTCTATTGATGTTACTGTTGACGCAGTTTCGTAGATAACTCTCATGTATTTAAGCTACATATCCTAAATATTGTCAATGAGAGAATCAACACTTTTGTTTGATATATCATATCCTTAGAATCCATCATTTGTTCAACAATCTCATTTGAATCTATTGCTAACAATTTTTCTTACCTGATTCAACTTGACCCTGCACAGGTTCCCTTTGCCTCTATGCCACGACTGCTAAAACCACATGAGTTGCTACATCTATTCCTGTCTCTTCCATCAATTTTTTTTTCTTTCATTTTATCAAGATTTATGAGATTCATTTGCTGGATACATTTTTAACTCTACTGCTCACCTCATCCTTTGTATTCCCATGTAGTCATAACTTCTATGCTTTTGGAGTAGTGTTATTCTCAACAAGTGACTTCTACGTGGTAGGCTTCTTCATGCTTAATAGTGGATTTTCCTTTTCGCATGACCATCTCTTGAATGTCACAATAGGTAGCTTTATAGGTGGAGGTGGGTTTTAGTTCCACATTCACTTCAAGGACTCCTTTGTTCACATACTTCATGCATTTTGGCTCTATGCTTGCAAATCACAATAACATTATCACACTTTCGCTGGCCAACTTTGCAAAGATTCTGGTGTCTTCAGAGTGATGAGATCCCTCATTGATGCATGGCTTTCTTCTTTTTAATGGAATCGTGGGTCATATTCAGATTGTAGGCTCCTCAACGTTTCACTGCTCAATCAACCATATCTCTCTAGAAACACCATAGACTCATTATCTTGCACCCTCCAATGCTCACACACCATAGATGATGCCCATATCTCCTTAGCCAACTGATTTACATAGGAACTCACAATCATTATTTTTTATTGTGGTCACTATGTAGATATAGGGTATTTGGCTCATGTCCATCAACTTCTCCATCAACTTGAGCTATCAAAACTTTGGGACTCCTTCAATAGCAGATTCTCATCATATGATTGCAACATTGTGCCTTATGCTAAATAACTACTACACCATATCGACTTCTTCCATGTACCATTCCATACACCATCGTGTTACTTACCTTAGACATGTTGCCATTACTTTTGTCTATGATATTCACCACTCTAGCTCTCACCACCTTTCTTCCGATATTTATCATTCTAGTACACCCACCTTAGGCTCTCCTACTAGATGTTAGGATCATAGAGCACCAATGAATGTGGTGGTTTGTAAAGACATCATTGTTTGATCCCACTCGTCAATAAGACAAATAATCATGGAGTGTTTTTCGATATAAATAAGCTACATCATAGATAATACCATGGGAAAGACCATTGGTATTAGTATACCTAGAGCCTGAAACCACCAGTAACTTGACCAAGTCATGTTTACTCGAGCAACACTAACATAGATTACAAAACTCAAAAAATATTTCTTGTAATTTAAATGGATAATGTTTTTTATTGTTTAAATTTAATTTTTGAACGTATAAATGGAATCTCCTTGAAAAATTGAAGTGCATATTCTTTTCTACATTTCATACGAAATCGACAAAAAAAATTGTATTTAATATGTACATAGTTTTTATTAGCCTAGCCAAATTGATAAATGTGGAAAAAATTGAAAAAATGGTATATAATATGCACATAGTTTTTATTTTAACCATATATATATATATATATATATATATATATATATATATATATATATATATATATATATATATATATATATATATATATATATATATATATATATATATATATATATATATATATATATATATATATATATATATATATATATATATATATATAGCAAGATGAGAGATATTATATTACTTCCAAAAACATATATTTAGAGTGTTGATTATCTCTATTGGTCTATTATTAGGGAAACCAAACTAGTAACATAAACAAAATATTTTTCTAATTTTTTCTATTTTTCCTAATCTGTTAATATGACAACATAGAAACATAAAGCAAAAATTACATAAAATCACCCCATAAACTCATAAACATATCCACATTGAAAACTAAGATATTTCCTTGAGCCAAATGCTCATCTAATGGAATAAAAATAGAAATAAAAAACTACATAGAAATAACTGCATAAAATGATAAACATAACGACATTGAAAACTAAGATATTGGCTTGACCCATATGCTCATATAATAGCATAAAGAAAAAAAGAAAAAACTACATAAGAAGCACTGCATAAGCTGATAAACATAGCTAGATTGAAAAATAAGATATTAGCCTAAGAAAAAGAAATAAATTTTGTCATCTAGTTAGATTATATCGTGATCATGCAGTTGTTGTTGGGTGTGGAGCCTGATTATCTTCTGTATTCAAAGGTTTCAGCCAGATGTATACCCAAGGAATACTTTACACCCCTCCACGCAAGGGGAATTTGTCCCCCCCCCGCCCCCGTGGGGGTTCAAAGGGGCTAATCCCCCTTGGCTAGGGGGTTCCAGGGCCAGTGGTCCCACGGCGGGGGTTTGGAGGTAGCGCCCCTGAAGCTAAAAAAATATAAGTGAAATTGCCTTGTAAAAGTCTAGTAATTTCTAGTCAATCTAGACCGTTCATTAGGCGGATGATCTGACGGTAGAAGTTATGTTTAATTTAGGGTTTTTTGCCCTAGAAGGCAACCCCTCACTATATATGAGGGAATTGTATTCCGTCTATGCATATCTGTATTCTGAGTGAGGAAGAGAGAGGATATTGAGAGCAAAAACGGTGTTACAACAGATCTGCTATAGGTTGTATCTCTTGAGTTTGCTGGATAATATAAAAGGAAGGACAGGTTGTTTCTCCATGGATGTAGCCCAAACTGGGTGAAACACGTATATCTGTGTCTCTCTTGTTTTATGCGTTTTCTTTGTTTATATTTCTACAATATTTTATTTGTTCCATTGCTCCATAATATATAATTTTGCAACAACTGGTATCAAAGCTGAAGGTCTATTTGGCTGATACACTCGCAGGAGAGAAGGGTTCCTGGTTCGAGTGGGAGCAATGGTGGAAGATGGTAGGTTTAGGGTCAAAAAATTCAACGGCCAAAACCACCAGCTATGGAAGATGCAGATGGAAGATTATCTGTATCAAAGAGATTTGTACCTACCATTGAGCGGAAAGACGAGGAATCTGATGAGTATGATAGACACAGAATGGGATATTCTGGACAGAAAGCCACTAGGAACAATACAGATGTTCCTAGCGGTGTCGGTAGTGTTTAATATTTCAAAGGAAACAACAACACATGATTTAATTTCAGCATTGGCCAAACTGTATGAAAGACCCTCGGCCTCAAATAAGGTATTTCTTATAAAACGTTTATTTAATATGAAGATGTCAGAAGGTGGATCTGTTGCAGATCATTTAAATGATTTTAATATAGTTACAAGTTAGTTAAGTTCTGTAGAGGTAAATTTTGATGATGAAGTTAGGGCTCTGTTATTTCTGTGCTCATTTCCAGAAAGTTGGAATGGTTTAGTTATGGCCATTAGTAACTCTGTCTCTGGATCTAGTACTTTAAAGTTTGATGATGTTGTTGGTGCAATCCTTAGGGAGGAAATGCAACGGAAAAGCTCCGGTGAGACATCAGGTAATGCTTTGACTGCAGAGGCTAGGGGAAGAAAAATGGAAAGAGGAAAGAGCCCAAGATATTACAGTAAGTCAAGAAAAGGCAGATCCAATTCTAGATCGGGGATAGTGTGCTGGAAATGCGGGAAGAAATGACACCTGAAGAAAGACTGCAAGTCTTCGAAGGGAAAAGAAGGAGATGAATAGCAAGAAACTAATCATGAAGCGAATGTAACAGGTAATGTGTTGCAAGATGCTTTGATTCTTTCATTACAAAATATTATTGATGCCTGGGTGATAGATTCAGGGGCCTCATTCCATGCAACACCTCATAAGAAACATTTTCATGATTATGTTCAAGGAGGCTTTGGACAAGTTCGATTGGGTGATGATAAACCCTACAAAATAGTTGGAATGGATACACTTTTCATAAAACAAAAAAATGGAAATCATTGGCTATTAAAGAAGGTAAGGCATGTTCCATATCTGAAGAAAAATATGATTTCAATAGGGTAGTTGGGAGGTGAAGGTAGCGTAACTACTTTCACAGATGAAACCTGGAAGGTCACTAACAGATCCTTGGTAATAGCAAAAGGAGAAAAGGTTGGTACATTGTATTTATGCAATGGTATTTCTAATTATATTAATTCTTTAACCTCTATAGGAGAAGATACGACATTGTGGCATCATAGGCTCGGGAAAATGAGTGAGAAGGTGCTGCAAATTCTTCAATCAAGAAATTTGTTACCAGGTTTGAAGCATGTTGATTTAAAATTCTGTGAGAATTGTGTTTATGGAAAACAAAAGAGACTTAGATTCCTTAGAGTTGGGAAATAAAAGAAGAGCGAAAAATTAGAGCTTGTGCATACATATGTATGGGGACCTACTTAGGTATCATCTCTTGGTGGCTCTCATTATTATGTTACTTTTATTGATGATGCAACTAGAAAAACCTCGATTTATTGTATTCAAAATAAATTTGATGTATTTGATACCTTCAAGAAATGGAAAGCTTTGGTTGAAAATGAGACAAGGAAAAGGTTGAAGTGTCTCAAATCAGATAATGGAGGTGAATATTGCAGTAAAGAGTGGTACTGTTCAGAGAATGGAAATCGCAGAGAGGAGACAGTTCTAGGAACACTATAGGAAAATGGTGTGTCAGAAAGGATGAACAAGACAATCATGGAGTGTGCAAGGTGCATGAGATTACATGCAAGATTTCTTTTACAATTTTGGGCAAATGCTGTAGATACTATTGTTTATCTAATAAATAGAGGGCTTTCAAGTTCCTTGGATGGTGGTATTCCAGAGGAGGCATGGACAGGTAAAAAGGTAAACTACTCATTTTTAAAGACTTTTGGTTGTAAATCCTTTGTCCACATTAACAGAGAAAATAGAACAAAGCTTGAGGCAAAATCAAAGAAATGTACCTTTATTGGATATGGTGTTAATGATTTTGGTTATCATTTATATGATTATGAAAATCACAAACTAATTAGGAGTAGAGATGTAATATTCAATGAAAATGTCTTGTATAAGAATCAATTGCAGCAAAAGAAACAAGAAAAGGAAAACAGAGAATACACAGTGCTTGACGATATCACAGGAAAAGTGATGGTGCCTAAAAATCATAATGATCAACCACTAGAACAACAACTATAATACCAACAACCACTTCAAACACCTGAAAGTGGTGTTAGAAGATCTAGCAAGATAAGTAGACCCCTAAATGATACTCTCCTTCATTATATTATGTATTGTTGACTGATTCTGGTGAACCAGAATGGTATGAAGAAGCAATGCAGGTAGAAACTAGGAAGAAGTGGGAGCAAGCCATGAAAGAAGAGATGGAATCCTTAGCACATAACTAGACTTGGAACTTATTCAGGTTGCCTACAGGTAAAACAACATTCTAGAATAAATGGGTTTATAGGTTGAAGGAAGAAGATGGAGGAAAACAAAGGTACCAAGCTAGACTTGTGGTGAAAGGGTTTACATAGAAGAAAGGTATTGATTTTGATGAAATATTTTCTCCTATTTTTAAAATGACTTCAATCAGAACTATTTTAAGTCTAGTAGCAGTTGAAGATTTGCATCTTGAGCAGTTAGATGTAAAGAGAGACTTTCTCCATGGGATTTGGAGGAAGAGATATATATGCAGCAGCCACAAGGATATAAGGTAAAAGGGAAGGAGAAACTAGTGTGCAGGTTGAAGAAGAGCTTGTATGCCTTAAAATAGGCTCCAAGGCAGTGGTATATAAAATTTGATAGCTTTATGTCTAAACAAGGTTATACTAGATGTCACTCTGAACATTGTGTTTATCTCAAAAGGCAAAATTATGGCAGTTATATTATATTGTTATTGTATGTAGATGACAGGCTTGTTGTAGGTTCTAATATGTAGGAAATAAATTTTCTCAAAAAAAAAATTGGCAAACTCATATGCAATGAAAGATTTGGGTGCTGCAAAACAAATCCTTAGTATGAGAATAACTAGACATAGGAAGAATCACAAATTAACATTGTCTCAAAGTGTGTACATAGAAAAGGTGTTGAAAAGGTTTAATATGCATAATGCAAAACTAGTTAGTATACCTTTGGCTAGCCATTTCATATTAGGTAAGGAGGCGTGTCCCAAGACTCAGGAAGAAATGGCTCATATGTGTGAAGTTCCATATGCATCAGTAGTTGGAATCTTAATGTATGCAATGGTCTACACAAGGTATGATATTGTACATGTAGTGGGAGTTGTAAGCAGGTACATGAACAATCCAGGAAGAGAACATTGGATGGAAGTGAAGTGGATTCTCAGGTATTTGAGAGGTACCACAAATCAAGAATTATGCTTTGGTGGCTCAAACATTGCTCTACAAGGATATGTTGATGCAGATATGGCAGGTGATAGAGGTAACAGGAGGAGCACAACAGGGTATTTTCTTACGGTAGGTGGAACAACTGTCAGCTGGGTTTCGAAAATCCAAAGTGTTGTTGCAGTTTCAACAATAGAAGCAGATTAAGTTGCTGCTACAAAGCGTAGTAAATAAATGATTTGGTTACAAAGGTTTCTGGATGAATTGGGCAAGAAGCAGGAGTTGGGCAAGTTATACAGTGACAGCTAAATTTCCATACATCTTGTAAAGAACTCTGCATTTCATTCCAAGACTAAACATAAATGGCTCAAGTACCATTTCATACAGTCAACATTAGAAGATGGACAGTTGAAGTTGGAAAATGTACACACTAGCCAGAATCCTACAGATATGTTAACAATAGTTGTAACCACAGAGAAACTGAGAATTTGCTTAGTTTAAATTGGTTTTCAAGTATGATGGAGAAGATGTGAAACAACTAGGTCCAAAGTGGAGTTATTGTCTAGAAAATGAAGTAGCGGTGGAGTTATTACAATCAGTCTCCAAAAGGGAGATTGTTGGGTGTGGAGCCTGATTATCTTCTCTATTCAAAGGTTTCAGTCTATTGTATACCCCAGGAAGACTGTACACCCCTCCACGTGGGGGGGCTAATCCCCTCGGGCTAGGGGGTCAGAGGGCCAATGGTTCCTCAGCAGGGGTTGGGGGGCAGCGCCCCCGAAGCTAAAAAATATATGTAAAATTTCCTTGTAATAGTCTAGTAATTTCTAGTCAATCTGGGCCATTCATTAGGTGGATGATCTGACGGTAGAAGTTATGTTTAATTTAGGGTTTTTTTCCCTAGAGGGAAACCCCTCATTATATATGAGGGAATTGTATTGGGTCTATGCAGATCTTTATTCTGAGTGAGGAAGAGAGAGGAGATTCAGAGCAAAGAGGGTGTTACAGCGGATCTGCTGTAGGTTGTATCTCTTCAATTTGATGGATAATATAAAAGGAAGGACTGGTTGTTTCTTCGTGGATGTAGCCCAAACTGGGTGAACCACGTATATCTGTGTCTCTCTTATTTTATGTGTTTTCTGTGTTTATATTTCTACAATATTTTATGTGTTTCATTGTCCCTTATTATATAATTTTCTAACAGTTGTTAATCCCCATTAATGTATGACAATGAGGTGTTGGTTCCAATGGTTCGTTTGATCAACAAAGTTACTTTCATTTTTACATTATGCATTTTTTCTAGGAGCTTGACAATGCAAATAATGAGTTCCTGTTGAGCATCCACTCTATCGGTGAGGAATCTTCCCATGATAGTCTTAATATGTGAGGACAAGTTAACAATCTGCATATATGAAGACAACTTAGCTCTTATGGAATTTTCAATGTCGGCAATCCAATCTTTGTCCTCCCTCTATATATGAGTGTCTATAATAAAATTGTAATCCTCTCTAACTTTTGCCTTCACATCCAACATTTCCCTCTATAGTTCTTCAAGCATAATATATATATATCACTCCATAGTGGCTCTAATAGAGGATTGAGTGTGGATGCTTCTGAGGGTATTTGTGCTAATGTCGGGGGAAGAGGGAGTCTCAAGTTTTCAACTTTAAACACAATGTGAGGGTCCAACCAACCAATGTTGAAGCATTATGGAGAAAGGAGTGGTAGCAGGGTTAACTTAGGAGGGATGGTTGAGGCAAGGAGAAAGGGAGCATGTGGAAGAAAAAGCTAGAGGGCCAAAAGATGGGAGAAGATAATAGTAAAGCATGAGACAATAGAAAAGGCTTGGTGTGAACAAAATTGAGGGAAGACAAGAAGTACAATAGCTGACTATGAAGAAAGGAAGGTTTGAGAGGATCCAACAAGAGATAGACCCACAAGAACTCAAGTTCAAGGAAGGAAATAGAGTACTAGCACCTGAAAAGACCATGAAAAGCACAATAGAGAACATAAAACTACGGAAATTCTGAAATGAATTTGAAGGGAAAACTATGAAGAAGTTGAAATTGAATTAAAAGGAGTTGTGGAGAGGGTGATGTGCGAATTGAACTGTTGAGATGCACTACATAAACTATGGCTTCTATTTCCATGTTCTCCATATGATTGGAGTGATGGCCAAAAGTAGTAACCCCTAAAGGAATGTGTCCATGCTTGATAGTCTACAATCGGATGCAAGCCACTTCTATCAGTTGTGTTGCAGCCTCCCCCCCACTTCTTAGCATTATAAAATTGTCCCTTCCCATCTGGTGTCATAATTGAAATTTTGGGTCTAGGGAAGCTTCAATTGATGTGGGAGTGTACCTTCGTGATTTTACCTTCCTCGTTCTTTCCATGCTTGTAAGATGTGTGCAAAACCTCAATAAACCAATACTGGTCCTTATGGTGGAAGGGTGGCGAGGCCTGCAACACGTGGAGGAAACATATACTTTATTTCACTTAAACATTAAAATATGTCATGGATTACCGACATAGGATTTTTTCATAAATGTTATATATTAGTTTTATATTAAGAATTGAAAGAATTATACATCTTATTTCTATTATTCATTTATTTTATTTGTCAAGTTTCTTGAGGCTTGATATGTGGCTTGAGAAACCACTGCCCAAGGGTATCTAAGCCACCAATATCAACATAGGATCACACCTAGTGTTGGTCACACTAGCCCTTAACATGGGTAGATTTTTGCCCATGGAGTTTCAAATGTGTAACCTACATAGCAGAATGCATCACTCTCTATTTTACGCCTTGTAGGCTCATTTTTATTATTCATATTTTGAAGTAATTGAATTTTTTTACTTTCAATTTTTTTGGCATTAAAATATTTTATGAATGTCAATATTTAAATACTTATTTATCTTTTTAATATCTTCTCTATACTAAAACATATTCAAATAATTTATTTAAATTTTATATTTAAATATTTTTTTGAATATATGAGATTTATATACCTAAAAATGTATTTTATTTTTTTAATTTTTTTAACACTTGATTGAGATAAAATAGGCAACCATATAAATGGAATATTTTTTCCTTCAAGTATATTCAATTTTAATTTTTTTAGTTAAAATTAAAATTGTTTATTTTTTAAATTTAAAAATATTTTAGACAAAGGTATTAATTTGAGGTTTAGCGTGGAGGGAATTCACATTTCCCCCCTAATTAACTGAACAATAGGTGATGTCATGGCCCGATGAAAGGAGTGAACACTCCATTGGGTAAGGTTGGCATTTTGGTAGGTCCTAATGATGTGGTCCTACAGTATGCCAAAGTTCCAGGCACGATTTCTTCGTGTTTACGTGGATTTCATATTTTTGAAACTTATTTCCACATTGGTCATCTTTGGATTCCCAAATAAGTACATGCAAGAACGATGTATAACATAGATGGATTATGTCTTACCGTTAATCTATCCTACGACGATTGGCATCATACAGGTTTACGTTATGAAATGATACACAGTAATACATATTGCAGCCATCCGCATCAAAGATAAGTTAAAGGCTGTAGCGATTTGTATGCTATTTTTGTTACAAATATTTGAAATGACCTTAATTTAGTAAGTAAAATTTCCACTGCTAATTCATGGAAACATTGACTAATGAAAATTGTTAAGGCATAGATCACGCAGTAGAAATGGATGGCGAATGATATGTAGCCCAATGTGTGGATAATTTCTTCAGTTTGATCAGGTTACTATAGAAACCCTCAGCCTTCCTATACACATTTGGTAAGGGATGGGCCTTCCAAAATTACAAAACCAACCTGAGATATTGAAGGTCCTTTAAACAGGTCAAATTAAACTTAAAAGGAGCCCTAGGTTTTTTGAAGGAGCATGCCACTTCCAGATAAATAGGGGAATGATCTGATATTCCTCTAGTGCCCACCCATTGTCTATAATTTGTGAGGGAAGTAAGCAGATATTCATGAATGAGGTACCTGTCTAGCCTCCTTCGTAGAGCTACATCTCCAATCCTTCTATTGTGCTAGGTTGGCAGCTTCTTGTTCATAGGGACATCAATAAGACCATGTTTCTCCAAGAGGATGCTGAGCTGATCGGAGAGTGGATCCAGTTGCGAGTGGTGTCCCCAGAATTCTTCATGTCCGATGGATAAATTAAGATATCGCCCTAGAATAGTGGATTGGTCTATCAGGGGATTCTCAAGGAGCTGCTACCAGAAATCCAATATACTGTGATTGGGTGTATAAATGTTCATAATACAAATATTTCTGCCCAACTCAGCTGAAAATATATTGATACACAGGAAACCCTGACCTCCCTAAGCCAATGTAACCTTGATGGTTCAAGGGTTTATCGTGAGAGCTAGACCCGCAGATCTCCCATCAACATCTAAGGCTTGAAAGTGCCACACTGGCATGATAGCTAGAAGGGTCCTAAGAATAATCTCAAAGCTACCTAGGGTTTCTTGAAGAAAAATAATGTCACAAGGCTCACTGCTCAAGAGTCTCTTAAGGGCTAATTTTTTAGACAAAATAGCTAATCGGCTACAGTTGAAGGAGAGCCACTTCATGGGGGAACATTTCCAAGGGTGTTCGGTGCTCTAAGTACCCTTTCAATGATGTTCTGTCTGCCATGAGCTACATCATACACAAAAATCTTAATAGATTTGGACATCTTGGAAGGCCTCCCCCAAGTGGGTTTATGCTCAACATTAGAGTGTACGATACCCAATCCAAGTGAGTCAGGGATTGCCTGGTCACGACAACGGAGGTTGTAGGAATGTGAACCCAAAGCAGATGGGGAAATAGGATCGTGCTGGAGCCCTTGTCCAAGGAAAGTTGTGGTGGTGGTGGAAAATATAGGAAATTGGTGATCAAGTGCATAAGTAATGGGAGAGGTAACCAAACAAGGTGAAGATGAAGATGATGCGAATGAGGAAAAATATTGATTAAAATTCAGTGTAGAGGATAAGGGAGAAGAAACTATACCTGATGTAGGAGCAACCCTTGCAACAGACCAGGATCTAGTCATAGTAGGGGAGATTGGCGGCATTTGGGAAGCACTGGATGGATGAACAATGACCCCAGCCACATCCCTTGGACTATATTGACCTATGGACTGCTCATCCATAATCGAGTCTTCTATCTAGCAATGTTTGGCTCCCTTTGTAGTATCCAGAGTAGTAGCCATGAGCAGTGGACCAAATGAACGAGGATGTGAGCCATAGTCATATTCCCTAACGTTTCATAAGACTGATCATGTTTGAAATGGGTACCTAGTGTGTTGCCTATGTGCTTAAAAATGATCGTAGTCCAGTATTGCATTGGAAGGCATGGTAATCGAACCCAAATCGGCCCCACCCCCATCTATTCCCTCTCATGATCAAATCAGGGACCCCATCTTTTCAGTAGAACAGGGGCTAATTTGATATGCCAGAATCTAGAGAGTATCCAACCCGTGTTCTCTTCACTATGGAAATGAAGGGAAAACCATCCTCATGCAAGCACCCGAATGGTGGGTAATTCTTTGAGTAAATAACCCCAAATCTCTGAGGTGCGGAGGAAAAGTCTCTTAATAGTATAGTTCCGCTCTCGAACTCGGCCCACCAAGACCTTCTTGGTTGTGTCAATGACTTCCCCCATCAAGAGGTATTTTCCCAAGGATAGGTTGATGTCCCTGTCGACAGCTTTTAATCACCTTCCTTTCTTTAGCTTGTCAGTTCTTCCAGCTGTCGGATAATCCCAAAGATGTCCACGTATGCCCTGGTTAACCATCTGTGGGGTGGATGGGATCAATATAGGGTTTGGGACCAGGGAGCTGAAGCATCCAGAATAGATAGGGGTTCTAGGAGATGGACCACCAGGGTTAAGGGTGCTACCGGATAGTGCAGGGATAGGGTAGCTAGCAGTCCTAGGAGGGGCGATGCTAGAGGAGGAAGGGTTGTAGGGCGGGGCACAGATGTGGGGGAGATGGGGCAGTGACCTGTCGAAAGTGGGTGATGGTTGTAGGCAGGTACTGAGGAGATTCAAGGTAGTCGATGAATGCGGTGGGTAGTCGAAGCCAGAGGCATCTTCAATGTTCATAGAGGGCGGAGGATGGGGCATAGATGGCCCATGTTGGTCCAGTGTAGAGCTAAGAGCTGATAGAGGTCGTAGAGATGTGACAAAGGGACGAAAACCTGACATGGTGTGATGGTGAGACCAAATGACCTCATGGGTATTAGGGTCCTTGGTATAGTCGACCTCGTCCAGGACCATTGCAACTGACAGGAAAACAGTTGATGGTGGTTACGGATTGCGAGGAAGGTGGGAGGAGCAAAGGAATGGAAAATGCCAAAGAGCCCATAGGAAGGAGGTAAGGTTGGAATGAGTCTAGCGAGCAGCAGGGGTTAACCCTAACCATTAAGTTCCTGGAAGCAGTGCCACAGTAACTCCATTCCCGCCAACCATCAGAGTTTGGGTATTTTTCAATGGGAGAAAATACCAAAAACCAAGATTCAAACACACAGAGGCAACGCTCTGTTTTACTTTACTCCAGGATCCTTTTGTGCACAGGAAGACTTAAAAATTTTCACTGAGAGACATAGTATTTCACCACCATTAAAACATTCTATTCATTAAAAACTGATACAAACTTCATCCTCTTTTACTGAGAGGGATTTACCACTGTAAAATCATTTTTATATTCACTGCTGTGAAAAACAACTTACTGCTGTAATAAAAAGTTTACATAAGTTTACTGCTGTAATAAAATTTACACAGGCTTACAAAATTCGCTCCACCATTTTCTTTATGCACTGTTGTGCAAAACCACGCATGGTTTTTCGCTACTCCTCTGTTTTACAAAATGCCACACTACACATTACAACCTTGTTCTTTTCTTTTTACACACTGCTGTGTGTTTTTCTTTTTACTGCACCATCATCGTTTTACGCTGCTGTAAAACACCTATCTATATTTTCTCCCGTGTGCCATAATAATAAAAAGGTCAACGCCCTAACAAAAACTTATTACATACGATTTTAAACTTTAATGCATGCCGTATATAGAAAATATATAAAAGAACATATAATAAAACGTGCCCATACCCATATTAAAAAGGGGCCACCTAAATCTACCTAGCAACATTAAATTCATGACTTTTCTTCCACGGCGGTCAACCCAAAAATCAAACACTCCACGCAATAGTTTTAATTTGATGCAGGTTCGTATGCAGCTCCAGGTGATCAACGGCGGAGAACAATCAATTAAATCGGACGGTGGACAACAATATCGGAAGGCACTTTGTCACCTAACTTTATCGCCCGAGAAAACTACGTTGCATTACGTCAGGGGTGAACCACGCGTCAGCTCCATATTATATCGGAGCTCCTTGCCGGATTATTCCTTCGTCGGCAAATCGCTCCGAGAAAATTCGGTGAACGGTTTCTGGCTTGGTCCGGCTGCGTAGTTGGAAATTAGATTTCAACACTCCCCTTTAATTTCAACTACTGGGCATTCTGTCATACCCAGACACTTCCTCAAAAATTCAAAGCTCTTCTGATCCAGTGGCTTTGTCAAGATGTCTGCTACCTGTTCTTGAGTCCTGCAATGTTCTAGGACAATTTCTCCATTGTTCACCAATTCTCTGATGTAGTGAAACCTGGTATCAATGTGTTTCGTTCTCTTATGAAACACTGAATTCTTTGACAATGCAATAGCTGAGCTATTGTCACAAAAAATCACTGTCGCTTTTGCCTGCTCTTGGCCTAAGCTCCTCAACATTCTTCTCATCCACACTGCTTGACATGCTGCTGTTGTAGCTGCCACATATTCAGCCTATGCTGTAGACAATGCTACAATGGACTGCTTCTTAGAAGCCCATGAAATGGCTCCTGAACCCATATTAAAAACATAACCGGAAGTGCTCTTCCGATCATCTACACTTCCAGGCCAATCGCTATCTGTGTACGCAACCAAATCTGAATGTTCTGAGGCATGATATAGAATTCCAAACATTTTAGTGCCTTTGACATACCTCAAAATTTTCTTTGTTGCCTGCCAATGTGCCTCCTTTGGCCTCTCCATGAATCTGGAAATTAAACTAACAACATACATTAAATCAGGCCTAGTTGCTGTTAAATACATAAGGCTGCCCACAATGCTTTTGTACAGGCTAGGATCAAAATCCTTGTTGTTGTCCTCTCTGCTGAGCTTTAATCCCATCACTGTGGGAGTGATGGCTGCCTTGCATTCTTGCATGTTAAATCTGCCCAGAAATTGATTTACATATCTTGCTTGAGATATAAAAATTCCTTTTTCTTTTTGATCTACTTCTATGCCTAAGAAGTATCTCAACAAACCCATGTCAGTCATTTCAAATTCATCCTTCATAACTGATTTAAAATTCTCAATAAGATAAATATCATTTCCAGTGGAAATAACATCATCGACATACAAGACAACAATTAAAATTTTACCATCCTTTTCTTTGATGTAGACTGTGGGTTCTCCTTCACATTTGTCAAATTCATTATCCAATAGATATGAATCTATCCTGCTGTACCATGCTCTTGGTGCTTGCTTCAGCCCATAAAGAGCTTTCTTCAATTTGCACAGTTTGTGCTCTTCACCTTTCTTCTCATATCCGAGAGGCTGTTCCACATAGACCTCTTCCATTAACACTCCATTTAGGAATGCTGATTTCACATCCATTTGGTAGACTTTCCGTTTGTTTTGTGCTGCTATGGACAACACTGCTCTCACGGTTTCCATTCTTGCAACCGGGGCGAAAGTCTCCTCATAATCTCTCCCATATTGCTGCTTGTACCCCTTGACAACCAGCCTTGCCTTGTGCCTTTCTATCTTGCCTTCAGCATTGCTCTTGGTGTTGTAGACCAATTTCACACCAATGACTTCTTTTCCTTTTGGTAACTCAACCAAATCCCATGTTTTGTTTCTCTCTATGGCATTCATCTCTTCATCTATAGCTTCTATCCATTTCCTATCTTTAATTTCTTCTTCGAAATGAATAGGATCATCAACATGACAATACAAGGCAAACAAAGAATTCATTCCTTCATCATAAATGTCACTTAGATTTCTAAACTTCTTACCTCTTTCACTTGATGTGCAAGTGCTTGAATATGCACTTGAATTTCCTCCTTGTGGTGTGCTTGGAGAAGCACTTTCATTTATCCTCAATGGTGTACCTTGCTGTCCTTGTGTTGTCCTCAATGGTGTCCCTTGTTGTCCTTGTGTTGGCGCTGCTGTTTGGGGATGTATTTCAGCCACCTCCTCATCGTCTTCATCATGATACAAACAGTTTTTGACATTCACTGTTTTCTCTATGCTTCCATCCCAAGCTTCTTCCTCAATGAATTGAACATCCCTGCTTACAAAGAACTTCTTGGTAGATGGGATGTACAGCCTGCAGGCTTTGGATTCATCACTATATCCAATGAAGATGCATTTCTCCCCTTTGCTGTCCAACTTCCTCCTTAGCTGATCTGGTATGTGTGCATAGGCCACACATCCAAAAACTCTCATGTGGGTGACTCCTTGCTTTCTCCCACTCCATGCTTCTTCTGGCACTTTGTTCATCACTGCTTTTGTAGGACACCTGTTCAATATATAAACTGCACAATGTACAGCTTCAGCCCAATAATCATTTGGCAAATGCTTTGCCTTCAACATGCTCCTCGCCATATCCATGATGGTCCTCTTCTTCCTTTCAGCAACTCCATTTTGCTGCGGAGTGTACCTTGCTATAAATTGTTTATGAATTCCATTTTCTCTACAAAATCTTAGGAATTCCTTGGAGATATACTCACCTCCTCTATCAGTTCTCAATACTTTTATGTGCAGCCCGCTTTGGTTCTCCACAAGTGCTTTGAAATTTTGGAATTTCTCAAAGACTTCACTTTTGTTCTTGAGGAAATATATCCAAGTCTTTCTTGTAAAATCATCAACGAATGTCAAGAAATATAGGCTGCCAACTAATGATGGAGCTTGCATTGATCCACACAAATCTGAGTGGATAATCTCTAAGGGTGTCTTTGCCCTTATGCTCTTCCCTGATGGAAAACTTTCTCTGTGTTGTTTTCCTAATATGCAACCTTCACATAGGCTGTCCGGTTTCTCTGTCAATGGTAATCCTCTTACCATTCCTTTCCTACTCAACAAATTTAGACCTCCAAAATTGAGATGCCCAAATCTCAAGTGCCATAACCAGTGCTCATCCTTTGGCACACTTTGGAAGGCCTCTAGGGTGACTGCTGCCATTTCCCTTTTGTTCTTCATGTCTACCCTGATCCGGAGAGGGAACATCCTGTTCCTTGTCATCTTCACTTCAGTAATGCATCTTTTGCTGGGTGGTATATCCATGATGGTGCATACATCATTTACAAAGTAAACATTGTAACGCTTTTGGATAAGCTGTCCAACACTCAATAGGTTACATCTCATTCCGGGGACATAGTAGACATCTGCTATGGTTTTCCTTTCTCCTTGCTTTGTAAATATTTTTACCTCCCCTTTTCCCATAACAGACACTTTACTATCAGTTCCTAGTGGGACCTCTGATTTCAAATTCTGATTTAAGGCTGAAAAGAGGGCTATATTCCCTGTCATATGGTTGCTGCAACCTGAGTCTAAAAACCATATGTCCTCACTATGTGTTTCAGCCATGTTACAAGCTAACAGGACATTGTCTTGACTGCTGTTTTCTCTTGTAACATTTGCATTTTGTCTGCTGTTCTTATCATGCTGTTTCTTTCTACAATCACTAGCATAATGTCCATACTTTTTGCAATAATAGCATTGAACATTAGATTTATCATACCTTTGTCCTTGAGCCTGATACTGATCTCTTTGTTGACTGTTGCCTCGACCTTGGTTCTGATTTGGATTGTTGCCTCTTCCTTGTGCATTTGATGGGTTGTTCCTTCCACCTCTGTTCTGGCTTCTGCCTCTTCCTCTCTTGTTTCCTCTTCCTTGACCTCTTCCTCTTCAAAAGGACATCTGGGTCTTGAAGGCTTGCTCAAGAGATGAGTTTTCATTCCTACTCAACCTCTGCTCATGTGTTATCAGTGATGCATGTAGCTCATAAATTGGATAGTTTGAGAGATCCTTTGTCTCTTCAATGGTGGTAACTATGGCATCAAACCTTGAGGGTAAGACCCTCAATATTTTCTCCACTATCCTTCTATCTTCAATGGTTTCTCCATGAGTTCTCATTTGTGTGATTACACCAATCACATGAGTGAAGAATGAGTCAATGTTATCTGACTCCTTCATGTTCAAGTTCTCAAAATCCTTTCTCAACAATTGTAGTTTTGTTGTCTTCACTCTCTCCATGCCTTGATAGGCTGTCTTGAGGGTTTGCCATGATTCATTTGATGTTTTAGCTATTGCTATCATTGGAAATATACTCTGGTCTACTGCTAGATGCAACAATAAAATGGCCTTTGCATCCTTCTTCCTATTGCTCTTCAGGAGATCTCTCTCTCCCTGAGTTAATGCATTGAACTCAGTTTCATCTGCTGGTTCTTCAAAACAATCTTCAACTATTTCCCATAAATCTTGAGAGGCAAACAGGGCTCTCATAGTTATTGACCAGTAGTCATAGTTCTTCCCATTAAACTGTGGGAGCTGGGTGTTAAACATACCCATACCAGTGCTTGTGCTAGCCATTCCTTGACTGTGTATTTAAAACTGACTGTCTCTTTAGTAACAAACAAGATAGCTGTGAAGAATACCTGAATCCTTCGTTGTCTGAGTCTTCTGTCTGCTTGAAAAATTTTGCTGCAACAACAACCTTCTCCCTTCAGCTTCTTTAACTTCTTTAAAGAGCCTGCTCCTGCTCTGATACCACTTTTGGGTATTTTTTTTTTAATGGGCAAATACCAAAAACAAAGATTCAAACACACAGAGGCAATGCTTTGTTTTACTTTACTCCAGGATACTTTTGTGCACAGGAAGACTTACAAAATTTCACTGAGAGACAAAGTATTTCACCACCATTAAAACATTCTATTCATTAAAAACTGATACAAACTTCATCCTCTTTTACTGAGAGGGATTTACCACTGTCAAATCATTTTTATATTTACTGCTGTGAAAAACAACTTACTGCTGTAGTAAAAAGATTACATAAGTTTACTGCTGTAATAAAATTTACACAGGCTTACAAAATTCGCTCCACCATTTTCTTTATGCACTGCTGTGCAAAACCACACATGGTTTTTCGCTACTCCTCTGTTTTACAAAATGCCACACTACACATTACAACCTTGTTCTTTTCTTTTTACACACTGCTGTGTGTTTTTCTTTTTACTGCACCATCATCATGTTTTTCGCTGCTGTAAAACACCTATGTATATTACCTCCCGTGTGCCATAATAATAAAAAGGTCAACGCCCTAACAAAAACTTATTACATACGATTTTAAACTTTAATGCATGCCGTATATAGAAAATATATAAAAGAACATATAATAAAACGTGCCCATACCCATATTAAAAAGGGGCCACCTAAATCTACCTAGCAACATTAAATTCATGACTTTTCTTCCACGGCGGTCAACCCAAAAATCAAACACTCCACGCAATAGTTTTAATTTGATGCAGGTTCGTATGCAGCTCCAGGTGATCAACGGCGGAGAACAATCAATTCAATCGGACGATGGACAACAATATCGGAAGGCACTTTGTCACCTAACTTTATCGCCCGAGAAAACTATGTTGCATTACATCAGGGGTGAACCACGCGTCAGCTCCATACTGTATCGGAGCTCCTTGCCGGATTATTCCTTCGTCGGCAAATCGCTCCTAGAAAATTTGGTGAACAGTTTCTGGCTTGGTCCGGCTGCTTAGTTGGAAATTAGATTTCAACACCACCAGGGTTAAGGGTGCTACCGGATAGTGCAGGGATAGGGTAGCTAGCAGTCCTAGGAGGGGCGATGCTAGAGGAGGAAGGGTTGTAGGGCGGGGCACAGATGTGGGGGAGATGGGGCAGTGACCTATTGAAAGTGGGTGATGGTTGTAGGCAGGTACTGAGGAGATTCAATGTAGTCGATGAATGCGGTGGGTAGTCGAAGCCAGAGGCATCTTCAATGTTGATATAGGGCGGAGGATGGGGCATAGATGGCCCATGTTGGTCCAGTGTAGAACTAAGAGCTGATAGAGGTGGTAGAGATGCGACAAAGGGACGAAAACCTGACATGGTGTGATGGCGAGACCAAATGACCTCATGGGTATTGGGGTCCTTGGTATAGTCGACCTCGTCCAGGTCCATTGCAACTGACAGGAAAACAGTTGATGGTGGTTACGGATTGCGAGGAAGGTGGGAGGAGCAAAGGAATGGAAAATGCCAAAGAGCCCATAGGAAGGAGGTAAGGTTGGAATGAGTCTAGCGAGCAGCGGAGGTTAACCCTAACCATTAAGTTCCTGAAAGCAGTGCCACAGTAACTCCATTCCCGCCAACCATCAGAGCTCCACTAGGGTTCCTTTTCCTCTTCATTTTCTACCATTTTCAAAACAATTATTTGTTTTTGTTCTTGTCTATATTTTTCTTTGTAATAATTTATAAAGATATAACAGTTAGGTGGTTTCAAATTTTAGTTGTTTCATCAAGTGTATTCTAGTATAATACTATATTTTAACTTTGTTTATCAGATAGTATTCTTTTAGGGACTTAGCATGTCATATTTGGCCATGATATAATTATTTACTATTTTAGTATTACAGTGACATGATCAATGGACATAGGGTGCTTGTAAGAGATTAATTGCATACATGAGATACATTTTCGGCCTGTTTGGGTACACCAAACCTTATTTGTAAGATACTGAATACCTGTTCACGTACACCAAACTTTGTGTATAAGATCTCCAATAAAGAGAGTTACTTTACTTCATTGTTACTCCAGAATGAAGTCTTTTCTCTTAACCTCTCATTAGTTCTATCAGTATTAACTATTTAACATGTTCTTTAATTTTTTTAAACCATCAATAGATTGTTGTTGTAGTTGGTGGATTTTAGTGGGAAGATACCGTTTTGTTTGAATGCTTTATTTAGCTTTTTTTTACACAAATGTTCTTATGAACAATGTTTCTATTCATGTCACGGTTTGTTAAAAGTAACGAGTCATACGTAGTGAGCACCTTATTCACATCCACCTACTCGTTCTTTAAACTTTATACTGAATCACAACGCAGGAAATTCCAGGGATGCTCCTCTCTTTAGTGCTCTGTTATGATTACAGAAAGAAGAGGGATGTTGGAAATGATACAAAATTCCATGTTATGAGGGGCTGTAAGGATTTTTTTCATGCACTTTTAGGATATACGACTGGTTTGATTGCTTCTCTTGCTACATGAATCTTGACACGATTACCATAGCCTGCACTTGTGTATTTCGTATTGATTAGCATCATGCACTTTAAACTAGATAACTTGCAAGTCAAAAATATATTTTTTTTGGCATCTTCATTGTGTTATGGTATTCCTCAGTTACAAACTAGAACGTTTTCATGTAATTGTCTACTTTGACAATATGAATGAACTTGCATAGATTCCCTTTGCGAATATCTTATTAGGAACCTTTTTTAATTTTTCGTTGTTAGTTCACTCACTTATTTCTTCCATTTTATTTTTAGTATCCTTATATGAAATGGCATTTTTTAATTTTTGTCACGGGTTATAGCTGTTAGGAAGTATTGAATAGTTTAGAGAATTCCTTCTTTCATGTATGAATGTAGTTGTTTACCTTTGGACACATACTAATATAAAGTGTACTATGTCTCCAATTAAGAGATTTTTGGAATTTCCTTGAACTATATTATAATCATTATTTTGACCTTTAATCAAAATGAATGAGTACGTATTCCATAATTTTCCAGGGTTCTAACATTAGAAAATACTCTGACTGAATTTGGTTTCATGTATAAAATGTATTTTCCCATTAGATGTTACATGGTATTTCTGATGCCTGCCTCTAGTATTGTGGTCGTCTGGATTCAATTAGTTTACACCTGACTATTTGTTTAGAGAATTGAGGTGTTTGGATGTTTCTAATATTGTGTAATTGCAGTGATGAATGGACTGATAAGTTTGACTTGAGTAATGGTACAAAACTTTTGTTTAAGGTCCATTTTTGTCAATTTAACTTCATCCTATTACCATTCAGTAATTAGAGCCTTCAAGGTCATGCACATTTGATCCAGAAGACCAATAATACCCACAAATGGTCGTTTCTCATTGAAAAATTGAACACATAGTCAGGGGAATTAGAAAGATCGACCCTGATTGTTTTATAATGGTCCACTATAAGTAACGTCTTAGATTATGTTTATGAAATATAATTCCCAGGAATTGATACAAAAACACAATGCTTCATAATGGTGCTTGTATCACGATCAAACCCTAAACCCCATAAGTTAAGTGGTCAAAGCAGTGATGTCTTGTTTATGACTAGGTTGAGAAAACATCCTCTTGATGGTTTCAAGATCATTTTGACCTATATCATCCATCATTCCAAGGTGCACCTTTTCGAAGCCCCAAAATTGTCCCTCAGCATTGACATCATGTGGAATTGTCAAAGGTTCGTTGTCTACGTTTCCTTTTAAAAATATAGTGCATGAATGATTTTCCACATGTTCATGAAGAAGAGAACACCTTTGCATTTGATGTGATCCAAAGAGAAATTTTTTATTTGGTCAAGCTTGTATTCTTCATCAATTATTTTCTTGACATCGTTTTCATTCTCAGCACTATATTTTTATATGTCATCGAGGGTTTCTTTATAGGTTTCATCAATCTTCTAGGTTGTCCAACTTTGTTATTGTCAACATAGAGCCATCTAGAGGTGGAAATGGATTTGTATTACTGGAAGCTTTAGTAATTGTGTGTTTATAACATACCCTTTGTTCATCTACCAAGGAATATCCAACACATATGTCAATAAAATTTTCTTCCAGATGAGTATTGATAGTAAAAGGAAGAGACTTCCTTATCCCATCAAGCTTGAGGAATAAATTCAGAATGTAGGAAAAAAAAGTAACAGGATTGTCGGATTCCATGATATAGTACCTTTGAGGATTGAACTATAATATTAGCTATTTCTTCACTCAGATAATATTAGTGGTCACATTATTACTTTGTTGGCTTTGGAAAACCTTTTGAGTTTATTGACCTCAAACTATAGGAAACCGTGATTACTTCCATTTCTTTCTTACATGATCATGATTAACATCAAATTGCAACGTGGGGGTTACATTACTCCTCAAACTGACAATGAAATGTTGAGGTGCCAAGTATATTACCATGAAAGTCTACAACTCCCTTAATTTTAGTGTCTATGAAAATAGGATTAGTTTGATTGAACTATATTTCTGTGACCTCAAAAGTGTTTTCAGGATTTAAATTATCGGCAAGGGAAGCATGATATTCATCTCTATTTTCATATGGTTGATCTTTTGGGGTAGAAACATGGTTTCTACCTACCTAGAACTGCATATGGATTGTATCATTGGTGGAGATATTAAAAAATTCTTCATTTCCTCCGTTTATCACTTTGTCATGTAGGAAATCATGACTGGCATCCTCACAATGGTGAAAATTATTATCATGCTACTTGTTTTCATGCAAATCATTCATAGAATCTAGGACATATGCATCAACACATAGTTGTTCTTTGATGAGGATGGGATTTAATGTGGGGCCACGTTGGTCACAAGTAGCATGTCCATCAAGAACTAATCTTGTGAATTTGGAGGGTCTTTTTAAGTGATACTGTTATCATCTTCAAGAGAGGTGGAAGCTTATTCTTCTTCTACATCTACCACAAGGTCTTGAAAGATATTTTCATATCATTGGAACCTAGATCCCCAATGCTTGAGAAAGCCCTCAATTAGACTAGAAATAGAAGATATTCCCTTTGGACTACCGGATCTAACCCAACTTTTTTTTTTCCTTGAGAGAGTATAGAATTAACCTCATGCATAACATATATATATTATTTTCAGAAGAGTATACATATTCTTTTCAATCCATGTCCTTTCCTTGTAGGACGTTGTGAGTGGTATATAGATTCTTCTCAATGGAAAACAAATTCCTTTGTAATATCATAGTGCAAGGATTGTTAGGGGATCTATATTCAAAAGAAGGCTTGAAGGTAATATCCACTATCAAATCAAACAATGGTAGGCTTACTTAAAATATGAAATTGAAAAACATTTTACTTCTTAATTCTCGCTAAAAAATAATTTTCAATTACAAAGACTAAGCAAAGAGAATATTGTGTGACTAGTCTTTGAGATTGGGTAAGCTAGTTGGTACCCACTCAAACGTGATCAATGATGATGGTAAGTTTTGGGATTAGACAGATTCTAGTGTGAATTCTATAATTCTACCTAGTACTTTGTAAATCCAAACATTTTGTATAGGTTTACAAAGAATTCATCACAAGAGCAATCATTTAGAACAAACTTAAACAAAGGTATTATAAAGTTTATACCCAAGCCCAATGATTCCAATGTGACTATGAGCTCGAAGCCTATCACTCTATTGAATGTCACATGTATTAGTCTTACCAAAGCTCAATGCTCATAATCAAGCATATTATCATGATTATTATCAAACTTGGGCAGACTTGTCTCATCAAAGCGCAATTCATCATCGCCAATATTATTGCAATCTGTGAAGGCGTGGAATGGCTGAGCCATTATGGCCATAACATCCTTGTCATCAAAACGAGCTTTGAAAAAAATTATGCGATAGCATGTTATCCCTTTATTCTACCTCTTCCATTTGAGCCAATTTCTCTAAAGTCTTTTAAGATATTATTCACCAAGACCTAACCTTGTGTCTCTCTTAAAGAGTGTAAACTAAAGTTAATCCTTTTCCAATCAAGTTGGAAAACAGAGTCGAATGTATGTCTGATATCTCATAGGGTCAAGCAAGGTGTCATTAATCTAGATTCATCTGCACAAACCATATCCACATAATATTTTAAATGAGATAAAACTACTTGTTCTAGATTGGAGTCAATTGATAATGTGTTATATATTACTTAGGAATTTTCTACAAGGCCCTTATCTCTAAACATTCAATGAGTGAAAACATATTGCTACAGGTAGAGCTCACAAAAGATGCCATATTTACTTAAAACAAAAGGGTGGGTTTGGGTCAAGTCAAGCTAGATTTTTTAATTCCTAGGAATTCCTTTTCTTTTCAAGAAACGCATGAGGAAAATGGGATATGCTTATCCAAATGTGGGAAAATAATTTTGGTAAATGGATTTATAAGCCCAAGACCTTAGCAGCATGGTTTCAGATCTGTGCTAAGTGTTGGCTTCTATGCATGTTATTCATTATTGTGGGTGCTCTTGGTTGCTTCTTTGTGCCAATTTTGACAGGGTGATGGGTTTCAACTTTTAAAAGATTTAGGAACCTTTAATATAGACAGAGGGAATGGAGTGGTTTTGGTATTCCCAAAACATCTGTAGAACTATGGTTCTGTGTACCTTTAATGTATTTGATGACCACTGTAAATTTTTGCAAGAAGGCAATCCAGTTGAAATGATGTCTTTGGTGCACCTTGGAGTGGATTTGAAGGAATTAGAAAGGCTTATGATATAAAAGGATAATTGTCTCTTGTCCCAATAATTTAAGTTATTGATGTTATGCATAACAATTTTTTTTATATTCAATATTCAACCAACATGCCATGCTGATTTTGTTTCTCAATGTATATTAATGTATTAATTCAACTGTTTTCAAACTATTTTATGTGATCAATGATATGCAGAGGCACTTTCGTGGGTGCTTCAGATCTTAAAAGGCTAAACTTGGATACACAGGAGTTTATATATAAAAGTGAAGATATGAGAGGAAATAAATTTTATCATGCTCTAATAACCAACTAGGGTGTTGGTGACCAACCTTTTGAAAATATAGACTAATGGTTCTTATGCGTATTTATATTCATGTAGCATGATAGTTCCAATAGAATTTGATTTAGAAAACTTCCAAGAAAGCCATTAAGGTAATTTTCACATGTATTAGGTACAACTACAGTCTATTTTATCACACTTTGTCTTGATGCTCTTTTTTTGTCACTAAGGATTAATGAGGATCACTATTTCATTGATAGATTTGTGCACAAAAATGAATGATTAAATAGGTTATTTTAATGATACCAAAATTGTGCATATTTGTTGTCATTACCCTTTTGTTCCCAAAATTGGTAGATCTCACCAAAATAATCCTACACCTTATTCATCTTTCCACTTTATTTTCCCCGACAAACAATTCCCTATCTAATGCATAAGGTTTATGGTGGGCCACACCATCTTTAATGATGTGAATTTGTGTCATACATTATGAAAATTGTGTTCCTTATGTCACTTTAGTATAGGTGACATATCTGTCAGAGGTTGACTGCAACCAGGAAAATCCATTTTGGGATCTTGTGAATTGATGTGAGATATTATAGGAGAGGTCCTAAAAGGCTTGCCTTGGTTCTGTTGTTAAAATATTAGGTCATTAAAGTAATGGTCAAATTTTGAAATTAGTGTACATGAAACAATTGTGTGTGGTGTAATTTGAGGGTCTCTAAAACGACAAGTTGATAAGAGGAAAAACTTGGCTACATATGTCATGAGAGAGAGATTATAGGAACTGAAAGGTTATTGGGCAAAATAAAGATTCATAGGAGTTTGATTGTTTAGTGTTAAAAGCTCTATTATGTGTTTATGTGCTTCAAAATCCATTTTCTTTTTCTCCGTCTTTGTAATAAAATTGTCAATATCTCATTTCGTAGTATTTTTGTCTTATTGAATGATCTATGTGATATAGTTTCAGCGATAACATGATGCTAATTTTCTTCAATTTTGCCCTGGCACCAGAGCTAAAGCATGTGTTTTTGGAAAGAAAAAGATGGATAGCTTTGAAATATCCAAATTGAGAGAAACACGAATCACGAGTTAATTCATAGTGACATTTTTGGTCCTATCAAAACAAAATCACATTGAGTAACAATCTACTTAAGCATCTCTTCCATACGAACCCTAGAACTCTTGTTTCTAGGAAAAAGAAAACTGTAAAAAATAACAGTTTCTAGGAATCTATTGAAACTGACTCTGTAGCAATCCCTAGTCAATATAAAGACCTAGATACACCTGTCATCAAATATAAACCCTGAGATATATTGACTGCTCAACAAATTATGAATATCAACAATAGATTTTATTGAAGGTTGAATATGCTATATGAATGTATTGTACTTTTGGAAAACTGAAGCCCATACATCATCAAGTTGTACCCTCACTATCATACATAATCCTACTAATAGTAACATATTCTAACTTCCCAGGATATCAAAGATACTTCTTTAATATTCTCTACAGTTTTAGACATATGGAAAATACTTTGAAAACCTTGGTAGCTTTGCTTAAGCTATTAAGCAAGCCATCAAACTTTTGATCAACAAGTCTTCCATCTATCATCTTCTTCCACATGCATCTTGTCATATGAGTTATCAATACTATAAATCAGCTATACAAAGTTTTGACAAATCTCACTCAAAGACAAACCGTAGGTGCCACCAAGAATATCAACTCTTAATCTTGATGTGCATTGTACTACCCTGAAATCGTTATTTCACAATTATGTATGCAGTAGTACTGAATCATGTACAGTGATCTCAATGTTAATACTTTCACAATTCTCAACCTTTGAAAAATGCATACAACACATACTCTCAACAAATGTAACTATAAAAAAGTATTGTCAATAGAATATCTGGAGAAGTAATTGAAGTGACCTTTCGAGCTATTGCTTTAGAGACAATGACTTGATATTTCAATATCCAGAGGGGATATAGAAATATTCAATAGTAGTAAGCCACCAATCAATTATGGATGACCAAGTGAACAAGGTAATCATCATAGTGTTCCAAAGGTGATCTTCACAAGATGAAAAGCATAAGACATACTGCCTCAAAATATATTCTTCAGATTTGAGCCACAGAGCTATTTCAACTAATAAATTTAGAACTTCAAATATTGACACAATACAAGGGAGTGATCAACTTGAGCCCCATATGACGCTTTTGTCATTTATATTCATCCTCAGGATTGTGCCATTTATATTTATATCATATACCAGCAGATATAGGGTTTACTGTGCTAAATACATAACATTGTCAAACTTACTTCTATGCAAGGTTCATGTCAATTTATAACCCAGATCTAAGGATATATATCATAGATACTGATTTCACGACACTGAGATAAGGTTGTATTACAGGAGGAAGCTATCTCTGGCTAGATTATAGTTCAGACTACTTCAAATAATAATCACAGGTGCAAGCTTGATTAGTATGGAGTTAATGAAATTTTAATTATGCTATACTAAGAGGTTACAACAGTACAAATATGTTATAGATGAGAATTGTAGTCACTATCATGGGATTTGCAGAGTACCAATCTCCATGTGTCATACCTTATCCATCATATCATGGCCAATATGGAGTTTGAAAAAACTATTTTACATATCAAGGTGTTGTGTAGACATAATGAGTCATTATCATGTGACTGGGGAGATTTGTAGTGATTCTTATGAACAACAGGTGGGCCAGAATTTATAGAATGCAAATCATAAAATGTGATTCATAGAAACAATGCAGGTTGAGGATATTAAAGGGATGAGACACTTCTATAGTGATGAAGCGAGATAATGCCAATTATTGAGAGGGTTCGATGGCAAAATGTTACAACCTTCTTTCTTTGCTCCTAGACCCCTACTTGACTGTGGCCTTCCTCTGAACACCTTTTTTCCAATTTGCTCATGGTTTGGACTATTATTGAAACGAAATATAAGAGTCACAGTCGCCCATCCAAGAGATCCAAGACTTGCGGCCTCCTGCTAGCATTTTAGGCTCCTATCCAAGGCTGTCAAGGCCTATGACCTACTTGTAACGCACAATTGAGGCTATGGCCTACTATAGGAGAGAAAAATCCAACTATGACACGCCCAAATATCATGTATTAGTCCCTCTCGGATGCATCTTCCTCCTTGCTATAGTTTGGACCTATGACAGATTAGAAAGCAATCCCAAACACGTGGAAGAGTGCTTGACCTAGCTGCGGTCTAACCTAGGCATATGTGGCCTAGAGAGAAGGATTTTACAGCCTCCTAACTACTTACCAATAAGTTGTTGTAGCAACCCTCTTTCCATGGCTTGTAATAGAGATGCAACACACCAAATGGCACAGAACAAAACCTAATGAGCATACCTCCAACTGCGGACCTATCCAACAAGAAACTCACTCTCATAATGAAGAGTTAAACTTCCCAGACAATCCTCTAGCCTCCGCCCATGGTACCTTAAACCTGCGAGTCTCTCCCAAGGAAACTGCACCCTAAATAGAGATAAACATCTTCATAAACTTTACTCTTGACACCTATGTCCTTGCCTTAGATTTCTCAGAGGTGTGGATGATGCACTCGGACGTGTCAAAATGTGGTGAAAGGACACCTCTATATGTAAAATTCGATGGGAGCTCATGGGACGCGACCATTAGGCTTGATGAGTTGACATAAGGATGAGGTTGACCTTATAAATTTACTTGAGAGAACATAAATTTGAAAACCCATTTTCCTTATCCAAATTTGGCGATATTTAGATCAATTTTGGTCTTATTGAAGAAAGGAATTTAATGTTTCAATAATCTCTCCCATAGGAGTTGTCCAAAGTGGAATTTGCCCATATTTGCCAATTTTAACAAACCAACATGATGGAGTCTAGCTAGATTAACCCTCCAGTCGTGAAAGGAAATTTTGGGTTGACAGACTTACATTTTATAGGACCTAGTTCATTCTAACAAACAAGAAATGCTTGAGAATCAGTGGCATTTGTCATTTTCAAATGTTGCAATGGATTATGAGTCCTCCGGCAATGTTCTCAAGCCAATCGTTACAAAAATAACAAAAAATTATCTTTGGTCATTTCACAAAGATTGTTTTCCTTTAGAAATAGAGAGAGATTGTTTTTACAATACCTTCTTTTGTTTGTGGCATGTAAGTAGATCTTGAGAGTGATATAGAATAGGAAAACCAGTTGGTAAACTTGTGACAAAGGTGAGTAACTACATTGGATCTATAAATCTCCATGGCTACAACTACACTGATTATGTCATAGAATTTGGAAGAACCAAAGATGCCATGGATGTGTAACTATTAACATTCTGAAGATGATAGCACGTGTGCCTTTCAAGGGTTATTACCAATCATAGTGCAAACAACAAATTTTACTACTAATATAGTTCCTCAGTCATGGATATCAATCAAGCCTAGTCAGCCTTACATGCTTGGTAAGGATATGAGGTTTCATCATTTCCATCCAATTTTCCCCAAAGAAAGTTATTATGTGAGTTTAAATTATTCATTAATTTCCCCTTTTACAAGTAAACATTTGGCAAAAAAAAAATTTCACACCTGGGAGTGTTTTGTAGGATAGAAGGAAATGTGAGTGGGTATCCTAGTAGTAGCTACATTGGTCTTATTATCAAACACCACTTTTCATATGGGTCTTCACAACTGACAATCACCAGTACACTTTGTTGATTTATAAGCAATGATTTGGCTGAATGACTTGGTGCAAAGTCACTATGATATATGTCATTTATAGATAAAGAAATGGCAAAAGATTTGCCTTGTATGGATTATACTAGAATAATTTATTTTTTTCAAAGATTTGGGAATGACGACCTTATATTGTTTGACCTATCAGAGATAGAAGAACAATTCCAAGAAAAGAAATTACATATTATATATGATAAGTGGGATCACCCATGACAATCTTTACTTCAACCTAATCTAGGTGAATTCGAGGGGCCTGCTCTCATAATTACTTTTTAAGAGACTTTTCTAAGTATGGAGGAAATATGCATTCTCAATCTTAATACTCCATGACTTACTAAGTTTTTACCTACTATGTGACCTTCAATTGATAGTTTCTAATGGATTTCTTTATCTATTTGATCCTTTAGGTTTGGTTCTTAATATGTCTTTGAACCCTGGTCATTTTATTCCTTCAAGATCACCAAGTGCAAAAATGTATTATTTACGAGGTAAAAATTTTCTTGGGAGGTTCCAAGATCAATTTCTTCCACTTTTTTTTTGCAAAAATCTTTCTTGGTGCTCATTTCAGTCTATAATTATTTGTATGCCTTCGAAGTCTAAATCTACAAAATACATTGTTGAAAGTAGTGATTAGAGAATCGAATGATTGTTTAACAAGTTTAAAGATCATGGTTTTTTTGTATTTTTGGTTTTTATGTGAGTTGAACATGTTTTATTGTCAACTTGGGAAACAGGATTATCATTTCGCTGCCACAAATATGCTGTCTCTGTGGGTCCCACATTTTCCATTCCGAGGAGTTTATTTCTTGAGAAAAAAATTGGAGAAAATTTAAAATATCAAATCTATTTAGTAGCTCAAGTGTTGGGACAAAATTGCATACTAGAGGTGGACGCATCATTGAATATGGAAGCAAAGTTACTAACAAATGGTTTGTTGCCATTACCCTTGGCTCGGACAGACAAGTGTGGCATTGGATAGGAGGTATATGTCTTACAACTTGGCTCAAATTGCTGGTGTTGCTACAAATGTGTCCCAGAATGCAAAAACTATGAGGTTTTGTTTAGATAATTACATCTTATCCCCCCTTCCATTGAATTTCTTTGCCAACATGCTAGTGACAATCATTGTATGTTTTCTTATATGCCACAATTTCGGATGATATCTATTTGAAAATGAAGCCTTCACAACTTCTTTAGGAAATAAACATGACACACACAATCAACTTATTCCCTCTTGGAATAAGGAATTGATGGATTTTGTTCATGATTCCTATGTGGAATTAATGGTGGAATTTCAAAGACTTAGAAAGGATCCTTTAAATTCACTTGTGGACTTATCTGTTTCTCAAGTTGTGAGTGGGATCTTGCAGATCTCTACTAATAAAGTTTATTCATTTTGGCCACGGGAAGCCTAAAAGACTATCTCCTAATCAACTTCCATCTATTGAACGTTTTATGAGTACTTTGAAAATTCCAGATGTTGAGTGGCAATGTGTGATAAAGGGAGTTATAAGGCCTTTTTACTCATGTCTTGTTGAAGTACTTGTTTGGAAAAAATGTTGTTGTTTGCTTGTGTTTGTGCTATGTGTAAATCTAACACGTGTTATATTTTCTTCACCTTCCAATGTTGTTATTGACAACATGCTTCTATTTTGGCTTGAAGAAATCTAGCATGCACTAGATTTTTTTTCACTTCAATGTGGTTGTTCGCAATATGCTTTTGTTTGTGCTAGAAGTAAATATTACCATCTGCTATAATGTGTTTGTGTTTGTGCTAGAAGGAAATCTAGCATACATTAGATTCCTTTCACCCTTCTATGAGTTTATTGACAATGTGGTTGTATATGCATTAGAAGGAAATCCAGTGTGCACTAGATTTCTTTCACATTGCAATGTTGTTGTTTGTAATTAAATTATTTTCTTCTAGAAGAAAATCTAGTATGCATCACATTTCCATCACCTTACAATGATGTTATTCGCAATGTGCTTGTGATTGTGCTAAAAGGAAATCTAGTATGTGCTAGATTTCTTTTGCCCTAGAATGTTTTTGGTAATATGTTTATGTTCTTGTTATAACAAAATCTAGCATGTGCTAGATTCTTTAGCCCTACAATGTTATGTGTTTGTGTTTATGCTAGAAGGAAATCTATCACACACCAGATTTCTTTTGTCTTGCAATGGTGTTTTCGGCTATGCTTGTTTGAGCTAGAAGTAAATCTAATATGCGGTATGTTTCTTTCACTGTACAATATTGTTATGTGCTTGTGTTTATGAGAGAAGGAAATGTAGAATGTGTTAGATTTCGTTCACCTTGCAATGTTGTTATTAGTGACATGTTTGTTTTTGAGATATAAGTACAAATAACATGTTAGATCTAATTCACCTTGCTATATTGTTATTTGAAATATGCTTATTTTTGTGATAGAAGAAAATATAGCATGAGATAAATTTCTTTTACCCTACAATATTGATGTTGGCAATATGTTTGTGTATGGTGGAAGGAATTCTATCATGCATTGGATTTCATTTTCCCTACGATGTTGTTGTTGGCAATGTTCTTGTGTTTATGCTAGAAGTAAATCAAGTGTATGCTAGATATCTTCCACCATGCAATGTTGTTTTTGACAATGTGATTGTGTTTGCGCTAGAAGAAACTCTAGAATGTGTAAGATTTTTTTTACTTTACAATGTTTTTGTGAGTAATATTCTTCTATTTATGTTATAAGGAAATTTAGCGTGTGGTGGATTTCATTCACCTTATAATATTATTATTGGAAATTTGCATGTGTTTGTGCTAGAAGGAAGTATATCATGTGCTAGATTTATTTGACCATGTAATGTTTCTTCTAGAAATATGCTTATGTTTGTAGTAGAATGAATGATATTGATTGTTAGCTTTCATTTGAGGTGCAATGTTGTTGTTCGAAATGGGCTTCTACTTGTGATAGAAGGAAAGCTAGAACATTATATTTCCTTCATAATGCAATGTTGTTATTAGAAATATGTTTGTTGTTATGCTAGAAGGAAGGTTAGAATGTGTTAAATTTCCTTCCTCTTGTAGTTGAAAATGTGTTTGTGTTTGTGATAGAAGTAAATCTTCGATGCATTAATTTTTTTTCACTATGAAAAATTATCGTTGGAAATGTGCTTGTATTTGTGTTAGAAGGAATTATAGCATGCACTAGATCTTTGTTCCTGTGCCAAAAGGAAAACTATTGGGATTTCACCCTCACCAAGGTTAGTGCTCTAATATTGTTCTTAGCAGTGCATTTGTGATTATGCAAGAAGGATACCTAGTGATTACTAACTTTCTTCTAGACACCATTACACTTATGCAACTAATTATCTAGGAGTGACATTCTTTGAGTAATCACAACGGTTAAAGTTATAGCTTTTTATGTGCCTTTTTATTGAATTTGGGGCAATTTATGAAGATCAATGATAGTGCAAAATAATCGTATATAAATACATGTTATTGTTGGCACTACATTTGTGCTTGAGGTGGAAAGAAAGATAACTGTATAGCTTTCCTTTTGGCACAAATGCAATAATCCAATCATAATTATTTGATCCATGGAGAATAATGTGATCTTTGTATAATTTTGAAGTTTATGAATAAAGGGATTATTGAGGTATACTATATTTTCCTTCCAATGCAATTTCTTTGCTTTTAGAAGAAAAATTAGAATTATCTAATATTTACAGTACCAAAGCTTTTATTTGGAAGAAAACCTCTAGTTTGGCTTTCAATTATCAAGTTAAAACATCAAACATCTTCACTAAGTGAAATATAAATATAATTTGTCCTTCTCATGGGGATTTTAGACATGTTATGTAGCATAAATCTTGGAATTTATTATATTTTCCAAAGGACCATGTTTTGGTTCTTCAACTTCTACAAATTTCTTATGATGATTATTCATACACATGCATGAAGACTACAATTGTCATTTCTAAAGTTGAATAGGAACTTGGTCATTTGATATGAGGTTATATTTTTCATTCTATGATACTATCTCCATCTCTAATTACCTGGCCTTCATATATATTTTTTGTGTAATTTGTATGTAAACTAATTTTTGGTAGTAGGCACTAGATGGTGGGAAACAATGTTTCATTACATACAATATGACTACCATACTATTTAAATTATTGCATCTATATTACTTTTTTGTAAGTTGTGTTTCTGCGAAAATATAAAGTCACATTTTACATGGTTCAACCTTTTAATCACATGTTACGATTTAATTTTTGTCACAGAATTGATACAAGCTACAATGGACAATATAATTTTGGAAAAGGGGGACTATGTTGATCTCCTTATTAATGATCAGTTCATTGGGCTAGGAAGGGTCGAATCTGTAGAGTCTAGAACTTATTATGTCGGAGAAAGGGCTAATGCAGGTTATGTTAAAATTTTGATAATTGGTATCACTCAACCACATTTGACTGATGACGATGTTAATGAAGGGGTTATACATCCATGGGAGATCATATATTTGAGACACAACATAGGTAAATCAAAATATTGAGGCATGTGTTAAATATTATTGATAGTATAGTAAATGTTTTGTTGAGTAAATATTAACCTTATTTACATTCGTTTATAGGTGCAAATGTTTCTTCTACATTTTCTATTGGAGACAAGGTAGATCTTCTACAACATGGATTGAAGTTGTGTGAGGGCTCCATATTCAATACAAATCTTGGGCATAAAGTGAAGAGAAATATGGTAAATAAAGGATGAATAGTCGTTAAAATTGAGAAGTTGTTAAAATATGATGCTCCTCTACCACATCCAACATGATTTGAGAATACATTAGGGGGTGCATTGGAATCTTATGAGATTTGGCCAAAATCATATTTGGAGCCTCACTGTCATGATCATGCCATAAATATTCCCCAAGAAAGGGTTAGATTCATACGTACAAAGGTTTCTCTTACACATGAATTCATGGGAACAAGCATGTGCATTTCCAAAGGAATTCTAGTTAATGTATGTGAGGAGCACATTGTTGAGGGTGAAACACTAGGTGAAATGGAATTTGGTGGTTTTTTGGAAGAGATGGAAGGAAATTGTGAGATATAAAGAATTGGGCATAAGTCTATATAATGTTTGGTTAGATGTCCAATAAATAAGTTGGTGGACAACAAAGGTCTGATATTAAGTGTGAAGGAAAAGTTCATGGAGCAACCTAATGAAATGGTGATATGGGATGTTACAGAGGACAAAAATCCCTTAAACAAATGGGATGGGTATCTTTGTAATGAAAAAGATAGAAAAATCAATTGATATGCATGTAACAAGGCAATATAAATGGATGAAATGGGTTATGGCTACAAAAAGAATTGCAAAATGTCAAACAAAAATATATGAAGCAAAAGAAATTCGACTTTTGGCAGTAGGAGTATGTTGTAGAAGAGATTGTCTTCAACATTTGGATACGAAGGCCACTGTAGGTGCTAGGAGGGGTATGAGACAAATAAATAAAAATGGTATTAGGGAATTTGTCTTCAATTCACTCATGTCAAACACAGTCATGTGAAAGAGCCATGGCCATGGCCTACCACCTATTGTTAGAAATTTAAAGGACATGAGATTTAATGGGAATATTATTTGTAAGAAAGCCGGGTATAAGATAAATAAGATTCGTCAAAGCACCTTCTCTAACTACCAACATTATTTCCAACATGGATAGATCAAAGCTATTAATGGTAACACCAACACATGCAAAGCACGAGCTCACACAAAGGCAGCCATAGAAATATTGCACAAAATTGTAATGTATAATTTAGAATTTTCACCAAACTAGACACGTCAAGGTGAAAAAGATGGAACATATTCTCCTTTAAGATTGCTTCATTCAACTTACACACAAAATTCTTTGTTAAAAGAGATCAATGAGGCTCTTGAAAATCCAATTGCCCATCAATATCATAGTCAACAATGAGCAAGATCTGGAATACTAAGTTTCGAGATGTGGCATTTTCAAAGAACACCAACTTCAGTAAATGCAGTGAATGTCGTGTTGAGCACATAAATGAAGTCAGAAACTACAAAAGAGTTGGAAGAAAAGGCACGATGTAGGTTGAACAAACATAACAAGATTGTTATGTGTGGAAGATAATGCTACTATGCCCACAAAATTATGTTAGAGAGGTTTCCAAAGGAGTGTTTGAGCATTATCCATGATAAAATGGATGAAACAAAGACTTCAATCCCAAGGCTACGTGTCAAATCAAAATCTATTATAGGAACAAATTTAGGTTTGTCATTGATAGGTATTCTTACACATGGGCATAAGACAAGAGGTTTTGGTCATTTCTCTTTACCATTTATACATATGGAATCACAATTTACTATTACATCCCTTGCAAAGTGCTTAAGGGACCTTGAAGACCCACAAATCAATATGTATGGTGATCTACATTATGAAAGTAGAATTTCAAGAAACCCACTTACGAATGCATTTTTTTTTTCTCTGTAAGACTAGGCTAAAATATATTACAAAAAATCAAAAGTTACAGCAAAAATACACCAGGGCCATGGCCCTGCATCTCCAGCGAGATTTTTCTCCATGAAAGACCCTTCAGAGTAGCATCATTACAAAATTGAGGCATCTAAATCGACATAGCCAGCGTTTGAATCGACACAATAAACATGTAAACCGCCACAATGGACATGTGAACCGACAAGATGGACTGACAAACCAACATGATGGACACATAGACTGACACGGTGGACATATAATCCGACATGGATGACACATAGACAGACCGACAGAGAGAGCAGTAAATCGACAAAGACCCTGAAAGACAAACAAAGAGTTGCTTTCCTGGCAGTGGAAGACAGAGTGACAGAGGTGCTAGTCCTCATCGGTTGTATGGGGCTCATCCTTCGCCAGTCCTTTGAGCTTCTGCGAGACCTCGATATCCTTCACCTTTCCTTTGAGCTTCTGTGAGACCTCCATATCTGAGCGCAGTGACCGCTGAACCAGCTCACTAGGGCCAGCTTCCTCAGCATGAGTTGCTTAGGGAGAGACAGCTTTGATTGGCCTCCGCATATCGACCGCGGGAACCTGCATATCAACCATTGGCACGCCCAGGTGGTCCAGAGGCCCTCTGTGATTGTTACAGTGTTCCACCATGACGGAGACGATAAGAGTGTTGTTCTCAAGCGTGCAGGGGATCCGGTAACGAATAGCCGGGTGCTCCAAATGACCACATTCTGGAATTTCTCCCCACCCACGCACAGTGCCGCGTCCAACAAGTCTGTACGAGCCTCTGTTATGCTCAGGAGCAATTTCCACTGAGGAGGAGGGTGAATTGAATGGGCGCTGAGTTGCAGAGCGGCCCCTGGAACCTCCCCGGCGACTGCTCATCCTGAGCCTCTCCCTTTGCGTTGTCAAATTACCCTTCGGACAAGAATTCCACTGAGTGATTGTGCTCTGAACCAGAGAATGTTCCTCCTCTGCCAGCGTCTGCTTGAATTTCTTACAAGAATGAATCCAGGCGACCGGGGGAGCGAAGATAATGAGCGCCATTTGCCTCGATCTCAGCTGCACAATGAATGCCCTTTGAACCAGCAATAAAACCAAGTTAACTGAGCCTCCCATCGCATTTAATTTCGTTGCGGTCTGGTGTGTTGTGGCTCGTCCGGGCTTACACCTGCCCACGTGACGAGCCGCATCTGAAGCTTGCCCATCACGCCATTTCATCACTCGCATCCGGGACACTTACGAATGCATTACTTGACACCTCTATTTAATAAAAATGTTATGTGTACAAGGATGATTTTCTATCTCATGGAAGATCAAAAAGTCAAAATGTTGATTTTAAACCTCTTCCTCGACATTTGTTGTTACAGTTGGACAATGCAGCAAGTGATAATAAGAATAACTATATTTTCATGTTTCTATCACTTTTAACTTCACTTGGTGTCTTCATCACTATTGAGGTTGGGTTCTTGCATATGGGGCACACCTATGGATACATAGATGGAACCTACAGAAGAATGTCTTCCAACCTAAGAAGTAAAGATATATATTCTTATCCTGAAATGATGGATACATATCGCATAATTGAAGAAAATCGAGTGTTTCCACCTATACTTATTGACAAGGTCTATGACTTCAAAAGTTTCCTTAATGGATACACCAAGCAGGGAAAAAATGCACTAGTTGGACATCTTAGTGTCCAATATTTCCAATTTCTTGTACTCAATGATGTTTCAATACTAAGGTACAAAAAGAATCAATTAGAAATACTAAGTGGTCAGAACAAGTTGAGTTATGGAGATGATGAAGGTTGACCTATAATTCCCATAGGGAAGACATCTTTTTGAGCTTCCAAACAAAATCATGTCTATTTAAAAGAACTAAAGGGAAGGATAACATCATACATAAAAATGTTGAAAGACACTGTTGGGAATGAGGATTCACCAACTGTTACAGAGGAATGGGAAAATAAAGTAGTGTATTGGGAAAGAGTTCTTGATACATTAGATGGAATCTATAATGATCATAGAGTAATAGATGGAAGTGATTCATCTTCTAAGGATTTATAGCCCAACAAAATGCAAACCATTGATGTTTATTGTAATGCACTCCATGTAATCTCAAGTATTATGGATGGAGATTTCGAAAATTCAATAGATGAACCAATATATGTTGGATCCAAATGAAACAAGCCAAAGCCAACATTCAATCTGATGATTGATGTTGAGAAAGAAAGGATGTTGCTAGTTAGATCAGGAAATGAGGATGTAGGAGAGATGATTTGGATGGTAAAATCCATCTTAGATATATTTAGGAATAATGAAATTGGGAATCTTCATGTAAAGGTTGACTAGTGGAAGCCTATGTCAAGGAAATACAATGGAAATTTTTTAGAGCAATAGTGGATACCAAATCGTGATGACACAGAGCTTGGTTCTATTCTAGTTAATACCATAGTGTGGGTATGGATGCCAAAGAAAGAAAATTGCAAGAACAAATATATGAAGATTAGGTTTATATGAATCATGAATGTACTTTTTTTTAAGGATCTATTAATATACATTCAGACACACTTTTCAATATTTGTTGGATATAAAATATTATCTTCATATTATTTTTTGAGTTTTATATTATAATATAGTATTTCGATGCAATGATGTGTTGATACAAATTACATGACATTACCATAAAATATTTAAGTCTCCATAAAATAGTTAATTTTTTGAAGTTTTTTTACAAACATGACTTTTCACCATATCAAATATGCCTAATCAAATTCAATAATACACTTAAAAACATCTTCTAAAGTTGGTATATTAGAACATCAATGGGGTACCTAATTAGTATTCTATTTAATATAAATAATATAAACACTTAATTAATAGATGCTAGACACTTGTAATAAAGTTTGAAGTGAGTTTTCCTTAATATTCCTTATTATAATTGATATAAATCAAATTTTCTATTTTGTTGCACTCTAATTTATATAAAAAATAAATAAAAATTGATCATTGAGCAACACAACTAGGCTTATAAAATATTTCCTCTTATAGATTTTGAAGTGGTGCCAACATTGTACTATTATAATAAATTTGTAGTCAACTTAGGAAATGTAGTTAGTGTCAATTTAAAATGGTCAATAATAATAAGAAAAACAATATTAATATATTGTTGAAAAACTTTATAGGTAATTTTTTTTTACAAAATCTATTATTCATGAGTCAAATTTAATACATAAATATAAATATTAATGATAATAGAAATAATGTAAGGAATCTAAGTTTTAGATGAATGTTAATATGTTCTTTTCAATACAATATCCTTAAACATTAAACATTTGTAATAAATAGTTTAGTAAATTTTCCCTCTTTCCTCTTGTATTTGAAAATAATCAAATTGTACTACTTTGTTACTATTCTAATTCGTGATTTATTTTAACCATTAAAATGATTAGTAATTGGTTCGAGAGGCTCATTCTACAACCTAATATGGGGAGATGTGTAAGTTTTTCTATCTGTCTATGCCCCTTTAAAATAAAAATTAAGTTCTAAATAGAAAAATAAAAAAATGAATATGTTGTAAAGTAATTAGAAGAAGAAAATGTGTGGATTAGATGTTTAAATGTTATACTTTTCAAACATATTTAAGCTAGAGATTCAAATAAACTATTTGAATATCTATGTTAACTACTTTATGTCAATATCAACTTCATATATATCTATATATATAGAAAAACTAAGTTTTTATGGTTAAAATTTGTATTGGTGTTATGTATACTCTATTTAGCTTTCAAAAATACAGTTTCAACAATGAAAAATAACACATTGTATTTTGCACTCTAAAAATGTTTGCACGTGAAGAAATTTGATCCCTACATTCATACATAAGATGGATCTATTTTGATATATATTGGACACATTACTATGATCATTTTTGATTAAAAAAAATTATACTTAATATATATCTTGCATATTAATCTATTATTCATTAAGCCTCAATCAACTTAGTTTTTAACACAAAAGTACAAATAATGAATAAAAATAAATTATGCTACTACTCGCATTCAACATTTAATTTGATCCTAAGAAAAAACTTTCTCCTCAACTCTAAAATGGTGCAAACTTCCTACAATAGTATGAAATGATGATGGTGATAATGACGATTATCATCCACTAAGACAAAATATGGTATATAAGAAGGCAAAAGGATATTACCCAAAATTATTTCACATTTTATTGGTATTCTAAAAAATCATTAAAAGAAGTGTTTCAAGCTCATCATAATTTTGTTTAGTTAAAAGATCAAGAAGGCTGGTAGCGTCACAAATATTTTGAAATTTAAATCCAATATGAATACAAACTCGATGATCTATGAGATTTTCTAAATCTTCAATGATATTACTAGTGTTGCAAATGTGATAGACTTTTAAATTGTGCCAACATTGTCTTAGTAACAATTGTAACTTAACACATACATGATATTTACTATATCGGATTATAATTAAATGGGTTAATAATAGTAAAATAAACATCATTCTTTTCATAAAATAACCTTAACAAACTTATATTTTAATACAAATCATAAAAATATTAAAATAGATAATGTAAAGAATCCAAGATTAAGATGTGAAAGATTTGCTTTTGCAACTTTATATGAATTTGTTTAATAAAGCTTATCATGATAATTATTTTTAAAAAAATGATGAATCTCTACATTAAAATTAGTGAACTAAGTGAATTTCTAATTCCCCATTTTGAAAAACTTAATCTAGCTAATGTTATATATTCTAGATCCACTGAATACTTCCAAATTTAATGAAATATGTGTTACATGTGGATGCCTCTTTGATTGTGTTGGGTGTACTGCTAACGCAAGCCGGTGAAGGAGAAATGGACCATCCTATAGCCTTTACAAGTAGGAAGCTATCGAAGGCTGAGAAAAATTATTCAATTACCGAGTGCGAAGGGTTGGCCATCGTGTACGTGTTGCAAAATTTTAGTCATTATCTGTTAGGAGGGAATTTCAAGATGTACATAGATCATTCTGCCTTAAAATACCTAGTCAGCAAGACTGTGTTGGGGGGGAGATCTGCAAATGGTTTCTATTATTTCAGGAGTATGACTTTGAAGTCATTGTGAAGTCACGGAGGTTAAATGTTGGACCTAACCATCTACTGCGAATTGAAACAAGAGAAGAACCTAATACTTTGGAGGAAGGGTTTCCTTATGCGTATCTCTTTGTGGTGCGCATACCGAATGAACATTTTGGAGACATTATTCACTTGTTGACTACGGGGATGGCACCAGAAGGATATACAAGTCTCCAGAAGCAGCAATTAGTAGTGTGTGTGACATATTTTTCAGTTATTGCAGGACATTTATATAAAATTGGTGTGGATGAAATATTGCGAAGATATGTGCTAGAATTTGAGCAGGCCAACATTCTCAATGAAGCTCATGGGAGACCTGCAGGAGGCCATTATGCAGGCAAGGCAACTGCGCAGATGATTTTACGCACGGGTCTATGGTGGACAACATTGCATAGAGATGCTGAGGCATAGTATAAGGTGTGTGATGCCTGTCAAAGAATTGGAATACGATCATGAAGAGATGAGCTACCACTACACCCTCAGGTACCTTTGCAGCCCTTTGATAAGTGGGCGATTGATTTCATGGGGGTAATTGTTACACTAAAAAATGTCACCTTGACTACTTACAGTTAGTATGGCTCAAATCAACAGTCATGCTACCCTTTTTAGGCAAGTCTTATGCCTCTGTTATCCATCTCAAACTCAAAGAAGAGAGAAAGTCTTGTAAAAACTATGTTTATCTCTGGGGTCGCAGGTTCTCTCTAGCCTTACCTGCGGGGACGCTGACCATGTTCACAAAAGCTGCGTCCATGGACGCTCTGTATGTTAAGGGACAGGTGCGTCCTTCTGTAAAAGGCAAAATGCCCGAGTTTCATCTTAAAAAAGTTACTTGTGGTTACTTCTAGAACATTCTAGAGGTCGGTTTGATGAAATGGATGCGCCTCCAGTTGGTTCATGTATCTCTATTAAGGGGGAACTTATCCCATCAATAAGGGAGCTATCCCACCCAAAGAGGGGGATGATCCCATTGATAGTGGACCTGAATAACCTCTTTACAGCACTATAAATAAAGACATTGAGCCAGAGGGAGGAGAGGTTGGAGCTATACATTTTCTTTGGGTAAATGCTGCAGGATTTAGGTCTCCCATTTAGAGCCTTGTAAGGAGAGATTGTCTTTACTTGATTCTACTTGGAAGTGGGTGAGCTTTGTCAAAGTAGAGGAAAACCCTTGATGGACCCTGGGAGGAACTTGCACAACACCAAGGCCAGGTTGTAAGAGTTTCTTTATTTCGTTATTAATACAAACTGGTTTATTTTTCTCAATAGCTTGTGTTAATGAGTTATTTCATGTGTTCCTTGGTCTACATGTTGAATATATGTTTTATTATATGAAATGCAAGTGCTTGGTAATGGTTTGATTGTTTGTGGTTGCAGGAATTGATGTGAAGGAGGAGCTCATCCGGATCGGCAAGGACGAACTTCAACAATAGCGTTGTGGAATAAGGTAAGCCTAAACACTTGTAGTTTCCATGTTTTAAAAGGTATATTTAGAGAGAGATCACTCCATTTTGTCTTCTTTGTCATTAGAACGTCTTAGACTTCTAGGAAGGTCAGCTGTGTCCGCACCCTTAACCAATTCCGTGTGACAAATTGGCGACTCCGCTGGGGAATCCATTAATGAGAGAGTCTTTTCCTTTATGTGAACTTTGCTTTGAGAAAATCATTTTTATTTTCTGGTTTTTGACTGTAAGAATTAGTATTTGGGTGGCTTAGCTTTAGATTTAGTTAGATTTGGTTTTTCTTCATTTTTCCAGAAGGACGCACCCTCTGAATACTACACAGTGCGTCTTTGGACGTGCTGTTGCCGTTTGTACAGAGCGGGCCCGTACCTGTGATAACGGGTGGCCTGCGTCTTCCTGTAAAATTTAAGAAAATTCCATTTTTGCTTTAAATTGCTTTTAGATTTTGATTTTTCTTAGTGTTTTCTGCCCAGATCCTTTAGTACCCTGTCAAAAATTTTCACCTGAACTTGTTTTGTGAGCTTTGAGTGTTTTAGTGGATTTCAATGAAGTTTAGACCTAGGGTTTGATTTTTGGATAGGTTCTGTAGTGACTTTGATAGTAGAAAGTTGTCCAGCCTTAGATCTCTCTGGTTAGTCAACCTTCTTAGAAGTCGGGCCTGTCGTAAAGTCTCCTTGTGTGAGCAGCTTGCCATTTAAGTTGTTTTGGGTCAAATTTCGAATTGCTTGTTTATAAAGTATTGATTTCCATTTTACAAAAGAACAAAAAGATTAGAGTTTTGTTTTGACTAGTTTTTGGTTCTGCAATAAGCTAGTCCTTCATTTGATTGTGATCAGGTAAAACACCTTAGAATAATCATTGTTAGTTTTGGCCTCGTTAAAATTGCTTAGAATAAATTTGCCTTTAGTTTGCTTATGAGTGGATTTTCATAGATTTTAATAGTCGTTAAGATTGATTTTTGATTATTTTAGATTTATTTGCTTTATTAAAAGAAAAATACAAAAACATCTTCTTAAAAAGTCTTGTTTCAAGTAGCTTTTTGTTTTTGAAAAAAGAAAAGAGTTTTTTCGTGCATGTAAAGAGAGGTTATGTTTTTATGCTTGGAAAAGAAAAACGAATTGTTTCTTTGATTGTCTTCAATTAAGAAGTTGCTTTTATAAAGATTGCATTCTCTCAACTTTTTAGTTAAAACAATTCATCGAAAAAGTAAAGTAGTGGGTAAATCATCCTAGGTGCATTTTGTAGTGGTTTCGAGTCGAGTCAACACACCACTGGTTTCACTTCCATCACCTTTTGACTTAAGAAACAACCTTAAAAGTAACGCTTAAAGTAAAATTGAACTAGTAACTTTTATTTTCTAGGGCTCTGAAACACCAACATAGCTTAGGCTAGGGTCTTGGAGTAGGTGAGTACTTAACTCTCCAAGACTACAAAACCAAACAGATAGTCTATCTTGAGTAGAACAAATCCAATTGTTTCAGTTACATTCTGGGAAAGCTCCTCTTAAAGGAGAAGCACGAGCTCGTGTCCGAACCAGTGAGGGGATCATTCCTCCCTCGTTGGGAACGACGCCAGACAGTACGTATTACAAACGGTAAACCTCGGATTAACCATTGTCGAGGAGCCAGGGGTCACTTATCGGTAAACCTTGGATTACTGTCAAGGAGCCGGTAAGGGGATTGAGCTTGTTACTCTGCCCTTGCGTGCTGTCGGAGTTTAGACTGTTCCCCCAGGTGTAATTGTTGTGATTGGTAACCTTAGTGGCCATAATATCTAGGATTCTACCCAAGGTGACGGTGGAGGGAAGGTCCCACTGTACCTGGAGCAGACGTCGGCTATACTCACTTGGATTTTCTGGGGGGTTCGCTTCACTTCGAGACGGTTAAAGTGGAGGAACTTGGTCCAGTCTATTCATTAAGCAGGTTGTCGGCGTAACTGTTCCACCCGCCATTTCTGTACTGAATCCTGCGAGGTTGGACCTAATCACCAACTAGCGCTTTTGGTCCGGAAGATACTGTTTGTGTTTGGTTTGACGCTCTAGATTTTTAGGCGTGTGCTTCAAATTTGTTTGGTTCTTTAGAAGACTTTAGGTGGTTTGATTTGAAATTTTTACTTTGTTTTCGTGTGTTGTAGTTAAAAATCATTAATTGTGGCGGAATTACCGAGACAGTCCCGTCGACTTCGGGGCAAGTCTCCTGAGATTGTTACTGGAATAGATTTGTTACGAAAACTCCGTAAATCGTGGGGTGAATCTCCTAAAGACATTCCGGGTCAGTACGAAGGGTTAAAGGTCCTTGTAACTCCTCCTAGTGACAGTAGAGTAGGTTCACCTGAAGAAGGAGAATCTTCCTTGGTAGTCCATCCAGATTACCAAAGTTTAGAAACAGGTTACAATCCCGAAACTGTTACAGTTTCCGAGCTTGCTGGTAGTTTTTCATCTGCCAGTGAAACAGGCGAAGAACCTGAAATTTCCGAACCTGTTACTCCAACTCCTAGTGTTCCTGATTCACCAAGAATAGAAAGAATTATCACCGAAAATCTTCCTGTTGGTTTAATTGCTATAGAAGAACTTGTTCCAGAGGAAGAAATAGGCGTCTTTAATCCTGAAGATCAATTACCCTTGATCTAAGGGAGTGTGAATCCATCTTTTACAGTCCTCCTAGAAGTGAATCTTGGTACCTTGCATTAACCAATTTTTTAGACAACTCAGTAGGTTTTTCTACACCTCGTACTCCTTTTCCACCTAGAGGAATTCATACTCCTGTAAATATGTCTGGTCAGTCATCTGTGTTTACGCAAAGTCCTGAATCATTTTTACATGGCGGTCCTTCTGTTCCTACTGGGTATCAATCACTTTCTGGTACCTTTGCGGGAGCATCTCCTCAACCCATTGATCATGGGTTATTAGTTGGAAACAGTGGTAATGTACCATTGAGTATAGGTGACATTTACATGATGTCAGGTTCAACTCCCGTTACCCAACCTCAAGGTGGCCAATTACCGCCTGGGGGGCAACCTTCGTTAATGCCTGGGGGGCAACCTCAAGGTACTTCATTCGTGTCTGGGGGGCAACCTCAAGGTCAGTACGCTCCTATGGGGTAATACATACCTCAAGGTCAACCCCAGCCTCAATATGTACCCCAAAGTCAACCTCAGTATCAATATCAACCTCAAGGATGGCAACCTCAAGGATGGCAACCCCAAGGGTATCAACCCCAAGGGTATCAACCTCAAGGATACCAACCTCAAGGTCAAGGTCAACCCCAGTACTCGTATTTACCTCAAGGTTATCAACCTACGGGTCAATACCCTGGTCAAAGTTATCAACCACCTCAAGGGCAATCATATGGGATTGCACCTTACAATTATCAACCCTATCCTCAATACGGCTATGGATCTCAGTATCCTCAACCTGTTACGGGTCAGTACCCTAGAATGTTAACATGGGATCCGTCACAGGGTCAACAGATGTCGCAACCAAGTATATAGTCGGTACCTCAAGCAGGACAACCTGTAGTTCCTGGTCCACCCCAGCAACCGCAACCTGTCGAGTCAAGTGTTCAGACCCCTGTAACTTCAGTAGTTACTCAGCCGCCAATTGCACCTGCTACTCCACCTCACACGGCTGCAGCAACTACCGCTACATCTACCATGCTTACTTCTGGAGTATCGGCAGCTCCGGTTTCTACTGTCCCTGTAACCACTCCTCAGACATCTGTACCGTTGTCTGGATCTACGGTTCAAACCACAGTCCAGATGCCTGTAGGCCAACCTGGTACAAGTACGGTTGTTACTACTCAACCTCAATTTGTTCAACCTCCGTACCAGGGACAGTATCAACCTGGGCAAGCTGCCCAACAACCGGTTTACCAGTATCAACCGTATCCTGGGTACACTTATCAACAACCTCAGCAACCCCAGTACGGTCCGGTTAATCCTGGTTTTCCAGGAGGATATAATATCCCAAATGCGACTCCTGTTCCTAGTTATCCTGGATATCCTCCTCCTGGGGCTGGTATTGTGACTCAGAGTTTTAGAGATCCTAACCGGCAGTTACCGTTTATTGCGACTTTAGATTTACCCGACTTGACGCGCCTAACGAACGATCCAATTCAATATCTTCAGTTCTGGCCGCCAATGCCAAATAAGTTGCCCAGCGATATACCCAAGTTCGAAGGTAAGTCTGGAGAGGATCCGTCCAATCACGTGATGACTTACCACCTCTGGTGTGCTTCAAATTCCATCTCAGATGATTCCATCCGCTTACGTCTTTTCCAGCGTACACTCATTGGTCTCGCGGCCAAGTGGTACATTGAGTTACCACGGGCCTCTTTTTACAACTTTAGCCAGTTAGCTACCTCGTTCTTAACTCATTTTCAGTTACCAGTCAGATACGATAATGGTACAGAATTATTAACTTCGCTAAAACAATCGACATCCACGTACATTTCTGATCACATTCATGAGTGGAGACGTCGAAGGAGATTAGTGAAAGTTTTTATCCCGGACCAAATCTTAGCTGAATGGTTTGTCAAATCATTATTACCAAGAATTACTGAAGATGTAGCTAAGGCCGGAGTAGTTACTGAGGAGCAAGTCATTGCTCAGGCACAATACCTTGACTTAGTTTACACTCAGTCGGGTACGTTACACGAGAAAATTCCGGATCTTCCAAAGTCAAACCAAATCGCTGCTGCTCCTTCGGGATCTCATGCCGCTGATGGTATGATTGGTATCGTGACTACGAAGAGCAAGAAGAAGTCTTCCAAGGCTTCAACTACTCCAATTATCACTTTGCCTGATTCTCCGACAGGAGAGTCTTCTCCTGAACTCACCGCCGACATTCACGCTGTAGAGTCATCTACGGCCAAACCAAAAAACGGTGGAAAGAAGAAAGGAAAGAAGAAGGCCAAAGCAGACAAGGCTCCAAAGGAGAAAACGGAAAAGTCGGAAACCAATGACGAAAAGCGCAAACCTCGATATCCTTGTCTCATTTGTGAAGAAGATCATTTTACGAGAGACTGCCCTCATCGGGCCGAGGTAGTGAAAATAGTCAAAGGTTCTCCCACTCCTGCTGTGTTAAAAAATCCATTTCCAGAGCAGGAGAATAAGATGATAGGTTCTTCTTCGAATGCCAGTGAAGAACCCATTTTGATGATGTCTCATGTCAGGATTGCGACTCGATCGCAAGATTATGGTAGTAAGGCTCCTGTTGATGGTAAAGAAGCAGAATCTTCTCACTCTAACCCATCAACCTCAGCTCCTGGTTCCGATCCACTACAGATCGAAAAACCTAACCCAGACTTAGTGATTAAGCCGCCCGCCAAGGGTGTACTTCGAAGGTCTGCTTTCAATCCACATGCGAGAGCAGCCCAGAATTACAACATTGTTGAGGACTTAGCTGTTTCACCTTCAGCAATGTCGGCACTCGAAGTGCTGCAATCATGTCCAGCGCAACGAAAATTGCTTTTGTCGGCTATCGGAGCTGTCGATGTTCAGGACCCGAACCTAATGATCTTTGATCTAGAAAATAGTACACCACGTCTCCCCCATCAAATGGCTTTCCAAATCCCAGTGATAGTCAAAAACAGGCCTATTCATCGGACTGTGATTGATGAGGGAGCTTCTACGTGTATTATGTCGATTCAATGTTGGAGATCGCTTGGTTCTCCTTCGTTGAACCAATCCCCCACCATCCTTAAGGCCTTTGATGGCCGTGGGTTCCGTCCGTTTGGTATTCTACAAGAATTGCCTATAGGGGTCGAAGGTAAAACCGTTAGTCTGGATGTGGAAGTGGTTGATGCCCCTCTAGACTACAACCTTCTTTTGGGTCGAAGTTGGTCATATGCTATGACAGCGGTCGTTTCATCGGTCTTCAGAGTAATTAAGTTTCCACATAACGGTAAGATCGTGACTATTGATCAGCTGACATACTTTTCATCCGACCCAACCTCTTCAGAAACTATCCAACATGTTGGTAAAACGACAATCCCTTATAGGGACATTGGTGTAGGTTTAGTTAAGGATTCCGGTTTACTGGGAACTTTTCCTCTCCCTCCACTCAACGTAGACCCTTCGTTTGCAACGATTCATATGATCACGTCAGAAAACATTATTTATGATGATCCTTGGTATGTTCCATCTGACTCTGAGATAGACTCGTTCGGTGATGTTATGCCGTTGAGTCCGTATGAAATTGCTTATGAAGCTCTTATGTCTTTTACCGATTTTCATTCAACCGAAACCGACCAAATGAATGTGGTCAGTGAAGAGTCACTTTTCACCTCACCCTTAGAACGGATAACGTTTCCCGAAGAAGTGTCATCTGACGAACGACTTCGCGAAATCCTAAGTGTAGATGATCTACCATGGGAAGATCTCCATCACAGATCTTCGTTTTTACCTAAGGGCGATGCATTTGAAAATGATTTTTCATCTATCTTTACCGCTGAATATGTCAAAGACGCTCAGGATCCAACGAAACATTCTGATTCGGAGTTGAATTTAGGGAATATTTCTCGTACTATTCCCATTGATATTTCAGTGAAGCCCGGAATCGAGGAGAACATTCATATAGGTGCCGCATGTACTGAAGAAGAAATCCAAACTTACAAGGCCCTATTCCAAGAATTCCGCGACGTGTTTGCCTGGTCTTACGAGGAAATGCCAGGAATCGATCCTGCCATTGTTGTTCATGAAATCAAAACCTACCCGGATGCTAAACCCATTCGGCAACGGTTGCGTCAGATTCACCCTCGAAAAGCGGCTGCAATTAAAGCAGAAGTCGAAAAGCTGTTGAAAGCAGGTTTCATTTATCCGATCCCGTTAACGGATTGGGTATCGAATATTGTTCCCGTCAATAAAAAACAAGGAACAATAAGAATCTGTATCGACTATAGGGATATCAATCGAGCTTGTCCAAAAGACAACTATCCTACGCCTTATATCGATCAAATTATTGATGATTGTGCCGGAAGTGAGATGTTTTCCTTCATGGATGGTTTCTCAGGCTATAATCAAATCAATATTCTACCTGCCGACCAACCAAAAACGGCATTCATTTGTCCATGGGGGACATTTGCTTATTGCAAATTACCTTTTGGGCTTAAGAATGCCGGCGCTACTTTTCAACGGGCCATGTCTTATGCATTTCATGACATCAAGCACATTGTGCAACCCTATCTCGATGATTTGCCTGCTCATTCTTTACATCGAGCTGATCACCTTGTCCATTTACGAGCAATCTTTATGAGGTGTAGGCATTATCGAATTCGGTTGAATCCCCACAAGTGTGTTTTCTGTATAGAAACAGGTCGATTGCTGGGATTTGTTGTTTCAAAAGCCGGCATTCGCGTCGATCCCTCGAAAGTCGAGGCTATCATCAAATTGCCTCCTCCTTCGAGTTTGCGCCAACTCCAAAGTTTGCAAGGGAAAGCGAACTTTTTACGCCGATTCATCCCAAACTACGCCGAGGTCACTAAAGGTTTTACACGGTTGTTGAAACAGAACGCACAATTCTTTTGGGACGAGATTGCCCAACAATCTTTTGATGCATTAAAACACGCGTTGACCCATGCACCGTTATTGCATCCTCCCAACTACAACCAGGACTACTTCTTATACCTCGCAGCTTCGCATTCCACCATTGGAATGGTGTTAGTTCAAGAAGATGAATTCAAAGCAGAGCATGTGATATATTATCTTAGTAGAACCTTAAATCCCACTGAGTTAAAATATTCGCATGTGGAGAAATTGGCCCTGGCAGCCGTTCAAGCTGTCCAGCGTTTTCGTCACTACATTCTTCTCCGCAAAACTACAGTTATTTCGGATTGCAACCCTATGATTTATATTTTGACAAAACAACTGCTAGGGGGCAAGTACTCTAAATGGATTGTCATCCTGCAAGAGTTCGACTTGGAGTTCGAGAAGTCCAAGTCTAAGAAATCTTTAGTTTTTGCGGAATTGATGTGTGATTTCCCGAGTGCTGACACAGAGACTGTGGCAGAGGAGTCCATTGCGGACGAATCTTTGTTTCTTATTAGCACTTTAGATCCGTGGTATGGGGATATAATCATCTATCTCCAAACCCAAACCTTTCGGCCTGAAGCTTCCAAGGAAGACCGTCGAAAAATTCGGTTTCGATCCCAGCAATACAGAATTATTGGAGATACACTTTATCGCCGGGGGGCAGACTTAGTTTTTCGACGTTGTTTAACTCACGAAGAGGCTGAGAGAGTTTTGAATGATTGTCACTCTGGAGCATGTGGCGGTCATATGTCTGGGTATGCCACAGCTCAGAAGGTGTTGCGCGCTGGCTATTTCTGGCCGTCTATGTTTAAAGATTGTATCCTTGCCGTCAGAAAATGCCACAACTGTCAAGTGTTTGATCGAAAGATGCGCGCTCCACCTGCTCCTCTCCACCCTATAATTGCCGCTGGTCCATTCGCCAAATGGGGTATTGACTTTATTACTTGTAACCCTCACTCGGCCGGGGGGCATGCGTATATCATCCTCGCGGTTGATTATTTTACTAAATGGGCCGAGGCGATGCCTACATTCGACGCAAGCGGCAAGACAGCTGCAGTTTTCGTATTCAATCATATCATAACTAGGTTTGGTGTCCCACAAGCAATCATTACTGACCATGGGAGCCATTTTCGAAACGTCATGATGACTGAGCTTACAAGCCAGCTTGGTTTGCGCCACGATAGCTCTACTCCTTATTATCCGCAAGCCAACGGTTTGGTTGAGTCAATCAACAAAGTTCTAGTCATCATGATTCGACGGATCATTGGTATCCATCGAACGAATTGGCATAACATGTTATTTTCGGCGCTATGGGCATATCGAACTTCAGTGAAAAATTCAACAGGTTTCACCCCTTTCCAGCTAGTTTATGGCTTAGAAGCTGTGTTACCTATTGAATGCGAAATCCCATCACTTCAAATGGCTGTCGAATTACTTCCAGCTACTTCCGAAGAGGAGAAACGGTTATTATACTTGGCTAAATTAGATGAGACTCGACGTGACGCTACTTTAGCTATCGAGACTCACGCGAAACGAATGAAAGCTCAGTACGATAAAAATGTAACCCCTCGAAGTTTTTCGGAAGGAGACCTAGTACTATTATATGATCAAGCTAACGATAAGCTAGGTGCCGGAAAATTCGTTCCCATGTGGCATGGGCCCTACATTGTAAAGCGAAAGCTAGCAAAAGGGGCTTATGAGTTAGTTGATTTTGATGGGGACTCTTTGGGTAAACCCAGAAATGGACTTTACCTAAAGAGGTATTATGCTTAAAATGATGGGTATGGAGAAATTTTTAGATAGGTTAGATTTCCTTTCTAGCTAGCAAGTGTGTTAGTTTAGTCAGTGTGCTTAGCTTAGCGAGTGTGGTTTTTCGTCATTATTCTGGCTTATCTTGGTTTTACTCTTGATATTGTAGATGTCGACGCCTCTCCAAACATACATTGGATTTGCTGATGGTGCTTGTCGTAGTACACGGAATATCTCTTCCGCAGCTTGGGTTATCTATTCGCCCTCTGACGAGTTAGTTTCTATGCATGGGGTAAGCCTCGGTCAAACAACGAATAACATTGCAGAATACAGTGCAGTGGTTGAATTATTATCCGAATCTATTTCATTTGGAATTCGACGTTTGATAGTGAGGTTAGATTCTGAACTTGTTGTATTACAGCTTAATAGAGTTTATGCCATTAGAAATCCTGTGTTATTAAGGTTGTTTTTGAGAGTGCGTCTCTTGGAACGTGAATTTGATTACATTGAATATCAACATATTCCAAGGTCCTTGAATACATTAGCAGATGCAATTGCTTCTCGAGTGTTGGACAGACATTTATAATAATCATGCAAGTAAATTTAAAAACATTTCATCATACATGTTAAACAAGATAAGCCGGTAATAGTGATATATATAGATAGAAGTGTGTCAAAAAATATATACATCGTCTTCGATCATAGGTTGAAAACACCTTATGATCGGCAAAATGATAGTACAAAAAGTCAAAAATGTCACATGTGACTACAAAAGTGACTAGTCAATCACTGGTGGTGCTCTCTGTACGACACCACTGCGCGGGCTACCTTACGCAAAAATCTCCTAAACGGTCCAGGGACCGCGACTACAAAACGCTGAAGCCTGATAGGAATGTCGTCCATAGTAGTCTCAGGTATATCTGCCGTGAGACGCTCTAGATCATGCTCCAACTCAGCTAGTACGTCTGCAGCCGCGTCCTGTGGGGCCGGTACCGGTGCAGCTGGATGTAGTCTATCATAAGGCCGGAGGTTGGCTGGACGCTGTGGACCAACATCTGCATTTTGAAAAAGTTTTACTATTAGTTTTGAGACGATATATATAAAAAATACAAAAAATACATAATTAGGAAACTTGTGAAAATAAAAGTACCTCTGTCGTCCCATTGTTCTCCCTGTGGAAGAACCATGTCCGGATCACCTCTGAAATCCATTCCGGCATACGGAAAGTCCTGTATCACAAAAAGCTGGCCCTCTAACCAGTCAAAGTAACTATCTGAGAATCGAACCACTGCCGCACCCTCGTCAGGATGCCGGGCCATCACCGCAACCCATCGTATCAGCTTTGGCTCCCGAGGACCCAAGATATCAACAGTGAGTTGCTGAGGGATCAGCATTGGAACTCTCTCCAAGGCAAAGCTCACGACTATAGGCCCATATCCAAAAGTCTTTAGTCGTCCGTTCTTTGCCTTGGTCAGTTGGCTCTTCATATGAGCCGACACAGCTTCACACCAGTTGAAAATGGTGCCTTGGTAACAGTCAATTGCCATCCGCATTTGGGATCCGGAAGCAATGTGTAAAGCGGCCGCGCCGCAAATCCTGGTGACCGTGAACGCTATGACTTTGAGTTCAGGCAGAGTGATGTGTTTTATCTCTATGCCTTTTGAATGGTGAGCCCCACGTGTGCACCAATCCTCGCGGAGACTATCAAGGGGTTGGCCACCCGGCCTAGTCCCTGCAAGATTGAGTTGCTCACCTCTGTTTGGCAAGCCAGTGAGAAAGTATACATCCGAGGGCTCTATCTCGAGCTGGTGCCCTCCTATGTAAAAGCATTGTTCTTGAACGTTCCATCGCTCAACCAGCCATTCCAAGAATCTTACCTGGCCCCTCATGCCCGGTATGGTCCAATATTTGTATAACCCGCATGCTCTTAGGGCATCCAGAGAAGGTTGATGATTTATTGCAGCTTCATCTTCCTCTACATGCTCTCTCTCTCTCCAGTCTAACATGATTAATGCCCTGCATATCAAAAAAGGCAATTAGAAATTGATTTGAGGATTTTTGGTAACTTTTTGGGGGAGTTGGGGTTTTGAAATGCGCACTTCTCGGAAGACGCACCCCAGCTTTGTAGCACAGGGCGCCCGGACGCAGCTCGCCTGAAGGCGGGCTGCGTCCCCCGACCGTTTTCCCGTATGAGAAAAATTCGGGGGACGCAGGTCACCCGAAAGGCACCTGCGTCCGCCGAGAGGCGCATTCCAAAACCAAAACCCCCCCAAAAAATGAAACTAAGACCTAAAAATTAATTCTAAACGGATAGAAATGCAGAGTAGGATGTGTAAAATACCTGGATGAAGTGGCGTTCGATTCCGACGGTCAGATTTTCTGCAGCAACCACGGGAAGTTTCTTGTCAAAAGCTCCTTTTTCAACCTCCAAAGTCAAACGATAAAAATGACATGGTAAAAGGTCTTTTTATAGGTTTTTTGGGTGAGTTAGTTCATTTTTTACCATGAAAAGATGTTTTTCGACGTATTTTTGCCTATTTTAAACAGGTATGAGTAATGTGTTGCTTTTGTACAGGACAAAAGGACTTCGAGGGAAATTGTCATTTTTCACAAACAAAATATCAGAGTCATCTTTTAAGCCCTTTTCTGACTCCTAAAACATGAAAAGATCGCCGAGTGTTTCTTTTTCACTCGTTAAAACGGAATTAAAAGACGGTCCCCTTTTAGCTCTTTTCTGGCCGTAAAATCAAGAAAAGATTGCCGGGTTTTTGTCGTTTCAAACTCGATAAGGAAATAAAACGACGTGTCCTTGATCGCTTTTTACTTTTCAGGTCAACGACACTATCATGAAAGTACTCCTTGGTCGCAAGATCAAGCGGTTCCCCCAGGTATTATTTTATACTTTTTCGGGCTTGAGGGACACAAATTTACGAAAAAGTTCAACGTGGAGTTTCCTTAAGTTTTTCAGACTCTCTAAAATTGAAAAACGCCGAGTTGTTCCTATACTGGGCTCGTTAAACTTTTACAGTAAAGGACCTGTTCAATTACAAACAGGAACGAACCACTCCTTCCTAGGGTTCGAATTTAAACTAGGTTGGACTCGTCCGAAGGATGAGCTTATAATCAAGCATATGTTATCCTCCTCAAGCTTGTTAAAAATAAAGAGGTACTTGCCAGAAATGGTGGGGGAAAAGAGAGAAGAATGAACCTATTTGTTACCTTTATCTCAAAAGAAACTTTATTACCGCTCTTGAACACGACACTTTTCATTCACCTGGGTTGGGAAATCTTTTACCTCACAATTGACCAAACCACTTTGAAAATCTTTAACCTGGTTCCGGGGATTAACTTTGAGTTATTCGTCACCAAACCATCTGTCGTGTCGTTATGTGTTCAAGAGGTCTGCAAGTAAAACTTTCATCTGCAAAATACTTGTCATCCATTTGACTATCCCTGAGTCAGTCCTTACAGCAACATTTCTTCAACTTGAACAATGATTTCGTGTTGCAGGCTTGCCTGCAACGAGTCACTTTCTATCGACATCGACACATTATCTAGAAAGATGACTTAGGAATCGACCGTACCTTGAAGTCTGCATGCATCAATGGCAGGTTTCTCGCCTTTGACGTCAGTTTACATCATTGACTTTCGATCAAAGGATTTCGTGAAGTGTTCGACATCAAAACATCTATTCACATTTCACGGGTTGTGCTTGGTACTTTGAGAACCATTGACATTAATGGTGGTCTCTCTCACGCTTGTTAACAGTTTACATCATTGACTGGTAATCAAGTGGTTTCTAACATGTTCGACATCAAATCATTTAATCACATGCTTAGAATTGTACCAATTCGGGAAGTAGAAGTGAAGACCCTGGATCTAGTTTTTACCATCCAAGCTGCGAGGAGTTTTGTATTCATTATCTATGTAGACTAATCATAAACAGATCGTTGCGTCCATACTGTGTCTACAAAAGTCTATAAAAAATGATGTACTGCAAGATCATTCCTGTATCAGAATAGTTAGTCCATTAGTTAAAGTTTTAAATCTGAGTATGGGAATGCCTACCTCAGTGATGATATAATCTTATACATGTATTTTGTGTTGAAAATTGCAGGTTCCAACCAGGTCATCCACAAGACAATCCTTGAAATGATAAAGCGCTTCACCCTTCCTAGAATTACAAAACCCTAATCTATTCCAGGCTTCGCACTTTAGGGGGCAATCTGTTACACTAAAAAATGTCACCTTGACTACTTACAGTTAGTATGGCTCAAATCAACAGTCATGCTACCCTTTTTAGGCAAGTCTTATGCCTCTGTTATCCATCTCAAACTCAAAGAAGAGAGAAAGTCTTGTAAAAACTATGTTTATCTCTGGGGTCACAGGTTCTCTCTAGCCTTACCTGTGGGGACGCTGACCATGTTCACAAAAGCTGCGTCCATGGATGCTCTGTATGTTAAGGGACAGGTGCGTCCTTCTGTAAAAGGCAAAATGCGCGAGTTTCATCTTAAAAAAGTTACTTGTGGTTACTTCTAGAACATTCTAGAGGTCGGTTTGATGAAATGGATGCGCCTCCAGTTGGTTCATGTATCTCTATTAAGGGGGAACTTATCCCATCAATAAGGGAGCTATCCCACCCAAAGAGGGGGATGATCCCATTGATAGTGGACCTCAATAACCTCTTTACAGCACTATAAATAAAGACATTGAGCCAGAGGGAGGAGAGGTTGGAGCTATACATTTTCTTTGGGTAAATGCTGTAGGATTTAGGTCTCCCATTTAGAGCCTTGTAAGGAGAGATTGTCTTTACTTGATTCTACTTGGAAGTGGGTGAGCTTTGTCAAAGTAGAGGAAAACCCTTGATGGACCCTGGGAGGAACTTGCACAACACCAAGGCCAGGTTGTAAGAGTTTCTTTATTTCGTTATTAATACAAACTGGTTTATTTTTCTCAATAGCTTGTGTTAATGAGTTATTTCATGTGTTCCTTGGTCTACATGTTGAATATATGTTTTATTATATGAAATGCAAGTGCTTGGTAATGGTTTGATTGTTTGTGGTTGCAGGAATTGATGTGAAGGAGGAGCTCATCCGGATCGGCAAGGACGAACTTCAACAATAGCGTTGTGGAATAAGGTAAGCCTAAACACTTGTAGTTTCCATGTTTTAAAAGGTATATTTAGAGAAAGATCACTCCATTTTGTCTTGTTTGTCATTAGAACGTCTTAGACTTCTAGGAAGGTCAGCTGTGTCCGCACCCTTGACCAATTCCGTGTGACAGTAATTCAGCCTTGTGGAAAGAAAACGTGTATGCATTATATTATGACTACGACAAAATGTCTAACCAGATGTGCAGAAGCAGAACCAGTTAACGATTGTACACGAGCTACAGTAGCGAAGTTCTTGTTTTAGCGTGTTAACCAGGTTTGTATGCCCAAAAGTATTTATGAGTGAAAAAGGTATGCACTTTCGAAATGAAACAATCAACGCGTTGACTAAGGAATTCTAGGTCTACCATCAGAAGAGCACACCATATCACCCGGAAGAAAATGGAACTATTGAAGCCTTTAATAAGATTTTGGAGACAACGCTGACAAAGACCTGCAACACGTAGTTGAATGACTAGGATGTATGTGTACCTGCAGTACTCTGGGCTTATAGGACTACTTGTAAGAAGCTGACAGGGCAAACATCATTCAGATTAGTATATAGGGTCGAAGTTGTAATGCCGATCAAATACATTGTGCCTAGTTTCTGCATTGCAGCTTTGATGAATATGGCAGATTGATAGGCCTTGGAGAAATGGCTCGTGTAGCTCATGGAACTCAAAGAAGACATATTTTGGTAAGATTCCATCAACAATTACAAAAGGAATGTGAAAAAGCATGCCATGATCGACACATCAAGCTTCGCACATTCCAAGTAAATTATCTTGTCTTGTTATATGATAGTAGATTCACTAAATTTCCTGATAAATTCCATATGCATTGGTTAGGGCCATATATTGTCAAATAAATTACATATGGAGGCGCAATTTAGCTCGCGAAGATTAATGCAGAACCCTTCCTAGGAAGAGTGAATGGGAGCAGATTGAAGTTGTATACAGGGGATCTTGCACAATGACTATATGGAAGCAGGATAGTCTTAGTGCTCCAGGTAGTTGCAAGGGAGCACGGGACTATAAACTACATTGTCAAGCTCGGTGGAAAACACATCGAGTAGGCTGCACGGAGAGTGACAAAGATACAACAAGTGAAGTTGCGCCAAAAGGAGAGGTACTGCCTAGCCCAGTAGGAAAATGATCGTTGGAATTACTATTCATGACTTTATAGCTAGAAGATGATTAAGTGGAGTGGGGTGGTGGCAATTGAGGTGAAAATCATTTAAGATATGTCGCTAGAACAACATTTATTATCTGAATTTGGGGGCACGATCGTATTTGAATTCAAAATCACCTATACATTTTGTGTGCCCATCCAACAGAGAACACATTATGCTCTACGACTTGTTGTTGAATTTCGTTGTCTGTCGCCTATGAGCCACATGTTTTGGGATGATTTCATTCGAAGCTCAACATCTTCCAAATTACCTGAGATAAACTGAAACCTTATTCTTGAGTAAATGTTTGCCTCAAGCCCTGCTGAAATTGTTACTGATGGCGATGATGTCTCTGATGCAGCAACCCAGGAAGTTGAACGTATGGAAGCTTCAGCTGTTGTGGCTATGGCACCGAGGTTTCCTAGGCCGAAGCACACCCATAGCTAAGAGGCCTACCAAAACACAAGAGAAATAGAGGAATGATAAGCAACCAAAAAGAGTAGTGGACCTGGAGGCAGAATAATTCTAGGGAATGGAGGATATTTATGCTGAAGGGGTGGCATCGATGACGATGCTGTGAAAGTATATCTCTCCGCAAAAGGGAAAAGCATAGGCAATGAAGGACCTTGATACCAAGAAGTTCATAGTATCCGTGCCCCTACTACCTGAGTAGGTCCCCTTTGAAGGTCCTTGGCTCATGCGGATCTCGTTGTCAACTATGGATGATTGGGACCTCGCAGACAACACTAAGTTTCCACATTTGGCAATGGAAAAATATATGTCAAGGATCTATTACAAAGAAAGGTGTGTTACAACATTAGAGCCAATGGAATGGATTTGCGGTGTTGAGCAATCAGGGTTGCTCAATCTAGTGTTGGTGCCACATTATCACCGCATCCCCATTAATATGATATGTGTGCGCCAGCTACTCATGCTAGTGCATGATGGGTGCTTATGGCTAGGAGAGCCTATGCCCACCATGGACATGCTGATTCACAAAATCACGTAACTGCCTTACAAAGGCACGAACCCTACCAAGGTGTTTGGAGGGAAGCCGGGTGAGAAAGAGATTGCAGACAAGATGAAGAAGAATAACGACCTCCTCAAGAAATCACGAGGGTATTCCATTCTCTCTATTACAGAAAAGGAATTTTAATTTCTTGCCGAGATTTTAGCAAGAAAGGTTATGAGAAAATATCACATGGAGGATGTTCTTGTTCCAACAGTTTCACTTGCAGTGTAGTGTGCCAAAGGCGTACAATTTAATTGGGCCAACTACCTTTGTTAAAAGTTCCTAGAGAACTACCAAGAGGCCCAGGAGGAAACAAATTCATTCCACTACGCTTGGTTTCTTCTATCAATTGTGCTCGCTACGTGGAGATTCTCAGAGGATAGCCAATTTCCTCCTCTCGAGGAAGGATTCTTGGAAGTAGCACAATTCACCTTTTTGTGGTCTACAAATGATGTTGTGCACATTGCAAAAGCAAAGATATTTTGGACTATCATTGAAATGGATATACATATGGTATTCAGTCAACATCCAAGGTTGTCCCCAACCTTCTTCACGTAGCTATTAGCCTATGTGACGTTCAAGGCTGACTTCCACTGATTCTATATCCAAGCATGAAAGGATCTAGAGAATAAATGGCACAAGTTGCCATATTTGGTGTTGGAAACAGACGTGCAAGAGGTTGTAGGGTTATGGCCTATGGAGTGGTGCACCTCGTCAGAGTTAGGTGTTGCAAAAACCATGGTCGTGGAAAGTTCTGTTGCACAAAAAATAAAGGAGGATGCTTAGAAAGTTACGCATACCCTAGCAGGACAGGAAAATATATAGACAATGCTCGCCTAGAGCAAGAACCCACTGTTAAGGAGCAGACGGAAAAAGAAATAATGAGTCACAGAAAGCTGATAAGTCACCTTCACCAAAGACAAAGGAAGAAGAGCTTTTAGCCAAAGGTGGAGGTGGCCATGAGGGGTAGAGCACCTCCTTTATTTTGAAAAGATATGTCATAGAGCAGAAGGGTGAAGCATGAAAAAAGAAAAAAATTGATAAAACATAAGTTGATCCATGGTATTGATAGAAAGCAATCTTAATGAGATCAAGGATAAAACGATAGAAGTGTTGCAGTAGTTTGAGCATAAATATATGCAAATGTTGCAGAGCGTCCAGAGGGACCTGTGCGAGCTGCAGATCGGGACAAGTAGAATACAGCCGGGAACTAAACAATAGAGCATGGAGCAAGCAAGCCTCACCTCTGAGACAAGCCAAGCAACAGAGCTAGTCAGGACCCTAGATCTCAGAACTATTCCATTTCCAGATGAGTCCATTTGCACAGAATCATCGAATGATTGTATTATACTTAGTACAGTAAAGGATATAGGACTAAATATAGCAGTGCTCTCCAACAAAACCCTCCACGTGCTGCATAAGGTGGTGGCAGATGAGTTGAGAACCAAGAAGCAGTGCATAGTTCAAGTCTGGAGTCAGCAGTAGTGGAGGTCTGTAAGACAGTGACTGAGCTTCATATCTCGAACGATGCATAGCTTGATGCCAAAATTAGAAAATTAGTTGATGGTGTGCACAAGGCTAGAGCAGAAGTTGGATGAGTAACTTTCGAGTTCAAAATGAAGAATGCAAATTTCCAGTTAAAGTTGCAGCCCACCGCTCCACTTAAGGTCCGAGAGCAGTGCAAAATTGAAATTAAGGAGGGCATGGCTACCTTGGATACAACAGTCACTGATTTTGTGGCATTGTTTGAGTAGGCTATGGATCTATTGACCAATCTGCAGGAGGATCCGAACCTATAAACATTGAACACAGAGGTAAGCGATATGCAGCACCAATATGGTGAGGTCAAGGCAACTGCTTGTAGCATAGTACCAGTGCAGTGCCTTTCCAAGTTACAGGAAGGAACGCAGCTAGTGGCATAGATATAGGAATCATGAAAGAAAGAGGCCTTACTAAAGGCCAAGTTGAAGAGTTGCTTGGATGAGGCTTATCAGGTCATGATCTCAATTCATGATAAGCTTGAGGGACAGTAGAAGATGCAGTGGATGGTGCGGCTAGAAGTAGAAGGACCAGCCACTGAAAAATTGGTCAAGGATGTTCGACAGGCAGCAACATAAAGTGCTGTTGAAGTTACAGTGATCCACGTGGAGATGGGGGATCTTCACAGTAAGATCTTGACACTAGCAGAGTGTGTTATGAAACCATCTCAAGAAAAGATAGAAAAGATAGATCAATGCCTTAGAATTCAGCCTTTTCGAGGGGGCAACCTCCTTTACATTACATAAATGAACAATTATTTTATGATTCAAATGAAAAAACCTCCTTTCTATATATAGGAGTCTAAGGAGTCACAATATAACCCAACCGACCTAACAATAATAATATAAAGCCACAAATATAACAATAGAGGGATTCTATGGGGCACAATAATAACAATATGGGGATAATAGGGACACAACAATATTAATAAGGGATACAAATACACTAGTAATGGGGTAATCACTGGTATTATAGGGACCCAACATGCCCCTTTTCTTCAAAAAAGTGTTGTCCTCAACACTTGAGTAGTTTTGGATGCTTCTGTATAAAATTCGCATCCTCCCATGTGGAATCATCAGTGGATAAGTTCTTCCACTTGATAAGATACTCTGAAATTGATCGATTTCAAAGCTGTCGAGTTCTTGTTTCTATGACTACTTCCGGTTCCAATATAATTTTTTCCTTCGTCGTCAAGTTCTGGAAATATTGTTTGAACTGGGAACTTGTCGCCTATAACCTTCTTTAAACATGAAACATGGAAAATTCGGTGCAATCAAGAAGCTGCAGGAAGTTCCAATTTGTATGCCATAGTACCAATCTTTTGCAACACCCTGTACGGACCATAATACTTTGGTGATAATTTATTATCCTTATTAGCTTGCTTGAGGGACATTTTCTTATATGGTTGGAGCCATATGAATACCCAATCACCTACATCAAAACTTCTTTCGCTGCGATGTTGGTCTGCCTATTGTTTCATTCTATTCAGTGCCAACACGAGGTTATCCTTTAAGAGTTGGAGGACTTTTTGTTGATGTTCGATGTGATGTTCCACTGCTTGAACCTTGGAATTTTCTCTTAAATATGATGTGATGGATGGTGGCTGATATCCATCAAGTGCCATAAATTGGGTCATTTTTGTTGCTGCATGGAAGGAAGTGTTATACCACCATTCATCAAGAGGCAACCATTTGAACCATTGTGTATATTTATTAGATACAAAGCAAGGAAGATATCCTTCCAAACATTTGTTTACTATCTCAGTTTGCCCATCAGATTGAGGATGATAAGATGAGCTATGAGCTAACTGAGTACCAATGCAAGAAAATAATTTTGTCCAAAAATTTCCTGTGAAAATGGGATCTCTGTCACTTACAATAATCTTTCAGTTTCCATGTAGCTTTTGAATTGTTTCCATAAATGCAGTCGAAACTGTATTGGCTTTAAATGGATGTGATAATGCGCAAAAGTGTGCATACTTGGTAAGTCTGTCAACTACCACCATGATGACACTCTTTCTCTCTGACTTGGGTAAACCTATGATAAAATCCATTGGAACCTCCTCCCAACATTGGCTTGGAATGGAAAAACGTTGTAATAGACCCGGTGTCTTAATTGTTTCAACTTTATTTTGTTGGCAAACAAAACATTCCACCACAAATTTTTGAATATCCGATTTAAGGCCATCCCAAAAAAATTCCTTCTTAACCCTGTGGTAAGTTTCTAAAAATCCTGAGTGCCCTCCTAAGGGAGAAGCATGTAATTCCATAAGAATCTTTTGCTTTAGTTGGGAATTCTTACAGAGGTATAAGCGATCTTTGTACCATAAAGAATGGTTTTTCCAAAATGTATCAGACGTACTAGAATCTTGTTCTAAATTTCGAATAAGTGCCCACACTCCTTCGTCACTCTTCCATTCTTCCCTTGCTTCATTTATCCAATCTGGTTGGATAATATAAATGGCGCACAACAATGCTTCCACATCCTCATCCTTTCTTGAGAGTGCATCTCCCATCACATTTTGCTTCCATTTTTTGTAGATGATTTGAAAGTCATAACCCAACATCTTTGTGATCCACTTTTGTTGCTCTTCAGATGATAATGTTTGTTCTAAAAGGTATTTAATGCTATCATGATCCATTTTTACCTTGAAGTGTCTTCCCATTAGGTAGGGTCGCCATTTCTTAAGTGCATGGAGTATTGCCAACATTTCCTTCTCATAAATAGCTTTGTGTAAAAACTTTCCCCTGATTGGACGACTTTCAAAAGCAATGGGTCTTTCATCTTGCATTAAAACAACACCAATTCCATTTCCTGAAGCATCACATTCCACAATAAAGGTTTTTGTGAAGTCCAGTGTAGCTAAGACCGGTGCTTGGCACATTGCCTCTTTAAGATGTTTGAAGGCCTTTGTTGCTTCTGGAGTCCATGAAAATGGATCTTTGTTCAATAATGTTTTTAGAGGTGCTGCTATTCTCCCATAATTATTAACAAGCTTGCGATAATACCCTTTCAACCTAAGAAATCCTCGCAGATGCTTTATGGATGTGGGGATTTTCCATTCCTTAATGGCTTTAATTTTTCTAGGGTATACCTTAACTCCTTCATGAGATAGAATATGACCCAGGTATTCCACCTCATGTACTCCAAAGAAACATTTGGATCTTTTTGAATATAATTGTTTCTCCTCCAATAGTTGTAGCACCCTGTCAGCATGTTCAACATGATCCTTCCAAGACTTATTGTAGATTAGTATATCATCAAAAAATACTAACACAGATTTTCTAAGGAATGGTTTGAAAATGGAATTCATCAAACCTTGAAATGTTGAAGGTGAATTGGTAAGACCAAAAGTCATGACCAAAAATTCACAATGACCCTCATGAGTTCTAAATGTTGTTTTCAGAATGTCTTCAGTCTTCATTCTAATTTGATGATATCATGAATGAAGATCCAACTTGGTGAAGTAAATTGATCCATGCAATTCATCCAGTAATTCATCAATGATGAGAATGGGAAACTTATCTTTAATAGTGAGCTTGTTGAGCTCCCTATAATCCGGACACATGGGCCATGATCCATCCTTCTTGTGCACTAATACTATTGGAGCAGAGAAAGAACTTTGACTTGGTTGAATTATACCAGCCTCTAGCATTTCTGCAACCATATGTTCAATTTCACTCTTTTGAGCATAGGGATATCTGTACGGCCTGATGTTTGGAGTAACACTTCCTAGAATCAGTTGAATAGCATGATCATGATCACGAATAGGTGGGAGACCTTTGGGAGTATCAAATACCTTGGAATGATTGTCCAAGACTTTTTGGATATCTGGAGAAATAGATGATTGCAATGTGGAAACATCTAGCGAACATAATTGTGCAATTACACCTCTTCGTTCCTTTTTTAGAAGCTTTGTCATAACGTTAGAGATGATTATCTTTCTCGGCTTCCATGCAATACCCTTTAATTCAACTTCCTTTCCTTCCAAAGAAAATTTCATGAAAAATTCTTGAAAATTAAAAGCTATTGTAACCAAGGATTGTAGCCATTGGACTCCTAGTACAACATCAACACCTCCCATTGGAATGGAATGCATTGGGCTAGTCAATACATATTCTCCAACCGATAGCTTGATATTATGGCACTTTCCAGAGCAATTTATTGTTCCTCCATTTGCAACCATCACTTGACACTTTGGTGCTGGATATAAGAAGCAATTCAATTCTTTTTCTACCTTACAATGAATAAAATTGTGGGTACTTCCTGAATCAATCAACACTATTACCTTTTTCTTATTGATTTGTCCTTCTATCTTGATGGTTTGAGGAGTGATAATTCCAACCAATGCATTACAAGATATGGTCAGATTCATTTCTTCTTTATCTACGCTTTGTTCCTGGAGTATATCCTCTTGTTTCGACCTTTCTTTCTCCTTTCCTTCTTCCTCTTCGCAATCTATGTAGAATAATTTCTTCCCAACCTAGTTATGACCTTTAGTGTATTTGCTATCACAACTATAACAAAGCCCTTTTGCTCTTTTTTCTTCCAGTTTTTGTGGTGTCAACCTTATAGGTTGTGGAAGACTAGGAGCAACAACACTTCCATCTTTATAGTTGTGAGTGGTATGCTTCCTAGTTGCCATAATTTTGCTTTCCATTTTTCTTGCTAACCTGAATGCCTTCTCTAATGAGTCAGCTTCCCAAAGGTGAACATCATGTTGGATATTAGCCTTTAAAGTCCCTATGAACACATCAATCCTATGCTCCTCTGGAATATTTATTACCCTTATGTTCAATTTTTGGAACTCCTCAATGTGCTCCATTATTGAACCCTTTTGTTTGAGACTTATCAATTGGCTAAAAAAAGTGTTGCTTTTTGTATCCTCGTAATTTGTTGTCAATTCTTCCATAAAAATTGCCCAGTTGATAATTTGCTTACGATAGCAAAGCCATTGATACCATACAAATTGATTTCGTTCCAAATATAAAGTTGCAATACGTACCTTTTGTGTGTTTTGCACATTATTGAGATCGAAAAATTGCTCCATCTGTAATATCCATGTTGCGGGATCCTTGCCATCAAACTTCCTCATATCGATTTTTGGAATATGGTGTGTTTTCGATCCCACATTAGTGTCTAAGAAATCATGATTAACATTTATTTTGTTCGCATCATGAGTTTCCTTTACGACCTTTTCACCATTACTAAGTATTTCTTGTAGAAAATTTGTCAAATCTGTCTTCAAATCTGCCATGTCTCTCTTCAAATCTCTCTTCAAATCTATCTTCAAATCACCCATCTTAGCTTCCACACCCTTTATCTTATATTCCACGCCATTTATCTTAGCTTCTGTTAGCTTTTGTGAGAGTGACATTTTTTGCACTTGTTCTTGTAATTTTGATATATCATGTAGCATTTCTTCCTCTTCTTCATGAGTCATGCTCTAAGAGCTTTCGGGTTGCTTACTAGGTGTTTTCATTTCCTTTCCTCAGGCATCAATTACTGATAATAATGCTCTACTATGTCCTTTGAATTCCTTCCAAGTAAATTTTCAAACCAAGCTTAAGAAAAAAATTAAAAAAATCTACACACCTTTTTTCACATTGTAGGAGCTCGATATTGCCTCTGATGTATCTCTGTACTTTCTGATCATCCAGTTCTAAAATTACGACCTATAGTAGCCCTCTGTGTCCTCTTTCCAATGCCACCAGTCTGACCCAAATCAGATTCTCCAAGGAAGAGCTATGCGAAATCTGCCACAGTGACTAGATTATAGAATAGTTTAGTAGAGAGAAATTGTACGATGTGCCACAAGTCACTGTTTCAACCTTTGGCTCCCAAAGATATCTACAAGAAACTACAGACCGTCCTCTTTCTGTAAATTCTTACGAAATTTCAATACGATGCTCAGACAGAAAGTTATGCCAATTTTCCCCAGGTCACCTGTTTGGAATGTAATTTAGGAGTCTGCCAAAAGACTGACTTCCTCAGATCATATCTCCGCAAATATAGCACGAAGAGCTCTTAAATTCGGACCCGAGGTTCAGCGCGAAATGGGTATTTTTTAGCGTCAGAAACATCGCAGAAAAAAGTTATAGCGAAAACTACACAATGACCTATTTGGAGCAATGAAACCCTTGAATCCAAAGCTCTGATACCAAATGTTATGAAACCAGCTCAAGAAAAGATAGAAAATATAGATTAGTGCCTTAGAATTCAGCCTCTTTGAGGGGGAAACCTCCTTTACATTACATAAATGAACAATTCTTTGATGATTCAAATGAAAAAGCCTCCTTTCCATATATAGGAGTCTAAGGAGTCACAATATAACCCAGCCGACCTAACAATAATAATATAAAGCCACAAAAATAACAATAGAGGGATTCTATGCGGCACAATAATAAAAATATGGGGATAATAGGGGCACAACAATATTAATAAGGGATGCAACTACAATAGTAATTGGGTAATCACTAGTATTATAGGGACCCAACAAAGTGACTCAAGGGAGAGTCATAATCTTTTTGTTGGGGGCCCATTAGGATGACATCCCTCGAGTTAGTTTGGGATTAGATAACCCAAATTTTGGTACATTTTGTAAACTATGTAAAGTCTCCACTATTTGTGGACATGAAGTGTGTAGATGATTAGGAGTCAAAGGGGCTTAGCCCCTTGTTTTGGATAATTTTTGATTTGGTTTTTCATATTCACACATGGTCCACGGATCATGGAGTTGTATGGAAAACGTCTATAATAGTGAGTCTTAGTGAAAGGAAGAAGTAATTAGATAGAACTAGGATAGAGAATTGGGTTGAAGAGTCTGGTGTAGGAGCTAAGGTAGGAAGGCTCTACTTCCTATGCTTAGATAGAGAAAGAAAGGCTCACAGCTGAATGTAGGGAGGCCTATGTAGAGTCTGTAGTTGAGTGCATGGACCCCTACAACTGTGTGCACACAGAAGTTTGAGTCTATAGTCTGTGAATTGAGATCAATCAAGACAATTTTCTTAATTTTTTTTGAGTATTTATGTTCATGTCTATTTATGTTATATGTTGTTGATTAGTGATCTATTTTATGAAATATTTATTGAATGCGACATAATTCTCTTGAATAAGTCTTAGTAATGTACACAATGCATGTTTAACACACTTCTAAGAAGTTTCTAGTAATTTCCCTTATGTTTTCTAACGGATTAAGTAGATGTATGCGAATGCCAAATTAGGATTGCTTTTTTATGCGAGTAGGTAAATTATTTGTTAAAGGTCTACAAGGAGTAATCATGGACTTTCATGAAGATATCAAGGTTTTTTGAAGAGAGTTACAGTAATGTTCACTAAGGTTTTATCGATTTGTATGAAGGCAGATCCAAGGCAATGAAATACATCACACTAGTCACTCGATGCATAAACTTGGTTCTTGCACCCCCCCATACTGCTTCGAGTGAGAATGCAACCTGTGCTACGTGGGTTGTTGTTGAAACGACCAGTAGTGTAGGGTTTTGTTGGTTGGTGCAAATAACTCCGAACCTAGGTCAGGACCCCCTAAGCCATCATCTAAGAATGAAACCATTCTCATCCTATCTCTCATTATTCTCATTCTTATCATCCTTTTTCTATGCGATGAGAATTGGTTTTCTGAATCCATTGTCATCATCTTCTTAGTTGATCATAAGATTTTACTTGGTTGTTTTACCCTTTCTTGAGGAACTACTATAATGAGTGCTCTTATTAGAAAATCTCTTGACCTTTTATGTGTTTTGATTAGTTCCATCATCACCAGAACCAGTTTCTACCCTTTATACCAATTGTTCCTCTAAGATGACTCATATTCCCACTCTTTTTAGACTCCCTAAACATGAAAAAATTTCCGAGCACTTATGTTTTCGAGCTTGTTAAAGAAAATGAAATTGTGTCTACTCAATCTAATTTTAACCCTTTTCTATACTGAGATAGACTAACTATGAAAAATGAGTACCTTAGTCCAACAAGGCTAAGAGGTTCTCTTGGGTACTATTTTCTTCCTTTTCAAACCTAAGGGACTATCAACGAAAAGGAACATGTGGAGTTTTATTTTTTTCCTCCTTTTCAAAGTCTCTAAAAATGAAAAAGATGTCAAGTTTTGGCCTTCGTTGTACTTGTAAAAACATCAAACAATGATGGAATCATCATTTATTATGGGACCAAACCACTCCTTCTCTCAGTTTGTTAAATATTCTCAAAGGAATTCATCTGATGGATTAACTTACAAATCAAGAATATTTTCTCCTCCTTGGGGAAATTGGGAAAACAAGGCACTCCATTTCTTAATGGCAGGGAGTCTCTCCTGAACATGACACTCTTCCACTTCATCTTCATGGTTGTTGGATTGGGAAATTTTATTGTCTTTTGGTTCATTATACAATTTGAAAGTCTTCGCTTTTGGTTTTGGGTCAATGCTACCAACTTCGTTCTTTGTTGGGACTGTGTTCAAGAGAAGTCATTCAGTAAATATCTACTACAATACTCTTGAGCCTTCATTCCATGTCTACCTTTCCTGATCCAATTACATATCAACATCATTTTTATCATTCTTTCTCAAATGATCATACCTGTTTCATGTCATGAATGGGAAATACATCAAGGCCCTCCTACAATGGGTCACTTCTTATTGATATCAACTCATTATCTAGGAAGTTGACTTAGAAACATTCCTTGGTACCTCAGTTCTTGTAGACATTAATGGAAAATTTCCTCCCTCTAAGAGACAATTTTACATCATTGGAGTTTGACCGAAATATTTTTGTGGTGGTAGACATCAACTCATTTATTCACATCATATAGATTATACTAGTGTACCTTGAAAACCATTAACATAATTGGTGGTTTCTCTCGCATTTGTTAATGGATTACATCATTAGCTCGTAATGAGATGGTCTATACCATGTTCAACCTCATCTCATTGATTCAAATGATTAGACTCATACATTCGTTGGTTGTGTGTACGAGATATAAGACACCGCATCTAGTTTCATCCATTTGGGTTTCGATTTCAGGAGTAATACAAGATCACAATGTATGATGGCTATAATCATATAGATAATCATCTAGTCATGGGTCCACCATCAGTCATCCATGGACATGTATTTTCATCATTGCACATGTAGTTTTAGCTTTTGTGCTAAGTATGGTTATGCCTCTCTCAACAAAGATATCATGACGTAAATGTATTGTAACATATAATAATCTCGTCGATTATCCTTGATCCCGAATTGTCACAAGGTAAAGCAGTTTAGTCATTAGCTATCATTTCTGACTTTGTGTTGTAGGGGTAAATATGTTATAGGCCAATTTTTAACATATGGTTAATAGGCCTACAATGAATATCATTCACATCATTTGAGCACTTTTTCATTGTCCCTACACAAAGGCCTAAGCATGACTCTTTCTAATCCCTAATTTTTTGCCTGAAAGCACCTTGTTTCAGACATTTTAAGGACCAATGCACCCTGAACCCTTCTTGTCCAGTGTTGGCTACCAGGTTTCCCTACTCGGCACTTGCATTGATCACCAACAGGTTATTCACTGTTGGGGGTGTGTTGATTCTAGAAAATTTGGAAAACAAAAAAGAATCTCAAAGCTTCCTTTTCCAGAAGTTTCCACGATCTGTTGTAATTATTTACCTCAGATAAAGTCTCAAATTCTAACCTATTCTACCTTGGATTTTTTATCCCTTATCCCTTGAGTTGATCCTCCCATAAAGAGTGGATCTCAAGACTAGATTAGTAAAACGATAAGAATTTAGGAACTACCCTTTCACATATATATTTAATGCCATCCATAGGAGAGGGGTTGGATTTCAGAGAGTGATTCTACCCTTATGCCGAAGATGTGAGAGATATCATTTTGTGCATTAGGGTGATTAGAGTTGTAGTTTGTGACAAGGAAAGAACAAGTCAACTTGGAGGAGATGTTCTACAAGATCATAATCTATTTTTTGTTGTAACTCACACCATTTCTATTAATGTCAATAGTTCTTTGTTTTCCTATATATGATGTTATAATTTCATGTATTTCAATACCATGTGATCTATTGAATAAATTAATTAGATGATGCTACATAGATCTCATAGATCGTTGGATTATGTTGTCTTATTGTGTAGGTTCTAATTATATTGATTGGAGCATAAAAGACAAGGAAGGGGTGAAGCATACAATAGATTCCAAGTAGGCTTAATCCCATCATCTATTTACTTTAAGGAAAATATTAGTCCCTTTCTATTTTTTTTGCTTTAGGTTAGTCCACAGGGCCTAGGGAATATACTTATGTTTGCAACCATAGATTTTTTATAACAGTGGGAGTAATGTGAATACAAGGAATAGTAAGAGTATTGAATGAAATTATTATATTGTTTAGATTTGGTTTTTATATATTGAATGATATTTGTCTCTCAAATAGATACTCTTAATTTTGTTATATATTACTTATCCATATTCGATGCTTTGTTCACTCTGGTATCTAGTGGAATAGTTAATTTATAAGTGAAATTTCAGAAGGATGTAATAGTGACTCTAAGAAGAGGTTAATACATTATAGGCCTCTTTGCAAGCTAAATTTGATAAAACTGCTAGTTTTAGTGGGTTACATTTTAGGTGGCTAGCATTAGCACAAAGGGAAAATAGTCATGTTGATGGTAATACATCCTCATGGCATTATACCTCATACCCTAGTTAATAGAGACATATATTTATGTGTTATGTTACCATTTTCATTAACATAGGTCTATTCACTAGACTGGAAACCTATCTTATTCATTCATGATGATCCTAAATGCTTTATCGCTCAATTAGCATATGTCACTTAGTATAATTAGGATTTGTTTGTTGATGTTTCATCAAAGAAAACAATAAAAAGTGTGAGGTGCATGCCTTTATTTACCCGATGGCTCTATGTTCAACTAATAAAAAAATGTTCAATAGAGCTAAGTTTCAATAGTCGACATTCAGTCAACTGAAATAATTAAAATAATGAGATTCAACTTTTTTTTTCTTCTAGAGGTCATGTGGCCGCACAACATAGTAAATGATTATGGAAAGTTATAAGAAATTGTGTTATGTTAATTGACAACTACATTATATTCCAAAGAGGAAAGAAAATACAAAATCTTCATTGGTAGCCTTATAGCCAATTAACAAAAGTAGAAGACAAGAAAAGTAATATGAGTTAAAGATCAATATTAATTCATGGGAATTTATGGAATTTGTGTGACTATATATGAATTATACAAAACAGGAAATTTTGAGATCACAATTAGAGGAGATAGAGAGGAACGGTCGTGTAACAGATTAATGCTAAGTGTAGTTGTGTGCCCCTTGCATCTTTCTATAGTGCATTATATCCTTGTCTTGTATGTTGTTGTATACTGCACAAAATATGGGGTTTTCTAAGATTTAGATTATGGGTGATTCCCATGTGGTAATTGATTGGGAATCAAGTAAGAACAACATCTGGGTGGTTAGCCTCCAATCCATGCTCACGTCAAGATTGAGAGACCATATGGAGTTTCAAGTGGATTCTTTTCACCATATTGTAAGACAAATCAGCAATGCAATTCACAAGGTCTCCAAAAAGGCACTCACCCTTGATGCATGAACTCTAGTTTCTCTAGAGTTCTCGGAAAGTCATCTCTTAGGCGGTGTGACCTTCCACCTTTTAAATCTTTCAGTGAATAACTTGTATTGTAATTTTGATACTTTTTAGCTTTTTGGTTTTTGGGAACATATTTTTAAGTTGAATTGTAAGAACTAAATGATATATTTTTAAATGATATATTTGGGAAATAGAGATGCTATTTCAATGAATTTTTTTATAGTCTAAGTCGAAATGGTTGTACTAGGATACTATTGGAGTCATCCTCTTACTAACACTAGAAACGGTGAAATATAAATCATTTTTTCTTTTAAATATGAACTATAAAAATTAACAAATAAGATAATCAACCTCAAAACGTCAAAAATTATTGGAGTCATCCTCTTACTAACACTAGCAACCGTGAAATATAAACCATTTTTTCTTTCAAATATGAACTATACAAATTAACAAATAAGATAATCAACTTCAAAACCTCAAAAATGATTAAACTTATTTATTTAAACATTTATAAAACACTTAGAATTATTTTTTTTCAAATAATAATCTAAATCTAACTAATTTAAAATAATCCATTTTAACAATTAAAACACCTTTCCAAACAACATTAACTAGGGATAAAAAATACACTGCTTAAAAATCATTTCTATGAATTGTGAACACCTCATCAATATAAAATCTAATCAAAATTAATCTTAGATTTTTAAAATGTTATAAAATTTGTTGTGAAAACACTCGGTTTAATTGAAATATTCACAATAGTTTAAAATTAAATATATAATTTAATATCAAATATATAGATTTAATTGAAATATCCTTATTATATATTAAATAATTTTGAAAGTAGGTAACACAAAGCAAAAATAATAATTTGAACGTAGTTAAGAGAAAATTAAAATTTTAATATGAATTATGATTTAAATAAAAGTATTGTAAATTTAGTTAATAAGGTTTTGGATAAATGGTTATTAGTGAATTTTTTCATGTGAAGTTATTGGTTCAATTGTCAAAGGATTAAGGGTATATATTGGACAAGTTACAGATGTAAAAATATATTGTAAATTTGAATTACCAATCCAAATATATATGATTGTCTTTAAACTTCCTATACTCTAGATACCTTAAAACATAACAAACAACATATATTTAAAAAAAATTTACATCCAGGAAAAGAAAAACGACAGACATAACTATCAAACTACTGATCATCAAAAACTACAAACATAACTATCAAACTAATCATCATCATAAGACTCCACATCAGACTCCACCTAAACTGAGTCCTTACGAGTGGAAGTCCTTAACAGTGGAACCTCGAAACTCTGTCTGTGATATGAATGGGATATGCTCTTCAATGCGAGGCAACCTACCAAAGCAATTGGAATTGGAGTTTTTGGAACTCCTTTCTAATCCTGAAACTTGTGAGATCTGCTGCCAGGATTTAGGTAGAATACAAAAAAATATATATAATGTTATAATAATTAAAAATATATATAATTTTATAATAATTACAAAAATATATAATTTATAATTATGAAGGAAATTCTGAAATGATCTTTTGTGATGCTTTCGTTGTTCAAGTGACCAATATATATATAAAAAAAAAAGAAAAGCATGAATGATGTAAGTAACAATGTGTCACCCTGTGGGCTTGTGTGGGCTCAGCGTTTGGACCTCGCTTTACAATTGGAATGTTAAGTGCCGTGGCTGCATCTATAACCTTCCCCAAATGTATACGCAAACAATTTTTTTTTTCTTCTTGGGCAGCCCAATCGCATTGCCTCAAGCTTTCTTGCTGATGGTGCCTTTCCTCTCTCCATCCCCATAACTACTAAATCTGTCAGAACGAAAGATGCGCAAGGGCGAAATTCACCTAGATTCTATATGTGGCGCCCCAAGCATGCATCTGTAACCTCCCCCAAGTATACACAACCAATTTTTTTTGTCCTGCTTGGGGAGGCCGATCGCATTGCCACTTGCATCCCTGGTCAACTGAGAAGTATCGTCGCAACCGGAAAAGGTCAAGCGCAACGACGAAATAGAGGAAGATTCCATAACTGGCCAACCAGAAACGTTCAACTAAAGCCTCATTTCTTAATACAGGATCAGGACCGTAGATTAAAAATGCCTCATTTCTTAATACATTTTGCCCCAAGGGAAGCGAACCTGTGAATCGCTACGTTGCCGCCGGCGTAATCATCAGTCTCACAGCCGATGCCCGCATAGCTCTTAGTTACTAGCATATTATGAGATGGACCAAAATTCAACTTCACCACATACTGGAAATTCTTGTGGAGGCGGAGCTTCTACCGCGCTGCATTCGTTGGGTACTGGAATGATAATTGCAATCGTTTTGTCACTTTATTATTTCTTCATAAATTGTCGCTACGGAATTTGCTTACTTCATCCACGAAGATGGGCTAACCAGCGCGCCATCGCCCTCCATACTGCCGGCTTGAACCATGAGGGCGTTGTAATTGGGATCGAGGAGGAGACCTTGGATTCCATCCCCAAGATGCTATATTCCGACAAAGTGTGCCAATCCTTCAATTCTGCGGAGGGAAATGAATTAGACGAGGCAGAGGATAACAAGTGTTGCTCGATTTGCCTGAGCGATTACAAGGAGTCGGAGGTTGTGAGGATTATCCACATTCATTGCATCGACAAATGGCTTCGCCAGCAAGCAACATGCCCCATCTGCCGAACTTCTCCTCTTCCTTCCCCGAGCGCCATTTCCCCCGTGCTGGAGTCCCCTCCAACTACTATTCTCCGAGCACTTGATCATGAATCGATCGGCCCTTTTCCAGTATGAGGCTGAGGTTGTACTGTAACAAAACCCAAAAGACTGTTCTTTCACAAAAATTATTTGTGCTTGTGTACGTTTCCCGATTATATAGATATCTCATCATTCATCGCACGGACACACACCACCCGTCATTTATGTGAACTTAGATGGAATCTTGTAATGTTTGCCAGAAAGTTTAAATTTGTGGGAAACTTTTTCCCTCAAGAATGGTTATTTCAGACATCTTAGGTTTTTGCTAGCGGTAAATCGCGTGGTGCTTAACCGTCCATTTTCTGTTGCGGTATGGGAAGCTGAAATCATGTGTGTCCTTTTGGATCAACTTTAGGTCATAATATTGCTCTTTACTCCTTTTGGAATGCAATTATCTTTAACCATAAATATGTTGTTATTAGAGATGTTATCAAATCTGTGGCTTATTTCTCCAATCCGGGAGGACTGGAAAAAATAAATCTCATAGAAACATCCTACTTAGAGACATTCGACAGTTCTTTCCTGTGTGTTTTTTTATGGGGCTTTGCCAGAACAGGAAGTGTCGGGTAGTCATTGTTTTGAAACCCGAAAATATTTCTATTTCTGGTGGCAGGAGGGACAAGGGATTAACAGTAGGGCTGAAATCATTATCTTTCGAGGCGTTCTTATAGGTGCAAAATGACTGAGACTTGAGCAAATTATGATTTATGGGGAAGCTAAGGGAATCATCTACTACACACTTTTTAATCCCCATCTTATCTAATTGGATGGAATTCATCCAATAAATACTAAGCTCTTTTCATCGCATCGCATTTAATCATATATACCAAAAAGCAGAATCAGATCCTGATCTCCTCTCAAAAAAAATCACAAAGGCTTCCCTCTAAGATTCAAAGATCCAATATGCTGATTATTAACAGTGTGTATTCACAGATGCTCGATACTTCAATCATTCTTAGGAGCTAGCGGAAGAAAAGGGACAGTTGATCTTTTGGGAAAACTCTGCTGTGGTATTTTTTTGTTTTTTGTCAAATGTTTTTTTGTAAGGATATTGTGATGTCACTCTCTATGTAAGTGATAAAAAGATAACTTAGACGTTTGTGTAACAGATAGAAGATATAGGAACTCATAGAAGTCTACAGATCATCTCATAAATTATGTGCTTTCTTTCTGTTTTTATTAATGAAAAGAATGTGTTTTTGTTGGAAAAAAAAAATTTCCTTGGTGTTTACATGTTTTTATAATTAACTTATAAAAGAATGGTTTGCTGGTTATGTTTAAGCGATTTCTCAAATTCAGATCATAAAACAGAAAACGTAGTAGTGTTTACTGTCTGCCGGAGCAGGAAACAAAATAAGTGAAATATGCATATCCTATCGTTCTCTCTCTGTACTAAGTTCGGAAAAATCTACGGTCACTTTGCTAGTTCCTTGGCTCGACTGGATAGGAGAAATTTAACGCGGCTGGTGATACTGCAATAAATCAATATGTTAATCCTTCCGATGACTTCATTTTGATTGGGTTCGCGTTTTCCATGAATTTTGACGCCCACAGGCGTACTATAATTCAGAATTTGGGTATCTTAGATAATAAAAAAAAAATCACTTCGATAGGATAGTTTAGGTTTTTCTCTAATTAGAATATTAGGTCTATTGTCCAGATTTCAGATGGCCTGAATTTTCTTCCCAGTAATTGGAACCGAAGAATGAGGTTTAACAGAGAAAACTTTTTTCATTTTTATGTTTTTGCCGTTATCTCTTTTTTAATTGTTTTTGCAATTATCATTTATTAAAGTTAGTGCAGATGTATTTTAATCATGTTTTTGTTATTATCCTTTTATTCAAATCGTACATGTATTTTAATTATAAATAGGGATAAAATCAAATTTTTTGAGATCTAAATTAATTTTAGATGGTTAACATTACATTAAATTTTCCTGGGTATAAATTTATAATTTTAGTGGGATTACAAAGTACAGTAAGAAGTGGTGGTGTCTAAAAACATTGTTTTAGCTCTCATTGTTTAGCTAGATTAAAAATCATGGAATTTAACAAGACTAAAGATCATGGAGTTTATGGCTTATAGATAGACTACAAATACTATTGGTAAAACTATAATTACTAGACCTAGAGTAAATTGACCAAGTCAATTTTACTAAAGCAACACTGATAATCCTCCCTTTAAAGTTCATTTTGAGAAATTGAGTTGGTCCCATTCATCAATCTTCTCATATGAGTTTCCACATTCCCCCCACAAGCTAGGATACCACACTAGTACCTCTTCAAGTGGTCTATTCCACAACTTGATGGCTCCATTCGCCATTTGCACTACATGTATGCCTAAGCACGCTAAGGCCTTACAACTATGTGTGCTCTCATACAAAATTTATCCCTCAATATGAGGTCTAATAACTTCCTTGGAAAATAAGTGCATTAGACCAAAAATCCTTAAGTCATTGCACATCAAACATAGTCTACTTCACTCTATACCACGCTATTTACTCCATCTCCATTCTTTTCTCACATGCATACTATCACTCTCTCATCTTCTATATCTTGCATAATCCATGCACGATGTAGAATTAATTCAAAATTTGTAGTTGCTAATGAAGGCAGGGTGAAGTCAATAGACTCAAATTTCTTGTGCTAAATTATGTGGAAGGAAAACTTGTAATAGAAACACATGCAATCACTCAATAGCAATGAACATAGTTTTTACAGGGGAACCCAACAACCCCTCCTATGTTTGTATTATATCACATGATAATAATGATCTATTACAATGGAAACTTAAATGCTTGAAGCTCAACTTTCACTATAATATTGATATCATTATGAGTTTGCTCTGGGAATACTTAGCCAAAATAGGCCTCCTACTTCCTTGTGCAACTCGTGCTCTTGAAGAACAGGGAAACTAGTATTTCCTTACACAAATTCCAGGAGAAATGGCTCACCTGCTACATGCAAACAATGTACACTCACTAGTATACAATAATGATTATATTATTCAACTTTCATTCACTAGTCAATTCAAATTGCATGCATGAATATGGCTATTTTTAGTAAATTGACTAGTTATGATTATATTATGCCTTTTTCATCCACTCCAATAGGAAATTTTAATTGCATGCATGACTAGGGATATTTTTAGTAAATTGACTAGTTAAATAAGAGATAAGTGAGTTAAGAACAATTACAACTACTTAACTAAACTCATACTGAATTTATTCTAGACTAGAGATTATATAAATAAGTTTCACTAAATATAACTCCACTAAATAGTTATATCTTAGCAATCAAGCCATGTGCAACTCTACTTCTTTCCCACAAACTTGAATTGAATAACTTAACTAAGTCATTTGGCCATGTCACTCGTGCTAATTAAAACTCGAGTCATTCCGATAAGCTGGGAATTTTAATTTCTCAATTTGACTAAAGTCAAATGAAGTCTTTTCTTGCTACAATTTAACATTGCTTGTTAGCAAGAAAAGATTTTTGAATAAACTGAATCCTCCTACTCTCAAACTTGAACTTTCCTCTTGGAAACACTTCTGTCAAAATCTTTGCATCTTGCTCCTATGTAGGGATTTGCTATAACATAACAATCCTCCTTTGTACACAATCCCTCAAGTGATGGTACCTTATGTCTATATGTTTGAACCTATCATGAAAAACTGGATTCAGATAGTTTTATATAACATTGATTGTCACAATGGATCAATGTGGGCTCCATCACTTGACTGAAGAGACCAACCAATATCATCCTCATCCAAATAGTCTTGCATGTTACTTGAATAGAAACCATATCCTCAACCTCTCCTAAGGTGTGTGCTACAAATATTTGTTTCCTATTGTACCAAGAAATTGTTGTTGTCCCAACACTGGATGCTGCTTCCGATGTGCTCTTCCTATATGAGGGACTCTCCACCCAATATGCATTTGTGAAGCATTGGATCGTCACTCCACCATTTTATCTATACCATAAACCAAGATATGTTATGCCTCTAAGGTATCTAAGAATATGTTTTGTTTCTTTCTAGTGAAGTTTGGTAATCTTTACCATGAACTAACTAAGATTGTTCACTACAAAATAAATATCGGGCCTTCTTTTCCCCAAGTACATCAATGACCCTACCAACTATCTGTAGATAGTGTCATCTACTGTCTCTGAGTAGAAGCATCCTCTTTCCTCTAGTTGGTACCTATAGGAGTATCCATGGATTTGTAATCTTGCATGTGAAATCTCTTAAGGATTTCAAAGGTGTACTTCCCCTATCCAACAAATATCTCTCCATATCCCTTCCACACCTCCAAGCCAAGGAAGTATTGCAACAAATGAATATCCTTCATCTTGGACTCTCTTGCAAGGTCCTCCTTGTGATAGTTGATCATCGTGTCATCTTCTATCAATATCAAATCATTGGCATAGAGAACTAATAAGAGAAGACAACCATCTACCATAATTTAGTAGAGATTGGCATCTGCTTCATACTTGGTGAAATCCAATCCACTGAGATAAGAATCTATGCAAGTGTACGAAGCACGAGGTACCTAATTGAGACAATAGAGGGCTCTCTTGAGCCTACACACATGTGTCTCCATGTTAAAGGTCTAGAACACCTTAGGATACTCAATGTAGATCTCTTCCTCAAAAACTCCATTGAGGAAGGAAACCTTAACATCCATTTGGTGTATCCTCCACCAAAACTCAATTGTCAATGAAATTATGGTCGTGTAAGATGAATATATTGCCATAGGGAAAATTTTGCTTAATAATCAATCCTCTCCACTTGTGAGAATCCTTTGGCCAAAACTTTGGCCTTGTACTTCTCAACACTACAAACCAGTTTCATGCTTAAGCTTATACAAACCTTGCCGCTAGAAAAATCCGAGTGGAGGACATTATTTGCAATGTGGAATACAGGATTAGAGATCTTTAGGATAATATCAAGGACACTATTAGATAGGATTGTGTTGTCATCCTTAGGAAGGATAAGCCCCCTCGGAATAACCTCAACGATGAGGAATTCTCCGCCCTGAAATCCTTAAATCAGAATGAAGATATTGTCGTTCTAAAGGCGGAAAAATGAGGAGCTATGGTCATCCTTAACAAGGATGACTATTGGAGGAAGATGCTAGGTCATCTCCACAATAATGGCAGTTATAAAAAACTACCCAAGAACCCTCTGAAGAAGATTTCTATGACATTGGCTCTCACCATCAAATATAATAATTCAGTGAGTTCCCTGTGCCACAAGCTCATTGAAAGTAATCCAATTGCTCCTAGGATCTATGGGTTACCGAAGATTCACAAGGAAGGGGCCCGTCTGAGGCGTATTGTCAACAGCATTGGTGGTCCGACCTATCATCTAGCTAAGTTCCTTTCCCTTAAACTTAAGCCCCTGGTTGGCCGCACTGAGTCCTTCGTGAAAAACTCTCCATCCTTCATTAAGGAGCTTAAGGATATTAAGCTTAGCCCCGAGGACATTCTCGTCAGCTTTGATGTGGTCTCCCTTTATACTTGCATCCCTATAAAGGAGGCCTTGGAAGTGATCTACCACCTAATATATCCCGATACCACGCATCTGGTGGAGATCTGTCTCACTTCCATGTTCTTCTGTTTCGAGGGTGAATTCTTTGAGCAAACTTGTGATGTTTCCATGGGTTCCCCTCTTTCCCCTACTCTTGCGAATCTTTTTATGGAAGATTTCGAAGCCAAAGCTTTATCCTCAGCTCATCTTCTTCCTAAGCTTTGGAAAAGGTATGTGGATGACACTAATGTCATGTGGCCCCATGGCCCTGAGGAGATGGATAATTTCTTTAATCACCTCAACAGCGAGTCCTCTGCCATTAAGTTCACCATGGAAAAAGAGGTCAATGGTTGACTCCCTTTCCTAGATATTCTTATATCTCGGAATAAGGATGGCTATCTCTCCCACTCTGTGTTATGGAAGAAAATGCATACTGAGTAGTATCTTCATGCTGATTCCCATCATTTCCCTGCTCAGAAGTTGGGTGTTCTTAACACCCTCGCTACTCGTGCCCTTAGGATCCCTAATTGTGAGAGCTTTGATAAGGAGAGATCCCATCTCCTTAATGTCTTCATGGAGAATGGATATAGTAGACGCCTGGGTCAGAAGGCTTTCCGTAAAGCCTCTAAAAATGCGTTCATTAAGAAACAGCCAAAAGAGCGTCGTCTAGGTGTCCATCTTCCCTATGTTCAAGGAACCACGGACAAGATTGCTCGGATCCTTAAAAGGTATTATATTCCCTCAACCTTTAGTCCCCTCAACACCATTTGCAATTCCCTCCGATCGGTGAAAGATCCCCTTAACCCTAAGGACATGAAGGGTGTCTACTTGATCCCTTGTTCTTGTGGGACCCCCTATATTGGGGAAACAGGGCGCTCCATCCATCAAAGGATCTGCGAACATGCGCCCGACCTAAGACATGGGAGATCCAAGTCTTCAGCATTAGCTGAGCATGTGGAAAAGACCAAGCATCAGGTGTGTATTGAGGAGGCAAAGGTTGTTGCCAAAGTTGCTCAGTTCCATCATCGTAAATTGAGGGAAGCTATCGAGATTGAAAAGAGGTCGAGCAATCTCAATAGAGATGATGCTTGGAAAACCATTAGGTGCTAGATTCGAGCACTCTCTTCTTAGTCGGTTTTTCTACCCCCTAATATTATATATATAATATTGTTAATATTATATATATATATATATAATATTAACAATATTTAATAAATAATTTAATTAAATAAATAAATTACCTTTTTAAAGTAACCATTAAATTATTTTATTTATTTATATAGTGTCTTATCCTAACTTTATATATATATATATATTTGATTATTAATAAATAATTTTTTTTTAACTAACGATTATAAATTATTATTAAATTAATAAATGAAAATTCTCGACCTAATATTATGATTTTAAATTATATATATATAATATTAATAATAATTATTAAATATTTTAAATAAATAAATAAATTATCTTTTTTAATGTAGCCATTAAAATTATTTTATTTATTAATCCTAACTTTTATCTTAATAAACTAATATTATAACTTGAATTAAAATATCAATATATATATATATATATATATATATATATATATATATATATATATATTAATAAATAATTTAAATAAATAAATAAATAATCTTTTTAAACTAGCCATTGAAATTATTTTATTTATTAATCCTAACTTTTATCTTCGAAACACGTCGACAAATGCTTGTTTACATGTGATTTACATCGAAGTTATTCTTTCAAATATTATGGATCAGAGAAGCCTCAATTCAACTTATACAACCACTTGGAGCGAATAACTGATTTTCCCTCAAGTCCAAGCACAACCTCCCAAGCATGATTCTTCATGATGGAGTCGTAATCCACAATGCCATATAACCATACATGCCTGGAAAATTTCTCTTCAAAGGAAGATGGCTCAAAATATATCAAGCTTCTCATGATTTTCCATATATCCTTTATATCTATCTTGTGATCTCCTTTGTCTTCGGTAGGAACTAGGGGCTCCAACCTTCTCCTTACCTTCCTACACCAATCTTTCAACAATATTGGTCTTCTTCCTCCCTTCTTTGTCAGGCATTGTGTAAGCGGGTGTCACCACTTGGTATACTCTCATCTTCTCCACATGTGGCTACTCCACATCATCCTCTTGGAATTTACACTTGCCTTTGAGCAACATGTTACTATGTGGATTTGATTGTGGCTCCTCCTCTGGAGCTAGAAGCTCCTCCTCTGGTGGTATGCTTAGCTATCAGAGTAGATATTTCCTCATATATTTATCTTCATCAAAAATAACATCCCACCTCATAACATTAATCCCGAGTAAGGTCATGTACACTTGGTAAATATAAGGTGTCTTGATATAGCCTACAAAGATCACCCTATCTATAGTGGGCTCCAACATTTTCCTACTATCTTTGTAAACATTAAAATAGACTTTGGATACAAAAATGTCAAAGTTAGAGACATCTCACTTCCTCCCAGTGAAAGCCTCTTCAAGTGTAATCATTCCAAGAATTTTGTGAGGGCTCCTATTCTGCAAGTAAACAATTGTATTACAATCTTTTGCACACAAGGATAGTGGCAACCCCTGTTCATGCAACATTGCTCTAGAAACTCCTATAATACTTTTCATATCTGTAATCCCATTTTTCTTTTGGTTATGGGGTTCAATAAACCCCCTTATAATACCCTCCTTGGAACATAATTCTTTGAAGGCATTAGACACACACACTCCTCCTTTATCACTTCTCAGGGATTTAATTTTCTTTCGATTATTTCTTATTCGTGAAATAGTTCCAACATTTATGGGAAAAATAATAAATGAAGATCACATGATACATGTGCTTTGTAGACAAGACTGTGGGAAATGGTCCACATACATCTTAGTGAACTCACTCCAAGTGGCTCTAGCTCTGTTATCTCAGTCCTAGAAGGAGTATTTAACATATTTTCCAAGAGTGTATCCCTTGTAAGCATCATGTTGATCAAGGGTGCATTTTGGAAGTTCAATGGTTATCTACTACATTAATTTCAAATCTCCATGGTGTATGTGTCCCATGCTTTTCTGCCATAACTCTCCAACATCTCGCCCCTGAACATGTTTTTCCTTACTACTCAATGCGACACATGCATCCACCTCTAGCTTGTACATATTTTTAACTGTAACACCAATTTTTTTTACTTATCCAATAACAACATGCTTCAAATATACCTCTCCTCTACTAAACACCACATCATATCCCCTATGTTCTAATGCAGCTACAGAAACTGGATTTTTTTTCACAGCAGGCACATATATTACATTCTTTAGGTGGAGATGGGAGCCTGAAGCCCTCTTAAGCGTGACAATGATAATCTATTCTGTACTATACATTCTATCATCTCCAAGTTCTACATGTAATTGTAGGTCCTTCTCCTCTAAGTTGTTGAAGAACTCCTTATTTCCTATAATATAAAATGTATCACTAGAGTCTAAGTACCATATACTAACTCGTACCATACTAGACATGCATGTAATCTGAGTGAAATCCAAATCCAAATTTGATGTGAGAGAATCTCCTCCTGAGCCTGATGTAGGTTTCTTGCTACTTTTCTTTTGTGGACACTTGGTTGCATAATTTCCATACTCATGGAAGTGAAATAATTTAATTTTACTGAGGCCTTTCATCTTTCCATAGTTTTGGTTGGATTGTGCCTTACGTTGGGCCTTCTTGCATTTGCCTTTCTTGGGCATCTTTCTACTCAAGAAAATTTTTCTTCCTCATTAGTTGTGGATGTGACACCACCTCTATTGTTTCTTCTAATCTCCTCCTGCAGCAAGTCAGACCAAAGTCTCTCCTAATCTTGGAGCTTGTCTCTACAATTAATTCAATCTTGAAATTTGTTCTAGGATTTCAGAAGACCGAGGAGTGCTAATCTCAAAAGTTTAGATGATGGCACATTCTCTCCAACAACTCCAAGCTCATCTCAAACCTGAGTGAATCTGGATAGGTATTGGACAAGGGTTTCATTTTTACACATTCAAATTCTATTGAGCTTATCTTTCAATGCTAACTTCCTAGCATCTTTGTTTCTTTAGAATAGGCCTGTGAGGGTTTTCCATGTTGCATAAGCAATATCCTTGCCATGGAAATTCAAAATGACGTGGTCTCTGACTCCCTCTAGGATAATCCTCCTGTCTTTTTGTTGTGTCTTTCTTCCACCGAGTCAATTGTTGTGCATATGTTGTTGATGGAGATGGAATATTAGTTTGTATGTACTCCAATACTTCATTTTCATCTGGTACAACTTCCATCATGTCTTTCAAAGTAGAAAAAAATTAATTTTCCTCCAATGCATACTCAAGCCTCAATCCATTAAAAGACATTTTTCCTATAATGAAGAAAATATCGTCACCACAAATATGATATTCAAAAGTTCTTAAGAGATTGATCAAGAACTTGGTTTCTATGTAGTTTTCAAAATATCTGATACTATGTAGAAATAACTAAATATTAATATATACTAATGAAATCAAACTGAAATCAATGGAAAAAAATTTCTTCTACCAAATTCTATGGAAGGAAAGTTGGAAATAGAAACACATGCAATTATTCAATCACAATGAGCCCAATATTTACCGGGGAAGCCAACTGGGTAAAAAACCTCCTCTATTTGTATTATATAAAATGAGAATAATGATATACTACAATGCTTGAAGCTCAACCTGCACTGCAATATTGATATCCTTCTGAGTTTTCTATTCTCAATACTTAGCCAAAATAGGCTTCTTTTTTCCTCCTATTTCCTTGCACAATTTCTACTCCTAAAGAATACAAAATCTCTTATTTCCTTGTGAAAATTCCAATAGAAATGTGTCACCTGCTACACACAAACATTATACACTCACTAGGATATAATAATGATTAAAATATTCCTTTTTCCTCCTCTCCACTAGGAAAATCAACTTGCATGCAGGACTAGGGTTATTTTTAGTAAGTTGACTATTTAACTAAGATATCGGTGAGCTAACAACAACTATAACTAATCAATTGAACTCATACTTAATTTTTTGTAAATGAGATCTTAGATAACTGAGCCTCACTAAATTCAACTCTATTGAATAGCTAAATCTTAGCAATCGACTCATGCACAACTCTACTTCATGCCCACAAACAAGAATTGAATGACTTAACTCAGTGATTTAGCCATGTCACTCCTTCTAACTGCAACTGAAGTTATCTTACTAAAGTGGAAATTAAAATATCTCCATTTGACTAAGACATAAGTCAAGTGAAGCCTTTTCATGGTACAATTTAACATGTGACTTGGATTTTCAACACCATTTATACTTGACTTCTCCATATAATTAATATAACTCTTCTTCATCACCTTCAACTTTGCTTAATTTCCAAACACTTTCCTCTTTGTAAAATTCAATGTGTTGCACCCAGTCTCATAAGATTTCACATCCACATTACCAAAGCTACCCTACATCACTTTCCTTTCTCACAGTTAGAATAACCTTTACCACAGATGAACACTTTCCTTTGTCATGGTCACACAAAACTTTACCACACATGCATAATGTCTTCACAGTCTCTAGCTTCCTATATGATATGCATCATTTAGTCATAGCTGGTTGCTGTGGCTACTCATACAAGTGGTGTTGGTCCATTTAATTAAAATTATCATCTCTCACAAGACCACTACCACTTTCTGGCTAGAGAAACTCCTTCGAATTAAAACTCTTCACCAGTTCACTTAAATTTTGTGGCAAGGATATTTCCATTTTTATCTTAATCTATTCCACAAAATGACCTGGGCAATATTTTCCTCTCATCTATTTCTCCAATTTTTGGTGTCATCATGTATGCAGACTCGTCAAAGTCTATTGTGCCACTCCCATCTTTATCATCGTCCAAAATCATATATCTTATTTGCTCATATGACATCTCAAATCTAAGAGACCTCATTGTACTCAAATATTCCTCTATTGATGTTACTATTGACGTCGTTTCGTAGATAACTCTCATGTATTTAAGCTACATAACCTAAACATGGTCAATGAGAGAATCAACACATTTTTTTTTATATATCATATCCTTAGAATCTATCAATCATGCAACAATCTCATTTGACTCTATTGCTAACAATTTTTCTTACCTGATTCAACTTGACCCTGCACACGTTCCCTTTGCCTCTACGCCACGACTACTAAAACCGCATGAGTTGCTACATCTATTCCTATCTCTTCCATCATTTTTTTTCTTTCATTTTATCAAGATTTATGAGATTCATTTGCTGGATACATTTTTAGCTCTACTACTCGCCTCCTCCTTTGTATTCTCATGTAGTCATAACTTCCATGCTTTCGAAGCAGTGTTATTCTCAACAAGCGACTTCTACGTGGTAGGCTTATTCATGCTTCTTAGTGGATTTTCCTTTTCGCATGACCATCTCTTGAATGTCACAACAGGTAGCTTTATAGGTGGAGGTGAGTTTTAGTTCCACCTTCACTTCGAGGACTCCTTTGTTCACATACTTCATGCATTTTGGCTCTATGCTTGAAAATCACAATAACACCATCACACTTTCGCTGGCCAAGTTTGCAAAGATTCTGTGTCTTCAGTGCGATGAGATCCCTCATTGATGCATGGTTTTCTTCTTTAATGGAATCGTGGGTCTTATTCAGATTGTAGGCTCCTCAGCTTTTCACTGCTCAATCAAACATATCTCTCTAGAAACGCCATAGACTCATTATCTTGCGCCCTCCAATGCTTACACACCATAGATGATGCCCATATCTCCTTAGCCAACTAATTTAAATAGGAACTCACAATCATTCTTTTTGCTTGTGGTCACTATGTAGATATAGGGCATCTCGCTCATGTCCATCAACTTCTCCATCAACTTGAGCTATCAAAACTTTGGGACTCGTTCAACAGCAGATTCTCACCATATAATCGCAACAGTGTGCCTTATGCTAAATAACTAATACAACATATCGACTTCTTCCATGGACCATTCCATAGACCATCGTGTTACTTACCTTAGACATGTTGCCATTATTTTTGTCTATGATATTCACCACTCTAGCTCTCACCACCTTTCTTCTGATATTTATCATTCTAGTACACCCACCTTAGGCTCTCCTACTAAATGTTAGGATCATAGAGCACCAATGAATGTGGTGGTTTCTAAAGACATCATTGTTTGATCCCACTGGTCAATAAGACGAATAATCATGGAGTGTTTTTCGATATAAATAAGCTACATCATAGATAATACCATGGGAAAAACCATTGGTATTAGTATACCTAGAGCCTAAAACCACCAGTAACTTGACCAAGTCATGTTTACTCGAGCAACACTAACATAGATTACAAAACTCAAAAAATATTTATTGTAATTTAAATGGATAATGTTTTTTATTGTTTAAATTTAATTTTTGAATGTATAAATGGAATCTCCTTGAACAATTGAAGTCCATATTCTTTTCTAGATTTCATAAGAAATCGACAAAAAAAACTGTATATAATATGTAGATATTTTTATTAGCGTAGCTAGATTGATAAACGTAGCAAAAATTGAAAAATGGTATATAATATGCACATAGTTTTTACTTTAACCATATATATATATATATATATATATACTAAGATGAGAGATATTATATTACTTCCAAAAACATATATTTACAGTGTTGATTATCTCTATTGGTCTATTATTAGGGAAACCAAACTAGTAACATAAACACAATATTTTTTTAATTGTTTCTATTTTTCCTAATTTGTTAATATGATAGCATAGAAACATAAAGAAAAAATTACTTAAAATCATCCCATAAACTCATAAACATAGCCACGTTGAAAACTAAGATATTTCCTTGAGCCAAATGCTCATCTAATGGAATAAAAATAGAAATAAAAAACTACATAGAAAGAACTGCATAAAATGATAAACATAACGACATTGAAAACTAATATATTGGCTTGACCCATATGCTCATATAATAGCATTAAAAAAAAGAAAAAACTACATAGAAAGCACTGCATAAACTGGTAAACATAGCTAGATTGAAAAATAAGATATTAGCCAAAGGAAAAGAAATAAATTTTGTCATCTAGTTAGATTATATCCTGATCATGCAGTTGTTGTTGGGTGTGGAGCCTGATTATCTTCTGTATTCAAAGGTTTTAGCCGGATGTATACCCCAGGAAGACTGTACACTGCTACATGCGGGGGGGATTTGTCATCCCGTGGGGTTTCAAGGGGGCTAATCCCCCTTGGCTAGGGGGTCTGAGGGCCAGAGGTCCCCCGGCAGGGGTTTGGGGACAGCTCCCCCAAAGCTAAAAAAATATATGTGAAATTGACTTATAAAAGTCTAATAATTTCTAGTCAATCTAGATCGTTCATTAGGCGGATGATCTGACGATAGAAGTTATGTTTAATTTATGGTTTTTTGCCCTAGAAGGCAACCCTCACTATATATGGCGGAATTGTATTTCGTCTATGCATATCTGTATTCTGAATGAGGAAGAAAGAGGAGATTGAGAGCAAAGACAGTGTTATAGCGGATTTGATATAGGTTGTATCTCTTCAGTTTGCTGGATAATATAAAAGGAAGGACATGTTGTTTCTCCATGGATGTAGCCCAAACTGGGTGAACCACGTATATCTGTGTCTCTCTTCTTTTATGCGTTTTCTGTGTTTATATTTCTACAATATTTTATGTGTTTCATTGCTCCATAATATATAATTTTCTAACCACTGGTATCAGAGCTGAAGGTCTGTTTGGTTGATACACTCGTGGGAGAGAAGGGTTCCTGGTTTGAGTGGGAGCAATGGCGGAAGATGGTAGGTTTAGGGTCAAAAAATTCAACGGCCAAAACGACCAGCTATGGAAGATGCAGATGGAAGATTATCTGTATCAGAGAGATCTGTACCTACCATTGAGCGGAAAGACGAAGAAGCTGACGAGTATGACAGACACAAAATGGGATATTCTCGACAGAAAGGCACTAGGAATAGTATGGATGTTCCTAGCGGTGTCGTTAGTGTTTAATATTTCAAAGGAATCGACAACAGAGGGTTTAATGTCAGCATTGGCCAAACTGTATGAAAGACCCTCACAATCAAATAAGGTATTTCTTATAAGACATTTGTTTAATATGAAGATGTCAGAAGGTGGATCTGTTGCAGATCATTTAAATGATTTTAATATAGTTACAAGTCAGTTAAGTTCTGTAGAGGCAAATTTTGATGATGAAGTTAGGGCTCTGTTATTTCTGTGCTCATTGCCAGAAAGTTAGAATGGTTTAGTTATGGCCATTAGTAACTCTATCTCTGGATCTAGTACTTTAAAGTTTGATGATGTTGTTGGTGCAATTCTTAGGGAGGAAATGCGATGAAAAAGCTCCGGTGAGACATCAGGTAATGCTTTGACTGCAGAGACTAGGGGGAGAAAAATGGAAAGAGGAAAGAGCCCAGGATATTACAGTAAGTCAACAAAAAGGCAGATCCAATTCCATATCGGGGATAGTGTGCTGGAAATGTGGGAATAAAGGAAAGCTGAAGAAAGACTGCAAGTCTTGGAAGGGAAAATAAGGAGATGAATAGCAAGAAACTAATAATGAAGCGAATGTAACAGGTAATGTGTTGCAAGATGCTTTGATTCTTTCATTAGAAAATATTATTGATGCCTGGGTGATAGATTCAGGGGCCTCATTCCATGCCACACCTGATAAGAAATGTTTTGATGATTATGTTCAAGGAGACTTTGGACAAGTTTGGTTGGGTGATGATAAACCCTACAAAATAGTTGGAATGGGTACAGTTTTCATAAAACAACAAAATGGAAATCAGTGGCTATTAAAGAAGGTAAGGAATGTTCCAGATCTGAAGAAAATTATGATTTCAATAGGGCAGTTGGGAGGTGAAGGTTGCGTAACTACTTTCACAGAAAAAACCTGGAAGGTCACTAATGGATCCTTGGTAATAGCAAAAGGAGAAAAGGTTGGTACATTCTATTTATGCAATGGTATTTCTAATTCTATTAATTCTTTAACCTCTACAGGAGAAGATACGACATTGTGGCATCATAGGCTCGGGCACATGAGTGAGAAGGTGATGAAGATTCTTCACTCAAGAAATTTGTTACCAGGTTTGAAGCATGTTGATTTATTTTTTCTGTGAGAATTGTGTTTATGGAAAACAAAAGAAACTTACATTCCTTAGAGTTGGGAAAGAAAAGAAGAGCGAAAAATTAGAGCTTGTGCATACATATGTATGGGGACCTACTCAGGTTTCATCTCTTGGTGGCTCTCGTTATTATGTTACTTTTATTGATGATGCAACTAGAAAAACCTGGATTTATTGTATTCAAAATAAATCTGATGTATTTTATACTTTCAAGAAATGGAAAGCTTTGGTTGAAAATGAGATAGGGAAAAGGTTGAAGTGTCTTAGATCAGATAATGGAGGTGAATATTGTAGCAAAGAGTTTGATAGGTACTGTTCAGAGAATGGAAATCACAGAGAGAAGAAAGTTCTAGGAACATTACAAGAAAATGGTGTGTCAGAAAGGATCAACAAGACAATCATGGAGCGTGCAAGGTGCATGAGATCGCATGCAGGATTTCCTTTACAATTTTGGGCAGATACTGTAGATACTGTTGTTTATCTAATAAACAGAGGGCTTTCAAGTTCCCTCGATGGTGGTATTCCAGAGGAGGCATGGATAGGTAAAAAGGTAAATTACTCATTTTTAAAGACTTTTGGTTGTAAAGCCTTTGTCCACATTAACAGAGAAAATAGAACAAAGCTTGAGGCAAAATCAAAGAAATGTACCTTTATTGGATATGGTGTTAATGATTTTGGTTATCTCTTATATGATTATGAAAATCAAAAAATCATTAGGAGTAGAGATGTAATATTCAATGAAAAGGTCTTGTAGAAGAATCACTTGCAGCAAAAGAAACAAGAAAAAGAAAACAGAGAATACACAGTGCTTGACGATATCACAAGAAAAGTGATGGTGCCTAAAAATCATAATGATCAACAGCCAGAACAACAACCGCAATAGTAACAACCACTTCAAACCCCTGAAAGTGGTGTTAGAAGATCTACCAAGATAAGTACACCCCCTGGATGATACTCTCCTTCATTATATTATGTATTATTGACTGATTTTGGTGAGCCAAAATGGTATGAAGAAGCAATGCAGGTAGAAACCTGGAAGAAGTGGGAGCAAGCCATGAAAGAAGAGATGGACTCCTTAGCACATAACTAGACTTGGAACTTAGTCAGGTTGCCTACAGGTAAAACAACATTCTAGAATAAATGGGTTTATAGGTTGAAGGAATAATATGGAGGAAAATAAAGGTACAAAGCTAGACTTGTGGTGAAGGGGTTTGCACAGAAGAAACATATTGATTTTGATGAAATATTTTCTCCTTTTGTTAAAATGACTTCAATCAGAACTATTTTAAGTCTAGTAGCAGTTGAAGATTTGTATCTTGATCAGTTAGATGTAAAGAGAGCCTTTCTCCATGGGGATTTGGAGGAAGAGATATATATGCAGCAGCCACAAGGATATAAGGTAAAAGGGAAGGAGAAACTAGTGTGCAGTTTGAAGAAGAGATTGTATGCCTTAAAATAGGCTCCAAGGCAGTGGTATCTAAAATTTGACAGGTTTATGTTTAAACAAGGTTATACTAGATGTCACTCTGATCATTGTGTTTATCTCAAAAGGAAAAACTATGGCAGCTATATTATATTGTTATTGTATGTAGATGACAGGCCCTGCAGGTTCTAATATGCAGGAAATAAATGTGCTCAAAAAAAAATTGGCAAACTCATTTGCAATGAAGGATTTGGGTGGTGAAAACAAATCCTTAGTATGAGAATAACTAGACATAGGAAAAAATGCAAATTAACATTGTCTCGAAGTGAGTACATAGAAAAGTTGTTGAAAAGGTTTAATATGCATAATGCAAAACCAGTTAGTATACCTTTGGCTAGCCATTTCAGATTAGGTAAGGAGGAGTGTCCCAAGACTCAGGAAGAAATGGCTCGTATGTCTAAAGTTCCATATGCATCAGTAGTTGGAATCTTAATGTATGCAATGGTCTACACAAGGTCTGATATTGTACATGCAGTGGGAGTTGTAAGCAGGTACATGAACAATCCACGAAGAGAACATTGGATGGAAGTGAAGTGGATTCTCAGGTATTTGAGAGGTACCACAAATCAAGAATTATGCTATGGTGGGTCAAACATTGCTCTACGAGGATATGTTGATGCAGATATGGCAGGTGATAGAGATAATAGGAGGAGCACAACAGGGTATGTGTTTACAGTAGGTGGAACAGATGTCAGTTGGGTTTCAAAAATCCAAAGTGTTGTTGCCGTTTCAGAAATAGAAGCAGAGTATGTTGCTGCTACGGAGGCTAATAAAGAAATGATTTGGTTATAAAGGTTTATGGATGAATTGGGAAAGAAGCAGGAGTTGGGCAGGTTATACAATGACACGCAAAGTTCCATACGTCTTGCAAAGAACTCTGCATTTCATTCCAAGAATAAACATAAATGGCTCAAGTACCATTTCATACGGTCAGCATTAGAAGATGGACAGTTGAAGTTGGAAAAGATACACACTAGCCAGAATCCTACAGATATGTTAACAAAAGTTGTAACCACAGAGAAACCGAGAATCTGCTTAGCTTAAATTGGTTTTCAAGTATGATGGAGAAGATGAGAAATAGATAGGTCCAAATTGGAGTTATTGTCTAGAAAATGGACCAGTGGTGGAGTTGTTATAATCAGTCTCCAAGTGGGAGATTGTTGGGTGTGGAGCCTGATTATATTTTGTATTCAAAGGTTTCAGATGGATGTATACCCCAAGAAGACTGTACACCCCTCCACGTGGGGGGGCTAATCCCCCCGGCCTGGGGCGCCCGAGGGCAAATGGTTCCCTGGCGGGGGTTGGGGCGCAGCACCCTCGAAGCTAAAAAATAGATGTAAAATTGCCTTGTAAAAGTCTAGTAATTTCTAGTCAATCTGGGCTATCCATTAGGTGGATGATCTGAGGGTATAAGTTATGTTTAATTTAGGGTTTTTTGCCCTAGAAGGCAAAACCTCATTATATGTGAGGGAATTGTATTGCGTCTATGGATATCTGTATTCTGAGTGAGGAAGAGAGAGGAGATTCAGAGCAAAGAGGGTGTTACAGCAGATCTGTTGTAGGTTGTATTTCTTTAATTTGATGGATAATATAAAAGGAAGGACTGGTTGTTTCTTCGTGGATGTAGCCCAAACTGGGTGAACCACATATATCTGTGTCTCTCTTGTCTTATGTGTTTTCTTTGTTTATATTTCTGCAATATTTTATGTGTTTCATTGCTCCGTATTATATAATTTTCGAACAATTGTTAATCCCCATTAATGTATGAAATGAGGGGTTGGTTCCAATTATTCATTTGATCAACAAAGTTACCTTCATTTTTACATGATGCATTTTTTCTAGGAGCTTGACAATGCAAATAATGGGTTCCTATTGAGCGTCCACTCTATCGGTGAGGAATCTTCCCATGATAGTCTTAATATGTCAGTACAGGTTAACAATCTGCATATATGAAGACAACTTAGCTCTTATGGAATTTTCAATGTCGACAATCCAATATTTGTCCTCCCTCTATATATGAGTGTCTATAACAAATTTGTAAGCCTCTCTAACTTTTTCCTCAACATCCAACATTTCCCTCTATAGTTCTTCAAGCATAATATTTATACATCACTCCATAGTGGCTCTAGTAGAGGATTATGTGTGGATGCTTCTGAGAGTATCTGTGCCAATGTCGGGGGAAGAGGGAGTCTTAAGTTTTCAACTTTAAACACAATGTGAGGGTCAAACCAACCAATGTTGAAGCATTATGGAGAAGGGAGTGGTGGCAGGGTTAACCTAGGATGAATGGTTTAGGGAAGGAGAGAGGGAGCATGTGGAAGAAAAAGCTAGAGGGCCAAAAGATGGGAGAAGATAATAGTAAAGCAGGAGACAATACAAAAGGCTTGGTCTGAACAAAAGAGAGGGAAGACAAGAAGTACAATAGCTGACTATGAAGAAAGGAAGGCCTGAGAGGATCCAACAAGAGATAGCCCCACAAGAACTCAAGTTCGAGGAAGGAGATAGAGTACTAGCACCTAAAAAGAGCATGCAAAGCACAATAGAGAGAACATAAAACTATTGAAATCCCGAAATGAATTTGAAGGGAAAACTATGAAGAAGTTGAAGTTGAATTAAAAGGAGTTGTGGAGAGGGTGATGTGCAATAATTCAGAGGGCATTGAACTATTGAGATGCACTACATAAACTATGGCTTCTATTTCCATGTTCTCCATATGACTGGAGTGATGGTGTTATAGACATTTTTGGGCCCTAAAACCCCAAGCATGAAATGTCCATAAACCAAGGGCTCCTAGGTCCCTAAAAGCGTTGTTCTAACCCCTAAAGGAACAAGGTCAACAGATTACAACTTCTCCCAGAAGTTCCCCATGAAAAACTGCTCAGAATTGGTCAAAACAAGATCATTTCAGCTGCTCCACTGGCCAAGTGCATTGCATCTCACCTAAATACACTGTGTGGGTGCATTGCATTTCAAAAAACCCTTCTATGGGGTGCGATGGGTGAGAAGTGACAAATGGAAGTGTCATTCCGCGAGGTGGAGAGGCAATGGAAGCTTCTAGAAACTTCTCCTGTGACACTTGCCTCTCTGAATTCGACCAAGGATGAGTAAGAGATCATCAATCTCTAAGTGGAAGCAAGAACTATCAGAGGGAAGACACTAATCAAATCATAAGCTAACTCATCGCCATTATAGATACCTATATATGGATCCCTCATCACAGAGATCCAGAGGCTGGAATTTTGCATATTGTAAGGAATTGTTGTTGGTTTCTTGAGACAAACATCAGATTGTTCGGTGATCTAAGCTTTGTATGAGGTGAATAGGGGCTTCCTAGCTGAGAGGTTGATGCTGGGTCAGAACAACTGGTTGTAACTCCTCTTGGCCCTTTCTTGTTTATCAATAAATGCTATTCAAGTTTTCCTCCATGCTCTTGTGTCATTGGTATTTGCTGCATTTGTATGGTCAATTTACATCTCATCCTAGATTGTTTATGGTTATATATCCATGTCTTTGTATAGTGCTATGCTACTGTGATTTTACAGGTACTTCGTGAAGCTGGGCGTGCAAGAGAACACGTATCGAAATACTATCAAGGAAGAGAGGAATCAAATCAAGGGATTAGCGCAAGACAGAGGTTGGTCTTTCTATTCCTCTCTATCTATAATTCATAAAGGAAAAACGAAAGTAGCTTTACTCTGTTTGCTTCTAAGGCAGCTGTCACACCTTAGTGGGATAGAGCAGTTCTATATAGATACTTTTCCCTGTAACAAATGGCGACTCCAGTGGGGACGAATTAGTTTGTTTGTTTATCATTCTTTGTTGTCTATTTCATAAACTTATAGGTAGCATTCGAACTGCATTTGCCATAGCAAATGCAAAGTAGATAAATGCTACTTCAGTCCATCTACGGGACCTGTTTATGATTTAAACAACTGATTCACAAACTCTATGATTTCCCTTGTGATAGCTCTTAGATCCTCCTTAGATCTACCCCTGATTGTTGCATTACTGATTGCCTTTTGCTCGGCCAAAATCCATGAACTGACCTACAAAATGTGACCCGAAACCCAAATGGAGTCTCGTTTCTGGCCCAGCTCAGGTGCTTTTCAGAGAATCTGAACTTCAGCGCACTTCCCGAGTGGAGAAGGTGCGCTGCATTTCAAATTCTCTGTGTTACAGGTGCACTGATCAGACTAGGCTTTGTGCAGTTTTGGTTTCTGTGATTCATTCTTTCTAGTTCTATTACTGAATTTTGCTGCCTGTGATCAATATATGTCTATTTGAAACCCCTTTTCCTTGCTGATTATTCTGCCTCCTTTGTACAAAAGAACTGTAAATGTTTTTATGTGTTTTTCGAGTCATTTTCAGTTCTCCTTTGCAAAAGTAGCAGAATCATACTGTCGTCCTTTGATTTGAAACTGTCGTATGTTTCAATTTCGATCGCAGGAAAGAGTTTGATTGCTGTTGATGGTCGATTATCCTGTTACTATTGTTTTTTGTCTGAATTTATAATTTTTCTAGTGTCGAAAACAAGTATTCATTCCAAAATCTTAAGGTGTTGTGATCGTCTCCATTTTTTTGATTTCGAAAAGAAACTTGTTGATATTTGTCGCTTGAAAAGAAATTCAGATTTGCGCATCAACTTTCTTCTTCTCATTCATATACTAAGAAAGTCGAAAACAAACACATGCATGTGCATTTGCATCTAGACAGCCTGATTCGTCTGATTTAGGAAAGTGCATTTAGAGTGTGTTCTTTGCTCTTTGTGAAAAGATTATGTCTTTCTTTCCTTAGTAGCTAGGATTTTCATTGCACAAAGAAGATAAAAAGTTTGTTTATCATCTTAGATTGTATTTTAGGAATTACATCTACATCTCGCGGTGATCCTGAAAGGAAAACTTCATAAACAAGATCAACTATAAAATAAATTCAATGAATCTAACAACGCTTTGGAACTTAACGCACAACATTTAGAAGTCTAGGCTAGAGACGAATTACGGCGTCGTAAAGCCTGGTAACTGTTGTTTTCACTGATTGTTGGGTGATTCCTCCACTTTGAGACAATAAGTTCCAGTATGGACTTGTGCTCCCACGTACCGTCGAGTATATTTTGGGAGGCCCCAATAGGCTTAATCCTTAATCCATAGGAAGTCATGTCTGCCGCCCTATCGATCGCAATGCACTTAACACAGCATTCGGGAAGATTGAATTCCGTATCGTAAAAAGTATTTTGCAGTTTTGTGATTGGTTTGGTAATCCCGCTACCTAGATTTCTAGAGCAGTCCCTTTCATTCCTTTTCAGACTTTTTAACAGAAAAGTTTCATCTGAGCACTTGTCATTTCAGGCTCATTAAAAATCGAAGGAGACTACAGTCATCTTTTGCTCTTTCTCGACTCTTAAAAATTGAAAAAACAAGTTGTTTCAAAGCGTCTAAAATTTATTTTAAGCGGAATATTCATTACCCATTTCCTACGTTGATCTTGGGTTCAGAAAATGGAATCCACCAACCAAGAAATTCCCCTTGGAGGACATCCTAGTCCCTTCTCCTCTTGGGGAGATGTTAGTGCACCCCATATGGCCACATTGTCACTTCCAGGACTGACAATCGGTTTTCCTGTATGGCTCTTCTCAACCTCTGTCATTCAAAACACCACAATTCCTGAACAATCAAATCAGCAACTAGACGAGTCCAGAGTTACCCACCAACTAATCCGGGTTTAAATAGGAACGCAACAAATTACAGAGATAACCATATACACAAATATGCAGCGGAAATAATACTTCATTTCATTAATGGAAAATACTGAAATATGCTTACAAACAGAAATGGCAATAAACTAGCTAGGGCGATGGTAGCTTATCTCTGAGAAGAGATGTGATGGCTACATGCCTCTGAACTGTGTTACAATGAGGCTCGAAGGCCTATTTATTGTTGAGAAACAATGGAAAAACCCTTAACATTCCAAAACCTAACCCTAGGAGATGAAACGCCAAACTGTGGGCCCCGTTTGGGGGTAAGTTGGTACATCAACTTCCCGGGGTCGTAACTTTGGCATATGATCTCCGTTTGACGCGTACAATAGCTCATTAGAAAGATCTATCCGAGCACTATCATTGTTGGAACGGGCAACACAAGTCCATTCCCCCGGATTCCCCAAAAAAATTCGTTTAGGGCCTCAAAACGGCTCCGAAAGTTCAGGACCCGAAAAACTGCTAAAAATAGTAAGTTGTGCTACAATTAAGGAAACTGAAAATGTTGAGAAAGACAATGGTGGGGGTCCAGGTGGACTTGGCAGGTGGCCACCAATATCCACCTGGATCATTCCTCCCCCCTTAGGAAGCAATGGTCCCCATTGCGTTGAGCTCCTCCATGAGATGAGGAAACTTCTGTTGAACTTGTTCCCTGGTGAGCCACTTGCCCTGCTGAAGGAGTTGGCCCGCTTTGACAACTCGATACAGTTGGATATTATGTTGGCGAGTGTTCTTGATCTGTGTGTCCATGATACGATCAGTTGCAGCTTGTTCCATGCAATCTGGATTTAATTCTGTGGGTTTGAGTTGTTCTGCAATGTCGGATGTGTCTAGCAATGGTGGAAAGTATGGCCGAAGGCGGTCCACATTAAATACTAGGTGCAGGCCAAGGAATGGGGGAATACTGAGCTCAAATGCATTGTCTCCCATAGCCTTAGTAATGGTGTAAGGACCATATCGGAGTGGTCTCAATTTCCGATAGGCTCCAGTAAGGCATTCCTTTTGCAAATGCAACCAGACTTTGTCGCCCACCTGAAACTTGTGTGGCACCCGATGTTGATCATGTCGCTGCTTGTACTTGGCATTTGATTTCTCAAGAATGTCATGGACCTGCTGGCGAATATGTTGGATGCGCTCAATGAAGCTGGTGGCCTTATCTGTTTCGGACTGGACATGAGCTGAATTCATGTGAGTAGCTGCAAGTGGCATGGCCACATCAATGGGGCATAGTGGCTGGAATCCCAGACCCACCTGAAAAGGGCTATGGCCAGTGGATCTGTGAAGAGCTCGGTTGTAGCTGTGCTGAACGTAGGGGAGGCTCTCGTCCCATGTGCGTGGATGCTTTGAGTTATACATGCGCAGAATGTGCACAATCATCCTATTGACAACCTCTGTCTGGCCATCAGTTTGAGGATGGAAGGCTGTGGACTTCGTGAGTTTGGTGTCCAGCATTGACCAGAGACTGGACCAAAAGGTGCTGAGAAACCGACTGTCCCGATCTGAGATGATAGACTGTGGGATCCCAAAGTGCACCCACACTCATTCAAAGAAGAGTTTAGCAGTGGCTTCTGCTGTGATATTCTTCTTGCAGGCCATCATAATGGCCATCTTTGAGAACCTGTCGACGACCACAAAAACACAGTCATTTCCATGCTTAGTGGAAGGAAGGCCTGACATGTAATCCATGGAGATGGATTCCCAAGGTCGACTAGGGGTAGGCAACGGGGTATAGAGGCCTTGCTTCTTAATGGTCGGTTTGGCAATGGCACAGGCAGTACATGATCGGATGTACTTCCCAACATCCTGTCGAAGATTCGGCCAATAGAAATAGTTTTGCAGTACTGCCATTGTTTTCTCGACCCCGAAATGCCCAGCAGCCCGACTGGAGTGTGCTTCCCAAATCATCTTGGCACGCTCGCTTGAAGGAACACAGAGGTGACCGAGGTGGCATAATAGGGCATCTTGGAGGTGAAAATCTGCAACCTGCCGACCCTCCAAGAGTGTCTGGTATGTGTGGCCGAATTCTAGGTCGCTTTTGTAGAGAAGTGGCCAATCAGAAGTCTCGTGCCCGCAAGAGTTGAGCACGGTGGTTAGCGCCATGATCGGTGGTCGACTGAGGCAATCTGCAACATTATTGGTGCTGCCCTTTTTATACTTGATATTCAAGTGAAACTGTTGCAGGTATGTAGACCACTTCTGATGGCGATCATTCTGCAATTTCCCTTGGGTCTGTATGAACTGCAGAGGTCGGTGGTCTGTGTGGATGACCGTTTCCTTCCCCAAAATGTAATGCTTCCATTGTCGGCAGGCCTGTACAATGGAATACATCTCTTTATCATAAGTGGGGTACTTCCGGACTGTGTCTGAAAGTGTTTCACTGTGATATGCCACTGGATGTCCATGTTGAGTAAGGACTGCCCCAATAGCATAGTCAGAGGCATCTGTCTCGACCTCAAATGGTTGTTGTAAATCTGGTAACGCGAGCACTGGTGCCGTGCAGAGGCGATCCTTCAACTCCCTGAATGCCTTCTGTTGAGATTCAGACCAAAAGAATTTTGCTTTCGCCCCACCCTCGGTGACTTGACTCAAGGGCCAAGAAATATGAGAAAATCCCAACACAAACCTGCGGTAGAAGTTGGCAAGACCTAGAAAGCTGCGGAGCTCTGTTAGAGTGGTTGGAGAGGGCCAATCCCGAATGACTTGGACCTTGGCTAGATCGACATGCACCCCCTGTTCATCAATGATGTATCCCAGATACTGAACCTCGGTCATGCCAAAAGTGCATTTCTCCAAATTGGCACATAGCTTGTGTTGCCGCAGTGTTTGGAGAACCTGTCGGATGTGGTGGAGGTGCTCTTCCCAACTCTGGCTGAAGATCAGAATGTCATCCAAGTATACTACTACAAAGGAGTTGGTGAATGGCCGCAAGATGTCATCCATTAGCCTCATAAAGGTTGCAGGAGCATTCGTCAATCCGAAAGGCATGACCAACCATTCGAAGAGGCCCTCCTTGGATTTGAAGGCAGTCTTCCACACATCTGAGGGTTCAATTGGTACCTGGTGATATCCTGACTTCAGATCGATCTTGCTGAAATATTTCACCCCCTTTAGTTGGTCTAGGAGGTCATCAATCCACGGGATCGGGTACCTATTACGGACAGTGATCTTGTTCAGCGCCCGATAGTCAATACAGAGTCTCCACGTCCCATCCTTCTTCTGTACCAACACTATCGGGCTCCCACAGGGCGAAGAACTCGGACGGATGTGACCTTTCTGCAGGAGCTCCTGAATCTGCCTCTTGATTTCATTGTTCTCCAGAACGGAGCGCCGATAAATTGGTCCATTGGGTAGCGGCGAACCTGGGGTCAGATCGATGGAGTGCTTGACTTGACAGTGCAGAGGAACCCCTGTCGGGGAGGTGAAGATGTCTTCGTACTCCTCCACAATCTTGTCCATCTGTAGCTGCCGTGCAGAGGGACCCCGTTTGGAGGTCGCAGCCACTGTCTTCTTCTTCCCTTGAGGGCGTATCATCAGGAAAACAAATTTCCTGGTTTTGGAAATGATCTTACTGCATTGTTTTGCAGTAATCAAAGAGATGGCGGCAGGTGGTGCTACCTCTGGTATCCTGAACAACTTATTTCCCAATGTAATAATAACAGCACGGGGCCTTGATTCATACACAGCATGTCGCTTCCACAAGTATGGTTGTCCTAGTAATACATCACAAACTTCAAGGGGAGCAATGTCACACAATACCTCATCCGTGAAGGGCTTGATGTTGTATGGAAGGCGACACTGCTGGCTCACGCGAAGATCTCGCCCTTGGTGAAGCCACCCAATGGTGTATGGTTGTGGATGTGCTGTGGTCGGTAAGCCCAACCGCTTCACGACCTCTGCCGAAATGAGGTTCTTTTGACTCCCGCTATCAACAATGAACTGTATCGGGGAGCCCTTTACCCACATCTGGGAGTGGAAGAGACGCTCCTCCTCCTCTGGATCTTCGGGTTCATTTTTCTGGATCTTTGCGGTAGCAACAGTGGCGCTGGGATCCGCATCAATGATCTGCTTCCCTTTTTCATACCCCTTATCGGGTTCTGACTCAGAGTCGGAACATGCATCTGATTCTGAAACCTTTAGCTCAGCCACCAGTGACTGCTTGGCCCGACACTCACTTGTGTTGTGAGTGGAGCTCTTACGGAACTCGCACCATTTTCCAGTGTCCTTTCTCGGCTTCGCGGTGTTGCTCTTTGCTTGCAGCTTCGGCTGGTTGTCTTGGGCTGTCCCGCCTTGGCTTTGTCCTTTGTTCTGTGGTTTAGGGGCACCTTTCCCCTGCTTTGGATTCGCAGATCCAAAGTCTCGCTTCTTTTGTTTAAACTTCTGCTCGACCTTGACGGCATACCGGTATGCTGCGCCGAGCGAGGGGATGTTTAGGAACTATATTTCTTCCTGGATGTACTTGTGCAGGCAGCCACGGTATTTGAGTATCAAATGTTGCTCTGAATCCTTGATACCCAACTTTGTGTGAAGGGTATGGAAAATATTGGTGAACTCCGGCACGTCTTGGTCCCTTCCCTGCCGCAGCGTGGTCCACTTTATGTATTCATCCTCATAGCTTCCGACAGGGTAGTACTGCTCCTTGATGGCATCCCGGAACGAATCCCAGGTGGGTGCGGCTGAAAATAGTGAGCCAGTACTTTCATCCTTCTGCTCGCAGTAGGTTTCCCACCAATCCTTGACGTGGGGGGCTGCTTTGAGAAGAGCAAAAACAATCTTTTCCCGACTCGAAAATTCATGAACAGAAAAATAACCCTCTAGCAGATTTAACCATTTATCTACGGCATCAGCGTCTATCTGACCCTCGGATATGGGGATTTCAAAATTAACTTGTACCTTAAAGGGTGTGGCGTTTCCAGAGGAGCTGCTGGAAGCCGATGCACCGCTTCTGGGTAGCCGCTGAAGGATCTGCGCAAAGCTGTCCATCATCGCGTTCCGTTGTCGCTCGAGCGCTTCTTCGAGCAATATTTTGATGGGATCTCCTGCCCCCTCGTCTTTCTTCTCGTCCGCCATGGGAGGCCGTCGGGATTTGCGAGGCTGGTCTTGCAAAGGTTCAACCAGTTCAAGCCCTAACTCCTTATATCCCGACCTTGTTGGGGACATGCAAAGAAAAACAGAGAAAAAAGCAGACCGCTCTGATACCACTAATTCGGGTTTAAACAGGAACGCAACAAATTACAGAGATAACCATATACACAAAGATGCAGCGGAAATAATACTTCATTTCATTAATGGAAAATACTGAAATATGCTTACAAACAGAAATGGCAATAAACTAGCTAGGGTGATGGTAGCTTATCTCTGAGAAGAGATGTGATGGCTACATGCCTCTGAACTGTGTTACAATGAGGCTCGAAGGCCTATTTATTGTTGAGAAACAATGGAAAAACCCTTAACATTCCAAAACCTAACCCTAGGAAATGAAACGCCAAACTGTGGGTCCCGTTTGGGGGTAAGTTGGTACATCAACTTCCCGGGGTCGTAACTTTGGCATATGAAGTTCAGGACCCGGAAAACTGCTAAAGATAGTAAGTTGTGCTACAATTAAGGAAACTGAAAATGCTGAGAAAGACAATGGTGGGGGTCCAGGTGGATTTTGCAGGTGGCCACCAATATCCACCTGGATCACCAACCTTCTAGTTCCTCTAATTCTTCTTCTCCACCTTCCTCTTCACTTGATGGGGCTGGTAAAGCCAAAAGTCAAGTACCTGAGAAGAAGAAGGAAAAGAAGAAGAAAGAGAAGAGGAAGAAGGAGCCAAAAGTGAATGAGGGAAAATGAGCATCGTCTAGCGAAAATCAACACACTGCACCGACCAGGCCTAAATCGCCATGTGTCATTTGCAAAGGAGACCACTATCATAGAGATTGTCCTTGCATCCCTCGGATCTTAAGGGACTAGTCTCCTCGTTTGCACAACCCGGTGTCGTCAACCTCTGATGATCATGTTGAAAACACACCGTCGACTAGTGAAAGTGAAGCCCCAGGACAAAAACGAAAATATAGATTTCCTTGTAAACTGTGCGAAGGTGATCATGCCATCCACTGTTGTCCCTTCTTAGACAAGGCTAAAATATTTTTGGATGATCGTCCGGTTTCACCGTTATGACTTCCTCTTGGATATAAAAAACTCTTGCCGAGTCCGTCACTAGTTGAAAATCCAACTAGCCCGCTCAGGTGGTCGGTTGAAGCATCTATCATTGAAGACAAACCATCTGAACCCATACAAGACAAAAGTCAAAAGATCGAGGCAACAGTTGACCCGGTCTTGCCTTCAGAGATTCCATCTTCAGATGATACAGTCACCAGAGAACAAGGATGACACCATCCAAATTCTTTTCATAAGCACAGACTCCAATGAACATGGGGGAAATTTACCCGTTCCTTTACCGCAGGAAGGAAGTTTGTGAGAGTCATACCCAGCCATCTATTCGGTCCCACCTCCAAGCAACCTAGTTGTCTCCTTCGACTGGAATCAACTAGGGAGACCCCGTTTACCAGCTAGTATACCATTCCGAATCATTGTTCAAATATATAGAATGGTTATGGCCGGTACCATCATAGATGAAGGAGCTTCTGTGAGTATCCTTTCCTCAACTACTTAGAGAGCGCTTGGTTCGCCATCTCTCTTGCCTGAGATGAGAAATCTAACAAGATTTGATAAAGGAACCAGTCGACCGTTAGGGGTCTTTCCCAATGTTCCCATAACATTGAGGGGGAAAACCGTTCAAATGAACGTAATGGTAGTTCAAGGACCCCTAGATTATAATCTACTCCTTGGACGAGACTATATTTATTCCATGGGAGCCATTGTCTCCTCACTCTTTAGAGTAATGTGTTTTCAGCACGAAGGAAGAGTGGTCAAGCTCGTGGACCAGCTTTCATTCCCCAGATCACACATAGCAAATAGTCATATACCATCCCTGAATGGTCTTTTCATGCAAGAAATGTCTCAATCTCCAATCCGCCTGCCTGATGAGCGCGAGTGATTCGGGGGACATGACTGAAACCCAGGCGGCATGCACCCTGGTCTGCTTTGTCAGGAAAACTTCGGGTTTAGGGTAGGTTTCCGCGAGAGAATATGACTAGTATGTACTCCCATATGTGATTGGAAGAAGGGGTTATTCTGGAACAAGATTCTCTTGTCAAAGTTACGTGAGTGGAGTAGCCTCCTTCACTCACCTTTTTCTATTTCGGTAGACATCGCTAAAGAAGTGTTTTTTTTGCGTTGTGAATAGAACAATCTTTGGTAACCTATAAGAGGTAGGCCTCTCTTGGTAAAACAAATGTTTTAATGGAAGAAAGAAGTGGTAACCTTGAAACTCTATTTTATACCTGGGGGCATGCAAAACGTTTGGAGTGCAAGCAAAGAGCGATCATTTATTTGTTTTTTAGATTGGTCATTTCCTAACTTGCATAAATAAAGGATGTGGGGAAAACTCGAAAAGTTGTCATTTTTATATATGATACATTCTTATCACACGACTGAATTAATCGAGCAGTGTTACCGCAAGGTTCAAGCTCGTTAAAAAATAAACTCGCATCGAGCAGTTTTAGCACATAGTTCAAGCTCGTTAAAAAATAAACATAAGACATGAGCAAATTTTTCTCCCCGCGTTTAAGCTCATTAAAAAATGAACTATTCCTCGGTAAATAACCATTGTGAATGTAGTACTTCAGCCTTTAAAGCCTTGGTCTTGTTTGCACCATCACCTCCACTTTTGCATTGGCCGATCATTCACCTCCATTTGATTGTTTACCCTTTTTGAGGAACAACTGTGAAGAGTGATCTCACTAGCCGTCCTTGTAACACTGTCGTGAATGGAAAATTCCAAACCTTACCTGGAATCAGTTGCTACCCATTTTATCCCTCGTTCCTCAAAAGACGAGTCTCCTTTAAGCTCTTTTCAACTGACTCATAAAATATGAAAAGATAGTCGAGCCATTGGCCTCTCCAGCTCGTTAAAGGGACCGGAGGTGCTATCTCTCCTCTAAATTTTAATCCTTTGGGACCTGAGAGATTATTACACAAAACGATCGAGCACTTGTTTTGTTCGGCTCGTTAAAAGTATCGAAAATTCACCCCTTTTGTATTGTTTTATACTTTTTTGGACTTAAGGGATTAGATGACGAAAAAGGAATTTTGGAGTTACCTTTACATTCCTTTTCAGACTCTCTAAAATTGAAAAGGACCAAGTTATCTTTGTCGTTAAACTCGTTAAAATTTTAATAACTTGTCTATAGACGAGAACGAGTTTCACTATCGCTAGGCTCGTTAAAATATAGCGATGGGTTTGCTCGAAGGGAGAATTATAGAACAAGCATATGTTATCCTCCTCAAGCTTGACAAAATTAAAGAGGTACTTGTCAGCAATGACTGGGGAAAATTGTGAAGAAAACTTGAAGAAACTTTGTTGGTAGCAAGTTGCTCTTGAACATGACACTTCCACTCTACATCCGAGTCGGGTTGGGTTGTTTCATTCACCGGTCAAATCACCATGGTCCCATCATACCATCCACATTTGGGGTTAATGCTACCAATCCATCACATCAGTGTCGCCAATATGTTCAAGAGAAGTCATTCAGAGAATTCACCTTTGTCTCACCCACTACCATACATTTATACTCCATTATTTCATGATCGCCACCCTGAACCTTATATCACCAGATCGTTTTCACCTACATTAAAATCATTTGCTCCATTCAGTGTCATTGATGTGGGATTCAATAAGGCCCTCTTGTGGCGGACCGCTTCTTGTCGAAATCAGCTCATTATCCTAGAAGTCGATCTAGGAACACCCCATTCAGTACTATGAAGCTTGCATGCCTCAATGGCAAGTTTCAGACTTTCGGCGACATGTTTACATCAATGGCCTTCGACCGAAAGATTTTTCGTGGTGTTCGACACTAAGTCCTTTATTCACACCACGTGAATTGTACTGAAATACCTTGAGGGTCATTATCATTATCAGTCATTCCTCTCGCGCCTATTAACAACTTACATCATTGGCTGGTAATCAGGCGATGTCTTTCCATGTTCGACTCCAGAGCATCCTTCACATGGATCGACTTGTACTTCGAGTGAATATCGAACGAGATTGAAGACCCCGGATCTAGTTTCATCCATCCGGGCTGCGATATATATTCAGGGAAATAAAGACATCAAATGTACATCATTGCTACATAGATAATAATCCAATCAGAGGGATGATGGCTCTACCAGAATCATCAGTCTACACTCAGACGATTGTCTGTCCTATGTACATGAAAATGAATTTATAAACCTGAGCATGGGAATGCCCGCCTAAGCTAGATCATGAAAATATTATGAAGATAATGTATTGTATTGTATCTTATTACACGTCTCCTCCCAGCTTGAAAGAACTTGGGATCCTCATGATAAAGCATTTCACCCGACATCAAAAGATTAACGACCTCATGCTTTAGGGGGCAATTGTTATAGACTTTTTTGGGCCCTATAACCCCAAGCATGAAATGTCCATAAACCAAGGGCTCCTAAGTCCCTAAAAGTGTTGTTCTAACCCCTAAAGGAACAAGGTCAACAGATTACCCACATAGGATTTTTTCATAAATCCCATATATTAGTTTTATATTAAGAATTGAAAGAATTATACATCTTATTTCTATTATTCATTTATTTTATTTGTCGAGTTGCTTGAGGCTTGATATGTGGCTTGAGAAACCACTGCCCAGGGGTATCTAAGCCACCAATATCAGCATAGGATCACACCTAGTTTCGGTCACACCAGCCCTTAACATGGGTAGATTTTTTCCCATGGAGTTTCAAATGTGTAACCATCATAGTAGAATGCATCACTCTCTATTTTACGCCTTGTAGGCTCATTTTTATTGTTCTTATTTTGAGGTAATTGGATTTTTTTACTTTCAATTTTTTTTGGCATTAAAATATTTTATGAATGTCAATATTTAAATGTTTATTTATCTTTTAAATATCTTCTCTATACTAAAACATATTCAAATAATTTATTTCAATTTTATATTGAAATATTTTTTTGAATATATGAGATTTATATACCTAAAAATGTATTTTATTTTTTTAATTTCTTTAATACTTGATTGAGATAAAATAACCAGCCATATAAATGGAATATTTTTTCATTCAAGTATATTCAATTTTAATTTTTTTAGTTAAAATTAAAATTGTTTATCTTTTAAATTTATAAATATTTTATACAAAGGTATTAATTTGAGGTTTAGCGCGGAGGGAATTCACATTTCCCTTCTAATTAACTGAAGAATAGGTGATGTCATGGCCCAATGAAAGGAGTGAACACTCCATTGGGTAAGGTTGGCATTTCGGTAGGTCCTAATGATGTGGTCCTACAGTATGCCAAAGTTCCAGGCACGATTTCTTTGAGTGTTTACGTGGATTTCATATTTGCGAAATTTATTTCCACATTGGTCATCTTTGGATTCCCAAATAAGTACATGCCAGAACGATGTATAACAGAGATGGATTATATCTTACCCTTAATCTATCCTACGACGATCGGCATCATACAAGATTACGTTCTGAAATGATACACAGTAATACATATTGTAGCCATCCGCAACAAAGATAAGTTTAACGTTGTAGCGATATGTATGCTATTTTTGTTACAAATATTTGAAATAACCTTAATTTAGTAAGTAAAATTTCCACTGCTAATTCATGGAAACATTGACTAATGAAAATTGTTAAGGCATAGATCATGCAGTGTAAATGGATGGTGAACGATATGTAGCCCAATCTATGGATAATTTCTTCAGTTTGATCAGGTTACTATAGAAACCCTCAGCCTTCCTATGGAAAACTAACGTGAGATATTCAGGGTCCTTTGAACAAGTCAAATTAAACTTAAAAGGAGCCCTAGATTTTTTGAAGGAGCATGCCACTTCCAGATAAATAGGGGAATGATATGATATTCCTCTAGTGCCCACCCACTGTCTATAATTTGTGAGGGAAGTAAGCAGATATTCATGAATGAGATACTTGTCTAGCCTCCTCCGTAGAGCTGCATCTCCAATCCTTCTGTTGTGCCAGGTTGGCAGCTTCTTATTCATAGGGACATCAATAAGACCATGTTCCTCCAAGAGGATGTCGAGCTAATCAGAGAGTGGATCCAATTGCGAGTAGTGTCCCTAGAATTCTTCATGTCCAACGGAGAAATTAAGATATCCCCATAGAATAGTGGATTGGTCTATCAAGGGATTCTCAAGGAGCTGCTGCCAGAAATCCAATATACTGTGATTGGGTGTAGAAATGTTCATAATACAAAGATTTCTGCCCAACTCAGCTAAGAATATATTGATACCCAAGAAACCCTGACCTCCCTAAGGCAATGTAACCTTGATGGTTCAAGGGCTTATCCTGAGAGCTAGACTCCCAAATCTCCCATCAACATTTAGGGCTTGAAAGTGCCACACTCCCCAGATCTCCCATCAACATCTAGGGCTTGAAGGTGCCACACTGGCATGATAGTTAGAAGGGTCCTCACAATAATCTCAAATCTACGTAGGGTTTCTTGAAGAAAAATAATGGCACAAGGATCATAGCTCAAGAGTCTCTTCAGGGCTAATTTTTTAGACAGAATAGCTAATACGCTACATTTGAAGGAGAGCCACTTCATGGGGGAACATTGCTAAGGGTATCCAGTGCTCTAAGTACCCTTTTAATGATGTTCTATCTGCCATGAGCTACATCATACCTAACAATCTTAATAGCTTTGGACATCTTGGAAGGCCTCCCCCAAGTGGATTTATTCTCATCATTAGAGTGTGTGATACCCAATCCAAGCGAGTTAGGGATTGCTTGGTGGCAACAAAAGAGGTTGTACGAATGTGAACCCAAAGAAGATGGGGAAATAGGATCGTGCTGGAGCCCTTGTCCAAGGAAAGCTAGCGTGGTGGTGGAAAAGATAGGCAATTGGTTATCAAGTGCATAAGTAATGGGAGAGGTAACCAAACAAGGTGAAGATGCAGATGATGCGAATGAGGAAAAATATTGATTAAAATTCAGTGCAGAGGATAAGGGAGAAGAAACTATACCTAATGTAGGAGCAGCCTTTGCAATAGACCAGGATCTAGTCATAGTAGGGGAGATTGGCAGCATTTGGGAAGCACTCGATGGATGAACAATGACCCCAGCCACATCCCTTGGACTATCTTGACCTATGGGCTGCTCATCCATAATGGAGGCTTCTATCTAGCAATGTTTGGCTCCCTTTGTAGTAGCTAGAGTAGTAGGCATGAGCAGTGGACATTCCTTGAAAGGATTTCCAACCTTATGGCATCGTCTACACCTGAATGTAACGCCTTCGTAATCAAGATTTTGTCAACGAGAGAAATGCCTCTAATGTAGGGTAATATTTTCCACTAGGAATTCTTTGGTGTCCAAATGAACCAAGATGTGAGCCATAGTCATATTCCCTAACGTTTCAGAGGACTGATCATGTTCGAAATGCGTACCTAGTGCGTTGCCTATGTGCTTAAAAATGACTGCAGTCCAGTATTGCATCGGACCCAAATCGGCCCCACTCCCATCTGTTCCCTCTCAGGATCAAATCAGGGATCCCATCCTTTCAATAGAACATGGGTTAATTCGATATGCTAGAATCTAGAGAGTATCCAACCTGTGTACTCTTCCCTATGGAAATGAAGGGAAAACCATCCTCATGCAAGCACCGGAATGGTGGGTAGTTCTTTGAGTAAAGAACCCCAAATCTCCGAGGTCCAGAGGCGAAATCTCCCAATAGTATAGTTCCACCTTCGAACTCAGCCCACCAAGACCTTCTTGGTTGTATCAATGACTTCCCCCATCAAGAGGTCTTCGCCCAAGGATAGGTTGATGTCCCTGTCGACAACTTTTAAGCACCTTCCTTTCTTTAGCTTGTCAGTTCTTCCAGCTGTCAGATAATCCCAAAGATGTCCACGTATGCCCTAGTTAACCATCTATGGGGCGAATGGGATCGATATAGGGTTTGGGACTATGGAGTTGAAGCATCAAGAATGGATAGGGGTGCTAGGAGATGGACCACCACGGTTAAGGGTGCTACCAAATACTGCAGGGATAGGGTAGCTAGCAGTCCTAGGAGGGGCGATGCTAGAGGAGGAAGGGTTGTAGGGCGAGGCAAAGATGTGGGGTAGATGGGGTTGTGACATGCCAAAAGTTGGTGATGGTTGTAGGCATGTACTGAGGGGATCCAAGGTAGTCGGTGAATGTGGTGGGCAGTCGAAGCCAGAGGCATCTTCAATGTTGATAGAGGGCGGAGGATGGGGCACAACTAGCCCATGTTGGTCCAGTGTAGAGCTAAGAGCTGATAGAGGTCGTAGAGATGCGTCAAAGGGACCAAAACCTGACATGGTGTGATGGCGAGACCAAATGACCTCATGGGTGTTGGGGTCCTTGGTATGTTCTACCTCGTCCAGGTCCATTGAAACTGACAAGAAAACAATTGATGGTGGTTATGGATTGCGAGGAAGGCGGGAGGAGCACAGGAATGGAAAATTCGAAAGAGCCCACAGGAAGGAGGTAAGGTTGGAAGGATTCTGGCGAGCAGTGGACGTTAACCCTAACCGTCAAGTGCCTAGAAGCAGTGCCACAGTAACTCCATTATCGCCAACCATCATAGCTCCACTAGGGTTCCTTTTCCTCTACATTTTCTACCATTTTCAAAACAATTATTTGTTTGTGTTCTTGTTTATATTTTTGTTTGTAATAATTTATAAAGATATAAGCGTTAGGTGGTTTCAAATTTTAGCTATTTCATCAAGTGTATTCTAGTATAATACTATATTCCAACTTTGTTTATCAAATAGTATTTTTTTAAGAACCTAGCATGTCATATTTGGCCATGATATAATTATTTACTATTTTCGTATTACAGTGACATGATCAATGGACATAGGGTGCTTGTAAGAGATTAATTTCATACATGAGATACATTTTGGGTCTGTTTGGCTACACCAAACTTTATTTGTAAGATATTCAATAACTGTTCAGTTACACCAAACTTTGTGTATAAGATCTCCTATAAAGAGAGTTACTTTACTTCATTGTTACTCTAGAATGAAGTCTTTTCTCTTAACCTCTCATTAATTATATCAGTATTAACTATTTAACATGTTCTTTAATTTGTTTAAACCATCAACAAATTGTTGTTGTAGTTTGTGCATTTTAGTGGGAAGATACCATTTGGTTTGAATGCTTTATATAGTTTATTTTTTACACAAATGTTCTTATGAACAATATTTATATGGATGTCACGGTTTGTTAAAAGTGACGACTCATAAGTAGTGAGCACCTTATTCACATCCACCTACTCGTTCTTTAAACTTTATATTGAATCACAATGCAGGAAATTCTAGGGATGCTCCTCTCTTAGTGCTCTGTTCTGATTACAGAAAGAAGAGGGATCTTGGCAATGATACAAAATTCCATGTTCCGAGGGGCTGCAAGGATTTTTTACATGCACTTTTAGGATATACGACTGGTTTGATTGTTGCTCTTGCTACATGAATCTTGACACGATTACCATAGCCTGCACTTCTGTATTTCATATTGATTAGCATCATGCACTTTAAACTGGATAACTTGCAAGTTAAAAATATATTTTTTTGGCATCTTCATTGTGTTATGGTATTCCTCTGTTACAAACTAGAACGTTATCATGTAATTGTCTACTTTGACAATATGAATGAACATGCATATATTCCATTTGAGAATATCTTATTAGGAACCTTTTTTAATTTTTTGTTGTCAGTTCACTCACTTATTTCTTCCATTTTCTTTTTAGTACCCTTATACGAAATGGCATTTTTTAATTTTTGGAATGGGTTATAGTTGTTAGGAAGTATTCAATAGTTTAGAGAATTCCTTCTTTCATTTATGAATGTAGTTGTTTACCTTTGGACACATACTAATAGAAATAGTATTATGTCTCCAATTAAGAGATTTTTGGAATTTCCTTGCACTATATTATAATCATTATTTTGGCCTATAATCAAAATGAATGAGTATGTCTTCCATACTTTTCCAGGGTTCTAACATTAGAAAATACTCTGACTGCATTTGGTTTCATGTATAAAATGTATTTTTCCATTAGATGTTACATGGTATTTCTGATTCTCACCTCTAGTATTGTGGTCGTCTGGATTCAATGAGTTTACACCATATTCTATTTTTAGAGAATTGAGTTGTTTGGATATTTCTAATATTGTGTAATTTTAGTGATGAATGGACTGATAAGTTTGACCTGAGTAATGGTACAATACTTTTGTTTAAGGTCCATTTTTGTCAATTTAACTTCGTCCTATTACCATTGAATAATTAGAGCCTTCAAGGTCATGCACATTCGATCGAGAAGACCAATAATACCCACAAATGGTTGTTTCTCATTGAAAAATTGAACACACAATGAGGGGAATTAGAAAGATTGACCCTGATTGTTTTACAATGGTCCACTATAAGTAACGTCTTAGAGTCTATTTATGAAATATAATGCCCAGGAATTGATACAAAAACACAACGCTTCATAATGGTGCTTGTATCACCATCAAACCCTAAACCCCATAAGCTAAGTGGTTAGAGCAGTGATATCTTGTTTATGACTAGCTTGAGAAAAAATTCTCTTGCTGCTATCAAGATCATTTTGACTTATATCATCGATCATTCAAGGGTGCACCTTTTCGAAGCACCAAAATTGTCCTTCAGCGTTGACCTCATGTGGATTTTTCAAAGGTTCGTTGTCTACATTTCCTTTTAAAAATATAGTGCATGAATTATTTTCCACATGTTCATGAAGAAGAGAACACCTTTGCATTTGATGTGATCCAACGAGAAATTTTTTATTTGGTCAAGATTGTATTCTTCATCAATTATTTTCTTGACGTCGTTTTCATTCTCGGCACTATATTTTTATATGTCATTGAGGGTTTCTTCATAGGTTTCATCAATCTTCTAGGTTGTCCTACTTTGTTATTGTCAACAATAGAGCCATCTAGAGGTGGAAATGGATTTCTATGACTGGAAGCTTCAGTAATTGTTTGTTTATGACATACCCTTTGTTCATCTACCAAGGAATATCTAGCACATATGTCAATAAATTTTTCTTCCAGATGAGTATTGATAGTAAAAGGAAGAGACTTCCCTATCCCATCATGCTTGAGGAATAAATTCAGAATGTAGGCATAAAAAGTAACAGGACTATCACATTCCATGATATAGTACCTTTGAGGATTGAACTATAATATTAGCTATTTCTTCACTGAGATAATCATAGTGGTCACATTATTACTTTGTTGGCTTCGAAAAACATTTTGAGTTTATTGACCTCAAACTATAGGAAACCATTATTACTTCCATTTCTTTCTTACATGATCATGATTAACATCAAAGTGCAATGTGGGGGTTACATTACTCCTCAAACTCACAATGAAATGTTGAGATGCCAAGTATATTACCATGAAAGTCTACAACTCCCTTAATTTCAGTGTCTATGAAAATAGGATTAGTTTTATTGAACTATATTTCTGTGACCTCAAAAGTGTTTTCAGGATTTAAATTATCGGCAAGGGAAGCATGATATTCATCATCATTTTCATATGGTTGATCTTTTGGGGTAGAAACATGGTTTCTACCTACCTAGAACTGCATATGGATTGTATCATTGGTGGAAATATTAAAAAATTCTTCATTTCCTCTGTTTATCACTTTGTCATGTGGGAAATCATGATTGGCATCCTCACAATGGTGAAAATTATTATCATGCTACTTGTTTTCATGCAAATCATTCATAGAATCCAGGACATATACATCAACACATAGTTGTTCTTTGATGAGGATGGGGTTTAATGCGAGGCCAGGTTGGTCACAAGTAGCCTCTCCATGAAGAACTAATCTTGTGAATTTGGCGGGTCTTTTTAAGTGATATTGTTATCATCTTAAAGAGAGGTGGAAACTTATTCTTCTTTTACATCTACCACAAGGTCTTGAAAGGTAATTTCATATCATTGGAACCTAGGTCCCCAATGCTTGAGAAAGCCCTCAATTAGACTAGAAATAGAAGATATTCCCTTTAGAGTACCGGATTTAACCCAACCTTTTGTTTTTCCTCGACAAAGTATAGAATTAACCTCATGCATAATGTATATATATTGTTTTGAGAAGAGTATACATATTCTTTTCAATCCATGTCCTTTCCTTGTAGGACGTTGAGAGGGGTATATAGATTCTTCTCAATGGAAAACTAATTCCTTTGTAATATCATAGTGCAAGGATTGGTAGGGGATCTATATTCAAAAGAAGGCTTGAAGATAATATCCATTATGAAATCAACCAATGGTAGGCTTACTTAAAAGATGAAATTTAAAAACATTTTACTTCTTAATTCTCACTAAAAAATAATTTTCAATTACAAAGACTAAGCACAGATAATATTGTGTGACTAGTCTTTGAGCTTGGGTAAGCTAGATGGTACCCAGTCAAACGTGATCAATGATGATGGTAAGTTTTGGGATTAGACAGATTCTAGTGTGAATTCTATAATTCTACCTAGTACTTTGTAAATCCAAACATTTTGTATAGGTTTACAAAGAATTCATCACAAGAGCAATCCTTTAGAACCAACTTAAACAAAGGTGTTATAAAGTTTATACCCGAGCCCAATGATTCCAATGTGACTATGAGCTAGAATCCTATCACTCTATTGAATGTCGCATGTATTAGTCTTACCAAAGCTCAATGCTCATAATCAAGCATATTCTCATGATTATTGTCAAACTTGGGTAGACTTGTTTCATCAAATCGCAATTCGTCATCTCCAATATTATTGCAGTCTGTGAAGGCATGGAATGTTTGAGCCATTATGGCCATAACATCCTTGTCATCAAAACCAGCTTTGAAAAAAATTACGCGATAGCATGTTATCCCTTTATTCTACCTCTTGCATTTGAGCCAATTTCTCTAAAGTCTTTTAAGATATTATTCACCAAGACCTAACCTTGTGTCTCTCTTAAAGAGTGTAAACTAAAGTTAATCCTTTTCCAATCAAGTTGGAAAATAGAGTCCAATGTATGTCTGATATCTCATAGGGTCAAGCAAGGTGTCATTAATCTAGATTCATCTACACAAACCATATCCAAATAATATTTTAACTGGGATAAAACTCATTGTTCTAGATTGGAGTCAATTGATAATGTGTTATAGATTACTTAGGAATTTTATACAAGGCCCTTAGCTCTAAACTTTCAATGAGTGAAAACATATTGCTACAGGTAGAGCTCACAGAAGATGTCATATTTACTTAAAACACAAGGGTGGGTTTGGGTCAAGTCAAGCCATATTTTTTAATTCCTATGAATTCCTTTTCTTTTCAAGAAACGCATGAGGAAAATGGGATATGCTTATGCAAATGTGGGAAAATAATTTTGGTAAATGGATTTATAAGCTGAAGACCTTAGCAACATGGTTTCAGATCTGTGCTAAGTGTTGGCTTCTATGCATGTTATTCTTTATTTTGGGTTCCCTTGGTTGCTTCTTTGTGCCAATTTTGACAGGGGGATGGGTTTCAACTTTTAAAATATTTAGGAACCTTTAATATAGACAGAGGGAATGGAGTGGCTTTGGTATTCCCAAAACATCTGTAGAACTGTGGTTCTGTGTACCTTTAATGTATTTGATGACCACTGTAAATTTTTGCAAGAAGGAAATCCAGTTGAAATGACGTCTTTGGTGCACCTTGGATTGGATTTGAAGGAATTAGAAAGACTTATGATATAAAAGGATAATTGTCTCTTGTCCGAACAATTTAAGTTATTGATGTTATGCATAACAATTGTTGTTATATTCGATATTCAACCAACATGCCATGCTCTTTTTGTTTCTCAATGTATATTCATGTATTAATTCAACTGTTTTCAAAATATTTTATGTGATCAATGATATGCAGCGGCACTTTCGTAGGTGCCTCAGATCCTAAAAGTATAAACTTGGATACACAAGAGTTTATATATAAAAGTGAAGATATGACAGGAAATAAATTTTGTCATGCTCTAATAACCAACTAGGGTTTTGGTGTCAAACCTTTTGAAAATATAGACTAATGGTTCTTATGCGTATTTATATTCCTGTACCATGATAGTTCCAATAGAATTTGATTTAGGCAACTTCCAAGGAAGCCATTAAGGTAACTTTTACATGTGTTAGGTACAACTACAGACTATTTTATCACACTTTTTTTTGATGCTCTTTCTTTTTCACTAAGGATTAATGAGGATCACTATTTCATTGATAGATTTGTGCACAAATATTAATGATTAAATAGGTTAGTTTAATGATACCACAATTGTGCATATTTGTTGTGATTACCCTTTTGTTCCCAAAATTGGTAGATCTCACCAAAATCATCCTACACCTTATCAATCTTTCCACTTTATTTTCGCCAACAAACAATTCCCTATCTAATGCATAAGGTTTATGGTGGGCCACCCCATCTTTAATGACGTGAATTTGTGTCATACATTATGAAAATTGTGTTTCGTGTGTCACTTTAGTATAGGTGACATATCTGTCAGAGGTTGACTGCAACTAGGAAAATCCATTTTGGGATCTTGTGAATTGATGTGAGATATTATAGGAAAGGTCCTGAAAGGCTTGCTTTGGTTCTGTTGTTAAAATGTTAGGTCATTAAAGTAATGGTCAAATTTTGAAATTAGTCTACATGAAACAATTGTGTGTGGTGTAATTTGAGGGTCTCTAAAATGACAAGTTGATAAGAGGAAAAACTTGGCTACATATGTAGTGAGAGAGAGATTATATGAAGTGAAAGGTTATTGGGCAAATAAAGATTCATAGGAATTGGAGTGTTTCGTGTTAAAAGCTCTATTATGTGTTTATGTGCTTCAAAATCCATTTTCTTTTTCTGTCTTTGTAATAAAATTGTCAATATCTCATTTCATAGTATTTTTGTCTTATTGAATGATCTATGTGATCTAGTTTCAGTGATAACATGATGCTAATTTGCTTCAATTTTTACCTAGCATCAGAGCTGAAGCATGTGTTTTTGGAAAGAAAAGGATGGGTAGCTTTGAAATATCTAAATTGAGAGAAACACGAATCACGAGTTAATTCATAGTGACCCTATCAAAACAAAATCACATTGAGTAGCAATCTACTTAAGCATCTCTTCCATATGAGCCCTAGAACTCTTGTTTCTAGGAAAAAGAAAACTGTAAAAAATAACAGTTTCTAGGAATCTATTGAAACTGACTCTCTAGCAATCCCTAGTCAATATAAAGACCTAGATACACCTGTCATCAAATATAGACCCTGAGATATATTGACTTCTCAACAAATTATGAATATCAACAATAGATTTTATTGAAGGTTGAATATGCTATATGAATGTATTGTACTTCTGGAAAACTAAAGCCCATACATCATCAAGATGTACCCTGACTATCATACATAATCATACTAATAGTAACATATTCTGACTTCCCAGGATATCAAAGAAACCTCTTTAATATTCTATACAGTTTTAGACATATGGAAAATACTTTGAAAACCTTGGTAGCTTTGCTTAAGCTATTAAGCAAGCCTTCAAACTTTTGATCAACAAGTTTTCCATCTTTCATCTTCTTCCACATGCATCTTGTCATATGAGTTATCAATACTATAAATCAGCTATACAAAGTTTTGAAAAATCTCACTCAAAGACAAACCATAGGCACCACCAAGAACATCAACTGTCAATCTTGATGTGCATTGTACTACCCTGAAATCGTTATTTCCCAATTTTTTATGTAGTAGTACTGAATCGTATATAGTGATCTCAATGTTAATACTTTCACAATTCTCAGCCTTTGAAAAATGCATACAACACATACTCACAATAAATGTAACTATAAAAAAGTATTTTCAATAGAATATCTGGAGAAGTAATTGAAGTGAACTTTCGAGCTATTGCTTTAGATACAATGACTTGATATTTCAATCTCTAGAAGGGATATAGAAGTATTCAATAGTAGTAAGCCACCAATCAATTATGGATTAATAAGTGAACAAGGTAATCATCATAGTGTTCCAAAGGTGATCTTCACAAGATGAAAAGATTAGGACATACTACCTCAAAATATATTCTTCAGATTTGAGCCATAGAGGTATTTCAACTAATAAATTTAGAACTTCAAAGATTGACACAATTTGAGGGTGTGATCAACTTGAGCCCCATATGATGCTTTTTTCATTTATATTCATCCTCAGGATTGTGGCATTTATATGTATATCATATACCAGCAGATATAGGGTTTACTGTGCTAAATACTTAACATTGTCAATGTTACTTCTATGCAAGGTTCTTGTCAATTTATAACCAAAATCTAAGGAGATATATCATAGATACTGATTTCAGGGCACTGAGATAAGGTTGTATTATAGGAGAAAGCTATCTCCGTCTAGATTATAGTTCAGACTACTTCAAATAATAATCACAGGTGGAAGCTTGATTAGTATGAAGTTAATGAACTTTCAATTATGTTATACTACGAGGTTACAATAGTACAAATATGTTATAGATGAGAATTGTAGTCACTATAATGGGATTTGCAGAGTACCAATTTGCATGTATCATATCTTATCCATTGTATCATGGCCAATATGGAGTTTGAACAAACTATTTTACATATCAAGGTGTTGTGTAGACATAATGAGTCATTATCATGTGACTGGGGAGATTTGTAGTGATTCTTGTGAACAACAGGTGTGCCAGAATTTATAGAATGCAAATCATAAAATGTGATTCATAGAAACAATGCAGGTTGAGGATATTAAAGGGATGAGACACTTCTATAATAATGAACCGAGATAATGCCAATTATTGTGAGGGTTCGATGGCAAACAATTACAACCTTCTTTCTTTGCTCTTGGACCCCTACCTGACTGTGGCCTTCCTCTAAACACCTGTTTTCGAATTTTCTCATGGTTTGGACTATTATTCAAACAAAATATAAGAGTCACAGTATCCCATCCAAGAGATCCAAGACCTACGGCCTCCTGCTAGCATTTTAGGCTCCTATCCAAGGCTGTCAAGGCCTACGACCGACTTGTAACACAAAGCTAAGGCTGTGGCCTACTGTAGGAGAGAAAAATCCAACTATGACACGCCAAAATATCATGTATTAGTCCCTCTTGGATTCATCTTCCTCCTTGTTATAGTTTTTACCTATGAGAGATTACAAAGCAGTCCCAAACACATGGAAGAGTGTTTGACCTAGCTGCAGTCTAACCTAGGCATATGTGGCCTAGGGAGAAGGATTTTACACCCTCCAAACTACTTACCATTAAGTTGTTGTAGCAACCCTCTTTCCATGGCTTGTAATAGAGATGCAACACACCAAATGGCACAGAACAAAACCCAATGAGCATACCTCTGACTACGGACCTATCCAACAAGAAACTCACTCTCATAATCAAGAGTTAAACTTCCTAGAAAATCCTCTAGCATCCGCCCATGGTACCTTAGACCTATGAGTCTCTCCCAAGGAAACTGCACCCTAAATAGAGATAAAGATCTTCATAAACTTGACTCTTGACAGCTATGTCCTTTCCTTAGATTTCTACCTTTTTCGGAGGTGTGGATGATGCACCTGGATTTGTAAAAATGTGGTGAAAGGAGACCTCTATATATAAAATTTGATGGGAGATCATGGGAAGTGACCATTAGGCTTGATGAGTTGACATAAGGATGAGGCTGACCTTATAAATTTACTTGAGAGAACATAAATTTGAAAACCCATTTTCCTTATCCAAATTTGGCAATATTTAGATCGATTTTGGTCTTACCGAAGAAAGGAATTTAATGTTTCAATAATATCTCCCATAGGAGTTGTCCAATGTGGAATTTGGCCATATTTGCCAATTTTAACAAACCAACATGATGGAGTCTAGCTAGATTAACCCTCCAGTCGTGCAAGGAAATTTTGGGTTGAGAGACTTACCTTTTATAGGACCTAGTTCATTCTAACAAACAAGAAATGCTTGAGAATCAGTGGCCTTTGTCATTTTCAAATGCTGCAATGGATCATGAGTCCTCCGAAAATGTTCTCAATCCAACTGTTACAAAAATAACAAAAAATTATCTGTGGTCATTTCATAGAGATTGCTTTCCTTTAGAAACAGAGAGGGATTGTTTTTACAATACCTTCTTTTGTTTGTGGCGTGTAAGTAGATCATGAGAGTAATATAGAATAGGAAAACTAGTTGGTCAACTTGTGAAAAAGGTGAGTAACTACTTGGACGTCAACTTCTAACCCTGCCACATTCTTCTAAGAACATTGGATCCAGAAATCTCCATGGCTACAACTACATTGATTATGTCATAGAAGTTGGAAGAACCAGAGATGCCATGGATGTGTAACTGTTAACATTCTGAAGATGATAGCACTTGTGTCTTTCAAGGTCGATTACCAATCATAGTCCAAACAACAAATTTTACCACTAATATAGTTCCTCAGTCATGGATATCAATCAAGCCTAGTTAGCCTTACTTGCTTGGTAAGGAGATGAGGTTTGATCATTTCCATCCAATTTTCCCCAAACAAAGTTATTATGTCAGTTTAAATTATTCATTAATTTCCCCTTTTACAAGAAAACATTTGGAAAAAAAAGGATTTCACACCTGGGAGTGTTTTGTAGGATAGAGGGAAATGTGAGTGGGTATCCTAGTAGTAGTTGCATTGGTCTTATCATCATTACACCACTTTTCATATGGGTCTTCACAACAGACAATCACCATTACACTTTGTTGATTTATAAGCAATGATTTGGCTGAATGACTTAGTGCAAAGTCACTATGATATATGCAGTTTATAGATCAAGAAATGGCAAAAGATTTGCCTTGTATGGATCATACTAGAATAATTTAATTGTTTCAAAGATATGGGAATGACGACCTTATATTTTTTGACCTATCAGAGATAGCAGAACAATTCCAACAAAAGAAATTACACATTATATATGATAAGTGGGATCACCCATGACAAACTTTACTTCAACCTAATCTAGGTTAATTCGAGGGGCCTGCTCTCATAATTACTTTTGAAGAGACTTTTCTAAGCATGGAGGAAATATGCATTCTCCATATTAATACTCCATGGAAACTTCGAGGTCAAAACCTTAGCTATGGTTCAGGCTTACTGAGTTGTTACCTACTATGTGACCTTCCATTGATAGTTTCTAATGGATTTCTTTATCTATTTGATCCTTTAGGTTTGGTCCTTAATACATCTTTGAACCCTGGACATTTTATACCTTCAAGATCACCAAGTGCAAAAGTGTATTATTTACGAGGTACCAATTTTCTTGGGAGGTTCCAAGATCAATTTCTTCCACTTTTTGTTAGCAATAATCTTTCTTGGCGCTCATCTGATTCTATAATTATTTGTATGCCTTTTAAGTCTAACTCTACAAAATACATTGTTGAAAGTAGTGATTAGAGAATCAAATTATTATTTAACAAATTTAAAGATCATGGTTTTTTTGTAATGTTGGTTTTTATGTCAGTTGAATAGGTGTTATTGTCAACTTGGGAAACAAGATTATCATTTCCATGCCACAAACATGTTGTCTCTGTGGGTCCCACATTTTCCATTCTAAGGAGTTTATTTCTTGAGAAAAAAATTGGAGAAAATTTAAAATATCAAATCTATTTAGTAACTCAAGTGTTGCGACAAATTGCATACTATAGGTGTATGCATCATTGAATACGGGAACAAAATTACTAACAAATGGCTTGTTGCCATTACCCTTGGCTTCAGACAGACAAGTTTGGCATTGGATAAGAGGTATATTTCTTACAACTTGGCCCAAATTGCTGGTGTTCCTACAAATGTGTCCCAGAATGCAAAAACTACGAGGTTTTGTTTAGATAATTACATCTTACCCCCCCTTCCATTGAATTTTTCGGTCAACATGCTAGTGACAATCATTGTATGTTTTCTTATATGCCACAATTTGGGATGATAACTATTTGAAAATGAAGCCTTCGCAACTTCTTTAGGAAATAAACATGACACACACAATCAACTTTTGCCTCTTGGAATAAGGAATTGATGGCTTTTGTTCATGATTCCTATGTGGAATTAATGTTGGAATTTCAAAGACTTAGAAAGGATCCTTTAAATTCACCTGTGGACTTATTAGTTGCTCAAGTTGTGAGTGGGATCTTGCAGACCTCTACTGATAAAGTTTATTCATTTTGGCCACGGGAAGCCTAAAAGACTATCTCCTAATCAACTTCCATCTATTGAAGGTTTTAAGAGTACTTTGAAAATTCTAGATGTTGAGTGGCAATGTCTGACAAAGGGAGTTATAAGGCCTTTTTACTCACGTCTTGTTGAAGTACTTGTTTGGAAAAAATGTTGTTGTTTGCTTCTGTTTGTGCTATGTGCAAATCTAACACGTTTTATATTTTCTTCACCTTCCAATGTTGTTATTGACAACATGCTTCTATTTTCGCTCGAAGAAATCTACCATGCAGTAGATTTTTTTTCACTGCAATGTGGTTGTTCACAATATTGTTTTGTTTGTGCTAGAAGTAAATATTACCATCTGCTAGATTTCTTTTATTTAGAAATGTTATAATGTGCTTGTGTTTGTGCTAGAAGGAAATCTAGCATACATTAGATTCCTTTCACCCTTCTATGAGTTTATTGACAATGTCGTTGTATATGCATTAGAAGGAAATCCAGTGTGCACTAGATTTCTTTCGCATTGCAATGTTGTTGTTTGTAATTAAATTATTTGTGCTAGAAGAAAATCTAGTATGCATCACATTTCCATCACCTTACAATGATGTTATTGGCAATGTGCTTGTGATTGTGCTAAAAGGAAATATAGTATGTGCTAGAGTTCTTTTGCCCTAGAATGTTGTTGGTAATATGTTTATGTTCTTTTTATAAAAAAATCTAGCATGCGCTACATTCTTTAGCCCTACAATGTTATGTGTTTGTGTTTGTGCTAGAAGGAAATTTATCACACACCAGATTTCTTTTGTCTTGCAATGGTGTTTTTGGCTATGCTTGTTTGAGCTAGAATTAAATCTAATATGCGGTATGTTTCTTTCACCATACAATATTGTTATGTGCTTGTGTTTGCAAGAGAAGGAAATGTAGAATGTGTTAGATTTCATTCACCTTGCAACGTGGTTATTAGTGACATGTTTGTGTTTGAGATATAAGTACAAATAACATGTTAGGTCTAATTCACCTTGCTATATTGTTATTTGAAATATGCTTATTTTTGTGATAGAAGAAAATATAGCACGAGATAAATTTCTTTTACCCTACAATATTGATTTTGGCAATATGTTTGTGTATGGTGGAAGGAATTCTATCATGCGTTGGATTTCATTTGCCCTACGATGTTATTGTTGGCAATGTTATTGTGTTTATGCCAGAAGTAAATCAAGCGTATGCTAGATATCTTCCACCATGCGATGTTGTTTTTGACAATATGATTGTGTTTGTGCTAGAAGAAACTCTAGAATGTGTAAGATTTCTTTTCATTTACAATATTTTTGTGAGTAATATTCTTATGTTTATGTTATAAGGAAATTTAGTGTGTGGTGGATTTCGTTCACCTTAAATATTGTTATTGGAAATTTGCATGTGTTTGTGCTAGAAGGAAGTATATCATGTGCTAGATTTATTTGACCATGTAATGTTGCTTCTAGCAATATGCTTATGTTTGTAGTAGAAGGAATGATATTGATTGTTAGCTTTCATTTGAGGTGCAATGTTGTTGTTCAAAATGGGCTTCTACTTGTGATAGAAGGAAATCTAGCACACTATATTTCCTTCATAATGCAATTTTGTTATTAGAAATACGTTTGTTGTTATGCTAGAAGGAAGGTTACGATGTGTTAAATTTCCTTCCTCTTGCAGTTGAAAGTGTGTTTGTGTTTGTGATAGAAGTACATCTTGCATGCGTTAACTTTTTTTCACTATGAAAAATTATTGTTGGAAATGTGCTTGTATTTGTGTTAGAAGGAATTATAGAATGCACTAGATCTTTGTTCTTTTGCCAAAAGGAAAACTATCAGGATTTCACCCTCACCAAGGTTAGTGCCCTAATATCGTTCTTAGCAGTGCATTTGTGATTATGCAAGAAGGATACCTAGTGATTACTAACTTTCTTTTAGACACCATTAGACTTATGCAACTAATTATCTAGGAGTGACATTTTTTAAATAATCCCAACGGTTAAAGTTATAGCTTTTTATGTGCCCTTTTATTGAATTTGGAACAATTTATGAAGATCAATGATAGTGCAAAATAATCATATATAAATACATGTTATTGTTGGCACTACATTTGTGCTTGAGTTGGAAGGAAAGATAACTGTATAGCTTTCCTTTTGGCACAAATGCAATAATCCAATCATAATTATTTGATCCATGGAGAATAATGTGAGCTTTGTATAATTTGAAGTTTATGAATAAATGGCTTATTGAGGTATACTATATTTTCCTTCCAATGCAATTTCTTTGCTTTTAGAAGAAAAATGAGAATTATCTAGTATTTACAGTACCAAAGCTTTTATTTGGAAGAAAACCTCTAGTTTGGCTTTCGATTATCAAGTTCAAACTTCAAACATCTTCACTAAGTGAAATATAAATATAATTTCTCCTTCTCATGGGGATTTTAGACATCTTATGTAGCATAAATTTTGGAATTTATTATATTTTCCAAAGGACCATGTTTTGGTTCTTCAACTTCTACAAATTTCTTATGATCATTATTCATACACATGCATGAAGACTACAAGTATCATTTCTAAAGTTGAATAGGAACTTGGTGGTTTGATATGAGGTTATATTTTTCATTCTATGATACTATCTACATCTCTAACTACCTGGCCTTCATATATATATATATATATTTTGTAATTTGTATGTAAAGTAATTTTTGGTAGTAGGCACTAGATGGTGGGAAACAATGATTCATTACATACAATATGACTACCATACTATTTAAATTATTGCATCTACATTACTTTTTTCTAAGTTGTGTTTCTGCGAAAATATAAAGTCACATTTTACATGGTTCAACCTTTTAATCACAAGTTACGATTTAATTTTTGTCACATAGTTGATAAAAGCTACAATGAATAATATAATTTTGGAAAAAGGGGACTATGTTGATCTCCTTATTAATGATCAGGTGATTGGGCTAGGAAGGGTCGAATATGTAGTGTCTAGAACTTATTATGTTGGAGAAAGGGTTAATGCACGGTATGTTAAAATTTTGATAATTGGCATCACTCAACCACATTTGACTGATGAGGATGTTAATGAAGGCGTTATACATCCATGGAAGATCATAGATTTGAGACACAACATAGGTAAATCAAAATATTGAGGCATGTGTTAAATATTATTGATAGTATAGTAAATTTTTTGTTGAGTAAATATTAACCTTATTTACATTCGTTTATAGGTGCAAAATTTTCTTCTACATTTTCTATTGGAGACAAGGTAGATCTTCTACAACATGGATTGAAGTTGGGTGAGGGCTCCATATTCAATACAAAGCTTGGGCATAAAGTGCATAGAAATATGGTAAATAAAGGATGAATAGTGGTTAAAATTGAGAAGTTGTTAAAATATGATGCTCCTCTACCACATCCAACATGATTTGAGCATATATTAGGGGGTGCATTGGAATCTTACGAGATTTGGCCAAAATCATATTTGGAGCCTCACTGTCATGATCATGCCATAAATATTCCCCAAGATAGGGTTAGATTAATAGGTACAAAGTTTTCTCTTCCACATGAATTCATGGGAACAAGCATGTGCATTTCCAAAGGAATTCTAGTTAATGTATGCGAGGAGCACATTGTTGAGGGTGAAACACTAGGTGAAATGGAATTTGGTGGTTTTTTGGAAGAGATAGATGGAAATTGTGAGATATAAAGAGTTGGGCATAAGTCTATATACTGTTTGGTGAGATGTCCAATAAATAAGTTGGTGGAAAACAAAGGTGTGATATTAAGTGTGAAGGAAAGGTTCAAGGAGCAACCCAATGAAATGGTGATATGGGATGTTACAGAGGACACAAATCCCTTAAACAAATGGGATGGGTATCTTTGTAATGAAAAAGATAGAAAATCAATTGATATGCATGTAACAAGGCAATATAAAAGGATTAAATGAGTTATGGCTACAAAAAAAAATTGCAAAATGTCAAACAAAAATAGATGAAGCGAAAGAAATTCGACTTTTGGTAGTAGGTGTATGTTGTAGAAAAGATTGTCTTCAACATTTGGATAGGAAGGCCAATGTAGATACTAGGAGGGGTATGAGACAAATAAATAAAAATGGTATTAGGGAATTTGTATTGAATTCACTCATGTCAAACACAGTCATGTGAAAGAGCCATGGCCATGGCCTACCAACTATTGCTAGAAATGTAAAGGACATGAGATTTAATGTGAATATTATTTGTAAGAAAGCCCGGTATAAGATACATAAGATTCCTCAAAGCATATTCTCTAATTACCAACATTATTTCCAACATGGACAGATCAAAGCTATTCATGGTAACACCAACACATGCAAAGCACAAGCTCACACAAAGGAAGCCATAGAAATATTGCACAAAATTGTAATGGATAATTCAGAATTTTCACCAAACCAAACACATCAAGGTGAAGAAGATGGAACATATTCTCCTTTAAGATTGCTTCCTTCAACGGACACACAATTCCTTGTTAAAAGATATCAATGAGGCTCTTCAAAATCTCAATTACCCATCAATATCATAGTCAACAGTGAGCAAGATCTGGAATACGAAGTTTCGAGATGTGGCATTTTCAAAGAACACCGACCTCAGTAAATGCAGTGAATGTATTGTGTTGAAAGCACAAATGAATTCAGAAACTACAAAAGAGTTGGAAGAAAAGGCACGATGTAGGTTGAACAAACATAACAAGATTGTTGGGATGATGGCGCGGAGCTACCGTCGAGGGTTTGGCTAGCATAGCCGCAGGCGCGTTCTAGACCGCAGGAGGAACAGGCTACCGGACACATCGTCGTTCAGGTCCGGGGCTTCGAGTTTAGGCTTAGATACTCGCCGTAGGGGACTCAAGCTCACGAAAGTTTCGTCGACCGAACAACACAAGAACCGGTCAGGAGGAATCGGTGATCTGGAAGCCCGGGCATCCGACAGCTGACAGCGACGGCGGTTATCCACCAGTTGACCGGCATGGAGAATACCGAGGAAATGGAGCTGGTCAATTACTCAGTGGACCCACTCGAAGATTTCACCATTTTCGGAAACCCTAAACAGCTTCCTGCACATACTGCTCCAAGCCCCTCCGTTCAACAATCAAATCCTGTGGTTTACCTGCAAGAATCGCCCTAATCGCTCGCTTTGGAGGCTCCACCCCTCTCTCCAGGTACCACTCTCCTCATATCATCCTACCTGCCCGATGATTTCGCTATCAACTTCCCCTCTCCGCCCCACAGCATTGAACCCTCCGCTCCATTGATAACCCGGGCCGAGGATAATCCCTTTAACACTTCTATTGATATCACTCCTCTCGTCGATCCCACGAGGGTTCAGGTCGATCATCTCAATCCAGCTACCCATGCATTGATCCCCTCCGCAGCCGATCTATTAAGCCACACTCGGGATAGCGGGCAGCCGGGGCAAATCCCCTTGAGTACTGCGGATATCAGGCCCTCGGGCAGCTTCGGCACTCCAGCCATCCACCCCCATCCTGTTAAACCCTCAGTGGAGGCCGGGTCATCAAATCCGCTAGTGGATCACCCCACAGCTCCGCGTTCAAAAAAGACTAAGTGTATCAGAGAAATTGCAAAGGACATTTCGGTTTCATTCGGTGATCCTTCCAACTTTGAAGAGTCCATGGCACTGGCCCAAACGACCCTGGTAGGCCACGTGAGAGGACGAATTTTCACGGCAGAACGGTTGAAATCTTGGGTAAAAGAAATTTGGGGTGATTTGTTCTCGGAGTTGCCAGAGGTACAAAGGCATCCCAGAGGCTGGTTCTCTCTCCACTTCGCGAAAGAGGAGCATACGAACACCGTCCTGGCTCAGTACTGGCACATAGAATTGGCACCAGTACTTTTGAAAAGATGGAGCCCTCTTTTCGACCCGGAAAGGGAGCAGATCGGTGCAGGACCTATCTGGGTTCGTTTGCCTGGGCTACCTCTCCAATACTGGAAAGAGGAGGCATTCACCAAGATTGGAAATGCTCTTGGAACATATCTTGACCATGATCGATCATGGAAGGAGTCAAATGACCAGCTCATGGCCAGAATTTTGGTACATTTGGACACCAGGGAAGGTCTCGTGGGTAAAATGAACCTGAGATGGGGGAATTGCAGCCGTATGCAGATATTGGACTATGAAGGCGTACCCTTCAGATGCAACTACTGTCACCAAGTTGGTCATGTTTATAAGGATTGCCCATCAATCAACAGTCAGAACAGAGCAACTCATCATACACAACCGGACTCGGTTAGGGCATTCCCAACTTCGTCGCTTCCTCCAAGGAATTCTACTCCACCAACAACTCATTGTTTACAAAAGACCAGCATGGAGCCCCGGGGAACTTCTGGAAAAGTGACTGAGCTTTCTACTGGCCCGACTGCACCTCCTCTGACTCGGGCGCAGGCAGCGGCTGCAGCAGCAAAGGAAACGGGTAATATTACTATCTCCCATCCTATCTCATCTACCTCTCCTGTGTTCATTGATTCGATTGCATGCTCTATGGAACATTGTGATATCCCTCCTCCTCCCCCTACGATCTCACTTGCTCCACCTTCCCTGCCACTCTCCTCTACTCCACCCTCGCCCATATCACCTCGGTCAATTTCATCTTACCCCTACTCCCTTCGTCCTCGGGCCCCCTGCCTGGGGGCATCAGAATCCATTGCTGGACTGAGTATTGTCCCACTTGATGTTGGGCACCACTCCTCCCAGGGCCGTAAATCAAATCTCAATAAAGCCATCCGACATGCGGGCGCAAAAGTTGCTGCTGGGCATCAGGCCACCATTTCAGGGGTCCTTAGAGCGACGAACCCCCCCAAGGATGGGCCTCCATGAAGTTCATCTCCTTCAATTGTAGGGGGATGGCAAGCGCCCCAAAAAAGCTTGCACTAAAACGACTTTTTGAGGTCGAGAATCCGGATATCATCATGTTACAAGAAACCCTTGGACCAACAGAGCATTGCTCTCGCATTCTAGCCTCTGTAGGGGCTAAATGGCATTTCATAGCTATGGATGCCATGGGTAGATCGGGGGGTCTGGCGCTTGGTTTAAACCCTAGCTCGATTAAACTGGTATCATCCTAGGGCGGACAGGGATTCATAGGAGCAGACATCATCTCCAATGAACTTGGGCTTCCCCTCCGAATAATCAATATATACGGACCTTGTCAACAGAGGGAAGAATTCTGGAGAAAACTTCTCAGCTGCAATCTCCTATAGCTCAAGCATACCATCATCGAGGGAGACCTGAACTTCTCCCTGGGCTTTAATGAATCTTGGGGAGAGGCGGCCCAGATCGATCCCATTTCAAACTACATGAGACAACTATTGGATCAGCATGACTTCATTGATACCCCTGTTCAGAAGTTGCAGCCTACTTGGAGAAATAGAAGAATAGGGGAGGCAGCTTTGGCCAGAAGGCTGGATAGATTCCTCATGAAAGAACCCATGATTCACCGGCTGCACTCATACAAGCAGTGGGTAAGTACCGGAGGCATCTCAGATCACAATCCCATAGCATTGGAATTTTGAGGACCGGATTAGAAGCCCAAAGCGCCATATAAATTCAAGCATCTTTGGCTTCATGATCCCAGCTTCATCGCTCTGATCACATCTTTCTGGAGGGATCATCCCATTGATAGAGAATCTACAATGGCTAGGGGATTCGTTAAAAACCTTACAGAATTAAAACATTTAGTGATCAATTGGGCAAAAGAGAAAAAGAAGTCTGAAGACGAGCAGCTTATCAAGGTGGAGGATGAACTGAAGGACCTATTGGACGAGAGAAACCTGGGGTTCCTTACTCAGAATGACAAGGCCCGATTCGTGGATTTGGAAAATCAGAAGAATACTATACTTAAGGGTAGGGAGGAATCTATCAGACTCCGCAGCAGAGCTATTTGGCTGAAGGCTGGAGATGAGAACTCTAGATTTTTCCATAATTTTGCTAAAGGAAGAAAAGTGGCAAGTACCATTTAGAACCTCCCCCTCCCCGAGGGAGGTCAAGCTGATACCTTCAATAAGCTTTCCAACTTGGGCACCTCTCATTTCAGAACCTATACAAGAGCCCTGGGGGTGCAAATCTGGCAGAAATCATCAACGTGGCCACCAAATTCCCAAGATTTGTAGAAGACGAAGATTTAGAGGATCTGGAGGCTCCTGTCACCATGGCAGAATTGGAAAGCACCATTAAATGGTTCAAAAAGGAGAAGAGTCCGGGCCCGGATGGATGGACCATAGAATTTTACTCTGCATTTTTTGAACTTCTGGGAGGAGACATTCTCAAAGTTGTTGAGGAGAGCAGGTCTTCGGGAAGCATCTATCATGCCATAAACTCTACATTTATCGCCCTCATCCCTAAATCTAACATCCCTTCATCCTTCGATGACTTCCATCCCATATCTCTCTGTAATGTGCTCTACAAGATCATATCGAAGATCATAGCTAACAGGATTAAGCCCATACTCTCCAGGCATATATCACCTCAACAATTTGCCTTTCTCGAAAATTGACAGATTCATGAAGCCATTGGATCCGCTCAAGAAGTAATCCACTCCATCTGGACAAAACACCTCAAATGCATCTTGCTGAAAATTGATCTCTCCAAGGCCTTTGATCGTGCTAGTTGGCTGTACATCAAAATGATCCTCATTCAAGTCGGATTTCCTCACTCTCTAATAACCTGGATAATGGCATGCATCACCTCCCCCACCTTCAGTATATTGATCAATGGATCGGCCTCCCACTTCTTTCACTCTGAAAGAGGTCTCCGTCAGGGCTGCCCACTCTCGCCATTACTCTTTCTCTTGGTAATTGAAGCTCTTAGTAGGCTCCTGATTACTGCTAGCAGGGAGGGTTCTATCCGGGGCCTTAAAATATCAGACATCTGCTACCTTACTCATCTTCTATTTGTAGATGATGTCCTGATATTATTGGATGGAAGTATACAGGACACGACGGCATTCTCTCGCCTGCTCGACCTGTTCTCAAAAGCAACAGGGATGGAAGTAAACCGATCAAAATCCACCATCACCATGGTTGACACCTCTGTAAATGAATCACACGCTGCTAGAATGGCTTTTCCTTATGCCCTTCAGCCTCTAGATAGAGGGCTCAAATACCTAGGGTACTGGCTCAAACCAACAAGTCAGAGGATTGCTGATTGGGTATGGCTCGTGGCGAAGATCGAAAAAAGATTATCATGCTGGAGTCACAGGTACCTTTCAAGGGCATGGAGATTAATCCTAATAAAAGCTGTTCTGGAAGCTACCCCGGTATTTTGGATGGCCATGGCTTGGATTCCCTGAAACATATTTGCTAAACTTCAATAGTTATGCAATCGATATCTATGGGCAGGGAATCAAGATAAACGAATCTTCGCTTGGATCGGATGGAACAAGATTGCCTTGCCCAAGAAGTGGGGAGGTTGGGGGCTGAAGGATCTGCCGATATTTGCAAAAGCTCTGGCTGGTAAAATGGGATGGGCTCTCCTTACCTCCCACAGCCTATGGACCAACATAACTTTCCATAAGTATATATGGCCTCTCAGCATCTTGGACTGGGCTAGATTGCCATCATGGAACAAAGTAGGCATATCATCGATCTGGAAAGCTCTACTGCACTCCTTACCACTCATCAGGGATAACCTGGTCTAGCGCATCAGGGACGGTAACAGTGCAAGAATTGGGTTGGATCCTTGGTCCGGCAGTGGTGGCAGACATACACTCCCACATGATTTAATTGCTCACCTAACAACACAAAACATAAAGGTCATCTCGCAGATAGCAGACCCAGCTCAAACTGATATTTTTCACCAAGCATGGAAATCGGCAGATCAATTAAACATTCCGAGAAGATGGCACACAATATGGGATGAGTACAGAGATGCTTTAATGGAAGCACACATCCGCATCTCGGAGGGACCGGATGAACTGATATGGCATCGTGCAGAGCACGGGGTATACACTCCAAAGGAAGGTTATGTATATCTCATTGAACATCGAAAGCCTGGAGAAATCGTAAATTGGTGGCAAAATATATGGAAATGCACAGCCTCCCCCCGATCGAAATTATTTAGTTGGTGCATTCTAAGGCACAAAGTCCCCACGGGTGAACAGCTAGCGAAGAGAGCTATACACGGACCTACTTGGTGTGTGCTCTGCAAAGAGGCTTCGGAATCGACAGATCACATATTCATGAGATGCCGAGCAACATTAGACCTGTGGCGAAACCTCCGTGCGCATATAAATTACACAGGAGAATGGGAGGGACAGGACATCATTAATGCTTGGAATGAATGGGAAAAGAAAAACAAAGGGTCCAAAGTGATAAACCTTCCCATCATAATCAACTGGGCTATTTGGAAATCTAGAAATCGAGCCATCTTTGATGATAAGCCCATCCACTGGCCCCTACTTGAAGCTAGCATTGTTGCTGCCCTGAAGGAGCTGCCTGATCCTACCCCTCCGCCTTCTCGACAGCCTGCCCCGCCTCCACCCATCGATCCAAGCATGCCTTGGGCTTATTTTGACGGAGCTGCAAACCAACAAAGCTGCGGGGGTGGAATCATTCTCTATGTAACAGAGACCCATCATTATAACATCAAGGCTGGCCTGGGAGTTGGAACAAACAACTATGCTGAATTGATTACACTTCGACACCTTCTTCACTTTGCATTAAGACACCATTGCATAAACATCAACATTTATGGAGATTCTCAGATCATTGTTAATTGGATGAATGGCACAGCTATATGTCACATGCACTCTCTCAGCACTATTCTACAAGAAGCTCTCGATCTCAAGGCAGCTTTTAACCATATTTCTATCTCTCATATTTACAGGGAACACAATAAGGGTGCCGACAAACTTTCCAAGGAGGCAGCGCTGATGGAACGAGGACTATGGGAGATTACAGAGACTATTGGTCATCTGGAGCAAAAATATTATCATCGGCCTTACATAGATCCACGATACCCAACCCTGGATCAGCAAATAGATAACTAAATATATTTATGTTTTTTGACAGCTCTCTACAGACAATACTGCAATTTTTGGTTTTTTGTTAAGATGTACATCATATATAGAAAGAACTGATAAGCATGCCCTGCGAGGTAGTGCACAGACAGCTATTGAAGAACTCTGTATTTAACAGACTCATATGTAAAACTTCTCATTAATGAAATATATATTGATTTTTCCAGAGGAAAAAAAACATAACAAGATTGTTATGTGTGGAAGATAATGCTACTATGCCCACAAAATTATGTTAGAGCGGTTTCCAAAGGAGTATCTGAGCATTATCCATGACAATATGGATGAAAGAAAGACTTCAATCCCAAGGCTACGTGTCAAATCAAAATCTATCATAGGAACAAATTTAGGTTTTTCATTGATAGGTATGCTTACACATGGGCTTAACGGACCTTGAAGACCCACAAATTGATATGTATCTGATCTACCTTTTGAAAGTGGAAGTTCAAGAAACCCACTTACGAATGCATTACTTGACACCTCTATTTAATAAAAATGTCATGTGTACAAGGATGATTTTCTATCTCATGGAAGATCAAAAGGTAAAAATGTTGGTTTAAACCTCTTCCTCGACATTTGTTGTTATAGTTGGACAATGCAGCAAGTGATAATAAGAATAACTATCTTTTCATGTTTCTATCACTTTTAACTTCACTTGGTGTCTTCTTCACTATTGAGGGTGGGTTCTTGCATATGGGCCACACCTATTAATACATAGATGGAACTTACAGAAGAATGTCTTCCAACCTAAGAAGTAAAGATATATATTATTATCCTGAAATGATGGATACATATCGCATAATTGAAGAACATCGAGTGCTTCCACCTATACTTATTGACAAGGTCTATGACTTCAAAAGTTTCCTTAATGGATACACCAAGTAGGGAAAAAATGCACTAGTTAGACATCTTAGTGTCCAATATTTCCAATTTCTTGTACTCAATGATGTTTCAATACTAAGGTACAAAGAATCAATTAGAGATACTAAGTTGTCAGAACAGGTTGATTTATCGATATGATGAAGGTTGACCTATAATTCCCACAGGGAAGACATCTTTCTGAGCTTCCAAACAAAATGATGTCTATTTAAAAGAACTAAAGGAAAGTATAACATCCTACATAGAAATGTGGAAAGACACTATTGGGAATGAGGATTCACCAACTGTTACAGAGGAATGAGAAAATAAGTAGTGTATTGGGAAAGAGTTCTTGATACATTAGATGGAATCTATAATGATCATAGAGTAATAGATGGAAGTGATTCATCTTCTAAGGATTTATAGCCCAAAAAAAGGTAAATCATTGATGTTTATTGTAATGCACTCCATGTAATCTCAAGTATTATTGATGGAGATTTTGAAAATTCAATAGATGAACCAATATATGTTGGATCCAAATGAAACAAGCCAAATCCAACATTCAATCCGATGATTGATGTTGAGAAAGAAAGGATGTTGCTAGTTAGATCAGGAAATGAGGATGTAGGAGAGATGATTTGGATGGTAGAATCCATCTCAGGTGTCTTTAGGGATAATGAAATTGGAAATATTCATGTAAAGGTTGACTAGTAGAAGCCTATGTCAAGGAAATACAATGGAAATTTTTTAGAGCAATATTGGATACCAAATCGTGATGACACATAGCTTTCTTCTATGCTAGTTAACACCATAGTGTGGGAATGGATACCAAAGAAAGAACATTGCAAGAACAAATATCTTAAGATTAGGTTTATATGAATCATGAATGTAATTTTTTTTAAGGATCTATTAATATACATTCAGACACACTTTTCAATATTTGTTGGATATAAAATATTATCTTCATATTATTTTTTGAGTTTTATATTATATAGCATTTGAATGCAATGATGTGTTGATACAAATTACATGACATTACCATAAAATATTTAAGTTTCCATAAAATAGTTAAGTTTTTGAAGTTTTTTTAACAAATATGACTTTTCACCATATTAAATATGCATAATCAAATTCAATAATACACTTAAAAACATCTTCTAAAGTTGGTATATTAAACAACAATGGGGTACCTAATTAGTATTCTATTTAATATAAATAATTGAAACACTTAATGAATAGATGCTAGACACTTGTAAGAAAGTTTGAAGTGAGTTTTCCTTAATATTCCTTATTATAATTGATATAAATCAAATTTTCTATTTTTTTGCACTCTAATTTATATAAAAATAAATAAAAATTTGATCATTGAACAACACAACTAGACTTATAAAATATTTCCTCTTATAGATTTTGAAGTGGTGCCAACATTGTACTATTATAATAAATTTGTATTGAACTTAGAAAATATAGTTAGTGTCAATTTAGAATGGTCAATACTAGTAAGAAAAACAATATTAATATATTGTTAAAAAACTTTATAGGTATTTTTTTTTAAAATCTATTATTCATGAGTCAAATTTAATATATAAATATAAATATTAATGATAATAGAAGTAATGTAAGGAATCTAAGTTTTAGATGAATGTTAATATGTTCTTTTCAATACAATATCCTTAAACACTAAACATTTGTGATAAATAGTTTAGTCAATTTTCCCTCTTTCCTCTTGTATTTGAAAATAATCAAATTTTACTACTTTGTTACAATTCTAATTCGTGATTGATTTTAACCGTTAAAATGATTGGTAACTGAGTCGAGAGGCTCATTATACAACCTAGTATGGGGACATGTGTAAGTTTGTTTGTCTATTTGTGCCCCTTTAAAATAAAAATTAAGTTTTAAATCGAAAAAATAAAAAACTGAATATGTTGTAAAGTAATTAGAAGAAAAAAATGTGTGGATTAGATGTTTAAATGTTATACTTTTCAAAAATATTTCAGCTAGAGATTCAAATAAACTATTTGAAGATCTATGTTAACTACTTTATGTCAATATCAACTTCATATATATCTATATATATATAAAAAGCTAAGTTTTTATGGTTAAAATTTGTATTGTTGTTATGTATACTCTATTTAGCATTTAAAAATATAGTTTCAATAATGAAAAATAACACACTGTATTTTGCACTCTAAAAATGTTTACATGTGAAGAAATTTGATCCCTACATTCATACATATGATGGATCAATTTTGATATATATTGGACACATTACTATGATCATTTTTCATAAAATAATTTTATACTTAATATATATCTTGCATATTAATCTATTATTCATTAAGCCTCAATCAACTTAGTTTTTAACACAAAAGTACAAATAATGAATAAAAATACATTATGCTACTACTCGCATTCAACATTTAATTTGATCCTAAAAAAATACTTTCTCCTCAACTCTAAAATGGTGCAAACTTCCTACAATAGTATGAAATGATGATGGTGATAATGATGATTACCATTCACTAAGAAAAAATATGGTATATGAGAAGGCAAAAGGATACTACCCAAAATTATTTCACATTTTATTGGTATTCTCAAAAAGCATTAAAGAAGTGTTTCAAGCTCATCTTAATTTTGTTTAGTTAAAAGATCAAGAAGGTTGGTAGCGTCACGAATATTTTGAAATTTAAATCCAATATGAGTATAAACTCGATGATCTATGATATTTTTTAAATCTTCAATGATATTACTAGTGTTGCAAATGTGATAGACTTTTAAATTGTGCGAACATTGTCTTAGTAATAATTGTAACCTAACACATACATGATATTTACTATATCGGATTATAATTAAATGGGTTAATAATAGTAAAATTCACATCATTTGTTTCATAAAATAACCTTAACAAACTTATATTTTAATACAAACCATAAAAATATTAAAATAGATAATGTAAAGAATCTGATATTAAGATGTGAAAGATTTTCTTTTGCAACTTTATATGAATTTGTTTAATAAAGTTTATCATGATAATTATTTAAAAAAAAATGATGAATATCTACATTAAAATTAGTGAACTAAGTGAATTTCTAATTCCCCATTTTGAAATACTTAATCTAGTTAAAGTTATATATTCTAGATCCATTGAATACTTCCAAATTTAATGAAATATGTGTTACATGTGGATGCCTCTTTGATTGTGTTGGGTGTACTCCTAACGCAAGCCCGTGAAGGAGAAATGGACCATCCTATAGCCTTCAGAAGTTGGAAGCTATCGAAGGGCGAGAAAAATTATTCAATGACTGAGTGCGAAGGGTTGGCCATGGTGTATGTGTTGCAAAATTTTAGGCATTATCTGTTAGGAGGGCATTTCAAGATGTACATAGATCATTCTGCCTTAAAATACCTAGTCAACAAGACTGTGCTGGGGGGGGAGATCTACAGATGGTTTCTATTATTTCAGGAGTATGACTTTGAAGTCATTGTGAAGTCAGGGAGGTTAAATGTTGGACCTAACCATCTATCGCGAATTGAAACAAGAGAAGAACCCAATAATTTGGACGAAGGGTTTCCTTATGTGTAGCTCTTTGTGGTGTGCGTATTGAATGACCATTTTAGAGACATTATTGACTTCTTGACTACGGGGATGGCACCTGAAGGATATACAAGTCTCGAGAAGAAGCAATTAGTAGTGTGTGTGACATATTTTTCAGCTATTGCAGGACATTTACATAAAATGGGTGTGGATGAAATATTGTGAAGATATGTACCAGAATTTGAGCAGGCCAACATTCTCACTGAAGCTCATGGGAGACCTGCAAGAGGTCATTATGCAGGCAAGGCAACTGCACAGATGATTTTACGCATGGGTCTATGGTGGACAACATTGCATAAAGATGCCAAGGCATACTATAAGGCATGTGAGACCTATGAAAGAATTGGAAGATGATCGTGAAGAGATGAGCTACCACTACACCCTCAGGTATCATTGCAACCCTTTGAGAAGTGAGCGATTGATTTTGTGGGGGTAATTCAGCCCTGTGGAAAGAAAATGTGTATGCATTATATTATGACTATGACGAAATACCTAACCAGATGTGCAAAAGTAGAACCAGTTAAGGATTGTACACGAGCTACAGTAGAAAAGTTCTTGTTTTAGTGTGTTAACTAGGTTTGTATGCCCAAAAGTGTGTATGAGTGACAAAGGTACACACTTTCGAAATGAAGCAATCAACGTGTTGACTGAGGAATTCTAGGTCTACCATCAGAAGAGCACACCAAATCACCCGCAAGAAAATGGAACTATTAAAGCCTTTAATAAGATTTTAGAGACAACACTGACAAAGATCTGCAACACGCAACTGAATGACTAGAATGTATGTGTACCTGTTGTACTCTGGGCTTATGTGACAACTTGTAAGAAGCTGATAGGGCAAACATCATTCAGATTAGTATACAAGGTCGAAGTCGTAATGCCGATCAAATACATTGTGCCTAGTTTCTGCATTGCAGCTTTGATGAATATGGCAGATTGAGAGTCCTTGGAGGAATGGCTCGTGTAGCTCATGGAACTCGAAGAAGACAGATTTTGGCAAGATTCCATCAACAATTACAGAAGGAATGTCGAAAATCATGCCACGATCGACACATCAAACTTCGCACATTCCAGGTAAATGATCTTGTCTTGTTATATGATAGTATATTCACTAAATTTGTTGACAAATTCCATATGCATTGGTTAGGGCCATATATTGTCAAATAAATTACAGATGGAGGCGCAATTTAGCTCGCAAATATTAATGGGGAACCCTTCCTAGGAAGAGTGAATGGAAGCAGATTGAAGTTGTATACAGGGGATCTTGCACAATGACTATATGGTAGCAGGATAGTCTTAGTGCTCCAGGAAGTTGCAAGGGAGTGCGGGTCTATAAACTACATTGTCAAGCTTGATGGACAACACATCGAGTAGGCTGCATGGAGAGTGACAAAGATACAACTAGTGAAGTTGTGCCGAAAGGAAAGGTACTGCCTAGCCTAGTGGGAAATGATCGTTAGAATTACTATTCATGACTTTACATCTAGAGGATGATTAACTGGAGTGGGGTGGTGGAAATTAAGGTGAATATCATTTAATATATATCACCAAAACAACATTTATTATCTAAATTTGGGGGAACAATCGTATTTGAATTCAAAATCCCTTATAAATTTTGTGTGCCCATCCAACAGAGAACACATTATGCTCTAAGACTTGTTGTTGAATTTCGTTGTCTGTCGCCTATGAGCCACATGTTTTGGGATGATTCATTCAAAGCCCAATATTTTCCAAATTACCTGAGATAAATTGAAACCTTATTCTTGAGTAAATGTCTGCCACAAGCCCTGCAGAAATTGTTAGTTGTGGCGATGTTGTCTCTGATGCAGCAACCCAGGAAGTTGAATGTATGGAAGCTCCAGTTTTTGTGCCTATGTCGCCGAGGTTGCCTAGGCTGAAGCACACCCATACCTAAGAGGCCTACCAAAACACAAGAAAAATAGAGGAAAGATAAGCAACCAAAAAGAGTAGTGGACCTGGAGGCAGAATAATTCTAGGGAATGGACGATATTGATGTTGAAGGGGTAGTAGCCATGATGAGGCTGCGAAAGTATATCTCTCTGCAGAAGGAAAAAGCATAGGCAATGAAGGACCTTGATACCAAGAATTTCATAGTATCCATGCCCCTACTACCTAAGTAGGTCCCCTTTGAAGGTCCTCGGCTCACGCGGATCTCGTTGTCAAATATGGATGATTGGGACCTCGTAGACCACACTAAGTTTCCACATTTGGAGATGGATAAATATATGTGAAGGATCTATTACAAAGAAATGTGTGTTAAAAAATTAGAGCCAATGGAATGGATTTGTGGTGTTGAGCAATCAGGGTTGCTCAATATGTTGTTGGTGCCACATTATCACCGCACCCCCATTAATATGATATGTGTGCGCCAGCTCCTCACGCTAGTGCATGATGGGTGCTTATGGCTAGGAGAGCCTATCCCCATCATGGACATGTTGATTCACAAAATCACGCAGCTACCTTACAAAGGCACGAACCCTACCAAGGTGTTTGGAGGGAAGCCAGGTGAGAAAGAGCTTGCAGACAAGATGAAGAAGGATAACGGCCTCCTCAAGAAGTCACAAGGGTATTACATTCTCTCTATTATAGAAAAAGAATTTTAATTTGTTTCCGAGATTTTAGCAGTAAAGGTTATGAGAAAATATCACACGGAGGATGTTCTGGTGCCAACGGTTTCACTTGCAGTGTAGTGCGCCAAAGGCGTACAATTTAATTGGGCCAGGTACCTTCGTTAAAAGTTCCTAGAGAACTGCTAAGAGGCCCAGGAGGAAACAAATTCATTCCACTACCCTTGGTTTCTTCTATCAATTGTGCTCATTACGTGGAGATTCTCAGAGGATAGCCAATTTCCTCCTCTCAAGCAAGGATTCTCAGAAGTAGCGCAATTCAGCTCTTTGTGGTCTACAAATGATGTTGCGCACATTGCAAAAACAAAGATATTTTGGACTACCATTGAAATGGATATACATATGGTATTCAGTCGACATCCAAGGTTGTCCCCAACCTTGTTCACGTAGCTATCAACGTATGTCACGTTCAAGGATAACTTCCACCAATTCAATATCCAAGCATGAGAGGATCTAGAGACTAAATGGCACAAGTTACCATATTTGGTGTTGGAAACAGACATGCAAGAGGTTGTAGGGTTATGGCCTACGGAGTGGTGCACCTCGTCAGAGTTAGGTGTTGGAACAGGCATGGTCGTGGAAATTTTTGTTGCACAAAAAATAAAGGAGGATGCTTAGAACGTTACGCATACCCTAGTAGAACAGAAAAAATAAGGAAGCTATAGAGAATGCTCACCTAGAGCAAGAACACACTGTTAAGGAGCAGACGGAAAAATAAATAATGAGTCACAGAAAGCTGATAAGTCACCTTCACCAAAGACAAACGAAGAAGAGCTTTTAGCCAAAGGTGGAGGTGGCCATGAGGGGTAGAGCACCTTCTTTATTTTCAAAAGATATGTCACAGAGCAGAAGGGTGAAGCACGAAAAAAGCAAAAATTTGATAAAGCATAGGTTGATCCATGGTATTGATAGAAATTGATGTTAATGAGATCGATTATAAAGTCAAGGATAAAATGATAGAAGTGTTGCAGTAGTTTGAGTAACAATCTATGCAAACGCTGGGGAGCGTCCAGAGGGATCTATGCGAGCTGCAAATCAAGACAAGTAGAATACAGTCGGGCACTAAACAATAGAGCGTGGAGCAAGCAAGCCTCACCTCCGAGACAAGCCAAGCAACAGAGCTAGTGAGGACCCTAGATCTCAGAACTATTCCATTTCCACACGAGTCCATTTGCACAGAATCATCTAATGATTGTATTATACTTAGTACAATAAAGAATATAGGACTGAATATAGCAGTGCTCTCCAACAAAACCCTCCACGTGCTGCATAAGGCGGTGGCAGATGAGTTGAGAATGATGAAGCAGTGCATAGTTCAAGTCTGGAGTCAGCAGTAGTGGAGGCCTGTAAGACAGTGACTGAACTTCACATCCTGAACGATCCACAGCTTGATGCCAAAATTATAAAATTAGTTGTTGGTGTACGCAAGGCTAGAGAAGAAGTTGGATGAGTAACTTTCAAGTTCAACATGAAGAATGCAGATCTGCAGTTGAAGTTGCAGCCCACAACTCTGATTAAGGTCCGAGAGCAGTGAAAAATTGAAATTAAGGAGGGCATGGCTACCTTGGATACCACAGTCACTGACTGTGCAACATTGTTTGAGTAGGCTATGGAGCTATTGACGAATATTGAGGAGGATCCGAACTTGTAAACATTGAACACAGGGGTAATCGATATGCGACACTAATATGATGAGGCAAGGGAACTGCTCGTAGCATAGTACCACTGCAGTGCTTTGCCAAGTTATAGGAAGGAATGTAGCTACTGGCATAGATAGAGGAAGCATGAAAGAAAGAGGCCTTCCTAAAGGCCAGGTTGAAGACTTGGTTGGATGAGGCTTATCAGGTCATGATCTCCATTCATGATAAGCTTGAGGGATAGTAGAAGATGCAGTGGATGGTGCGGCTGGAAGTAGAAGGACTACCCACTGAAAAATCGGTCAAGGACGTTCGACAGGCAGCGACATAAAGTGTTGTTGAAGTTACAGTGATCCACGTGGAAAATAAAACGTTCCACCACAAATTTTTGAATATCGGATTTAAGGCTATCCCAAAAAAATTCCTTCTTAACCCTGTGGTAAGTTTTTAAAAATCCTGAGTGCCCTCCTAAGGGAGAAGTGTGCAATTCCATAAGAATCTTTTGCTTTAGTTGGGAATTCTCACAGAGGTATAAGCGATCTTTGTACCATAAATAATTATTTTGCCAAAATGTATCAGACGTACTGGAATCTTGTTGTAACTTTCGAATAAGTGCCCACACTTCTTCGTCATTCTTCCATTCCTCCCTTGCTTCATTTATCCAATCTTGTTGGATTATAGAAATGGTGCACAACAATGCTTCCACATCCTCATCCTTTCTTGAGAGTGCATCTGCCAAAACATTTTGCTTCCCTTTTTTGTAGATGATTTCAAAGTCATAACCCAACATCTTTGTGACCCACTTTTGTTGCTCTTCAGATGATAATCTTTGTTCTAAAAAGTATTTAAGGCTATCATGATCTGCTTTTACCTTGAAGTGTCTTCCCATTAGGTAGGGTCGCCATTTCCTAAGCGCATGGAGTATTGCCAACATTTCCTCATAAATAGCTTTGTGTAAAAACTTTTCCTTGATTGGACGACTTTCAAAAGCAATTGGTCTTTCATCTTGCATTAAAACAGCACCAATTCCATTTCCTGAAGCATCACATTCCACAATAAAGGTTTTCGTGAAGTCCAGTGTAGCTAAGATAGTGCTTGGCACATTGCCTCTTTAAGATGTTTGAAGGCCTTTGTTGCTTCTGGAGTCCATGAAAATGCATCTTTATTCAATAATGTTTTTAGAGGTGCTGCTATTCTCCCATAATTCTTAACAAACTTGCGATAATACCCTTTCAACCTGAGAAATCCTCGCAGATGCTTTATGGATGTGGGCATTTTCCATTCTTTAATGGCTTTAATTTTTCTAGGGTCTACCTTACCTCCTTCATGAGATACAATATGACCCAGGTATTCCACCTCTTGTACTCCAAAGAAACATTTGGATCTTTTTGCATATAATTGTTTCTCCTCCAATAGTTGTAGCACCCTGTCAACATGTTCAACATGATCCTTCGAAAACTTGTTGTATATTAGTATATCATCAAAAAATACTAACACAAATTTTCTAAGGAATAGTTTTAAAATGGAATTCATCAAACCTTGAAATGTTGAAGGTGCATTAGTAAGGCCAAAAGTCATGACCAAAAATTCATAATGACCCTCATGAGTTCTAAATGTTGTTTTCAGAATGTCTTCAGTCTTCATTCTAATTTGATGATATCGTGAATGAAGATCCAACTTGGTGAAGTAAATTTATCCATGCAATTCATCGAGTAATTCATCAATGACGAGAATGGGAAACTTATCTTTAATAGTGAGCTTGTTTAGCTCCCTATAATCTGGACACATGCGCCATGATCCATCCTTATTTTGCACTAATACTATTGGAGCAGAGAAATAACTTTGATTCGGTTGAATTATACCAACCTCTAGCATTTATGTAACCATATATTCAATTTCACTCTTTTGGGCATAGGGATATCTGTACGGCGTGATGTTTGGAGGAACACTTCCTGGAATCAGATGAATAGCATGATCATGATCACGAATATGTGGGAGACCATTGGGAGTCTCAAATACTTTGGAATGATTGTCCAAGACTTTTTGGAGATCTGGAGAAATAGATGATTGCAATGTGGAAACATATAGCGAACATAATTGTGCAATTACACCTCTTTTTTCCTCTTTTAGAAGATTTGTCATACCGTTAGAGCTGATTATCTTTCTCAGCTTCCCTGCAATACCCCTTAATTCAACTTCCTTTCCTTCCACAGAAAATTTCATGAAAAGTTCTTGAAAATTAAAAGCTATTGTACCCAAGGATTGTAGCCATTGGACTCCTAGTACAACACCAACACCTCCCATTGGAATGGAAAGCATTGGGCTAGTCAATACATATTCTCCCATCGATAGCTTGATATTATCGCACTTTCCAGAGCAATTTATTGTTCCTCCATTTGCGACAATCACTTGACACTTTGGTGCTGGATATAAGAAGAAATTCAATTCTTTTGCTACCTTACAATGAATAAAATTGTGGGTACTTCCTGAATCAATCAACACTATTACCTTTTTCTTCTTGATTTGTCCTTCTATATTGATGGTTTGAGGAGTGGTGATTCCTTCCAATGCATTACAAGATATGGTCGGATTCATTTCTTCTTTATCTATGCTTTGTTCTTGGAGTATATCCTCTTGTTTTGACATTTCTTACTCCTTTTCTTCTTCCTCTTCGCAATCTATGTAGAATAATTTCTTCTCAACACAATTATGACCTTTAGTGTATTTGCTATCACAACTATAATAAATCCCTTTTGCTCTTTTGTCTTCGAGTTGTTGTGGTGTCAACCTTATAGGTTGTGGAAGACTAGGAGCAACAACACTTCCATCTTTATAGTTGTGAGTTGTATGCTTCCTAGTTGCCATAATTTTGCTTTCCATTTTTCTTTCTAACCTAAATGCCTTCTCTAATGAATCAGGTTCCCAAAGGCAAACATCATGCCGGATATTATCCTTTAAAGTCCCTATAAACACATCAATCCTATGCTCCTCTAGAATATTTTTTACCCTTATGTTCAATTTTTGGAACTCCTCAATGTGCTCCATTCTTGAACCCTTTTGTTTGAGACTTATCAATTGGCTAAAAAAAGTGTTGCTTTTTGTATCCTCATAATGTGCTGTCAATTATTCCGTAAAAATTACCCAAGTGATAATTTGTTTACGAGAGTAAGGCCATTGATACCATACAAACTAATTTGGTTCCAAATATAAAGTTGTAATATGTACCTTTTGTGTGTTTTGCACATTATTGAGATTGAAAAATTGCTCCATCTGTAATATCCATATTGCGGGATCCTTGCCATCAAACTTCCTCATGTCAATTTTTGGAATATGGTGGGTCTTAGATCCCACATTGTAGTCTAAGAAATCATGATTAACATTTCTTTTATTGGCATCATGAGTTTCCTTTACTACCTTTTCACCATTAGTAAGTATTTCTTGTAGAAAATTTGTCAAATCTGTCTTCAAATCTACCATGTCTCTCTTCAAATTTGTCTTTGAATCTCTCTTCAAATCATCCATCTTAGCTTCCATGCCCTTTATCTTAGATTCAACGCCATTTATCTTAGCTTCTGTTAGCTTTTGTGAGAGTGACATTTGTTGCACTTTTTCTTGTAATTTTGATATCATGTAGCATTTCTTCCACTTCTTCATGAGTCATGCTAGAGCTTTCAAGTTGCTTACTAGTTGATTACATTTTCTTTCCTCGGGCATCAATTACCTATAATAATGCTCTACTATGTCCTTTGAATTCCTTCAAAATAAATTTTCAAACCAAGCTTAAGAACTTTTTTTTAAAAATCTACACACTTTTTTTCACTTTGTAGGAGCTCGATATTGTCTCTGATGTATCTCTGTACTTTCTAATCATCCAGTTCTAAAATCGTGTCCTGTAGTAGCCCTCTTTGTCCTCTTTCCAATGCCACCAGTCTGCCCCAAATTGGATTCTCCAAGGAAGAGTTATGCGCAATCCCCCACAGTCACTTGATTATAGAATAAGTCAGTACAAAGAACTTTTACGACGTGCCACGAGTCACTGTTTCAGCCTTTGGCTGTAAAAAATATCTGCAAGAAACTACAGTCCGTCCTCTTTCTGTAACTTCTTACGAAATTTCAATCTGATGCTCAGAGAGAAAGTTATGATGATTTTTCCTAGGTCACCTGTTTGGAATGTAATTCAGGAGTCTGCAAAAAGACCGACTTCCTCAGAGCATATCTCCGCAAATATAACACGAAAAGCTATAAAATTCAGACCCGAGGTTTAGCGCGAAATGGGTATTTTTTTAGCGTCTGAAACATCGCAGAAAAAAATTTATAGAAAAAATGCCATGATGACCTATTTGGGGCAACGAAACCCTACAATCCAAAGCTCTCATACCAAATGTTATGAAACTAGCTCAAGAAAAGATAGAAAAGATAGATCAACGCCTTAGAATTCAGACTCTTCGAGGGGGCAACCTCCATTACATTAAATAAATGAACATTTCTTTGATTATTCAAATGACAAAACCTCGTTTCTATATATATGAGTCTAAGGAGTCACAATATAACCCAGCGGACCTAACCGTAATAATATAAAGCCACAAAAATAACAATAGAGGGATTCTCTGGGGCACAATAATAAAAATATGGGTATAATAGGGGCACAATAACATTAATAAGGGATGCAACTACAACAGTAATGTGGTAATCACTAGTATTATAGGGTCCCAACAAAGTGACTCAAGGGACAGTCATAGTCTTTTTGTTGGGGGCCCATTAGGATGACATCCATCGAGTTAGTTTGGTATTAGATAACCCAAATTTTGGTAAAATTTTGTAAACTATGTAAAGTCTCCACTATTTGTGGACGTGAAGTGTGTAGATGATTAGGAGTCAAAGGGGCTTAGCCCCTTGTTTTGGATATTTTTTGAGTTGGTTTTTCATATTCACACATAGTCCACGAATCATGGAATTGTATGAAACTGTCTATAATAGTGAGTCTTAGCGAAAGGAAGAAGTAACTAGATAGAACTAGGATAGAGAATTGGGTTGAAGAGTCTGATGTAGGAGCTAAGGTAGGAAGGCTCTGCTTCCTATGATTAGATAGAGAAAGAAAGGCTCAAAGCTGAATGCAGGGAGGCCTAGGTAGAGTCTTTAGTTGAGTGCATGGACCCCTACAACTGTGTGCACACAGAATTTTGAGTCTATAATCTGTGAATTGAGATCAATAAAGACAAGTTTCTTAAAAATTATTGAGTATTTATGTTCATGTCTATTTATGTCATATGTTGTCGATTAATCAACTATTTTATGAAATATTTATTCAATTCAACACAATTCTCTTGAATAAGTCTTAGTAATGTACACAATGCATGTTTAACACATTTCTACGAAGTTTCTAGTAATTTCCTTTATGTTTTGTAATGGATAAAGTAGATGTATGCGAATGCCAAATTAGGATTGCTTTCTGATGCGAGTAGGTAAATTAATTGTTATAGGTCTGCAAGGAGTAATCACGGACTTTCACGAAGATATCAAGGTTGTTTTAATAGAGTTACAGTAATGTTCACTAAGGTTTTATCGATTTGTACAAAGGCAGATCCAAGGCAATGAAATACATCACACTAGTCACTCGATGCATAAACATGGTTCTTGCACCCCCCGATACCGCTTCGAGTGAGAATGCAACCTGTGCTACGTGGGTTGTTGCTCAAACGACTAGTAGTGTAGGGTTTGGTTGGTTGGTGCAAATAACTCTGAACCTAGGTCAGGACCCCCTAAGCCATCATCTAAGAATGAAACCATTCTCATCCTATCTCTCATTATTTCCATTCTTATCATCCTTTTTCTATGAGATGAGCATTGTTTTCTCATTCCATTGTCACCATCTTCTTGGTTGATCATAAGATTTTACTTGGTTATTTTACCCTTTCTTGAGGAACTACTAAAATGAGTGCTCTTGTTTGATAACCTCTTGACCTTTTATGTGTTTTGATTAGTTCCATCATCACTGGAACTAGTTTCTACCCTTTATGCCACTTGTTCCTCTAAGATGACTCATATTCCCACTCTTTCTCTACTCCCTAAACATGAAAAAATTTCCGAGTACTTACCTTTTCGAGCTTGTTAAGGAAAATGAAAACGTGTCTACTCAATCTAATTTTAACCCTTTTCTATACTGAGATAGACTAAATATGAAAAATGAATACCTTAGTCCAACAAGGCTAAGAGGTTCTCTTGGGCATTATTTTCTTCCTTTTCGAACCTAAGGGACTATCAACGAAAAGGAACATCTGGAGTTTTATTTTTTTCCTCCTTTTCAAAGTCTCTAAACATGAAAAAGATGTCAAGTTTTGGCCTTCATTGTACTTGTAAAAACACCAAACAATGATGGAATCATCATTTATTATGGGACCGAACCACTCCTTCTCTCGGTTTGTTAAATATTCTCAAATGAAATCATGTGATGGATTAACTTACAGATCAACAATATTTTATCCTCCTTGGGGAAATTGGGAAAACAAGGCACTCCATTTCTTAATGGCAGGGAGTCACTCCTGAACATGACACTCTTCCACCTCATCTTCATGGTTGTTGGATTGGGAAATTTTGTTATCTTTTGGTTTATTATACCATTTGAAAGTCTTCGCTTTTGGTTTTGGGTCAATGCTACCAACTTCGTTCTATGTTGGGACTATGTTAAAGAGAAGTCATTCAGTAAATATCTGCTACAATACTCTTGATCCTTCATTCCATGTCTACCTTTCCTCATCTGGTTACATATCAACATCATTTTTATCATTGTTTCTCAAATCATCATACGTGTTTCATGTCATGAATGGGGGATACATCAAGGCCCTCCTACGATGGGTCACTTCCTGTTGATATGAACTCATTATCTATGAAGTTGACTTAGAAGCATTCCTTGGTACCTCAGTTCTTGTAGACATTAATAGAAAATTTCCTCCCTCTAAGAGACAATTTTACATCATTGGAGTTTGACCGAAATATTTTTTGTGGTGGTAGACATCAACTCATTTATTCACATCATATAGATTATACTAGTGTACCTTGAGAACCATTAACATAATTGGTGGTTTCTCTCGCATTTGTTAATGGATTACATTATTAGCTGGTAATGAGATGGTCTATACCATGTTCAACCTCATCTCATTGATTCAAATGATTAGACTCATACATTGGTTGGTTGTGTGGACGAGATAGAAGACACCACATCTAGTTTCATCCATTTGGGTTTCGATTTGAGGAGTAATACAAGATCACAATGTATGATGGCTATAATCATATAGATAATCATCGAGTCATGGGTCCACCATCAGTCATCCATGGACATGTATTTTCATCATTGTACATGTATTTTTAGCTTTTGTGCGCAGTATGGTTATGCTTCTCTCAACAAAGATATCATGATGTAAATGTATTTTAACATATAATAATCTCATTGATTATCCTTGATCCCGAATTGTCACAAGGTAAACCAGTTTAGTCATTAGCTATCATTTCTGACTTTGCGTTGTAGGTGTAAATCTGTTATAGGCCATTTTGTCGCATATGGTTAATAGGCCTACAAAGAATATCATTCCGATCATTTGAACACTTTTTCATTGTCCCTACACAAAGACCTAAGCATGATTCTTTCTAATCCCTAATTTTTTGTGTGAAAGCACCTTATTTCAGACATTTTAAGGACCAATGCATCCTGGACCCATCTTGTCCAGTATTGACTGCCAGGTTTCCCTACTCTGAACTTGCATTGATCACCAACAGGTTATTCGATGTTGTGGGTGTGTTGATTCTAGAAACTTTGGAAAACAAAAAAGAATCTCAAAGCTTCCTTTTCCAGAGGCTTCCATGATCTGTTGTAATTATTTACCTCAGATAAAATCTCAAATTCTAACCTATTATACCTTGGATTTTTCATCCCTTATCCCTTGAGTTGATCTTGCCATAAAGAGTGGATGTCAAGACTAGATTGGTAAAAGGATAAGAATTTAGGAACTACCATTTCACCTATATATTTAATGCCATCCATAGGAAAGGGGTTGGATTTTGGAGAGTGATTCTACCCTTATGTTGAAGATGTGAGAGATATCATTTTGTGCATTAGGGTGATTAGAGTTGTAGTTTGTGACAAGGAAAGAACAAGTCAACTTGGAGGAGAAGTTCTACAAGATCATAACCTATTTTTTGTTGTAACTCACTACATTTCTATTAATGTAAATAGTTCTTTGTTTTACTATATATGATGTTATGATTTCATGTATTTCAATACCATGTGATCTATTGAATAAAGTAATTCGATGATGCTACATAGATCTCATAGATCGTTGGATTATGTTGTCTTATTGTGTAGGTTCTAGTTATATTGATTGGAACATAAAAGACAAGGAAGGGGTGAAGCATAAAATAGATTCCAAGTAGGCTTAATCCCATTATCTATTTACTTCAAGGAAAATATTAGTCCCTTTCTTTTCTTTTTTCTTTAGGTTAGTCCACAGGGCCTAGGGAATTTACTTATGTTTGCAATCATAGATTTTGTATAAGAGTGGGAGTAATCTGAATACAAGGAATAGTAAGATTATTGAATGAAATTATTATATTGTTTAGATTTGGTTTTTATATATTGAATGATATTTGTCTCCCAAATAGATACTCTTAATTTTGTTGTATATTACTTATCCATATTCGATGCTTTGATCATTCTGGTATCTAGTGGAATAGTTAATTTATAAGTGAAATTGCAGAAGGATGTAATAGTGACTCTAAGAAGAGGCTAATATATTATAGGCCTCTTTGCAAGCTAAATTTGATAAAACTTCTAGTTTTAGTGGGTTACATTTTAGGTGGCTAGCATTAGCACAAAGGGAAAATAGTCATGTTGATGGTAATACATCCTAGTGGAATTATACCTCATACCCTAGTTAATAGAGACATATATTTATGTGTTATGTTACCATTTTCATTAACTTAGGTCTATTCACTAAACTGTAAACCTATCTTATTCATTCATGATGATCCTAAATGCTTTATCGCTCAATTAGCATATGTCACTTAGTATAATTAGGATTTGTTTGTTGATGTTTCATCAAACAAAACAATAAAAAGTGTGAGGTGCATGCCTTTATTTACCTGATGGCTCTATGTTCAATTAATAAAAAAATGTTCAATAGAGATAAGTTTCATTAGTCGACATTCAATCAACTGAAATAATGAAAATAATGAGATTCAATTTTTTTTCTTCTAGAGGTCATGTGGCCGCACAACATAGTAAATGATTATGGAAAGTTATAAGAAATTGTGTTATGTTAATTGAAAACTACATTATATTCCAAAGAGGAAAGAAAATACAAAATCTTCATTGGTAGCCTTATGGCCAATCAACAAAAGTAGAAGACAAGATTTGTAAGACGAGTTAAAGATCAATATTAATTCATGGGAATTTATGGAATTTGTACCGACTATATATGAATTATAAAAAAAGGAAATTTTGTGATCACAATTAGAGGAGATAGAGAGGAAAGGTCGAGTAACGGATTAATGCTAAGTGTAGTTGTGTCCCCCTTGCATCATTCTATAATGCATTATATCCTTGTCTTGTATGTTGTTGTATATTGCACAAAATATGGGGATTTCTAAGATTTAGATTATGGGTGATTCCGAGGTGGTAATTGATTGGGAATCAAGTAAAAACAACATCTTGGTGGTTAGCCTCCAATCCATGCTCACGTCATGATTGAGAGACCATATGGAGTTTCAAGTGGATTCTTTTCACCATATTGTAAGACAAATCAACAATGCAATTCACAAGGTCTCCAAAAAGGCACTCACCCTTGATGCATGAACTCTAGTTTCTCTAGAGTTCTCTGACTCTTAGGTGGTATGACCTTCCACCTTTTAAATCCTTTAGTGAATAACTTGTATTGTAATTTTGATACCTTTTAGCTTTTTGGTTTTTGGGAACATATTTTTAAGCTGAATTGTAAGAAAGAAATGATATATTTTTAAATGATATATTTGGGAAATAGAGATGCTATTTCAATGAATTTTTCAATGAATTTTTTTATAGTCTAAGTCCAAATGGTTGTAATAGGATACTATTGGAGTCATCCTCTTACTACCACTAACAACCGTGAAATATAAATCATTTTTTCTTTAAAATATGAACTATAAAAATTAACAAATAAGATAATCAACCTCAAAACCTCAAAAATTATTGGAGTCATCCTCTTACTAACACTAGCAACGGTGAAATATAAATCATTTTTTCTTTAAAATATGAACTATAAAAATTAACAAATAAGATACTCAACCTCAAAACCTCAAAAATGATTAAACATATTTCTTTAAACATTTATAAAACACTTAGAATTTATTTTTTTTCAAATAATCATGTAAATCTAAGTAATTTAAAATCATCAATTTTAACAATTAAAACACCTTTCCAAACAACATTAACTATTGATAAAAAATGCACTACTTAAAAATCATTTCTATGAATTGTGAACACCTAATGAATATAAAATCTAATCAAAATTAATCTTAGATTTTTAAAATGTTATAAAATTTGTTGTGAAAACACTCCGTTTAATTGAAATATTCACAATAATTTAAAATTAAATATATAATTTAATATCAAATATATAAATATATAATTTAATATCAAATATATAGTTTTAATTGAAATATCTTTAATATATATTAAATAATTTTGAAAGTAGCTAACACAAAGTTAAAATAATAATTTGAAAGTAGATAAATAATAATTTGAAAGTAGTTAAGAGAAAATTAAAATTTAATATGAATATGATTTAAATAAAAGTATTGTAAATTTAGTTAATGAGGTTTTGGATAAATGGTTATTAGTGAATTTTTCCATGTGAAGTTATTAGTTCAATTCTCAAAAGATTAAGGTGATATATTAGACATGTTACAGATGTAAAAATATATTGTAAATTTCAATTCATTTAATGAAACAAAAATTAATAAATGTATCCAACCAAGCCAAATATATATGATTGTCTTTAAATTTCCTATATTCTAGATACCTTAAAACATAGCAAACAACACAGATTTAAAATCTTTTTACATACAGAAAAAGAAAACTAGAAACATAAATATCAAACTAATCATCATCATCAGACTCCATCTAAACTGAGTCCTTAGCAGTGGAAGTCCTTAACAGTGGAACCTCGAAACTCTGTCTGTGATATGAATGGGATATGCTCCTCAATGCGAGGCAACCTACGAAAGCATTGGAGTTTTTGGAACTCCTTTTTAATCATGAAACTTGTGAACTGAGGCTCTTTCCGGGGGAGATCTGCTTCCAGGAGTTAGGTAGAATACAAAAAAATATATATAATCTTACAATAATTAAAAATATATATAATTTTATAATAATTAAAAATATATATAATTTATAATTGTGAAGGAAATTCTGAAATGATCTTTTGTGATGCTTTCGTTGTTCAAGTGACCAATATGTAAAATAAAAAAAAGAAAAGCATGAATGATGTAAGTAACAATGTGTCACCCTGTGGGCTTCTGTGGGCTCAGCGTTTGGACCTCGCTTTACAATTGGAATGTTAAGTGCCGTGGCTGCATCTATAACCTTCCACAAATGTATACGCAAACAAATATTTTTTTTCTTCTTGGGCAGCCCAATCGCATTGCCTCGAGCTTTCTTGCTGATGGTGCCTTTCCTCTCTCCATCCCCACAACTACTAAATCTGTCAGAACGAGAGATGCGCAAGGGCGAAATTCACCTAGATTCTATAAGTGGCGCCCCAAGCCTGCATCTGTAACCTCCCTCAAGTATACACAACCAATTTTTTTTTGTCCTGCTTGGGGAGGCCGATCGCATTGCCACTTCCATCATTGCTGTTGCTGCTTTTCTTCACAACTACTAAAATCTGTGAGAACGAGAAGTATCGTTGCAACCGGAAAAGGTCAAGCGCAAGGACCAAATCGAGGAAGATTCGATAACTGGCAACCTTATGTTCAAATAAAGCCAGCCATCTAACCCACAAAATCAGGACCGTAGATTAAGAATGCCTCATTTCTTAATACATTTTGCCCCAAGGGAACCGAACCTGTGAATCGCTGCGTTGCCGCCGGCGTAATCATCAGTCTCACAGCCGATGCCCGCATAGCTCTTAGTTACTAGTATATTATGAGATGGACCAAAATTCAACTTCACCAGATACTGGAAATTCTTCTGGAGGCGGAGCTTCTACCGTGCAGCGTTCGTTGTGTACTGGAATGATAATTGCAATCTTTTTGTCACTTTATTATTTCTTCATATATTGTCGCTACGGAATTTGCTTACTTCATCCTCGAAGATGGGCTAACCAGCGCGCCATCGCCCTCCATACTGCCGGCTTGAACCATGACGGCGTTGTAATTGGGATCGAGGAGGAGACCTTGGATTCCATCCCCAAGATGCTATATTCCGACAAAGTCTGCCAATCCTTCAATTCTGCAGAGGGAAATGAATTAGACGAGGCAGAGGATAACAAGTGTTGCTCGATTTGCCTGAGCGATTACAAGGAGTCGGAGGTTGTGAGGATTATCCCTCATTGCGGTTAGATGTTCCACATCCATTGCATCGACAAATGGCTTCGCCAGCAAGCAACATACCCAATCTGCCGAACTTCTCCTCTTCCTTCCCAGAGCGCCATTTCCCCCGTGCTGGAGTCCCCTCCCACTACTATTCTCCGAGCACTTGATCATGAATCGATCCGCCCTTTTCCAGTATGAGGCTGAGGTTGTACTGTAACAAAACCCAAAAGACTGTTCTTTCACAAAAATTCTTTGTGCTTGTCTACGTTTCCCGATTATATAGATATCTCATCATTCATCGCACGGAATCTTGTAATGTTTGCCAGAAAGTTTAAATTTGTGGGAAACTTTTTCCCTCAAGAATGGTTATTTCAGACATCTTAGGTTTTTGCTAGCGGTAAATCGCGTGGTGATTAACCGTCCATTTTCTGTTGCGGTATGGTGTAATAACCCCAGAACATGTAAATTTGAAAAATTAACTGTGGTAAAAGACAGTAATCAGTTGTTGTTATGTTTAAACAAAATTGTGACTACTATTTTAATAAATTAAATTAAATACTTCTTGAAATTGCTGGCAGCCTCTAATAGCTGAAATTGAAAAGAAAACGATCAGTTGTGATAACTGATGGAACTACCCTCCAAAGGAGGAAAAGTCCTCGCTGACGGGTTCTGTGCTGTAGTGACATACAGAAGGAAAAAGGAAAATCTTTCCAAGAACAGAGAAAGAGAAAAGAAAGAAATGAATGGGTTAAGTCTCATGAGGATGAGATAACCTGGCACAGAAGTGCAGAGAACCTGTTGAGGGCTGAAGGCCTGGAGGATGGCTCGGGGGGAGAAATGCATCTGAGTGATGAGTCTCAAGGTTGGGTGGACGAGCAGAACTAAAGTTCAGGTGACTTATTTGTTTGAGAACCAAATCGAGTTCGGGTGAACCAGGTATGGTCCCAAAACTGTGAAAACCCCTCAACAGCAGTTGTATTTGCTTTAATTATTAAGACAATCAATAGGAATTATGCGTTATGATTTCTCTAGACGCTGTAGTTAATGTGATTATACAGGAAAGACTCCTCTCTGTATGACGGAATGTCATTAGCGAAAGAGAGTCGTTGCAGAATACCTAGTGTATTAGGGTATTATAACCAGCGAGAAATTATTAAGCACTGATGTCAGTGACAGAGATAAAGTACGCTCACAGGTTGAAATATGGATTCTGTTAGCACATATTATTATACCAAATACTGGTATGAGGATCGAAACTTTACAAGGGTGAACCGCTGAGACAGGTGTAGCGGTACTGTACGTAAACGAATTGAAATAAAGAACCTTGGAAACCCTATCGAAACTATGCACAGAAAGTCGTGACAGAATTTGTAAACGCATAGATAAACACGGGTAATAATATTAAACTGTATAGTTGAATCAAGCGAATGCCGTTATTCCTCAACTGTGGTCAGAGGTGAGTCATGAGAGCATAGCAGAGGGTAGCTAGCTCGGGTATAATCTAGAAGGAAAACCATATGTATTTCTTGTAAACCCGCATATACAAATCTAGAAAGGGCATCATGGTTATGTTACCATCCATGCGTTTATATTAAACTGTGCGTTTATATTAAACTGTGATAGAGATGCAAGTAATATGTTTACCCTGTGCATGAGATTATAACCAAAGAACATAGATAACTATTTGTATAACTGTGGAAAGATGCATAAACCGTATGCAGAACTATGCATGCAACCGGATGGTACAAACCAAGAATAATCATCAAACTGTGCATGCATTTTAAAGATTAAATGAACAGTAAACAACAGAGTCGGAATACATGTGTTGTAGCCGAAAACAAAATTAAATAACAGAGCAAAGTTATAAGTACTGGCAGCATAAAACGGCGAGGGTTCGCCGCCTTTGTAACAAGTATTCATAGCTGTAATGGACAAACAATGGATAAACCCTATGAACATTCACGATATTAACAAAAGGAGAATAGACTACTGTACCTCAACTGTAAACAATGCTATGGACTGTACAAGTCTATTAATCTGTTTATACAACACCGAGTCAATAACTTGGCCATCTCCTCGGCCGCCAGACAAAACCCGAATAACACAGGGAGTAAAATAAACCCTGGAGTGTCAAGAACAAAAATTATGACAATCATAGGCTTCGGTAAGCCGGTTGCAGGGCTTGAGCGCAGAGGCTCAACCCGCAAGCAAAACTCAAAACTATACAAAGGTCTCTGTAAATCTAGTAAATATAAACTTTGGAACTGAACGAAAGTCTACGAAAATAACGAGATAACCATAGTGCCCTGTTAAATAACCTAAGGGCAGGAGAATGCAACCAGGAGGGTTCTCGACAGAGAGTAACTCTGCAGATAATGCAAGAAGGCCCGCGTGGAGGCGGAGGCCTGCACATCCAAACACCTTGTCTTAATATCTAAAGAATTCTGCGAATATATGACAGACAGTGAGGTAATCGTAGCTTACCTGGAAACCAGAGGGTTGAACCTTCGCTGGAACCCAGCTTCGTTCCATGAAATAGCATGCGCACGCTGGCTGAAGGAAAGCAAATAAAAAGCTAAACATTACTGTAACGAATTGTAAATCCTTTAACTCAAGGGAGCAATATGAACTGTGAATTCATCGCCATTAAACCGAAAACGCATACCTGTAGAGACCAGTGGGCGAAATTTATCATCCGCTGGACATTCGCTGAGCAAAGCAGCGATGCTGGTAGAAGAAACCCTGGACTGGTGTGCAGAGCCGGAGCCGAATACAAGTGAACAAGCAGATGAACCCGGAGGCATAGGAAGGGGCATAAATATCCCCGTAAACCCTTGACCGATTGTCATCCGTTGGATTGAGGGTTTAGATCTGAGCCGTAGAGTTAAGGCGGGAATAGGGATCGTCAAAACCGAGATCCCCGCACCCAAGGAGTCACATGGCTGGAGAAGCCTGAGACTGCCACCTAAACCTCTCCGGACTGGTGCCTTTAAGTCGATAATGCAGCGGTGGTTGGAAGTACTGTGGTCGGACCATCACAGGTCATGCCACATTAACACATACGTATAACAAGTGACTGTTGATTCAAACCATGAAACGAACCAAATCTATATGTGCCTAAACCATATGACACCGCAAGTTCACCTTTACACATGGCACATGAACGTGGCAAAAACATATGTATGTATTCGACCCGTATGCATATAGTGTTTAAACATTGAAATATGACTAAGACAGTTCGAATGATCTTTGATGCATATTTATATATAAGGTTGCATGCCTCCGTCTTCCAACTACAAGTGCAGCTGTAAGGACCGAAACCATATGTGCTTTATGCCAAACAATTATAATATGTGCTATATGGGCCGAATGCCAAATAGATATATAGTGTACTATAAAGAGTTAGATGCCAAGGTGATTATATACTTGATGTGCTTAATGATAGGTGGGTTTGACCTATAATAATTATATGTATTTAGTAACAGAGGTGTGACAAATTGGTATCAGAGCCCAGTTTCAACACTGTGGCCTCAAAAGAAAACATATTTCAGTATGCAGAAGGGCACACCAAACAACATATGCAACTTAACAATGTGCTTAACTGTGTTCTGTTTATTTGGAATGAACCAGAATTGCAACAGTTAGCAGCTAAACCAGGAAAAAGACAAGATGCAGGGACCCAGCAGTAATCCTCAAGAAAATGCAGGGTTGTGGGTGCAATTGGATGCAGAATCACGAAGCACCAACCTTGCGATCCTGGAAACTGTCCAGGAATTGAAGAATGAGATGGCGCGATTGAGAGAGGATAATGCACGCTTAACAGTTGAACAGGAAAAGATTTTGAAGAGCCTGTCGGACAGGCAGAACCCACCCCTGTCTAATCCCAGTGCAGAGCAGCAGAGGGTGACAGAAGAACAGGACTATCAAATGGAACCAGAAAACTCTGAAGACAAGGAAGACCACTCTGATAATGCGCCTCAGCAGCAAACTTCGAAGCGTCAGAAAGTGGAACTGCAGGGAGAATTTCGAAAGATCAAACCTCCACATTTTGATGGTGAGCAGGAGGAAGCTGCAGAAGCCTGGTTAATCAATATGAATAAGTACTTTCAGTTATATGAGTATGACCACAATCTAAAGGCAAGATTGGCAATTTTCCAGTTACAAGGTAAAGCAACCTTGTGGTGGGAAGAAATCAAGATCGTCAAGGGGGTCAGCGAACGGACCATTACCTGGGAAAAGTTCCAGAAATATTTTAAAGAAAGGTACCTGACTGAGCGTTTTTATGATGAAAAAGCCAGGGAATTTCACGATCTAAGACTGGGACAGCAGACCATGGACGAGTTTATTAACCGTTTTACCTCGCTGCTACGTTATGTACCTTACATCAAGGAGGAGAAAGCCAAGGTCCAAAGGTTTGTGAGCAGTTTACCTTCATACATAAGGGAAAGGATTGAATTTGACAATCCTAGAACCATGGACGAGGCTATCCGTAAGGCGAGAATCTGTTACCAGCAGAGCAAACAAAAGGGGGACACCTCAAGCAAAAGGTGGAATGAGAAAAGAGGTGGTCGGATGGTTGGAAGCAGCAAAGGAAATCGCAGCAGTGGGAACAAGAGTGCTGGTAAAGGACTAAACAGCAGACCTGTTGCAAGGAATGCGCCCCGATCCAGACCAATGAGCGAATCCAAGGCAAACGAGCAGTCTGTTAGACCAGAAGGTGAGGGGATGACCAGACCGCCAGTGCAGTGCTGGGGTTGTGGAGGACCTCACTATGTTAAGAACTGCCCACAAAGGAAGGGCACAGACCAAATATCTCAGATTCATGAGGCGTCGACTGTTGGGGACGTGGCGCGTAGTGTACCGAGAATCAACGCTGCACTGGAGGACCGGCAAGCGGAGTACCAGCCATCTATGATTGAATTCGAAGGTAAAATCTCAAACTTTTCCATAGCTGTTCTTATAGACCCTGGGGCTACTTTAAGTTATATTAGCCCGAAAGTAGTGGAACAGTGTAAACTGCAAGTTGAAAAGTTCAAGAACCCGTGGCTGGTCCAACTAGCTACAGGAGCCAAGAGACGAGTCTTGTCCAAAGTAAATAACTGCTCCTTAGTTATGGCTGGACAGTCTATAGTGGCAGATCTGAATGTACTACCCTTGGGTTCCTATGACATCTTGATTGGGATGGACTGGCTAGAGAAACACTGGTCCTTAGTGAACTGTAAAACCAAGACCATCTATTACAAAGATGACCTTGGAGAACAACGGGAGTTGCAAGGAATCAGACACCCTGTGCAGATTCGACCTATTACAGCAACTCAGCTAGCTAAGTGCATCAAGAAGAAATGTCAAATCTACGCTATTCAGGTGGGGTACGCGAATCAAAAGGATAAAACTGCTATGCTGGGTAGTATTCCGATAGTACAGGAGTTTGCGGATGTCTTTCCCGAGGAAGTGCCGGGATTACCACCAAAGCGGGATGTGGATTTTACGATTGAGCTGATTCCAGGGGCAGCACCGGTATCACGGGCACCCTATCGTATGAGTGTGCCAGAACTGACAGAATTGAAGATGCAATTGCAGGAACTGTTGGATAAAAATTACATCCGGCCTAGCGTATCACCCTGGGGAGCCCCGGTGCTGTTCGTTAAAAAGAAAGATGGAACCTTCCGGATGTGTATTGATTATCGTCAGCTGAATAAGCTCACGATCAAAAACAAATATCCTTTGCCTAGGATTGACGAACTTTTTGATCAGGTGAAGGGAGCAACGGTGTTCTCTAAAATTGACCTGCGATCTGGTTACCATCAGATCAGAATAAAAGAGGAAGATATTGCTAAAACCGCCTTCAGAACGCGGTATGGGCATTATGAATTCGTGGTGCTACCTTTTGGACTGACCAACGCACCTGCTACTTTCATGTGTCTGATGAACAGTGTGTTTCATCAGTTTTTAGACAAATTTGTGCTGATCTTCATAGATGATATTCTAATTTACAGCAGATCGAGGAAGGAGCACGAAGAACACCTTAGATTGGTATTGCAAACTTTGCGGGAACATCAGTTATATGCAAAGTTTAGCAAATGTGACTTTTACAAGGAAGAGATACAATATTTGGGCCATGTGATCACCAAGGAAGGAATCGCGGTGGACCCCGAGAAGATCAGAACCATAATGGAGTGGCCTATACCAAAGGACGTGGCGGATATTAGGTCCTTTATGGGGTTAGCAGGTTATTATCGACGATTTGTTGAAGGCTTCTCGAGGGTAGCATACCCTATTACCTCTTTGCAAAAGAAGGGAAAAGTATTCAAGTGGACCTCCGAGTGCCAGAAGAGCTTTGAACAGCTCAAACACTTACTTACCACCGCACCTGTATTAAGCATAGCTGATCCTAATAAGGATTATGTAGTTTGCACGGATGCAAGTAAGGAAGGTGTGGGAGGAGTGCTGATGCAAGAGGGAAGAGTCATTGCTTATGAATCTAGAAAGCTGAAGGAGCACGAGCAGAAATACTCTGCCTACGACATGGAACTGGCTGCTGTCATTCATGCCCTGAAAATGTGGCGGCACTACCTTTTGGGCAGAAAATTTCTGTTACTAACAGACCATCACAGCCTAACAAATTATTTCAGTCAACCAACTTTAAACACAAGGCAAGCTCGTTGGGCTGACTTCTTAAGTGGATTTGACTTTGAAATTAAGCATCTAAAGGGAAGGGAGAACCGAGTGGCTGATGCATTAAGCCGAAAGGTACAATGCTTGTGCAAAATTTCAGTTAGTAAATGGCAAAATACTTTGTTGGAAAGGATAAAAACAGCAGCTGAATGTGATGTTGTGTATCAGCAAATTAAACAGCAAATACAGCAACTCCCTGGTAAAGAATCACAACAGGGGCATAGGCTGGATGATGCCGGAATGTTATATTTTAACAATAAGCTGTATGTACCCAATGAAGATAATGTTAAGAAGTTGATTCTGGATGAGTTTCATACCAGCCATTATACCGGGCATCCGGGCTACCAGAAAATGGTCACCGCCCTTCGCAAAGAATTCTATTGGCCAAAAATGAAGAAGGAGGTAGCTGAGTATCTAGCACGATGTCTAGAATGCCAACAGATTAAGGCAGAACATTTGCATCCAGCGGGGCTGTTACAACCCCTACCCATTCCGGAATGGAAGTGGGAGACGATCTCCATGGATTTTATAACAGGGCTGCCTAAAACAAAGAAAAATAATGATTCCATTATGGTAGTAGTGGATAAGCTAAGTAAAGCAGCACACTTCATACCGGTGCAATCGACATATAAAGCTGTGCAGATTGCACATATTTTCATGCAAAATATTTTCAAATTGCATGGACTTCCGAAGGTGATTATCTCCGACCGGGATGTCAAGTTTACATCAGCCTTTTGGAGGACATTGTTTGCGGAGCTGGGAACCCAGCTTAACTTTAGCACCGCTTACCATCCCCAAACAGACGGCCAAACTGAACGAGTAAATCAGGTTGTGGAAGACATGCTGAGAGCTTGCGTTATGATGAAGCCAACCCAGTGGGAGGACTACCTCCACCTAGTCGAGTTCGCCTATAACAATGGGTATCACTCCTCAACCCAGATGAGTCCTTTTGAGGTCATGTACGGGCGGAAGTGCCGCACACCCGCAAGCTGGGGTGGACCAGAGGACAAGTTGCGAATTGGTCCTGACATGCTCAAGGAAATGGAGGATACAGTAAAAAGGGTGCGTGCCAACTTGAAAGCCGCTCAGGATAGACAGAAAAGTTTCGCTGATCGAAAGAGAAGATTCAAGGAATTTCAGGTTGGGGATCATGTATTCGTAAGAATCCAACCAAGAAGGAGTACCTTGCAGTGGAGCGGATGTGCCAAATTAGCACCTCGCTACTTTGGACCTTTTCAGATCTTGGCAAAAGTGGGGCCGGTGGCTTACCAACTCGCCCTACCAAGCCATATTAAGATTCACAATGTGTTTCACGTATCCGTATTAAAGCAATACGTTTACGATCCTAAACATGTGATTCAATGGCAGAATGTTCGGGTAAGGATTAATCTGGTCACTATGAATAAGCACTGTTTCTAAGCTGAAAAATAATTAAATTTATTGCTGATTGCAGGTCGAGCCGGAAGGCGAGGTTCTGGTCGAACCACTGACCATCCTAGATCGGAGAGAGGTGCAGCTGCGGAAACGAGTTATTTCGCAAGCTAAAGTGCAGTGGCAGCACTATGGACCAGAAGAAGCTACTTGGGAGGATGAGGAACTCCTTAGAGAAGCGTACCCAAACTTGTTTAAGAGAGACAGACATCGGGACGATGTCCAATCTCAGGAGGGGGAGATGTAATAACCCCAGAACATGTAAATCTGAAAAGTTTACTGTGGTAAAAGACAGTAATCAGTTGTTGTTATGTTTAAACAAAACTGTGACTACTATTTTAATAAAGTAAATTAAATACTTCTTGAAATTGCTGGCAGCCTCTAAGAGGTGAAATTGAAAAGAAAAGGATCAGTTGTGATAACTGATGGAACTACCCTCCAAAGCAGGAAAAGTCCTGGCTGAGGGGTTTCTGTGCTGTAGTGACAGACAGAAGGAAAAAGGAAAATCTTTCCAAGAACAGAGAAAGAGAAAAGAAAGAAATGAATGGGTTAAGTCTGATGAGGATCAGATAACCTGGCACAGAAGTGCACAGAACCTGTTGAGGGCTGAAGGCCTGCAGGATGGCTCGGGGGGAGAACTGCATCTGAGTGATGAGTCTCAAGGTTGGGTGGACGAGCAGAACTAAAGTTCAGGTGACTTATTTGTTTGAGAACCAAATCCAGTTCGGGTGAACCAGGTATGGTCCCAAAACTGTGAAAACCCCTGAACAGCAGTTGTATTTGCTTTATTTATTAAGAGAATCAATAGGAAATATGCGTTATGATTTCTCTAGAAGCTGTAGTTAATGTGATTATACAGGAAAGACTCCTCTCTGTATGACGGAATGTCATTAGCGAAAGAGAGTCGTTGCAGAATACCCAGTGTATTAGGGTATTATAACCAGCGAGAAATTATTAAGCACTGATCTCAGTGACAGAGATAAAGTACCCTCACGGGTTGAAATATGGATTCTGTTAGCAGATATTATTATACCAAATACTGGTATGAGGATCGAAACTTTACAAGGGTGAACCGCTGAGACAGGTGTAGCGGTACTGTAGGTAAACGAATTGAAATAAAGAACCTTGGAAACCCTATCGAAACTATGCACAGAAAGTCGTGACAGAATCTGTAAACGCATAGATAAACACGGGTAATAATATTAAACTGTATAGTTGAATCAAGCGAATGCCATTATTCCTCGACTGTGGTCAGAGGTGAGTCATGAGAGCATAGCAGAGGGTAGCTAGCTCGGGTATAATCTAGAAGGAAAACCATATGTATTTCTTGTAAACCCGCATATACAAATCTAGAAAGGGCATCATGGTTATGTTACCATCCATGCGTTTATATTAAACTGTGCGTTTATATTAAACTGTGATAGAGATGCAAGTAATATATTTACCCTGTGCATGAGATTATAACCAAAGAACATAGATAACTATTTGTATAACTGTGGAAAGACGCATAAACCGTATGCAGAACTATGCATGCAACCGGATGGTACAAACCCAGAATAATCATCAAACTGTGCATGCATTTTAAAGATTAAATGAACAGTAAACAACAGAGTCGGAATACATGTGTTGTAGCCGAAAACAAAATTAAATAACAGAGCAAAGTTATAAGTACTGGCAGCATAAAACGGCGAGGGTTCGCCGCCTTTGTAACAAGTATTCATAGCTGTAATGGACAAACAATGGATAAACCCTATGAACATTCACGATATTAACAAAAGGAGAATAGAGTATTGTCCCTCAACTGTAAACAATGCTATGGACTGTATAAGTCTATTAATCTGTTTATACAACACCGAGTCAATAACTTGGCCATCTCCTCGGCCGCCGGACAAAACCCGAATAACACAGGGAGTAAAATAAACCCTGGAGTGTCAAGAACAAAAATTATGACAATCATAGGCTTCGGTAAGCCGGTTGCAGGGCTTGAGCGCGGAGGCTCAACCTGCAAGCAAAACTCAAAACTATACAAAGGTCTCTGTAAATCTAGTAAATATAAACTTTGGAACTGAACGAAAGTCTACGAAAATAATCAGATAACCATAGTGCCCTGTTAAATAACCTAAGGGCAGGAGAATGCAACCAGGAGGGTTCTCGATAGAGAGTACCTCTGCAGATAATGCAAGAAGGCCCGCGTGGAGGCGGAGGCCTGCACATCCATACACCTTGTCTTAATATCTAAAGAATTCTGCGAATATATAACAGACAGTGAGGTAATCGTAGCTTACCTGGAAACCAGAGGGTTGAACCTTCGTTGGAACCCAGCTTCGTTCCATGAAATAGCATGCGCACGCTGGCTGAAGCAAAGCAAATAAAAAGCTAAACATTACTGTAACGAATTGTAAATCCTGTAACTCAAAGGAGCAATATGAACTGTGAATTCATCGCCATTAAACCGAAAACGCATACCTGTAGAGACCAGTGGGCGAAATTTATCATCTGCTGGACATTCGCTGAGCAAAGCGGCGATGCTGGTAGAAGAAACCCTGGACTGGTGTGCAGAGCCGGAGCCGAATACAAGTGAACAAGCAAATGAACCCGGAGGCATAGGAAGGGGCATAAATATCCCCGTAAACCCTTGACCGATTGTCATCCGTTGGATTGAGGGTTTAGATCTGAGCCGTAGAGTTAAGGCGGGAATAGGGATCGTCAAAACCGAGATCCCCGCACCCAAGGAGTCACATGGCTGGAGAAGCCTGAGACTGCCACCTAAACCTCTCCGGACTGGTGCCTTTAAGTCGATAATGCAGCGGTGGTTGGAAGTACTGTGGTCGGACCATCACAGGTCACGCCACATTAACACATACGTATAACAAGTGACTGTTGATTCAAACCATGAAACGAACCAAATCTATATGTGCCTAAACCATATGACACCGCAAGTTCACCTTTACACATGGCACATGAACGTGGCAAAAACATATGTATGTATTTGACCCGTATGCATATAGTGTTTAAACATTGAAATATGACTAAGACAGTTCGAATGATCTTTGATGCATATTTATATATAAGGTTGCATGCCTCCGTCTTCCAACTACAAGTGCAGCTGTAAGGACCGAAACCATATGTGCTTTATGCCAAACAATTATAATATGTGCTATATGGGCCGAATGCCAAATAGATATATAGTGTACTATAAAGAGTTAGATGCCAAGGTGATTATATACTTGATGTGCTTAATGATAGGTGGGTTTGACCTATAATAATTTTTTTTTTTTATATGTATTTAGTAACAGAGGTGTGACATATGGGAAGCTGAAATCATGTGTGTCCTTTTGGATCAACTCTAGGTCATAATATTGCTCTTTACTCATTTGGTTTATTTTGGAGATGGGGAATGCAATTATCTTTAACCATAAATATGTTGTTATTAGATGTTGGATATTTTTCAATGGTGAAATACCAAAACCAAACATATAAACACAACAGAGGAATGCTTTGTTTCCTTTGTTCCAGGATCTTTGCAGAGGGAACCTCTTAAAAACAAAATGACTCAACAGTCTATTACACAACCATAAAAATATTTCTATTGATTACAATATAAAGCCTGATACAAACTTCATCCTCTTTGCTGAGAGGGATTCACCACAAAAATTTCAACCAATAAAAAAAACTACTCTGTCACCTCAGAATTTACTGAGGTGGGTTTACTGCTGTAAAACCCATTTTTACATTACTGTTGTAAAACAAATTTTTACACAGACTTAAAAAAAACGCTCCACCATTTTCTTTATGCACTGTTGTGCAAAACCACACATGGTTTTTCTTACACCTCTGTTTTACAATACATCACAAAAACATTACAAACCTGTTCTTGTCTTTTTACACACTGCTGTGTGTTTTTCCTTTTACTGCACCATCATCTTTTTACGCTGCTATAAAACACCTATATATTTTACCTCCCGTGTGCAATACATAATAAAAGTCAACACACTCAAAAACATAAAAAAACTTATTACATACGTTTTCACATTTAATACATGCCGTATATAAGAAATATATATATATATAAGACATATATAATACGTGTGCCCATACCCATATTAAAAGGGCCTCACCAAAACTTCGTAAATGCATTAAAGGCCACAGTGTTTCCTCCACGGCGGTCAAACTGAAACCTTACACTCCACGTAACTTGATTTGATGCGGGCTGACTGCATCTTCGGAGATCGACGGTGGAGGATGAAGAAGCAAATCGAACGGCTGACAACAATATCGGAAGTCAGTTAGCTGCCCAACTTTAACACCCGAGAAAATGACGTTGCGTTACGTCAGTGGTAAACCACGTGTCAGCTCCATATTTTCTCGGAGCTCCTTGCCGGATTATTCCTTCACCGGAAAGCGGTCCGAGAAGTTCCAGGCGTGTATGCTGAATGGATTCTGGCGATGTTGCCGCTGCGTTGAAATTACGATTTCAACACTCCCCTTTAATTTCAACAGCTGGGCATTCAATCTTACCCAAACACTTCCTCACATGGAGGGATTCCCCAACATTGCTGTTACAAAAGTATCTTCCTCACATAGAGGGATTCACCAACTGCTTCTGATGCAGTTCATAAACAAACAAAGTTGTCTTCCTCTTAATAGAGGGATTAACCTGAAACTGTGCTTAAGAGCACCTTCCTCATGACAGAGGGATTCACCTGTTACTATGTTGAAAAGCATCATCCTCTTGATAGAGGGATTCACCACACTATGCTGAAAAGCATCTTCCTCTTGACTGAGGGATTCACCATGACACTGTGTTGAAAAGGACCTTCCTCTTTAACAGAGGGTTTCACCAAATGACTATGCTGAAAAGCACCTTCCTCATTAACAGAGGGATTTATCAAACAATGCTAAAGAGCATCTTCCTCTCAACAGAGGGATTCACCAAATGACTGCTTCAAATGCAGTTCCAAAACAAACAATCATTGCACTGCTATGTGTGCAAACTCATTACATTGTTCTTTTATGCTGCTGCATATTCTTTGCTGAACTGTTGTGCCATCTTCTTTACTGTGTCTATCCCACACTGCTGTGTCTACACTTGCACTGCTTGTGCACTTTTCAAAGACAAAATACTCTGTCTTTTCTGGAACAATTACACTGTCCCAACTTACAAATTTACACAGCTGTGTGTAAACATTTCTTACAGTCACTGTTGTTGCATATATTGCATTTCAATTCAATGAACAACAAATTCATTACATTTACCTTTACTGCTGTAGGGAAAATTTCTTTTGCATGTGCTGCTGTTCAAAACTTCTTGCTGCTGCATTTTTTATATTCACTGCTGTCCATACCCATAACCATAGACTGTCATCCCTGGGTTTTTATTTGCTGTTGCGTTGCCTCTGCAATTTGCACTGTGGCTGCCTTTTCTTTCATCATACTGTTGTGCCCATACTCTTGGCACTTCATTCTCCACAAAAAAAATAACACAGGCTGCTGCCTTTTCTCATGCACCCTTTCTTCACACAATCTTAGTCTTCATTTTTTTTAATTACACAATGCACTGTTGTGCAGTTCCTTTCATTTTTCTGCTGCCACACAGTATCATTCACCCATGTGCATTAAAAATCTGCTGTCCTTGTTTTTCTTTATGCATTTCTTTGCATGCTGCATTGCATAAAAAAAATTACATTTTTTTTACTGCTGTGTGAAATAATTTCATTGCATTCTCAGCCACTGGGCATTTACGTTCTGCTGCGTTTTGCCTTCTTCTCATTTTCTTCTCATTGCTTTGCATTTTCATTCCCAATACAAAACATTTCATCTGCTGTGCATTACACTCATTCTGCTGTGAGTGTATTCACTCACTTTACATAAACGGAAAACTACATTCCATTGCTATGCATTTCAATGCATGTGCACCACAAAAAAATTTCAAACTGCTGTTCATTCTAATCCATGTGCTCCATAAAAAAATTCAAAATTGTTGTTTTATGTTCTGTCTTCCCACTGCTGTGAGGGTCTCTATGCTCTGCATTTTTTTCTTCTTGCGCTGCTGCTCTTTACATTTGAGCGCTGTCATCTTTTCTTCTTTATGCATTTCTGTGCATATTGCATAAAAACAAAGCAAAAACATTGTTGATTTCATCATTGCTGCATATTACCTTTCAGAGGGATTAACAAGGATTTCATTTGCAACTGCTGCGCTGCAATACATCCTCCATCAACAAATGACTGTTAATATAGTTCAGCAAACAAAAAAAAAAAAAAATCAAGCTCCCCTTTAATGTGTGCTTGTCTTCTTTTAGCACACTCTTCTCAAAATAAACTTAGATCAGCTGCATTGCTTAAGGGGCTTTCACACTGTATTTCTTTTCTTCTCCATACTTGTGTAACTTTCTTCTTTTGCATGGGTCTAGCTTGTGTAAGAGCCCATGTCAAGTTACAGTCACGTGCCATATGCCCAATGTTATGACACTTGAAGCATTTAACATTGTTCATGAATAAAAATTCATGATTTCTTCTTGTGAAATTATTTCTTGGAGATTGTCGGGGACCACAACATCTATTTCCATGAAATGCTCTACAGTCTTTTGCCATATGACCAAAGTTTGAGCAAGCATAACAATAACCATAAAATGAAATTTGGTACCTGGGAGATGGAGGTTTCCTTGATGTACTTCTGAAGCCTTGCTGCCTTGAGATCCTTTGTTGATGACCATTGCATCTTGCCTCTTTACCATCAGCTACATTTCTTCTTGGAGCTGGTTTTCTACTTGGAGCAGGATCTCTTCTATTGCAGCCTTCATTTTTCTCCTTGCCTTTGCTGGAACTAGGAGCATCACCGTCTCTTTCTGGCTTCTTCACATCTCCTTTGCTTAAAGCATCCTCATGCTTGTTTGAGGGTTCACCTACATACCCAAGTCCTGATTTATCAAATGGAGATCTGTGATAGCTGAGCATGTCATCCAGAGCTTGAGAGCTCTTCATGATCTTGTTCATCCCTTCAACCTTCTTCCTGAGGAGGACAATCTCTTCTTCTAACTTTTCACATTCATCATTTTTCTTTGCAAGTTGTCCCTTAGTTTCTTCCTTGCTACCAGTAGCTTCAGCTGCTACTATTTTGAGGGAGATAATATCTGTCTTCATTTTGGAGATTTCTGCTTGACTGCTCTCCATTTTCTTTTCAGCTCCTTGTGCCTGCTTCCTGGCTTCTTGTAGTTCGGACTTAAGGGAGGAGAACTCTACCTTGTATTGTCCAATCTCTTCTACAAGCTTATTCACTCTCATGTGCCTTTGTTCAAGTTGACTTGTCAAGCCATCTGCCTGCTTCTTTGCTTCATTCAGCTGATTTGTCATAGATATGACTTCTTCATGATGTTTCTTCTTGCATTGGTCAAGCTCTTTCTTGAGCTTAGCAAGCTCTTCATCTCTTTCTTTTACTTGAAGCTTGATAAGGTCAAGTTTCTCATTCTCAGCTTCTATGATGGGTTCTTCTTGACTCATTGTCATGGTCAGTGCTCCCTTTGCATGAAGGTCATGCAGTCTGTCCCATATATCCTTTGCTGATGAATATTTTCCTAGATTCTTCTTCACAGAATCAGGGAGTCCATCCAAGATTAGTTTTGCTGCTTGTGCATCATACTCCATGGATTCTTTATCCATCTTGCTGTCATCAATCACTGACTCCCAGACTTCAATCCCCTCAGACATTAGGAAAGCCCTCATCATTATTTCCCATACATCAAAGTTTCCATCAAACTTTGGAACCTCAAATACAATGCTTTCAAACAGATTGCCTTCTAGTTTAGTAGAGGAGGGAGACACATTTTTAGCAGGCTTGGGTGCTTTCTTCCTTGACCTTGCCATTCTTAACTAGTCTTCAAATACTTGACTGTGTTTTTTTTGTTAAACAACTGACTGTTCCTTCAACAATAACTCAAAAACTTGAGAAATACCTGAATCCCTTTGGCTGAAACTTCACACTGTTGGAGAAGCTTTCTCTGCTGCAACAAGAACCTTTCCTTCAGCTTCCTTGACACTTTTAAAGAGCCTGAACCAGCTCTGTCACCATCAAAGAGCCTCGACTAGCTCTGATACCACTGTTGGATATTTTTCAATGGGGAAATACCAAAACCAAACATATAAACACAACAAAGGAATGCTCTGTTTCCTTTGTTCCAGGATCTTTGCACAGGGAACCTCTTAAAAACAAAATGACTCAACAGTCTATTACATAGCCATAAAAATATTTCTATTGATTACAATATAAAGCCTGATACAAACTTCATCCTCTTTGCTGAGAGGGATTCACCACAAAAATTTCAACCAATAAAAAAAACTACTCTGTCACCTCAGAATTTACTGAGCTGGGTTTACTGCTGTAAAACCCATTTTTACATTACTGTTGTAAAACAAATTTTTACACAGACTTAAAAAAAATGCTCCACCATTTTCTTTATGAACTGCTGTGCAAAACCACACATGGTTTTTCTTACACCTCTGTTTTACAATACATCACAAAAACATTACAAACCTGTTCTTGTCTTTTTACACACTGTTGTGTGTTTTTCCTTTTACTGCACCATCATCTTTTTACGTTGTTGTAAAACACCTATATATTTTAACTCCCATGTGCAATACATAATAAAAGTCAACACACTCAAAAACATAAAAAAATCTTATTACATAAGTTTTCACATTTAATACATGTCGTATATAAGATATATATATATATATATATATATATATATATATATATATATAAGACATATATAATACATGTGCTCATACCCATATTAAAAGGGCCTCACCAAAACTTCGTAAATGCATTAAAGGCTCGTAAATGCATTAAAGGCCACAGTGTTTCCTCCACGGCGGTCAAACTGAAACCTTACACTCCATGTAACTTGATTTGATGCGGGCTGACTGCATCTTCGGAGATCGACGGTGGAGGATGAAGAAGCAAATCGAACGGCTGACAACAATATCGGAAGTCAGTTAGCTGCCCAACTTTAACACCCGAGAAAATGACGTTGCATTACGTCAGTGGTAAACCACGTGTCAGCTCCATATTTTCTCGGAGCTCCTTGCCGGATTATTCCTTCATCGGAAAGGGTCCGAGAAGTTCCAGGGGTGTATGCTGAACGGATTCTGGCGATGTTGCCGCTGCGTTGAAATTACGATTTCAACATTAGAGATGTTGTTATCAAATCTGTGGCTTATTTCTCCAATCCGGGATGACTGGAAAAAACAAATCTCATAGAAACATCCTACTTAGAGACATTGGACAGTTCTTTCCTGTGTGTTTTCTTATGGGGCTTGCCATTAAGGAAGTGTCGGGTAGTCATTGTTTTGAAACCCGAAAATATTTCCATTTCTGGTGGCAGGAGGGACAAGGGATTAACAGTAGGGCTGAAATCATTATCTTTCGAGGCGTTCTTATAGGTGCAAAATGACTGAGACTTGAGCAAATTATGATTTATGGGGAAGCTAAGGGAATCATCTACTACACACTTTTTAATCCCCATCTTATCTAATTGGATGGAATTCATCCAATAAATACTAAGCTCTTTTCATCGCATCGCATTTAATCATATATACCAAAAAGCAGAATCAGATCCTGACCTCCTCTCAAAAAAAATCACAAAGGCTTCCCTCTAAGATTCAAAGATCCAATATGCTGATTATTAACAGTGTGTATTCACAGATGCTCGATACTTCAATCATTCTTAGGAGCTAGCGGAAGAAAAGGGACAGTTGATCTTTTGGGAAAACTCTGCTGTGGTATTTTTTTGTTTTTTCTCAAATGTTTTTCTGTAAGGATATTGTGATGTCACTCTCTATGTAACAGATAGAAGATATAGGAACTCATAGAAGTCTACAGATCATCTCATAAATTTCCTCGGTGTTTACATGTTTTTATAATTAACTTATAAAAGAATGGTTTGCTGGTTATGTTTAAGCGATTTCTCAAATTCAGATCATAAAACAAAAAACGTAGTAGTGTTTACTGTCTGCCGGAGCAGGAAACAAAATAAGTGAAAGAGCCAATGAAAAATATGCATATCCTATCGTTCTCTCTCTGTACTAAGTTCGGAAAAATCTACGATCACTTTGCTAGTTCCTTGGCTCGACTGGATAGGAGAAATTTAACGCGGCTGGTGATACTGCAATAAATCAATATGTTAATCCTTCCGATGACTTCATTTTGATTGGGTTCACGTTTTCCATGAATTTTGACGCCCACAGGCGTAATATAATTCATAATTTGGGTATCTTGATAATAAAAAAAAAATTACTTTGATAGGATAATTTAGTTTTTCTCTAATTAAAATATCAAGTCTATTGTCCAGATTTCAGATGGCCTGAATTTTCTTCCCAGTAATTGGAACGGAAGAATGAGGTTTAACAAAGAAAACTTTTTTCATTTTTATGTTTTTGCCGTTAAATTTTTTTAAGAAGTGGTGGGGCCTAAAACAATTGTTTTAGCTCTCATTGTTTAGCTACATTAAAAATCATGGAATTTAACAAGACTAAAGATCATGGAGTTTATGGCTTATAGATAGACTACAACATAGAGAAATGTTATTGGTAAAACTATAATTACTAGACATAGAGTAAATTGATCAAGTTAATTTTACTAAAACAACACTGATAATCCCCCTTTTAAAGTTCATTTTGAGAAATTGAGTTGGTCCCATTCATCAATCTTCTCATATGAGTTTTCAGATTCCCCCCTCAAGCTAGGATACCACACTAGTACCTCTTCAAGTGGTCTATTCCACAACTTGATGGCTCCATTCACCATTTGCACAACATGTATGCCTAAGCAAGCTAAGGCCTTACAACTATGTGTGCTCTCATACAAAATTTATCCCTCAATATCAGGTCTAATAACTTCCTTGGAAAATACGTGCATTAGACCAAAAATCCTTAAGTCATTACACACCAAACATAGTCTACTTCACTCTATACCATGCTATTTACTCCATGTCTATTCTTTTCTCACATGCATACTATCACTCTCTTGCATGATCCATGCAGGATGTAGAAATAATTCAAAATTTGTAGCTGCTAATGAAGGCAGGGTGAAGTCAATAGACTCAAATTTCTTGTGCTAAATTATGTGGAAGGAAAACTTGTAATAGAAACACATGCAATCACTCAATAGCAATGAGCATAGTTTTTACAGGGGAACCCAACAACCCCTACTATCTTTGTATTATATCACATGATAATAATGATCTATTACAATGGAAACTTAAATGCTTGAAGCTCAACTTTCACTATAATATTGATATCATTATGAGTTTGCTCTGTGAATACGTAGCCAAAATAGGCCTCCTATTTCCTTGTGCAACTCGTGCTCTTGAAGAACAGGGAAGCTAGTATTTCCTTACACAAATTCCAGGAGGCTACATGCAAACAATGTACACTCACTAGTATACAATAATGATTATATTATTCAGCTTTCATCCACTTCACTAGGCAATTCAAATTGCATGCATGAATATGGCTATTTTTAGTAAATTGACTAGTTATGATTATATTATGCCAAATTGACTAGTTATAGTAAATTTTAATTGCATGCATGACTAGGGATATTTTTAGTAAATTGACTAGTTAAATAAGAGATCAGTGAGTTAAGAACAATTACAACTACTTAACTAAACTCATACTGAATTTATTCTAGACTAGAGATTATACAAATAAGTTTCACTAAATATAACTCCACTAAATAGTTATATCTTAGCAATCAAGTCATGTGCAACTCTACTTCTTTCCCACAAACTTGAATTGACTAACTTAACTAAGTCATTTGGCCATGTCACTCGTGCTAATTAAAACTCAAGTCATTCCGATAAGCTCGAAATTTTAATTTCTCAATTTGACTAAAGTCAAATGAAGTCTTTTCTTGCTACAATTTAACATTGCTTGTTAGCAAGAAAAGATTTTTGGACAAACCGAATCCTCCTACTCTCAAACTTGAACTTTCCTCTTGGAAACACTTCTGTCAAAATCTTTGCATCTTGCTACTATGTAGGGATTTTCTATAACATAACAATCCTGCTTTGTACACAATCCCTCAGGTGATGGTACCTTATGTCTATATGTTTGGACCTATCATGAAAAACTGGATTCAGATAGTTTTATATAACATTGATTGTTACAATGGATCAATGTGGGCTCCATCACTTGACTGAAGAGACCAACCAATATCATCCTCATCCAAATAGCCTTGCATGCTACTTGAATATAAACCATATCCTCAACCTCTCTTAAGGTGTGTTCTACAAATATTTGTTTCCTATTGTACCTAGAAATCGTTGTTGTCCCAACACTGGATGTTGCTTCCGATGTGCTCTTCCTATATGAGGGACTCTCCACCCAATATGCATTTGTGAAGCATTGGATCGTCACTCCATCATTTTATCTATACCATAAACCAATATATGTTATGCCTCTAAGGTATCTAAGAATATGTTTTGTTTCTTTCTAGTGAACCTTGGTAATCTTTACCATGAACTAACTAAGATTGTTCACTACAAAATAAATATCGGGCCTTCTTTTCCCCAAGTACATCAATGACCCTACCAACTATCTACAGATAGTGTCATCTACTGTCTCTCAGTAGAAGCATCCTCTTTCCTCTAGTTAGTACCTATAGGAGTATCCATGGATTTGTAATCTTGCATGTGAAATCTATTAAGGATTTCAAAGGTGTACTTCCCCTATCCAACAAATATCTCTCCATATCCCTTCCGCACCTCCAAGCCAAGGAAGTATTGCATCAAATGAATATCCTTCATCTTGGACTCTCTTGCAAGGTCCTCCTAGTGATAGTTGATCAATGTGTCATCTTCTATCAATATCAAATCTTTGACATAGAGAACTAATAAGAGAAGACAACCATCTACCATAATTTAGTAGAGATTGGCATCTGCTTCATACTTGGTGAAACCAAATCCACTGAGATAAGAATCTATGCAAGTGTACGAAGCACGAGGTTCCTAATTGAGACAATAGAGGGATCTCTTGAGCCTACACACATGTGTCTCCATGTTAAAGGTCTCGAACACCTTAGGCTACTCAATGTAGATCTCTTCCTCAAACACTCCATTGAGGAAGGAAACCTTAACATCCATTTGGTGTATCCTCCACCAAAACTCTATTGTCAATGCAATTATGGTCGTGTTAGATGAATATATTGCCATAGGGAAAATGTTGCTTAATAATCAATCCTATCCACTTGTGAGAATCGTTTGGCCAAAACTTTGGCCTTGTACTTCTCAATACTACAAACCAGTTTCATGCTTAAGCTTATACAACCCTTGCCGCTAGAAAAATCCCAATGGAGGACATTATTTGCAATGTGGAATACATGATTAGAGATCTTCCGGATAATATCAAGGATACTATTAGATAGGATTGTGCTGTCGTCCTTAGGAAGGATAAGACCCCTCGGAAGAACCTCAACAATGAGGAATTCTCCACCCTGAAATCCTTAAATCAGAATGAAGATATTGTCGTTCTGAAGGCGGAAAAAGGAGGAGCTACGGTCATCCTTAACAAGGATGACTATCGAAGGAAGATGCTAGGTCATCTCCACAATAATGGCAGTTATAAAAAACTACCCAAGAACCCTCTGAAGAAGATTTCTAGGACAGTGGCTCTCACCATCAAATCTAATAATTCAGTGAGTTCCATGTGCCACAAGCTCATTGAAAGTAATCCCATTGCTCCTAGGATCTATGGGTTACCGAAGATTCACAAGGAAGGGGCCCCTCTCAGGCGTATTGTCAACACCATTGGCGGTCTGACCTATCATCTAGCTAAGTTCCTTTCCCTTAAACTTAATTCCCTGGTTGGCCGCACTGAGTCCTTCGTGAAAAATTCTCCATCCTTCATTAAGGAGCTTAAGGATATTAAGCTTAGCCCCGAGGACATTCTCGTCAGCTTTGATGTGGTCTCCCTTTATACTTGCATCCCTATAAAGGAAGCCTTGGAAGTTATCTATCACCTAATATATCTCGAAACCGCGCATCTGGTGGAGATCTGTCTCACTTCCATGTTCTTCTGTTTCGAGGGTGAATTCTTTGAGCAGACTTGTGATGTTGGCATGGGTTCCCCTCCTTCCCCTATTGTTGCGAATATTTTTATGGAATATTTCGAAGCCAAAGCTTTATCCTCAGCTCATCTTCTTCCTAAGCTTTGGAAAAGGTATGTGGATGACACTAATGTCATGTGGCCCCATGGCCCTAAGGAGCTGGATAATTTCTTTAATCACCTCAACAGCCAGTCCTCTGCCATTAAGTTCACCATGGAAAAAGAGGTCAATGGTTGCCTCCCTTTCCTAGATATTCTTATATCTCGGAATAAGGATGGCTATCTCTCCCACTCTGTGTTTCGGAAGAAAATGCATACTGAGCAGTATCTTCATGCCAATTCCCATCATTTCCCTGCTCAGAAGTTGGGTGTTCTTAACACCCTCGCTACTCATGCCCTTAGGTTCCCTAATTGTGAGAGCTTTGATAAGGAGAGATCCCATCTCCTTAATGTCTTCGTGGAGAATGTATATAGTAGACGCCTGGGTCAGAAGGCTTTCCGTAAAGCCTCTAAAAATGCGTTAATTAAGAAAGAGCCAAAAGAACATCGTCTAGGTGTCCATCTTCCCTATGTTCAAGGAACCACGGACAAGATTGCTCGGATCCTTAAAAGGTATGATATTCCCTCAACCTTTAGGCCCCTCAACACCATTCGCAATTCCCTCTGATCGGTGAAAGATCCCCTTAACCCTAAGGACATGAAGGGTGTCTACTTGATCCCTTGTTCTTGTGGGACCCCCTATATTGGGGAAAGAGGGTGCTCCATCCATCAAGGGATCTGCGAACATGCAGCCGACCTAAGACATGGGAGATCCAAGTCTTCAGCATTAGCTGATCATGTGGAAAAGACCAAGCATCAGGTGTGTATTGTGGAGGCCAAGGTTGTTGCCAAAGTTGCTCAGTTCCATCATCGTAAATTGAGGGAAGCTATTGAGATTGAAAAGAGGCCGAGAAATCTCAATAGAGATGATGGCTGGAAAACCATTAGGTGCTAGATTCCAGCACTCTCTTCTTAGTCAATTTTTCTGACTCCTCCTCATTTTTTAGCTATATATATATATATATTAACAATATTTAATAAATAATTTAATTAAATAAATAAATTACCTTTTTAAAGTAACCATTAAATTATTTTAATTATTTATATAGAGTCTTATCCTAACTTTATATATATATATATATATATATATATATATATATATATATATATAATATTAATAATAATTATTAAATAATTTAAATAAATAAATAAATTATCTTTTTAATCTAACCATTAAAATTATTTTATTTATTAATCCTAACTTTTATCTTAATAACCTAATATGATAACTTGAATTATATATATATATATATATATATATATATATATATATATATATATATATATATATATATTAATAAATAATTTAAATAAATAAATAAATAATCTTTCTAAACTAACCATTGAAATTATTTTATTTATTAATCCTAACTTTTATCTTCGAAACACGTCGAAAAATGTTTGTCTACATGTTATTTACATCGAAGTTATTCTTTCAAATATTATGGATCACAGAAGCCTCAATTCAACTTATACAACCACTTGGAGCGAATAACTGATTTTCCCTCAGGCCCAAGCACAACATCCCAAGCATGATTCTTCATGATGGAGTTGTATTCCACAATGCCATATAACCATACATACGTGGAAAATTTCTCTTCAAAGGAAGATGGCTCAAAATATATCAAGCTTCTCATGATTTTCCATATATCCTTAATATCTATCTTGTGATCTCCTTTGTCTTCGGTAGGAACTAGGGGCTCCAACCTTCTCCTTACCTTCCTACACCAATCTTTCAACAATATTGGTCTTCTTCCTCCCTTCTTTGTAAGGCATTGTGTAAGCAGGTGTCTCCACTTGGTATAATCTCATCTTCTCCACATGTGGCTACTCCACATCATCCTCTTGGAATTTACACTTGCCTTTGAGCAACATGTTACTATGAGGATTTGATTGTGGCTCCTCCTCTGGAGCTAGAAGCTCCTCCTCTGGTGGTATGCTTAGCTCTCACTGTAGATATTTCCTCATATATTTCTCTTCATCAAAAATAACATCCCACCTCATAACACTAATCCCGAGTAAGGTCATGTACACTTGGTAAATATAAGGTGTCTTGATATAGCCTACAAAGATCGCCCTATCTATAGTGGGCTCCAACATTTTCCTACTATCTTTGTAAACATTACAATAGACTTTGGATACAAAAATGTCAAAGTTAGAGACATCTCACTTCCTCCCAGTGAAAGCCACTTCAGGTGTAATCATTCCAAGAATTTTGTGAGGGATCCTATTGTGCAAGTAAACAATTGTATTACAATATTTTGCACACAAGGATAGTGGCAACCCCTGTTCATGCAACATTGCTCTAGAAACTCCTATAATACTTTTCATATCTGTAATCCCATTTTTCTTTTGGTTATGGGGTTCAATAAACCCCCTTATAATACCCTCCTTGGAACATAATTCTTTGAAGGCATTAGACACGCACACTCCTCCTTTATCACTTCTCAAGGATTTAAGTTTCTTTCGATTATTTCTTATTCATGAAATAGATCCAACATTTATCGGAAAAATAATAAGTGAAGATCACATGATACATGTGCTTTGTAGACAACACTGTGGGAAATGGTCCACATACATCTTAGTGAACTCGCTCCAAGTGGCTCTAGCGCTGTTATCTCAGTCCTAGAAGGAGTATTTAACATATTTTCCAAGAGTGTATCCCTTGTAAGCATCATGTTGTGTTACACTAAAAAATGTCACCATGGCTATTTACAGTCGGTATGGCTCTATCAACAGTCATACTACCCTCTTGAGCAAGTCTTATGCCTCAGCTATTCATGTCAAACTCCAAGAAAGAGAGAAAGTCCTTATAAAATATGTTTATCTCTGGGTACGCAGGTTCTCTCAAGCCTTGCCTGCGGGTACGCACCTTTTGTTCATAAGGTCTGCGTCCAAGGACGCTCTGTATCTAAAGGGGCAGGTGCGTCCCTCTGAAAAGGTTAAAATGCGCAAGTTTTATCTTCAAAAACTTACTTGTGGTCATTTCTAGAGCATTCTAGAAGATTCTTGGATGAGTATTGAGCGCCTCCAGATGGTTCATGCACTCCTATCAAAGAGGAATTTATCCCATCAATAAGGGAGTGATCCCATCCAAAGAGGGGACTATCCCATTGATGGTGGACCTGATTAACTTCCTCTTGAGCACTATAAAAAGAGGCATTGAGCCAGAAGGAAGAAGGTGGAAAGCTATACATTTCTAAGGGTAAATGCTGCAAGAATTAGGACTCCCATTTAGAAGCTTGTGAGGAGAGATTGCCATCTTTACTTGTTCTATTTGGAAGTGGGTGAGCTTTGTCAAAGTAGAGGAAGACTCTTGTGGACCCTGGAAGGAGCTTGCACAACACCAAGGCTCAGGTTGTAATGGTTCCTTTTGATTACCTTTAATGCAAATTGGTCCATTCTTCTCAATAGCTTGTTGTTAATGGGTTATTTCATGTACTCCTTGGTCTATATGTTGAATATGCTTTGTTTTATGTTATAATCAGGTGCTATTTAATTGTTTGACTGTTGGTGATTGCAGGTTTTGGAGAACGGGAGGAGCTCATCCGGATCAACAAAGCTTGGACTTCTACAACAGCGTTTGGACAGAGGTAAGAACGAAACACTTGATTTCTCATATCATAATGTATGTTTAGAGAAGGATAGCTCCAGTTTGTTTTGTTTGTCATTAGAATGTCTTAGACTTCTAGGAAGGTCAGCTGTGTCCGCACCCTTGACTGATTCCGTGTGACAAATTGGCGACTCCACTAGGGAAAGATTCCATTGATGAGAAGAGTCTTTTCTTTTGTGTGAACTTTGCTTTGAGAAAATTGGTTTATTTTTCTGGTTTTGGCTCTGTGACCTTGTCTCTGGGTGGGTTAGCTTAGGATTAGTTTTATTTTGGTTTTTCTTGAGTTTTTCAGTAGGACGCACCCTCTGAGCGCTGCACAGTGCGTCCCTGGACGCACTTTTGCTGTGTGCACGGAGCGGGCCTGCACCTGAGCTAACGGGTTGCCTGCGTCCCCTGCTAAAATTTGAGAAAATTCCATTTTTTGCATTTTTTGCTCTTAGATTTTGTTTTTTCTTAGTTTTTACTGCCCAGATCCACTGGTTACCTGCCATAAATCTTCACCTAGGCTTGTTTCCTTGGCATTTCTACTTTAAGCTTTCATCAATTGGGTGTTTTGAGTCTCTTTTTTGAGAAATTCTTAATTTGATTTCCTTTGGTCATTACTTGGCGGTTTGTCTCAGTCCTTTCACAATTTTGCATCTTTTTGCTAAATTGTGTATGAGTGTTAATCGCCTTTGAGTGTTTTTATTTTATGATCTTTGGAACTCTCACCCAATTTTCTCGACTTGCACTTGTTGGTTCTTAGATTACCTTAGAATCATCTTGTGTTTGAGAATTCTCTTGCATAGATCACATTTGCATAATTAGAGTTCTCATTTTCGGAATATGAATGAAAAATGTGCATAGATTACATTTGCATACTTTTCAAGTGAATTGTGCATAGATTACAATTGCATAGTTTACATTCTGAAAAATCAATTGTAGATTTAGATCAGCTTTCTTTGATTTGAATTTACACAAAAATAAAATAAAAAAATGGTTTGGAATTGATTTGCATTAGTTTTTCTTGATGAAATTAGTGCATTAGAGAATTTGTTATATTTTCTCTTAGTGATCAATTTTTTGCATTGTTGGAAGTGAATGGAAACTCTCTCCTTACTCTAGTTAGGATTCATCGAATTGAAAGGATTGCATTATCATATTCGATTGCATTCGGTTGAGTCGGGTCATAACACCATTGGTTTCGTATCCATTTACCCATTTGAGTAATAACAGCCTTAATAACACAGCGCTTAATTAAAATTCATCTAGTAATTTTTACATTTCTAGGGCTCTGAAGCACCAACATAGCTTAGGCTAGTGTCTTGGAGTAGGTGAGTACTTAACTCTCCAAGACAGTAAAACCAAACAAGTAGCTGATCTTGTGAGAGAATCAAATCCAATTGTTACATTTACACTCTGGGAAAGCTCCTCTTAAACGAGAAGCACGAGCTCGTGTCCGAACCAGTGACGGGATCCATCCTCCCTCGTTGGGAACGACGCCAGACAGTACGTATTACAAACGGTAAACCTCGGATTAACCATTGTCGAGGAGCCAGGGGTCACTTATCGGTAAACCTTGGATTACTGTCAAGGAGCCGGTAAGGGGATTGAGCTTGCTACTCTGCCCTTGCGTTCTGTCAGAGTTTAGACTGTTCCCCCAGGTGTACTTGTTGCCGTTGGTAACCTTAGTGACCATAATCTTTAGGATCCTACCCAAGGTGACGGTGGAGGGAAGATCCCACTGTACCTGGAGCAGACGTCGGTTATACTCACTTGGATTTTCCGGGGGGTTCACTTCACTTCGAGACGGTTAAAGTGGAGGAACTTGTGCCGGTCTATTCATTAAGCAGGTTGTCGGGGTAACTGTTCCACCCTCCATTTCTGTACTGAATTCTGCGAGGTTGGGCTTCATCACCAACTAGTGTTTTTGGTCCGGAGAGCTTACTATTTGTGTGTGGTTTGACTCCTAGATTTGATAGCGCGTGTTAATTTGTTTGTTTTTACTTTTAGAGACCATAGGTGTGAATTGTGAATTTTAATTGTTAGGTGTGAATTGTGAATTGTTAATTTTAGTTTTAAATTGTTAATAAAATTCACTGAAGTTGAATATAATGGCAAATGTTCCGAAATTTATCAACCTAGGAACCCCTCCTGATGAGAATCCTAGTACTTTTCCTTACTTTGGAAATGTTGGTCCTCCTTACATGGCTACTTTGTCATTACCTGGATTTACAATAGGATTACTGATATGGTTATTTTCAACTTCGTTGGCCCAAAGTACTCCAATTGTTCCACCTCAACCGGATGCTTCACCTCAACAGAGTTCACCATCTCAACATCACCAACCTTTTGTTGACCCTTTACCTTCTTCGCCTAATTTTTCTTCCTCCATTTCTTCCTCTTCGCCTGGTAAAAGCCTTGATGCTAGTAACCAGGAGGCTAAGAAGAAGAAGAAAGGGAAGAAGAAGAAGAAGAAGAAGAAGAAGAAAGATAAGAAAGAAGTCAACCAACCAACCATGGCTGTAAGTGTTAGTTGTGTTGAGGAAAATTCCGACATGCACCGTAAACCCAAATACCCTTGCAGGCTTTGTAAGGGTGACCACTTCCTTGTCAGTTGTCCTGGAATTCCAAAGGTCTTGGAAGTATGGTCAGAAAAATCTCATCAACTTTCCGTTGATCCATCAACCAGTGATAGTCAGGTTCCTAGGAAAAAGGGTAAAGTTAGGTTTCCTTGTAAGTTATGCAAAGGGAGTCATCAAACTCACCTTTGCCCTCACATGGATGAAGCCTCAACATTGTTGGAAAACCTCACTGTTCCACAGCAAGAATTTCCAACTGGTTACCGTAAACTTTCTCCCAACCTGCCGTCAACTGACGGAGTGATTGATTTAAATTCAAGTATACTCAATCACACTCTCCCATTGGAGAGTGAAACTCATGTCACTCAGGTTGATGATCCTTTAGTTGATCAAGTGGTCGATTCAATTTCACATTCGGTCGATCACACTTTCCATTTAGAGAGTGAACTTCATACTGCTCAGGTTCTTCTTGTTACATCAGATTCTTCTATCCCGGGGGGCATTTCACCTGTTTCTACAGAACCCCCTCCAAGCACTGAGGTCTTTTCCTTTGATTGGAACAGACTAACAGAACCTCGTTTTCCTTCCTCCATCCCTTTCCAAATCATTGTCAAGGCTGGTGGTAGGGACATACATCGTACTCAGGTAGATGAAGGTGCTTCTGTTAGTATTTTATCCTCAACTGTTTGGAAAGCTTTGGGTTCCCCTCAGCTTGCGCCTATTACGCAGAATCTGAAAGCTTTTAACAAAACCATTAGTGAACCTTTAGGGATCCTTCCTAAGTTTTCTATTACCTTGGAAGGTAAAATTGTCTGTATTGATCTTATGGTAGTTCGAGGTCCCTTGGATTTCAATTTACTCCTTGGGCGAGACTATGTCTATGAAATGAAGGCTGTCGTATCGACACTCTTTCGCGTGATGTCTTTCCCTCACAATGGCAGTATTGTGACTGTAGACCAGCTTTCGTTCCCTAGTCTTGTTTCAACTACCAATAATATGACACCCCTAACTGTTCCTGATTCTAAAGTGGTATCTACCCTGCCACGGGTTAATTATGTGGCAACCGGTCCCATGTTTTCAGTTACCGATGTAAGTGAGCCTCTCACTGTTGATTTAGATCCGGTAATTGACATGGAAAACTCTATGGGATTACTTGAACACGATGTTCTTATCCCTTTTAAGTCCCTTGACATGTGTTCCTTCCAAAGAAGTATTCTTCCTTCTGATGAAGACCTCTTGGAAGCCATGATCAAGGTGTGTCCATTGACATGTCTTTCTTCTAGTTGGAAGCCATGATCACTGAGTATGAGGAAAGTTACTTTTGCTGTGTCAACCTCATTAAAAAATGAATCAGTGAGTACGAGGAAAGTTTTTTCCTTTATCAACCTCGTTAAAAAATGAAATAAGCTAGCATGAGGATAGTTTGTTCCCATCTCAACCTCATTAAAAAATGAAACTGGATGTAGTGAGGAAAGTTCCTTTTACTGTGTCAACCTCGTTAAACAATGAATCAGTGAGTGCGAGGATAGTTTTTTCCTGTATCAACCTCATTAAAAAATGAAACAAGGAGCCGAGGAAAGTTCCTTTTACTGTGTCAACCTCATTAAAAAATGAATCAGTTGATGAGGATAGTTATTTTACTGAGTCAACCTCATTAAAAAATGAATCAGCTAGATTTTAGGATATGTAGATAGATTGTAGAAAGTAGGATAGTTCCTGTTACTGAGTCAACCTCGTTAAAAAATGAATCAGGTATGAGGATAGTTCTTTTCTTGTGTCAACCTCTTTAAAAATGAAACAACTCCCTTTTCAAGTTAAATATTGAAAGTAAACCTTCATTTCATCCAGCCGTTTGAATGCAATGAAGCCTGGGGGGCATGTACCTTGGTTTGCATCATTATGCTGGGGGCATGCAAAATTTTAGAGCATAGTTCCTTGTCTTGTGTCAAGCTCGTTAAAAAATGAATCAAGGTTTTTTAGAGTAGAGTTTTCGTTAGGTAGATTGTAGAGGGTAGTTACGAGCATAGTTCCTTATCTTGTGTCAAGCTCGTTTAAAAAATGAAACAACTCCCACGAGTCTTTCCAAGATCTTGAAAGTAAAGCTTCATTCCATCCACCTCATTGAATGCAATGAAGCTTGGGGGGCATGTACCTCGTTTTGCGTCATTATGCTGGGGACATGCGAACTTATAACAAGCATAGTTTTTCGTTTCAATCTTGCGTAAACATGAAACTGAATCCGAGCATAGTTCTTTTCCCGTGTCAAGCTCGTTAAACAATGAAACAAACCCTCCTCTACCTGAGTCGAGAGTTTGACTAGATCTCGTAAATGTTAAGTTGTATATTTAGGTTAGTTATTTCAGTGTTTTGCATAATTTTCTTACAGTTTTAGGTCTGGTCTTTCAAATGATCTCGTACATGAACCTTCATTCCATCCAGCTTGTACTTAGTTGAATGAAATGAAGCTGGGGGGGCATGCGCTCTAGCAGTTATGCTTAGGGGGCATCAAGCACAGTTTTCTCTTTGTTTCAAGCTTGTGAAAAAATGAAACTACTTTGAAAGCATAGTTTTTCTCTATTTCAAGCTTTTGTAAAAATGAAACCTATTTCGAGTCAATTTCAGTTATTTTCAAGACTCGTTAAACTCATGAAAATACCGAGATTATTTTGCTATCTTTCATTCTCGTAAAACAAATGAAAATGCCGAGTTCTTTCCGTCTTTTCCTGCCCGTAAATTAAATTGAAAGTCGGCCATATGAGTACATTTTTATCATTTTTTCAAACTCATTAAAACTTATGAAAAAGTGAAAACCATGAGTACATTTTTATCATTTTTTCGAACTCGTTAAAACTTACGAAAAAGTGAAACCTCAGAGTCATCTTTTAAGCCCTTTTCTGACTCCTAAAACATGAAAAGGTTGCCGAGCGTTTCTTTTACACTCGTTAAAACGGAATTAAAAGACGGTCCCCTGATAGCTCTTTTCTGACCGTAAAATCAGGAAAAGATTGCCGTGTTTTTGTCGTTTCAAACTCGATACGGAAATAAAACGACGTGTCCTTGATCGCTTTTTACTTTTCAGGTCAGTGACACTAATCATGAAAGTACTCCTTGGTCGCAAGATCAAGCGGTTCCCCCATGTATTATTTTATACTTTTTCGGGCTTGAGGGACACAAATTTACGAAAAAGTTCAACTTGGAGTTTCCTTAAGTTTTTCAGACTCTCTAAAATTGAAAAACGCCGAGTTTCTCCTATACTGGGCTCGTTAAACATTTCACAGTAAAGGACCTGTTCAATTACAAACAGTAACGAACCACTCCTTCCTAGGGTTCGAATCAAAACTGGGTTGGACTCGTCCGAAGGATGAGCTTATAATCAAGCATATGTTATCCTCCTCAAGCTTGTTAAAAATAAAGAGGTACTTGCCAGAAATGGTGGGGGAAAAGAGAGAAGAATGAGCCTATTTGTTACCTTTTGCCTCAAAAGAAACTTTATTACCACTCTTGGACACGACACTTTTCATTCACCTGGGTTGGGAAATCTTTTACCTCACAGTCAATCAAATCAATTTTGAAAGTCTTTAACCGGGTTCCGGGGATTAACTTTGAGTTATTTAGCACCAAACCATCTGTCGTGTCGTTATGTGTTCAAGAGGCCTGCAAACAAAACTTTCATCTGCAAAATACTTGTCATCCATTTGACCATCCCTGAGTCAGTCCTTACAGCAACATTTCTTCAACTTGAGCAATGATTTCGTGTTGCGGGCTTGCCCGCAACGGGTCTCTTTTTATCGACATCAGCACATTATCTAGAGAGATGACTTAGAAATCGTCAGTGCCTTGAAGTCTGCATGCATCAATGGCAGGTTTCTCGACTTTGACGTCAGTTTACATCATTGACTTTCGATCGAAGGATTCCGTGAAATGTTCGACATCAACTCATTCATTTACATCTCATGGATTGTACTGGGTACTTTGAGAACCATTGACATTACTGGTGGTCTCTCTCACGCTTGTTAACAGTTCACATCATCGACTGGTAATCAAGTGGTTTCTACCATGTTCGACATCGACTCATTTATTCGCATGGCTAGAATCGTACCAATTCGAGAAGTAGGAATGAAGACCCTGGATCAAATCTTTACCGTCCAGGCTGCGAGGAGTTTTGTATTCATTATCTAAGTAGACTAATCATAAACAAATGGCTGCGCCCATACTGTGTCTACAAAAGTCTATGATTATGATGTACTACAAGATCATTTCTGTATCAGAGTAGTTAGTTTGTTAGTTAAAGTTTTTATCTGAGTATGGGAATGCCTACCTCAGTGATGATATAATCTTATCCATGTATTTTTTGTTGAAAATTGTAGGTTCCAACCAGGTTCTCCATGAGATAATCCTCGAAATGATAAAGCGCTTCACCCTTCCTAGATAATACAAAACCCTAATCTATTCCAGGCTTCGCACTTTAGGGGGCAATCTGTTACACTAAAAAATGTCACCATGGCTATTTACAGTCGGTATGGCTCTATCAACAGTCATACTACCCTCTTGAGCAAGTCTTATGCCTCAGCTATTCATGTCAAACTCCAAGAAAGAGAGAAAGTCCTTATAAAATATGTTTATCTCTGGGTACGCAGGTTCTCTCAAGCCTTGCCTGCGGGTACGCACCTTTTGTTCATAAGGTCTGCGTCCAAGGATGATCTGTATCTAAAGGGGCAGGTGCGTCCCTCTGAAAAGGTTAAAATGCGCAAGTTTTATCTTCAAAAACTTACTTGTGGTCATTTCTAGAGCATTCTAGAAGATTCTTGGATGAGTATTGAGCGCCTCCAGATGGTTCATGCACTCCTATCAAAGAGGAACTTATCCCATCAATAAGGGAGTGATCCCATCCAAAGAGGGGACTATCCCATTGATGGTGGACCTGATTAACTTCCTCTTGAGCACTATAAAAAGAGGCATTGAGCCAGAAGGTAGAAGGTGGAAAGCTATACATTTCTAAGGGTAAATGCTGCAGGAATTAGGACTCCCATTTAGAAGCTTGTGAGGAGAGATTGCCATCTTTACTTGTTCTATTTGGAAGTGGGTGAGCTTTGTCAAAGTAGAGGAAGACTCTTGTGGACCCTGGAAGGAGCTTGCACAACACCAAGGCTCAGGTTGTAATGGTTCCTTTTGATTACCTTTAATGCAAATTGGTCCATTCTTCTCAATAGCTTGTTGTTAATGGGTTATTTCATGTACTCCTTGGTCTATATGTTGAATATGCTTTGTTTTGTGTTATAATCAGGTGCTATTTAATTGTTTGACTGTTGGTGATTGCAGGTTTTGGAGAACGGGAGGAGCTCATCCGGATCAACAAAGCTTGGACTTCTACAACAGCGTTTGGACAGAGGTAAGAACAAAACACTTGATTTCTCATATCATAATGTATGTTTAGAGAAGGATAGCTCCAGTTTGTTTTGTTTGTCATTAGAATGTCTTAGACTTCTAGGAAGGTCAGCTGTGTCTGCACCGTTGACTGATTCCGTGTGACATGTTGATCAAGGGTGCATTTTAGAAGTTCAATGGTTATCTACTACATTAATTTTAAATCTCCATGGTGTATGTGTCCCATGCTTTTATGCCATAACTCTCCAACATCTCGCCCCTGAACATGTTTTTCCTTACTACTCAATGCGACACATGCATCCACCTCTAGCTTGTACATATTTTTAACTGTAACACCAATTTTTTTTACTTATCCAATAAAAACATGCTTGAAATATACCTCTCCTCTACTAAACACCACATCATATCCCCTATGTTCTAATGCAGCTACAGAAACTGGATTTTTTTTCACACCAGGCACATATATTACATTCTTTAGGTGGAGATGGGAGCCTGAAGCCCTCTTAAGCGTGACAATGATAATCTATTTTGTACTATACATTCTATCATCTCCAAGTTCTACATGTAATTGTAGGTCCTTCTCCTCTGAGTTGTTGAAGAACTCCTTATTTCCTATCATATAAAATGTATCACTAGAGTCTAAGTACCATATACTAAATCGTACCATACTAGACATGCATGTAATCTGAGTGAAATCCAAATCCAAATTTGATCTGAGAGCATCTCCTCTTGAGCCTGATGTAGGTTTCTTACTACATTTCTTTTGTGGACACTTGGTTGCATAATTTCCATACTCATGGAAGTGAAATAATTTAATTTTACTGAGGCCTTTCATCTTTCCATGGTTCTGGTTGGATTGTGCGTTACGTTGGGCCTTCTTGCCTTTGCCTTTCTTTGGCATCTTTCTACTCAAGAAAATTTGTCTTCCTCATTAGTTGTGGATGTGACACCACCTCTATTGTTTCTTCTAATCTCCTCCTGTAGCAAGTCAGACCAAAGTCTCTCCTAATCTTGGAGCTTGTCTATGCAATTAATTCAATATTGAAAGTTGTTCTAGGATTTCAGAATACCAAGGAGTGCTAATCTCAAAAGTTTAGATGATGGCACATTCTCTCCAACAACTCCAAGCTCATCTCTAACCTGAGTGAATCTGGATAGGTATTGGACAAGGGTTTCTTTTTTACACATTCAAATTCTATTGAGCTTATCTTTCAATGCTAACTTCCTAGAATCTTTGTTTCTTTAGAATAGGACCGTGAGGGTTTTCCATGTTGCATAAGCAATATCCATGCCATGGAAATTCAAAATGACGTGGTCTCTGACTCCCTCTAGGATAATCCTCGTGTCTTTTTGTTGTGTCTTTCTTCCACCGTGTCAATTGTTGTGCATATGATGTTGATGGAGATGGAAGATTAGTTTGTATGTACTCCAATACTCCATTTTCATCTGGTACAACTTCCATCATGTCTTTCAAAGTAGAAAAAAATTAATTTTCCTCCAATGCATACTCAAGCCTTAATCCATTAAAAGACATTTTTCCTATAATGAAGAAAATACCATCACCACAAATATGATATTCAAAAGTTCTTAAGAGATTGATCAAGAACTTGGTTTCTATGTAGTTTTCAAAATATCTGATACTATGTAGAAATAACTAAATATTCATATATACTAATGAAATCAAACTGAAATCAATGGAAAAAAATTTCTTCTACCAAATTCTGTGTAAGGAAAGTTGGAAATAGAAACACATGCAATTATTCAATCACAATGAGCCCAATATTTACTGGGGAAGCCAACTGGGAAAAAAACCTCCTCTATTTGTATTATATAAAATGAGAATAACGATCTACTACAATGCTTGAAGCTCAACCTGCACTGCAATATTGATATCCTCCTGAGTTTTCTATTCTCAATACTTAGCCAAAATAGGCTTCTTTTTTCCTCCTATTTCCTTGCACAATTTCTACTCCTAAAGAATACAAAATCTCTTATTTCCTTGTGAAAATTCCAATAGAAATGTGTCACCTGCTACACACAAACATTATACACTCGCTAGGATATAATAATGATTAAAATATTCCTTTTTCCTCCTCTCCACTAGGAAAATCAACTTGCATGCAGGACTAGGGTTATTTTTAGTAAGTTGACTATTTAACTAAGGTATCGGTGAGTTAACAACAACTACAACTAATCAATTGAACTCATACTTAATTTTTATAAATGAGATCTTAGATAACTGAGCCTCACTAAATTCAACTCTATTGAATAGATAAATCTTAGCAATCGACTCATGTACAACTCTACTTCACGCCCACAAACAAGAATTGAATGACTTAACTCAGTGATTTAGCCATGTCACTCCTTCTAACTGCAACTGAAGTTATCTTACTGAAGTGGAAATTAAAATATCTCCATTTGACTAAGACATAAGTCAAGTGAAGCCTTTTCATGGTATAATTTAACATGTGACTTGGATTTTCAACACCATTTATACTTGACTTCTCCATACAATTAATATAACTCTTCTTCATCACCTTCAACTTTGCTTAATTTCCAAACACTTTCCTCTTTGTAAAATTCAATGTGTTGCACCGAGTCTCATAAGATTTCACATCCACATTAGCAAAGCTACCCTACATCACTTTCCTTTCTCACAGTTAGAATAACCTTTACCACACATGAACACTTTCCTTTGTCATGGTCACACAAAACTTTACCACACATGCATAATGTCTTCACAGTCTCTAGCTTCCTATATGATATGCATCATTTAGTCATAGTTGGTTGTTGTGGCTACTCATACAAGTGGTGTTGGTCCATTTAATTAAAATTATCATCTCTCACAAGACCACTACCACTTTCTGGCTAGAGAAACTCCTTTGCATTAAACCTCTTCACCAGTTCACTTAAAGTTTGTGGCAAGGATATTTCCATTTTTATCTTAATCTATTCCACAAAATGACCTGGGGAATATTTTCCTCTTATCTATTTCTCCAATTTTTGGTGTCATCATGTATGCAGACTCGTCAAAGTCTATTGTGCCACTCCCATCTTTATCATCGTCCAGAATCATATATCTTATTTGCTCATATGACATCTCAAATCAGAGAGACCTCATTGTACTCAAATATTCATCTATTGCTGTTACTATTGACGTCGTTTCGTAGATAACTCTCATGTATTTAAGCTACATATCCTAAACATGGTCAATGAGAGAATCAACACTTTTTTTTGATATATCATATCCTTAGAATCTATCATTCATGCAACAATCTCATTTGACTCTATTGCTAACAATTTTTCTTACCTGATTCAACTTGACCCTGCACACGTTCCCTTTGCCTCTATGCCACGACTACTAAAACCGCATGAGTTGCTACATCTATTCCTATCTCTTCCATCATTTTTTTTTCTTTCATTTTATCAAGATTTATGAGATTCATTTGCTGGATACATTTTTAACTTTACTGCTCGCCTCCTCCTTTGTATCCTCATGTAGTCATAACTTCTATGCTTTCAGAGCAGTGTTATTCTCAACAAGTGACTTCTACGTGGTAGGATTCTTCATGCTTCTTAGTGGATTTTCCTTTTCGCATTACCATCTCTTGAATGTCACAACAGGTAGCTTTATAGGTGGAGGTGGGTTTTAGTTCCACCTTCACTTCGAGGACTCCTTTGTTCACATACTTCATGCATTTTGGCTCTATGCTTGAAAATCACAATAACACCATCACACTTTCGCTGGCCAACTTTGCAAAGATTTTGTGTCTTCAGTGTGATGAGATCCCTCATTGATGCATGGATTTCTTCTTTAATGGAATCGTGGGTCTTATTCAGATTGCAGGCTCCTCAACTTTTCACTGCTCAATCAAACATATCTCTCTAGAAACGCCATAGACTCATTACCTTGCGCCCTCCAATGCTTACACACCATATATGATGCCCATATCTCCTTAGCCAACTGATTTACATAGGATCTCACAATCATTCTTTTTTCTTGTGGTCACTATGTAGATATAGGGCATCTGGCTCATGTCCATCAACTTGAGCTATCAAAACTTTGGGACTCGTTCAACAGCAGATTCTCACCATATAATCGCAACATAGTGCCTTGTGCTAAATAACTACTACAACATATCGACTTCTTCCATGGACCATTCCATAGACCATCGTGTTACTTACCTTAGACATGTTGCCATTATTTTTGTCTATGATATTCACCACTCTAGCTCTCACCACCTTTCTTCTGATATTTATCATTATAGTACACCCATCTTAGGCTCTCCTACTAGATGTTAGGATCATAGAGCACCAATGAATGTGGTGGTTTCTAAAGACATCATTGTTTGATCCCACTCGTCAATAAGACGAATAATCATGGAGTGTTTTTCCATATAAATAAGCTACATCATAGATAATACCATGGGAAAAACCATTGGTATTAGTATACCTAGAGCCTAAAACCACCAGTAACTTGACCAAGTCATGTTTACTTGAGCAACACTAACATAGATTACAAAACTCAATAAATATTTATTGTAATTTAAATGGATAATGTTTTTTATTGTTTAAATTTAACTTTTGAATGTATAAATGGAATCTCCTTGAACAATTGAAGTGCATATTCTTTTCTAGATTTCATACAAAATCGACAAAAAAAATTATATATAATATGTACATATTTTTTATTAGCTTAGCTAGATTGATAAACGTAGAAAGAATTGAAAAACGGTATATAATATGCACATAGTTTTTATTTTAACCATATATATATATATATATATATATATATATATATATATATATATATATACTAAGATTAGAGATATTATATTACTTCCAAAAACATATATTTACACTGTTGATTATCTCTATTGGTCTATTATTAGGGAAACCAAACTAGTAACATAAACACAATATTTTTTTAATTGTTTCTATATTTCCTAATTTGTTAATATGATAGCATAGAAACATAAAGCAAAAATTACTTAAAATCACCCCATAAACTCATAAACATAGCCACATTGAAAACTAAGATATTTCCTTGAGCCAAATTCTCATCTAATGGAATAAAAATAGAAATAAAAAACTACATAGAAAGAACTGCATAAAATGATAAACATAACGACCTTGAAAACTAATATATTGGCTTGACCCATATGCTCATATAATAGCATTAAAAAAAAAGAAAAAACTACATAGAAATCACTGCATAAACTAATAAACATAGCTAGATTGAAAAATAAGATATTAGCCTAAGGAAAAGAAATAAATTTTGTCATCTAGTTAGATTATATCCTGATCATGCAGTTGTTGTTGGGTGTGGAGCCTGATTATCTTCTGTATTCAAAGGTTTTAGCTAGATGTATACCCCAGGAAGATTGTACACTACTACATGTGGGGGGGGATTTGTTGTCCCGTGGGGTTTCAAGGGGGCTAATCCCCCTTGGCTAGGGGGTCTGAGGGCCAGTGGTCCCCCGGCAGGGGTTTGGGGACAGCGCCCCCGAAGCTAAAAAAATATATGTGAAATTGACTTGTAAAAATCTAACAATTTCTAGTCAATCTAGATCGTTCATTAGGCGGATGGTCTGACGGTAGAAGTTATGTTTAATTTAGGGTTTTTTGCCCTAGAAGGCAACCCTCACTATATATGAGGGAATTGTATTTCGTCTATGCATATTTGTATTCTAAGTGAGGAAGAGAGAGGAGATTGAGAGAAAAGACGGTGTTACAACATATTTGATATAGGTTGCATCTCTTCAATATGATGGATAATATAAAAGGAAGGACATGTTGTTTCTCCATGGATGTAGCCCAAACTGGGTGAACCACGTATATCTGTGTCTCTCTTCTTTTATGCGTTTTCTGTGTTTATATTTCTACAATATTTTATGTGTTCTATTGCTCCATAATATATAATTTTCTAACCACTGGTATCAGAGCTGAAGGTCTGTTTGGCTGATACACTCGCAGGAGAGAAGGGTTCCTGGTTCGAGTGGGAGCAATGGCGGAAGATGGTAGGTTTAGGGTAAAAAAATTCAACGGCCAAAACTACCAGCTATGGAAGATGCAGATGGAAGATTATCTGTATCAGAGAGATCTGTACCTACCATTGAGTGGAAAGACGAAGAAGCTGACAGACACAAAATGGGATATTCTGGACAGAAAGGCGCTACGAACAGTATGGATATTCCTAGCGGTGTCGGTAGTGTTTAATATTTCAAAGGAAACGACAACACAGGGTTTAATGTCAGCATTGGCCAAACTGTATGAAAGACCCTCGGACTCAAGCAAGGTATTTCTTATAAGACGTTTATTTAATATGAAAATGTCAGAAGGTGGATCTGTTGCAGATCATTTAAATGATTTTAATATAGTTACAAGTGAGTTAAGTTCTGTAGAGGCAAATTTTGATGATGAAGTTAGGGCTCTGTTATTTCTGTGGTCATTGCCAGAAAGTTAGAATGGTTTAGTTATGGCCATTAGTAACTCTATCTCTGGATCTAGTACTTTAAAGTTTGATGATGTTGTTGGTGCAATCCTTATGGAGGAAATGCGACGAAAAAACTCCGGTGAGACATCAGGTATTGCTTTGACTGCAGAGACTAGGGGGAGAAAAATGGAAAGAGGAAAGAGCCCAGGATATTACAGTAAGTCAACAAAAGGCAGATCGAATTCCATATTGGGGATAGTGTGCTGGAAATGTGGGAAGAAAGGACAGTTGAAGAAAGACTGGAAGTCTTCGAAGGGAAAAGAAGGAGATGAATAGCAAGAAACTAATCATGAAGCGAATGTAACAGGTGATGTGTTGCAAGATGCTTTGATTCTTTCATTAGAAAATATTATTGATGGTAGGGTGATAGATTCAGGGGCCTCATTCCATGCCACACCTGATAAGAAACATTTTCCTGATTATGTTCAAGGAGACTTTGGACAAGTTTGGTTGGGTGATGATAAACCCTACAAAATAGTTGGAATGGGTACAGTTTTCATAAAACAACAAAATGGAAATCAATGGCTATTAAAGAAGGTAAGGAATGTTACAGATCTGAAGAAAAATATGATTTCAATAGGGCAGTTGGGAGGTGAAGGTTGCGTAACTACTTTCAAAGATAAAACCTGGAAGGTCACTAATGGATCGTTGGTAATAGCAAAAGGAGAAAAGGTTGGTACATTCTATTTATGCAATGGTATTTCTAATTCTATTAATGCTTTAACCTCTACAGGAGAAGATACGGCATTGTTGCATCATAGGCCCGGGCACATGAGTGAGAAGGGGATGCAGATTCTTCACTCAAGAAATTTGTTACCAGGTTTGAAGCATGTTGATTTATTTTTTCTGTGAGAATTGTGTTTATGGAAAACAAAAGAGACTTAGATCCCTTAGAGTTGGGAAAGAAAAGAAGAGCGAAAAATTAGAGCTTGTGCATACATATGTATGGGGACCTACTCAGGTTTCATCTCTTGGTGGCTCTCATTATTATGTTACTTTTATTAATGATGCAACTAGAAAAACCTGGATTTATTGTATTCAAAATAAATATGATGTATTTTATACTTTCAAGAAATGGAAAGCTTTGGTTGAAAATGAGATATGGAAAAGGTTGAAGTGTCTCAGATCAGATAATGGAGGTGAATATTGTAGCAAAGAGTTTGATAGGTACTTTTCAGAGAATGGACATCACAGACATAAGATAGTTCTAGGAACACTACAAGAAAATGGTGTGTCAGAAAGGATCAACAAGACAATCATGGAGCGTGCAAGGTGCATGAGATCACATGCAAGATTTCCTTTACAATTTTGGGCAGATGTTGTAGATACTGTCGTTTATCTAATAAACAGAGGGCTTTCAAGTTCCCTGGATGGTGGTATTCCAGAGGAGGCATGGATAGGTAAAAAGGTGAATTACTCATTTTTAAAGACTTTTGGTTGCAAAGCCTTTGTCCACATTAACAGAGAAAATAGAACAAAGCTTGAGGCAAAATCAAAGAAATGTACCTTTATTGGATATGGTGTTAATGATTTTGGTTATCTCTTATATGATTATGAAAATCACAAAATCATTAGGAGTAGAGATGTAATATTCAATGAAAAGGTCTTGTAGAAGAATCACTTGCAGCAAAAGAAACAAGAAAAATGAAACAGATAATACTCAGTGCTTGACGATATCACAGGAAAAGTGATGGTGCCTAAAAATTATAATGGTCAACAGCCAGAACAACAACCACAACAGCAAAAACCACTTAAAACACCTGAAAGTGGTGTTAGAAGATCTACCAAGATAGGTACACCCCATGGATGATACTCTCCTTCATTATATTATGTATTGTTGACTGATTTTGGTGAGCCAAAATGGTATGAAGAAGCAATGCAGGTAGAAACCTGGAAGAAGTGGGAGCAAGTCATGAAAGAAGAGATGGACTCCTTAGCACATAACTAGACTTGGAACTTAGTCAGGTTGCCTACAGGTAAAACAACATTCTAGAATAAATGGGTTTATAGGTTGAAGGAAGAAGATGGAGGAAAATAAAGGTACAAAGCTAGACTTGTGGTGAAGGGGTTTGCACAGAAGAAAGGTATTGATTTTGATGAAATATTTTCTCCTATTGTTAAAATGACTTCAATCAGAACTATTTTAAGTCTAGTAGTAGTTGAAGATGTGTATCTTGAGTAGTTAGATGTAAAGAGAGCCTTTCTCCATGGGGATTTGGAGGAAGAGATGTATATGCAGCAGCCACAAGGATATAAGGTAAAAGGGAAGGAGAAACTAGTGTGCAGGTTGAAGAGGAGCTTGTATGCCTTAAAATAGGCTCCAAGGCAGTGGTATCTAAAATTTGACAGGTTTATGTTTAAACAAGGTTATACTAGATGTCACTCTGATCATTGTGTTTATGTCAAAAGGAAAAATTATGGCAGCTATATTATATTGTTATTGTATGTAGATGATAGGCTTGTTGCACGTTCTAATATGCAGGAAATAAATGTGCTCAAAAAAAAATTGGCAAACTCATTTGCAATGAAGGATTTGGGTGCTGCAAAACAAATCCTTAGTATGAGAATAACTAGACATAGGAAAAATTGCAAATTAACATTTTCTCAATGTGAGTACATAGAAAAGTTGTTGAAAAGGTTTAATATGCATAATGCAAAACCAGTTAGTATACCTTTGGCTAGCCATTTCAGATTAGGTAAGGAGGAGTGTCCCAAGACTCAGGAAGAAATGGCTCATATGTCTAAAGTTCCATATGCATCAGTAGTTGGAATCTTAATGTATGCAATGGTCTACACAAGGTCTGATATTGTACATGCACTAGGCGTTGTAAGCAGGTACATGAACAATCCACGAAGAGAACATTGGATGGAAGTGAAGTGGATTCTGAGGTATTTGAGAGGTACCACAAATCAAGAATTATGCTTTGGTGGGTCAAACATTTCTCTACGAGGATATGTTGATGCAGATATGGCAGGTGATAGAGATAACAGGAGGAGCACAACAGGGTATGTGTTTACAGTAGGTGGAACAGATGTCAGTTGGGTTTCAAAAATCCAAAGTGTTGTTGCAGTTTCAGAAATAGAAGCAGAGTATGTTGCTACTACGGAGGCTAATAAAGAAATGATTTGGTTATAAAGGTTTATGGATGAATTGGGAAAGAAGCAGGAGTTGGGCAGGTTATACAATGACAGACAAAGTTCCATACGTCTTGCAAAGAACTCTGCATTTCATTCTGAGAATAAACATAAATGGCTCAAGTACCATTTCATACAGTCAGCATTAGAAGATGGACAATTGAAGTTGGAAAAGATACACACTAGCCAGAATCGTACATATATGTTAACAAAAGTTGTAACCACAGAGAAACCGAGAAACTGCTTAGCTTAAATTGGTTTTCAAGTATGATGGAGAATGTGAGAAATAGCTAGGTCCAAATAGGAGTTATTGTCTAGAAAATGGAGCAGCGGTGGAGTTGTTATAATCAGTCTCCAAGTGGAAGATTGTTGGGTGTGGAGCCTCATTATATTTTGTATTCAAAGGTTTCAGATGGATGTATACCCCAGGAAGATTGTACACCCCTCCACGTGGGGGGGCTAATCCCCCCGGGCTGGGGGACCCGAGGGCAAATGGTTCCCTGGCGGGGGTTGGGGGGCAGCGCCCCCGAAGCTAAAAATTAGATGTAAAATTGCCTTGTAAAAGTCTAGTAATTTCTAGTCAATCTGGGCCATCCATTATGTGGATGATCTAAGGGTAGAAGTTATGTTTAATTTAGGTTTTTTTTCCCTAGAAGGCAAAACCACATTATATGTGAGGGAATTGTATTGTGTGTATGGATATTTGTATTCTGAGTGAGGAAGAGAGAGGAGATTCAGAGCAAAGAGGGTGTTACAGCTGATCTGTTCTAGGTTGTATCTCTTCAATTTGTTGGATAATATAAAAGGAAGGACTGGTTGTTTCTTCGTGGATGCAGCCCAAACTTGGTGAACCACATATATCTGTGTCTCTCTTGTTTTATGTGTTTTCTTTGTTTATATTTCTGCAATATTTTATGTTTTTCATTGCTCCGTATTATATAATTTTTGAACAGTTGTTAATCCCCATTAATGCATGAAATGAGGGGTGGGTTCCAATTATTCATTTGATCAACAAAGTTACTTTTATTTTTACATGATGTATTTTTTCTAGGAGCTTGACAATGAAAATAATGAGTTCCTATTGAGCGTCCACTCTATCGATGAGGAATCTTCCCATGATAGTCTTAATATGTCACTACAGGTTAACAATCTGCATATATGAAGACAACTTAGATCTTATGGAATTTTCAATGTCGACAATCCAATCTTTGTCCTCCCTCTATATATGAGTGTCTATAACAAATTTGTAAGCCTCTCTAACTTTTTCCTCGACATCCAACATTTCCCTCTATAGTTCTTCAAGCATAATATTTATACATCACTCCATAGTGGCTCTAGTAGAGGATTATGTGTGGATGCTTCTGAGAGTATCTGTGCCAATGTCGGGGGAAGAGGGAGTCTTAAGTTTTCAGCCTTAAACACAATGTGAGGTGTTATCACTTAGAACTAAAACTGATATATGTAACTTTTCATCCTCGCCCGATGACAAAGGTTAGTGGTAGTTTATTTTTGTTTTAATTTTCTTCCCTTAGAATCTGAAGTTTTGAAGAGTTTTTGAGTGAAGTTATTCTCAGGTCCCATTGGTTCCCCTCCATCTACCATTGTTTTATAGCCACATGTTATCTTATGACAGTCATCGTGCCTTTTTGTAGTTTCGCAGCACAATTTTGATTAGGCAGTTTCGCAGCGCATCATTCAAATTTAAAACTGACAGCGCTGCGAAATCATGGATTCGTACATTTCGCAGTGAATCTTTCTCAAAATGTCAAATCCATTAGGTGATTCATAGGCCGTGTCTTCTCATGTCAGCTCACGTACCCCTCTTATCACATTTCACCACTCATTGCCACTATCACCACCACTAGATCTGTTGATACCCACGAATCATCATTTCCAAGAAAGACCACCGTGCATAAATCTTAATGATGGTCGTAAGTCTTGCATGAAATGACAAATCTGCAAGATTACAACTTGAAAGATTTTAAATGGAAAAATTTAAAATTCAACTGCAAAGATGATCAAGCGAGTCTGATAATCAAGCGAGGCTGAACTCAAATAGAAGCTGAATCACAATTCCAACCGGAGCTGGTAGTCATTGTTTGCGAAGATTTGGAAGAATCAATGGAGAAAAAGGAGCACAGATCCAGCAAATGTGTAAGGACTGAGCCTGAAGACTTAGATATAACGCTGAGAAATAAAGAGGTGGAAAAAGCATTTAAAAAGGCCGTGTGCTGGAATTTTTGCAAAAAGTTACAAGGAGGAGATGCACAGGTAAGTAAAGAATTTGCACTTAACTTCACAGGCTTGAATTCAAAAGTAGCCATGATAGAATTGCAGGTTTCGCTAGAAGTGATATCTACTGTGACAGATATCCCACGAGGACAAGAGCAATGGTTTAAAAATTTCAAGTTTGACATGAATCCTTGCAAGGAATTTTTGAAGGATGAATTTGTAAATGAAGATTTAAGTAAGGCAGTGCCCAGGAGTTATGTCAAAGAATATTATGCTCATTTACTCACCTGCATACAGAAATATTTGACTTGTGAAGGAAGGTATAACAAGGTTTACTCTTACCATTTTAAACTCCTTTTTCATTTCAGCGGGAAGGTCTCCATAGACTTACCTTTTTATCTTTTCCGTAGTTTGAGTAAGATGTGTGATAAGGTACAGCTGAGGAAAGAGGATTGTGAAACCTCTTTGTTTCATCATGGTTTGATCAAACTACTAGTTTTAGATGGGCTCCAAAAGATAGATAGAGATTGGAATTCATTCATTTTTATGGCTGGCTTCAAAAGCCATACTAGCCTCACTCCTTTACCTGCTAGAGATTTTACAATAGCTGAGCACCAAACAGAAGCAAGAGCTAAAAGAGTTCCACATTCACAAGTAAGAAAACAAGCGAAGCCACTCATCATCCAAGATCAACCTCAGAAATCAACTAAGGAAAAAGCTCATGGTAAAAAGACTGTACCTGAAACAAGCACATCTGAAGTAGTCTCAAGGATAAGAACAAGAAGCCAGATGAATAAGGAAAAAGATAAAGCTATAGCAGTCGAAGACAGTCTAGTGTCCAAGGGAAGTTTAAATGCCTTATTACAAGCTATTGAATTTGAGCAGTCTCTACCAGTTCAAATTGAGTTGATACAGTCAGAACAAGAAAGCACCAAGAAAGCCAAGGCCTCAAAAAGGCTTAAATTTGATGACCCAGCTGAAGAGTTTGTTTTTAAACCTAGAAGACCTATGACAAGGAGATTCCAGCAAGTACAGGAAGAACTGTCAAGAACAGAGGAAACAGGGGAAGGGACACAAAGTTGGCCAAAGAAAAACACAGGAAAAACAGTCATCACATCTAAAGAAGATAATATAGCAGACCTGAAGAGCCAATTAGAATCAGCTACGCATGAGATTGCCAAATTGAAGAAAGTTGCTAGAAGACATGCAGTCATACAAGCAAACTATTATAAAACTCTATGGGAAGGGAATGCAGCTGCAGAAGCCCAGGTGAATTCAGTGGTTGATGGCCATTCACAATTTCACACCTGGACAGTACCAGCAATCAAAGAAGCCAAGTACATCATAAGGATCAATATGCAACTGAGAGCTGGGAATAAGGTTATGAAGAAACAAATTGAAGATCTGAAGGCACAGCGAAGCCAGCTTAAAGGACCTGCTAAATGAGTTTTCATTTCAAGTAAGATTCTGTTTCAAAATTTTGATAAGTTTGATTGATCTTATCTTTCTGAAGAAATCTAAATCCCTATTCGGCCTTTGGAAAGTCTAAAGAAGTTTTTGGTAATCAAGCACTCGGTTAATAAAGGTCTCAGGTTAAAAACAAGTTGTTTTAAATAACTCAGCAGTTTCGTAGCGTGCTACGAAACTACTGAAAGTGATGATTTCAACATAAATCAAGCAGTTTTGAAGTTGAAGAGGGAAAATTTTGAAGGAAAGTTGTATACAACGAGAACACCTGAAGTTACAATAGCCAATCAGACTAGCACAAGTCGAAATAAATAGTTTGAATAAAAAAGTATCATTTTTTCATATCATAAGGAAATTGAAGCATGTATCAGACAGCTTGAATACGTTTTCCTTTTTTTTTTCGAAACAGTGGATGAAACATCATCAAATCAGGTTTCATAACAGCGAACAACACATCAAAATGTGGCCACCGTCATATTTTGAGGGACAAAAATTAAAAAACCGACTTATAAGGATTCGAAGATCATAAAGCCGAGAAGCAAGGATAGTCTCCTAATTTTTTTGGAGAATGAAGAAAATACACTATCCAAGGTTAACATGGAGCATTAAACATCCATCTCAGCCAAACTGAAAGAGAACCAGATGTCATAGAAAGGAATCATCTTAATTAAAGCCATCATGCATGTATGGAGTTAGAGTCATAGTTGATTTAGATCTCTAAAAAAATCCAGTCAACACTTTGTTGTATTATTAAGTAGTTAGAGTTTAAGAGTTGTCAGTAATAGAAGTAGTTCTCGAATTCCCCTCATGCTTGAGGAGGAATCTCGATCAGTTAGAATAAGAGCTCTATATATAGCTGAAACATCAATGTAATCAGGGTTGGAAATTTTATGCAAAAGCTTGTATTTGGCCTATGTAAGACTCATTTTCAGTAATACATGCTTGACTTTACTTCTCAAGATTCATGAAGGATTTTTTATGTTCAGAATATGTGATGCTGTCCTTTTCTTAATTCTTACAGCGGTATGGATGTATAATCACTCAGAATTCACTGAATGTGCTCTGACTTCTTGTATACATTTATAAACTGTGTGGTCCCATATGAGTTTATGTTCTTAATGTTTAAATGTTGAATGCCCTGACTTCCATGTAAGGTTGAGTTCATTGTTATATTGAGATGTTGTTGACTCCATAAGCCCAATGGATAGTTGTTTAATGTGTTTCCACCATTCATATTTTTCACAGTTGTTCTATAAGAGTTAGCCATCTTATCTTTAATCAAAATCATTAATCCATCAAGAGAGAGCCCTCTCAGGTTGAGGAGGCTAAGGCTCAACCTAAAGTAGGTTTGAAATAGTTACTTAGAGTCAACCTGACCAGCAGCCTATCAGGGCATGATTTTGAGATAACATTTTGGTGCGTCTGCCGGGAGCCTAAAATCTATTCATTCCCGAAATTAAGAGGTTGAACTTCTGAAGGTAGCAGGAGCTCAGACATCTATTTGAGGTTGCAAAACTACCTTGGCGACTCCACACATCGAATAAGAAATTGGAAGGTGACTCCACTGCTAGAAGATCAGTAGCTTGATGAAGTTTCAAGATGAATTCCATTGCAAGAATGAATGCCAGGTATGCTCTTATGAATCGGTCTCATATCCCTGGTTTTCCAAATCCTATGCCAAAGGTTGATTGGTTAGAGGATCTTCCAATATTCAAAGATGAAAAGAAAGACAATGCTGCTCTTCATTTGGTTAGGTTTCATATGCATGTACGCAATCTTAAGGTTCACTTTCCTGAGGATTGTCTCATGAGGATGTTTATGACCACTTTAGAAGGAAAAGCATCGTCTTGATATAAAAGTTTGGAAAATGGTTCATTATATTCTCTTGCTGATTTCCATGATGTGTTCTATGACATGTATAAAGAGTGTCATCCCTCCTTAGTGTTGGTCAAAGATTGTTGTAAACATTCTATGAGTTTTATTCAATATTTGGAGGATTGTTATGATGATGATGAATTTATGGATGAAGAAATTTTAGAGGCTCTTCATAAAAATGCATTTCAACACCAAGAAGAAAGTATAACATCTCATGAAACGCAGCATGAAGATCAGCAGGGGTTTATTTGTGAAAACCGTGTTTCATCCTTTGATATGAATGAAAAGATGCAGCATATTTGTCAGTCTTTTGATCATAAAGAATATGAAATTGATTGCAAACACCAAGAAGAAAGTATAACATCTCATGAAACACAGCATGAAGATCAACAGGGGTTTACTTGTGAAAACCATGTTTCATCCTTTGATATCAATGAAAAGATGCAACAGATTTGTCATTCTTTTGATCATAAAGAATATGAAATTGATTGCAAACACCAAGAAGAAATAATGGAAGAAATTTCTTATAATCCTCAGGCAGAAGAAAAGGTTGTTCATTTTTGTGATTCCTTGCAACAGCTTACATCAAAGAATGATCACAATAGTGAGGAAAAGTACATTGTCTATGGGAATGATGCAGAAAGGCAGTTGGATAGCACATCAAAGGAATTTTGTGTGGCTAAGGATCAGTTGTCTAAAGAGATAGAATGTTATGATGATTATCAAAATAACCATGTTTTCTTTGACCTTATAAATGAATACATGGCAAAGTTTTGCACATCAGTATTTCAATTTCATTTGCATTATGAAGATCATATACATTATAGGTTGATTTGGTCATCTCACTACCATGGTTATTTTGAGGTTGAATGCAGTCAAGAGCCTCCAATATCAGAGTGGACAATTGATTGGCTTTATTGGAAATATCATGTTGCTTGAGCTACAAGTGGAGCTTGCAGCTGATAGGGTAGGTAGGTAGGAAAATGAAAATAAGCTCAAGGTTGACTGAGCATTTTTTTCAGTAGTGGTAGATTTCTTTCTGTCACAATGATCATCAAGTTTAAGCCAGAGGTGAAGGCCCAAGAAGTGGGAAAGGAATGCTCGACAAGCATATCTATGTTTTTCATAAAATGGACAAAGCACTGGACCTACGAGTTGTTAGTGTACTACAGTAGCACACTATCCCAAGTGAAGCCACTGTTATCACTTAGAACTAAAATTGATATATGTAACTTTTCATCCTAGCCCGATGACAAAGGTCAGTGCTAGTTTATTTTTGTTTTAATTTTCTTCCCTTAGAATCTGAAGTTTTGAAGAGTTTTTGAGTCAAGTTATTCTCAGCTCCCATTGGTTCCCCTCAGTCTACCATTGTTTTATAGCCACCTGTTATCTTATGACAGTCACCGTTCCTTTTTGTAGTTTCGCAGCGCAATTTTGATTAGGCAGTTTGGCAGCGCATCATTCGAATTTAAAACTGACAGCGCTGCGAAATCATCGATTCGTACATTTCGCAGCGAATATTTCCCGAAATGTCAAATCCGTTAGGTTATTCATAGGCCGTGTCTTCTCATGTCAGCTCACGTACCCCTCTTATCACATTTCACCACTCATTGCCACTATCACCACCACTAGATCTGTTGATACCCACGAATCATCATTTCCAAGAAAGACCACTGTGCATAAATCTTAATGATGGTCGTAAGTCTTGCATGAAATGACAAATCTGCAAGATTACAACTTGAAAGATTTTAAACAGAAAAATTTAAAATTCAACTGCAAAGATGATCAAGCGAGGCTGATAATCAAGCGGGGCTGAATTCAAATAGAAGCTGAATCACAATTCCAACCGGAGCTGGTAGTCATTGTTTGCGAAGATTTGGAAGAATCAATGGAGAAAAAGGAGCACAGATCCGACAAATGTCTAAGGACTGAGCCTGAAGTCTTAGATATAACACCGAGAAAGAAAGAGGTGGAGAAAGCATTTCAAAAGGCCGGGTGCTGGAATTTTTGCAAAAAGCTACAACGAGGACACGCACAGGTAACTAAAGAATTTTCACTTAACTTCACAGGCTTGAATTCAAAAGTAGCCATGATAGAATTGAAGGTTTTGCCAGAAGTGATATCTACTGTGACAGAGATCCCACGAGGGCAAGAGCAATGGTTTAAAAATTTCAAGTTTGACATGAATCCTTGCAAGGAATTTTTGAAGGATGAATTTGTAAATGAAGATTTAAGTAAGGCAGTGCCCAGGAGTTATGTCAAATAATATTATGCTCATTTACTCACCTGCATACAGAAATATCTGACTTGTGAAGGAATGTATAACAAGGTTTACTCTTACCATTTTAAACTCCTTTTGCATTTCACCAGGAAGGTCTCCATAGACTTACCTTTTTATCTTTTTCGTAGTTTGAGTAAGATGTGTGATAAGGTATAGCTGAGGAAAGAGGATTGTGAAACCTCTTTGTTTCATCATGTTCTGATCAAACAACTGGTTTTGGATGGGCTCCAAAAGATAGAAAGAGATTGGAATTCATTCATTTTTATGGCTGGCTTCAAAAGCCAGACTGGCCTCACTCCTTTACCTGCTAGAGATTTTACAATAGCTGAGCTCGAAACAGAAGCAAGAGCTAAAAGAGTTCCACATTCACAAGTAAGAAAACAAGCGAAGCCACTCATCATCCAAGATCAACCTCAACAATCAACTAAGGAAAAAGCTCATGGTAAAAAGACTGTACCTAAAACAAGCACATCTAAAGTAGTCTCAAGGCTAAGAACAAGAAGCCATATGAATAAGGAAAAAGGTAAAGCTATAGCAGTCGAAGACAGTCCAGTGTCCAAGGGAAGTTTAAATGCCTTATTACAAGCTATTGAATTTGAGCAGTCTCTACCAGTTCAAATTGAGTTGATACAGTCAGAACAAGAAAGCACCAAGAAAGCCAAGGTCTCAAAAAGGCTTAAATTTGATGAGCCAGCTGAAGAGTTTGTTTTTAAACCTAGAAGACCTATGACAAGGAGATTCCAGCAAGTACAGGAAGCACTGTCAAGAACAGAGGAAACAGGGGAAGGGACACAATGTTGGCAAAAGAAAAACACAAGCAAAACAATCATCACATCTAAAGAAGATAATATAGCAGACCTGAAGAGCCAATTATAATCAGCTAAGCATGAGATTGCCAAATTGAAGAAAGCTGCTAGAAGACATGCAGTGATACAAGCAAACTATTATAAAACTCTATGGGAAGGGAATGCAGCTGTAGAAGCCCAGGTGAATTCAGTGGTTGATGGCCATTCACAATTTCACACCTGGACAGTACCAGCAATCAAAGAAGCCAAGTACATCAGAAGGATCAATATGCAACTGAGAGCTAGGAATAAGGTTATGAAGAAACAAATTGAATATCTGAAGGCACAGCTAAGCCAGCTTAAAGGACCTGCTAAATGAGTTTTCATTTCAAGTAAGATTCTGTTTCAAAATCTTGATAAGTTTGCTTGATCTTATCTTTCTGAAGAAATCTAAATCCCTATTCGGCCTTTGGAAAGTCTAAAGAAGTTTTTGGCAATCAAGCACTTGGTTAATAAAGGTCTCAGGTTAAAAACAAGTTGTTTTAAATAACTCAGCAGTTTCGTAGCGCGCTATGAAACTGCTGAAAGTGATGATTTGAACATAAATCAAGCAGTTTTGAAGTTGAAGCGGGAAAATTTTGAAGGAAAGTTGTATACAACGAGAACACCTGAAGTTACAACAGCCAATCAGACTAGCACAAGTGGAAATAAATAGTTTGAATCAAAAAGTAGCATTTTGTCATACCATAAGGAAATTGAAGCATGGATCAGATAGCTTGAATACGTTTTCCTTTTTGTTTTCGAAACAGTGGATGACACATCATCAAATCAGGTTTCATAACAGCGAACAACACATCAAAACGTGGCCACCGTCATATTTTGAGGGACAAAAATTAAAAAACCGACTTATAAAGATTCGAAGATCATAAAGCCGAGAAGCAAGGATAGTCTCCTAATTTTTATGGACAGTGAAGAAAATACAGTATCCAAGGTTAACATGGAGCATTAAACACCCATCTCAGCCAAACTGAAAGAGAACCAGATGTCATAGAAAGGAATCATCTTAATTAAAGCCATCATGCATGTAATATGGAGTTAGAGTCATAGTTGATTTAGATCTCTAAAAAACTCCAGTCAACACTTTGTTGTATTTATTAAGTAGTTAGAGTTTAAGAGTTGTCGGTAATAGAAGTAGTTTTCGAATTCCCCTCATGCTTGAGGAGGAATCTCGATCAGTTAGAATAAGAGCTCTATATATAGCTGAAACAACAATGTAATCAGGGTTGGAAATTTTATGCAAAAGCTTGTATTTGGCCTATGTAAGACTAATTTTCAGTAATACATGCTTGACTTTACTTCTCAGTATTCATGAAGGATTTTTCATGTTCAGAATATTTGATGGTCCTTTTCTTAATTCTTACAGTGGTATGGATGTATAATCACTCAGAATTCACTGAATGTGCTCTGACTTCCTGTATACATTTATAAACTGTGTGGTCCCATATGAGTTTATGTTTTGCATGTTTAAATGTTGAATGCTCTGACTTCCATGTAAGGTTGAGTTCATTGTTATATTGAGATGATTTTGACTCCATAAGCCCAATGGATAGTTGTTTAATGTGTTTCCACCATTCATATTTTTCACAATTGTTCTATAAGAGTTAGCCATCTTATCTTTAATCAAAATCATTAATCCATCAAGAGAGAGCCCTCTCAGGTTGAGGAGGCTAAGCCTCAACCTAAAATAGGTTTGAAATAGTTACTTAGAGTCAACCTGACCAGCAGCCTATCAGGGCCTGATTTTGAGATAACGTGAGGGTCAAACCAACCAATGTTGAAGCATTATGGAGGAGGGAGTGGTGGCAGGGTTAACCTAGGAGGGATGGTTGAGGAAAGGAGAGGGGGAGCATGTGGAAGAAAAAGCTAGAGGGCCAAAAGATTTGACAAGATAATAGTAAAGAAAGAGACAATAGAAAAGGCTTGGTCTGAACAAAAGAGAGGGAAGACAAGAAGTACAATAGCTGAATATGAAGAAAGGAAGGTCTGAGAGGATCCAACAAGAGATAGCCCCACAAGAACTCAAGTTCGAGGAAGGAGATAGAGTACTAGCACCTAAAAAGAGCATGCAAAGCACAATAGAGAGAACATAAAACTATGGAAATCCTGAAATCAATTTGAAGGGAAAACTATGAAGAAGTTGAAGTTGACTTAAAAGGAGTTGTGGAGAGGGTGATGTGCAATAATTCATAGGGCATTGAACTATTGAGATGCACTACATAAACTATGGCTTCTATTTCCATGTTCTCCATATGACTGGAGTGATGGTGTTATAGACATTTTTGGGCCCTACAACCCCAAGCATGAAATTTCCATAAACCAAGGGCTCCTAAGTCCCTAAAAGCGTTGTTCTAACCCCTAAAGGAACAAGGTAAACAGATTACAACTTCTCCCAGAAGTTCCCCATGAAAAACTACTCAGAATTGGTCAAAACAGGATCATTTCAGCTGCTCCACTGGCCATGTGCATTGCATGTCACCTAAATACATTGTGTGCGTGCATTGTATTTCAAAAAACCCTTCTATGGGGTGCGATGGGTGAGAAATGCCAAATGGTAGTGTCATTCCGCGAGGTGGAGAGGCAATGGAAGCTTCCAGAAACTTCTCCTGTGACACTTGCCTCTCTGAATTCGACCAAGGATGAGTAAGAGATCATCAATCTCTAAGTGGAAGTAAGAACTATCATAGGGAAGACACTAATCAAATCATAAGCTGACTCATCTCCATTATAGATACCTATATATGGATCCCTCATCCGAGAGATTCAGAGGCTGGAATTTTGCATATTGTAAGGAATTGTTGTTGGTTTCTTGAGATAAACATCAGATTGTTGGGTGATCTAAGATTTGTATGAGGTGAATAGGGGCTTCCTAGCTGAGAGGTTGATGCTGGGTTAGAACAAATGGTTGTAACTCCTCTTGGCCCTTTCTTGTTTATCAATAAATGTTATTCAAGTTTTCCTCCATGCTCTTGTGTCATTGATATTTGTTGCATTTGTATGGTCAATTTACATCTGATCCTAGATTGTTTATGATTATAGATCCATGTCTTTGTATAGTGCTATGCTACTGTGATCTTACAGGTACTTTGTGAAGTTGGGCGTGCAAGAGAACACGTAGCGAAAGATTATCAAGGAAGAGAGGAATCAAATCAAGGGATTAGCGCAAGACAGAGGTTGGTCTTTCTGTTCCTCTCTATCTATAATTCATAAAGGAAAAATGAAAGTAGTTTTACTCTGTTTGCTTCTAAGGCAGCTGTCACACCTTAGTGGGATAGAGCAGTTCTATATAGATACTTTTCCCTGTAACAAATGGCAACTCCACTCGGGACACATTAGTTTGTTTGTTTATCATTCTTTGTTGTCTATTTCATAAACTTATAGGTAGCATTCGAACTGCATTTGCCATAGGAAATGCAAAGTAGATAAATGATACTTCAGTCCATCTATGGGACCTGTTTATGATTTAAACAACTGATTCACAAACTCTCTGATTCCCCTTGTGATAGCTCTTAGATCCTCCTTAGATCTACCCCTGATTGTTGTGTTACTGATTGCCTTTTGCTCGGCCAAAACCCATGAACTGAACTGCAAACTGTGACCCGAAACCCAAACAGAGTCTCGTTTCTAGCCCAGCTCAAGTACTTTTCAGAGAATCTGAACTTCAGCGCACTTCTCGAGTGGAGAAGGTGTGCTGCATTTCAAATTCTCTGTGTTACAGGTGCTCTCATCAGACTAGGCTTTGTGCAGTTTTGGTTTCTGTGATTCATTCTTTCCGGTTCTATTACTGAATTTTGCTGCTTGTGATCAGTATATGTCTATTTGAAACCCCTTGTCCTTGCTGATTATTCCGCCTCCTTTGTACAAAAGAACTGTAAATGTTTTTGTGTGTTTTTCGAGTCATTTTCAGTTATCCTTTGAAAAAGTAGCAGAATCGTACTGTCGTCCTTTGATTTGAAACTGTCGCATGTTTCGATTTCGATTGCAGGAAAGAGTTTGATTGCTGTTGATGGTCGATTATCCTGTTACTCTTGTTTTTTGTCTGAATTTGTAATTTTTCTAGTGTCGAAAACAAGTATTCATTTCAAAATCGTAAGGTGTTGTGATCGTCTCCATTTTTTTGATTTCGAAAAAAAACTTGTTGATATTTGTCGCTTGAAAAGAAATTCAGGTTTGTGCATCAAATTTCTTCTTCTCATTCATATACTAAGAAAGTCGAAAACAAACACATCCATGTTCATTTGCATCTAGACAGCCTGATTGGTATGATTTAGGAAAGTGCATTTAGAGTGTGTTCTTTTCTCTTTGTGAAAAGATTATGTCTTTCTTTCCTTAGTAGCTAGGATTTTCATTGCAGAAAGAAGATAAAAAGTTTGTTTATCATCTTAGATTGCATTTTAGGAATTACATCTACATCTTGCGGTGATCCTGAAAGGAAAACTTCATAAACAAGATCAACTATAAATTAAATTCAATGAATCTAACAACGCTTTGGAAATTAACGCACAACATTTAAAAGTCTAGGCTAGAGACGTATTCCGACGTCGTAAAGCCTGGTAACTATTGTTCTCACTGATGGTTGGGTGATTCCTCCACTTTGAGACAATAAGTGCCAGTATGGACTTGTGCTCCCACGTACCGTCGAGTATATTTTGGGAGACCCCAATAGGCTTAATCCTTTATCCATAGGAAGCCGTGTCTGCCGCCCTATCGATCGCAATGCACTGAAAACAACATTCGGGAAGATTGACTTCCGTACCGTAAAAAGTATTCTGTAGTTTTGTGATTGGTTTGGTAATCCCTCTACCTATATTTCCAGAGCAGTCCCTTTCATTCCTTTTCAGACTCTTTAACAGAAAAGTTTCATCTGAGCACTTGTCACTTCAGGCTCATTAAAAATCGAAGGAGACTACAGTCATCTTTTTCTTTTTCTTGACTCTTAAAAATTGAAAAAACAAGTTGTGTCAAAGCGTCTAAAATTTATTTTAAGAAGAATATTCATTACCCCTTTCCTATGTTGATCTTGGGTTCAGAAAATGGAATCCACCAACCAAGGAATTCCCCTTGGAGGAAATACTAGTCCCTTCTCCTCTTGGGGATATGTTGGTGCACCCCATATGGCCACATTGTCGCTTCCAGGACTGACAATCGGTTTGCCTGTATGGCTCTTCTCAACCTCTGTCATTCAAAACACCATAATTCCTGAACTATCAAATCAGCAACTAGACGAGTCCAGAGTTACCCACCAACCTTCTAGTTCCTCTAATTCTTCTTCTCCTCCTTCCTCTTCACTTGATGGGGCTGGTAAAGCCAAAAGTCAAGTACCTGAGAAGAATAAGGAAAAGAAGAAGAAAGAGAAGAAGAAGAAGGAGCCAAAAGCGAATGAGGGCAAATGAGCATCATCTAGCGAAATCCACACACTGCACCGACCAGGCCTAAATCGCCATGTGTCATTTGCAAAGGAGACCACTATCATAGAGATTTTCCTTGCATCCCTCAGATCTTAAGGGACTAGTCTCCTCGTTTGCACAACCCGGTGTCATCAACCTCTGATGATCATGTTGAAAACACACCGTCGACTAGTGAAAGTGAAGCCCCAGGACAAAAAGGAAAATATAGATTTCCTTGTAAACTGTGCGAAGGTGATCATGCCATCCACTGTTTTCCCTTCTTAGACAAGGCTAAAAGATTTTTGGACGATCGTTCGGTTTCGCCGTTATGACTTCCTCCTGGATATAAAAAACTCTTGCCGAGTCCGTCACTAGTTGAAAATCCAACTAGCCCGCTCAGGTGGACGGCTGAAGCATCTATCATTGAAGACAAACCATCTGAACCCATACAAGACAAAAGTCAAAAGATCGAGGCGGCAGTTGGCCCGTTCTTGCCTTCAGAGGTTCCATCTTCAGATGATACAGTCACCGAAGAGAACAAGTATGACACCATCCAAATTCTTTTCATAAGCACAGACTCCAATGAACATGGGGGGAATTTACCCATTCCTTTACCGCAGGAAGGAAGTTTTTCAGAGTCATACCCGGCCATCTATTTGGTCCCACCTCCAAGCAACCTAGTTGTCTCCTTCGACTGGAATCAACTAGGCAGACCCCGTTTACCAGCTAGTATACCATTCCGAATCATTGTTCAAATATATAGAATGGATATGGCCGGTACCATCATAGATGAAGGGGCTTTTGTGAGTATCCTTTCCTCAACCTCTTGGAGAGCGCTTGGTTCACCATCGCTCTTGCCTGAGATAAGAAATCTAACAAGCTTTGATAAACAAACCAGTCGACCGTTAGGGATCCTTCCCAATCTGCCCATAACATTGAGGGGGAAAACCGTTCAAATGAATGTAATGGTAGTTCAAGGACCCCTATATTATAATCTACTCCTTGGACGAGACTATATTTATTTCATGGGAGCCATTGTCTCCTCACTCTTTAGAGTAATCTGTTTTCAGCACGAAGGAAGAGTGGTCAAGCTCGTGGACCAGCTTTCATTCCCCGGATCACACATAGCAAATAGTCATATACCATCCCTGAATGGTATTTTAATGCAAGAAATGTCTCAATCTCCAGTCTGCCCGACTGATCAGCGCGAGTGATTCGGTGGACATGACTAAAACCCAGGGGGCATGCACCCTGGTCTGCTTCGTCAGGAAAACTTCGGGTTTAGGGTAGATTTCCGCGAGAGAATATGACTAGTATGTACTCCCATCTGTGATTAGAAGAAGGGGTTTTTCTGGAACAAGATTCTCTTGTCAAAGTTACGTGAGTGGAGTAGCCTCCTTCACTCACCTTTGTCTATTTCGGTAGACATCGCCAAAGAAGTGTTTTTTTTGCGTTGTGAGTAGAACAATCTTTGGTAACCTGTAAGAGGTAGGCCTCTCTTGGTAAAACAAATGTTTTAACGGAAGAAAGAAGCGGTATCCTTGAAACTCTGTTTTATACCTGGGGGAATGAAAAAATTTTGGAGTGCAAGCAAAGAGCGATCATTTATTTGTTTTTTAGATTGGTCATTTCCTAACTTGCATAAATAAAGGATGTGGGGAAAACTCTAAAAGTTGCCGTTTTTATATATGATACATTCTTATCACACGACTGGATTAATCGAGTAGTGTTACCGCAAGGTTCAAGATTGTTAAAAAATAAACTCGCATCTTGCAGTTTTAGCACATAGTTCAAGCTCGTTAAAAAATAAACATAAGACATGAGCAAATGTTTCCCCCCGCGTTTAAGCTCATTAAAAAATGAACTATTCCCCGGTAAATAACCATCGTGAATGTAGTACTTCAACCTTTAAAGCCTTGGTCATGTCTGCACCATCGCCTCCACTTTTGCATTGGCTGATCATTCACCTCCATTTGATTGTTTACCCTTTTTGAGGAACAACAGTGAAGAGTGATCTCACTAGCCATCCTTGTAACACTGCCATGATTGGAAAATTCCAAACCTTACCTGGAATCAGTTGCTACCCATTTTATCACTCGTTCCTCAAAAGACAAGTCTCCTTTAACCTCTTTTCAACTGACACGTAAAATATGAAAAGATAGTCGAGCCATTGGCCTCTCCAACTCGTTAAAGGGACCGGAGGTGCTATCTCTCCTCTAAGTTTTAATCTTTTTGGACCTGAGAGATTATTACACAAAAAGATCGAGCACTTGTTTTTTTAGGCTCGTTAAAAGTATCGAAAATTCACCCCTTTTGTATTGTTTTATACTTTTTCGGACTTAAGGGATTAGATGACGAAAAAGGAATTTTGGAGTTACCTTTACGTTCCTTTTCAGACTCTCTAAAATTGAAAAGGACCAAGTTATCTTTGTCGTTAAACTCATTAAAATTTTAATAACTTGTCTATAGATGAGAACGAGTTTCACTATCGCTAGGCTCGTTAAAACATAGCGATGGGTTTGCTCGAAAGGAGAATTATAGAACAAGCATATGTTATCCTCCTCAAGCTTGACAAAAATAAAGAGGTACTGGTCAGCAATGACTGGGGAAAATTGCGAAGAAAACTTGAAGAAACTTTGTTGGTAGCAAGTCGCTCTTGAACATGACACTTCCACTCTACATCCGAGTCGGGTTGGGTTGTTTCATTCACCGGTCACATCACCATGGTACCATCATACCATCCACATTTGGGGTTAATGCTACCAATCCATCACATCAGTGTCACCGATATGTTAAAGAGAATTCATTCAGAGAATTCACCTGTGTCTCACCCACTACCATACATTTATACTCCATTCTTTCATGATCGCCACCCTGAACCTTATATCACCAGATCGTTTTCACCTACATTAAAATAATTTGCTCCGTTCCGTGTCATCGATGTGGGATTCATTAAGGCCCTCTTGTGATGGACCGCTTCTTGTCGACATCAGCTCATTATCCAAGAAGTCGATCTAGGAACACCCCATTCAGTACTTTGAAGCTTGCATGCCTCAATGGCAAGCTTCTCACTTCCGGCGACATCTTTACATCAATGGCCTTCGACCGAAAGATTTTTCGTGGTGTTTGACACTAAGTCCTTTATTCACACCACGTGAATTGTACTGAAATACCTTGAGGGTCATTATCATTATCAGTGATTCCTCTCGCGCCTGTTAACAGCTTACATCATTGGCTGGTAATCAGGCGATGCCTTTCCATGTTCGACTCTAGAACATCCTTCACATGGATCGACTTGTACTTCGAGTGAAGATCGAACGAGATTGAAGACATCGGATCTAGTTTTATCCATCCGGGTTGCGATATATATTCAGGGAAATAAAGACATCAAATGTACATCATTGCTACACAGATAATAATCCAATCAAAGGGATGATGGCTCTAACAGAATCATCAGTCTACACTCAGACGATTGTCTGTCCTATGTACATGAAAATGAATTTATAAAGCTGAGCATGGGAATGCCCGCCTCAGCTAGATAATTAAAATATTATGAAGATAATGTATTGTATTGTATCTTATTACAGGTCTCCTCCCATCTTGAAAGAACTTCGGATCCTCATGATAAAGCATTTCACCTAACATCAAAAGATTAACGACCTCATGCTTTAGGGGGCAACTGTTATAGACATTTTTGGGCCCTACAACCCCAAGCATGAAATGTCCATAAACCAAGGGCTCCTAAGTCCCTAAAAGTGTTGTTCTAACCCCTAAAGGAACAAGGTCAACAGATTACAGCTTCTCCCAGAAGTTCTCCATGAAAAATTGCTCAGAATTGGTCAAAACAGGATCATTTCAGCTGCTCCACTGGCCAAGTGCATTGCCTCTCTCCTAAATACATTGTGTGGGTGTGTTGCATTTCAAAAATCCCTTCTATGGGGTGTGATGGGCAAGAAATGACAAATGGCAGTGTCATTCCGCGAGGTGGAGAGGCAATGGAAGTTTCCAGAAACTTCTCCTGTGACACTTGCCTCTCTGAATTCGACCAAGGATGAGTAAGAGATCATCAATCTCCAAGTGGAAGCAAGAGCTATTAGAGGGAAGACACTAATCAAATCATAAGCTGAATCATCTCCATTACAGATATCTATATATGGATCCCTCATCCCAGAGATCCAGAGGCTGGAATTTTGCATATTGTAAGGAATTCTTGTTGGTTTCTTGAGACAAAAATCAGATTGTTGGGTGATCTAAGCTTTGTATGAGGTGAAGAGGGGCTTCCTAGCTGATAGGTTGATGTTGGGTCAGAAAAACTGGTTGTAACTCCTCTTGGCTCTTTCTTGTTTATCAATAAAAGCTATTCAAGTTTTCCTCCATGCTCTTGTGTCATTGATATTTGCTGCATTTGTATGGTCAATTTACATCTGATCCTAGATTGTTTATGATTATAGATCCATGTCTTTGTATAGTGCTATGCTACTGTGATCTTACATGTACTTCGTGAAGCTGGGCGTGCAAGAGAAAATGTAGTGAAAGATTATAAAGGAAGAGAGGAATCAAATCAAGGGATTAGCGCAAGACAGAGGTTGGTCTTTCTGTTCCTCTCTATCTATAATTCATAAAGGAAAAATGAAACTAGCTTTACTCTGTTTGTTTCTAAGGCAGCTGTCACACCTTAGTGGGATAGAGCAGTTCGATATAGACACTTTTCCCTCTAACAGATGGCAAAAAGTAGTAACCCCTAAAGGAATGTGTCCATGCTTGATAGTCTACAATCGGATGCAAGCCACTTCTATCAGTTGTGTTGCAGCCTCCCCCCCACTTCTTAGCATTATAAAATTTTCCGTACCCATCTGGTGTCATAATTGAAAATTTTGGTCGATGGAAGCATCAATCGAAGTGTGAGTGTACCTTCATGATTTTACCTTCCTCATTGTTTCCATACTTGTAAGATGTGTGCAAAACCTCACTAAACCTATACTGGTCCTTATGGTGGAAGGGTGGCGAGGCCTGCAACACGTGGAGGAAACATATACTTTATTTCACTTAAACATTAAAATATGTCATGGATTACCCACATAGGATTTTTTCAGAAATGCCATACATTAGTTTTATATTAAGAATTGAAAGAATTATACATCTTATTTCTATTATTCATTTATTTTATTTGTCGAGTTTCTTGAGGCTTGATATGTGGCTTGAGAAACCACTGCCCAGGGGTATCTAAGCCACCAATCTCAACATAGGATCACACCTAGTTTCGGTCACACTAGCCCTTAACATGGGTAGATTTTTTCCCATGGAGTTTCAAATGTGTAACCATCATAGTAGAATGCATCACTCTCTATTTTACGCCTTGTAGGCTCATTTTTATTGTTCTCATTTTGGGGTAATTGGATTTTTTTACTTTAAATTTTTTTTGGCATTAAAATATTTTATGAATGCCAATATTTAAATGTTTATTTATCTTTTAAATATCTTCTCTATACTAAAACATATTCAAATAATTTATTTCAATTTTATATTGAAATATTTTTTTGAATATATGAGATTTATATACCTAAAAATGTATTTTATTTTTTTAATTTCTTTAATACTTGATTGAGATAAAATAACCAACCATATAAATGGAATATTTTTTCATTCAAGTATATTCAATTTTAATTTTTTTAGTTAAAACTAAAATTGTTTATCTTTTAAATTTAAAAATATTTTATACAACTTGGTATTAATTTGAGGTTTAGCGCGGAGGGAATTCACATTTCCCTTCTAATTAACTGAAGAATAGTTGATGTCATGGCCCGATGAAAGGAGTGAACACTCCATTGGGTAAGGTTGGCATTTCGGTAGGTCCTAATGATGTGGTCATACAGTATGCCAAAGTTCCAGGCATGATTTCTTTGACTGTTTACGTGGATTTCATATTTGCGAAATTTATTTCCACATTGGTCATCTTTGGATTCCCAAATAAGTATATGCCGGAAAGATGTATAACAGAGATGGATTATATCTTACCGTTAATCTATCCTACGACGATCGACATCATACAAGATTATGTTCTGAAATGATACACAGTAATACATATTGCAGCCATCCGCAGCAAAGATAAGTTAAACGTTGTAGCGATATGTATGCTATTTTTGTTACAAATATTTGAAATAACCTTAATTTAGTAAGTAAAATTTCCACTGCTAATTCATGGAAACATCGACTAATGAAATTTGTTAAGGCATAGATCATGCAGTGGAAATGGATGGCGAATGATATGTAGCCCAATCTATGGATAATTTCTTTAGTCTGATCAGGTTACTATAGAAACCCTCAGCCTTCCTATGCGAAACTAACGTGAGATATTCAGGGTCCTTTAAACAAGTCAAATTAAACTTAAAAGGAGCCCTAGGGTTTTTGAAGGAGCATGCCACTTCCAGATAAATAGGGGAATGATATGATATTCCTCTAGTGCCCACCCACTGTCTATAATTTGTGAGGGAAGTAAGCAGATATTCATGAATGAGATACTTGTCTAGCCTCCTCCGTAGCGCTGTATCTCCAATCCTTCTGTTGTGCCAGGTTGGTAGATTCTTGTTCATAGGGACATCAATAAGACCATGTTCCTCCAATAGGATGTCAAGTTGATCGGAGAGTGGATCTAGTTGCGAGTAGTGTCCCTAGAATTCTTCATGTCCAACGGAGAAATTAAGATATCCCTCTAGAATAGTGGATTGGTCTATCAGGGGATTCTCAAGGAGTTGCTGCCAGAAATCCAATATACTGTGATTGGGTGTAGAAATGTTCATAATACAAAGATTTCTGCCCAACTCAGCTAAGAATATATTGATACCCAGGAAACCCTGACCTCCCTAAGGCAATGTAACCTTGATGGTTCAAGGGTTTATCCCGAGAGCTAGACCCCCAAATCTCCCATCAACATTTAGGGCTTGAAAGTGCCACACTCCCCAGATCTCCCATCAACATCTAGGGCTTGAAGGTGCCACACTGGCATGATAGTTAGAAGGGTCCTAACAATAATCTCAAAGCTACCTAGGGTTTCTTGCAGAAAAATAATGGCACAAGGCTCATAGCCCAAGAGTCTCTTAAGGGCTAATTTTTTAGATAGAATAGCTAATACGCTACAGTTGAAGGAGAGCCACTTCATGGGGGAACATTGCTAAGGGTGTCCAGTGCTCTAAGTACCCTTTTAATGATGTTCTATCTGCCATGCGCTACATCATACCCAACAATCTTAATAGCTTTGGACATCTTGGAAGGCCTCCCCCAAGTGGGTTTATTCTCATCATTACATTGTGTGATACCCAATCCAAGCGACTTAGGGATTGCTTGGTGGTGACAATAGAGGTTGTACGAATGTGAACCCAAAGAATATGGGGAAATAGGATCGTGTTGGAGCCCTTGTCCAAGGAAAGCTATGGTGGTGGTGGAAAAGATAGGCAATTGGTGATCAAGTGCATAAGTAATGGGAGAGGTAACCAAACAAGGTGAAGATGCAGATGATGCGAATGAGGAAAAATATTGATTAAAATTCAGTGCAGAGGATAAGGAAGAAGAAACTATACCTAATGTAGGAGCAGCCTTCGCAACAGACCAGGGTCTAGTCATAGTAGGGGATATTTGCGGCATTTGGGAAGCACTGGATGGATGAACAATTACCCCAGCCACATCCCATGGACTATCTTGACCTATGGGCTACTCATCCATAATGGAGGCTTCTATCTAGCAATGTTTGGCTCCCTTTGTAGTAGCTAGAGTAGTAGGCATGAGCAGTGGACATTCCTTGAAAGGATTTCCAACCTTATGGCATCGTCTACACCTGAATGTAACGCCTTCGTAATCAAGATTTTGTCAACGAGAGAAACGCCTCTAATGTAGGGTAATATTTTCCACCAGGAATTCTTTGGTGTCGAAATGAACCAAGATATGAGCCATAGTCATATTCCCTAACGTTTCAGAGGATTGATCATGTTCGAAATGGGTACCTAGTGCGTGGCCTATGTCCTTAAAAATGACTGCAGTCCAGTATTGCATCGGACCCAAATCGGCCCCACTCCCATCTGTTCCCTCTCAGGATCAAATCAGGGATCCCATCCTTTCAGTAGAACAGGGGCTAATTCGATATGCTAGAATCTAGAGAGTATCCAACCTATGTACTCTTCCCTATGGAAATGAAGGGAAAACCATCCTCATGCAAGCACCCAAATGGTGGGTAATTCTTTGAGTAAAGAACCCAAAATCTCCGAGGTCCAGAGGCGAAGTCTCTCAATAGTATAGCTCCACCTTCGAACTCAGCCCACCAAGACCTTCTTGGTTGTATCAATTACTTCCCCCATCAGGAGGTCTTCACCCAAGGATAGGTTGATGTCCCTGTCGACAACTTTTAAGCACCTTCCTTTCTTTAGCTTGTCAGTTCTTCCAGCTGTCAGATAATCCCAAATATGTCCATGTATGCCCTAGTTAACCATCTATGGGGCGGATGGGATCGATATAGGGTTTGGGACTATGGAGTTGAAGCATCAAGAATGGATAGGGGTGCTAGGAGATGGACCACCAGGGTTAAGGGTGCTACTGAATACTGCAGGGATAGGGTAGCTAACAGACCTAGGAGGGGCGATGCTAGAGGAGGAAGGGTTGTAGGGCGAGGAAGAGATGTGGGGTAGATTGGGTTGTGACATGTCAAAATTTGGTGATGGTTGTAGGCATGTACTGAGGAGATTCAAGGTAGTCGGTGAATGTGGTGGGTAGTCGAAGCCAGAGACATCTTCAATGTTGATAGAGGGTGGAGAATGGGGCACAACTGGCCCATGTTGGTCCAGTGTAGAGCTAAGAGCTGATAGAGGTTGTAGAGATGCGTCAAAGGGACCAAAACCTGACATGGTGTGATGGCGAGACCAAATTACCTCATGGGTGTTGGGGTCCTTACTATAGTCGACCTCGTCCAGGTCCATTGCAACTGACAGGAAAATGGTTGATGGTGGTTATGGATTGCGAGGAAGGCGGGAGGAGCACAGGAATGGAAAATTCCAAAGAGCCCACAGGAAGGAGGTAAGGTTGGAACGATTCTGGCGAGCAGTGGAGGTTAACCCTAACCGTCAAGTGCCTGGAAGCGGTGCCATAGCAACTCCATTATCGCCAACCATCATAGCTCCACTAGGGTTCCTTTTCCTCTACATTTTCTACCATTTTCAAAACAATTATTTGTTTGTGTTCTTGTTTATATTTTTGTTTGTAATAATTTATAAAGATATAAGAGTTAGGTGGTTTCAAATTTTAGCTATTTCATCAAGTGTATTCTAGTATAATACTATATTCCATCTTTGTTTATCAGATAATATTTTTTCAGGAGCCTAGCATGTCATATTTTGCCATGATATAATTATTTACTATTTTAGTATTAAAGTGACATGATCAATGGACATAGTCTGCTTGTAAGAGATTAATTGCATACATGAGATACATTTTGGGCCTGTTTTGGTACACCAAACTTTATTTGTAAGATATTCAATACCTGTTCACGTACACCAAACTTTGTGTATAAGATCTCCAATAAAGTGAGTTACTTTACTTCATTGTTACTCCAGAATGAAGTCTTTTCTCTTAACCTCTCATTAATTCTATCAGTATTAACTATTTAACATGTTCTTTAATTGGTTTAAACCATCAACAGATTGTTGTTGTAGTTGGTTCATTTTAGTGGGAAGATACCATTTTGTTTGAATGCTTTATTTAGTTTATTTTTTACACAAATGTTCTTATGAACAATATTTATATGGATGCCACGGTTTGTTAAAAGTGACGACTCATAAGTAGTGAGCACCTTATTCACATCCACCTACTCGTTCTTTAAACTTTATATTGAATCACAATGCAGGAAATTCTAGGGATGCTCCTCTCTTAGTGCTCTGTTCTGATTACAGAAAGAAGAGGGATCTTGGCAATGATACAAAATTCCATGTTCTGAGGGGATGCAAGGATTTTTTACATGCACTTTTAGGATATACGACTGGTTTGATTGTTGCTCTTGCTACATGAATCTTGACATGATTACCATAGCCTGCACTTCTATATTTCGTATTGATTAGCATCATGCACTTTAAACTGGATAACTTGCAAGTTAAAAATATATTTTTTTGGCATCTTGATTGTGTTATGGTATTCCTCAGTTACACACTAGAACGTTATCATGTAATTGTATACTTTGACAATATGAATGAACATGCATAGATTCCCTTTGAGAATATCTTATTAGGAACCTTCTTTAATTTTTTGTTGTCAGTTCACTCACTTATTTCTTCCATTTTATTTTTAGTACCCTTATATGAAATGGCATTTTTTAATTTTTGGAATGGGTTATAGTTGTTAGGAAGTATTGAATAGTTTAGAGAATTCCTTCTTTCATTTATGAATGTAGTTGTTTACCTTTGGACACATACTAATAGAAAGTGTATTATGTCTCCAATTAAGAGATTTTTGGAATTTCCTTGCACTATATTATAATCATTATTTTGGCCTATAATCAAAATGAATGAGTACGTCTTCCATACTTTTCCAGGGTTCTAACATTAGAAAATACTCTGACTGCATTTGGTTTCATGTATAAAATATATTTTCCCATTAGATGTTACATGGTATTTCTGATTCCCACCTCTAGTATTGTGGTCGTCTGGATTCAATGAGTTTACAACATATTCTACTTTTAGAGAATTGAGTTGTTTGGATATTTCTAATATTGTGTAATTTTAGTGATGAATGGACTGATAAGTTTGACCTGAGTAATGGTACAATACTTTTGTTTAAGGTCCATTTTTGTCAATTTAACTTCATCCTATTACCATTGAATAATGAGAGCCTTCAAGGTCATGCACATTTGATCGAGAAGACCAATAATACCCACAAATGGTTGTTTCTCATTGAAAAATTGAACACACACTGAGGGGAATTAGAAAGATTGACCCTGATTGTTTTATAATTGCCCACTATAAGTAACGTCTTAGAGTCTATTTATGAAATATAATGCCCAGGAATTGATACAAAAACACAACGCTTCATAATGGTGCTTGTATCACCATCAAACCCTAAACCCCATAAGCTAAGTGGTCAAAGCAGTGATGTCTTGTTTATGACTAGGTTGAGAAAAAATCCTCTTGCTCCTATCAAGATCATTTTGACCTATATCATCGATCATTCAAGGGTGCACCTTTTCGAAGCCGCAAAATTGTCCCTCAGCGTTGAACTCATGTGGATTTTTCAAAGGTTCGTTGTCTACATTTCCTTTTAAAAATATAGTGCATGAATGATTTTCCACATGTTCATGAAGAAGAGAACACCTTTGCATTTGATGTGATCCAACGAGAAATTTTTTATTTGGTCAAGATTGTATTCTTCATCAATTATTTTCTTGACATCGTTTTCATTCTCGGCACTATATTTGTATATGTCATCGAAGGTTTCTTTATAGGTTTCATCAATCTTCTAGGTTGTCCAACTTTGTTATTGTCAACAATAGAGCCATCTAGAGGTGGAAATGGATTTGCATGACTGGAAGCTTCAGTAATTATTTGTTTATAACATACCCTTTGTTCATCTACCAAGGAATATCCAGCACATATGTCAATAAAATTTTCTTCCAGATGAGTATTGATAGTAAAAGGAAGAGACTTCCCTATCCCATCAGGCTTGAGGAATAAATTCAGAATGTAGGCATAAAAAGTAACAGGACTATCACATTCCATGATATAGTACCTTTGAGGATTGAACTATAATATTAGCTATTTCTTCACTCAGATAATAATAGTGGTCACATTATTACTTTGTTGGCTTTGAAAAACATTTTGAGTTTATTGACCTCAAACTATAGGAAACAATGATTACTTCCATTTCTTTCTTACATGATCATGATTAACATCAAAGTGCAATGTGGGGGTTACATTACTCCTCAAACTCACAATGAAATGTTGAGGTGCCAAGTATATTACCATGAAAGTCTACAACTCCCTTAATTTCAGTGTCTATGAAAATAGGATTAGTTTGATTGGACTATATTTCTGTGGCTTCAAAAGTGTTTTCAGGATTTAAATTATCGGCAATGGAAGCATGATATTCATCATCATTTTCATATGGTTGATCTTTTGGGTAAAAAAATGGTTTCTATCTACCTAGAACTACATATGGATTGTATCATTGGTGGAAATATTAAAAAATTCTTCATTTCCTCTGTTTATCACTTTGTCATGTGGGAAATCATGATTGGCATCCTCACAATGGTAAATATTATTATCATGCTACGTGTTTTCATGCAAATCATTCATAGAATCTAGGACATATACATCAGCACATAGTTGTTATTTGATGAGGATGGGGTTTAATGCGAGGCCACGTTGGTCACAAGTAGCCTCTCCATCAAGAACTAATCTTCTGAATTTGGCGGGTCTTTTTAAGTGATACTGTTGTCATCTTCAAGAGAGGTGGAAACTTATTCTTCTTTTACATCTACCACAAGGTCTTGAAAGGTATTTTCATTGTTTAGAAAATCTTCAGCAAAATCACATAACCAATCTTGTGTCGACGCGCTTCGAACCAACATGTATTTTCATATCATTGGAACCTAGGTCCCCAATGCTTGAGAAAGCCCTCTATTAGACTAGAAATAGAAGATATTCCCTTTGGACTACCGGATTTAACCCAACCTTTTATTTTTCCCCGAGAAAGTATAGAATTAACCTCATGCATAATGTATATATATTATTTTGAGAAGAGTATACATATTCTTTTCAATCCATGTCCTTTCCTTGTAGGACGTTGAGAGGGGTATATAGATTCTTCTCAATGGAAAACAAATTCCTTTGTAATATCAGTGTGCAAAGATTGTTAGGGGATCTATATTCAAAAGAAGGCTTGAAGATAATATCCACTATCAAATCAACCAATGGTAGGCTTACTTAAAAGATGAAATTTAAAAACATTTTACTTCTTAATTCTCCCTAAAAAATAATTTTCAATTACAAAGACTAAGCACAGATAATATTGTGTGACTAGTCTTTGAGCTTGGGTAAGCTAGCTGGTACCCAATCAAACGTGATCAATGATGAGGGTAAGTTTTGGGATTAGATAGATTCTAGTGTGAATTCTATAATTCTACCTAGTACTTTGTAAATCCAAACATTTTGTATAGGTTTACAAAGAATTCATCACAAGAGAAATCCTTTAGAACCAACTTAAACAAAGTTATTATAAAGTTTATACCCGAGCCCAATGATTCCAATGTGACTATGAGCTAGAAGCCTATCACTCTATTGAATGTCGCATGTATTAGTCTTACCAAAGCTCAATGCTCATAATCAAGAATATTGTCATGATTATTGTCAAACTTTGGCAGACTTGTTTCATCAAAGCGCAATTTGTCATCTCCAATATTATTGCAGTCTGTGAAGGCATGGAATGTTTGAGCCATTATGGCCATAACATCCTTGTCATCAAAACCAGCTTTGAAAAAACTTACGCGATAGCATGTTATCCTTTTATTCTACCTCTTGCATTTGAGCCAATTTCTCTAAAGTATTTTAAGATATTATTCACCAAAACCTAACCTTGTGTCTCTCTTAAAGAGTGTAAACTAAAGTTAATCCTTTTCCAATCAAGTTGGAAAATAGAGTCCAATGTATGTCTGATATCTCATAGGGTCAAGCAAGGTGTCATTAATCTAGATTCATCTACACAAACCATATCCAAATAATATTTTAAATGGGATAAAACTCATTTTTCTAGATTGGAGTCAATTGATAATGTATTATAGATTACTGAGGAATTTTCTACAAGGCCCTTAGCTCTAAACTTTCAATGAGTGAAAACATATTGCTACAGTTAGAGCTCACAGAAGATGTCATATTTACTTGAAACGCAAGGGTGGGTTTGGGTCAAGTCAAGCCGGATTTTTTAATTCCTATGAATTCCTTTTCTTTTCAAGAAACACATGAGGAAAATGGGATATGCTTATCCAAATGTGGGAAAATAATTTTGGTAAATGTATTTATAAGCCCAAGACCTTAGAAACATCGTTTCAGATCTGTGCTAAGTGTTGGCTTCTATGCATGTTATTCTTTATTGTGGGTGTCATTGGTTGCTTCTTTGTGCCAATTTTGACAGGGGGATGGGTTTCAACTTTTAAAATATTTAGGAACCTTTAATATAGACAGAGGGAATGGAGTGGCTTTGGTATTCCCAAAACATCTGTAGTACTGTGGTTCTGTGTACCTTTAATGTATTTGATGACCACTGTAAATTTTTGCAAGAAGGAAATCCAGTTGAAATGACGTCTTTGGTGGACCTTGGAGTGGATTTGAAGGAATTAGAAAGACTTATGATATAAAAGGATAATTGTCTCTTGTCCCAACAATTTAAGTTATTGATGTCATGCATAACAATTGTTGTTATATTCGATATTCAACAAACATGCCATGCTGATTTTTGTTCCTCAATGTATATTCATGTATTAATTCAACTGTTTTCAAATTATTTTATGTGATCAATGATATGCAGAGGAACTTTCGTAGGTGTCTCGGATCCTAAAAGTATAAACTTGGATACACAAGAGTTTATATATAAAAGTGAAGATATGACAGGAAATAAATTTTGTCATGCTCTAATAGCCAACTAGGGTTTTGGTGACAAACCTTTTGAAAATATAGACTAATGGTTCTTATGCGTATTTATATTCCTGTAGCATGATAGTTCCAATAGAATTTGATTTAGGCAACTTCCAAGGAAGCCATTAAGGTAATTTTTACATGTGTTAGGTACAACTACAAACTATTTTATCACACTTTGTCTTGATGCTCTTTGTTTGTCACTAAGGATTAATGAGGATCACTATTTCATTGATAGATTTGTGTACAAACATTAATGATTAAATAGGTTAGTTTAATGATACCACAATTGTGCATATTTGTTGTGATTACCCTTTTGTTCCCAAAATTGGTAGATCTCACCAAAATCATCCTACACCTTATCAATCTTTCCACTTTATTTTCCCCAACAAACAATTCCCTATCTAATGCATAAGGTTTATGGTGGGCCACACCATCTTTAATGACGTGAATTTGTGTCATACATTATGAAAATTGTGTTTCGTGTGCTACTTTAGTATAGGTGACATATCTATTAGAGGTTGACTGCAACTAGGAAAATCCATTTTGGGATCTTGTGAATTGATGTGAGATATTATAGGAAAGGTCCTGAAAGGCTTGCTTTGGTTCTGTTGTTAAAATGTTATGGCATTAAAGTAATGGTCAAATTTTGAAATTAGTGTACTTGAAACAATTGTGTGTGGTGTAATTTGAGGGTCTCTAAAATGACAAGTTGATAAGAGGAAAAACTTGGCTACATATGTCGTGAGAGAGAGATTATATGAAGTGAAAGGTTATTGGGCAAATAAAGATTCATAGGAATTGGAGTGTTTAGTGTTAAAAGCTCTATTATGTGTTTATGTGCTTCAAAACCCATTTTTTTTTTCTGTCTTTGTAATAAAATTGTCAATATCTCATTTCATAGTATTTTTGTCTTATTGAATGATCTATGCGATCTAGTTTGAATGATAACATGATGCTAATTTGCTTCAATTTTGACCTGGCATCAGAGCTGAAGCATGTGTTTTTGGAAAGAAAAGGATGGGTAGCTTTGAAATATCTAAATTGAGAGAAACACGAATCACGAGTTAATTCATAGTGGCATTTGTGGTCCTATCAAAACAAAATCACATTGAGTAGTAATTACTTAAGCATCTCTTCCATATGAGCCCTAGAACTCTTGTTTCTAGGAAAAAGAAAACTGTAAAAAATAACAGTTTCTAGGAATCTATTGAAACTGACTCTCTAGCAATCCCTAGTCAATATAAAGACCTAGATACACCTGTCATCAAATATAGACCCTGAGATATATTGACTTCTCAACAAATTATGAATATCAACAATAGATTTTATTGAAGGTTGAATATGCTATATGAATGTATTGTACTTCTGGAAAACTAAAGCCCATACATCATCAATATGTACCCTGACTATCATACATAATCATACTAATAGTAACATATTCTTACTTCTCGGGATATCAAAGAAACCTCTTTAAAATTCTATACAGTTTTAGACATATGGAAAATACTTTGAAAACCTTGGTAGCTTTGCTTAAGCTATTAAGCAAGCCTTCAAACTTTTGATGAACAAGTCTTCCATCTTTCATCTTCTTCAACATGCATCTTGTCATATGAGTTATCAATACTATAAATCAGCTATACAAATTTTTGACAAATCTCACTCAAAGACAAACCATAGGCACCACCAAGAACATCAACTCTCAATCTTGATGTGCATTGTACTACCCTGAAATCGTTATTTCACAATTTTGTATGTAGTAGTACTGAATCATGTATAGTGATCTCAATGTTAATACTTTCACAATTCTCAGCCTTTGAAAAATGCATACAACACATACTCTCAATAAATGTAACTATAAAAAAGTATTTTCAATAGAATATCTGGAGAAGTAATTGAAGCGAACTTTCGAGCTATTGCCTTAGAGACAATGACTTGATATTTCAATCTCTAGAAGGGATATAGAAGTATTCAATAGTAGTAAGCCACCAATCAATTATGGATTACTAAGTGAACAAGGTAATCATCACAGTGTTCCAAAAGTGATCTTCACAAGATGAAAAGCTTAGGACATACTACCTCAAAATATATTCTTAAGATTTGAGCCACTGAGGTATTTCAACTAATAAATTTAGAACTTCAAAGATTGACACAATACAAGGGTGTGATCAACTTGAGCCCCATATGATGTTTTTTTCATTTATATTCATCCTCAGGATTGTGTCATTTATATGTATATCATATACCAGCAGATATAGGGTTTACTGTGCTAAATACTTAACATTGTCAATGTTACTTCTATGCAAGGTTCTTGTCAATTTATAACCAAAATCTAAGGAGATATATCATAGATACTGATTTCAGGGCAGTGAGATAAGGTTGTATTATAGGAGGAAGCTATCTCCATCTAGATTATAGTTCAGACTACTTCAAATAATAATCACAGGTGCAAGCTTGATTAGTATGAATTTAATGAAATTTCGATTATGTTATACTATGAGGTTACAATAGTACAAATATGCTATAGATGAGAATTGTAGTCACTATAATGGGATTTGCAGAGTACCAATTTCCATGTGTCATATCTTATCCATCGTATCATGGCCAATATGGAGTTTGAACAAACTATTTTACATATCAAGGTGTTGTGTAGACATAATGAGCCATTATCATGTGACTGGGGAGATTTGTAGTGATTCTTATGAACATCAGGTGTGCCAGAATTTATAGAATGCAAATCATAAAATTTGATTCATAGAAACAATGCAGGTTGAGGATATTAAAGGGATGAGACACTTCTATAATAATGAACCAAGATAATGCCAATTATTGTGAGGGTTCGATGGCAAACAATTACAACCTTCTTTCTTTGCTCCTGGACCCCTACCTGACTGTGGCCTTCCTCTAAACACCTTTTTTCCAATTTGCTCATGGTTTGGACTACTACTCAAACAAAATATAAGAGTCACAGTCTCCCATCCAAGAGATCCAAGACCTGCGACCTCCTGCTAGCATTCTAGGCTCCTATCCAAGGCTATCAAGGCCTACGACCGACTTGTAACACAAAGCTAAGGATGTGGCCTACTTTAGGAGAGAAAAATCCAACTATGACACGCCAAAATATCATGTATTAGTCCCTCTCGGATTCATCTTCCTCCTTGCTATAGTTTTTACCTATGAGATATTACAAAGGAGTCCCAAACACATGGAAGAGTGCTTGACCTAGCTGCAGTCTAACCTAGGCATATGTGGCCTAGGGAGAAGGATTTTACACCCTCCAAACTACTTACCATTAAGTTCTTGTAGCAACCCTCTTTCCATGGCTTGTAATAGAGATGCAACACACCAAATGGCACAGAACAAAACCCAATGAGCATACCTCTGACTGCGGACCTATCGAACAAGAAACTCACTCTCATAATCAAGAGTTAAACTTCCCAGAAAATCCTCTAGCATCTGCCCATGGTACCTTAGACTTGTGAGCCTCTCCCAAGAAAAACTGCACCCTAAATAGAGATAAACATCTTCATAAACTTGACTCTTGACAGCTATGTCCTTGCCTTAGATTTCTACCTTTTTCGGAGGTGTGGATGATGCACCTGGATTTGTCAAAATATGGTGAAAGGAGACCTCTATATATAAAATTCGATGGGAGATCATGGGACGCGACCATTAGGCTTGATGAGTTGACATAAGGATGAGGCCGACCTTATAAATTTACTTGAGAGAACATAAATTTGAAAACCCATTTTCCTTATCCAAATTTGGAAATATTTAGATCGATTTTGGTCTTACCGAAGAAAGGAATTTAATGTTTCAGCAATCTCTTCCATAGGAGTTGTCCAAAGTGGAATTTGGACATATTTGCCAATTTTAACAAACCAACATGATGGATTATAGCTAGATTAACCCTCCAGTCATGCAACGAAATTTTGGGTTGACAGACTTACCTTTTATAGGACCTAGTTCATTCTAACAAACAAGAAATGCTTGAGAACCAGTGGCCTTTGTCATTTTCAAATGCTGCAATGGATCATGAGTCCTCCGGCAATGTTCTCAATCCAACTGTTACAAAAATAACAAAAAATAATCTGTGGTCATTTCACAGAGATTGTTTTCCTTTAGAAACAGAGAGGGATTGTTTTTACAATACCTTCTTTTGTTTGTGGCATGTAATTAGATCTTGAGAGTAATATAGAATAGGAAAACCAGTTTGTCAACTTGTGACAAAGGTGAGTAACTACTTGGATGCCAACTTCTAACCCTGCCACATTCTTCTAAGAACATTGGATCCAAAAATCTCCATGGCTACAACTACATTGATTATGTCATAGAAGTTGGAAGAACTAGAGATGCCATTGATGTGTAACTGTTAACATTCTGAAGATGATAGCACTTGTGTCTTTCAAGGTCGATTACCAATCATAGTGCACACAATTTTTTTTACCACTAATATAGTTCCTCAGTCATGGATATCAATCAAGCCTAGTTAGCCTTACTTGCTTGGTAAGGAGATGAGGTTTGATCATTTCCATCCAATTTTCCCCAAACAAAGTTATTATGTTAGTTTAAATTATTCATTAATTTCCCCTTTTACAAGAAAACACTTGGCAAAAAAAGGATTTCACACCTGGGAGTGTTTTGTAGGATAGAGGGAAATGTGAGTGGGTATCCTAGTAGTAGCTGCATTGGTATTATCATCATTACACCACTTTTCATATGGGTCTTCACAACAAACAATCACCATTACACTTTGTTGATTTATAAGCAATGATTTGGCTGAATGACTTGGTGCAAAGTCACTATGATATATGCAGTTTATAGATCAAGAAATGGCAAAAGATTTGCCTTGTATGGATCATACTAGAATAATTTAATTGTTTCAAAGATATGGGAATGACGACCTTATATTTTTTGACCTATCAGAGATAACAGAACAATTCCAAGAAAAGAAATTACACATTATATATGATAAGTGGGATCACCCATGACAAACTTTACTTCAACCTAATCTAGGTTAATTCGAGGGGCCTGCTCTCATAATTACTTTTGAAGAGACTTTTCTAAGCATGGAGGAAATATGCATTCGCCATATTAATACTCCATGGAAAATTCGAGGTCAAACCCTTAGCTATGGTTCAGGCTTACTGATAGTTTCTAATGGATTTCTTTATCTATTACTGATAGTGTCTAATGGATTTCTTTATCTATTTCTTTATCAATGGACCTTCCATTGATAGTTTCTAATGGATTTCTTTATCTATTTGATCATTTAGGTTTGGTCCTTAATACATCTTTCAACCCTTGTCATTTTATACCTTCAAGATCACCAAGTGCAAAAATGTATTATTTACGAGGTAAAAATTTTCTTGGGAGGTTCCAAGATCAATTTCCTCCACTTTTTGTTAGCAAAAATATTTCTTGGCGCTCATTTGATTCTATAATTATTTGTATGCCTTTGAAGTCTAACTCTACAAAATACATTGTTGAAAGTAGTGATTAGAGAATCAATTTATTATTTAACAAATTTAAAGATCATGGTTTTTTTGTAATGTTGGTTTTTATGTCAGTGGAACAGGTGTTATTGTCAACTTGGGAAACGAGATTATCATTTCCATGCCACAAATATGTTGTCTCTGTTGGTCCCACATTTTCCATTCTAAGGAGTTTATTTCTTGAGAAAAAAATTGGAGAAAATTTATAATATCAAATCTATTTAGTAACTCAAGTGTTGCGACAAAATTTCATACTATAGGTGTATGCATCATTGAATACGGGAGCAAAATTACTAACAAATGGCTTGTTGCCATTACCCTTGGCTTCAGACAGACAAGTTTGCAATTGGATAGGAGGTATATTTCTTACAACTTGGCTCAAATTGCTGGTGTTGCTACAAATGTGTTCCAGAACTAAAAAACTACGAGGTTTTGTTTAGATAATTACATCTTATCCCCCCTTCCATTGAATTTCTCGGTCAGCATGCTAGTGACAATCATGGTATGTTTTCTTATATGCCACAATTTGGGATGATAACTATTTGAAAATGAAGCCTTCGCAACTTCTTTAGGAAATAAAAATGACACACACAATCAACTTATTGCCTCTTGGAATAAGGAATTTATGGCTTTTGTTCATGATTCCTATGTGGAATTAATGGTGGAATTTCAAAGACTTAGAAAGTATCCTTTAAATTCGCCTGTGGACTTATTAGTTTCTCAAGTTGTGAGTGGGATCTTGCAAATCTCTACTGATAAAATTTATTCATTTTTGCCACGGGAAGCCTAAAAGACTATCTCCTAATAAACTTCCATCTATTGAAGGTTTTAAGAGTACTTTGAAAATTCTAGATGTTTAGTGGCAATGTCTGATAAAGGGAGTTATAAGCCCTTTTTACTCACGTCTTGTTGAAGTACTTGTTTGGAAAAAATGTTGTTGTTTGCTTCTGTTTGTGCTATGTGTAAATCTAACACGTGTTATATTTTCTTCACCTTCCAATGTTGTTATTGACAACATGCTTCTATTTTCGCTCGAAGAAATCTAGCATGCACTAGATTTTTTTTCACTGCAATGTGGCTGTTCGCAATATTGTTTTGTTTGTGCTAGAAGTAAATATTACCATCTGCTAGATTTCTTTTATTTAGAAATGTTATAATGTGTTTGTGTTTGTGCTAGAAGGAAATCTAGCATACATTAGATTCCTTTCACCCTTCTATGAGTTTATTGACAATGTCGTTGTATATGCATTAGAAGGAAATCCAGTGTGCACTAGATTTCTTTCGCATTGCAATGTTGTTGTTTGTAATTAAATTATTTGTGCTAGAAGAAAATCTAGTATGCATCACATTTCCATCACCTTACAATGATGTTATTGGCAATGTGCTTGTGATTGTGCTAAAAGGAAATCTAGTATGTGCTAGATTTCTTTTGCCCTAGAATGTTGTTGGTAATGTGTTTATGTTCTTTTTATAAAAAAATCTAACATGTGCTACATTCTTTAGCCCTACAATGTTATGTGTTTGTGTTTGTGCTAGAAGGAAATTTATCACACACCGGATTTCTTTTGTCTTGCAATGGTTTTTCTGGCTATGCTTGTTTGAGCTAGAAGTAAATCTAATATGCAGTATGTTTCTTTCACCGTACAATATTGTTATGTTCTTGTGTTTGCAAGAGAAGGAAATGTAGAATGTGTTAGATTTCGTTCACCTTGCAACGTGGTTATTATTGACATGTTTGTGTTCGAGATATAAGTACAAATAACATGTTAGCTCTAATTCACCTTGCTATATTGTTATTTGAAATATGCTTATTTTTGTGATAGAAGAAAATATAGCACGAGATAAATTTCTTTTACCCTACAATATTGATGTTGGCAATATGTTTGTGTATGGTGGAAGGAATTCTATCATGCGTTGGATTTCATTTGCCCTACGATGTTATTGTTGGAAATGTTCTTGTGTTTATGCTAGAAGTAAATCAAGCGTATGCTAGATATCTTCCACCATGCGATGTTGTTTTTAACAATGTGATTGTGTTTGTGCTAGAAGAAACTCTAGAATGTGTAAGATTTCTTTTCATTTACAATGTTTTTGTGAGTAATATTCTTCTATTTATGTTATAAGGAAATTTAGCGTGTGGTGGATTTCGTTCACCTTATCATATTCTTATTGGAAATTTGCATGTGTTTGTGCTAGAAGGAAGTATATCATGTGCTAGATTTAATTGAACATGTAATGTTTCTTCTAGCAATATGCTTACGTTTGTAGTAGAAGGAATGATATTGATTGTTAGCTTTCATTTGAGGTGCAATGTTGTTGTTCAAAATGGGCTTCTACTTGTGATAGAAGGAAAGCTAGCACATTATATTTCCTTCATAATGCAATTTTGTTATTATAAATATGTTTGTTGTTATCCTAGAAGGAAGGTTAGAATGTGTTACATTTCCTTCCTCTTGCAGTTGAAAGTGTGTTTGTGTTTGTGATCGAAGTAAATCTTGCATGCGTTAATTTTTTTTCACTATGAAAAATTATTGTTGGAAATGTGCTTGTATTTGTGTTAGAATGAATTATAGAATGCACTAGATCTTTGTTCTTGTGCCAAAAGTAAAACTATCAGGATTTCACCCTCACCAAGGTTAGTGCCTTAATATCGTTCTTAGCAGTGCATTTGTGATTATGCAAGAAGGATACCTAGTGATTACTAACTTTCTTTTAGACACCATTACACTTATGCAACTAATTATCTAGGAGTGACATTTTTTAAATAATCACGACGGTTAAAGTTATAGCTTTTTATGTGCCTTTTTATTGAATTTGGAACAATTTATGAAGATCAATGATAGTGCAAAATAATCATATATAAATACATGTTATTGTTGGCACTACATTTGTGCTTGAGTTGGAAGGAAAGATAACTGTATAGCTTTCCTTTTGGCACAAATGCAATAATCCAATCATAATTATTTGATCCATGGAGAATAATGTGAGCTTTGTATAATTTTGAAGCTTATGAATAAATGGCTTATTGAGGTATACTATATTTTCCTTCCAATGCAATTTCTTTGCTTTTAGAAGAAAAATGAGAATTATCTAGTATTTACAGTACCAAAGCTTTTATTTGGAAGAAAACCTCTAGTTTGGCTTTCGATTATCAAGTTCAAATTTCAAACATCTTCACTAAGTGAAATATAAATATAATTTCTCCTTCTCATGGGGATTTTAGACATCTTATGTAGCATAAATTTTGGAATTTATTATATTTTCCAAAGGACCATGTTTTGGTTCTTCAACTTCTACAAATTTCTTATGATCATTATTCATACACATGCATGAAGACTACAAGTATCATTTCTAAAGTTGAATAGGAACTTGGTGGTTTGATATGAGGTTATATTTTTCATTCTATGATACTATCTACATCTCTAACTACCTGGCCTTCATATATATATTTTTTTGTAATTTGTATGTAAAGTAATTTTTGTTAGTAGGCACTAGATGGTGGGAAACAATGATTCATTACATACAATATGATTACCATACTATTTAAATTATTGCATCTACATTACTTTTTTGTAAGTTGTGTTTCTGCGAAAATATAAAGTCACATTTTACATGGTTCAACCTTTTAATCACAAGTTACGATTTATTTTTTGTCACATAGTTGATAAAAGCTACAATGAATAATATAATTTTGGAAAAGGGGGACTATGTTGATCTCCTTATTAATGATCAGGTCATTGGGCTAGGAAGGGTCGAATATGTAGAGTCTAGAACTTATTATGTCGGAGAAAGGGTTAATGCAGGGTATGATAAAATTTTGATAATTGGTATCACTCAACCACATTTGACTGATGAGGATGTTAATGAAGGCGTTATACATCCATGGAAAATCATAGATTTGAGACACAACATAGGTAAATCAAAATATTGAGGCATGTGTTAAATATTATTGATAGCATAGTATATTTTTTGTTGAGTAAATATTAACCTTATTTACATTCGTTTATAGGTGCAAATGTTTCTTCTACATTTTCTATTGGAGACAAGGTAGATCTTCTACAACATGGATTGAAGTTGGGTGAGGGCTCCATATTCAATACAAAGCTTTGGCATAAAGTGCATAGAAATATGGTAAATAAAGGATGAATAGTGGTTAAAATTGAGAAGTTGTTAAAATATGATGCTCCTCTACCACATCCAACATGATTTGAGCATACATTAGGGGGTGCATTGGAATCTTATGAGATTTGGCCAAAATCATATTTGGAGCCTCACTGTCATGATCATGCCATAAATATTCCCCAAGATAGGGTTAGATTCATACGTACAACGGTTTCTCTTACACATGAATTCATGGGAACAAGCATGTGCATTTCCAAAGGAATTCTAGTTAATGTATGCGTGGAGCACATTGTTGATGGTGAAACACTAGGTGAAATGGAATTTGGTGGTTTTTTGGAAGAGATAGATGGAAATTGTGAGATATAAAGAGTTGGGCATAAGTCTATATACTGTTTGGTGAGATTTCCAATAAATAAGTTGGTGGAAAACAAAGGTGTGATATTAAGTGTGAAGGAAAAGTTCAAGGAGTAACCCAATGAAATGGTGATATGGGATGTTACAGAGGACACAAATCCCTTAAACAAATGGGATGGGTATCTTTGTAATGAAAAAGAGAGAAAATAAATTGATATGCATGTAACAAGGCAATATAAAAGGATTAAATTAGTTATGGCTACAAAAAAAAATTGCAAAATGTCAAACAAAAATAGATGAAGCAAAAGAAATTCGACTTTTGGCAGTAGGTGTATGTTGTAGAAAAGATTGTCTTCAACATTTGGATAGGAAGGCCAATGTAGGTGCTAGGAGGGGTATGAGACAAATAAACAAAAATGGTATTAGGGAATTTGTCTTGAATTCACTCATGTCAAACACAGTCATGTGAAAGAGCCATGGCCATGGCCTACCAACTATTGCTAGAAATGTAAAGGACATGAGATTTAATGGGAATATTATTTGTAAGAAAGCCCGGTATAAGATACATAATATTCCTCAAAGCACATTCTCTAATTACCAACATTATTTACAACATGGACAGATCAAAGCTATTCATGGTAACACCAACACATGCAAAGCACAAGCTCACACAAAGGCAGCCATAGAAATATTGCACAAAATTGTAATGGATAATTCAGAATTTTCACCAAACCAAACACATCAAGGGGAAGAAGATGGAACATATTCTCCTTTAATATTGCTTCCTTCAACGGAAACACAATTCCTTGTTAAAAGAGATCAATGAGGCTCTTCAAAATCTCAATTACCCATCAATATCATAGTCAACAATGAGCAAGATCTGGAATACTAAGTTTCGAGATGTGGAATTTTCAAAGAACACCGACTTCAGTAAATGCAGTGAATGTATTGTGTTGAAAGCACAAATGAAGTCAGAAACTACAAAAGAGTTGGAAGAAAAGGCACGATGTAGGTTGAACAAACATAACAAGATTGTTATGTGTGGAAGATAATGCTACTATGCCCACAAAATTATGTTAGAGCGGTTTCCAATGGAGTATCTGAGCATTATCCATGACAAAATGGATGAAACAAAGACTTCAATCCCAAGGCTACGTGTCAAATCAAAATCTATTATAGGAACAAATTTAGGTTTTTCATTGATAGGTATGCTTATACATGGGCTTAAGGGACCTTGAAGACCCACAAATCGATATGTATCTGATCTACTTTTTGAAAGTGGAAGTTCAAGAAACCCACTTACCAATGCATTACTTGACACCTGTATTTAATAAAAATGTCATGTGTACAAGGATGATTTTCTATCTCATGGATGATCAAAAGGTCAAAATGTTGGTTTACACCTCTTCCTCGAAATTTGTTGTTATAGTTGGACAATGTAGCAAGTGATAATAAGAATAACTATCTTTTCATGTTTCTATCACTTTTAACTTCACTTGGTGTCTTCTTCACTATTGAGGTTGGGTTGTTGCATATGGGCCACACCTATCAATACATAGAGGGAACTTACAGAAGAATGTCTTCCAACCTAAGAAGTAAAGATATATATTCTTATCCTGAAATGATGGATACATATTGCATAATTGAAGAACATCAAGTGCTTCCACCTATACTTATTGACAAGGTCTATGACTTCAAAAGTTTCCTTAATGGATACACCAAGTAGGGAAAAAATGCACTAGTTAGACATCTTAGTGTCCAATATTTCCAATTTCTTGTACTCAATGATGTTTCAATACTAAGGTACAAAGAATCAATTAGAGATACTAAGTTGTCAGAACAAGTTGAGTTATCGATATGATGAAGGTTGACCTATAATTCCCATAGGGAAGACATCTTTCTGAGCTTCCAAACAAAATGATGCCTATTTAAAAGAACTAAAGGAAAGGATAACATCATACATAGAAATGTGGAAAGACACTATTGGGAATGAGGATTCACCAACTGTTACAGAGGAATGGGAAAATAAGTAGTGTATTGGGAAAGAGTTCTTGATACATTAGATGGAATCTATAATGATCATAGAGTAATAGATGGAAGTGATTCATCTTCTAAGGATTTATAGCCCAAAAAAAGGTAAATCATTGATGTTTATTCTAATGCACTCCATGTAATCTCAAGTATTATTGATGGAGATTTTGAAAATTCAATAGATGAACCAATATATGTTGGATCCAAATGAAACAAACCAAACCCAACATTCAATCCGATGATTGATGTTGAGAAAGGAAGGATGTTGCTAGTTAGATCAGGAAATGAGGATGTAGGAGAGATGATTTGGATGGTAAAATCCATCTCAGGTGTCTTTAGGGATAATGAAATTGGGAATCTTCATGTAAAGGTTGACTAGTGGAAGCCTATGTCAAGGAAATACAATGGAAATTGTTTAGAGCAATATTGGATACCAAATCGTGATGACACATAGCTTGGTTCTATGCTAGTTAACACCATAGTGTGGGCATGGATGCCAACGAAAGAACATTGCAAGAACAAATATCTTAAGGTTAGATTTATATGAATCATGAATGTAATTTTTTTTAAGGATCTCTTAATATACATTCAGACACACTTTTCAATATTTGTTGGATATAAAATATTATCTTCATATTATTTTTTGAGTTTTATATTATATAGTATTTCAATGCAATGATGTGTTGATACAAATTACATGACATTACCATAAAATATTTAAGTTTCCATAAAATAGTTAAGTTTTTGAAGTTTTTTTAACAAACATGACTTTTCACCATATTAAATATGCATAATCAAATTCAATAATACACTTAAAAACATCTTCTAAAGTTGGTATATTAAAACAACAATGGGGTACCTAATTATTATTCTATTTAATATAAATAATTGAAACACTTAATGAATAGATGCTAGACACTTGTAAGAAAGTTTGAAGTGAGTTTTCCTTAATATTCCTTATTATAATTGATATAAATCAAATTTTCTATTTTGTTGCACTCTAATTTATATAAAAATAAATAAAAATTGATCATTGAACAACACAACTAGACTTATAAAATATTTCCTCTTATAGATTTTGAAGTGGTGCCAACATTGTACTATTATAATAAATTTGTATTGAACTTAGAAAATATAGTTAGTGTCAATTTAAAATGGTCAATACTAGTAAGAAAAACAATATTAATATATTGTTAAAAAACTTTATAGGTAATTTTTTTTTTTAAATCTATTATTCATGAGTCAAATTTAATACATAAATATAAATATTAATGATAATAGATGTAATATAAGGAATCTAAGTTTTAGATGAATGTTAATATGTTCATTTCAATACAATATCCTTAAACACAAAACATTTGTAATAAATAGTTTAGTCAATTTTCCCTCTTTCCTCTTGTATTTGAAAATAATCAAATTGTACTACTTTGTTACAATTCTAATTCGTGATTGATTTTAACCATTAAAATGATTGGTAACTGAGCCGAGAGGCTCATTCTACAACCTAGTATGGGGAGATGTGTAAGTTTGTTTGTCTGTTTGTGCCCCTTTAAAATAAAAATTAAGTTTTAAATAGAAAAATAAAAAATTGAATATGTTGTAAAGTAATTAGAAGAAAAAAATGTGTGGATTAGATGTTTAAATGTTATACTTTTCAAAAATTTTTCAGCTAGAGATTCGAATAAATTATTTCAAGATCTATGTTAACTACTTTATGTCAATATCAACTTCATATATATCTATATATATATATATAGAAAGTTTTTATGGTTAAAATTTGTATTGTTGTTATGTATACTCTATTTAGCATTCAAAAATATAGTTTCAACAATGAAAAATAACACACTGTATTTTGCACTCTAAAAATGTTTACATGTGAAGAAATTTGATCCCTACATTCATACATAAGATGGATCAATTTTGATATATATTGGACACATTACTATGATCATTTTTCATTAAATAATTTTATACTTAATATATATCTTTCATATTAATCTATTATTCATTAAGCCTCAATCAACTTAGTTTTTAACACAAAAGTACAAATAATGAATAAAAATAAATTATGGTACTACTCGCATTCAACATTTAATTTGATCCTAAAAAAATACTTTCTCCTCAACTCTAAAATGGTGCAAACTTCCTACAATAGTATGAAATGATGATGGTGATAATGATGATTACCATCCACTAAGACAAAATATGGTATATGAGAAGGCAAAAGGATATTACCCAAAATTATTTCACATTTTATTGGTATTTTCAAAAAGCATTAAAGAAGTGTTTCAAGCTCATCTTAATTTTGTTTAGTTAAAAGATCAAGAAGGTTGGTAGCGTCACAAATATTTTGAAATTTAAATCCAATATGAGTATAAACTCGATGATCTATGAGATTTTTTAAATCTTCAATGGTATTACTAGTGTTGTAAATGTGATAGACTTTTAAATTGTGGCAACATTGTCTTAGTAATAATTGTAACCTAACACATACATGATATTTACTATATCGGATTATAATTAAATGGGTTAATAATAGTAAAATTAACATCATTCGTTTCATAAAATAACCTTAACAAACTTATATTTTAATACAAACCATAAAAATATTAAATAGATAATGTAAAGAATCTGATATTAAGATGTGAAAGATTTGCTTTTGCAACTTTATATGAATTTGTTTAATAAAGTTTGTCATGATAATTATTTAAAAGAAAATGATGAATATCTATATTAAAATTAGTGAACTAAGTGAATTTCTAATTCCCCATTTTGAAATACTTAATCTAGTTAAAGTTATATATTCTAGATCCATTGAATACTTCCAAATTTAATGAGATATGTGTTACATGTGGATGCCTCTCTGATTGTGTTGGGTGTACTGCTAACGCAAGTCGGTGAAGGAGAAATGGACCATCCTATAGCCTTCACAAGTTGGAAGCTATCGAAGGGCGAGAAAAATTATTCAATGACCGAGTGCGAAGGGTTGGCCATGGTGTATGTGTTGCAAAATTTTAGGCATTATCTGTTAGGAGGGCATTTCAAGATGTACATAGATCATTCTGCCTTAAAATACCTAGTCAACAAGACTGTGTTGGGGGGGGGAGATCTACAGATGGTTTCTATTATTTCAGGAGTATGACTTTGAAGTCATTGTGAAGTCAGGGAGGTTAAATGTTGGACCTAACCATCTATCGTGAATTGAAACAAGAGAAGAACCCAATAATTTGGAGGAAGGGTTTCATTATGTGTAGCTCTTTGTGGTGCGCGTATCGAATGACCATTTTAGAGAAATTATTCACTTCTTGACTACGGGGATGGCACCGGAAGGATATACAAGTCTCGAGAAGAAGCAATTAGTAGTGTGTGTGACATATTTTTCAGCTATTGCAGGACATTTACATAAAATGGGTGTGGATGAAATATTGTGAAGATATGTGCCAGAATTTGAGTAGGCCAACATTCTCACTGAATCTCATGGGAGACCTACAGGAGGTCATTATGCAGGCAAGGCAACTGCGTAGATGATTTTATGCACGGGTCTATGGTGGACAACATTGCATAAAGATGCCAAGGCATACTATAAGGCATGTGATCCCTATCAAAGAATTGGAAGACGATCGTGAAGAGATGAGCTACCACTACACCCTCAAGTATCTTTGCAGCCCTTTGAGAAGTGAGCGATTGATTTTGTGGGGGTAATTCAGCCCTGTGGAAAGAAAATGTGTATGCATTATATTATGACTACGACAAAATACCTAACCAAATGTGTAGAAGCAGAACCAGTTAAGGATTGTACACGAGCTACAGTAGCAAAGTTCTTGTTTTAGTGTGTTAACTAGGTTTGTATGCCGAAAAGTGTTGATGAGTGACAAAGGTACACACTTTCGAAATGAAGCAATCAATGCGTTGACTGTGGAATTCTAGGTCTACCATCAGAAGAGCACACCATATCACCCGCAAGAAAATGGAACTATTAAAGCCTTTAATAAGATTTTAGAGACAACGCTGACAAAGATCTGCAACACACAACTGAATGACTAGGATGTATGTGTACCTGTAGTACTCTGGGCTTATGTGACTACTTGTAAGAAGCTGATAGGGAAAACATCAGTCAAATTAGTATACAAGGTCGAAGTCATAATGCCGATCAAATACTTTGTGCCTAGTTTCTGCATTGTAGCTTTGATGAATATGGCAGATTGAGAGGCCTTGGAGGAATGGCTCGTGTAGCTCATGGAACTCGAAGAAGACAGATTTTCGCAAGATTCCATCAACAATTACAGAAGGAATGTGGAAAAGAATTCCATGATCGACACGGTAAATGATCTTGTCTTGTTATATGATAGTAGATTCACTAAATTTCCTGACAAATTCCATATGCATTGGTTAGGGCCATATATTTTCAAATAAATTACAGATGGAGGCGCAATTTAGCTCACAAATATTAATGGGGAACCCTTCCTAGGAAGAGTGAATGGGAGCAGATTGAAGTTGTATACAGGGGATCTTGCACAATGACTATATGGCAGCAGGATAGTCTTAGTGCTCCAGGAAGTTGCAAGGGAGTGCGGGACTATAAACTACATTGTCAATCTTGATGGACAACACATCAAGTAAGCTGCATGGAGAGTGACAAAGATACAACTAGTGAAGCTGCACCAAAAGGAAAGGTACTGCCTAGCCTAGTGGGAAAATGATCGTTAGAATTACTATTCATGACTTTACAGCTAGAGGATGATTAAGTGGAGTGGGGTGGTGGAAATTAAGGTGAAAATCATTTAAGATATATCACCAAAACAACATTTATTATATAAATTTGGGGGAACAATCGTATTTGAATTCGAAATCCCCTATAAATTTTGTGTGCCCATCCAACAGAGAACACATTATGCTCTAAGACTTGTTGTTGAATTTTGTTGTCTGTCGCCTATGAGCCACATGTTTTGGGATGATTTATTCAAAGCTCAACATTTTCCAAATTACCTGAGATAAACTGAAACCTTATTCTTGAGTAAATGTCTGCCACAAGCCCTGCTGAAATTGTTAGTGGTGGCGATGTTGTCTCTGATGCAGCAACCCAGGAAGTTGAATGTATGGAAGCTCCAATTGTTGTGCCTATGTCGCTGAGGTCGCCTAGGCCGAAGCACACCCATACCTAAGAGGCCTACCAAAACACAAGAAAAATAGAGGAAAGATAAGCAACCAAAAATAGTAGTGGACCTGGAGGCAGAATAATTATAGGGAATGGACGATATTGATGCTGAAGGGGTAGCAGCCATGATGAGGCTGTGAAAGTATATCTCTCTGCAAAAGGAAAAAGCATAGGCAATGAAGGACCTTGATACCAAGAATTTCATAGTATCCATTCCCCTACTACCTAAGTAGGTCCCCTTTGAAGGTCCTCGGCTCACGCGGATCTCATTGTCAAATATGGATGATTGGGACCTCGCAGACCACACTAAGTTTCCACATTTGGAGGTGGATAAATATATGTGAAGGATCTATTACAAAGAAATGTGTGTTACAACATTAGAGCCAATGGAATGGATTTGCGGTGTTGAGCAATCAGGGTTGCTCAATCTATTGTTGGTGCCACATTATCACCGCATCCCCATTAATATGATATGTGTGCACCGGCTCCTCACGCTAGTGCATGATGGGTGATGATGGCTAGGAGAGCCTATCCCCATCATGGACATGTTGATTCACAAGATCACACAGCTACCTTACAAAGGCACGAACCCTACCAAGGTGTTTGGAGGGAAGCCAGGTGAGAAAGAGCTTGCAGGCAAGATGAAGAAGGATAACGGCCTCTTCAAGAAGTCACGAGGGTATTACATTCTATCTATTATAGAAAAAGAATTTTAATTTGTTGCCGAGATTTTAGCAGTAAAGGTTATGAGAAAAATATCACACGGAGGATGTTCTGGTGCCAGCAGTTTCACTTGCAGTGTAGTGTTCCAAAGGTGTACAATTTAATTGGGCCAGGTACCTTCGTTAAAAGTTCCTAGAGAACTACTAAGAGGCCCAGGAGGAAACAAATTCATTCCACTACCCTTGGTTTCTTCTATCAATTATGCTCGTTACGTGGAGATTCTCAGAGCATAGCCAATTTCCTCCTCTCGAGCAAGGATTCTCAGAAGTAGCGCAATTCAGCTCTTTGTGGTCTACATATGATGTTGCGCACATTGCAAAAACAAAGATATTTTGGACTATCATTGAAATGGATATACATATGGTATTCAGTCGACATCCAAGGTTGTCCCCAACCTTATCCACGTAGCTATCAACCTATGTGACATTCAAGGCTAACTTCCACCAATTCCATATCCAAGCATGAGAGGATCTAGAGACTAAATGGCACAAGTTTCCATATTTGGTGTTGGAAACAGACATGCAAGAGGTTGTAGGGTTATGGCCTATGGAGTGGTGCACCTCGTCAGAGTTAGGTGTTGGAACAGGCATGGTCTTGGAAAGTTCTGTTGCACAAAAAATAAAGGAGGATGCTTAGAAAGTTACGCATACCCTAGTAGAACAGAAAAATAAGGAAGCTATAGACAATGCTCACCTAGAGCAAGAACACACTGTTAAGGAGCAGACGGAAAAATAAATAATAAGTCACAGAAAGCTGATAAGTCACCTTCACCAAAGACAAATGAAGAAGAGCTTTTAGCCAAAGGTGGAGGTGGCCATGAGGGGTAGAGCACCTCCTTTATTTTGAAAAGATATGTCACAGAGCAGAAGGGTGAAGCACGAAAAAAGCAAAAATTTGATAAAACATAGGTTGATCCATGGTATTGATAGAAATCGATCTTAATGAGATAGATTATAAAGTCAAGGGTAAAACGATAGAAGTGTTGCAGTAGTTTGAGAAACAATATATGCAAACGCTGGGGAGCGTCCAGAGGGATCTATGCGAGCTGCAGATCAAGACAAGTAGAATACAGTCGGGCACTAAACAATAGAGTGTGGAGCAAGCAAGCCTCACCTCCGAGACAAGCCAAGCAATAGAGCTAGTCAGGACCCTATATCTCAGAACTATTCCATTTCGACACGAGTCCATTTGCATAGAATCATCTAATGATTGTATTATACTTAGTACAATAAAGGATATAGGACTGAATATAGCAGTGCTCTCCAATGAAACCCTCCACGTGCTACATAAGGCGGTGGCAGATGAGTTGAGAACGATGAAGCAGTGCATAGTTCAAGTCTGGAGTCAGCAGTAGTGGAGGCATGTAAGACAGTGACTGAACTTCACATCTCGAACGATCCACAGCTTGATGCCAAAATTAGAAAATTAGTTGTTGGTGTACGCAAGGCTAGAGCAGAAGTTGGATGAGTAACTTTCGAGTTCAACATGAAGAATGCAGATCTGCAGTTGAAGTTGCAGCCCACAACTCCAATTAAGGTCCGAGAGCAGTGAAAAATTGAAATTAAGGAGGGCATGGCTACCTTGGATACCACAGTCACTGAGTGTGCAACATTGTTTGAGTAGGCTATGGAGCTATTGACCAATCTTGAGGAGGATCTGAACTTGTAAACATTGAACACAGGGGTAATCGATATGCGACACTAATATGATGAGGCAAGGGAACTGCTCATAGCATAGTACCAGTGCAGTGCTTTGCCAAGTTACAGGAATGAATGTAGCTACTAGCATAGATAGAGGAAGCATGAAAGAAAGAGGCCTTCCTAAAGGCCAGGTTGAGGACTTTGTTGGATGAGGCTTATCAGGTCATGATGTCCATTCATGATAAGCTTGAGGGATAGTAGAAGATGCAGTGGATGGTGCGGCTGGAAGTAGAAGGAATAGCCACTGAAAAATCGGTCAAAGACGTTCGACAGGCAGCGACATCAAGTGTTGTTGAAGTTACAGTGATCCACGTGGAGCTGGGGGATCTTCGTAGTAAGATCATGACGCTGGCAGAGTGTGTTATGAAACTAGCTCAAGAAACAATAGAAAAGATAGATCAAAGCCTTAGAATTTAGCCTCTTCGAGAGGGAAACCTTCTTTACATTACATAAATGAACAATTATTTGATGATTCAAATGACAAAACCTCGTTTCTATATATAGGAGTCTAAGGAGTCACAAGATAACCCAGCCAACCTAACAATAATAATATAAAGCCACAAAAATAACAATAGAGGGGTTCTATGGGGCACAATAATAACAATATGGGGATAATAGGGTCACAACAATATTAATAAGGGATGCAACTACAATAGTAATGGGGTAATCACTAGTATTATAGGGACCCAATATGCCCCTCTATTTCAAAAAAGTGTTGCCTCAACACTTGAGTAGTTCTGGATGGTTTTGTATAAAATTCTCATCCTCCCATGTGGAATCTTCAGTGGATAAGTTCTTCCACTTGATAAGATACTCTGAAATTGATCGATTTCGTAGCTGTCGAGCTCTTGTTTTTGTGACTGCTTCTGGTTCCAATATAATTTTTCCTTCCTCGTCAAGTTTGAATCAGAGAGGGGGGGGGGGTGAATCAGTATTATCTAGCAATTAAATAAATCTTCCTTATTTGATCTTTGAATTATTTTAGCAGGTCAGTACCATAAAATAATGAGCATGAAAAACAGATAGTCACACCAAAGAACACAAGATGTAAGGTGGAAACCCAATGTGGGTGAAAACCACCTGCTGCAATATGTCTCTATCTTCTTTCAATTTAGAAACTTATTTTACAATGATTTTGTACTGGTGCAGTCCTTTACCAGTACGCAGGCTGCAACCTGCAGAGAGCTGCAACTCTCTCTCTCTCTTGTTTTCCAGTCTACTCCTGGAAGGGAGCTACAACCCCCTACTTCTTTTCATAAAGCATCAGATGATCAACAAGTACATAACAGATATAGATCACTACAGATATCAGATCAGCAACAACAGAACTAACCCAGAACACCTTATCAATAGAGAAATTCAATCAACAGATCATCTTAAAACAGAGACGCAGTTTTCCTTTCTGTGGCCTGGGACCAGATGTTGTTAACCTTCTGCTACTCTGCGTCCAACCGCAGATATCCTTCTGCTTTGCTGCGTGCCCACGCACTGTTCCTTTGACTGCTCTACGTTCTGTTGCTTCAGGGACGCACCCAAGGATACTATCGCGCCGCGTATTTCGCTACAGAGACGCACCTGAAAACACTATCGCGCCGCGTCCTTCTGCTTCAGAGACGCACCTGAACCTTGATCGCCCTGCGTCCCCACGCAGGTCTCTCTCTACTATACTGCGTCTCGGCGCACTTGCCCTTTACAGTGCCTGCGTCCCAGCGCACTTTCCCTTCACTGAACCTGCGACCCTTCAGATATAAATGATATGAAGACTTCAGAACAAACCCAAACAGTCAGATCTATCGATCTGTTCATGCGCCATAGAGATCACAGTCCATTATAAGATTCGCCTTTTTAGATCAGGACTAGATCTCACCAAATAAGATATTCAACCCAAGACAATTGCTCAATCCAAATGAACTCCTTTGCTTTATATAGGCAAGTTTCTCCCCAAAACATGGAACAATACCACGAGCCGACACCATAGAAACACAAAACCGTCGGCTAGATACCACACAAGAAACCCCCACGTGCTTTTCTCTGCCTTGAAATGTGTGCACTGGGTGGACGCACCCCCTGAACGGCCGGCCGGCGTCCCTGGACGCGGTTTCTGCATGGTATACCTGCGGGGGCGCACTTTCTGAACCGATTGCCTGCGTCCTTCTTAATTTTCATCAAACTGAGAGCCTTACCACTGGAGTTGCCATCAAGTACAACATCTGTAACATACAGTCATACCAGAAAACATAATGCCAACAATCTCCCCCTTTGGACTTGATGGCAACCTCACAAACTTCAGCTTCATTCTCCCCCTTTGACATCAAGAGCAAAGGGTATGCTCCCCCTAAGCGCATGCTCCCCCTGAATATGAACCAGATCTGCAGCAACGCACCACCATGAAAGAGATAGAGACATATTGCAGCTATTTCCAAGATCTCCTTCTCCATAATGCCAACAATGCATTATGTGCTCCCCCTGAGCCAGTACCACCAATAAGAAGAGGTTCAACAAGATGATGCATCAACAACCCCCAGCTTTTGCCTGAGGTATTCAAACCTGTCCCTGGGCAATGGTTTGGTAAGAATATCAGCAACTTGTTCCTTGGAAGGAACATACTCCAACTTGACTTTTTGTTCAAGCACTTGTTCCCGGAGAAAATGGTACTTGATTGGTATGTGCTTGGTTTTTGAATGCATGACCGGATTCTTTGAGATGCTGATTGCACTTGTGTTATCACATAAGATGGGGATAGGTGGTGTACAAGTGATTTGAAAGTCCTGCAAAGTCTGCATCATCCAAAGGAGTTGAGTGCAACAAGATGCAGCAACAACATATTCCGCTTCAGCTGTAGACAAGGCAATCGAACTCTGTTTCTTGCTGAACCAAGATACCAGTCTGGAACCCATAAAGAACGCACCACCACTTGTGCTTTTCCTGTCATCCACGCTTCCTACCCAATCTGCATCTGTATAAGCATGAAGAGTAAGATCTGTATCTCTAGGATACCATAAGCCATAATTTTGAGTCCCTTGAAGATATTTGAAAATTCTCTTTACTGCCTGAAGATGAGTCTCCTTCGGATTTGCCTGAAATCTTCCAACTATTCCAACTGCATGCATGATGTCTGGTCGGGTACCTGTCAAATATAGTAAACTTCCAATCATAGATCTGTAGGTTGGTTGATGTACTGCTGCAGATTCATCATTTGCACTGAGACTACATCCTGTGACCATGGGTGTACATACAGGTTTTGCATCTTCCATGCCATATTTCTTCAAAATCTGCTTGAGATACTTGGTTTGAGATAAAAATATTCCTCCTTCCTTTTGTTGGATTTGCAAACCAAGGAAATATGTCAGTTCTGCTAGCAAGGACATTTCAAATTCTTTCTGCATGACCGAGGCAAAGCTTTGACTCATAGCTTCTTCATTGATGCCAAAAATAATGTCATCTACATACACAACAAGTATTAGCAATTTGTCATTTTCAACTTTTATATACAGATTGCTATCTGCTGAACCTTTTGAGAAACCTTGTTGATGAAGATATTTGTCCAACCGGTAGTACCAAGCCCTTGGAGCTTGTTTGAGACCATAAAGAGCCTTTTTCAATCGGCATACAAGATTTGGATCATTTCCAAAATGAACCCATCTCGCTGTTCAATGTACACTTCTTCTTCCAAGTCTCCATTCGGAAAGGCTGATTTCACGTCCATTTAAAATACTTTGAAGTTTTGAAAACTTGAGAGAGCAAGGAACATTCGGATGGCCTCAAGTATTGCAACCGGAGCAAAAGTTTCTTCAAAGTCTATTCCTTCTTGCTGCGCATACCCTTTACAAACAAGTCTGGCTTTGTTTCTAATTACTTCTCCATTTTCATTCAATTTATTTTTGAAGACCCATTTTGTTCCGATAACATTCTTATTCTTTGGTCTAGGAACCAGCTCCCAAGTGTTGTTCTTTTCGATTTGCTCAAGTTCTTCATCCATTGCTTTCACCCAACATTCATCTTTGCATGCTTCTTTCACATTTTGTGGTTCAGTAGAGGAGAGTAATGCCAAATAGCTTGAGGCTTCTGCAGCTGTTCTTCTTGTTTGTACACCTGCTTCTTTCTGCCCCACAATTTGAGATTCTGGATGATTCTTCTGAACATATCTGGATGGAGTTTTCTCTTCTATTCTTGTCTGCTCCTCTGGTTCTTCTTGAAGTTCTCCTTGGGGTTCTTCTTCTTCATTATTCTGTCTTTGAGGGTAGCCTTCATCTTCTTCTATATCTTCATGATGTACTTGCCTAGGAATATATCCCTTCTCATCAACCACTACATCAATGCTGTCAACAGTTCTGCCAAGTCTTTTATTGTAGCATTTGTATGCTTTGTTGTGTGGAGAATAGCCAAGAAGAATGCCTTCATCTGCTCTAGGTTCAAGTTTGCCAAGCTGCTCATCAGTATTCTTGATATAGCATTTGCTCCCAAGATTTTGAAGTGCTTTACCGAAGGAGTTTTACCACTCCAGAGCTCATGAGGAGTTTGAGTGTTGTTCACCCGGACATTTGTCTTGTTGAGAATAATAACCGCAGCATGTGCAGCTTCACCCCAGAAAGTTGCGGGAGTTCCTGATTAATCAAGCATAGCACGAGCCATTTGTTGGATTGTTCGGTTCATTCTTTCAACAACTCCATTTTGCTGAGGAGTTCTAGCTGTAGAGAATTCTCTCCTTATCCCATGTTCATCACAGAAATCGAAAAATTCATTTGAAGTAAATTCCCCACCTCTGTCGGATCTGAGGCACTTAATTTTGTGACCTGATTCATTTTCAACCAAGGCTTTGAAGGTCTTGAATTTTTCGAATGCTTCATCTTTGTTCTTCATAAGTCCTAACCAGACAAACCTGGAGAAATCGTCAATAAATAATATCAAGTATTCCTCTCCTCTAGGTGTTCTTTTCCTGAATGGGCCACATGTATCTGTATGTACTAGCTCAAGAGGCATGCTAGCTGATCCCTCTTTCTCTGGAAAGTTAGTCCTGGTTTGTTTTCCAAACTGACATGATCTGCATATGGTGTTGTCAGGAATTTTGATATCTGGAAGATCGCGAACTGCCTGATATTTGCATGCTTTCCTTATTTGTGAGAAGCTTAGATGTCCCCACCTTCGATGCCATAACCAGTGCTCTTCATCCTTGCTAAGATAGCATTGTTGTTGTCCTTCTTCAAATATGTACAGATTATTTGGAGTTCTTTTGCCTTTGAGTACTGTTTTACCTGTATCAAGATCACGAGCAAGACATCCATTCGATCTGAAAATAACCTCGGTTTTTTGATCACACATCTGGCTGACACTTAGTAGATTATGCTTCAATCCATCAACATACAGAACATTTCCAGCCTTGACCTTTTCTTTTAAAGGAGCAATACCTTTTCCTTTTATAGTTGCAGGAGTATCATTTCCAAAAGAAACTTTCTTTCCCTTTTCTAAAGTAGAATAAGATTCAAGTTTTTCTTTATCACCTCTCATATGTTTCGAACATCCACTGTCAATGTACCATAGATTTTCCTGTCCTTCTGTATAAAATGCTATCCCACATCTTTCTGTTTGAGGTTCCTTTATTCTCCATGTTTTGGTGCTTGTGGCTTGTTCCTTTTTCTCCTGAAACCTGCTTCTACATTCAGAGTCTTCATGACCAAAATTATTGCAAATAGAACATTCAACTTCATTTTCAAGAACCGAAAAGTTGTTATAGGTCCTTTTTGTAATCCCTGTCATACTTCTTTGTTTTTGAGCTTCCCTAGTCATGATTGTTTTATATGCAACACATTGAGCTGCTTTGTGACCAAAGTTATGGCAAGAAAAGCATTGTCCATTGAAGAAGCTTCTGCGGTTATTGAATCTACCAGCCAACTGATTGTAATTTCTATTTTCATCTATTCTTGAACCAAACTGAGAAGATTTTACCTGTGGCTGGTTGTAGCTTTTGTTCACCCTTAAGATGGATTGTCCCTGATAGTTTCTGTTTGTAATTCGTCCCTGCTTTACCTGATTATCTTCATTGTTCTTCTGCTCATTTCTTCTTGCTGCATCAAGATAACTTTTTGAGGTGGATGCTTGAGAGGTTTCTCCATTATAGCCCAAACCTGTCTTGTTTAGAGGAGACCGCTGCACATTGATAATCTCATCCAAAGTTTCAGATCCTTTGACAAACTTAAGATTAATAGCTTTTGTTTTCTCTATTTCTTTTCTGAGACCAACAATTTCACCTTCTAGTTTTTCAAGATGTTTTTCCTTTTCATCAATTTCAAATTGCAAAGTATCAATGATCACATTCTTTTCTTCTATGCATCTCTTGAGTCTAGTAATTTCATCATAGAGATTATCCACATCTACAGCATCCTCATAATCATCATCTTCAAATGCCATTAAAAGCTTATATTTATTACCTTGTTCATCTTCATCACTGTTTGATAAGCCATCACTATCTTCATGGGTGTAGTAGCTTTTCTTATTTGCACTTTGTTTCTTGTTCCATCTAGCAGGTTCTTTTCCTTTATCCTTATAAGGACATTTTGCAGCATAATGACCTACTCTTCCACAAGCAAAGCATTTGAAAGGTAGCTTACCTCTGAACCTTCCAGAACCCCTTTGAAGACTTCTGACAAAATTTGATTCTTCTTCCTGTTCTTCTGGAACATGGCTTACTTCATAGTAATCTTCTTTGCCTGATGCCTTAAAAGCAGCTTCCCTTTTGTCTGATGGACCTCCCTTTCTCATTTCATAAGCAGTTAGAATTCCATGTAGCTGAGACATAGTGAGAACACGGAGATTTTCCTTTTCTTCTATTGCAGATACTTTAGATTCAAACTTGGGGGATAATGATCTTAGAATCTTTTGAACTACTATAGTCTCTTTTATTTCTTCACCCAAATTTTTCATACAATTAACAATCTCATCTACCTGAAGAAAATAATTAGCCACACTTTCATCATTATACATCTTGAGAGTCTCATATTGAATCCTGAGAGTTTGAAGTTTAGCTTGTTTTACCTGTTCATCTCCTTCATAGCTAGTGATCATTTTGTCCCATATCTCTTTTTCTGATTTGAAGTGCATGACCTTCATGAATTCTGTTTGGGATATACTTCCTAATAGAGTACTGACTGCTTTTGCATTTGTTTCATACTTCTTTTTCTCAGCTGGATCTGTAGGAGTAGCTGAAGGAAAAGCATAGCCTGTTTCTACATTGTCCCAAACTTCTGTACCAAGAGATTGAAGATGTGCAGTAACTCTTACCTTCCAATAATTGAAGTTTGTCCCATCAAAAATCGGTGGCCTGATTGATGCTTCTCTCTCGTAGTTGCTCATGATGAACGATCTACCTTCAAGCGATCAAGCTTCTCTGAAGGACCTGCTGTGATACCAATTGTTGGAAATAATACTGAGAGGGGGGGGGGGGTGAATCAGTATTATCTAGCAATTAAATAAATCTTCCTTATTTGATCTTTGAATTATTTTAGCATGTCAGTACCATAAAATAATGAGCATGAAAAACAGATAGTCACACCAAAGAACACAAGATGTAAGGTGGAAACCCAATGTGGGTGAAAACCACCTGCTGCAATATGTCTCTATCTTCTTTCAATTTAGAAACTTCTTTTACAATGATTTTGTACTGGTGCAGTCCTTTACCAGTACGCAGGCTGCAACCTGCAGAGAGCTGCAACTCTCTCTCTCTCTTGTTTTCCAGTCTACTCCTGGAAGGGAGCTACAACCCCCTACTTCTTTTCATAAAGCATCAGATGATCAACAAGTACATAACAGATATAGATCACTACAGATATCAGATCAGCAACAACAGAACTAACCCAGAACACCTTATCAATAGAGAAATTCAATCAACAGATCATCTTAAAACAGAGACGCAGTTTTCCTTTCTGTGGCCTGCGACCAGACGCTGTTAACCTTCTGCTACTCTGCGTCCAACTGCAGATATCCTTCTGCTTCGCTGCGTGCCCACGCACTGTTCCTTTGACTGCTCTGCGTTCTGTTGCTTCAGGGACGCACCCAAGGATACTATCACGCCGCGTCTTTCGCTACAGAGACGCACCTGAAAACACTATCACGCCGCGTCCTTCTGCTTCAGAGACGCACCTGAACCTTGATCGCCCTGCGTCCCCATGCAGGTCTCTCTCTATTGTACTGCGTCTCGGCACACTTGCCCTTTACAGTGCCTGCGTCCCGGCGCACTTTCCCTTCACTGAACCTGCGACCCTTCAGATATAAATGATATGAAGACTTCAGAACAAACCCAAACAGTAAGATCTATCGATCTGTTCATGCGCCATAGAGATCACAGTCCATTAGAAGATTCGCCTTTTTAGATCTGGACTAGATCTCACCAAATAAGATATTCAACCCAAGACAATTGCTCAATCCAAATGAACTCCTTTGCTTTATATAGGCAAGCTTCTCCCCAAATCATGGAACAATACCACGAGCCGACACCATAGAAACACAAAACCGTCGGCTAGATACCACACAAGAAACCCCCACGTGCTTTTCTCTGCCTTGAAATGTGTGCACTGGGTGGACGCACCCCCTGAACGGCCGGCCGGCGTCCCTGGACGCGGTTTCTGCATGGTATACCCGCGGGGGCGCACTTTCTGAACCGATTGCCTGCGTCCTTCTTAATTTTCATCAAACTGAGAGCCTTACCACTAGTGTTGCCATCAAGTACAACATCTGTAACATACAGTCATACCAGAAAACATAATGCCAACAAAGTTCTGGAAATATTGTTTGAATTGGGAACTTGTCGCCTATAACCTTCTTTAAACATGAAACATGGAAAATTGGGTGAAATCAAGAAGCTGCAGGAAGTCCCAATTTGTATGCCATAGTACCAATCTTTTGCAACACCCTGTACGGACCATAATACTTTGGTGATAATTTATTATCCTTCTTAGCTTGCTTGAGGGACATTTGCTTATCTGGTTGTAGCCATAGGAATACCCAATCACCTACATCAAAACTTCTTTCGTTGCGATGTTGATCTACCTGTTGTTTCCTTCTATTATGTGCCAACACGAGGTTATCCTTTAAGAGTTGGAGGACTTGTTGTTGATGTTCGATGTGATGTTCCACTGCTTGAACCTTGGAATTTTCTCTTAAATATGATGTGATGGATGGTGGCTGATATCCATCAAGGGCCATAGATGGGGTCATTTTTGTTACTGTATGGAAGGAAGTGTTATACCACCATTCAGCCAGAGGCAACCATTTGACCCATTGCGTATATTTATTAGATACAAAGCAAGGAATATATCCTTCCAAACAGTTGTTTACTATATTAGTTTGCCCATCAGGTTGAGGATGATAAGATGAGCTATGAGCTAACTGAGTACCAATACAAGAAAATAATTTTGTCCAAAAATTTCCAGTGAAAATGGGATCTCTGTCACTTACAATAATCTTTGGGTTTCCATGTAGCTTTTGAATTGTTTCCATAAATGCAGTAGAAATTGTACTCGCTTTAAATGGATGTGATAATGCGAAAAAATGTGCATACTTGGTAAGTCTAGCAACCAGCACCATGATGACACTCTTTCTCTCAGACTTGGGTAAACTGGTGATAAAATCCATTGAAGCCTCCTCCCAACATTGGCTTGTAATGGATAAACATTGTAATAGACCTGGTGTCTTAATTGCTTCAGCTTTATTTTTTTGGCAAATAAAACGTTCCACCACAAATTTTTGAATATCCGATTTAAGGCTATCCCAAAAAAATTCCTTCTTAACCCTGTGGTAAGTTTTTAAAAATCCTGAGTGCCCTCCTAAGGGAGAAGTGTGCAATTCCGTAAGAATCTTTTGCTTTAGTTGGGAATTCTTACAGAGGTATAAGCGATCTTTGTACCATAAATAATTATTTTGCCAAAATGTATCAGACGTACTGGAATCTTGTTGTAACTTTCGAGTAAGTGCCCACACTTCTTTGTCATTCTTCCATTCCTCCCTTGCTTCATTTATCCAATCTAGTTGGATTATAGAAATGGTGCACAACAATGCTTCCACATCCTCATCCTTTCTTGAGAGTGCATCTGCCAAAACATTTTGCTTCCCTTTTTTGTAGATGATTTCAAAGTCATAACCCAACATCTTTGTGACCCACTTTTGTTGCTCTTCAGATGATAATCTTTGTTCTAAAAAGTATTTAAGGCTATCATGATCTGCTTTTACCTTGAAGTGTCTTCCCATTAGGTAGGGTCGCCATTTCCTAAGTGCATGGAGTATTGCCAACATTTCCTCATAAATAGCTTTGTGTAAAAACTTTCCCTTGATTGGACTACTTTCAAAAGCAATGGGTCTTTCATCTTGCAAAAATAGCACCAATTCCATTTCCTTAAGCATCACATTCCACAATAAAGGTTTTCGTGAAGTCCAGTGTAGCTAAGACCGGTGCTTGGCACATTGCCTCTTTAAGATGTTTGAAGGCATTTGTTGCTTCTGGAGTCCATGAAAATGCATCTTTATTCAATAATGTTTTTAGAGGTGCTTCTATTCTCCCATAATTCTTAACAAACTTGTGATAATACCCTTTCAACCTGAGAAATCCTCCCAGAGGCTTTATGGATGTGGGAATTTTCCATTCTTTAATGGCTTTAATTTTTCTAGGGTCTACCTTACCTCCTTCATGAGATACAATATGACCCAGGTATTCCACCTCTTGTACTCCAAAGAAACATTTGGATCTTTTTGCATATAATTGTTTCTTCTCCAATAGTTGTAGCAGCCTGTCAACATGTTCAACATGATCCTTCAAAAACTTGTTGTAGATTAGTATATCATCAAAAAATACTAACACAAATTTTCTAAGGAATGGTTTGAAAATGGAATTCATCAAACCTTGAAACGTTGAAGGTGCATTAGTAAGGCCAAAAGTCATGACCAAAAATTCATAATGACCCTCATGAGTTCTAAATGTTGTTTTCAGAATGTCTTCAGTCTTCATTCTAATTTGATGATATCGTAAATGAAGATCCAACTTCGTGAAGTAAATTGATCCATGCAATTCATCCAGTAATTCATCAATGACGACAATGGGAAACTTATCTTTAATAGTGAGCTTGTTGAGCTCCCTATAATATGGACACATGCACCATGATCCATCCTTCTTTTGCACTAATACTATTGGAGCAGAGAAATAACTTTGACTCGGTTGAATTATACCAACCTCTAGCATTTATGCAACCATATATTCAATTTCACTCTTTTTGGCATAGGGATATATGTACAGCCTGATGTTTGGAGGAACACTTCCTTGAATCAGATGAATAGCATGATCATGATCAGGAATAGGTGGGAGGCCTTTGGGAGTCTCAAATACCTTGGAATGATTGTCCAAGACTTTTTGGAGATCTGGAGAAATAGATGATTGCAATGTGGAAACATATAGCGAACATAATTGTGCAATTACACCTCTTTGTTCCTCTTTTAGAAGATTTTTCATACAGTTAGAGCTGATTATCTTTCTCAGCTTCCCTGCAATACCCCTTAATTCAAATTCATTTCTTTCCATAGAAAATTTCATGAAAAGTTCTTGAAAATTAAAAGCTATTGTACCCAAGGATTGTAGCCATTGGACTCCTAGTACAACACCAACACCTCCCATTGGAATGGAAAGCATTGGGCTAGTCAATACATATTCTCCCATCGATAGCTTGATATTATGGCACTTTCCAGAGCAATTTATTGTTCCTCCATTTGCAACTATCACTTGACACTTTGGTGCTGGATATAAGAAGCAATTCAATTCTTTTGCTACCTTACAATGAATAAAATTGTGGGTACTTCCTGAATCAATCAACACTATTACCTTTTTCTTCTTGATTTGTCCTTCTATATTGATGGTTTGAGGAGTGCTAATTCGTGCCAATGCATTACAAGATATGGTCGGATCCATTTCTTCTTTATCTATGCTTTGTTCCCGGAGTATATCCTCTTGTTTTGACGTTTCTTACTCCTTTTCTTCTTCCTCTTCGCAACCTATGTAGAATAATTTTTTCTCAACACAATTATGACCTTTAGTGTATTTTCTATCACAACTATAACAAATCCCTTTTGCTCTTTTTTCTTCTAGTTGTTGTGGTGTCAACCTTAGGTTGTGGAAGACTTGGAGCAACAACACTTCCATCTTTATAGTTGTGAGTGGTATGCTTCCTAGTTGCCATAATTTTGCTTTCCATTTTTCTTTCTAACCTAAATGCCTTCTCTAATGAATCAAGTTCCCAAAGGCAAACATCATGCCAGATATTATCCTTTAAAGTCCCTATAAACACATCAATCCTATGCTCCTCTAGAATATTTTTTACCCTTATGTTCAATTTTTGGAACTCCTCAATGTGCTCCATTCTTGAACCCTTTTGTTTGAGACTTATCAATTGGCTAAAAAAAGTGTTGCTTTTTGTATCGTCATAATGTGTTGCCAATTCTTCCGTAAAAATTACCCAAGTGATAATTTGTTTACGAGAGCAAAGCCATTGATACCATACAAACTGATTTGGTTCCAAATATAAAGTTGTAATACGTAACTTTTGTGTGTTTTGCACATTATTGGGATCAAAAAATTGCTCCATCTGTAGTATCCATATTGCGGGATCCTTGCCATCAAACTTCCTCATGTCAATTTTTGGAATATGGTGGGTCTTAGATCCCACATTAGAGTCTAAGAAATCATGATTAACATTTCTTTTGTTTGCATCATGAGTTTCCTTTACTACCTTTTCACCATTAGTAAGTATTTCTTCTAGAAAAATTATCAAATATTTCATCAAATCTGCCATGTCTCTCTTCAAACTTGTCTTCAAATCTATCTTCAAATCATCGATATTAGCTTCCATGCCCTTTATCTTAGATTCGACGCCATTTATCTTAGCTTCTGTTAGCTTTTGTGAGAGTGACATTTGTTGCACTTTTTCTTGTAATTTTGATATCATGTAGCATTTCTTCCACTTCTTCATGAGTAATGCTAGAGCTTTCAAGTTGCTTACTAGTTGATTGCATTTAGTTTCCTCAATCATCAATTACTGATAATAATGCTCTACTATGTCCTTTGAATTCCTTCAAAATAAATTTTCAAACCAAACTTAAGAAAAAAAATTTAAAAATCTACACACCTTTTTTCACTTTGTAGGAGCTCGATATTGTCTCTGATGTATCTCTGTAATTTCTAATCATCCAGTTCTAAAATCGTGTCCTATAGTATCCCTCTGTGTCCTCTTTCCAATGCCACCAGTCTGACCCAAATTGGATTCTCCAAGGAAGAGTTATGCGAAATCCCCCACAGTCACTTGATTATAGAATAAGTCAGTATAGAGAACTTGTACGACGTGCCACGAGTCACTGTTTCGACCTTTGGCTCTAAAAAATATCTACAAGAAACTACAGTCCATCCTCCTTCTGTAACTTCTTACGAAATTTCAATCTGATGCTCAGAGAGAAAGTTATGACGATTTTCCCTAGGTCACCTGTTTGGAATGTAATTCAGGAGTCTACAAAAAGAACGACTTCCTCAGAGCATATCTCCACAAATATAGCACAAAAAGCTCTGAAATTCAGACCCGAGGTTCAGTGCGAAATGGGTTTTTTTTTAGCGTCTGAAACATTGCAGAAAAAAAGTTATAGCAAAAATGCCACAGTGACCTATTTGGAGCAACGAAACCCTAGAATCCAAATCTCTGATACCAAATGTTATGAAACTAGCTCAAGAAAAGATAGAAAAGATAGATCAATTCCTTAGAATTCACCCTCTTCGAGGGGGAAACCTCCATTACACTAAATAAATGAACAATTCTTTGATTATTCAAATGACAAAACCTTGTTTCTATATATAGGAGTCTAAGGAGTCACAATATAACCCAGCCGACCTAACAGTAATAATATAAAGCCACAAAAATAAAAATAGAGGGATTCTATGGGGCACAATAATAAAAATATGGGGATAATAGGGGCACAATAACATTAATAAGGGATGAAACTACAACAATAATGTGGTAATCACTAGTATTATAGGGACCCAACAAAGTGACTCAAGGGACAGTCATAATCTTTTTGTTGGGGGCCCATTAGGATGACATCCCTCGAGTTAGTTTGGCCTTAGATAACCCAAATTTTGGTACAATTTTGTAAACTATGTAAAGTCTCCACTCTTTGTGAACGTGAAGTGTGTAGATGATTAGGAGTCAAAGGGGCTTAGCCCCTTGTTTTGGATAATTTTTGAGTTGGTTTTTCATATTCACACATAGTCCATGGATCATGGAATTGTATGAAAAACGTCTATGATAGTGAGTCTTAGCGAAAGGAAGAAGTAACTAGATAGAACTAGGATAGAGAATTGGGTTGAAGAGTGTGATGTAGGAGCTAAGGTAGGAAGACTTTGCTTCCTATGCTTAGATAGAGAAAGAAAGGCTCAAAGCTGAATGCAGGGAGGCCTAGGTAGAGTCTGTAGTTGAGTGCATGGACCCCTACAACTGCGTGCACACAGAATTTTGAGTCTATAATCTGTGAATTGAGATCAATAAAGACAAGTTTCTTAAAAATTATTGAGTATTTATGTTCATGTCTATTTATGTCATATGTTTTTGATTAATGAGCTATTTTATGAAATATTTATTCAATGCAACACAATTCTCTTGAATAAGTCTTAGTAATGTACACAATGCATGTTTAACACATTTCTACGAAGTTTCTGGTAATTTCCCTTATGTTTTCTAATGGATTAAGTAGATGTATGCGAATGCCAAATTAGGATTGCTTTCTGATGCGAGTAGGTAAATTAATTGTTATAGGTCTGCAAGGAGTAATCATGGACTTTCACGAAGATATCAAGGTTGTTTTAATAGAGTTACAGTAATGTTCATTAAGGTTTTATCGATTTGTAAAAAGGCAGATCCAAGGCAATGAAATACATCACACTAGTCACTTGATGCATAAACTTGGTTCTTGCACCCCCCCCATACCGCTTCGAGTGAAAATGCAACCTGTGCTACGTGGGTTGTTGCTCAAACGACTAGTAGTGTAGGGTTTTGTTGGTTGGTGCAAATAACTCTAAACCTAGGTCAGGACCCCCTAAGCCATCATCTAAGAATGAAACCATTCTCATCCTATCTCTCATTATTTCCATTCTTATCATCCTTTTTCTATGAGATGAGCATTTTTTTCTGATTCCATTATCACCATCTTCTTGGTTGATCATAAGATTTTACTTGGTTGTTTTACCCTTTCTTGAGGAACTACTATAATGAGTGCTCTTATTTGATAACCTCTTGACCTTTTATGTGTTTTGATTAGTTCCACCATCACGAGAACTAGTTTCTACCCTTTATACCACTTGTTCCTCTAAGATGACTCATATTCCCACTCTTTTTCGACTCCCTAAACATGAAAAAATTTCCGAGTACTTACCTTTTCGAGCTTGTTAAAGAAAATGAAAATGTGTCTACTCAATCTAATTTTAACCCTTTTCTATACTTAGATAGACTAACTATGAAAAATGAATACCTTAGTCCAACAAGGCTAAGAGGTTCTCTTGGGTATTATTTTCTTCCTTTTCGAACCTAAGGGACTATCAACGAAAAGGAACATCTGGAGTTTTATTTTTTTCCTCCTTTTAAAAGTCTCTAAACAGGAAAAAGATGTCAAGTTTTGGCCTTCATTGTACTTGTAAAAACATCAAACAATGATGGAATCATCATTTATTATGGGACCAAACCACTCCTTCTCTCGGTTTGTTAAATATTCTCAAATGAATTCATTTGATGGATTAACTTACAGATCAAGAATATTTTATCCTCCTTGGGAAAATTGGGAAAACAAGGCACTCCATTTCTTAATGGCAGGGAGTCACTCCTGAACATGACACTCTTCCACCTCATCTTCATGGTTGTTGGATTGGGAAATTTTGTTATATTTTGGTTTATTATACCATTTGAAAGTCTTCGCTTTTGGTTTTGGGTCAATGCTACCAACTTCGTTCTATGTTGGGACTATGTTCAAGAGAAGTCATTCAGTAAATATATGCTACAATACTCTTGAGCCTTCATTCCATGTCTACCTTCACTGATCTGGTTACATATCAACATCATTTTTATCATTGTTTCTCAAATCATCATACCTGTTTCATGTCATGAATGGGGGATACATCAAGGCCCTCCTACGATGGGTCACTTCCTGTTGATATGAACTCATTATCTATGAAGTTGACTTAGAAACATTCCTTGGTACCTCAGTTCCTATAGACATTAATAGAAAATTTCCTCCCTCTAAGAGACAATTTTACATCATTGGAGTTTGACCGAAATATTTTTTGTGGTGGTAGACATCAACTCATTTATTCGCATCATATAGATTATACTAGTGTACCTTGAGAACCATTAACATAATTGGTGGTTTCTCTCGCATCTGTTAATGGATTACATTATTAGCTGGTAATGAGATGGTCTATACCATGTTCAACCTCATCTCATGGATTCAAATGATCAGACTCATACATTGGTTGGTTGTGTGGACGAGATAGAAGACACCACATCTAGATTCGTCCATTTGGGTTTCGATTTTAGGAGTAATACAAGATCACAATATATGATGGCTATAATCATATAGATAATCATCGAGTCATGGGTCCACTATCAGTCAACCGTGGACATGTATTTTCATCATTGTACATGTAGTTTTAGCTTTTGTGCGAAGTATGGTTATGCCTCTCTCAACAAACATATCATGATGTAAATGTATTTTAACATATAATAATCTCGTCGATTATCCTTGATCCCGAATTGTCACAAGGTAAAACAGTTTAGTCATTAGCTATCATTTCTGACTTTGCGTTGTAGGTGTAAATCTGTTATAGGCCATTTTGTCACATATGGTTAATAGGCCTACAAGGAATATCATTCTGATCATTTGAACACTTTTTCATTGTCCCTACACAAAGGCCTAAGCATGACTCTTTCTAATCCCTAATTTTATGCGTGAAAGAACCTTATTTCAGACATTTTAAGGACCAATGCACCCTGGACCCCTCTTGTCTAGTATTGACTACAAGGTTTCCCTACTCTGAACTTGCATTGATCACCAACAGGTTATTCAGTGTTGTGGGTGTGTTGATTCTAGAAACTTTGGAAAACAAAAAAGAATCTCAAAGCTTCCTTTTCTAGAGGCTTCCAGGATCTGTTGTAATTATTTACCTCAGATAAAATCTCAAATTCTAACCTATTATACCTTGGATTTTTCATCCCTTATCCCTTGAGTTGATCCTGCCATAAAGAGTGGATCTCAAGACTAGATTGGTAAAAGGATAAGAATTTAGGAACTACCCTTTCACCTATATATTTAATGCCATCCATAGGAAAGGGGTTGGATTTTGGAGAGTGACTCTACCCTTATGTTGAAGATGTGAGAGATATCGTTTTGTGCATTAGGGTGATTAGAGTTGTAGTTTGTGACAAGGAAAGAACAAGTCAACTTGGAGGAGAAGTTCTAGAAGATCATAACCTATTTTTTGTTGTAACTCACTACATTTCTATTAATGTAAATAGTTCTTTGTTTTCGTATATATGATGTTATGATTTCATGTATTTCAATACCATGTGATCTATTGAATAAAGTAATTAGATGATGCTACATAGATCTCATAGATCGTTGGATTATGTTGTCTTATTGTGTAGGTTCTAATTATATTGATTGGAACATAAAAGACAAGGAAGGGGTGAAGCATAAAATAGATTCCAAGTAGGCTTAATCCCATTATCTATTTACTTTAAGGAAAATATTAGTCCCTTTCTATTTTTTTTGCTTTAGGTTAGTCCACAGGGCCTAGGGAATATACTTATGTTTGCAATCATAGATTTTGTATAACGGTGGGAGTAATCTGAACACAAGGAATAGTAAGATTATTGAATGAAATTATTATATTGTTTAGATTTGGTTTTTATATATTGAATGATATTTGTCTCCCAAATAGATACACTTAATTTTGTTATATATTACTTATCCATATTCGATGCTTTGATCATTCTCGTATCTAGTGGAATAGTTAATTTATAAGTGAAATTGCAGAACGATGTAATAGTGACTCTAAGAAGAGGTTAATACATTATAGGCCTCTTTGCAAGCTAAATTTGATAAAACTGCTAGTTTTAGTGGGTTACATTTTAGGTGGCTAGCATTAGCACAAAGGGAAAATAGTCATGGTTATGGTAATACATCCTAGTGGAATTATATCTCATACCCTAGTTAATAGAGACATATATTTATGTGTTATGTTACCATTTTCATTAACTTAGGTCTATTCACTAGACTATAAACCTATCTTATTCATTCATGCTGATCCTAAATGCTTTATCGCTCAATTAGCATATGTCACTTAGTATAATTAGGATTTGTTTGTTGATGTTTCATCAAACAAAACAATAAAAAGTGTGAGGTGCATGCCTTTATTTACCCGATGGCTCTATGTTCAATTAATAAAAAAATGTTCAATAGAGCTAAGTTTCATTAGTCGACATTCAATCAACTAAAATAATGAGATTCAAATTTTTTTTCTTCTAGAGGTCATGTGGCAGCACAACATAGTAAATGATTATGGAAAGTTATAAGAAATTGTGTTATGTTAATTGAAAACTACATTACACTCCAAAGAGGAAAGAAAATACAAAATCTTCATTGGTAGCCTTATGGCTAATTAACAAAAGTAGAAGACAAGATTTGTAAGACGAGTTAAAGATCAATATTAATTCATGGGAATTTATGGAATTTGTACGACTATATATGAATTATAAAAAACAAGAAATTTTGAGATCACAATTGGAGGAGATAGAGAGGAAAGGTCGAGTAACGGATTAATGCTAAGTGTAGTTGTGTCCCCCTTGCATCTTTCTATAATGCATTATATCCTTGTGTGTATGTTGTTGTATATTGCACAAAATATGGGGATTTCTAAGATTTAGATTATGGGTGATTCCGAGGTGGTAATTGATTGGGAATCAAGTAAAAACAACATCTGGGTGGTTAGCCTCCAATCCATGCTCAGGTTAGGATTGAGAGACCATATGGAGTTTCAAGTGGATTCTTTTCACCATATTGTAAGACAAATCAACAATGCAATTCACAAGGTCTCCAAAAAGGCACTCACCCTTGATGCATGAACTCTAGTTTCTCTAGAGTTCTCGGACAGTCATCGCTTAGGTGGTATGACCTTCCACCTTTTAAATCCTTTAGTGAATAACTTGTATTGTAATTTTGATACCTTTTAGCTTTTTGGTTTTTGGGAACATATTTTTAAGCTGAATTGTAAGAAAGAAATGATATATTTTTAAATGATATATTTGGGAAATAGAGATGCTATTTCAATGAATTTTTCAATGAATTTTTTTATAGTCTAAGTCCAAATGGTTGTACTAGGATACTATTGGAGTCATCCTCTTACTAACACTAGCAACCGTGAAATATAAATCATTTTTTCTTTAAAATATGAACTATAAAAATTAACAAATAAGATAATCAACCTCAAATCCTAAAAAATTATTGGAGTCATCCTCTTACTAACATAGGGTGAAATATAAATCATTTTTTCTTTAAAATATGAACTATAAAAATTAACAAATAAGATAATCAACCTCAAACCCTCAAAAATGATTAAACATGTTTCTTAAAACATTTATAAAACACTTAGATTTTTTTTTTTCTTCAATTAATAATCTAAACCTAAGTAATTTAAAATCATCAATTTTAACAATTAAAACACCTTTGGAAACAACATTAACTATGGATAAAAAATACACTACTTAAAAATCATTTCTATGAATTGTGAACACCTAATCAATATAAAATCTAATCAAAATTAATCATAGATTTTTAAAATGTTATAAAATTTGTTGTGAAAACACTCCATTTAATTGAAATATTCACAATAATTTCAAATTAAATATATAATTTAATATCAAGTATAGAAATATATAATTTAATATCAAATATATAGTTTTAATTGAAATATCCTTAATATATATTAAATAATTTTGAAAGTAGCTAACACAAAGTTAAAATAATAATTTGAAAGTAGTTAAGAGAAAATTAAAATTTTAATATGAATATGATTTAAATAAAAGTATTGTAAATTTAGTTAATGAGGTTTTGGATAAATGGTTATTAGCGAATTTTTTCATGTGAAGTTATTGGTTCAATTCTCAAAAGATTAAGGTGATATATTAGACATTTTACAGATGTAAAAATATATTGTAAATTTCAATTCATTTAATGAAACAAAAAATAATAAGTGTATCCAACCAAACCAAATATATATGATTGTCTTTAGTTTGTAAACATTTGCATGGTTTTGATGGATTCAATAAGAAAGATAGTTTTATGCAGAAACTTTATCTTTGGGAAAGGGATACACATCCTTTAGCTTATCCATATCTTATACAGTCTTCAGAAGAAAGGACTAAGTTTGGGAAAGAATGGATAGAGTACATGACAGAGAATGATAAATGGGTTTCTTGCATAGAATTGTTTTATGGATTGATTCCTGAAGAAGTAGAATTTGTGCCTTTAAAACAGTTTGATAATTGTAAATATGATTGTTTGATGCATAAACCAAACAAAAGAACATTTGGAGAAACATTTTTACTTGAGGTAAATATGATGGAAGGTGAAGAACCTCCAAAGAAGAAAGTGGTGTGGACAAAAACTGATGGTAGTGAGTTGCATACTACTTGGGATATTCCTCCTTGGGATGACTTGAGAATGGATAAAGACGGCAAAGCTTTTCAATTAAGAACAATGGCTTTTGATGATTCTTCTCTTTCAAAAGAAGGAAGAATTAATATAAGTCTGCAAAATTGGGGAAATCTTGTAGAAGAAAAACACTACTACAATGTGACTGAAAGATTAAAGAAATATGGGACAAGATTGTCCTAAGCTATGAAGGAGATGATCAGGTAAAACGAGCAAAACTTCAAACCCTCAGGATTTAGTATGAAAATCTCAAGATGTATAATGATGAAAGTGTGGCTAACTATTTTCTTCGTGTAGATGAGATTGTTAATTGTATGAAAAATTTGGGTGAAGAAATAAAAGAGGTTTTTGGGGTTGAAAAAGTTTTAAGATCTTTGTCCCCTAGGTTTGAATCTAAAGTTTCTGTAATAGAAGAAAAGGAGAATCTACAAAGCCTTAAAATGTCACAATTGCATGGTATTCTAACTGCTTATGAAATGAGGAAAGAAGGACCATCAGACAGGAGAGAAGCTGCCTTCAAGGCTTCAGGTAAAGGCAAGTACTATGAGTCAGGACACGTGTCAGAAGAAGAGGAAGAATCAAATTTTGTCAGACATCTTCAACGGGGTACTGGACGGTTCCGAGGAAAGTTACCTTTCAAATGCTTTGCTTCTGGAAGAGTCGGTGACTATGCTGCCAAATGTCCTCACAAGGATAAGATTGACAAAGGGAAGGAACCTATTAGATGGGACAAGAAACAGAATGCAAATAAGAAAAGCTATTACACTCGTGAAGATAGTGATGGACTTTCAAATAGTGACGAAGATGAACGAGGTAATAAATATAAACTTTTAATGGCTTTTGAAGATGACGACTACATGGATGCTATAGATGTAGAAGGTTTTTCTGAAGAGATGAATAATCTCAAAATCTGCTTAAAAGAGAAATGTGCAATTATTGATTCTCTACAATATCAACTAGCTGAAAGGAGAAAACATCTTGAAAAATTGGAATGTGAAATTGTTTGTCTTAGAAAGGAGATTGAGAAAACAAAAGCTATTAATCTCAAATTTCTTAAAGGATCTGAAACTCTGGATGAGATTATCAATGTGCAGCGTTCTCCACTAATCAAGATAGGTCTGGGATATAATGGAGAAACATCTCAAGCTTCTACCTCCAAAAGTTATCTTGATGCAGCAAAGAAGAGTGAGCAAAGGCCTAATAGAAATCATCAAGTAAATTAGGGACAATTTACCTCAAGAACGAATAAAAACTATCAAGAAAATCGGGGACAAGATACCTTAAGGACAAACATAAGCTACAATCAGCCACAGGTAAAATCTTCCCAATTTGACTCAATAATGGATGTCAGTAGAAACTACAATCGATTGGATGATAGATTTGATAATTGCAGGAGTTTCTTCAATGGCCAATGTTTCTCTTGCCATAATTTTGGTCACAAAGCAGCTCAATGTGTTGCCTATAAGACAATCATGACTAGAGAAGCTCAAAAACAAAGGAATAAGACTGGAATCACGAAAAGGACTTATAACAATTTTTCGACCCTTGAAAATGAAGTTGGGTGTTCTATTTGTAATAACTTTTGTCATGAATATTCTGAATGCAGGAGCGGGTTTTGGAAGACAACTCAAAAGGAACATACCTCAAGTGCCAGAACATGGAGAATGAAGGAACCACAACCAAAAAGATGTGGGATAGCCTTCTATGCAGAAGGACATGAAAATATATGGTATATCGACAGTGAATGTTTGAAGCATATGACAGGGGATAAAGAAAAACTTGAATCATATACTGCAATAGAAAAGGGAAAGAAGGTGTCTTTTGGAAATGATACCCCTGTATCCATAAAAGGAAAAGGCACTGCTCAGTTGAAAGAACAGTTCAAAGCTGGAAATGTTTTGTATGTTGATGGCTTGAAGCATAATCTACTAAGTGTTAGTTAGATGTGCGATCAAGGAACCGAGGTAATATTTTGATCAAATGAATGTAGTGTTCGTGATATTGATACAGGAGAAACAGTGATCAAAGGCAGAAGAACTCCAAATAATATATACATATTTGAAGAAGGACAACAACAATGCTATTTAAGCAAGGATGATGACCACTGGTTATGGCACCGGAGGTTGGGGCATCTAAGATTTTCACAAATAAGGAAAGCATGCAAATACCAAGCAGTTTGTGGTCTTCCAGATATCAAAATTCCAGACAACACCATATGCAAATCATGTCAGTTTGGTAAGCAAACCAGAACTAACTTTCCTGAGAAGGAAGGATCAACTAGTAGGCCTCTTGAGCTAGTCCATACAAATGTATGTGGTCCATTTAGGACAAGGTCACCTCGAGGAGAAGAATACCTTATACTATTCATTGACGACTTCTCGAGGTTTGTTTGGTTAGGACTTATGAAGCACAAAGACGGAGCATTCGAAAAATTCAAATCGTTCAAAGCCTTGGTTGAAAATGAATCAAATTACAAAATTAAGTGCCTCAGGTCCGACAGAGGTGGGGAATTTACGTCAAACGAATTTTTTGATTTCTGTGAAGAACATGGAATAAGAAGGGAACTCTCTACAACTAGGACTCCTCAACAAAATGGAGCGGCGGAAAGGATGAACAGAACAATCCAACAAATGGCTCGTGCTATGCTTGATGAGTCTGGAACTCCCGCAACCTTCTGGGGTGAAGCTGCATATGCAGCGGTTGTTATTCTCAACAAAACAAATGTCCGAGTGAACAACACTCAAACTCCTCATGAGCTCTGGTATGGTGAGACTCCTTCAGTAAAGCATTTCAAAATTTTTGGGAGCAAATGCTATATTAAGAATACTGATGAGCAGCTTGGAAAACTTGAACCTAGAGCAGATGAAGGCATTCTCCTTGGTTATTCTCCATACAGCAAAGCATATAAGTGTTACAATAAAAGGCTTGGAAGAATTGTTGACAGCCTTGATGTAGTAGTTGATGAAAAAGGATACATCCCTAGGGAAGTGAATCATGAAAATATCAATGAGGATGAAGACTACTCTCTAAATTAGACAGATGATGAAGAAGAACCCCAAGAGGCACCAGAGGAACAGATAAGGATAGAAGAAAAGACTCCATCCAGGTACGTTCAGAAGAATCATCCAGAATCTCAAATTTTGGGGCAGAAAGAAGCAAGTATACAAACAAGAAGAACAATAGCAGAAGCTTCAAGCTAATTGGCATTGCTCTCTTCCAATGAACCGCAAAATGTAAAAGAAGCATGCAAAGATGAGTGCTGGGTTAAGGCAATGGATGAAGAGCTTGAGTAGATCGAAAAGAATAACGCTTGGGAGTTGGTTCCTAGACCAAAAGACAAAAATGTCATAGGAACAAAATGGATCTTCAAAAATAAGTTGAATGAAAATGGGGAAGTGATAAGAAACAAGGCCAGACTTGTTTATAAAGGGTATGCTCAACAGGAAGGAATAGACTTTGAAGAAACTTTTGCTCCTGTTGCTAGACTTGAGGCCATCAGAATGTTCCTTGCTCTCTCTAGCTTCCAGAAGTTCAAAGTATTTCAAATGGACGTAAAATCAGCCTTTCTGAATGGAGACTTAGAAGAAGAAGCATACGTAGAGCAACCAGATGGCTTTATCCGTGGGAATGATCCAAATATTGTATGCAGACTTAAAAAGGCTCTCTATGGGCTTAAACAAGCTCCAAGGGCTTGGTACTATCGTTTGGATAAATATCTTCATCAACAATGTTTTTCAAAAGGATCAACAGATAGCAATCTCTATATAAAAATTGAAAATAACAAATTGCTAATACTTGTTGTGTATGTAGATGATATTATCTTTGGAAGCAATGAAGAAGCTATGAGTCAAAGCTTTGCCTTGGTGATGTAGAAAGAGTTCGAAATTTCTTGGAGAACAAACATACTTTCTTGGATTACAAATCCAACAAAATGAAGGCGGTATCTTCTTGTCTCAAACCAAGTACCTCAAGTAGATTCTGAAGAAGTATGGCATGGAAGATTCAAAACCAGTATGTACCCCCATGGTTACAGGATGCAGCCTCAGTGCAAATGATGAATCGACAGCAGTGCATCAACCAACCTATAGATCTATGATTGGAAGTCTTCTTTATTTGACAGGTACCTGACGAGACATCATGCATGCAGTGGGAATAGTTGGAAGATTTCAGAAAAATCCAAAGGAAACTCATCTTTAGGCAGTCAAGAGAATCTTCAAGTACCTTCAAGGAACTAAAAACTATGGCTTATGGTACCCTAGAGATAGAGATCTCACACTTCATGCTTACACAGATGGAGATTGGGCCGGAAGCGTGGATGATAGGAAGAGAACAAGTGGTGGTGCATTCTTTATGGGTTCCAGATTAGTATCTTGGTTCAGCAAGAAACATAGTTCGATTGCTTTATCTACAGCTGAAGCGGAATATGTGGCTGCTGCATCTTGTTGCACTCAACTTCTTTGGATGATGCAAACCTTGCAGGGTTTTCAAATCACATGTATTCCACCTGTCTCTATCTTATGTGATAATACAAGTGAAATAAGCATTTCAAAGAATCCTATCATGCATTCAAATACCAAGCACATACCTATCAAATATCACTTTCTTCGGGAACAAGTGCTTGAACAAAAAGTCAAGTTGGAGTATGTTCCTTCTAAGGAACAAATTGCTGATATCCTCACCAAACCACTGCCCAGGGAAACTTTTGAATATCTCAGACAGAAGCTAGGAGTAGTTGATGCTTCATCCTGCTGTTGAAGCTTGTCTGTATCAAATAAAAGTTGGTGTACGCGAGTTGGATGAGGGGAATCCGCGTACATACGCCGATTTATGCAGGTGCAGTCGCGTATATGGATTTCTGAAGAAAATCAGCAAGGACAGTCTCTGGTTGAAGAGAGTCTGATATGGGTCTGTCAGAGACCATCATGTACGAGTTCAGGGGGAGTAGATAATCTTCTAATAATGCATTGTTGGCATTGCCTTATAAGCTCTTGGTTCTAGTACTTGAGCTATTTTTGGTTCAGGCGGATCAACTGTAGAAAGGAGAACAAAAGGAGAACATGGTTGATGATATATACAGTGATTGTCAAAAGTTGCTGATAGAAGTTATTGGTCATTTGCATAAGTCTTGATATTTCATCTCTATGTGATGTATATTATTTTATCAAGGTCATGTAACAGCCTATTTTGGTTTCCCCACTGTGCCTGGGATGATTGGTGTGATTCGTTGTCATATGTAAATTTTTTATGTATCCCCACTTGGTTGGGTGGATGATCCCCACTTGGTTGTGTGATGGTTGTATGTATTGAGTCTTTTGGTGATAGGAAGGTCTTTTATGATGTATATGGTTCTTCTTGAAGAACACCTTTTTGCAGATCTTTCCTACAGTCAGGGGGAGCATGTTCAGCACAGCAGAGCAGAAATATCAGCATGTACTCAGGGGGAGCACAACCCTTTGCCCTTGATGACAAAGGGGGAGAATGACTTTGAGGGTCGTGGGGTTGCCATCAAGTCCAAAGGGGGAGATTGTTGGAATTTTGGGACAGGTGTGGCGCTATGGTACATGTGTTGTCCTTGATGGCAACTCACTTTGGTAACAGATCTCAGTTCAGGTGCTCAGAATGAAGAAAATCTTGTATACGTAGGTACACCTTGCCGAAGATGCGTATACACGTGGGTTATTCGTTTGGAAGTCGCGTATGCGTATACACGTACTTTTATGCACATAAAAGTGCGTACATGGTGGAAAACTTATTTATGGTCTGTGGTTGTTAGTCCTTGGAACTTGAACCTACGATTATGGACCATGGTATCTCGTCAGAAGAGTTGACCCCAGGTTTTAGGCCCTTGGTATTGGTTATTATGGTTTTGGACCGTGGTATTGTGGAAGGCCTAAAACTAAATAAGAGGAAGGAGATCACGTGGCAAGGAATCATCTGAATTTTTATTGAATATTTGATAATGTACGAGATCTGAAATATTGGTGATTAGCATTGTGGAGCAGATATGGATCTGAATGAAGGAGGAACCTTAGCGAAAAGAAGGATAAGTTCTACTGGTGGGTGGTAATCTCTTGGCTTGACTGATAATATATTTGCATGATTTCGATCTATTATATCTCGCACAGGCGTGATCTATAAATCTGATAATCTGGGTTAATCAGTGCCTAAATACTTGAAAGAGCGAATTATGTTTGTAGATCTATACGCAGGTTCAGTTCAGCAAAGGCGCGTATGTATGCAAGTTAAGTGAAGGAAAACAGCGTATACGCAGGTTGTTCCATACACAGAAGCGTATGCACGCAGGTTTCAGGGCATTAAAGTAGCGTATACATTTTGAGTTGTGTTTTTGTTGTTTTTGTTTATTGCTGCAGTGTTCTGGGTTCAGTTTTGGTGTGTGGTACTATTACTGTGATCTAGGTTCAATCGTCAGAGAGGTGTTTATGTTGATTTAGTTTTTGGTGAAAAGGTGATTGGTTGATGCATAAATTCTTGATGGTTGATTAATGTTTATAAAACGTGGTCCTTGAAAGAAAGAGAAGGTTGTAGCCTTCTGTAGGCCAGCACCTACATACCTGTATCTTGGCTAGTGCAAGAGCTAAGGGGGTTGTAGCTCCCTTCCAGGAGAAGCTAAAAATGGGAGAGAGTTGTAGCTCTTTGCAGGTTGTAGCCTGTGTACTGGTAAAAGGAATGTACCAGTACATTTGTAAAAAGAAGTTTCTAATTAAAGAAAAGATAGAGACGAATTGCAGCAGGTGGTTTTCACCCACATTCGGTTTCCACCTTATATCTTGTGTTTCTGTGTGCGATTGTCTTTCTGCTCTGCTTTATTGTTTCTGGTTACTGGTTATTTGGTTCTGAATCATAGATTAACTATCAACATTAGAAAGATAAAGTAAATTAAAAGTTTGCATTGTATACGCGGGTTTTCTTCTGCATTATTGCGTATATATGCGGGTTTAATTAACTGAAGTAGCGTATAGCTGTTGATTTTGAAAAAGGAATATTTGACTTAATAATACTGATTCACCCCCCCTCTCAGCATTATTTCCAACAATAAGTTATGTTTAATTTAGGGTTTTTTGCCCTAGAAGGCAACCCCTCACTATATATGAGGGAATTGTATTCCGTCTATGCATATCTATATTCCGAGTGAGGAAGAGAGAGGAGATTGAGAGCAAAGATCGTGTTCCAGTGGATCTGCTATAGGTTGTATCTCTTCAGTTTGATGGATAATATAAAAGGAAGGACATGTTGTTTCTCCATGGATGTAGCCCAAACTGGGTGAACCACGTATATTTGTGTCTCTCTTCCTTTATGCTTTTTCTGTGTTTATATTTCTGCAATATTTTATGTGTTCCATTGCTTCGTAATATATAATTTTCTAACCACTGGTATCAGAGCTGAAGGTCTGTTTCGCTGATACACTCGTAGGAGAGCAGGGTTCCTGGTTCGAGTGGGAGCAATGGCAGAAGATGGTAGGTTTAGGGTCAAAAACTTCAACGGCCAAAACTACCAGCTATGGAAGATGCAGATGGAAGATTATCTGTATCAGAGAAATTTGTACCTACCATTGAGCAGAAAGACGAAGAAGCTGACGAGTATTACAGACACAAAATGGGATATTCTGGAAAGAAAGGCACTAGGAATAGTATGGATGTTACTAGCGGTGTCGGTAGTGTTTAATATTTCAAAGGAAACGACAACACATGGTTTAGTGTTAGCATTGGCCAAACTGTATGAAAGACCCCCGGACTCAAATAAGGTATTTCTTACAAGACATTTATTTAATATGAAGATGTCAGAAGGTGGATATGTTGCGGATCATTTAAATGATTTTAATATAGTTACAAGTCAGTTAAGTTCTGTAGAGGTAAATTTTGATGATGAAGTTAAGGCTCTGTTATTTCTATGCTCATTGCGAGAAATTTAGAATGGATTAGTTATGGCCATTAGTAACTCTATCTCTGGATCTAGTACTTTAAAGTTTGATGATGTTGTTGGTGCAATCCTTAGGGAGCAAATGCGACGGAAAAGCTCTGGTGAGGCATCAGGTAATGCTTTGACTGCAGAGACTAGGGGAAGAAAATTTGAATGAGGAAAGAGCCTAGGATATTGCAGTAAGTCAAGAAAAGGCAGATCCAATTCCAGATCGGGGATAGTGTTCTGGAAATGTGGGAAGAAAGGATATCTGAATAAAGACTGCAAGACTTGGAAGGGAAAAGAAGGAGATGAATAGCAAGAAACTAATCATGAAGTGAATGTAACAGGTGATGTGTTGCAAGATGCTTTGATTCTTTCATTAGAAAATATTATTGATGCATGGGTGATAGATTCAGGGGCCTCATTCCATGCCACACCTAATAAGAAACATTTTCATGATTATGTTCAAGGAGACTTTGGACAACTTGGTTTGGTGATGATAAACCCTACAAAATAGTTGGAACGGGTACAGTTTTCATAAAACAACAAAATGGAAATCAGTGGCTATTAAAGAAGGTAAGGAATGTTCCAGATCTGAAGAAAAATATGATTTCAATAGGGTAGTTGGGAGGTGAAGGTTGCGTAACTACTTTCACAAATAAAACCTTGAAGGTCACTAACGGATTCTTGGTAATAGCAAAAGGAGAAAAGGTTGGTACATTCTATTTATGCAATGGTATTTCTAATTCTATTAATGCTTTAACCTCTACAGGAGAAGATATGACATTGTGGAATCATAGGCTCGGGCACATGAGTGAGAAGGGGATGCAGATTCTTCACTCAAGAAATTTGTTACCAGGTTTGAAGCATGTTGATTTAAAATTCTGTGAGAATTGTGTTTATGGAAAACAAAAGAGACTTAGATTCCTTAGAGTTGGGAAAGAAAAGAAGAGCGAAAAATTAGAGCTTGTGCATACATATGTATGGGTACCTACTCGGGTATCATCTGTTGGTGGCTCTCGTTATTATGTTACTTTTATTGATGATGCAACTAGAAAAAACTGGATTTATTGTATTCAAAATAAATCTGATGTATTTTATACTTTCAAGAAATGGAAAGCTTTTGTTGAAAATGAGACAGGGAAAATGTTGAAGTGTCTCAGATCAGATAATGGAGGTGAATATTGCAGCAAAGAGTTTGATAGGTAATGTTCAGAGAATGGAAATCGCAGAGAGAAGACAGTTCTAGGAACACTACAAGAAAATGGTGTGTCAGAAAGGATCAACAAGACAATCATGGAGTGTGCAAGGTGCATGAGATTACATGCAGGATTTCCTTTACAAATTTGGGCAGATGTTGTAGATACTATTGTTTATCTAATAAATAGAGGGATTTCAAGTTCCTTGGATGGTGGTCTTCCAGAGGAGGCATGGACATGTAAAAAGGTAAATTACTCATTTTTAAAGACTTTTGGTTGTAAAGCCTTTGTCCACATTAACGGAGAAAATAGAACAAAGCTTGAGGCAAAATCAAAGAAATGTACCTTTATTGGATATGGTGTTAATGATTTTGGTTATCGCTTATATGATTATGAAAATCACAAAATCATTAGGAGTAGAGATGTAATATTCAATGAAAAGGTCTTGTAGAAGAATCACTTACAGCAAAAGAAACAAGAAAAAGAAAACGGATAATACACAGTGCTTGATGATATCACAGGAAAAGTGATGGTGCCTAAAAATCATAATGATCAACAACCAGAACAACAGCCACAACAGCAACAACCACTTCAAACACCTAAAAGTGGTGTTAGAAGATCTACCAAGATAAGTAGACCCCCTGAATGATACTCTCCTTCATTATATTATGTATTGTTGACTGATTTTGGTGAGCCAAAATGGTATGAAGAAGCAATGCAAGTAGAAACTTGGAAGAAGTGGGAGCATGCCATGAAAGAAGAGATGGACTCCTTAGCACATAACTAGACTTGGAACTTAGTCAGGTTGCCTACAGGTAAAACAACATTCTAGAATAAATGGGTTTATAGGTTGAAGAAAGAAGATGGAGGAAAATAAACGTACAAAGCTAGACTTGTGGTGAAGAGGTTTGCACAGAAGAAAGGTATTTATTTTGATGAAATATTTTCAACTGTTGTTAAAATGACTTCAATCAGAACTATTTTAAGTCTAGTAGCAGTTGAAGATTTGTATCATGAGCAGTTAGATGTAAAGAGAGCCTTTCTCCATGGGGATTTGGAGGAAGAGATATATATGCAACAGCCACACGCATATAAGGTAAAAGGGAAGGAGAAACTAGTGTGCAGGTTGAAGAAGAGCTTGTATGCCTTAAAATAGGCTCCAAGGCAGTGCTATCTAAAATTTGACAGGTTTATGTCTAAACAACGTTATACTAGATGTCACTCTGATCATTGTGTTTATCTCAAAAGGTAAAATTATGGCAGCGATATTATATTGTTATTGTATGTAGATGACAGACTTGTTGCAGGTTCTAATATGCAGGAAATAAATGTGCTCAAAACAAATTGGAAAACTCATTTGCAATGAAGGATTTGGGTGCTGCAAAACAAGTCCTCAGTATGAGAATAACCAAACATAGTTAAAATCGCAAATTAACATTGTCTCAAAGTGAGTACATAGAAAAGTTGTTGAAAAGGTTTAATATGCATAATGCAAAACCAGTTAATATACCTTTGGCTAACCATTTCAGATTAGGTAGGGAGGCGTGTCCCACGACTCAGGAAGAAATGGCTCATATGTCTAAAGTTCCATATGCATCAGTAGTTGGAAGCTTAATGTATGCAATGGTCTACACAAGGTCTGATATTGTACATGCAGTGGGAGTTGTAAGAAAGTACATGTACAATCCATGAAGAGAACATTGGATGGAAGTGAAGTGGATTCTCAGGTATTTGAGAGGTACCACAAATAAAGAATTATGCTTTGGTGGGTCAAACATTGCTCTACGAGGATATGTTGATGCAGATATGGTAGGTGATAGAGATAACAGGAGGAGCACAATAGGGTATGTGTTTATAGTAGGTGGAACATATGTCAGTTGGGTTTCGAAAATCCAAAGTGTTGTTGCAATTTCAAAAATAAAAGCAGAGTATGTTGCTGCTACGGAGGCTAGTACAGAAATGATTTGGTTATAAAGGTTTCTGGATGAAATGGGAAAGAAGAAGGAGTTGGGCAGGTTATACAGTGACAACCAAACTTGCATACATCTTGCAAAGAACTCTGCATTTCATTCCAAGAATAAACATAAATGGCTCAAGTACCATTTCATAAGGTCAGCATTAGAAGATGGACTGTTGAAGTTGGAAAAGATGCACACAAGCTAGAATCCTACAGATATGTTAACAAAAGTTGTAACCACAGAGAAACTGAGAATCTGCTTAGCTTAAATTGGTTTTCAAGTATGATGGAGAAGATGAGAAATAGCTACGTCCAAAATGGAGTTATTGTCTAGAAAATGAAGCAGCAGTGGAGTTGTTATAATTAGTCTCCAAGTGGGAGATTGTTGGGTGTGGAGCCTGATTATCTTTTGTATTCAAAGGTTTCAGACGGATGTATACCCCAGGAAGACTCTACACCCCTCCACATGGGGGGGTTAATCCCCCCAGGCTAGGGGACCCGAGGGAAAATGGTTCCCCGGCGGGGGTTGGGGGGCAACGCCCCCGAAGCTAAAAAATAGATGTAAAATTTCCTTGTAAAAGTCTAGTAATTTCTAGTCAATCTGGGCCATCCATTAGGTAGATGGTCTGAGGGTAGAAGTTATGTTTAATTTATTGTTTTTCGCCCTAGAAGGCAAACCCTCATTATATGTGAGGGAATTTTATCGCGTCTATCGATATCTGTATTTTGAGTGAGGAAGAGAAAGGAGATTCAGAGCAAAGAGGGTGTTACAACAGATCTTCTGTAGGTTGTATCTCTTCAATTTGCTGGATAATATAAAAGGAAGGACTGGTTGTTTCTTCGTGGATGTAGCCCAAACTGGGTGAACCATGTATATCTGTGTCTCTCTTGTTTTGTGTGTTTTCTTTGTTTATATTTCTGCAATATTTTATGTGTTTCATTGCTCCGTATTATATAATTTTCAAACAGTTGTTAATCCCCATTAATGTATGAAATGAGGGGTTGGTTCCAACGATTCATTTGATCAACAAAGTTACTTTCATTTTTACATGATGCATTTTTCTAGGAGCTTGAAAATGAAAATAATGAGTTCCTATTTTGTGTCCACTCTATTGGTGAGGAATCTTCCCATGATAGTCTTAATATGTCAGTACATGTTAACAATCTGCATATATGAAGAAAACTTAGCTCTTATGGAATTTTCAGAGTCGATAATCCAATCTTTGTCCTCCCTCTATATATGAGTGTCTATAAAAAATTTGTAAGCATCTCTAACTTTTTACTCGACATCCAACATTTCCCTCTATAGTTCTTCAAGCATAATATTTATACATCACTCCATAGTGGCTCTAGTAGAGGATTAAGTGTGGATTCTTCTGAGAGTATCTGTGCCAATGTTGGGGGAAGAGGGAGTCTTAAGTTTTCAACTTTAAACACAATGTGAGGGTCAAATCAACCAATGTTGAAGCATTATGGAGAAGGGAGTGGTAGCAGGGTTAACCTAGGAGGGATGGCTGAGGCAAGGAGAGAGGGAACATGTGGAAGAAAAAGCTTGAGGCCCAAAAGATGGGAGAAAATAATAGTAAAGTAGGAGACAATAGAAAAGGCTTGGTGTGAACAAAAGAGAGGGAAGACAAGAAGTAAAATAGCTGACTATGAAGAAAGGAAGGTTTGAGAGGATCCAACAAGAGATAGCCCCACAAGAACTCAAGTTCGAGGAATGAGATAGAGTACTAGCACCTAAAAAGAGCATGCAAAGCACAATAGCGAGAACATAAAACTATGGAAATCCTGAAATGAATTTGAAGGGAAAACTACGAAGAAGTTGAAGTTGAATTAAAAGGAGTTGTGGAGAGGGTGACGTGAAATAATTCAGAGGGCATTGAACTGTTGAGATGCACTACATAAACTATGGCTTCTATTTCCATGTTCTCCATATGACTGGAGTGATGGTGTTATAGAGATTTTTGGGCCCTACAACCCCAAGCATGAAACGTCCATAAACCAAGGGCTCCTAAGTCCCTAAAAGTGTTGTTCTAACCCCTAAAGGAACAAGGTCAACAAATTACAGCTTCTCCTAGAAGTTCTCCATGAAAAACTGCTCAAAATTGGTCAAAACAGGATCATTTCAGCTGCTCCACTCACCAAGTGCGTTGCATCTCACCTAAATACATTGTGTGGGTGCATTGGATTTCAAAAGGCCCTTCTATGGGGTGTGATGGGCGAGAAATGACAAATGGCAGTGTCATTCCGCGAGGTGGAGAGGCAATGGAAGCTTCCAGAAACTTCTCCTGTGACACTTGCCTCTCTGAATTCGACCAAGGATGAGTAAGAGATCATCAATCTCTAAGTGGAAGCAATAACTATTAGAGGGAAGACACTAATCAAATCATAATCTGACTCATTTCCATTACAAATATCTATATATGGATCCCTCATCCCGGAGATCCAGAGGCTGGAATTTTGCATATTGTAAGGAATTGTTGTTGGTTTCTTGAGACAAACATCAGATTGTTGGGTGATCTAAGCTTTGTATGAGGTGAATAGGGGCTTCCTTGCTGAGAGGTTGATGCTGGGTAAGAACAACTGGTTGTAACTCCTCTTGGCTCTTTCTTGTTTATCAATAAAAGCTATTCAAGTTTTCCTCCATGCTCTTGTGTCATTGATATTTGCTGCATTTGTATGGTCAATTTACATCTCATCCTAGATTGTTTATGATTATAGATCCATGTCTTTGTATAGTGCTATGATACTGTGATCTTACAGGTACTTCGTGAAGCTGGGCGTGCAAGAGAACAAGTAGCGAAATACTATCAAGGAAGAGAGGAATCGAATCAAGGGATTAGCGCAAGACAGAGGTTGGTATTTCTGTTCCTCTCTATCTATAATTCATAAAGGAAAAATGAAAGTAGCTTTACTCTGTTTGTTTCTAAGGCATTTGTCACACCTTAGTGGGATAAAGTAGTTCTATATAGACACTTTTCCCTGTAACAAAATGGCGACTTCACTGGGGACGAATTAGTTTGTTTGTTTATCATTCTTTGTTGTCTATTTCATAAACTTACAGGTAGCATTCGAACTGCATTTGCCATAGCAAATGCAAAGTAGATAAATGCTACTTCAGTCCATCTACGGGACCTGTTTATGATTTAAACAAATGATTCAAAAATTCCCTTATTGCCCTTGTGATAGCTCTTAGATCCTCCTTAGATCTACCCCTGATTGTTGCATTACTGATTGCCTTTTGCTTGGCCAAAACCCATGAATTGAACTGCAAACTGTGACCCGGAACCCAAACAGAGTCTCGTTTCTAGCCCAGCGCAGGTACCATTTAGAGAATCTAAACTTCAGTGCACTTCCCGAGTGGAGAAGGTGCGTCGCATTTAAAATTCTGTGTTACAGGTGCGCTGATCATACTAGGCTTTGTGTAGTTTTGGTTTCTGTGATTCATTCCCTCCAGTTCTATTCCTGAATTTTGCTGCCTGTGATCAGTATATTTCTGTTTGAAACCCCTTTTCCTTGCTGATTTTTCTGCCTCCTTTGTACAAAAGAACTGTAAATGTGTTTGTGTGTTTGTCGAGTCATTTTCAGTTCTCCTTTGCAAAAGTAGCATAATCGTACTGTCGTCCTTTGATTTGAAACTGTTGCAAGTTTCGATTTCGATCACAGGAAAGAGTTTGATTGCTGTTGATGGTTGATTATCCTGTTACTATTGTTTTTGGTCTGAATTTGTAATTTTTGTAGTGTCGAAAACAAGTATTCATTTCAAAATCGTAAGGTGTTGTGATCGTCTCCAGTTTTTTGATTTCGAAAAAGAACTTGTTGATATTTGTCGCTTGAAAAGAAATTCAGATTTGTGCATCAACTTTCTTCTTATCATTCATATACTAAGAAAGTAGAAAACAAACACATGCATGGGCATTTGCATCTAGACAGCTTGATTGGTTTGATTTAAGAAAGTGAATTTAGAGTGTGTTATTTGCTCTTTGTGAAAATATTATGTCTTTCTTTCCTTAGTAGCTAGGATTTTCATTGCACAAATAAGATAAAAAGTTTGTTTATCATCTTAGAATGCATTGTAGGAATTACATCTACATCTCACAGTGATCTTGAAAGGAAAACTTCATAAACAAGATCAACTATAAAATAAATTCAATGAATCTAACAATGCTTTGTAACTTAACGCACAACATTTAGAAGTCTAGGATAGAGACATATTCCGGCGTCGTAAAACCTGGTAACTTTTGTTCTCACTGATGGTTGGGTGATTCCTCCACTTTGAGACAATAAGTTCCAGTATGGACTTGTGGTCCCACGTACCGTCGAGTATATTTTTGGAGACCCCAATAGGTTTAATCTTTTATCCATAGGAAGCCATGTCTGCTGCCCTATCGATTGTAATGCACTGAACACAACATTCAGGAAGATTGACTGTCGTATCGTAAAAAGTATTTTGCAGTTTTGTTTTTGGTTTGGTAATCCCTCTTCCTAGATTTCCAGAGAAGTCCCTTTCATTCCTTTTCAGACTCTTTAACAAAAAAGGTCCATATGAGCACTTGTCACTTCAGGCTCATTAAAAATCGAAGGAGACTAGAGTCATATTTCGTTTTTTCTCGACTCTTAAAAATTGAAAAAACAAGTTGTGTTAAAGCGTCTAAAATTTATTTTAAGCGGAATATTCATTACCCCTTTCCTACATTGATTTTGGGTTGAGAAAATGGAATCCACCAACCAAGGAATTCCCCTTGGAGGAAATCGTAGTGCCTTCTCCTCTTGGGGAGATTTTGGTGCACCCCATATGGCCACATTGTCGCTTCGAGGACTAACAATCAGTTTGCCTCTATGGCTCTTCTCAACCTCTGTCGTTCAGAACACCACAATTCCTAAACAATCAATTCAGCAACTAGATGAGTCCAGAGTTACCCACCAACCTTCTGGTTCCTCTAATTCTTCTTCTCCTCCTTCCTCTTCGCTTGATGGGGCTGGTAAAGCCAAAAGTCAAGTACCCGAGAAGAACAAGGAAAAGAAGAAGAAAGAGAAGAAGAAGAAGGAGCCAAAAGCAAATGAGGGCAAACGAGCATTGTCTAGCGAAAATCCACACACTGCACTGACCAAGCCTAAATAGCCATGTGTCATTTGCAAAGGGGACCACTATCATAGAGATTTTCCTTGCATCCCTCGGATCTTAAGGGACTGGTCTCCTCGTTTGCACAACCCGGTGTCATCAACCTCTGATGATCATGTTGAAAACACACCGTCGACTAGTGAAAGTGACGCCGCAGGACAAAAAGGAAAATATAGATTTCCTTGTAAACTGTGCGAAGGCGATCATGCCATCCACCATTTTCCCTTCTTAGACAAGGCTAAAAGAGTTTTGGATGATCGTCCGGTTTCACCGTTACGACTTCCTCCTAGATATAAAAAACTCTTGCCGAGTCCGTCACTAGTTGAAAATCCAACTGGCCCGCTCAGGTGGTCGGCTGAAGCATCTATCATTGAAGACAAACCATCTGAAGCCATACCAGATGAAATTCAAAAATTTGAGGCGGCAGTTGACTTGGTCTTGCCTTCAGAGGTTCCATCTTCAGATGATACAGTCACCGAAGAGAACAAGGATGACACCGTCCAAATTCTTTTCATAAGCATAGACTCTAATGAACATGGGGGCAATTTACCCATTCATTTACCGCAGGAAGGAAGTTCGTTAGAGTCATACCCGGCCGTCTATTCGGTCCCACCTCCATGAAACCTAGTTGTCTCCTTCGATAGGAATCAACTAGGCAGACCACATTTACCAGCTAGTATACCATTCCAAATCATTGTTCAAATATATAGAATGGTTATGGTCGGTAACATCATAGATGAAGGGGCTTCTGTGAGTATCCTTTCCTCAATTTCTTGGAGAGCGCTTGGTTCACCATCGCTCTTGCCTGAGATGAGAAATCTAACAGGCTTTGATAAAGGAACCAATTGACCATTAGGGATCCTTCCCAATGTGCCCATAACATTGAGGGGGAAAACCGCTCAAATGAACGTAATGGTAGTTCAAGGACCCCTGGATTATAATCTACTCCTTGGACGAGACTATATTTAATGGATGGGAGCCATTGTCTCCTCACTCTTCAGAGTAATGTGTTTTCCGCACGAAGGAAGAGTGGTCAAGCTCGTGGACCAACTTTCATTCCCCGGATCACACATAGCAAATAGTCATATACCATCCCTGAATGGTCTTTTCACGCAAGAAATGTCTCAATCTCCAGTCCGCCCGCCTGATGAGCACAAGTGATTTGGGGAACATGACTGAAACCCAGGGGCATGCACCCTGGTCTGCTTCGGCAGGAAAACTTTGGGTATAGGGTAGGTTTCCGCGAGAGAACATGACTAGTCTATAGTCTCGTTCGTGATTGGAAGAGGGGGTTATTCTGGAACAAGATTCTCTTGTCAAAGTTACGTGAGTGGAGTAGCCTCCTTCACTCACCTTTGTCTTTCGGTAGACATCGCCGAAGAAGTGTTTTGTTTGCGCTGTGAATAGAACAATCTTTGGTAACCTGTAAGAGGTAGGCCTCTCTCAGTAAAACAAATGTTTTAACGGAAGAAAGAAGGGGTAACCTTGAAAATCTATTTTATACCTGGGGGCATGCAAAACCTTTGGAGTGCAAGAAAAGAGCGATCATTTATCAGTTTTTTAGATTGGTCGTTTCCTAACTTGCATAAAGAAAGGATGTGGGGAAAAACTCTAAAAATTGTTGTTTTGATAGATGATACATTCTTATCACATGACTGGATTAATCAATTTGTGTTACCGCAAGGTTCAAGCTCGTTAAAAAATAAACCCACATCGAGCAGTTTTAGCACATAGTTCAAGCTCGTTAAAAAATAAACATAAGACATGAGCAAATGTTTCCCCCTGCGTTTAAGCTCATTAAAAAATGAACTATTCCCCGGTAAATAACCATCGTGAATGTACTACTTCAGCTTTTAAAGCCTTGGTCGTGTTTGCACCATCACCTCCACTTTTGCATTGGCTAATCATTCACCTCCATTTGATTGTTTACCCTTTTTTAGGAACAGTTGTGAAGAGTGATCTCTCTAGCCATCGTTGTAACACTGTCGTGATTGGACAATTCCAAACCTTACCTGGAATCAGTTGCTACCCATTTTATCACTTGTTCCTCAAAAGACAAGTCTCCTTTAAGCTCTTTTAAACTGACTCGTAAAATATGAAAAGATTGCCAAGCCATTGGCCTCTCCAGCTCGTTAAAGGGACCGGAAGTGCTATCTCTCCTGTAAATTTTAATCTTTTTGGACCTGAGAGATTATTACACAAAAAGATGGAGCGCTTGTTTTGTTCGGCTCATTAAAAGTATCGAAAATTCATCCCTTCTGTATTGTTTTATACTTTTTCGGACTTAAGGGATTAGATGACCAAGAAGGAATTTTTGAGTTACCTTTACGTTCCTTTTTAGACTCTCTAAAATTGAAAAGGACCGAGTTATCTTTTTCGTTAAACTCGTTAAAATTTTCATAGCGACAAACTTGTCTATAGACGAGAACGAGTTTCACTATCGCTAGGCTCATTAAAACATAGCGATGGGTTTGCCCGAAGGGAAAATTATAGAACAAGCATATGTTATCCTCCTCAAGCTTGACAAAAATAAAGAGGTATTGGTCAGCAATGACTAGGGAAAATTGGGAAGAAAACTTGAAGAAACTTTGTTGGTAGCAAGTCGCTCTTGAACATGACACTTCCACTCTGCATCCGAGTCGGGTTGGGTTGTTTCATTCACCAGTCACATCTCCAATGTTCCATCATACCATCCAAATTTGGGGTTAATGCTACCAATCCATTACATCAGTGTCGCCGATATGTTCAAGAGAAGTCATTCAGAGAATTCACCTGTGTCTCACCCACTACCATACATTTATACTCCATTCTTTCATGATCGCAATCCTGAACCTTATATCACCAGATCGTTTTCACCTCCATTAAAATGATTTGCTCCGTTCCATGTCATTGATGTGGGATTCATTAAGGCCCTCCTGTGACGGATCGCTTCTTGTCGACATCAGCTCATTATCCAGGAAGTCAATCTAGGAACACCCCATTCAGTACTTTGAAGCTTGCATGCCTCAATGGCAAGTTTCTCACTTCCGGCGACAGGTTTACATCAATGGCCTTCGACCGAAAGATTTTGCGTGGTGTTCGATGCCAAGTCCTTTATTCACACCACGTGAATTGTAATGCAGTACCTTGAGGGTCATTATCATTATTAGTGATTCCTCTCGCGCCTATTAACAGCTTACATCATTTGTTGGTAATCAAGCGATGTCTTTCCATGTTCGACTCTAGAACATCCTTCACATAGATCGACTTGTACTTCGAGTGAAGATCGAACGAGATTGAAGACCCCAGATCTAGTTTCATCCATCCGGGCTGTGATATATATTTAGGGAAATAAAGACATCAAATGTAGATCATTGCTGCACAGATAATCATTCAATCAAAGGGATGATGGCTCTACCAGAACCATCAGTCTACACTCAGACGATTGTCTGTCCTATGTACATGAAAATGAATTTATAAAGCTGAATATGGGAATGCCCGCCTAAGCTAGATCATGAAAATATTATGAAGATAATGTATTGTATTGTATGTTATTACAGGTCTCCTCCCAGCTTGAAATAACTTTGGATCCTCATAATAAATCATTTCACTCGACATCAAAAGATTAACGACCTCATGCTTTCGGGGGAAACTGTTATAGACATTTTTGGGCCCTACAACCCCAAGCATGAAATGTCCATAAACCAAGGGCTCCTAAGTCCCTAAAAGTGTTGTTCTAACCCCTAAAGTAACAAGGTCAACAAATTACAGCTTCTCCCAGAAGTTCTCCATGAAAAACTCCTCAGAATTGGTCAAAACAGGATCATTTCAGCTGCTCCACTAGCCAAGTGTGTTGCATCTCACCTAAATACACTATGTGGGTACATTGCATTTCAGAAATCCCTTCTATGGGGTGCGATGGGGGAGAAATGACAAATGGCAGTGTCATTCTACGAGGTGGAGAGGCAATGGAAGCTTCCAGAAACTTCTCCTGTGACACTTGCCTCTCTGAATTCGACCAAGGATGAGTAAGAGATCATCAATCTCCAAGTGGAAGCAAGAACTATCACAGGGAAGACACTAATCAAATCATAAGCTGACTCATCTCCATTACAGATATCTATATATGGATCCCTCATCCGAGAGATCTAGAGGCTGGAATTTTGCATATTGTAAGGAATTGTTGTTGGTTTCTTGAGACAAACATCAGATTGTTAGGTGATCTAAGCTTTGTACGAGGTGAAGAGGGGCTTCCTTGCTCATAGGTTGATGCTGGGTCAGAACAACTGGTTGTAACTCCTCTTGGCTCTTTCTTGTTTGTTGATAAAAGCTATTCAAGTTTTCCTCCATGCTCTTGTGTCATTGATATTTGCTGCATTTGTATGGTCAATTTACATATGATCCTAGATTGTTTATGATTATAGATCCATGTATTTGTATAGTGCTATGCTACTGTGATCTTACAGGTACTTCGTGAAGCTAGTCGTGCAAGAGAACAAGTAGCGAAAGACTATCAAGGAAGAGAGGAATCAAATCAAGGGATTAGCGCAAGACAGAGGTTGGTCTTTCTGTTCCTCTCTATCTGTAATTCATAAAGCGAAAACGAAAGTAGCTTTACTCTATTTGTTTATAAGGTAGCTGTCACACCTTAGTGGGATAGAGCAGTTCTATATAGACACTTTTCCCTATAATGGATGGCCAAAAGTAGTAACCCCTAAATGAATGTGTCCATGCTTGATAGTCTACAATTAGATGCAAGCCACTTCTATCAGTTGTGTTGCAGCCTCCCCCCACTTCTTAGCATTATAAAAGTGTCCCTACCCATCTGGTGCCATAATTGAAAATTTGGGTCTACGGAAGCATCAATCGATGTGCGAGTGTACCTTCATGATTTTACCTTCCTCATTGTTTCCATGCTTGTAAGATGTGTGCAAAACCTCACTAAACCTATACTGGTCCTTATGGTGGAAGGGTGGCGAGGCATGCAACACGTGGAGGAAACATATACTTTATTTCACTTAAACATTAAAATATGTCATGGATTACCCACATAGGATTTTTTCAGAAATGCCATACATTAGTTTTATATTAAGAATTGAAAGAATTATACATCTTATTTCTATTATTCATTTATTTTATTTGTCGAGTTGCTTGAAGCTTGATATGTGGCTTGAGAAACCATTGCCCAGGGGTATCTAAGCCACCAATATCAACATAGGATCACACCTATTGTCGGTCACACCAGCCCTTAACATGGGTAGATTTCTACCCATGGAGTTTCAAATGTGTAACTATCACAGTAGAATGCATCACTCTCTATTTTAAGCCTTGTAGGCTCATTTTTATTGTTCTTATTTTGAGGTAATTGAATTTTTTTACTTTCAATTTATTTTGGCATTAAGATACATTATGAATGTCAATATTTAAATTTTTATTTAAATTTTAAATATCTTCTCTATACAATAACATATTCAAATAATTTATTTCAATTTAATATTGAAATATTTTTTTGAATATATGAGATTTATATACCTAAAAATGTATTTTTTTATTTTTTATTTTTTTAATACTTGATTGAGATAAAATAACCAACCATATAAATGGAATATTTTTTCATTCAAGTATATTCAATTTTAATTTTATTAGTTAAAATTAAAATTGTTTATCTTTTAAATTTAAAAATATTTTATACAAAGGTATTAATTTGAGGTTTAGCGCGGAGGGAATTCACATTTCCCTTCTAATTAACTGAAGAATAGGTGATGTCATGGCCAGATGAAAGGAGTGAACACTCCATTGGGTAAGGGTGGCATTTTGGTAGGTCCTAATGATGTGGTCCTACAGTATGCCAAAGTTCCACGCACGATTTCTTCGAGTGTATACGTGGATTTCATATCTACGAAATTTATTTCCACATTGGTCATCTTTGGATTCCCAAATAAGTACATGCCGGAACGATGTATAACAGAGATGGATTATATCTTACCGTTAATCTATCCTACGACGATCGGCATCATACAAGTTTACGTTCTGAAATGATAGACATTAATACATATTGCATCCATCCGCAACAAAGATAAGTTAAACGCTGCAGCGATATGTATGCTATTTTTGTTACAAATATTTGAAATAACCTTAATTTAGTAAGTAAAATTTCCACTGCTAATTCATGGAAACATTGACTAATGAAAATTGTTAAGGCATAGATCACGTAGTGGAAATGGATGGTGAATGATATGTAGCCCAATCTATGGATAATTTCTTCAGTTTGATTAGGTTACTATAGAAACGCTCAACCTTCCTATGCAAATTTGGTAAGGGATGTGCCTTCCAAAATTACAAAACTAACGTGAGATATTTAGGGTCCTTTAAACAAGTCAAATTAAACTTAAAAGGAGCCCTAGGTTTTTTGAAGGAGCATGCCACTTCCAAATAAATAGGGGAATGATATGATATTCCTCTAGTGCCCACCCACTGTCTATAATTTGTGAGGACCGTAAGCAGATATTCATGAATGAGATACCTGTCTAGCCACCTCCGTAGAGCTGCATCTCCAATCCTTCTGTTGTGCCAGGTTGGCAGCTTCTTGTTCATAGGGACATCAATAAGACCATGTTGCTCCAAGAGGATGTCGAGATGATCGGAGAGTGGATCTAGTTGCGAGTAGTGTCCCTAGAATTCTTCATGTCTGACGGAGAAATTAAGATATCCCCCTACAATAGTGGATTGGTCTATCATGGGATTCTCAAGGAGCTGCTGCCAGAAATCCAATATACTGTGATTGGGTGTAGAAATTTTCATAATACAAAGATTTCTTCCCAACTCAGCTGAAAATATATTGATACCCAGGAAACCCTAACCTCCCTAAGGCAATGTAACCTTGATGGTTCAAGGGTTTATCCCGAGAGCTAGACGCCCAGATCTCCCATCAACATTTAGGGCTTGAAAGTGCCACACTCCCCAGATCTCCCATCAACATCTAGGGCTTGAAAGTTCCACACTGGCATGATAGTTAGAGGGGTCCTAACAATAATCTCAAAGCTACCTAGGGTTTGTTGAAGAAAGATAATGGCACAAGGCTCATAGCTCAAGAGTCTCTTAAAGGCTATTTTTTTAGACAGAATAGCTAATCCGCTACGGTTGAAGGAGAGCCACCTCATGGGGGAACATTGCTAAGGGTGTCCAGTGCTCTAAGTACCCTTTCAATGATGTTCTATCTACCATGAGCTACATCATACCCAACAATCTTAATAGCTTTGGACATCTTGGAAGGCCTCCCCCAAGTGGGTTTATTCTCAACATTAGAGTGTGTGATACCCAATCCAAGCGAGTCAGGGATTACCTAGTGGTGACAACGGAGGTTGTACGAATGTGAACCCAAAGAAGATGGGGAGATAGGATCATGTTGGAGCCCTTGTCCAAGGAAAGTTGGGGTGGTGGTGGAAAAGATAGGCAATTGGTGATCAAGTGCATAAGTAATGGGAGAGGTAACCAAACAAGGTGAAGATGTAGATGATGCGAATTAGGAAAAATATTGATTAAAATTCAGTGCAGACGATAAGGGAGAAGAAGCTATACCTGATGTAGGAGCATCCTTCGCAACAGACCAGGACCTAGTCATAGTAGGGGAGATTAGCGGCATTTGGGAAGCACTAGATGGATAAACAATGACCCCATCCACATCCCTTGGACTATCTTGACCTATGGGCTGCTCATCCATAATGAAGGCTTCTATCTAGCAATGTTTCGCTCCCTCTGTAGTAGCCAGAGTAATAGGCAGGAGCAGTGGACATTCCTTGAAAGGATGTCCAACCTTATGGCATCATCTACACTTGAATGTAACGCCTTCGTAATCAAGATTTTTTCAACGAGAGAAATGCCTCTAATGTACAGTAATATTTTCCTCTAGGACTTCTCTGGTGTCCAAATGAACCAAGATGTGAGCCATAGTCATATTCCCTAACGTTTCATGGGACTGATCATGTTCGAAATGGGTGCCTAGTGCATTGCCTATGTGCTTAGAAATGACTGCAGTCCAGTATTGCATCAGACCCAAATCAGCCCCACTCCCACCTGTTCCCTCTCAGGATCAAATCAGGCATCCCATCCTTTCAGTAGAACAGGGGCCAAGTCGATATGCCAGAATCTAGACAGTATCCAACATGTGTACTCTTCCCTATGGAAATGAAGGGAAAACCATCCTCATGCAAGCACCTGAATGGTGGGTAATTCTTTGAGTAAAGAACCCCAAATCTCCGAGGTCCAGAGGTGAAGTCTCTCAATAGGATAGTTCCACCTTCGAACTCAGCCCACCAAGACCTTCTTGGTTGTATCAATGTGTATCTTCGCCTAAGGATAGGTTGATGTCCCTGTCGACAACTTTTAAGCACATTCCTTTCTTTAGCTTATCAGTTCTTCCAGCTATCGGATAATCCCAAATATGTCCACGTATGCCCTGGTTAACCATCTGTGGGGTGGATGGGATCGATATAGGGTTTGGGACTATGGAGCTGAAGCATCAAGAATGGATAGGGGTGCTAGGAGATGGACCACCAGGGTTAAGGGTGCTACCAGATAGTGTAGGGATAGGGTAGTTAGCAGTCCTAGGAGAGGCGATGCTAGAGGAGGAAGGGTTGTAGGGCAGGGCAGAGATGTGGGGTAGATGGGGCAGTGACATGTCAAAATTTGGTGATGGTCGTAGGCAGGTACTGAGGAGATTCAAGGTAGTCGGTGAATGCGGTGGGCAGTCGAAGCCAGAGGCATCTTCAATGTTGATAGAGGGTAGAGGATGGGGCACAATTGGCCCATGTTGGTCCAGTGTAGAGCTAAGGGCTGATAGACGTCGTAGAGACGCGTCAAAGGAACCAAAACCTGACATGGTGTGATGGCGAGACCAAATGACCTCATGGGTATTAGGGTCCTTGGTATAGTCGACCTCGTCCAGGTCCATTGCAACTGACAGGAAAATAGTTGATGGTGGTTATGGATTGTGAGGAAGGCGAGAGGAGCATAGGAATGGAAAATGCCAAAGAGGCCACAAGAAGGAGGTAAGGTTGGAAGGAGTCTGGCGAGCAGTGGAGGTTAACCCTAACCGTCAAGTGCCTAGAAGCAGTGCCACAATAACTCCATTATCGCCAACCATCATAGCTCCATTAGGGTTCCTTTTCCTCTACATTTTCTACCATTTTCAAAACAATTATTTGTTTGTGTTTTTGTTTATATTTTTCTTTGTAATAATTTATAAAGATATAAGAGTTAGGTGGTTCCAAATTTTAGATGTTTCATCAAGTGTATTCTAGTATAATACTATATTCCAACTTTATTTATCAGATAGTATTTTTCAAGAACCTAGCATGTCATATTTGGCCATGATATAATTATTTACTATTTTAGTATTACAGTGACATGATCAATTGACATAGGGTGCTTGTAAGAGATTAATTCCATAGATGAGATACATTTTGGGTCTATTTGGGTACACCAAACTTTATTTGTAAGATATTCAATACCTGTTCACGTACACCAAACTTTGTGTATAAGTTCTCCTATAAAGAGAGTTACTTTACTTCATTGTTACTCCAAAATTAAGTCTTTTCTCTTAACCTCTCATTAATTCTATCAGTATTAACTATTTAACACGTTCTTTAATTTGTTTAAACCATCAACAGATTGTTGTTGTAGTTGGTGCATTTTAGTGGGAAGATACTGTTTTGTTTGAATGCTTTATTTAGTTTATTTTTTACACAAATGTTCTTATGAACAATATTTATATGGATGTCACGGTTTGTTAAAAGTGAAGACTCATAAGTAGTGAGCACTTTATTCACATCCACCTACTAGTTCTTTAAACTTTATATTGAATCACAATGCAGGAAATTCCTGGGATGCTCCTCTCTTAGTGCTCTGTTCTGATTACAGAAAGAAGAGGGATCTTGGCAATGATACAAAATTCCATGTTATGAGGGGCTGCAAGGATTTTTTGCATGCACTTTTAGGATATACGACTGGTTTGATTGTTTCTCTTGCTACATGAATCTTGACACGATTACCACAGCCTCCACTTCTGTATTTCGTATTGATTAGCATCATGCACTTTAAATTGGATAACTTGCAAGTTAAAAATATTTTTTTTTGGCATCTTCATTGTGTTATGGTATTCCTCAGTTACAAACTAGAATGTTTTCATGTAATTGTCTACTTTGACAATATGAATGAACATGCATAGATTCCCTTTGAGAATATCTTATTAGGAACCTTTTTTAATTTTTTGTTGTCAGTTCACTCACTTATTTCTTCCATTTTCTTTTTACTACCCTTATATGAAATGGTATTTTTTAATTTTTGGAATGGGTTATAGTTGTTAGGAAGTATTGAATAGTTTAGAGAATTCCTTCTTTCATGTATAAGAGATTTTTGGAATTTCCTTGCACTATATTATAATCATTATTTTGGCCTATAATCAAAATGAATGAGTACATCTTCCATACTTTTCCAGGGTTCTAACATTAGAAAATACTCTGACTGCATTTGGTTTCATGTATAAAATGTATTTTCCCATTAGATGTTACATGGTATTTCTGATTCCCACCTATAGTATTGTGGTCGTCTGGATTCAATGAGTTTACACCATATTCTTTGTTTAGAGAATTGAGGTGTTTGGATATTTCTAATATTGTGTAATTGTAGTGATGAATGGACTAATAAGTTTGACCTGAGCAATGGTACAATACTTTTTTTTAAGGTCCATTTTTGTCAATTTAACTTCATCCTATTACCATTGAATAATTAGAGCCTTCAAGGTCATGCACATTTGATCGAGAAGATCAATAATACCCACAAATGGTCGTTTCTCATTGAAAAATTGAACACACAGTGAGGGGAATTAGAAAGATTGACCATGATTGTTTTATAATGGTCCACTATAAGTAACGTCTTAGAGTCTATTTATGAAATATAATGCCCAAGAATTGATACAAAAACACAACGCTTCATAATGGTGCTTGTATCACCATCAAACCCTAAACCCCATAAGCTAAGTGGTCAGAGCAGTGATATCTTTTTTATGACTAGGTTGAGAAAACATCCTCTTGCTGGTATCAAGATCATTTTGACCTATATCATCGATCATTCCATGGTGCACCTTTTTGAAGCCCCAAAATTGTCCCTCAGCGTTGAACTCATGTGGATTTGTCAAAGATTCGTTGTCTACATTTCCTTTTAAAAATATAGTGCATGAATGATTTCCCACATGTTCATGAAGAAGAGAACACCTTTGCATTTGATGTGATCCAGAGAGAAATTTTTTATTTGGTCAAGATTGTATTCTCCATCAATTATTTTCTTGACATCGTTTTCATTCTCGGCACTATATTTTTATATTTCATCGAGGGTTTCTTTATAGGTTTCATCAATCTTCTAGGTTGTCCAACTTTGTTATTGTCAACAATAAAGCCATCTAGAGGTGGAAATGGATTTGTATGACTGGAAGCTTCAATAATTGTGTGTTTATGACATACCCTTTGTTCATCTACCAAGGAATATCCAACACATATGTCAATAAAATTTTCTTCCAGATGAGTATTGATAGTAAAAGGAAGAGACTTCCCTATCCCATCAGGCTTGAGGAATAAATTCAGAATGTAGGCATAAAACGTAAAATGACTATCAGATTCCATGATATAGCACCTTTGAGGATTGAATTATAATATTATCTATTTCTTCACTCATATAATAATAGTGGTCACATTATTACTTTGTTGGCTTTGAAAAACCGTTTGAGTTTATTGACCTCAAACTATAGGAAACCATGATTACTTCGATTTCTTTCTTACATGATCATGATTAACTTCAAAGTGCAACGTGGGGGTTACATTACTCCTCAAACTCACAATGAAATGTTTAGGTTCCAAGTATATTACCATGAAAGTCTACAACTCCCTTAATTTCAGTGTCTATGAAAATAGAATTAGTTTAATTGAACTATATTTCTGTGACTTCAAAAGTGTTTTCAGGATTTAAATTATCGTCAAGGGAAGCAAGATATTCATCATCATTTTCATATGGTTGATCTTTTGGGGTAGAAACATGGTTTCTACCTACCTATAACTGCATATGGATTGTATCATTGGTAGAAATATTAAAAAATTCTTCATTTCCTCTGTTTATCACTTTGTCATGTAGGAAATCATGATTGGCATCCTCACAATGGTGAAAATTATTATCATGCTACTTTTTTTCATGCAAATCATTCATAGAATCTATGACATATACATCAACACATAATTTTTCTTTGATGAGGATGGTGTTTAATGCGGGGCCACGTTGGTCACAAGTAGCCTCTCCATCAAGAACTAATCTTGTGAATTTGGAGGGTCTTTTTAAGTGATACTGTTATCATCTTCAAGAGAGGTGGAAGATTATTCTTCTTGTACATCTACCACAAGGTCTTGAAAGGTATTTTCATATCATTGGAACCTAGGTCCCCAATGCTTGAGAAAGCCCTCAATTAGACTAGAAATAGAAGATATTCCCTTTGGACTACCGGATCTAACCCAACCTTTTGTTTTTCCTCGAGAGAGTATAGGATTAACCTCATGCATAATGTATATATATTATTTTGAGAAGAGTATACATATTCTTTTCAATCCATGTCCTTTCCTTGTAGGACGTTGAGAGGGGTATATAGATTCTTCTCAATGGAAAAAAAATTCCTTTGTAATATCATAGTGCAAGGATTGTTAGGGGATCTATATTCAAAAGAAGGCTTGAAGATAATATCCACTATCAAATCAACCAATGGTAGGCTTACTTAAAAGATGAAATTTAAAAACATTTTACTTCTTAATTCTCCCTAAAAAATAATTTTCAATTACAAAGTCTAAGCATAGATAATATTGTGTGACTAGTCTTTGAGCTTGGGTAAGCTAGCTGGTACCCGCTCAAACGTGATCAATGAAGATGGTAAGTTTTGGGATTAGACAGATTCTAGTGTGAATTCTATAATTCTACCTAGTACTTTGTAAATCCAAACATTTTGTATAGGTTTACAAAGAATTCATCACAAGAGCAATCATTTAGAACCAACTTAAAAAAAGGTATTATAAGGTTTATAATTGAGCCCAATGATTCCAATGTGACTATGAGCTAGAAGCCTATCACTCTATTGAATGTCGCATGTATTAGTCTTACGAAAGCTCAATGCTCATAATGAAGCATATTCTCATGATTATTATCAAACTTGGGCAGACTTGTTTCATCAAAGCGCAATTCATCACCGCCAATATTATTGCAGTCTGTGAAGGCATGTAATGTCTGAGCCATTATGGCCATAACATCCTTGTCATCAAAACTAGCTTTGAAAAAACTTACGCAATAGCATGTTATCCCTTTATTCTACCTCTTGCATTTGAGCATTTCTCTAAAGTCATTTAAGATATTATTCACCAAGACCTAACCTTGTGTCTCTCTTAAAGAGTGTAAACTAAAGTTAATCCTTTTCCAATCAAGTTGGAAAACAGAGTCCAATGTATGTCTGATATCTCATAGGGTCAGGCAAGGTGTCATTAATCTAGATTCATCTGCATAAACCATATCCAAATAATATTTTAAATGGGATAAAACTCATTGTTCTAGATTGGAAACAATTGATAATGTGTTATAGATTACTTAGGAATTTTGTACAAGGCCCTTGGCTCTAACTTTCAAAGAGTGAAAACATATTGCTACATGTAGAGCTCATAGAAGATGCCATATTTACTTAAAACACAAGCGTGGGTTTTGGTCAAGTCAAGCCAACTTTTTTAATTCCTATGAATTCCTTTTCTTTTCAAGAAACGCATGAGGAAAATGGGATATGGTTATCCAAATGTGGGAAAATAATTTTGGTAAATGGATTTATGAGCCCAAGACCTTAGCAGCATGGTTTCAGATCTGTGCTAAGTGTTGGCTTCTATGCATATTATTCTTTATTGTGGGTGCCCTTGGTTGCTTGTTTGTGCTAATTCTGACAGGGGGATGGGTTTCAACTTTCAAAAGATTTAGGAACCTTTAATATAGAAGGAGGGAATGGAGTGGCTTTGGTATTCCTAAAACATCTGTATAACTGTGGTTCTCTGTACCTTTAATGTATTTTATGACCACTGTAAATTTTTGCAAGAAGGCAATCCAGTTGAAATGATGTCTTTGGTGCACCTTGGAGTGGCTTTGAAGGAATTAGAAAGAGTTATGATATAAAAGGATAATTGTCTCTTGTCCCAATAATTTAAGTTATTGATGTTATGCATAACAATTGTTGTTATATTCGATATTCAACCAACATGCCATGTTGATTTTGTTTCTCAATGTATATTCATGTATTAATTCAACTGTTTTCAAACTATTTTATGTGATCAATGATATGCAAAGGCACTTTTGTGGGTGCCTCGGATCCTAAAAGTATAAACTTGGATACACAGGAGTTTATATATAAAAGTGAAGATATGACAGGAAATAAATTTTATCATGCTCTGGCTATTGTTTGAATTGTTCATGTTCTGTCAACGTGCAACGCATGGACCATTCTTTCTCTTGCCTGTCTCTGGCTGTCCCCCGTATGTTCCACTGTCGTTCCCTCTCGAAAGGGAGAACCTTGTCTATTGTAATGTCCCCTGTAGCATCTCTATAGCCTCTAATAACCAACTAGGGTTTTGGTGACCAACCTTTTGAAAATATAGACTAATGGTTCTTATGCGTATTTATATTCCTGTAGCATGATAGTTCCAATATAATTTTATTTAGGAAACTTCCAAGAAAGCCATTAAGGTAATTTTTACATGTGTTAGGTACAACTATAGACTATTTTATCACACTTTGTCTTGATGTTCTTTGTTTGTCACTAAGGATTAATGAGGATCACTATTTCATTGATAGATTTGTGCACAAACATTAATGATTAAATATGTTAGTTTAATGATACCACAGTTGTGCATATTTGTTGTGATTACCCTTTTGTTCCCAAAATTGGTAGATCTCACCAAAATCATCCTACACCTTATCAATGTTTCCACTTTATTTTCCCCGACAAACAATTCCCTATCTAATGCATAAGGTTTATGGTGGGCCACACCATCTTTAATGACGTGAATTTTTGTCATGCATTATGAAAATTGTGTTTCTTGTGTCACTTTAGTATAGGTGACATATCTGTCAGAGGTTGACTACAACTAGGAAAATCCATTTTGGGATCTTGTGAATTGATGTGAGATATTATAGGAAAGGTCCTGAAAGGCTTGTTTTGGTTCTGTTTTTAAAATTTTAGGTCATTAAAGTAATGGTCAAATTTTGAAATTAGTTTACATGAAACAATTGTGTGTGGTTTAATTTGAGGGTCTCTAAAATGACAAGTTGAATAAGAGGAAAAGCTTGGCTACATATGCATCATAGAGAGATTATAGGAAGTGAAAGGTTATTGGGGAAATAAAGATTCATAGGAATTGGAGTGTTTTGTGTTAAAAGCTCTATTATGTGCTTATGTGCTTCAAAATCCATTCTCTCTTTCTGTCTTTGTAATAAAATTGTCAATATCTCATTCAATAGTATTTTTGTCTTATTGAATGATCTATGTGATCTACTTTCAGTGATAACATGATGCTAATTTGCTTCAATTTTGACCTGGCATCAGAGCTGAAGCATGTGTTTTTGGAAAGAAAAGGATGGGTAGCTTTGAAATATCTAAATTGAGAGAAACACGAATCACAAGTTAATTCATAGTGACATTTGTGGTCCTATCAAAACAAAATCACATTCAGTAGCAATCTACTTAAGTATCTTTTCCATATGAGCCCTAGAACTCTTATTTCTAGGAAAAAGAAAACTATAAAAAATAACAGTTTCTAGGAATCTATTGAAACTGACTCTGTAGCAATCCCTAGTCAATATAAAGACCTAGATACACCTGTCATCAAATATAGACCCTGAGATATATTGACTGCTCAACAAATTATGAATATCAACAATAGATTTTATTGAAAGTTGAATATGCTATATTAATGTATTGTACTTCTGGAAAACTAAAGCCCATACATCATCAAGATGTACCCTGACTATCATACATAATCATACTAATAGTAACATATTCTGACTTCCCAGGATATCAAAGAAACCTCTTTAATATTCTATACAGTTTTAGACATATGGAAAATACTTTGAAAACCTTGGTAGCTTTGCTTAAGCTATTAAGCAAGCCTTCAAACTTTTGATCAAAAGGTCTTCCATCTTTCATCTTCTTCCACATGCATCTTGTCATATGAGTTATCAATACTATAAATCAGCTATACAAAGTTTTGACAAATCTCACCCAAAGACAAATCGTAGGCACCACCAAGAACATCAACTCTCAATCTTGATGTGCATTGTACTACCCTGAAATCGTTATTTCACAATTTTGTATGCAGTAGTACTGAATCATGTATAGTGATCTCAATCTTAATACTTTCACAATTCTCAACCTTTGAAAAATGCATACAACACATACTCTCAATAAATGTAACTATAAAAAAGTATTTTCAATAGAATATCTGGAGAAGTAATTTAAGTGACCTTTCGAGCTATTGCTTTAGAGACAATGACTTGATATTTCAATCTCCAGAAGGGATATAGAAGTATTTAATAGTAGTAATCCGCCAATCAATTATGGACTACTAAGTGAACAAGGTAATCATCATAGTGTTCCAAAGGTGATCTTCACAAGATGAAAAGCTTAGGACATACTACCTCAAAATATATTCTTCAGATTTGAGCCACAGAGGTATTTCAACTAATAAATTTACAACTTCAAAGATTGACACAATACAAGCGTGTGATCAACTTGAGCCCCATATGATGCTTTTTTCATTTATATTCATTCTCAGGATTGTGCCATTTATATTTATATCATATACCAGCGGATATAGGGTTTACTGTGCTAAATACTTAACATTGTCAATGTTACTTCTATGCAAGGTTCTTGTCAATTTATAACCCAAATATAAGGAGATATATCATAGATACTAATTTCAGGGCACTGAGATAAGGTTGTATTATAGGAGGAAGCTATCTCTAGCTAGATTATAGTTCAGACTACTTCAAATAATAATCACAGGTGCAAGCTTGATTAGTATGAAGTTAATTAAATATGAATTATGTTATACTACGAGGTTACAATAGTAAAAATATGTTATAGATGAGAATTGTAGTCACTATAATGGGATTTGTAGAGTACCAATTTCCATGTGTCATATCTTATCCATCGTATCATGGCAAATATGGAGTTTGAACAAACTATTTTACATATCAAGGTGTTGTGTAGACATAATGAGTCATTATCATGTGACTGGGGAGATTTGTAGTGATTCTTATGAACAACAGGTGGGCCAGAATTTATAGAATGCAAATCATAAAATGTGATTCATAGAAACAATGCAGGTTGAGGATATTAAAGGGATGAGACACTTCTATAATGATGAACCGAGATAATGCCAATTTTTGTGAGGTTTTGATGGAAAACGGTTACAACCTTCTTTCTTTGCTCCTGGACCCCTACCTGACTGTGGGCTTCCTCTAAACACCTTTTTTCCAATTTGCTCATGGTTTAGACTATTATTCAAACAAAATATAAGAGTCACAGTCTCCCATCCAAGACATCCAAGACCTGCGGCCTCATGCTATCATTTTAGGCTCCTATCCAAGGCTATCAAGGCCTATGACCAATTTTTAACACAAATCTAAAGTTGTGGCCTACTATAGGAAAGAAAAATCCAACTATGACACGCCTAAATATCATGTATTAGTCCCTCTCGGATGCATCTTCCTCCTTGCTATAGTTTTGACCTATGAGAGATTACAAAGGAGTCCCAAACACATGGAAGAGTGCTTGACCTAGATGCGGTCTAACCTAAGCATATGTGGCCTAGGGAGAAGGATTTTACACCCTCCAAACTACTTACCAATAAGTTGTTGTAGCAACCCTCTTTCAATGGCTTGTAATAGAGATGAAACACACCGAATGGCACAGAACAAAACCCAATGAGCATACCTCTGACTGCGGACCTATCCAACAAGAAACTCACTCTAATAATCAAGAGTTAAAATTCTGAGACAATCCTCTAGCATCCGCCCATGGTACCTTAGAACTGCGAGTCTCTCCCAACGAAACTGCACCCTAAATAGATATAAACATCTTCATAAACTTGACTCTTGACTGCTATGTCCTTGCCTTAGATTTCTACCTTTTTCAGAGGTGTGGATGATGCACCTGGATTTGTCAAAATGTGGTGAAAGGAGACCTCTATATATAAAATTCAGTGGGAGATCATGGGACGCGACCATTAGGCTTGATGAGTTGACATAAGGATGAGGTTGACCTTATAAATTTACTTGAGAGAACATAAATTTGAAAACCCATTTTCCTTATCCAAATTTGGAAACATTTAGATCGATTTTGGTCTTATCGAAGAAAGGAATTTAACGTTTCAATAATCTCTCCCATACGAGTTGTCCAAAGTGGAATTTGGCCATATTTGCCCATTTTAACAAACCAATATGATGGAGTCTAGCTAGATTAACCCTCCAGTCATGCAAGGAAATTTTGGGTTGACAGACTTACCTTTTATAGGAGCTAGTTCATTCTAACAAAAAAGAAATTCTTGAGAATCAATGGCATTTGTCATTTTCAAATGCTGCAATGGATTATGAGTCCTCCGGCAATGTTCTCAAGCCAACTGTTACAAAAATAATAAAAAATTATCTTTTGTCATTTCACAGAGATTGTTTTCCTTTAGAAACAGAGATGGTTTGTTTTTAAAATACCTTCTTCTGTTTGTGGCATGTAAGTAGATCTTGAGAATAATATAGAATAGGAAAACCAGTTGGTCAACTTGTGACAAAGGTGAGTAACTACTTGGACGCCAACTTCTAACCCTGCCACATTCTTCTAAGAACATTGGATCCAGAAATCTCCATGGCTACAACTACATTGATTATGTCATAGAAGTTGGAAGAACCAGAGATTCCATGGATGTGTAACTGTTAACATCCTGAAGATGATAGCACTTGTGTCTTTCAAGGTCGATTACCAATCATACTGCAAACAACAAATTTTACCACTAATATAGTTCCTAATATATTTCTTGAAAAAAAAATTGGAGAAAATTTAAAATATCAAATCTATTTAGTAGCTTAAGTGTTGCAACAAAATTGCATACTATAGGTGTATGCATCATTCAATATGGGAGAAAAATTACTAACAAATGGCTTGTTGCCATTACCCTTGGCTCCGGACAGACAAGTTTGGCATTGGATAGGAGGTATATTTCTTACAACATGGCTCAAATTGTTGGTGTTGCTACAAATGTGTCCCAAAATGAAAAAACTACGAGGTTTTGTTTAGATAATTACATCTTATCCCCCCTTCCATTGAATTTCTCGGTCAACATGTTAGTGAAAATCATTGTATGTTTTCTTATATGCCACAATTTCGGATGATAACTATTTGAAAATGAAGACTTCGCAACTTCTTTATGAAATAAACATGACACACACAATCAACTTATTGCCTCTTGGAATAAGGAATTGCTGGCTTTTGTTCATGATTCCTATGTGGAATTAATGGTGGAATTTCAAAGACTTAGAAAGGATCCTTTAAGTTCACATGTGGACTTATTAGTTGCTCAAGTTGTGAGTGGGATCTTGCAGATCTCTAGTGATAAAGTTTATTCATTTTGGCCACGGGAAGCCTAAAAGACTATCTCCTAATCAACTTCCATCTATTGAAGGTTTTAAGAGTACTTTGAAAATTCTATATGTTGAGTGGCAATGTCTGATAAACGGAGTTATAAATCCTTTTTACTCACGTCTTGTTGAAGTACTTGTTTGGAAAAAATGTTGTTGTTTGCTTGTGTTTGTGCTATGTGTAAATCTAACACGTGTTATATTTTCTTCACCTTCCAATGTTGTTATTGACAACATGCTTCTATTTTCGCTCGAAGAAATCTAGCATGCACTAGATTTTTTTTCACCGCAATGTGGTTGTTCGCAATATGCTTTTGTTTGTGCTAGAAGTAAATATTACCATCTGCTAGATTTCTTTTATCTAGAAATGTTATAATGTGTTTGTGTTTGTGCTTGAAGGAAATCTAGCATACATTAGATTCCTTTCACCCTTCTGTGAGTTTATTGACAATGTGGTTGTATATGCATTAGAAGGAAATCCAGTGTGCACTAGATTTCTTTCGCATTGCAATGTTGTTGTTTGTAATTAAATTACTTGTGCTAGAAGAAAATCTAGTATGCGTCACATTTTCATCACCTTACAATGATGTTATTGGCAATGTGCTTGTGATTGTGCTAAAAGGAAATCTAGTATGTGCTAGATTTCTTTTGCCCTAGAATGTTGTTGGTAATATGTTTATGTTCTTCTTATAAAAAATATAGCATGCGCTACATTCTTTAGCCCTACAATGTTATGTGTTTGTGTTTGTGCTAGAAGGAAATTTATCACACACCGGATTTCTTTTCTCTTGCAATGGTGTTTTTGGCTATGCTTGTTTGAGCTAGAAGTAAATGTAATATGCGGTATGTTTCTTTCACCGTACAATATTTTTATGTGCTTGTGTTTGCGAGAGAAGGAAATGTAGAATGTGTTAGATTTCGTTCACCTTGCAATGTTGTTATTAGTGACATGTTTGTGTTTGAGATATAAGTACAAATAACATGTTAGATCTAATTCACCTTGCTATATTGTTATTTGAAATATGCTTATTTTTGTGATAAAAGAAAATATAGCACGAGATCAATTTCTTTTACCCTACACTATTGATGTTGGAAATATGTTTGTGTATGGTGGAAGGAATTCTATCATGCGTTGGATTTCATTTGCCCTACGATGTTATTGTTGGCAATGTTCTTGTGTTTATGCTAGAAGTAAATCAAGCGTATGCTAGATATCTTCCACCATGCGATGTTGTTTTTGACAATGTGATTGTGTTTGTGCTAGAAGAAACTCTAGAATGTGTAAGAATTCTTTTCATTTACAATTTTTTTGTGAGTAATATTCTTCTATTTATGTTATAAGGAAATTTAGCGTGTGGTGGATTTCGTTCAACTTATAATATTGTTATTGGAAATTTGCATGTGTTTGTGCTAGAAGGAAGTATATCATGTGCTAGATTTATTTGACCATGTAATGCTGCTTCTAGCAATATGCTTATGTTTGTAGTAGAAGGAATGATATTGATTGTTAGCTTTCATTTGAGGTGCAATGTTGTTGTTCAAAATGGGCTTCTACTTGTGATAGAAGGAAAGCTAGCACATTATATTTCCTTCATAATGCAATATTGTTATTAGAAATATGTTTGTTGTTATGCTAGAAGGAAGGTTGGAATGTGTTAAATTTCCTTCCTCTTGCAATTGAAAGTGTGTTTGTGTTTGTGATAGAAGTAAATCTTGCATGCATTAATTTTTTTTTACTATGAAAAATTATTGTTGGAAATGTGCTTGTATTTGTGTTAGAAGGAATTATAGAATGCACTAGATCTTTGTTCTTGTGCCAAAAGGAAAACTATCAGGATTTCACCCTCACCAAGCTTAGTGCCCTAATATTGTTCTTAGCAGTGCATTTGTGATTATGCAAGAAGGATACCTAGTGATTACTAACTTTCTTTTAGACACCATTACAGTTATGTAACTAATTATCTAGGAGTGACATTTTTTAAATAATGACGACGGTTAAAGTCATAGCTTTTTATGTGCCTTTTTATTGAATTTGGAAAAATTTATGAAGATCAATGATAGTGCAAAATAATCATATATAAATACATGTTATTGTTGGCACTACATTTGTGCTTGAGTTGGAAGGAAAGATAACTGTATAGCTTTCCTTTTGGCACAAATGCAATAATCCAATCATAATTATTTGATCCATGGGGAATAATGTGAGCTTTGTATAATTTTGAAGTTTATGAATAAATGGCTTATTGAGGTATACTATACTTTCCTTCCAATGAAATTTCTTTTCTTTTAGAAGAAAAATGAGAATTATCTAGTATTTACAGTACCAAAGCTTTTATTTGGAAGAAAACCTCTAGTTTGGCTTTTGATTATCAAGTTCAAACTTCAAACATCTTCACTAAGTGAAATATAAATATAATTACTCCTTCTCATGGGGATTTTAGACATCTTATGTAGCATAAATATTGGAATTTATTATATTTTCCAAAGGACCATGTTTTGGTTCTTCAACTTCTACAGATTTCTTATGATCATTATTCATACACATGCATGAAGACTACAAGTGTCATTTCTAAAGTTGAATAGGAACTTGGTGGTTTGATATGAGGTTATATTTTTCATTCTATGATACTATCTACATCTCTAATTACCTGCCCTTCATATATATTTTTTTTGTGTAATTTATATGTAAAGTAATTTTTGGTAGTAAGCACTAGATGGTGGGAAACAATGTTTCATTACATACAATATGACTACCATACTATTTAAATTATTGCATCTACATTACTTTTTTGTAAGTTGTGTTTTTGTGAAAATATAAAGTCACATTTTACATGGTTCAACCTTTTAATCACAAGTTACGATTTAATTTTTGTCACATAATTGATACAAGATACAATGAATAATATAATTTTTGAAAAAGGGGACTATGTTGATCTCCTTATTAATGATCAAGTCATTGGGCTAGGAAGGGTCGAATCTGTAGAGTCTAGAACTTATTATGTCGGAGAAAGGGTTAGTGCAGGTTATGTTAAAATTTTGATAATTGGTATCACTCAACCACATTTGACTGATGAGGATGTTAATGAAGGCATTATACATCCATGGAAGATCATAGATTTGAGACACAACATAGGTAAATCAAAATATTGAGGCATGTGTTAAATATTGTTGATAGTATAGTAAATGTTTTGTTGAGTAAATATTAACCTTATTTACATTCGTTTATAGGTGCAAATGTTTCTTCTACATTTTCTATTGGAGACAAGGTAGATCTTCTACAACATGGATTGAAGTTGGGTGAGGGCTCCATATTCAATACAAAGCCTGGGCATAAAGTGCATAGAAATATGGTAAATAAAGGATGAATAGTGGTTAAAATTGAGAAGTTGTTAAAATATGATGCTCCTCTACCACATCCAACATGATTTGAGCATACATTAGGGGGTGCATTGGAATCTTTTGAGATTTGTCCAAAATCATATTTGGAGCCTCACTGTCATGATCATGCCATAAATATTCCCCAAGATAAGGTTAGATTCATACGTACAAAGGTTTCTCTTACACATGAATTCATGGGAACAAGCATGTGCATTTCCAAAGGAATTCTAGGTAATGTATGCGACGAGCACATTGTTGAGGGTGAAACACTAGGTGAAATGGAATTTGGTGGTTTTTTGGAATAGATAGATCGAAATTGTGAGATATAAAGAGTTGGGAATAAGTCTATATATTGTTTGGTGTGATGTTCAATAAATAAGTTGGTGGACAACAAAGGTGTGATATTAAGTGTGAAGGAAAAGTTCAAGAGCAACCTAATGAAATGGTGATATGGGATGTTACACAGGACACAAATCCCTTAAACAAATGGGATGGGTATCTTTGTAATGAAAAAGATAGAAAATCAATTGATATGCATTTAACAAGGCAATATAAAAGGATTAAATGAGTTATGGCTACAAAAAAAATTGCAAAATGTCAAACAAAAATAGATGAAGCAAAAGCAATTCGACTTTTGGCAGTACGTGTATGTTGTAGAAAAGATTGTCTTCAAAATTTGGATAGGAAGGCCAATGTAGGTGTTAGGAGGGGTATGAGACAAATAAATAAAAATGATATTAGGGAATTTGTCTTGAATTCACTCATGTCAAACACAGTCATGTGAAAGAGCCACGGCCATGGCCTACCAGCTATTGCTAGAAATGTAAAGGACATGAGATTTAATGGGAATATTATTTGTAAGAAAGCCCGGTATAAGATACATAAGATTCCTCAAAGCACATTCTATAATTACCAACATTATTTCCAACATGGATAGCTCAAAGCTATTCAGGTAACACCAACACATGCAAAGCACGAGCTCACACAAAGGCAGCCATAGAAATATTGCACAAAATTGTAATGGATAATTCAGAATTTTCACCAAACCAAACACGTCAAGGTGAAGAAGATGGAACATATTCTCCTTTAAGATTGCTTCCTTCAACAGACACACAATTCTTTGTTAAAAGAGATCAATGAGGCTCTTCAAAATCTCAATTACCCATCAATATCATAGTCAACAATGAGCAAGATCTGGAATACTAAGTTTCGAGATGTGGCATTTTCAGAGAACACCAACTTCAGTAAATGCAGTGAATGTATTGTGTTGAAAGCACAAATGAAGTCAGAAACTACAAAAGAGTTGGAAGAAAAGGCACGATGTAGGTTGAACAAACATAACAAGATTGTTATATGTGGAAGATAATGCTACTATGCCCACAAAATTATGTTAGAGCAGTTTCCAAAGGAGTATCTGAGCATTATCCATGACAAAATGGATGAAACAAAGACTTCAATCCCAAGTCTACGTGTCAAATCAAAATCCATGATAGGAACAAATTTTGGTTTGTCATTGATAGGTATGCTTACACATGGGCATAAGACAAGACGTTTTGGTCATTTCTCTTTACCATTTATACATATGGAATCACAATTTATAATTACATCCCTTGCAAAGTGCTTAACGGACCTTGAAGACCCACAAATCGATATGTATCTGATCTACTTTTTGAAAGTGGAAGTTCAAGAAACCCACTTATGAATGCATTACTTGACACCTCTATTTAATAAAAATGTTATATGTACAAGGATGATTTTCTATCTCATGGAAGATCAAAAAGTCAAAATGTTGATTTTAAACCTCTTCCTCGACATTTGTTGTTATAGTTGGACAATGTAGCAAGTGATAATAAGAATAAATATCTTTTCATGTTTCTATCACTTTTAACTTCACTTGGTGTCTTCATCACTATTGAGGTTGGGTTCTTGCATATGGGCCACACCTATCAATACATAGATGGAACCTGCAGAAGAATGTCTTCCAACCTAAGAAGTAAAGATATATATTCTTATCCTGGAATGATGGATACATATCGCATAATTGAAGAAAATCGAGTGTTTCCACCTATACTTATTGACGAGGTCTATGACTTCAAAAGTTTCCTTAATGGATACACCAAGCAGGGAAAAAATGCACTAGTTAGACATCTTAGTGTCCAATATTTCAAATTTCTTGTACTCAATGATGTTTCAATACTAAGGTACAAAGAATCAATTAGAGATACTAAGTTGTCAGAACGCGTTGAGTTATCGAGATGATGAAGGTTGACCTATAATTCCCATAGGGAAGACATCTTTCTGAGCTTCCAAACAAAATGATGTCGATTTAAAAGAACTAAAGGAAAGGATAACATCATACATAAAAATGTGGAAAGACACTATTGGGAATGAGGATTCACCAACTGTTACAGAGGAATGGGAAAATAAGTAGTGTATTGGGAAAGAGTTCTTGATACATTAGATAGAACCTATAATGATCATAGAGTAATAGATGGAAGTGATTCATCTTCTAAGGATTTATAGCCCAAAAAAAGGTAAATCATTGATGTTTATTATAATGCACTCCATGTAATCTCAAGTATTATGGATGGAGATTTTGATAATTCAATAGATGAACCAATATATGTTGGATCCAAACGAAACAAGCCAAATCCAACATTCAATCCGATGATTGATGTTGAGAAATGAAGGATGTTGCTAGTTAGATCAGGAAATGAGGATGTAGGAGAGATGAATTGGATGGTAAAATCCATCTCCGATGTCTTTAGGGATAATGAAATTGGGAATCTTCATGTAAAGGTTGACTAGTGGAAGCCTATGTCAAGGAAATACAATGGAAATTTTTTAGAGCAATATTGGATACCAAATCGTGATGACACATAGCTTGGTTCTATGCTAGTTAATACCATAGTGTGGGCATGGATGCTAAAGAAAGAAAATTGAAAGAACAAATATCTTAAGATTAGGTTTATATGAATCATGAATGAATTTTTTTTTTAAGGATCTATTAATATACATTCAGACACACTTTTCAATATTTGTTGGATATAAAATATTATCTTCATATTATTTTTTGAGTTTTATATTATATAGTATTTCAATGCAATGATGTCTTGATACAAATTACATGACATTACCATAAAACATTTAAGTTTCCATAAAATACTTAAGTTTTTGAAGTTTTTTTAACAAACATGACTTTTCACCATATCAAATATGCATAATCAAATTCAATAATACGCTTCAAAACATCTTCTAAAGTTGGTATATTAAAACAACAATGGGGTACCTAATTAGTATTCTATTTAATATAAATAATTTAAACACTTAATGAATAGATGCTAGACACTTGTAAGAAAGTTTGAAGTGTGTTTTCCTTAATATTCCTTATAATAATTGATATAAATCAATTTTTCTATTTTGTTGCACTCTAATTTATATATATATAAAAATCAAAATTGATCATTGAACAACACAACTAGATTTATAAAATGTTTCCTCTTATAGATTTTGAAGTGGTGCCAACATTGTACTATTATAATAAATTTGTACTCAACTTAGAAAATATAGTTAGTGTCAATTTAAAATGGGCAATACTAGTAAGAAAAACAATATTAATATATTGTTAAAAAACTTTATAGGTAATTTTTTTTTTTAAATCTATTATTCATGAGTCAAATTTAATACATAAATATAAATATTAATGATAATAGAAGTAATATAAGGAATCTAAGTTTTAGATGAATGTTAACATGTTATTTTCAATACAATATCCTTAAACACTAAACATTTGTAATAAATAGTTTAGTCAATTTTCCCTCTTTCCTCTTGTATTTGAAAATAATCAAATTGTACTACTTTGTTACAATTCTAATTCGTGATTGATTTTAACCATTAAAATGATTTGTAATTGAGTCGAGAGGCTCATTCTACAACCTAGTATGGGGAGATGTGTAAGTTTGTCTATCTGTCTGTGCCCGTTTAAAATAAAAATTAAGTTTTAAATAGAAAAATAAAAAACTGAATATGTTGTCAAGTAATTAGAAGAAAAAAATGTGTGGATTAGATGTTTAAATGTTATACTTTTCAAAAATATTTCAGCTAGAGATTCAAATAAACTATTTGAAAATCTATGTTAACTACTTTATGTCAATATCAATTTCATATATATCTATATATATAAAAAAATAAGTTTTTATGGTTAAAATTTGTATTGGTGTTATGCATATTCTATTTAGCATTAAAAAATATAGTTTCAACAATGAAAAAGAACACTTTGTGTTTTGCACTCTAAAAATGTTTGCACGTGAAGAAATTTCATCCCTACATTCATACATAAGATGGATCAATTTTGATATATATCGGACACATTACTATGATCACTTTTCATTAAATAATTTTATACTTAATATATATCTTGCATATTAATCTATTATTCATTAATCCTCAATCAACTTAGTTTTTAACACAAAAGTACAAATAATGAATAAAAATAAATTATGCTACTACTCGCATTCAACATTTAATTTGATCCTAAAAAAATACTTTCTCCTCAACTCTAAAATGGTGCAAACTTCCTACAGTAGTATGAAATGATGATGGTGATAATGACGATTATCATCCACTAAGACAAAATATGCTATATGAGAAGGCAAAAGGATATTACCCAAAATTATTTCACATTTTATTGGTATTCTCAAAAAGCATTAAAGAAATGTTTCAAGCTCATTTTAATTTTGTTTAGTTAAAAGATCAAGAAGGTTGGTAGCGTCACAAATATTTTGAAATTTAAATCCAATATGAGTATAAACTCGGATATCTATGAGATTTTTTAAATCTTCAATGATATTACTAGTGTTGCAAATGTGATAGACTTTTAAATTGTGCCAACATTGTCTTAGTAATAATTGTAACTTAACACATACATGATATTTACTATATCGGATTATAATTAAATGGGTTAATAATGGTAAACTGCACATCATTCTTTTCATAAAATAACCTTAACAAACTTATATTTTAATACAAACCATAAAAATATTAAAATAGATAATGTAAAGAATCTAGTATTAAGATGTGAAAGATTTGCTTTTGCAAATTTATATGAATTTGTTTAATAATGTTTATCATGATAATTATTTTCAAAAAATGATGAATATCTACACTAAAATTAGTGAACTAAGTGAATTTCTAATTCCCCATTTTCAAATACTTAATCTAGTTAAAGTTATATATTCTAGATCCATTGAATACTTCCAAATTTAATGAAATATGTGTTACATGTGGATGCCTCTTTGATTGTGTTGGGTGTACTCCTAACGCAAGTCGATGAAGGAGAAATGGACCATCCTATAGCCTTCACATGTAGGAAGCTATCGAAGGAAGAGATAAATTATTCAATGACCGAGTGCGAACGGTTGGCCATGGTGTATGTGTTGCAAAATTTTAGGCATTATCTATTAGGAGGGCATTTCAAGATGTACATAGATCATTCTACCTTAAAATACCTAGTGATCAAGAGTGTGTTGGGGGGGAGATCTACAGATGGTTTGTATTATTTCAGGAGTATGACTTTAAAGTCATTGTGAAGTCAGTGAGGTTAAATTTTGGACCTAACCATCTATCGCGAATTGAAACAAGAAAAGAACCTAATAATTTGAAGGAAGGGTTTCCTTATGTGTAGCTCTTTGTGGTGCGCGTAGCGAATGACCATTTTGGAGACATTATTCACTTCTAAACTATGGGGATGGCACCGGAAGGATATACAAGTCTCCAGAAGCAGCAATTAGTAGTGTGTGCGACATATTTTTCAGTTATTGCAGGACATTTATATAAAATGTGTGTGGATGAAATATTGCGAAGATATGTGCCAGAATTTGAGCAGGCCAAAATTCTCACTGAAGGTCATGAGAGACCTGTAGGAGGTCATTATGCAGGCAATGCAACTGCGCAGATGATTTTATGCATGGGTTTATGGTGGACAACATTGCATAAAGATGCCAAGGCATACTATAAGGCGTGTGATCCCTATCAAAGAATTGGAAGACGATCGTGAAGAGATGAGCTACCACTACACCCTCAGGTATCTTTACAGCCCTTTTAGAAGTGAGCGATTGATTTTGTGGGGGTAATTCAGCCCCGTGGAAAGAAAATGTGTATGCATTATATTATGACTACAACAAAATACCTAACCAGATGTGCAGAAGCAGAACCAGTTAAGGATTGTACACGAGCTATAGTAGCAAAGTTCTTGTTTTAGTGTGTTAACTAGGTTTGTATGCCCAAAAGTGTTGATGAGTGACAAAGGTACACACTTTCAAAATGAAACAATCAACACGTTGACTGAGGAATTCTAGGTCTACCATTAGAAGAGGACACCATATCACCCGCAACAAAATGGAACTATTGAAGCCTTTAATAAGATTTTAGAGACAACACTGACAAAGATCTGCAACATGCAGCTGAATGACTAGGATGTATGTGTACCTACAGTACTCTGGGCTTATAGGACTACTTGTAAGAAGCTGATAGGGAAAACATCATTCAGATTAGTATACAAGGTCGAAGTCGTAATGCCGATAAAATAATTTGTGCCTAGTTTCTGCATTGCAGCTTTGATGAATATGGTAGATTGAGAGGCCTTGGAGGAATGGCTCGTGTAGCTCATGGAACTCGAAGAAGAAAGATTTTGGCAAGATTCGATCAAGAGTTATAGAAGGAATGTGGAAAAACATGCCATGATCGACACATCAAACTTTGCACATTCTAGGTAAATGATCTTGTCTTGTTCTATGATAGTAGATTCACTAAATTTCCTGACAAATTCCATATGCATTGGTTAGGGCCATATATTTTCAAATAAATTACATATGGAGGTGAAATTTAGCTTGCAAAGATTAATGGGGAACCCTTCCTAAGAAGAGTGAATGGGAGCAGATCGAAGTTGTATACAGGGGATCTTGCACAATGACTATATGGCAGCAGGATAGTCTTAGTGCTCCACGTAGTTGCAAGGGAGTGTGGGACTATAAACTACATTGTCAAGCTTGGTGGACAACACATCGAGTAGGCTGCATGGAGAGTGACAAAGATACAACTAGTGAAGTTGCGCCAAAAGGAAAGGTATTGCCTAGCCTAGTAGGAAAATGATCATTGGAATTACTATTCATGACTTTACAGCTAGAAGATGATTAAGTGGAGTGGGGTGGTGGCAATTAAGGTGAAAATCATTTAAGATATATCGCCAAAACAACATTTATTATCTGAATTTGGGGGAACGATCATATTTGAATTCAAAATCCCCTATAAATTTTGTGTGCCCATCCAACGGAGAGCACATTATGCTCTAAGACTTGTTGTTGAATTTCGCTTTCTGTCACCTATGAGCCACATTTTTTTGGATGATTTCATTCAAAGCTCAACATTTTTCAAATTACCTGAGATAAATTGAAACCTTATTCTTGAGTAAATTTCTGCCACAAGCCCTGCTGAAATTGTTAGTGGTGGCGATGTTGTCTCTGATGCAGCAACCCAGGAAGTTGAATGTATGGAAGCTCCAGCTGTTTTTCCTATGTCGCCGAGGTCGCCTAGGCCGAAGCACACCCATACCTAAGAGGCCTACCAAAACACAAGAAAAATAGAGGAAAGATAAGCAACCAAAAAGAGTAGTGGACGTGGAGGTAGAATAATTCTAGGGAATGGAGGATATTGATGCTGAAGGGGTGGCAGCCATGACGAGGCTGCGAAAGTATATCTCTCCGAAGAAGGAAAAAGCATAGGCAATGGAGGACCTTGATACCAAGAATTTCATAGTATCCATGCCCCTACTACCTGAGTAGGTCCCCTCTGAAGGTCCTCGGCTCATGCAGATCTCGTTTTCAAATATGGATGACTGGGACCTCGCAGACCAAACTAAGTTTCCACATTTGGCGATGGATAAATATATGTGAAGGATCTATTACAAAGAAATGTGTGTTACAGAATTAGAGCCAATGGAATGGATTTGCGGTGTTGAGCAATCAGGGTTGCTCAATCTGTTGTTGGTGCCACATTATCACCACATCCCCATGAATATGATATGTGTGCGCCAGCTCCTCACCCTAGTGCGTGATGGGTGCTTATGGCTAGGAGAGCCTATCCCCATCATGGACATGTTGATTCACGAAATCACGTAGCTACCTTACAAAGGCACGAACCCTACCAAGGTGTTTGGAGGGAAGCCAGGTGAGAAAGAGCTTGCAGACAAGATGAAGAAGGATAACGGCCTCCTCAAGAAGTCACGTGGGTATTCCATTCTCTCTATTACAGAAAACGAATTTTAATTTGTTGTCGAGATTTTAGCAGGAAAGGTTATGAGAAAATATCATGCGGAGGATGTTCTGGTGCCAACAGTTTCACTTGTAGTGTAGTGCGCCAAAGGATTACAATTTAATTAGCCCAGGTACCTTGGTTAAAAGTTCCTAGAGAACTACTAAGAGGCCCAGGAGGAAACAAATTCATTCCACTACCCTTGGTTTCTTCTATCAATTTTGCTCGTTACGTGGAGATTCTCAGAGGATAGCCAATTTCCTCCTCTCGAGGAAGGATTCTCGGAAGTAGCGCAATTCACCTCTTTGTGGTCTACAAATGATGTTGCACACATTGCGAAAACAAAGATATTTTGGACTATCATTGAAATGGATATACATATGCTATTCAGTCAACATCCAAGGTTGTCCCCAACCTTCTTCACGTAGCTATCAGCCTATGTGACGTTCAAGGCTGACTTCCACCAATTCTATATCCAAGCATGAGAGGATCTAGAGACTAAATGGCAGAAGTTGCCATATTTGGTGGCTGAAAGAGACATGCAAGAGGTTGTAGGGTTATGGCCTACGGAGTGGTGCACCTCGTCAGAGTTAGGTGTTGGAACAGGCATGGTCGTGGAAAGTTCTCTTGCACAAAAAATAAAGGACGATGCTTAGAAATTTACGCATACCCTAGTAGAACAGAAAAATAAGGAAGCTATAGCCAATGCTCACCTAGAGCAAGAACGCACTGTTAAGGAGCAGACGGAAAAATAAATAATGAGTCACATAAAGTTGATAAGTCACCTTCACCAAAGACAAAGGAAGAAGAGCTTTTAGCCAAAGGTGGAGGTGGCCATGAGGGGTAGAGCACCTCCTTTATTTTAAAAAGATATGTAACAGAGCAGAAGGGTGAAGCACGAAAAAAGAAAAAATTTGATAAAACATAGGTTGATCCATGGTATTGATAGAAATCGATCTTAGTGATATCGATTATAAAGTCAAGGATAAAATGATAGAAGTGTTGCAGTAGTTTGAGCAACAATATATGCAAACGTTGGGGAGCGTCCAGAGGGATCTATGCGAGATGCAAATCAAGACAAGTAGAATATAGCCGGGCACTAAACAATAGAGCGTGGAGCAAGCAAGCCTCACCTCCAAGACAAGCCAAGCAACAGAGCTAGTCAGGACCGTAGATCTCAGAACTATTGCATTTCCAGAGGAGTCCATTTGCACAGAATCATCTAATGATTGTATTATACTTAGTACAATAAAGGATATAGGACTGAATATAGCAATGCTCTCCAACGAAACCCTCCACGTGATGCATAAGGCGGTGGCAGATGAGTTGAGAACCACGAAGTAGTGCATAGTTGAAGTCTGGAGTCAGCAGCAGTGGAGGCCTATAAGACAGTGACTGAACATCACATCCCGAACGATGCACAACTTGATGCAAAAATTAGAAAATTAGTTGTTGGTGTGCGCAAGGCTAGAGAAGAAGTTGGATGAGTAACTTTCGAGTTCAACATGAATAATGCAGATCTGCAGTTGAAGTTGCAGCCCACAGCTCTGCTTAAGGTTCGAGAGCAGTGCGAAATTGAAATTAAGGAGGGCATGGCTACCTTGGATACCACAGTCACTGAGTGTGCGACATTGTTTGAGTAGGCTATGTTGCTATTGACCAATCTGCAAGAGGATCCAAACCTGTAAACATTTAGCACATGGGTAATCGATATGCGGCACTAATATGATGAGGCAAGGAAACTTCTCTTAGCATAGTACAAGTGCAGTGCCTTGCCAATTTACAGGAAGGAACGTAGCTGCTGGCATAGATAGAGGAAGCATGAAAGAAAGAGGCCTTGCTAAAGGCCAGGTTGAAGACTTGGTTGGATGAGGCTTATGAGGTCATGATCTCCATTCATGATAAGCTTGAGGGATAGTAGAAGATGCAGTGGATGGTGCGGTTGGAAGTAGAAGGACCAGCCACTGAAAAATCGATCAAGGACGTTCGACAGACAGCGACATAAAGTGTTGTTGAGGTTACAGTGATCCACGTGGAGCTGGGGGATCTTCGCAATAAGATCATGATGCTAGTAGAGTGTGTTATGAAACCAGCTCAAGGAATGATAGAAAAGATAGATTAACGCCTTAGAATTCAGCCTCTTCGAGAGGGCAAGCTTCTTTACATTACATAAATGAACAATTATTTGATGATTCAAATGACAAAACCTCGTTTCTATATATAGGAGTCTAAGGAGTCACAATATAACCCAGCCAACTTATCAATAATAATATAAAGCCACAAAAATAACAATAGAGGGATTCTATGGGGCACAATAATAACAATATGGGGATAATAGGGGCACAACAATATTAATAAGGGATGCAACTACAATAGTAATGGGGTACTCACTAGTATTATAGGGACCCAATATGCCCCTCTATTTCAAAAAAGTGTTGTCTCAACACTTGAGTAGTTCTGGATGCTTTTGTTTAAAATTCTCATCCTCCCATGTGGAATCTTCAGTGGATAAATTCTTCCACTTGATAAGATACTCTGAAATTAATCGATTTCGTAGCTGTCGAGCTCTTTTTTTGTGACTGCTTCTGGTTCCAATATAATTTTTCCTTCCTCGTCAAGTTGTGGAAATATTGTTTGAACTAGGAAATTGTCGCCTATAACCTTATTTAAACATGAAACATGGAAAATTGGGTGCAATCAAGAAGCTACAGGAAGTTCCAATTTGTATGCCATAGTACCAATCTTTTGCAACACCCTGTACGGACCATAGGAATACCCAATCACCTACATCAAAACTTCTTTTGTTTCGATGTTGATCTGCCTATTGTTTCATTCTATTATGTGCCAAAACGAGGTTATCCTTTAAGAGTTGGAGGACTTGTTGTTGATGTTCGATGTGATGTTCCACTACTTGAACCTTGGAATTTTCTCTTAAATATGATGTGATGTATGGTGGCTGATATCCATCAAGTGCCATAGATGGGGTCATTTTTGTTGCTGTATGGAAGGTAGTGTTATACCACCATTCAGCCAGAGGCAACCATTAGACCCATTGTGTATATTTATTAGATACAAAGCAAGGAAGATATCCTTCCAAACATTTGTTTACTATCTCAGTTTTCCCATCAGATTGAGGATGATAAGATGAGATATGAGCTAATTGAGTACCAATACAAGAAAATAATTTTGTCAAAAAATTTCCAGTGAAAATGGGATCTCTGTCACTTACAATAATCTTTGGGTTTCCATGTAGCTTTTGAATTGTTTCCATAAATGCAGTAGAAACTGTACTGGCTTTAAATGGATGTGATAATGTGCAAAAGTGTGCATACTTGGTAAGTCTATCAACTACCACCATGATGAAACTCTTTCTCTCAGACATGGGTAAACCTGTGACAAAATCCATTGAAACCTCCTCCCAACATTGGCTTGGAATGGATAAACGTTGTAATAGACCTGGTATCTTAATTGTCTCAACTTTGTTCTTTTGGCAAACAAAACGTTCCACCACAAATTTTTGAATATCCGATTTAAGGCTATCCCAAAAAAATTCCTTCTTAACCCTGTGGTAAGTTTTTAAGAATCCCGAGTGCCCTCCTAAGGGAGAAGTGTGCAATTCCATAAGAATCTTTTGCTTTAGTTGGGAATTCTTACAGAAGTATAAGCGATCTTTGTACCATAAATAATGATTTTGCCAAAATGTATCAGACGTACTGGAATCTTGTTGTAACTTTCGAATAAGTACCCACACTTCTTCGTCATTCTTCCATTCCTCCCTTGCTTCATTTATCCAATCTGGTTGGATTATAAAAATGGTGCACAACAATGCTTCCACATCCTCATCCTTACTTTAGAGTGCATCTGCCACCACATTTTGCTTCCCTTTTTTGTAAATGATTTCAAAGTCATAACCGAACATCTTTGTGACCCACTTTTGTTGCTCTTCAGATGATAATATTTGTTCTAAAAATTATTTAAGGCTATCATGATCTATTTTTACCTTGAAGTGTCTTCCCATTAGGTAGGGTTGCCATTTCTTAAGTGCATGGACTATTGCCAACATTTCCTCCTCATAAATAGCTTTGTGTAAAAACTTTCCCTTGATTGGACGACTTTCAAAAGCAATGGGTCTTTCATCTTGCATTAAAATAGCACCAATTCCATTTCCTGAAGCATCACATTCCACAATAAAGGTTTTTGTGAAGTACAGTGTAGCTAAGACCGGTGCTTGGTGTAGAAATTTTTAATAATTTAACACATATTCACAGAGGTTATCTTGATCATACAATTATAAGTGTAACATGTGTAATACATAATCTCCTCTACGTTGATCATCAATTTACAGAAGCAGAAACATTCACAGGCACACATAGAAGCATCAATGAAACTCATAAACACAGTATGTATCCCGGGGAAAGCATCTCGCTAAAAACCCCAACTATGTGTATATTATATTGATTGTATCATGTAACATTACAAAGTACAATGCTTATCATGAGCAATCCAGTACCAGCTCCACCTGTTACACACAATACAGCTCAGATCTGATCTCGAAATCTATTCCACTGCTTGCCTGCCTCCACTGCTCAATACCTGCTCAAGAACTGATGAGAATGACTCACCAAACTCGTATTTCACCTCAAAATAATCACTCAAACTTTGTTGGACGTGAGAAAAGGCTACAATACTGGTCAAATACGTGAGCAAACTCATTGGCATACTCAATCCCTTGAATGTGCAAGATCTGGTGCACAACTATAGTCACAACTGATAACAATCTGATTCTCTACCACCTGTCCCTGTTGAACTGAACATGCACTGACATGAAAGTGAGTTAACTGATGTATTCATTAGTCGCATCATGAGTTAATAATTATTTTAACATCTCATCATTAGTTTATTTGCAGTTAGACTAATTACAACTACTTTAACCAAGTCAAACTGAACACAACTCCATCAACTCCACAATCAACTCCACCAAACTCAACTGATTGAGTTCTAACTAAAGTCATGCATGCAACAACTCAACTGACTCATAAGAAAAGCATATTTCCTTCTGACAGATGCATGTGCCACCTCTGTAGCTCAAACTAAAGTGCTCCAAGAGAATAAGATCAAGTTTATAGTCCAAATATTATTATGAGACAATAATATTTGACTTTTCTATTTTTGACAACCAGTCTAAAAATAGACTTTGATCACTCACACTGTGATCACTCAAACTTTCATCAAAAATAGAAGTCCATCTATTTTTCCCAACTTGACCAATCATCCATAAACAGCAACCTACAATCTATAGACATGATCCATATGTCTAAAAATAGACATAGTCTAAAAATAGACTTGCGCCAAAAATAGGCTACGGGCCCACTTAGTGAAGGCCACTCTTTTCACTAAGCTCCATCATCTTGTTGCACTCTCAACAAGAATTTCTTGTTGCACACCTTTCAACACTCCCTCTCAACAAGAAAGGCTTCCTCTAAAACCCGATGCTGTAACTCTAGAATGTTCTCCATGCAACACATGTGGGTGTTCCACTTGCTCTGTCATCAAAGTCTGTGACTGTTGTTGCCTCTGTCGACTGAAATTCTGCATCTCTGTGCTCTTCAGTATCTGACTGCGCTAGCCTCTGTCACTATGGTCACTGACTGCATCCGTGTTGCTGCTGATTCTATCTCCCAGCATTGCATCTGCACTGCATCTCCCAACTGACCTCCCTGTTGGGCTAGAAAGACCCTCTGATCCTGAAGCTCTACCTACTGCTGACAAGTGCTCCCTCTCTGACATCTATGCCACTACAACATCTCCATGCATCTCGCACCATTGCAACACCTCTCTGTGCCACCTAGCACTGTGCAAAACACTTGTGCCTCTTGCATTGTTGTAGCCTGCTAGCTATGCACTGTCTTGGGATTCCCTGCACTGTCGCCCTCTCTGCCGCTCCATCCGCATCTGTCTCTACCCAATCAGTCAGTTCCTACTACTACACGTTTGGGGCTCCCGTAGCAAGGTCTCATCTAAGAGGCTGGGTTCCTCAAGGATCTTGCCCCTCCTCCTTGGGATAATCAATCCACATCACCCCATCACCTACCTGCAGGTATGGCTGCATGCGATCCCTTAGCCCACCTGGCTCGAAGTTTCCCCCTACTGGAGGTCTCTGAATGAGTAGATGTCTCTACTCTATCTCCTCTCAGCTTCCCCTATTGTGGCTCCTCCACAACCTCCCGAAGCTGCTGCACCAATCGTGGCTCCTCCACAATCGTCTGAGACTTCTTTTGGCTCTGCATGTTGAGAGGTTATATACACTCCCTCTCAACCACCAAGTCTCCATCAGTTGCCTCGCTGCTCAAGGCTTTGCATGCATCTTGAACCTCAAGAGCATACAGGTTCTTGACCCGTGAACCCTCCTCATGACAACGAAATCATCACACCTTTGACTTGTCAACTTTCTTCCCATCACTGGAAGAACAAGATTCGAAAAGAGAAACCTTCTCCTTCCCCTTCTTCCCCTTACTCGCTAAGGTACAGTTCTCCTCATCATGCATAGATGAAGAACTGTCTCTGGTGCTTCGTCTAATCTCCTCCTGCATGAAATCCGACCATGGTCGTTCCCAATTTGGCAGTTTCTCCCTTCCATTCACCGATTCTTGGTAGCTATGCCAACTCTTAGGAAGGTCAAGGAGTCCTAGACTCACCATCCTCATCCCGACAGTCACCCCGACACTTCCCAGCTCATCCTGGCATTAGGTGAACTTCGTGAGATATTGGGGCATCCTGTCTCCATTCTCACACTAAATGTTTATGAGTTTTATCTCTTGCTTTGGAATTAAATTCGAATTCCACCAGCTCAAAACTCAACTGCTTCTGATCTAGAATTCGTGAGAACAAAGTATTTCTCGTACAAAGATTGACTGTATGGGCATTCACCGGTTATCTCACCTTCCAAAAGAAGGATGAATCTAGAGGCTACCTGGCCCGATTATACACTCTGCCTGAAGAAATAAAATGTAAACACTACCTGAATAATAGATCTGATGATCAATCCTCGCTTGATATCCTGTAAAAATCTCTTCTACAAATCAAGCAGCTCCGATACCATGTAGAAATTTTGAATAATTTAACACATATTCACAGAGATTATCTTGATCATACAATTATAAGCAGAACGTGTATAATACATAATCTCCTCTACGTTGATCATCAATTTACAGAAGCAGAAACATTCACAGGCACACATAGAAGCATCAAGCAAACTCATAAACACAGTATGTATCCCGGGGAAAGCATCTCACTAAAAACCCCATCTATCTGTATATTATATTTATTGAATCATGTAACATTAAAAAGTACAATTCTTATCACAAGCAATCCAGTACCAGCTCCACCTGTTACACACAATACAGCTCAGATCTGATCTCCAAATCTATTCCACTGCTTTCCTACCTCCACTGCTCAATACCTACTCAAGAACTGATGAGAATGGCTCACCAAACTCATATTTCACCTCAAAATAATCACTAACACTTTGTTGGACGTGACCAAAGGCTACAATACTGGGGAAATACGTGAGCAAACTCATTGGCATACTCAATCCCTTGATTGTGCAAGATCTGGTGCACAACTATAGTCACAACTGATAGCAATCTGATTCTCTACCACGTGTCCCTGTTGAATTGAACATGCACTGACATGCAACTGAGTTAACTGATGTATTCATTAGTTTCATCTTGAGTTAATAATTAGTTTAACAACTCATCATTAGTCTATTTGCAGTTAGACTAATTACAACTACTTTAACCAAGTCAAACTGTACACAACTCCATCAACTCCACAATCAACTCCACCAAAACTCAACTGATTGAGTTCTAACTAAAGTCATGCATGCAACAACTCAACTGACTCATAAGAAAAGCATATTTCCTTCTGACAGCTGCATGTGCCACCTCTGTAGCTCAAACTGAAGTGCTCCAAGAGAATAAGATCAAGTTTATAGTCCAAATATTATTATGAGAAAATAATATTTGACTTTTCTATTTTTGACAACCAGTCTAAAAATAGACTTTGATCACTCACACTTTCATCAAAAATAGAAGTCCATCTATTTTTCCCAACTTTACCAATCATCCATAAACAACAACCTGCAATCCATAGACATGATCCATATGTCTAAAAATCGACATAGTCTAAAATAGACTTGCGCCAAAAATAGCCTGCAGACCCACTTAGTGAAGGCGACTCTTTTCACTAAGATCCATCATCTTGTTGCACTCTCAACAAGCATTTCTTGTTGCACACTTTTCAACACTTGGCACATTGCCTCTTTAAGATGTTTGAAGGCCTTTGTTGCTTCTGGAGTCCATGAAAATGCATCTTTCTTCAATAATGTTTTTAGAGGTGCTGCTATTCTCCCATAATTCTTAACAAACTTGGGACAATACCCTTTCAACCTGAGAAATCCTCGCAGATGCTTTATGGATGTGGGCATTTTCCATTCCTTAATGGCATTAATTTTTCTAGGGTCTACCTTAACTCCTTCATGAGATACAATATGACCCACGTATTCCACCTCTTGTACTCCAAAGAAACATTTGGATCTTTTTGCATATAATTATTTCTCCTCCAATAGTTGTAGCACCCTGTCAACATGTTCAACATGATCCTTCGAAAACTTGTTGTAGATTAGTATATCATCAAAAAATACTAACACAAATTTTCTAAGGAATGGTTTGAAAATGGAATTCATCAAACCTGGAAATGCTGAAGGTGCATTAGTAAGGCCAAAAGTCATGACCAAAAATTCATAATGACCCTCATGAGTTCTAAATGTTGTTTTCAAAATGTCTTTAGTATTCATTCTAATTTGATGATATCGTGAATGAAGATCCAACTTGGTGAAGTAAATTGATCCATGCAATTCATCCAGTAATTCATCAATGACGAGAATGGGAAGCTTATGTTTAATAGTTAGCTTGTTGAGCTCCCTATAATCCGGAAACATGTGCCATGATCCATCCTTCTTGTGCACTAATACTATTGGAGTAGAGAAATAACTTTGACTCGGTTGAATTATACCAACCTCTAGCATTTCTGCAACCATACATTCAATTTCACTCTTTTGGGCATAGGGATATCTGTACGGCCTGATGTTTGGAGGAACACTTCCTGGATTCAGAAGAATAGCATGATCATGATCACGAATAGGTGGGAGACCTTTGGGAGTCTCAAATACCTTGGAATGATTGTCCAAGACTTTTTGGAGATCTGGAGAAATAGATGATTGCAATGTGGAAACATATAGCGAACATAATTGTGCAATTACACCTCTTTGTTCCTCTTTTAGAAGCTTTGTCATACCGTTAGAGCTGATTATCTTTCTCAGCTTCCCTGCAATACCCCTTAATTCAACTTCCTTTCCTTCCATAGAAAATTTCATGAAAAGTTCTTGAAAATTAAAAGCTATTGTACCCAAGGATTGTAGCCGTTGGACTCCTAGTACAACACCAGCACCTCCCATTGGAATCGAAAGAATTGGGCTAGTCAATACATATTCTCCCATCGATAGCTTGATATTATGGCACTTTCCAGAGAAATTTATTGTTCCTCCATTTGCAACCATCACTTAACACTTTGATGCTGGATATAAGAAGCAATTCAATTCTTTTGCTACCTTACAATGAATAAAATTGTGGGTACTTCCTGAATCAATCAACACTATTACCCTTTTCTTCTTGATTTGTCCTTCTATCTTGATGGTTTGAGGAGTGGTAATTCCCACCAATGCATTACAAGATATGGTCGGATTCATCTCTTCTTTATCTACACTTTGTTCCTGGAGTATATCCTCTTGTTTTGACGTTTCTTGCTCCTTTTCTTCTTCCTCTTCGCAATCTATGTAGAATAATTTCTTCTCAACACAGTTATGACCTTTAGTGTAATTGCTATCACAACTATGACAAAGCCCTTTTGCTCTTTTTTCTTCCAGTTTTTGTGGTGTCAACCTTATAGGTTGTGCAAGACTAGGAGCAACAACACTTCCATCTTTATAGTTGTGAGTGCTATGCTTCCTAGTTGCCATAATTTTGCTTTCCATTTTTCTTGCTAACATAAATGCCTTCTCTAATGAATCAGGTTCCCAAAGGCGAACATCATGTTGGATATTATCCTTTAAACTCCCTATGAACACATCAATCCTATGCTCCTCTAGAATATTTTTTACCCTTATGTTCAATTTTTGGAACTCCTCAATGTGCTCCATTCTTGAACCCTTTTGTTTGAGACTTATCAATTGGCTAAAAAAAGTGTTGCTTTTTGTATCCTCATAATGTGCTATCAATTCTTCCGTAAAAATTACCCAAGAGATAATTTGTTTACGAGAGCAAGGCCATTGATACCATACAAACTGATTTGGTTCCAAATATAAAGTTGTAATACGTACCTTTTGTGTGTTTTTCACATCATTGAGATCGAAAAATTGCTCCATCTATAATATCCATGTTGTGGGATCCTTGCCATCAAACTTCCTCATGTCAATTTTTGGAATATGGTGGGTCTTAGATCCCACATTAGAGTCTAAGAAATCATGATTAACATTTCTTTTGTTCGCATCATGAGTTTCCTTTACTACCTTTTCACCATTAGTAAGTATTTCTTGTAGAACATTTGTCAAATCTGTCTTCAAATCTGCCATGTATCTCTTCAAATTTGTCTTCAAATCTATCTTCAAATCATCCATCTTAGCTTCCACACCCTTTATCTTAGATTCCACGCCATTTATCTTAGCTTCTGTTAGCTTTTGTGAGAGTGACATTTGTTGCACTTGTTCTTTAATTTTGATATCATGTAGCATTTCTTCCTCTTCTTCACGAGTCAAGCTAGAGCTTTCAAGTTGCTTAATAGGCGATTTCATTTTCTTTCCTCGGGTATCAATTACCGATAATAATTCTCTACTATGTCCTTTTAATTCCTTCAAAATAAAATTTTCAAACCAAGCTTAAGAAAAAATTTAAAAAAATCTACACACCTTTTTTCACTTTGTAGGAGCTCGATATTGCCTCTGATGTATCTCTGTACTTTCTGATCATCCAGTTCTAAAATTGCGTCCTGTAGTAGCCCTCTGTGTCCTCTTTCCAATGCCACCAGTCTGACCCAAATTGGATTCTCCAAGGAAGAGTTATGTGAAATCCCCCACAGTGACTTGATTATAGAATAATTCAGTAAAGAGAACTTGTACGATGTGCCACGAGTCACTGTTTGGACCTTTGGCTCTAAAAATATCTACAAGAAATGACAGTCCGTCCTCTTTCTGTAACTTCTTACGAAATTTTGATCTGATGCTCAGAGAGAAAGTTTTGATGATTTTCCCTAGGTCACCTGTTTGGAATGTAATTCAGGAGTCTGCAAAAAGACCAACTTCCTCAGGTCATATCTCCGCAAATATAGCGTGAGAAGCTCTGAAATTCAGACCCAAGGTTCAGCGTGAAATGGGTTTTTTTTAGCGTCTGAAACATCGCAGAAAAAAAGTTATAGCTAAAATGCCACGATGACCTATTTGGAGCAACAAAACCCTAGAATCCAAAGCTCTCATACCAAATGTTATGAAACTAGCTCAAGAAAAGATAGAAAAGATAGATCAACACCTTAGAATTCAACCTCTTCGAGGGGGAAACCTTCTTTACATTACATAAATGAATAATTCTTTGATTATTCAAATAAAAAAACCTTGTTTCTATATATAGGAGTTTAAGGAGTCACAATATAACCGAGCCGACCTAACAATAATAATATAAAGCCACAAAACTAACAATAGAGGGATTCTATGGGGCACAATAATAAAAATATGGGGATAATAAGGGCACAACAACATTAATAAGGGATGCAACTACAACAGTAATGGAGTAATCACTAGTATTATAGGGACCCAACAAAGTGACTCAAGGGAGAGTCATAATCTTTTTGTTGGGGGGCCATTAGGATGACATCCCTCGAGTTAGTTTGGTATTAGATAACCCAAATTTTGGTACAATTTTGTAAACTATGTAAAGTCTCCACTATTTGTGGATGTGAAGTGTGTAGATGATTAGGAGTCAAAGGGGCTTAGCCCCTTGTTTTGGATAATTTTTGAGTTGGTTTTTCATATTCACATGGTCCACGGATCATGGAATTGTATGAAAAACATTTACAATAGTGAGTCTTAGCGAAAGGAAGAAGTAACTAGATAGAACTAGGATAGAGAATTGGGTTGAAGAGTCTGGTGTAGGAGCTAAGGTAGGAAGGCTCTGCTTCCTATTCTTAGATAGAGGAAGAAAGGCTCAAAGCTGAATGCAGGGAGGCCTAGGTAGAGTCTGTAGTTAAGTGCATGGACCCCTACAACTGTGTGCACACAGAAGTTTAAGTCTATAATCTGTGAATTGATATCAATAAAGACAAGTTTCTTAAAAATTGTTGCGTATTGATGTTCATGTATATTTATGTTATATGTTGTTGATTAATGAGCTATTTTATGAAATATTTATTCAATGCAACCCAATTCTCTTGAATAAGTCTTAGTAATGTACACAATGCATGTTTAACACACTTCTACAAAGTTTCTAGTAATTTCCCTTATGTTTTCTAATAGATTAAGTAGATGTATGCGAATGCCAAATTAGGATTGATTTCTGATGTGAGTAGGTAAATTAATTGTTATAGGTCTGCAAGGAGTAATCATTGACTTTCACAAAGATATCAAGGTTGTTTTAACAGAGTTACAGTAATGTTCACTAAGGTTTTATCGATCTGTACAAAGGCAGATCCAAGGCAATGAAATACATCACCCTAGTCAATCGATGCATAAACTTGGTTCTTGCACCTCCCCATACCGCTTCGAGTGAGAATGCAACCTGTGCTACGTGGGTTGTTGCTCAAACGACCAGTAGTGTAGGGTTTTGTTGGTTGGTGCAAATAACTCTGAAGATGAAAACATTTCTGAGTACTTACCTTTTCGAGCTTGTTAAAGAAAATGAAAATGTGTCTACTCAATCTAATTTTAACCCGTTTCTATACTGAGATAGACTAACTATGAAAAATGAATACCTTAGTCCAACAAGGCTAAGAGGTTCTCTTAGGTATTATTTTCTTCCTTTTCGAACCTAAGGGGCTATCAACGAAAAGGAACATCTGGAGTTTTATTTTTTTCCTCCTTTTCAAAGTCTCTAAACATGAAAAAGATGTCAAGTTTTGGCCTTCATTGTACTTGTAAAAACATCAAACAATGACGGAATCGTCATTTATTATGGGACCGAACCACTCCTTCTCTCGGTTTTTTAAATATTCTCAAATAAATTCATCTGATGGATTAACTTAGAGATCAAGAACATTTTATCCTCTTTGGGGAAATCGGGAAAACAAGGCACTGCATTTCTTAATGGCAGGGAGTCACTCCTAAACATGACACTCTTCCACCTCATCTTCATGGTTGTTGGATTGGGAAATTTTGTTATCTTTTGGTTTATTATACCATTTGAAAGTCTTCTCTTTTGGTTTTGGGTCAATGCTACCAACTTCGTTCTGTGTTAGGACTGTGTTCAAGAGAAGTCATTCAGTAAATATTTGCTACAATACTCTTGAGCCTTCATTCCATGTCTACCTTTCCTGATCCAGTTACATATCAACATCATTTTTATCATTCTTTCTCAAATCATCATACCTGTTTCATGTCATGAATGGGGGATGCATCAAGGCCCTCCTACGATGGGTCACTTCCTGTTGATATGAACTCATTATCTAGGAAGTTGAGTTAGAAGCATTCCTTGGTACCTCAGTTCTTGTATACATTAATGGAAAATTTCCTCCCTCTAAGAGACAATTTTACACCATTGGAGTTTGACCGAAATATTCTTTGTGGTGGTAGACATCAACTCATTTATTCACATCATATATATTATACTAGTGTACCTTGAGAACCATTAACATAATTGGTGGTTTCTAATGGATTACATCATTAGCTGGTAATGAGATGGTCTATACCATGTTCAACCTCATCTCATTGATTCAAATGATTAGACTCATACATTGGTTGGTTGTGTGGACGAGATAGAAGACACCACATCTAGTTTCATCCATTTGGGTTTCAATTTCAGGAGTAATACAAGATCACAATGTATGATGGCTATAATCATATAGATAATCATCCAGTCATGGGTCCACTATCAGTCATCCATGGACATGTACTTTTGTCATTGTACATGTAGTTTTAGCTTTTGTGCGAAGTATGTTTATGCCTCTCTCAACAAAGATATCATGATGTAAATGTATTGTAACATATAATAATCTCGTCGATTATCCTTGATCCCGAATTATCACAAGGTAAGGCAGTTTAGTCATTAGCTATAATTTCTTACATTGCATTGTAGGGGTAAATCTGTTATAGACCATTTTGTTGCATATGGTTAATAGGCCTACAAAGAATATCATTCCCATCATTTGAACACTTTTTCATTGTCCCTACACAAAGGCCTAAGCATGACTCTTTCTAATCCCTAATTTTTTTCGTGAAAGCACCTTGTTTCAGACATTTTAAGAACCAATGCACCCTGGACCCTTCTTGTCCAGTGTTGACTACGAGGTTTCCCTACTCTGAACTTGCATTGATCACCAACAGGTTATTTATTGTTGTGGGTGTGTTGATTCTAGAAACTTTGGAAAACAAAAAGAAATCTCAAAGCTTCCTTTTCTAGAGGCTTCCAGGATCTGTTGTAATTATTTACCTGTGATAAAATCTCAAATTCTAACCTATTATACCTTGGATTTTTCATCCCTTATCCCTTGAGTTGATCCTCCCATAAAGAGTGGATCTCAAGGCTAGATTGGTAAAAGGATAAGAATTTAGGAACTACCCTTTCACCTATATATTTAATGCCATCCGTAGGAAAGGGGTTGGATTTTGGAGAGTGATTCTACCCTTATGCCGAAGATGTGAGAGATATCATTTTGTGCATTAGGGTGATTAGAGTTGTAGTTTGTGACAAGGAAAGAACAAGTCAACTTGGAGGAGAAGTTCTACAAGATCATAACCTATTTTTTGTTGTAACTCACTACATTCCTATTAATGTAAATAGTTCTTTGTTTTCCTATATATGATGTTATGATTTCATGTATTTCAATACCATGTGATCTATTGAATAAAGTAATTAGATGATGCTACATAGATCTCATAGATCGTTGGATTATGTTGTCTTATTGTGCAGGTTCTAATTATATTGATTGGAGCATAAAAGACAAGGGAGGGGTGAAGCATACAATAGACTCCAAGTAGGCTTAATCCAATTATCTATTTACTTTAAGGAAAATATTAGTCCCTTTCTAGTTTTTTTTGCTTTAGGTTAGTCCACAGGGCGTAGGGAATATACTTATGTTTGCAATCATAGATTTTGTATAACAGTGGGAGTAATGTGAATACAAGGAATAGTAAGATTATTGAATGAAATTATTATATTTTTTAGATTTGGTTTTTATATATTGAATGGTATTTCTCTCCCAAATAGATACTCTTAATTTTGTTATATATTACTTATCCATATTTGATGCTTTGATGATTCTGGTATCTAGTGGAATAGTTAATTTATAAGCGAAATTGCAAAAGGATGTAATAGTGACTCTAAGAAGAGGTTAATACAATATAGGCCTCTTTGCAAGCTAAATTTGATAAAACCACTAGTTTTAGTGGGTTACATTTTAGGTGGCTAGCATTGGCACAAAGGGAAAATAGTCATGTTGATGGTAATACATCCTAGTGGAATTATACCTCATACCCTAGTAGATAGAGACATATATTTATGTGTTATGTTACCATTTTCATTAACTTAGGTCTACTCACTACACTAGAAACCTATCTTATTCATTCATGCTAATCCTAAATGCTTTATCGCTCAATTAGCATATGTCACTTAGTATAATTAGGCTTTGTTTGTTGATGTTTCATCAAAAAAAAAAAAAAAGTGTGAGGTGCATGCCTTTATTTACCTGATGGCTCTATGTTCAATTAATAAAAAAATGTTAAATAGAGCTAAGTTTCATTAGTCGACATTCAATCAACTGAAATAATGAAAATAATGAGATTCAATTTTTTTTTCTTCTAGAGGTCATGTGGCCGCACAACATAGTAAATGATTATGGAAAGTTATAAGAAATTGTGTTATGTTAATTGACAACTACATCATATTCCAAAGAGGAAAGAAAATACAAAATCTTCATTGGTAGCCTTATGGCCAATTAACAAAAGTAGAAGACAAGATTTGTAAGACGAGTTAAAGATCAATATTAATTCATGGGAATTTATGGAATCTGTACGACTATATATGAATTATACAAAACAGGAAATTTTGAGATCACAATCAGAGGAGATAGAGAGGAAAGGTCGAGTAACGGATTAATGCTAAGTGTAGTTGTTTCCCCCTTGCATCTTTCTATAGTGCATTATTCCTTGTCTTGTATGCTGTTGTATATTACACAAAATATGGGGATTTCTAAGATTTAGACTGCAATAAATCAATATGTTAATCCTTCCAATGACTTCGTTTTGATTGGGTTCACGTTTTCCATGAATTTTGACACCCACAGGCGTACTATAATTCAGAATTTGGGTATCTTGATAATAAAAAAAAAATTACTTCGATAGGATAATTTAGGTTTTTTTCTAATTAAAACATTAGGTCTGTTGTCCAGATTTCAGATTGCCTGAATTTTCTTCCCAGTAATTGGAACGGAAGAATGAGATTTAACTTAGAAATTTTTTTTCATTTTTATGTTTTTGCCGTTATCTCCTTTTTAATTGTTTTTGCAATTATCATTTATTAAAGTTATTGCAGATGTATTTTAATCATGTTTTTGTTATTATCATTTTATTCAAATCATACATGTATTTTAATTAAATTATAAATAGGGATCAAATCAAATTTTTTGAGATCTAAATTAATTTTAGATTGTTAACATCACATTAAATTTTGTTGGGTATAAATTTATTTTAGATTGTGAGGATCACAAAGCACAGTAAGAAGTGGTGCGGCCTAAAAACATTGTTTTAGCTCTCATTGTTTAGCTAGATTAAAAATCATGGAATTTAACAGAACTAAAGATCATGGAGTTTATGGCTTATAGATAGACTACAACATAGAGAAATACTATTGGTAAAACCATAATTACTAGACTTAGAGTAAATTGACCAAGTCAATTTTACTAAAACAACACTTATAATCTCCCCTTTAAAGTTCATTTTGAGAAATTGAGTTGGTCCCATTCATCAATCTTCTCATATGAGTTTCCACATTCCCCCTTCAAGCTAGGATACCACACTAGTACCTCTTCAAGTTGTCTATTCCACAACTTGATGGCTCCATTCGCCATTTGCACTACATGTATGCCTAAGCAAGCTAAGGCCTTACAACTATGTGTTCTCTCATACAAAATTTATCCCTCAATATCACCTCTAATAACTTCCTTGGAAAATAGGTGCATTATACCAAAAATCCTTGAGTCATTACACATCAAAGATAGTCTCCATCACTCTATACCGCCCTATTTACTCCATCTCTATTCTTTTCTCACATGCATACTATCACTCTCTCATCTTCTATATCTTGCATGATCCATGTAGGATGTAGAAATAATTCAAAATTTGTAGCTGTTAATGAAGGCACCGTGAAGTCAATAGGCTCAAATTTCTTGTGCTAAATTATGTGGAAGGAAAACTTGTAATAGAAACACATGCAATCACTCAATAGCAATGAACATAGTTTTTACTCGGGAACCCAACAACCCCTCCCCTATTTGTATTATATCACATGATAATAATGATCTATTACAATGGAAACTTAAATTCTTGAAGCTCAACTTTCACTATAATATTGATATCGTTATGAGTTTTCTCTCGGAATACTTAGCCAAAATAGGACTCTTATTTCCTTGTGCAACTCTTGCTCTTGAAGAACATGGAAGCTCTCGCTAGTATTTCCTTATACAAATTCCAGGAGAAATGGCTCACATGCTACATGCAAACAATGTACACTCACTAGTATACAATAATGATTATATTATTCAGCTTTCATCCACTTCACTAGGCAATTCAAATTGCATGCATGAATATGTCTATTTTTAGTAAATTGACTAGTTATGATTATATTATGCCTTTTTCATCCACTCCAATAGGAAATTTTAATTGCGTGCGTGACTAGGAATATTTTTAGTAAATTGACTAGTTAAATAAGAGATCAGTGAGTTAAGAACAATTACAACTACTTAACTAAACTCATACTGAATTTATTCTAGACTAGAGATTATATAAATAAGTTTCACTAAATATAACTCCACTAAATAGTTATATCTTAGCAATCAAGTCATGTGAAACTCTACTTCTTTCCCACAAACTTGAATTGAGTAACTTAACTAAGTCATTTGGCCATGTCACTCGTGCTAATTAAAACTCAAGTCATTTCGATAAGATAGAAATTTTAATTTCTCAATTTGACTAAAGTCAAATGAAGTCTTTTCTTGCTACAATTTAACATTGCTTGTTAGCAAGAAAAGATTTTTGAACAAACCCAATCCTCCTACTCTCAAACTTGAACTTTCCTCTTGGAAACACTTCTATCAAAATCTTTACATCTTGCTCCTATGTAGGGATTTGCTATAACATAACAGTCCTCCTTTGTACACAATCCCTCAGGTGATGGTACCTTATGTCTATATGTTTGGACCTATCATGAAAAACTGGATTCAAATAGTTTTATATAACATTGATTGTCACAATGGATCAACGTGGGCTCCATCACTTGACTGAAGAGACCAACCAATATCATCCTCATCCAAATAGCCTTGCATGTTACTTGCATAGAAACCATATCCTCAACCTCTGCTAAGGTGTGTGCTACAAATATTTGTTTCCTATTGTACCAAGAAATTGTTGTTGTCCCAACACTCGATGCTGCTTCCGATGAGCTCTTCTTATATGAGGGACTCTCCACCCAATATGCATTTGTGAAGCATTGGATCATCACTCCATCATTTTATCTATACCATAAACCAATATATGTTGTGCCTATAAGGTATCTAAGAATATGTTTTGTTTCTTTCTAGTGAAGCTTGGTAATCTTTACCATGAACTAACTAAGATTGTTCACTACAAAATAAATATCGAGCCTTCTTTTCCCCAAGTACATCAATGAACCTACCAACTATCTCCAGATAGTGTCATCTATTGTCTCTCAGTAGAAGCATCCTCTTTCCTCCAGTTAGTACCTATAGGAGTATCCATGGATTTGTAATCTTGCATGTGAAATCTCTTAAGGATTTCAAAGGTGTACTTCCCCTATCCAACAAATATCTCTCCATATCCCTTCCACACCTCCAAGCCAAGGAAGTATCGCATCAAATGAATATCCTTCATCTTGGACTCTCTTGCAAGGTCCTCCTTGTGATACTTGATCAACGTGTCATCTTCTATCAATATCAAATCATTGACATAGAGAACTAAGAAGAGAAGACAACCATCTACCATAATTTAGTAGAGATTGGCATCTCCTTCATACTTGGTGAAACCCAATCCACTCAGATAAGAATCTATGCAAGTGTACGAAGCACAAGGTTACTAATTGAGACAATAGAGGGCTCCCTTGAGCCTACACAAATGTGTCTCCATGTTAAAGGTCTCGAACACCTTAGGCTACTCAATGTAGATCTCTTCCTCAAAAACTCCATTGAGGAAGGAAAACTTAACATCCATTTGGTGTATCCTCCACCAAAACTCAATTGTCAATGCAATTATGGTCGTGTTAGATGAATATATTGCCATAGGTAAAATGTTGCTTAATAATCAATCCTCTCCACTTGTGAGAATCCTTTGGCCAAAAATTTGGCCTTGTACTTCTCAATACTACAAACCAGTTTCATGCTTAAGCTTATACAACCCTTGCCGCTAGAAAAATCCCAGTGGAGGACATTATTTGCAATGTGGAATACGGGATTAGAGATCTTCCGGATAATATCAAGGACACTATTAGATAGGATTGTGCTGTCGTCCTTAGGAAGGCTAAGCCCCCTCGGAAGAACCTCAGCAATGAGGAATTCTCCACCCTAAAATCCTTAAATCAGAATGAAGATATTGTCGTTCTGGAGGCGGACAAAGGAGGAGCTACGGTCATACTTAACAAGGATGATTACCGGAGGAAGATGCTAGCTCATCTCCACAATAATGGTAGTTATAAAAAACTGCCCAAGAACCCTGTGAAGAAGATTTCTAGGACAGTGGATCTCACCATCCAATCTAATAATTCAGTGAGTTCCCTGTGCCACAAGCTCATTAAAAGTAGTCCCATTTCTCCTATGATCTATGGGTTACCGAAGATTCACAAGGAAGGGGCCCCTCTGAGGCCTATCGTCAACACCATTGGTGGTCCGACCTATCTTCTAGCTAAGTTCCTTGCCCTTAAACGTAAGCCCCTGGTTGGCCGCACTAAGTCCTTCATGAAAGACTCTCCATCCTTCATTAAGGAGCTTAAGGATATTAAGCTTAGCCCCAAGGACATTCTCGTCAGCTTTGATGTGGTCTCCCTTTATACTTGCATCCCTATAAAGGAGGCCTTGGAAGTGATCTATCGCCTAATATATCCCAATACCGTGCATATGGTGGAGATCTGTCTCACTTCCCTTAGGATCTCTGATTGTGAGAGCTTTGATAAGGAGAGATCCCATCTCCTTAATGTCTTCGTGGAGAATGGATATAGTAGGCGCGTGGGTCAGAAGGCTTTCCATAAAGCCTCTAAAAATGTGTTAATTAAGAAAGAGCCAAAAGAGAATTGTCTAGGTGTCCATCTTCCCTATCTTCAAGGAACCACAAACAAGATTGGTTGGATCCTTAAAAGGTATGATGTTCCCTCAACCTTTAGGCCCCTCAACACCATTCGCAATTCCCTCCGTTCGGTGAAAGATCCCCTTAACCCTAAGGACATGAAGGGTGTCTACTTGATCCCTTGTTCTTGTGGGACCCCCTATATTGGGGAAACAGGGCGCTCCATCCATCAAAGGATCTGTGAACATGCGGTCGACCTAAGACATGGGAGATCCAAGTCTTCAGCATTAGCTGAACATGTGGAAAAGACCAAGCATCAGGTGTCTATTAAGGAGGCCAAGGTTGTTGCCAAAGTTGCTCACTTCCATGATCGTAAATTGAGGGAAGCTATTGAGATTGAAAAGAGGCCGAGCAATCTCAATAGAGATGATGGCTGGAAAATCAGTAGGTGCTGGATTCCAACACTCTCTTCTTAGTCGGTTTTTCTGCCCCCTCCTCGTTTTTGAGCTCTTTATATATATATATATATATATATATATATATATATATATATATATATATATATATATATATATATATATATATATATATATATATATATATATATATATATATATATATATATATATATATATATATATATATATATATATATCTGTGCGTGTGTGTGTGTGTGTGTGTGTGTGTGTATGTATGTATGTATATGTATAATATTAATAATAATTATTAAATAATTTAAATAAATAAATAAATAATATTTTGAAACTAACCATTGAAATTATTTTATTTATTAATCCTAACTTTTATCTTTGAAACACGTCGGCAAATGTTTGTCTACATGTGATTTACGCCGAAGTTATTCTTTCAAATATTATGGATCAGAGAAGCCTCAATTCAACTTATACAACCACTTGGAGCGAATAACTGATTTTCCCTCAGGTCCAAGCACAACCTCCCAAGCATCATTCTTCATGATGGAGTCATACTCCACAATGCCATATAACCATAAATGCCTAGAAAATTTCTCTTCAAAGGAAGATGGCTCAAAATATATCAAGTTTCTCATGATTTTCCATATATCCTTTATATCTATCTTGTGATCTCCTTTGTCTTCGGTAAGAACTAGTGGCTCCAACCTTCTCCTTACCTTCCTACACCAATCTTTCAACAATATTATTCTTCTTCCTCCCTTCTTTGTAAGGCATTGTGTAAGTGGGTGCCTCCACTTGGTATACTCTCATCTTCTCCACATGTGGCTACTCCACATCATCCTCTTGGAATTTTCACTTGCCTTTGAGCAACATGTTACTATGTGGATTTGATTGTGGCTCCTTGTTATAGACATTTTTATGCCTTACAGCATTGAGCATGAAATGTCCATAATTCAAGGGATCCAAAGTCTCTAAAAGAGTTGTTCCTGCCCCTAAAGGAACAAGGTCAACCAAGGACAGCTTCTCCAAGAAGTTCTCCACCAAAAACCACTCAGAAACAGTCAATTCATGATCAATTCAGAGGCTCCACTAGCTGCCTGCGTTGAAATGCAGAGGCTACACTGGCTAGGTGCATTGCAACGCAGGTGGAAGCACTACCAGGGTGCGCTGAGCGGGAAATGACAAATGGCAAGCTTATTCAACGAGGTGGAAAGACCATTGAAGCTTCCAGAATCTTCTCCAATGACACTTGCCTCAATGAATTCGACTAGTGATGAGTAAGAGGCTCTCAACCTCCAAGTGGAAGCAAGAACTAACAGAGAGAAGCCACAAGTCAAAACATAAGCTGACTCATCCTCTCTGCTTACATCTATATATGGATCTCTCACCCAGAGGTTCAGGAGGCTGGAATTTTTTACTTTACAGAGAATTGTTGTTGGTTTGAGATTGAGATTAGTACATTGGGTGATTTATGCTTTGTTGGAGGAGAGGAAGGGATTCCTTTGCTGGGAGGTAGATGCTAGATCGAAACTCACTTGGTTGTATCTCCTCTTAGACTTTCTTATTCTATCAATAAACTATTTGAGTTTCTCCTACATGTTGTGTACCAATGACGTTTTGTTATGCTTACATGTTTAGCTTAATTTGATCTTGAGCTTTTGACTGGAACCAACTAGGCAGACCCCGTTTGCTAGCAAGCATACCATTCAGAATTATCGTCCAAATATATAGAATGGTCATGGCTGGCACCATCATTGATGAGGGGGCATCTGTGAGTATCCTTTCCTCTATTGCTTGGAAAGCGCTTGGTTCGCCAGAGCTTTTGCCTGAAATGAGAAATATGACAGGCTTTGATAAAGGAACCAATCGACCTTTAGGGATCCTCCCCAATGTGCCTATCACATTGAAAGGGAAGACCTTTCAAATGAACGTGATGGTTATTCAAGGACCCTTGGATTATAACCTACTCCTTGGACGAGACTATATATATTGCATGGGAGCCATCGTCTCCTCACTCTTTAGAGTAATGCGTTTTCCACACGAAGGAAGAGTGGTCAAGCTCGTGGACCAGCTTTCATTTCCCAGATCACGCATCGCAAATAGTCATATACCATCCCTAAATGGTCTCTTCACGCAAGAAATGTCTCAACCCACGGTCCGTCCTCCCGATGAGCGTGAGTAATTCAGAGGGATATGACTGGAACCCAGGGGGCATGCGTCCTGGTCTGCTTCGGCAGGAAAACTTTGGGTATAGGGTAGGTTTCCGCGGGAGAATACGACTAGTCTGTACCCCGTCCGTGATTGGAAGAGGGGTTGTTCTAGAATAAGATTCTTTTGTCAAAGTTATGTGAATCGGTGGGCGTCGTCATTCACCTTTGTCTATCTCAGTAGACATCGCTGAAGAAGTGTTTTGTTTGCTGTGCAAATGAGACAATCTTTGGTAACCTGAAAGAGGTAGGTCCTTCCTGGTAGAACAAATGTTTTACCTGCAAATTGAGGGGTAACCTTGAAATCATACTTTATACCTGGGGGCATGCAAACCTTTTGGAGTGCATGCAAGGGGCGGATATTTATTTTTAAAATTTTTAGGACCTCTAACCCTTTAAACTCGTAGGATTAGTCGTTTCTGAACTTGCATAAAGAAAGGATGCGGGGCATAGCTTTGTAAGGTGCAAGCCCCATAAAAAATGGCATCTTACATGAGACATTCTTATCATATGACTGGATTAATCGAGCAGTTTTAGCACATAGTTCATGCTCGTTAAAAAATAAACATAAGATCGAGCAGTGTTTTTCCACGTTTAAGCTCGTTAAAAAATGAACCACCCTCCAGTAAATAACCACTGCGAATGTAACATTATCAGCCATTAAAGCCTTGGTCGTGTTTGCACCGTCACCTCCACTTTTCCATTGGCCGATTATTCACCTCCATTGTTTACCCGTTTTTAGGAACAACTGCGAAGAGTGATTTCACTAGCCATCCTTCTGACACTGCCGTGATTGGAAAATTCCAACCCTTACCTGGAATCAACTGCTAACCCGTTTTATCACTCGTTCCTCAAAAGACGAGTCTTCTTTAAGCTCTTTTCACCTGACTCATAAAATATGAAAAGATTTCTGAGTTTTTGCCTTCCAGCTCGTTAAAGCGACCGGAAGTGCTATTCCTCCTCTAGATTTTAATCTTTTTGGACCTGAGGGATTATTGCACAAAAAGATCGAGCGCTTGTTTTGTTCGGCTCGTTAAAACTATCGAAAATTCATCCCTTCTGTATTATTTTATACTTTTTTTGGACTTAGGGGATTAGATGTCAAAAAAGGACCTTTGGAGTTATCTTTACGTACCTCTTTAGACTCTCTAAAAATGAAAAGGGACCGAGTTATCTTTGTCGTTAAACTCATTAAAAACATTAATAGCGAAAAACTTGTCTTTAGACGAGACCGAGTTTCACTATCACTAGGCTCGTTAAAACATAGCGATGGGTTTGCGCGAAGGGAAAATTATAGAACAAGCATATGCTATCCTCCTCAAGCTTGACGAAAATAAAGAAGTACTGGTCAGCAATGACTGGGGAAAAATTGGGAAGAAACTCAAAGAACTTTATTGGTAGCAAGTCACTCTTGAACATGACACTTCCACTCCGTGCCTGAGTCGGGTTGGGTTGTTTCATTCACCGGCCACATCGCCATGGTCTCGCCATACCATCCATCTTTGGGGTAAATTCTACCAATCCATCACATAAGTGTCACCGATATGTTCAAGAGAAGTCATCCAGAAAAGTCAACCGTGTCCCGTGCACTACCATACATTATCCTTCATTCTTTCATGACCGCCACCCTAAACCATATATCATCAGATCGTTTTCACCTCCATCAAAATCATTTGCTCCGCTCTGTGTCACTGATGTGGGATACATTAAGGCCCTCCTTTGACGGATCGCTTCTTGTTGACATCAGCTCATTATCCAAGAAGTTGATCTAGGGACACCCCTTTCGGTACTTTGAAGCTTGCATGCCTCAATGGCAAGTTTCTCGCTTCCGGCAACAGGTATACATCAATGACCTTAGACCGAAAGATTTTGCGTGGAGTTAGATGCCATGTCCTTTATTCACACCACGTGAGTTGTACTGTAGTACCTTGAGGGTCATTATCATTATCGGTGATTCCTCTCGCGCTTGTTAACGGTTTACATCATTGACTGGTAATCAAGCGATGTCTTTCCATGTTCGAATTCAGAACATTTCTCACATGGATCGACTTGTACTTAGAGTTAAGATTGGACGAGATTGAAGACCCTGGATCTAGTTTCATCCATCCGGGCTACGATATATATTCAGGAAAAATAAAGACATTGACATGTACAGCATTGCAGCAGATAATCATCCTACCAAAAGGATGATGATTTCATCAAAATCATTAGTCTACCATCAGAGCATTGTCTGCTCTATGTGCATAAAAATGAATTTATAAAGCTGAGCATGGGAATGCCCGCCTCAGCTAGATCATAAAAATAGTATGAAAAATAATGTATTGTATTGTATCTTATTACAGGTCTCCTCCCAGCATTGGAAGAACTTCGGATCCTCCTAATAAATCATTTCACCCGATAAACGACCTCATACTTTAGGGGGCAACTGTTATAGACATTTTTGTGCCTTACAACATTGATCATGAAATGTCCATAATTCAAGGGATCCAATGTCCCTAAAAGATTTGTTCCTGCCCCTAAAGGAACAAGGTCAACCAATGACAACTTCTCCCAGAAGTTCTCCACCAAAAACCACTCAGAAACAGTCGATTCAGGATCAATTCAGAGGCTCCACTAGCTGCCTGCGTTGAAATGTAGAGGCTACATTGGGTAGGTGCATTGCAACACAGGTGGAAGCACTACCAGGGTGCACTGAGCGGGAAATGACAAATGGCAAGCTCATTCAACGAGGTGGAAAGACCATCGAAGCTTCCAGAATCTTCTCCAATGACACTTGCCTCAATGAATTCGACTAGTGATGAGTAAGAGGCTCTAAACCTCCAAGTGGAAGCAAGAACTGACAAAGAGAAGACACAAGTCAAAACATAAGCTGACTCATCCTCTCTGCTTTCATCTATATATGGATCTCTCACCCAGAGGTTCAGGAGGCTGGAATTTTGTACTTTGCAGAGAATTGCTGTTGGTTTGAGATTGAGATTAGTACATTGGGTGATTTATGCTTTGTTGGAGGAGAGGAAGGGATTCCTTTGCTAGGAGGTAGATGCTCGATCGGAACTCACTTGGTTGTATCTCCTCTTGGACTTTCTTATTCTATCAATAAACTATTTGAGTTTCTCCTACATGCTGTGTACCAATGATGTTTTGTTATGCTTACATGTTTAGCTTAATCTGATCTTGAGATTTTTATGAATGTATATTTGTATCTTTGTGTAGTTTCTCTCTCTTGTGATCTTGCAGGAATTTGGTGAAGCTAGGCCGGTGAAGGAGCAAGAAGCTGGGAGCTACTGAAGAGAGGAGTGATTTGGATCGGCAAATCAGCGGAAGACACAGGTTAGTTACATCCTTCTTCCTCATTTGCATTTCATAAAGAAGAATACTCAATTAATTTACCTCGTTTGTTGCTAAGGCACTATCACACCTTAGAGTTGGATAGGGGCATTCCGAAATGGATACTTTTCCCAACAACACTCCTCCTCTGGAGCTAGAAGCTCCTCCTCTGGTGGTATGCTTAGCTCTCACCGTAGATATTTCCTCATATATTTCTCTTCATCAAAAATAACATCCCACCTCATAACATTAATCCCGAGTAAGGTCATGTACACTTGGTAAATATAAGGCGTCTTATATAACCTACAAAGATCGCCCTATGTCTAGTGGGCTCCAACATTTTCCTACTATATTTGTAAACATTAAAATAGACTTTGGATCCAAAAATGTCAAAGCTAGAGACATCTCACTTCCTCCCAATGAAAGCCTCTTCAGGTGTAATCATTCCAAGAATTTTGTGAGGGCTCCTATTCTGCAAGTAAACAATTGTATTACAATCTTTTGCACACAAGGATAGTGGAAACCCCTGTTCATGCAACGTTTCTCTAGAAACTCCTATAATACTTTTCATATCTGTAATCCCATTTTTATTTTGGTTATGGGGTTGAATAAACCCCCTTATAATACCCTCCTTGGAACATAATTTTTTGAAAGCATTAGACACGCACACTCCTCCTTTATCACTTCTCAGGGATTTAATTTTCTTTCGATTATTTCTTATTCATGAAACAGATCCAACATTTATGGGAAAAATAATAAATGATGATCACATGATACATGTGATTTCTAGACAAGATTGTGGGAAATGGTCCACATACATCTTAGTGAACTCACTCCAACTGGCTCTAGCAATGTTATCTCAGTCCTAGAAGGAGTATTTAACATATTTTCCAAGAGTGTATCCCTTGCAAGCATCATGTTGATCAAGGGTGCATTTTGGAAGTTCAATGGTTATCTACTACATTAATTTTAAATCTCCATGGTGTATGTGTCCCATGCTTTTATGCCATAACTCTCCAACATCTCGCCCCTGAACATGTTTTTCCTTACTACTCAATGTGACACATGCATCCACCTCTAGCTTATACATATTTTTAACTGTAACACCAATTTTTTTTACTTATCCAATAACAACATGCTTCAAATATACCTCTCCTCTACTAAACACCACATCATATCCCCTATGTTCTAATGCAGCTACAGAAACTGGATTTTTTTTCACACCAGGCACATATATTACATTCTTTAGGTGAAGATGGGACATTGAAGCCCTCTTAAGGGTGACAATGATAATATATTTTGTACTATACATTCTATCATCTCCAAGTTCTACATGTAATTGTAGGTCCTTCTCCTCTAAGTTGTTGAAGAACTCCTTATTTCCTATCATATAAAATGTATCACTAGAGTCTAAGTACCATATACTAACTCGTACCATACTAGACATGCATGTAATCTGAGTGAAATCCAAATCCAAATTTGATGTGAGAGCATCTCCTCCTGAGCCTGATGTAGGTTTCTTACTACATTTCTTTTGTCGACACTTGGTTGCATAATTTCCATACTCATGGAAGCGAAATAATTTAATTTACTGAGGTCTTTCATCTTTCCATGGTTCTGGTTGGATTATGCCTTACGTTGGGCCTTCTTGCCTTTGCCTTTCTTGGGCATCTTTCTACTAAAGAAAAATTTTCTTCCTCATTAGTTGTGGATGTGACACCACCTCTATTGTTTCTTCTAATCTCCTCCTGCAGCAAGTCAGACCAAAGTCTCTCCTAATCTTGGAGCTTGTCTCTACAATTAATTCAATCTTGAAAGTTGTTCTAGGATTTCAGAAGACCAAGGAGTGCTAATCTCAAAAGTTTAGATGATGGCACATTCTCTCCAACAACTCCAATATCATCTCTAACCTGAGTGAATCTGGATAGGTATTGGACAAGGGTTTCATTTTTACACATTCAAATGCTATTGACCTTATCTTTCAATGCCAACTTCCTAGCATCTTTGCTTCTTTAGAATAGGCCTGTGAGGGTTTTCCATGTTTCATAAGCAATATCCTTGCCATGGAAATTCAAAATGACGTGGTCTATGACTCCCTCTAGGATAATCCTCCTATCTTTTTGTTGTGTCTTTCTTCCACCGAGTCAATTGTTGTGCATATGATGTTGATGGAGATGGAATATTAGTTTGTATGTACTCCAATACTCCATTTTCATCTGGTACAACTTCCATCATGTCTTTCGAAGTAGTAAAAATTGACTTTTCCTTCAATGCATACTCAAGCCTCAATCCATTAAAAGACATTTTTCCTATAATGAAGAAAATACCATCACCACAAATATGATATTCAAAAGTTCTTAAGAGATTGATCAGGAACTTGGTTTCTATGTAGTTTTCAAAATATCTGATACTATGTAGAAATAACTAAATATTCATATATACTAATGAAATCAAACTGAAATCAATAGACAAAAATTTCTTCTACCAAATTCTGTGGAAGGAAAGTTGGAAATAGAAACACATGCAATTATTCAATCATAATGAGCCCAGTATTTACTGGGGAAGCCAACTGGGAAAAAAACCTCCTCTATTTGTATTATATAAAATGAGAATAATGATCTACTACAATGCTTGAAGCTCAACCTACACTGCAATATTCATATCCTCCTGAGTTTTCTATTCTCAATACTTAGCCAAAATAGGCTTCTTTTTTCCTCCTATTTCCTTGCACAATTCCTACTCCTAAAGAATACAGAATCTATTATTTCCTTGTGAAAATTCCAATAGAAATGTGTCACCTGCTACACACAAACATTATACACTCACTAGGATATAATAATGATTAAAATATTCCTTTTTCCTCCTCTCCACTAGGAAAATCAACTTGCATACAGGACTAGGGTTATTTTTAGTAACTTGACTATTTAACTAAGAGATCGGTGAGTTAACAACAACTACAACTAATCAATTGAACTCATACGTACTTTCTTATCAATCAGATCTTAGATAACTGAGCCTCACTAAATTCAACTCTATTGAATATCTAAATCTTAGCAATCAACTCATGCACAACTTTACTTCATGCCTGCAAACAAGAATTGAATGAATTAACTGAGTGATTTAGCCATGTCACTCCTTCTAACTGCAACTGAAGTTATCTTACTGAAGTGGAAATTAAAATATCTCCATTTGACTAAGACATAAGTCAAGTGAAGCCTTTTCATGGTACAATTTAACATGTGACTTGGATTTTCAACACCATTTATACTTGACTTCTCCATATAATTAATATAACTCTTCTTCATCACCTTCAACTTTGCTTAATTTCCAACCACTTTCCTCTTTGTAAAATTCAATGTGTTGCACCGAGTCTCATAGGATTTCACATCCACATTAGCAAAGCTACCCTACATCACTTTCCTTTCTCGCAGTTAGAATAACCTTTACCACACATGAACACTTTCCTTTGTCATGGTCACACAAAACTTTACCACACATGCATAATGTCTTCACAGGCTCTAGCTTCCTATATGATATGCATCATTTAGTCATAGCTGGTTGTTGTGGCTACTCATACAAGTGGTGTTGGTCCATTTAATTAAAATTATCATCTCTCACAAGACCACTACCAATTTCTGGCTATAGAAACTCCTTCGCATTAAAACTCTTCACCAGTTCACTTAAAGTTTGTGGCAAGGATATTTCCATTTTTATCTTAATCTATTCCACAAAATGACCTCGGCAATGTTTTCCTCTTATCTATTTCTCCAATTTTTGGTGTCATCATGTAAGCAGACTTGTCAAAGTCTATTGTGCCACTCCCATCTTTATCATCGTCCAAAATCATATATCTTATTTGTTCATATGACATCTCAAATATGAGAGACCTCATTGTACTCAAATATTCCTCTATTGATGTTACTATTGACATTGTTTCGTAGATAACTCTCATGTATTTAAGCTACATATCCTAAACATGGTCAATGAGAGAATCAACACTTTTTTTTGATATATCATATCCTTAGAATCTATCATTCGTGCAACAATCTCATTTGACTCTATTGCTAACAATTTTTCTTACCTGATTCAACTTGACCCTGCACAGGTTCCCTTTGCCTCTATGCCATGACTGCTAAAACCGCATGAGTTGCTACATCTATCCCTATCTCTTCCATCATTTTCTTTTGTTTCATTTTATCAAGATTTATGAGATTCATTTGCTAGATACATTTTTAACTCTACTGCTCGCCTCCTCCTTTGTATTCTCATGTAGTCATAACTTCTATGCTTTCAGAGCAGTGTTATTCTCAACAAGTGACTTCTACGTGGTAGGCTTCTTCATGCTTCTTAGTGGATTTTCCTTTTCGCATGACCATATCTTGAATGTCACAACAAGTAGCTTTATAGGTGGAGGTGTTTTTTAGTTCCATATTCACTTCGAGGACTCCTTTGTTCACATACTTCATGCATTTTGGCTCTATGCTTGAAAACCACAATAACACCATCACACCTTCGCTGGCCAACTTTGCAAAGATTCTATGTCTTTAGTGCTATGAGATCCCTCATTGATGCATGGATTTCTTCTTCTTTAATGGAATCGTGGGTCTTATTCAGATTGCAGGCTCCTCAAATTTTCACTGCTCAATCAAACATATCTCTCTAGAAAGGCCATATACTCATTATCTTGCGCCCTCCAATGCTTACACACCATAGATGATGCCCATATCTCCTTAGCCAACTGATTTACATAGGAACTCACAATCATTCTTTTTGCTTGTGGTCACTATGTACATATAGGGCATCTGGCTCATGTCCATCAACTTCTCCATAAACTTGAGCTATCAAAACTTTGCGACTCATTCAACAACATATTCTAATCATATGATCACAACATTGTGCCTTATGCTAAATAAATACTACAACATATCGACTTCTTCCATGGACCATTCCATAGACCATCGTGTTACTTACCTTAGAAATGTTGCCATTATTTTTGTCTATGATATTCACCACTCTAGCTCTCACCACCTTTCTTATGATATTTATCATTCTAGTACACCCACCTTAGGCTCTCCTACTAGATGTTAGGATCATAGAACACCAATGAATGTGGTGGTTTCTAAAGACATCATTGTTTGATCCCACTCGTCAATAAGACGAATAATCATGGAGTGTTTTTCCATATAAATAAGCTACATCATAGATAATACCATGGGAAAGACCATTGGTATTAGTATACCTAGAGCCTAAAACCACTAGTAACTTGACCAAGTCATGTTTACTCGAGCAACACTAACATAGATTACAAAACTCAAAAAATATTTGTTGCAATTTAAATGGATAATGTTTTTTATTGTTTAAATTTAATTTTTGAATGTATAAATGGAATCTCCTTGAACAATTTAAGTGCATATTCTTTTCTAGATTTCATACAAAATCGACAAAAAAAATTGTATATAATATGTACATAGTTTTTATTAGCCTAGCCAGATTGATAAACGTAGAAAAAATTGAAAAAATGGTATACAATATGCACATAGTTTTTATTTTAACCATATATATATATATATATCTATATATATATATATATAGTAAGATGAGAGATATTATATTACTTCCAAAAACATATATTTACAGTGTTTATTATCTCTATTGGTCTATTATTAGGGAAACCAAACTAGTAACATAAACACAATATTTTTTTAATTGTTTCTATTTTTCCTAACTTGTTAATATGATAGCATAGCAACATAAAGTAAAAATTACATAAAGTCACCCCATAAACTCATAAACATAGCCACATTGAAAACTAAGATATTTCCTTGAGCCAAATGCTCATCTAATGGAATAAAAATAGAAATAAAAAACTACATGGAAAGAACTGCATAAAATGATAAACATAACAACATTGAAAACTAAGATATTGGCTTGACCCATATGCTCATATAATAGCATTAAAAAAAAGAAAAAACTACGTAGAAAGCACTACATAAACTGATAAACATAGCTAGATTGAAAAATAAGATATTAGCCTAAGGTAAAGAAATAAATTTTGTCTTCTAGTTAGATTATATCCTAATCATGCAGTCGTTGTTGGGTGTGGAGCCCGATTATCTTCTGTATTCAAAGGTTTTAGCTAGATGTATACCCCATGAAGACTATACACTGCTCCACGCGGGGGGGACTTGTCCTCCCATGGGGGTTCAAGGGGGCTAATCCTCCTTGGCTAGGGGGTTTGAGGGCTAGCGGTCCCCCGGCAGGGGTTTGGGGACAGCGCCCCCAAAGCTAAAAAAATATATGTGAAATTGACTTGTAAAAGTCTAGTAATTTCTATTCAATCTAAACCATTCATTAGGCGAATGATCTGATGGTATAAGTGTTGGCATTTTGGCACACGTGTGGCGCTATGTTACAGGTGTTGTCCTTGATGGCAACTCACTTTGGTGACAGATCTCAGTTTAGGTGCTCAGAATGAAGAAAATCTTTTATACGCAGGTACACCTTGTTGAAGATGCGTATACACGCGGGTTATTCGTTTCGAAGTCACATATGCGTATACACGCACTTTTATGCACATAAAAGCACGTACATGGTGGAAAACTTATTTTTGGTCCGTGGTTATTAGTCCTTGGAACTTGAACCTATGGTTGTGGACCATGGTATCTAGTTGACCCCAGGTTTTGGGCCCTTGTTACTGGTTATTATGGTTTTGGACTGTGGTATTGTGGAAGGCCTAAAACTATATAAGAGGAAGGAGATCATGTGGCAAGGAATCATCTGAATTATTATTGAATATCTGATAATGTATGAGATCTGAAATATTGGTGATTAGTATTGTGGAGCAGTTCTAGATCTGAATGAAGGAGGAACCTTAGCGAAAAGAAGGATAAGTTCTATTGATGGGTCATAATCTCTTGTCTTGAATGATAATATCTTTGCATGATTTCGATCTATTATATCTGGCACAGGCGTGATCTATAAATCTGATAATCTGGGTTAATCAGTGCCTAAATACTTTAAAGAGCGAATTATGTTTGTAGATCTGTACGCAGGTTCAGTTCAGCAAAGGCGCGTATGTACGCAAGATTAGTGAAGGAAAATAGCGTATACGTAGGTTGTTCCATACGCAGAATCGTATGCGCGCAGGTGTCAGGCCATTAAACTAGCGTATACATTTTGAGTTGCGTTTTTGCTGCTTCTGTTTATTGCTGCAGTGTTCTGGGTTCAGTTTTGGTGTGTGGTACTGTTACTGTGATCTGGGTTCAATCATCATAAAGGTGTTTATGTTGATATAGTTTTTGGTGAAAAGGTGATTGGTTGATGCAGAAATTCTTGATGGTTGATTAATGTTTATAAAACGTGGTCCTTGAAAGAAGGAGAAGGTTGTAGCCTTTTGTAGGCCAGCACCTACATACTAGTATCTTGGCTAGTGCAAGAGCTAAGGGGGTTGTAGCTTCCTTCCAGGAGAAGCTGGAAAACGAGAGAGAGTTGTAGCTCTCTGCAGGTTGCAGCCTGCGTACTGGTAAAAGGACTGCACCAGTACATTTGTAAAAAAAGTTTGTAATTAAAGAAAAGATAGAGACGAATTGTAGCAGGTGGTTTTCACCCACATTGGGTTTCCACCTTATATCTTGTGTTCTTGTGTGTGATTATCTTTCTACTCTGCTTTACTGTTTCTGGTTACTCATTATTTTCTTCTGAATCATAGATTAACAATCAACATTAGAAAGATAAATTAAATTAAATGTTTGCATTGTATACGCAGGTTTTCTTCTGCATTATTGCGTATATACGCGGGTTTAATTAACTGAAGTACCGTATAGCAGTTGATTTTAAAAAAGGAATATTTGACTTAATAATATTGATTCACCCCCCCTCTCAGTATTATTTCCAACAATTGGTATCAGAGCAGGTCCTTCTGAAGAAGCTTGATCGCTTGAAGGAAGATCATTCATCATGAGCAACTACGATAGGGAAGCATCAATCAGGCCACCGGTTCTTGATGGGACAAACTTCGTATATTGGAAGGTAAGAGTTACTGCCTATCTTCAATCGTTGGGTAGAGAAGTCTGGGATATCATAGATACAGGATATACTTTTCAGCAGCAACTCCTACAGGTCCGGCTGAGAAGAAGAAATATGAAACAAATGCAAAGGAAGTCAATACTCTATTGGGATGTATATCTCAATCAGAATTCGTGAATGTTATGCAGTTAAAATCAGCAAAAGAAATATGGGACAGGATTTTCCTAAGCTATGACGGAGATGATAATGTAAAACGAGCAAAACTTCAAACCCTCAGGATTGAGTATGAAAATCTCAAGATGTATAATGATGAAAGTGTGGCTAACTATTTTCTTCGTGTAGATGAGATTGTTAATTGTATGAAAAATTTGGGTGAAGAAATAAAAGAGGTTGTTGTGGTGTTGTGGTCACCAACAACCCCCCTCTTTGTTTGATATTAGTAATAACATCAAGCAAAGGGGGACCCTTAACCAAAAATACAAAAAATATTTTGTTTAAAAATATCTTTTGTATTAACTCCCTAAGAGCTATATCGCGTCGCAAAGGTAGAGAGAAGCGTTTTCCCAAAGCGCATAAATACACTGAAAAAGAGCGACGCGAGAACCCATCGCATCGCGTGCATTAAAAGCGCTCAAAAAGGGAAAACCTAAGGAATCGCCGACGGCCGATATGCGACGTCGCACGTCGCAATGTCGCATAAGCAGCACAGAGTGATAAAGCGAAAACCTTGCGATCTTGCGATCTGCGATCATACAAAACTGCGATCTGCGATATTGGCAATTTGCGATAACACTTAATGACGTCGCAGTCCTCGATACTGCGATTCCAATCGCAGAAAGGACTCATCGCAAGAATTCTCCGACATAAACGGTAAACCCAAAATTGAGCGCGCACCTTAAGGGAAATTAATGATCGCATGCTTCAGTATCCAAGAATGATTGTATCGCGTTTTTCGAAGAGTCAAATCATGATGCATGTCAGAATTACGCATTCATTAGAACTTAATACTTTCATGTCAATCTTTTTGTCATTTCTCTTCTTCTTTGCATAAACTGCAAGACATGTAACTGATATAAATCTATATGCAGGAAAAATCTAAGGAAAAGAGGGAAGCGCCAATGGGGTAACAGAGAGAAGATTCCTCCGCAAATGAATGCCGCATGCAGCAGGACCGCGGATTCCATAGTATCACGCAATAGGCGCTGATGAAAATAGACTATCTAAGACTCAGAGTCAAAGGCGCACAAAAGCAGCGTGTTTGCAAAAGATCTTGAAGCTCAGACTGGGTAAAGCAAAAAGAGAAACGCAAAAGAAGGAGGATGCTCCAGAAAAGCCTGGAAAAAAAAACCGAAGCAATTCTCGATACAGGGAATTGTCCAGACAACGTGACTCCTAACCCATTAAGTCATTCGCACGACCGGAAACCGAAATAGCAACAGCAAAATCAGTTCGAAAGGAACCTGGGTTGTACTAAGTATACGCACAGCGAATACACCCAGCTAGAGAAAGGTTTTCGAAAATATCTTCTAGTCTGTCAGAAAGAGGTGCCAACTCTTTTTGTTTCCACTTTTATCACTCAAACGAAAGAAGAAGATAGCCAACCGACTCTTCCCAGGCAAACGCTGCATTGCTTACAGCACTAAGGAGCAGATACAGAAACGGTTAGAAATAAGATTTGATTTTTAGAAATAAAATTGCTTTTAGTAAAAGGGCGGTCATTTGAAGCCGTTCCCTAAATTTGTGTAATTAAGATTAATTAGTTAGTAGTATTTAACCCTTCTCATGGCATTTGGAGAAGAGTCTGGAAATCTGTCAAAAAACATGTCCTCAGAACATGCACTTTTGCACCCTCGGAGGGTGTTTTTGATGAATGGATGGATCAAGATTTATTTATGTTTGCATTTTAATGTCTGTTACTGATGTTGCACTTCTGTACTCTTAGCAGATATTAGAACAAGTAGAAGTAAATCGTTATTGCTTGAAGTTTATTAGTGAAATCAGTCATAAATGGTACTTTTATCTCTTGACTAATTTCTGCTTATATTCCTAAATTGATATGCAGCTGAGTTCTTTATATGTTAATGTATGAATGTGTGTATTACCATTTGGCACTTCTGTACGGTGGAGTCATTTATTTGTGCTTGACATATGAATAACTAATTATGCGATATGTTGTTCACAACTGTTTTGCCTAACTTTTTATGTAGAATGGTTTATCTTAATGGATTTCTATTCTTATGATAGCTGAATGATCTTTATTACCAGCTATTGTTGGAAAACTTTTTGGATCGCATAATAGAAGAAAAATACCCCGGGTTAGCGTAGATTAGATGTATTATTTTTCATTAGATTACAATAGCATAGAGTTAGTTTAGAAGTTAGAATTAAATTAGCTTAAAATACCCCTAGATCAATACCATCAAACTCTACACACACACACACCCCTCACATTGGGAAATTGGTCCCATTACCCCCAGTCAGACCCGCTACTCCAAACGGGCAAGGAGCCACCAACCAGGTTCCGGACTGGGTGGGTATCCCCCTTGTTGTTGACCCGATTTCAGGGCCCTCAACATATTTGGTGCTAGAAGGAGGGCACGAGCTATGAAGGGCGCATAAATCAAAATCTAAATACCATTCTGAGAGCAAATCACCCTCACCAACTCCCCCGACTTCTCCGGTACGATTAAACTCGGAGCTAGAAGTCGTTCGGGCATCCACCGCTACTACACACTCTAATATATCAAACCAACTTATCATTGATCCCCCTGAACTTCAAACTTTGATTCGTAAACTCCAGGGATTCTCTATTTTTACTCAGAGGTCTGATAAATCTAAAGGCAGCGTGACTTCGCAGTACAATACTGCTCATCCCCTGACCAGATCGAAGAGTGAAAAGTTTGGCATCCAGCCAACTGAAATCCCTCTCCCCACTAGGAAAAGAGCAAGGAAAGCACTTCCAGAGTCTGACAGAGAGACTCTTTCATCTACCTCGTCCATTTCAACTCCCTCACCGCGAAGTCAGCCACCCACATCTTCACCCGAGATCACTCACTCATCTTCCACAACCCTTCCTCTTCAAACATCAAAGACCTTAATATCTTCGCCTTCTCAGCATCAGGGATCATCTTCTGCACTCCCATTGACTAGCAGCTCAATGATGGCCCAGTCTCCTTGGAACAATCCTGGGGCGGTTTTAATGCCTCCACCCCTGAGCCCTATACCGGCCCATCCTGAGAAATGGCTGCCTAAATTCAATCCAGAAGTAGGTATGCTAGCCGAAGAACATATCAATAATTTCATGCTTTCTGTTAATCTCAACGGAGTTACTAACGAAGACGCTGTTGTCCGGCTTTTCCCTTATACAATGCAAGGAACAGCCAGGTCGTGGTACTTTTCGTTACCTTCCGGACCCATCACAAGCTGGGACATTTTTCAAAGTCAGTTCCTCACCAAGTTTGGTAATGACAGATCCACGACGACATTGATCAATGACCTATCTAATCTTAAGGCTGAGGCTAGAGAACCCATTAAAGATTTTAACTTACGGTTCAATAAGATCCTCAACAAAATTCCCGCTGCTTCACAACCCAGCGAGGAAGTAAGATGTGAATGGTACATCACGGCTTTACCTCCAAACTTGGCTATCTTCGTAGATAGGGCAAACAAGGCCACCTTAGTTGACAACTTGACAGAGGCATTAGCAGTGGAAAAACATGTGGTAGCCCTAGAAAATAGATCTGCTATAGAAGAACACAAATCTAAGAAGATCTCTTTCAAAGAAGACACCAAGAAGAAGCAAACGAAAGATCCTTTCGATTTGGAAGGATTACAAAAAGTGTTGAAAGCCATGTCCAATGAGATGATTGATATTAAGAAACAAGTAGCAGAGACTTCTTCGAAAAAGCCCTATAGGACTTTTAAAAGAAATCCTCCCATGGAGGTAAAACCACCCAGTGTTGTCTCAAACATTGAATCTGAAGAAGACGAAGAAGAAGGGAATACCACTGAAGGGTAGACCGACGATGAAGAAGTTGTAGAACTACAAGGAATGTGGGACTTCATCCTCCCACAAGAAGAGGATCAAGAAGCATTTCCTGTTAGCACGAGAAGCAAAAATCAACTTGATCCTCCCCAAACTACCCTAAAACAAAAGGGTGCAAGCCCTGCAACAAAAGATAAGGTCGAAACAAAAAAGACAACTGCTAAAGCGACCCAGTTTAGCCCAGTCCAATCTGATCAAGCACCTCCATCAAGAACACTAATAGTGTCACATCATTGATGACATGAAGAAGACTAGGGCTAACATCACTCTTTATGAATTGAGTAAATTGAAACACCAGCAGAAAATAATGATGAAAGAATTACATGCTGTGCCTACTACATCTTTACCTACAGCTGTAGCTTCCCACAATCTGGGAAGGCCTCCAACCAACGCGATCAATAAGATTGATCCAAATGACATCGCCTTGATCGGAGGAAGATCAAGATCTCATACTCCTCCTTTTCTTCTCACATATGAAATCTTCAATAAAAACGTGCACAATTGCTTGGTCGATTCTGGTGCTTCAACGAATATTTTACCCAGGTCAATATGTGCCAAATTAAATGTGCAACATAAAAAATCCGCAGTACGTATAGTTCAACTTGATCGATCCCAAGTCGAAGCGATTGGTGAACTTAATCAGGTGACCATAAGATTGTCGTCTAACCCAAAAGTGTGTCAGGTTATCGACATTCTAGTAGTTGATATCCCTGAGTTCTATGGTTTGATTCTTAGCAGGGATTGGTCGGAGAAACTCCACGGATATTTCTCAACTGACTGGTTGCACATGTGGTTACCATAAAATGGTAAACCAAATCAGATAAAGGTTGAACAAGAGTTGCACCAAAAATACATAGTGACAGAACTGGAAGGAGAAAATGAATTCATAACATACAATAGCAGCATTGTAGGCAATTACGCAGTAGATTCTTTCCTCAGCAATTTCAATGCTCATATCTCACCTTACTTAGAGAATTCAGTTTTATCCCAAGTTGAAAATTTCTCCCAAACTGATGACTCAAAATGTTTTAGTTATTTACATAATTCTGTAAATACATCTTTATTTTGGAAATTATATTTTGACGGGTCTAAATCCAATGAGGGAGCAGGAGCAGGATGCGTTCTGATTAGCCCGAACGGGAACAAGATTATGCTCACATGCAGACTTGAGTTTGATTGCATGAACAACACGGCGGAGTACGAAGCCTTGGTTCAAGGCCTATACAAAGCAATCGGATTCAACGTTAAGTATCTTCAAGTCTTTGGAGATTCTGAGATCGTTGTAAAACAGGTACGTAACACCATACATTGCCTGTCAAGTCATTTAAAGCACTATCAATCGTTAGTTCAAGAACTCACTGCACATTTCATAGCGTTCAACATCTCGTCAATTCCAAGAATTCAAAACACGAGCACAGACCTGTTAGCTAACATAGCCTCTAGACTTATTCCTTCCGAAGATTTTAGTCCTGATAGGTTTTCAATAGAATTAATCTTTAGACCATCCATCCCTGACAACATCACCAATTGGAGAGTATTCAATGACGATCCGGACATCGTAAGTTTCCTCACCTCTGAAGGATCCTACTCAAATCAGATAATTAACGAAGGCCATCATGATCACCAAATACAAAAAAATGGCACTGACAATGCTATACCGAAATCAGTGGTCAAGTTAGAAGATTTATATGATTTGAAAAGTCGGTTTGAAAGGTCCACCAATGCTAAACTTTATAGTCCTACCCTGAACTATGAATTAGTAAACCTAGGGACCGATCAGAAGCCACAAAACGTTAACCTAGGCCACGACCTAGCCCCTGAAGAGAAATCAGCATATATCCGTCTTGTGAGACAATACAAAAACGTTTTTGCCTGGAATTACGATGAGCTAAAGACATACAACACTTCTATCATTCAACACGTTATCCCTATGATTGACAATTAAAAACCTGTCCAGCAGAAGCTTAGAAAAATACACCCTAACTTAGAAAATCAGATAAAAACTGAGCTTAATAAGTTGTTGAGAGCCAGAATAATTTTCCCCATCAGGCATTCCAAATGGGTATCCAATATGGTACCCGTTAGGAAGAAAAACATAGACATTAGAATCTGTATCGATTTCCGAAATCTCAACAAAACTTGTCAGAAAGATAACTTGCCCCTCCCACCTATGGAACAAATATTACAGGCAGTAGCAGGCTCAAAATTAATGTCTTTCCTGGATGGATTTTCAGGATACAATCAAGTACTAGTGCATCTCGATGATCAGTTAAAGACTACGTTCTGAACCAAATGGGGCACTTATGCATATCGGAAGATGCCATTTGGTCTGATCAATGCCGGAGCTACCTTTCAGAGAGCCATGGACATCGCGTTTAAAGGGTTAGTCAATAAATCAGTAGTGATTTACCTGGATGATATAACAGTGTACTCCAAAAAACGAAGCAACCATCTCAAAGATTTGAAGCAAATCTTTCAAAGATGTTTGAGGTATGGGATTTCGCTCAACCCAAAGAAATCTTTCTTTGAATTAAGCGAAGGGAAATTGTTAGGATTCATAGTGTCGAAATCTGGTATTCACATAGAACCCGACAGAATCAAGGAAATTTCCGAAATATCCATACCCCATAACAAGAAAGCCATGCAATCCTTCCTTGGACAGATCAATTTTGTCAAAATATTTGTCCCGGATTTTTCACGTATTATTTCTCCCTTACAAAATATGATAAAGAAGAATTCAAATTTCAAATGGGGTCTAGATGAGCACGAAGCATTCAACTTAATCAAACAAGCTATCGTCAACACTCCATCTTTAGCAACCCCAAATTTTTCAGAACCTTTTATCTTATACACGTTTGCCTTAGAAAAATCTTATGCTGCAATTTTAACTCAAGCGAATCAAGAAAAGGCAGAAGCTCAAATCGCATTTTTAGCTCGAACTTACAAGGTGGTGAACTCAATTATTCAGACGTGGAGAAACAGGCATATGCTGTTTTGAAAGCAATCAAATATTTCAGACCTTTCTTGCTAAAAGCCCATACCAAAGTCATAGTACCATTCCCAGCGGTAAGAAACCTCCTAATACAGAAGGATTTGGGCGAAAAGAGAGCGAATTGGATCACCGCCTTACAAGAATACGATCTTGAGATCAAGCCAGCACACATCGTGAGAGGTCAAGGCTTCTGCAAGATGTTAGCTGAAGCATCGAAAATTCCTGAGAACTCGTCTTAAGAGGTACACACGTATGAGGTAAGCCTAAACGACACAGAATCATTATATGCTGACACCATTTATTTTCTTAAGAACGGGTATGCTCCATTTCACCTGGATCACACCAAGAAGAGAGCCCTGAGATTGAAAGCTAAACAATACCAGCTCATAAATGATGTTCTGTTTAAAAGAAATTATGATTCTGTGCTTCTTAGATGTCTTGAGAAAACTGAAGCTGAAAAGGTTTTGCAGGAACTTCACGATGGACCAACAGGTGGACACTATGTTGGAGAAGCCACCGCACATAAAATCTTGCGTGCAGGATATTACTGGCCCACACTGTTCAAAGACTCATACAATTACGTAAGGAAACGCCAAGTCTGCCAGACTGCTGCAGGGAAACAAAAAAAGTCATCCATGCCACTGCAACCGGTTAACATTGAGCAACCGTTCAGTCAATGGAGCCTGGACATAATAGGTGAGATCGTTCCTCACTCTTCTAAACAGCATAGGTATATCCTCACGGCAACTGACTATTTTACCAAATGGGTAGAAGCAGTTCCTCTCAAGACAGCTAATTCTGAAAACATTATTAAATTCATAGATCAGTTTATCATCACTAGGTGTGGATTGCCAATGGCCTTAATGTTTGATAATGCATCATATTTTTCTGGAAATGCAATGACTGAGTTTGCGCTCAAAAGAGGGTTCAAACTGAAATATTCTGCCAACTACTATCTGCAAGGTAACGGGTTGGCCGAATCAACAAACAAGAACCTAATCAGGATTATTAAAAAGACAGTCGACCAAAACCAAAAGAATAGGCACAAAGCGCTGGTAAATGCCTTATGGGCAGATAGAATTATAAAGAAAGCTTCTATCAGCACTTCTCCCTTTAATTTAGTTTATGGGAGAGAAGTGGTTCTTCCGACTCACCTAGTCATTCCCTCTTTGTCTTTAGTGCAATATATCGATGAAGTATCTACTTCCTCTTTACGATTAAGACAAATGGAAATAATCAAACTAGAAGAGCAAAGAGAACAAGCTAAGAAAACCCATGCTCACCACCAAGCGCTAATAAAATCCTCTTTTGACTCAAGCATCATAACCAGAAAAAACTTTCAGATGGGAGATTTAGTTTTAAAATGGGACAAGGCTCATGAAGAAAAGGGCAAACATACGAAATTCCAGAAGCTGTGGCTTGGTCCTTTTCAGATTGTAGAGGTCATAGGCCCATCGACTTTTGTGTTGCAGGATTTAACAGGCAGGAGAGATTATCTGCCCGTGAATGGACAAATTCTCAAAATGTATTTTCCATAGAAGAGAATTCTTCTAATTTTTGTAGGATAGATTTAATTTTTAGTTTTTATTTTGTTTTGTTTTTCTCTTTTTATGAATAAAACCTATTGTAAATGATCATTTAAAAAAGATTCATGAAAGTGCATGCCAATTCTCTATCAAATTTTTATTTCGCTTGTACAAATAGCAAATTTTTTTGAAAATCTGAATTTTATTATTGACAAATAGAGTTAACTTCACCTTGATTACGATGCTAGTTTCAACCTCTAAAAACTTTGACAAAAGAAACCTTTGGTAAAGAATTGTTTTGTATCAGCACAATGAAAGGTATCATCAATAATAAAATAAGTATTCTCTGCAAAACTGTTGTTTTCAAAAACTCTGTTATTGTCGTCTAGAGCTTTCTTAAGGAAAAAAAATGACTTCCTCCCTGCTAAAAGGAAATTGCAGCATTCAAAGAAACAATCCAAGGAAAACACTATATCTCAAAGAATAAGAGGTCTCATCATGAGCCGACTTTTTCAGCAAAAGTGTAAATCAAGTGAATGACTGTGTCATAATTTGGCCACCAAACCAAGACATTGTTCTTTAGAGAATTAAAAAAGGAAAAGTGTGTCAAAAAGGATTTTTTCTCTAGAATGTTGCGAGTAACCTCAAGCAGGAAAAAGGATCATTGCTGGATAACATGGTAACCCTGTCGAGGCTATGGACGCTTGTGGGCAGCAGAGGCTCTACCTACGACAGATGAGCATACTTTTAAGCCAGTACGCAGAGAAGACCTTATTTTATCTTTAATCAAGACCAAGTAATGTCTGGTGCGAATGCAAGAAAAAGCCTGAGGAAGCAAGCAATTGGGATATAAAAAAGGTTGAGACAAAGTATCGTTGACAAGGTGAGGGGAAATCTACTCTATCTGTCCATAACAAAATTTAGACATATAAAAATTTTGTTGTTTCGGAAGTGAACGGTCAATAGAAAAGCAGAGATAATTGGTTCTTCACAGTGAATCGCCATTGTTGTGGTCACCAACAACCCCCATCTTTGTTTGATATTAGTAATAACATCAAGCAAAGGGGGACCCTTAACCAAAAATCCAAAAAATATTTTGTTTAAAAAAATATTTTGTATTAACTCCCTAAGAGATATATCACGTCGCAAAGGTAGAGAGAAGCGTTTTCCCAAAGCGCATAAATACATTGAAAAAGAGCGACGCGAGAACCCATCGCATCGCGTGCATTAAAAGCGCTCAAAAAGGGAAAACCTAAGGAATCACCGACGGCCGATATGTGACGTCGCACGTCGCAATGTCGCATAACCAGCACAGAGTGATAAAGCAAAAACCTTGCGATCTTGCGATCTGCGATCTGCGATATTGGCAATTTGAGATAACACTTAATGACATCGCAGTCCTCGATATTGTGATTCCAATCGCGGAAAGGACTCATCGCAAGAATTCTCCGACATAAACGGTAAACCAAAAATTGAGCGCGCACCTTAAGGGAAATTAATGATCGCATGCTTCAGTATCCAAGAATGATTGTATCGCGTTTTTCGAAGAGTCAAATCATGATGAGTGTCAGAATTACGCATTCATTAGAACTTAATACTTTCATGTCAATCTTTTCGTCATTTCTCTTCTTCTTTGCGTAAACTGCAGGACATGTAACTGATATAAATCTATATGCAGGAAACATCGAAGGAAAAGAGGAAAGCGCCAATGGGGTAACAGAGAGAAGATGCCTCCGAAAATGGATGCCACATGCAGCAGGACCATGGATTCCAGAGTATCAACCAACAGGCGCTGATGAAAATAGACTATCTAAGACTCAGAGTCAAAGGCGCACAAAAGCAGCGTGTTTGCAAAAGATCTTGAAGCTCAGACTGGGTAAAGCAAAAAGAGAAACGCAAAAGAAGGAGGACGCTCCAGAAAAGCCTGGAACAAAGAACGGAAGCAATTCTCGATACAGGGGATTGTCCAGACAACGCGACTCCTAACCCATTGAGTCATTCACACGACCGAAAACCGAAATAGCAACAGCAAAATCAGTTCGAAAGGAACCTGGGTTGTACTAAGTATACGCACGGCGAATACACCCAGCTAGAGAAAGGTTTTCGAAAATATGTTCTAGTCTGTCAGAAAGAGGTGCCAGCTCTTGTTGTTTCCACTTTTATCACTCAAACGAAAGAAGAAGACAACTAGCTGACTCTTCCTAGGCAAACGTTGCATTGCATACAGCACTAAGGAGCAGATACAAAAACGGTTAGAAATTAGATTTGATTTTTAGAAATAAATTTGCTTTTAGTAAAAGGGCGGTCATTTGAAGTCGTTCCCTAAATTTGTGTAATTAAGATTAATTAGTTAGTAGTATTTAACCCTTCTCATGGCATTTGGAGAAGGGTCCGGAAATCTGTCAAAAAGCTTGTCGTTAGAACATGCACTTTTGCACCCTCGTAGGGGGTTTTTGATGAATGGATGGATCGAGATTTATTTATGTTTGCATTTTAATGTTTGTTACTGATGTTTCACTTCTGTACTCTTAGCAGATATTAGAACAAGTAGAAATAAATCGTTATTGCTTGAAGTTTATTAGTGAAATTAGTCATAAATGGTACTTTTATCTCTTAACTAATTTCTGCTTATATTCCTAAAGTGATATGTAGCTGAGTTCTTTATATGTTAATGTATGAATATGTGTATTACCATGTGGCACTTCTGTACGGTGGAGTCATTTATTTGTGCTTGACATATGAATAACAAATTATGTGATATGCTGTTCACAACTGTTTTGCCTAACTTTTTATGCAGAATGGTTTATCTTAATGGATTTCTATTCTTATGATAGTTGAATGATCTTTATTACCAGCCATTGTTCGAAATCTTTTTAAATCGCATAATAGAAGAAAAATACCTCGGGTTAGCGTAGATTAGATGTATTGTTTTTCATTAGATTACAATAGCATAGAGTTAGTTTAGAAGTTAGAATTACATTAGCTTAAAATACCCCTAGATCAATACCAGCAAACTCTACACACACACACACCCCTCACATTGGGAAACCGGTCCCATTACCCCCAGTCGGACCCGCTACTCTAAACGGGCAAGGAGCCACCAAGCAGGTTCCGGACCAGGTGGGTATCCCCCTTGTTGTTGACCCGATTTCGGGGCCCTCAACATGTGGTTGAAAAAGTTCTAAGATCTTTTTCCCCTAGGTTTGAATCTAAAGTTTCTGTAATAGAAGAAAAGGAGAATCTACAAAGCCTTAAAATGTCACAACTGCACGGTATTCTAACTGCTTATGAAATGAGGAAAGAAGGACCATCAGACAGGAGAGAAGCTGCCTTCAAGGCTTCAGGAAAAGGTAAGTACTATGAGTCAGGACACGTGTCAGAAGAAGAGGAAGAATCAAATTTTGTCAGAAATCTTCAACGGGGTATTGGACGGTTCCGAGGTAAGTTACCTTTCAAATGCTTTGCTTCTGGAAGAGTCGGTGACTATGCTGCCAAAAGTCCTCACAAGGATAAGATTGAAAAAGGGAAGGAACCTATTAGATGGGACAAGAAATAGAATGCAAATAAGAAAAGCTATTACACTCATGAAGATAGTGATGGACTTTCAAATAGTGACGAAGATGAACGAGGTAATAAATATAAAATTTTAATGGCTTTTGAAGATGATGACTACATGGATGCTATAGATGTAGAAGGTTTTTCTGAAGAGATGACTAATCTCAAAATCTGCTTAGAAGAGAAATGTGCAATTATTGATTCTCTACAATATCAACTAGATGAAAGGAGAAAACATCTTGAAAAATTGGAATGTGAAATTGTTTGTCTTATAAAGGAGATTGAGAAAACAAAAGCTATTAATCTCAAATTTCTTAAAGGATCTGAAACTCTGGATGAGATTATCAATGTGCAGCGTTCTCCACTAATCAAGACAGGTCTAGGATATAATGGAGAAACATCTCAAGATTCTACCTCCAAAAGTTATCTTGATGTAGCAAAGAAGAGTGAGCAAAGGCCTAATAGAAATCATCAGGTAAATCAGGGACAGTTTACCTCAAGAACGAATAAAGACTATCAAGAAAATCGGGGACAAGATACCTTAAGGACAAACAGAAGCTACAATCAGCCACAGGTAAAATCTTCCCTATTTGCCTCAAGAATGGATGTCATTAGAAACTACAATCGATTGGATGATAGATTTGATAATCGCAGGAGTTTCTTCAATGGCCAATGATTCTCTTGCCATAATTTTGGTCACAAAGCAGCTCAATGTGTTGCCTATAAGACAATCATGACTAGAGAAGCTCAAAAACAAAGGAATAAGATTGGAATCATGAAAAGGACTTATAACAACTTTTCGGCCCTTGAAAATGAAGTTGAATGTTCTATTTGTAATAACTTTGGTCGTGAAGATTCTGAATGCAGGAGCAGGTTTTGGAAGACAACTCAAAAGGAACATACCTCAAGTGCCAAAACATGGAGAATGAAGGAACCACAACTAGAAAGATGTGGGATAGCCTTCTATGCAGAAGGATAGGAAAATATATGGTATATTGACAGCGAATGTTTGAAGCATATAACAGGGGATAAAGAAAAACTTGAATCGTATACTGCAATAGAAAAGGAAAAGAAGGTGTCTTTTGGAAATGATACCACTGCAGCCATAAAAGGAAAAGGCACTGCTCAGTTGAAAGAACAAGTCAAAGCTGGAAATGTTTTGTATGTTGATTGCTTGAAGCATAATCTACTAAGTGTTAGTCAGATGTGCGATCAAGGAACTGAGGTAATATTTTGATCAAATGAATGTAGTGTTCATGACCTTGATACAGGAGAAACAATGATCAAAGGCAGAAGAACTCCAAATAATCTATACATATTTGAAGAAGGACAACAACAATGCTATTTAAGCAAGGATGATGACCACTGGTTATGGTACCGGAGGTTGGGGCATCTAAGCTTTTCACAAATAAGGAAAGCATGCAAATACCAGGCAGTTCGTGGTCTTCCAGATATCAAAATTCCAGACAACACCATATGCAAATCATGTCAGTTTGGTAAGCAAACCATAACTAACTTTCCTAAGATGGAAGGATCAGCTAGCAGGCCTCTTGAGCTAGTCCATACAAATGTATGTGGTCCATTTAGGACAAGGTCACCTCGAGGAGAAGAATACCTTATACTATTCATTGACGACTTCTCGAGGTTTGTTTGGTTAGGACTTATGAAGCACAAAGACGAAGCATTCGAAAAATTCAAATCCTTCAATGCCTTGGTTGAAAATGAATCAGATTACAAAATTAAGTGCCTCAGGTCCGACAGAGGTGGGGAATTTACCTCAAACGAATTTTTTGATTTCTGTGAAGAACATGGAATAAGAAGGGAACTCTCTACAGCTAAGACTCCTCAACAAAATGGAGCGGCGGAAATGATGAACAGAACAGTCCAACAAATGGCTCGTGCTATGCTTGATGAGTCTGGAACTCCCGCAACCTTCTGGGGTGAAGCTGCATATGTAGCGGCTGTTATTCTCAACAAAACAAATGTTCGAGTGAACAACACTTAAACGCCTCATGAGCTCTGGTATGGTGAGACTCCTACAGTAAAGCATTTCAAAATTTTTGGGAGAAAATGCTATATTAAGAATACTGATGAGCAGCTTGGAAAACTTGAACCTAGAGCAGATGAAGGCATTCTCCTTGGTTATTCTCCCTACAGCAAAGCATATAAGTGTTACAATAAAAGGCTTGGAAGAATTGTTGACAGCCTTGATGTAGTGGTTGATGAAAAAGGATACATCCCTAGGGAAGTGAATCATGAAAATATCAATGAGGATGAAGACTACTCTCTAAATCAAACAAATGATGAAGAAGAACCCCAAGAGGCACCAGAGGAACAGATAAGGATAGAAGAAAAGACTCCATCGAGGTACGTTAAGAAGAATCATCCAGAATCTCAAATTTTGGGGTAGAAAGAAGCAAGTATACAAACAAGAAGAACAATAGCAGAAGCTTCAAGCTACTTGGCATTGCTCTCTTCCACTGAACCATAAAATGTAAAAGAAGCATGCAAAAATGAGTGTTGGGTTAAGGCAATGGATGAAGAGATTGAGTAGATTAAAAAGAATAACACTTGGGAGTTGGTTCCTAGACCAAAAGATAAAAATGTCATAGGAACAAAATGGATCTTCAAAAATAAGTTGAATGAAAATGGGGAAGTGATAAGAAACAAGGCGAGACTTGTTTGTAAAGGGTATGCACAACAGGAAGGAATAGACTTTGAAGAAACTTTTTCTCTCGTTGCTAGACTTGAGGCCATCAGAATGTTCCTTGCTCTCTCTAGCTTCCAGAAGTTCAAAGTATTTCAAATGGACGTAAAATCAGCCTTTTTGAATGGAGACTTAGAAGAAGAAGTGTACATAGAGCAACCAGATGGCTTTATCCATGGGAGTGATCCAAATCTTGTATGCAGACTTAAAAAGGCTCTCTATGGGCTTAAACAAGCTCCAAGGGCTTGGTACTATCGTTTGGATAAATATCTTCATCAACAAGGTTTTTCAAAAGGATCAACAGATAGCAATCTCTATATAAAAATTGAAAATGAAAAATTGCTAATACTTGTTGTGTATGTAGATGATATTATCTTTGGAAGTAATGAAGAAGATATGAGTCAAAGATTTGCCTTGGTGATGCAGAAAGAAATCAAAATTTCTTGGAGAACTAACATACTTTCTTGGATTGCAAATCCAACAAAATGAAGGCAGTATCTTCTTGTCTCAAACCAAGTACCTCAAGCAGATTCTGAAGAAGTATGGCATGGAAGATTCAAAACCAGTATGTACCCCCATGGTTACAGGATGCAGCCTCAGTGCAAATGATGAATTGGCAGCAGTGCATCAAATAACCTATAGATCTATGATTGGAAGTCTTCTTTATTTGACAGGTACCCGACGAGACATCATGCATGCAGTGGGAATAGTTGGAAGATTTCAGACAAATCCAAAGGAAACTCATCTTTAGGGAGTCAAAAGAATCTCCAAGTACCTTCAAGGAACTCAAAACTATGGCTTATGGTACCCTAGAGATACAGATCTCACACTTCATGCTTACACAGATGGAGATTGGGCCGGAAGCATGGATGATAGGAAGAGCACAAGTGGTGGTGCATTCTTTATGGGTTCCAGATTAGTATCTTGGTTCAGCAAGAAATAGAGTTCGATTGCTTTATCTATAGCTAAAGCGGAATATGTGGCTGCTGCATCTTGTTGCACTCAACTTATTTGGATGATGCAAACCTTGCAGGATTTTTAAATCACATGTACTCCACCTGTCTCTATATTATGTGATAATACAAGTGCAATAAGCATTTCAAAGAATCCTATCATGCATTCAAAGACCAAGCACATACCTATCAAATATCACTTTCTTCAGGAACAAGTGCTTGAACAAAAAGTCAAGTTGGAGTATGTTCCTTCTAAGGAACAAATTGCTGATATCCTTACCAAACCACTGCCCAGGGAAACTTTTGAATATCTCAGACAGAAGCTGGGAGTAGTTGATGATTCATCCTGCTGTTGAAGCTTGTCTGTATCAAAGAAAAGTTGGTGTACGCGAGTTGGATGAGGGGAATCCGCGTACATACGCCGATTTATGCAGGTACAGTCGCGTATATGGAGTTATGAAGAAAATCAGCAAGGACAGACTCTGGTTTAAGAGAGTCTGATATGGGTCTGTCAGAGACCATCAGGTATGGGTTCAGGGGGAGAAAATAATCTTCTAATAATGCATTGTTGGCATTACCTTATAAGCTCTTGGTTCTAGTACTTGAGCTATTTTTGGTTCAGGTGGATCAACTGCAGAAAGGAGAACAAAAGGAGAACATGGTTGATGATATATACAGTGATTGTCAGAAGCTGCTGATAGTAGTTATTGGTCATTTGCATAAGTCTTGATATTTCATCTCTATGTGATGTATATTATTTTATCAAGGTCATGTAACGGCCTATTTTCGTTTCCCCACTATGCCTGGGATGATTGGTGTGATTGGTTGTCACATGTAAATTTCTGATGTATCCCCACTTGGCTGGGTGGATGATCCCCACTTGGTTGCGTGATGGTTGTATGTATTGAGTCTTTTGGTGATAGGAAGGTCTTTTATGATGTATATGGTTCTTCTTCAAGAACACCTTTTTGCAGATCTTGCCTACAGTCAGGGGGAGCATGTTCATCACAGCAAAGCAGAAATATCAGCATGTACTCAAGGGGAGCACAGCCCTTTTCCCTTGATGACAAAGGGGGAGAATGAATTTGAGGATCGTGGGGTTGCCATCAAGTCCAAAGGGGGAGATTGTTGGCATTTTGGCATAGGTGTGGCGCTATGGTACAGGTGTTGTCCTTGATGGCAACTCACTTTGGTGACAGATCTCAGTTCAAGTGCTCAGAATGAAGAAAATCTTGTATACGTAGGTACACCTTGCCGAAGATGCATATACACGTGGGTTATTCGTTTGGAAGTCGCATATGCATATACACGCACTTTTATGCACATAAAAGCGTGTACATGGTGGAAAACTTATTTCTGGTCCGTGGTTGTTAGTCCTTGGAACTTGAACCTATGGTTGTGGACCATGGTATCTCGTCAGAAGAGTTGAACCCAAGTTTTGGGCCCTTGGTATTGGTTATTATGGTTTTGGACCGTGGGATTGTGGAAGGGCTAAAACTATAGAAGAGGAAGGAGATCATGTGGCAAGGAATCATCTGAATTATTATTGAATATTTGATAATGTACGAGATCTGAAATATTGGTGATTAGCATTGTGGAGCAGATCTGGATCTGAATGAAGGAGGAAGCTTAGCGAAAAGAAGGATAAGTCCTATTGGTGGGTCATAATCTCTTGGTTTGACTGATAATATCTTTGCATGATTTCGATCTATTATATCTGGCACAGGCGTGATCTATAAATCTGATAATCTGGGTTAATCAGTGCATAAATACTTGAAAGAGCGAATTATGTTTGTAGATCTGTACGTAGGTTCAGTTCAACAAAGGCGCGTATGTACGCAAGTTCAGTGAAGGAAAACAGCGTATACGCAGGTTGTTCCATACACAGAAGCGTATGCACGCAGGTTTCAGGCCATTCAAGTAGCGTATACATTTTGAGTTGTGTTTTTGTTGTTTCTATTTATTGCTGCAGTGTTCTCGGTTCAGTTTTGGTCTGTGGTACTACTACTGTGATCTGGTTTCAATCGTCAGAGAGGTGTTTATGTTTATTTAGTTTTTTGTGAAAAGGTGATTGGTTGGTGCAGAAATTCTTGATGGTTGATTAATGTTTATAAAATGTGGTCCTTGAAAGAAAAAGAAGGTTGTAGCCTTCTGTAGGCCAGCACCTACGTACTAGTATCTTGGCTAGTGCAAGAGCTAAGCGGGTTGTAGCTCCCTTCCAGGAAAAGCTGAAAACGAGAGAGAGTTGTAGCTCTCTGCAAGTTGCATCCTGCGTACTGGTAAAAGGACTGTACCAATACATTTGTAAAAAGAAGTTTCTAATTAAAGAAAAGATAGAGACGAATTGCAGCAGGTGGTTTTCACCCACATTGGGTTTCCACCTTACATCTTGTGTTCTTGTGTGTGATTGTCTTTCTGCTCTGCTTTACTGTTTCTGGTTACTGGTTATTTTCTTTTGAATCATAGATTAACTATCAACATTAGAAAGATAAAGTAAATTAAAAGTTTTCATTGTATACGCGGGTTTTCTTCTGCAATATTGCGTATATACGCGGGTTTAATTAACTGAAGTAGCGTATAACTGTTGATTTGAAAAAGGAATATTTGACTTAATAATATTGATTCACCCCCCCTGTCAGCATTATTTCCAACAATAAGTTATGTTTAATTTATGGTTTTTTGCCCTAGAAGGCAACCCCTCACTATATATGAGGGAATTGCATTTCGTCTATGCATATCTATATTCTGAGTGAGGAAGAGAGAGGAGATTGAGAGCAAAGACGGTGTTACAGTGGATCTGCTATAGGTTGTGTCTCTTCAGTTTGCTGGATAATATAAAAGGAAGGACATGTTGTTTCTCCATGGATGTAGCCCAAACTTGGTGAACCACGTATATTTGTGTCTATCTTCCTTTATGTGTTTTCTGTGTTTATATTTCTGCAATATTTTATGTGTTCCATTGCTCCATAATATATAATTTTCTAACCACTAGTATCAGAGCTGAAGGTCTGTTTCACTGATACACTCGCAGGAGAGAAGGGTTCCTGGTTCGAGTGGGAGCAATGGCAGAAGATGGTAGGTTTAGGGTCAAAAACTTCAACGGCCAAAACTACCAGCTATGGAAGATGCAGATGGAAGATTATCTGTATCAGAGCGATCTGTACCTACCATTGAGAAGAAAGACGAAGAAGCTGACGAGTATGACAGACACAGAATTGGATATTCTGGAAAGAAAGGCACTAGGAATAGTATGGATGTTCCTAGCAGTGTCGGTAGTGTTTAATATTTCAAAGGAAACGACAACACAGGGTTTAATGTCAGCATTGGCCAAACTGTATGAAAGACCCTCGGACTCAAATAAGGTATTTCTTATAAGACATTTATTTAATATGAATATGTGAGAAGGTGGATCTGTTGCAGATCATTTAAATGATTTTAATATAGTTACAAGTCAGTTAAGTTATGTAGAGGTAAATTTTGATGATGAAGTTAGGGCTCTATTATTTCTGTGCTCATTGCGAGAAATTTAGAATGGTTTAGTTATGGCCATTAGTAACTCTATCTTTGGATCTAGTACTTTAAAGTTTGATGATGTTGTTGGTGCAATCCTTAGGGAGGAAATGCGATGGAAAAGCTCTGGTGAGACATCAGGTAATGCTTTGACTGCAGAGACTAGGGGAAGAAAAATTGAAAGAGGAAAGAGCCTAGGATATTGCAGTAAGTCAAGAAAAGGCAGATCCAATTCCAGATTGGAGATAGTGTTCTGGAAATGTGGGAAGAAAGGATAGCTGAAGAAAGACTGCAAGTCTTGGAAGGGAAAAGAAGGAGATGAATAGCAAGAAACTAATCATGAAGCGAATGTAACAGGTGATGTGTTGCAAGATGCTTTGATTCTTTCATTAGAAAATATTATTGATGCCTGGGTGATAGATTCATGGGCCTCATTCCATGCCACACCTGATAAGAAACATTTTCATGATTATGTTCAAGGAGACATTGGACAATTTGGTTGTGTGATGATAAACCCTACAAAATAGTTGGAATGGGTACAGTTTTCATAAAACAACAAAATGGAAATCAGTGGCTATTAAAGAAGGTAAGGAATGTTCCAGATCTGAAGAAAAATATGATTTCAATAGGGCAGTTGGGAGGTGAAGGTTGCGTAACTACTTTCACAAATAAAACCTGGAAGGTCAATAACAGATTCTTGGTAATAGCAAAAGGAGAAAAGGTTCGTACATTCTATTTATGCAATGGTATTTCTAATTCTATTAATGATTTCACCTCTACAGGAGACGATACGACATTGTGGCATCATAGGCTCAGGCACATGAGTGAGAAGGGGATGCAGATTCTTCACTCAAGAAATTTTTTACCAGGTTTGAAGCATGTTGATTTAAAATTCTATGAGAATTGTGTTTATGGAAAAGAAAAGAGACTTAGATTCCTTAGAGTTGGGAAAGAAAGAAAGAGCGAAAAATTAGAGCTTGTGCATACATATGTATGGGGACCTACTCAGGTATCATCTGTTGGTGGCTCTCATTATTATGTTACTTTTATTGATGATGCAACTAGAAAAACCTGGATTTATTGTATTCAAAATAAATCTGATGTATTTTATACTTTCAAGAAATGGAAAGCTTTTGTTGAAAATGAGACAGGGAAAAGGTTGAAGTGTCTCAGATCAGATAATGGAGGTGAATATTGCAGCAAAGAGTTTGATAGGTACTGTTCAAACAATGGAAATCGCAGAGAGAAGACAGTTCTAGGAACAGTACAAGAAAATGGTGTCTCAGAAAGGATCAACAAGACAATCATGGAGTGTGCAAGGTGCATGAGATTACATGCAGGATTTCCTTTACAAATTTGGGCAGATGTTGTAGATACTGTTGTTTACCTAATAAACAGAGGGATTTCAAGTTCCTTGGATGGTGGTATTCCAGAGGAGGCATGGACATGTAAAAAGGTAAATTACTCATTTTTAAAGACTTTTGGTTGTAAAGCCTTTGTCCACATTAATAGAGAAAATAGAACAAAGCTTGAGGCAAAATCAAAGAAATGTACCTTTATTGGATATGGTGTTAATGATTTTGGTTATCGCTTATATGATTATGAAAATCACAAAATCATTAGGAGTAGAGATGTAATATTCAATGAAAAGGTCTTGTAGAAGAATCACTTGCAGCAAAAGAAACAAGAAAAATGAAACAGATAATACTCAGTGCTTGACGATATCACAGGAAAAGTGATGGTGCCTAAAAATTATAATGGTCAACAGCCAGAACAACAACCACAACAACAAAAACCACTTAAAACACCTGAAAGTGGTGTTAGAAGATCTACCAAGATAAGTAGACCCCTGAATGATACTCTCCTTCATTATATTATGTATTGTTGACTGATTTTGGTGAGCCAAAATGGCATGAAGAAGCAATGCAAGTAGAAACCTGGAAGAAGTGGGAGCATGCCATGAAAGAAGAGATGGACTCCTTAGCACATAAATAGACTTGGAACTTAGTCAGGTTGCCTACAGGTAAAACAACATTCTAGAATAAATGGGTTTATAGGTTGAAGAAAGAAGATGGAGGAACATAAAGGTACAAAGCTAGACTTGTGGTGAAGGGGTTTGCACAGAAGAAAGGTATTGATTTTGCTGAAATATTTTCTCCTGTTGTTAAAATAATTTCAATCAGAACTATTTTAAGTCTAGTAGTAGTTGAAGATTTGTATCATGAGCAGTTAGATGCAAAGAGAGCCTTTCTCCATGGGGATTTGGAGGAAGAGATATATATGCAGCAGCCACAAGCATATAAGGTAAAAGGGAAGGAGAAACTAGTGTGCAGGTTGAAGAAGAGCTTGTATGCCTTAAAATAGGCTCCAAGGCAGTGTTATCTAAAATTTGACAGGTTTATGTCTAAACAAGGTTATACTAGATGTCACTCTGATCATTGTGTTTATTGTCTAGTCAATTTAATGTCTTAAATTGCTCTACATAAATTATCAATCCGGGTATCGTAAGCTGATGAAGTGTGGTGCACTATATGTGCTTAGTTAACCTTTCTCTTACTTCGTTGTTTTATAGTTTATGTTGTTTTTGGGGTTTTGTTCTAACATGCAATAATCAAATAATGAGAAAATGACTATGAGACCAAGTATCCTTGCTGCAGCAAAAGGACAAGATGATTCTATCACGTCATTAGTTCATTAGAAGGTTATGTGCATCACTAACCTACAATCAACTTGAAAGCATGCAGTAATTCAAACTGTACATTAAACTTGCAAAGAAAGAGCTTGAAAGAAATAACTTGAAATGAAACTGAAAGCAAAGCATAAAAACCACTTTCTAATAGCACTAGTCACTACTCATGCTGCTGCAAAAAAATGTAAGAAAAACCACTTTAAATACCAATTATAATGATCATCTCTTCCTAACTCTCTGCTTCCAACATATAGTACTATGTGAAACACGATTAAGAAGTAGTCAGAAATAAGTCTAAAAAGTAATCAAGATCTAAGATGACAAATTATAACACCACTTTGTCTTTCTCCAACATTCTGCTTCCAACATACATTGTAATGTGTAACAAGTGAAGAAAGAGTTAGTGATATAAGTCAAAAACTACTCAAAGCAAGTTGTGATTTATTAGTATTTTGATCTCTTAAAGATGAACAACTTATGATAAGGATACCATCAATATGCTAGCATACAACTTGAGAAACTAAACTTAGAAATCAAGCTAGAAAAATAAAATAAAGGCAGCAACTTATGAATATGACAACTGAAAATACCATTGGAGATAAAGTAAATACAACAAAGACATCTGTACAAGGCAGGGGCCCCCTACTACCTATGAAATGAAAGCAAAATTAAACACACTTGTGTTATAGACATTTTTGTGCCTCGCAGCATGGAGCATGAAATGTCAATAATTACAGGGATCCACAGTCCCTAAACATGTTGTTCTTACCCCTAGAAGAACAAGGTCAGCAAACCACAGCACTTCCCATCAGTTCTCCACCTGAAAACACTCAAAAACAGGCTATTTTTGGATCATGTCAGCTGCTCCACTGAGCAACTGCGCTGAATGTCAACTGCTCCTCCTTGTACCTGCGCTGAAAGTCAACTCCAATGAAGGCTACCTGCGCTGGGTGAGATTGGCAAAGTGGCACAGTCATTCTGCAAGGTGTCAACTGCCCAGGAAGCTTCCAAACTGACACTTGGTTCATGGAATTCGCCCTATGATGAGTAAGAGGGTCTTGATCTCCAAGTGGAAGCAAGATTCTCCAAGTGGACTCAAGAACTGAAGATTAACTAAAGTGGGAGAGGACACTAGTCAGCTTTATGCCAGCCTCAAGCTGACTCATCCTTTCTCCAAATCTCCTATATATAGAGCTCTTCTATGAGGTCTAAGGAGGCTGGAATTTTGTGCAAAGCAAGGAAGTGCTGTTGGTTTACAGTTAGAGCTATTGGGTGATTGCTTTTATAGAGGTGAAGAGGAGATTTCTTGCTGCTGGGGAGGTGCTGCTGGATTGGAGCCATTGATGGTTGTAACCTTCTCAGAACCTTTTACTTCTATCAATAAAGCTTTGAATGTTCCCCTATATACTTGTATTGCATTGTTATATTGTATTTACTTGTATATCTGATTCACTCTAATCCATGCATCAGTTATGAGTACATGTTTCTTGTAGTTTCCCTCTCTTGTTTGTGCAGGATCTTTGTGTAGCTGGGCCGGCAAGGGAACAAGGAGCTGGGAGCAAGGGACGAAGAGAGAAGACAAGATCGACAAAAGCGAAGGATATCGGTTGGTCAATCTTTTCTTCCTTCTCTGTACTTTCATAAAGGAAAATATCAAAGCTTTACTTTCAGTTGTTGCTAAGGAACTATCGCCCTTAGAGTAGGGATAGGGTCATTCCGAGTCGGATACTTTTCCCCACAACAACTTGCATAAATTAAAATTGCATGAATGAAAATCTAATCTACCTTACATTCTACGAAGCAATATTTACAAAATGAAATCTACTCTACTTACATCCTAATATGCTCCATGACATCTACTTCACATCTCCTTCCATGTTGAGAACATCAAAGCTTTATTCAATTTCTTCAAAAGTGCAAAGTACAACAAAGCTCTCCAAAGCTTTCAAAAGCCATGGGACTAACAAGCTAAAAGGACTAAGAAAAGACTAAAGGAAAGACTAGAAAATGAAGGAGAGAGATCTCCTATTTATACAAAAAGATGAGAGCCATCTCATTAATGATAGTCCATGAATCTCTCCCTCTACCTCCAGAGTCCTAATCAAAATAGGAACTGATAAGACACATGTCTTTTTAGAGTTACAATACAATTAGGAGATGTGACACATATCCTCATGATCCCATGATTCTTTCCAACCAAATTCGAATTTGGCCTTAGAGTGCCACATAAGGGTCTTCTCGAAGCCTCCTTTCAACCTACACATGTCAACAATCTCAACCCATTTGTTAGGTATAAGCATATGCACATTATTTTCTAATGTTTAACCACAAATTCACTTAAAAGGCTTAGAAATAATAAATATTGGAAAAACATAAAGGTGGCCCAATGATAATGAAAGTGGGATGAATGTGGTGACATAGTAGTGAAATGGAGGTGATATAATGGACATAATAGTGAAATTATAATGCAAATGAATGACATTTTCAAGACTCAACATACCCCCCAACTGAAGCTATTGCATGTCCTCAGGCAATATATATTACATTAACTCTTTTGATCCTTGAGCTTTGGCTTAACTTTGCATGATATCATTTGATAACTTCATATTTCTGCAAAGTGTTTCACTTGAATTGCAACATGGTTGGTTCTTGTGTTACAACCATTTTTTTTTTTGTCTTGTATTTTGATCTTTGAACTTTGCATAATGATATTTGGATTATTGTTGCAAAGTATATCTTTATTGGATTGCATGATGGTTGGTTCTTGTGTGACAACCATGATTTTGTTTGTATCCAATTTATCGTTTAAACACTTTTTCAAAAGCCATTGTATGCTCATAATAACAATGTAATAATTAATATATGTTGGAAGTATGTGAGCTCTTGAATATGATATGGACATGGAAAGATATGAATATGAATGTATTCCCCCCCCCCCCCCCAACTGATGGTATTGGCTATTTTATGAAATGAGGAAGAGAAATTTTTTTCCAACAATTATCATTCTAGCTTTTTATGGAATTATATGGTTAAAAGTTAGAAAATTCTGTACCTTCACTTACCCTTTGGAATGGATGAGTTGTATGTGTGGTGGCTGAAAACTTCTGATCATTTTCTTCTTCAAGTGGCTGATCAAGAGGAGTCATGGATAGAGAGATAAGATGACTTTTTATTGCTTCTACTAAAACTTGTTGAATTTGCTCCCAAAATGCTGAAAATAATAGTCTTCATGTCTTCAAAACTCATTGGCACAATTCCTACTATGTGAAAAGATGTTCTGATGTCGAACATAGTAGGAAATTGTTGGCTTAGTGGCCATTAATGGATGCCACTAGTCAACACGAAAACTCTCACCATTGATGACAATGAGAGTCAAGATGCCCAAACACATCTTGCTAGGTACGAATGAATTTGCTGATGTCGAGTCACCTAGAAGATCTAACGAACAAGGGACATTAATGTATTCCCATTGTTTGTCAGCATGAGGACTTGCCATTAAGGCATGCAAGCCTCAAGGTGTTTTTACAAAGAACTTAGACTCAAAGGACTATGGACTCAATAATTTGCATTGAAGCAGGGCTTATTTGCAGAATGAAAATGAAAAGGAATGGAAAATGGCAATGGCAATAAGCATGTGAATGAGCCTCTTACTTTTATTTGTGGGTTATGAATGGACAAAAGAGATGGAAAGTGTATGTGAATGTAAGTGAAAAGTATGGAAGAAAATGGGATGAATGGTTTATTATGAGGTATGGATGTGATGGATGGATGTGATGGAGATAATAGTATCTGAAAGTTTTTCAAGTGTTTGGATCTGATTTTACATCAACATATTTCCTCTTTTTTGCTGATCATCCTCTTATGAAACAAATTGGTCTCTTAGAGAGACACCATTCTCTTGTAGTCATTTGTCCTTCCTCCTGGAACCTACAAAAAAACTAATACTTCTTCTGCAATGGAATGTAAGATTATCAAAGGAGAGAGGTGATCAATCTCTCTAATTATGATATTTACACACAAAACTAAGAATTTGTATTAATGAAACAAGTTCTCAAAGGAAAAAGCAAAAGAATTTATACCTGCTTTGGAATTAGTGCCTTAAGTTGATGTTGCTTATTTTCAGCAATTTATTTCATTATTTGCCATTTCAAACTCTAATGATATATTTCTCATTGTATAGATCTTGTTGAGATCTTTCCAATGGTACTTAAGTCATCAAAATCTGATTTTGTATGAGAAAGATAGGCTGATTTGAACAATGAGGTTTTTCTGGCTGCAGAATTGAAGAACAGCTCTGTAGATAAAAATCTTGAATAAAAAGTTAGCCATTCATCTTTCATTATCAGTCCAAAATTAATCAATACCTTCAGAAAAGTGAGAAAATAACTTGTTTAATTCATTGATTCAAAATTATTATTTTTTCTTGACATGCAGCGACTCAGTGTAGCGACTCAGTGTGGCAACTTTGTGATAACACGCAATTTGACTTCCCTTTGACCGGGGTCTTTTTCATCAAATTTGACTGAATGAATAGGACACCATCCATGTACTGACATTTCCCTAGCTACCCATGTGACTTGTTTTGCTTGATGACACCTGCAACCTAGAGTTTAACAAAACAGCTACGGAATCCGAGATTGGCTGCGGAAAGTGGCTAAAACAGTTTATCATCAAAAAAAAAATTTCATTGTCTGCAAGTAGGAACTCTGCCAAAAGAAAGTTAAGGTGTAAACAAACTGATCTTCCATATAGCCTTTCCCATGGAAATAGCAAAGGAACCACCCTTTTTTTTTATTGCAGAAGTGGTGAACTTGAAAGATGTTGTGCTTGGCTCAAAGTCCATACACGTGAAGATTGTAAAATGTAATGTTTCTTCTGCTTCAAAACTCATTGTAGTAAAAGCAAGAACACAATTGCAAATGATGGGAATTTACACAATTATGTATTGCTGGAGACTACAGAACTAAAGATGGTATGTCCAAGTGATATTTATATGGAAAAACAAGATAATGGGAGAAGCCATGTCCTCCGATATCTGTTTTAGAAATACTACTTTCTTCAGTCATACAAACATGTTGCAATCATGTATTCCCTTCCGGTAAAATTTTGATACAAGGAAAACATCTTATTTTTATTCTCATTTAATCATCTGTAAGACTATAGACAACTGAAGTTCTGCAAGGTGCATACAAAAGAAAGGAGTGGGGTCGGTCATCATACCATCCCTCAGTAGTGTGAAACCTTGCATTGTGATCTATTCTGGTGAAACCGCCAAATTTTCTTTCATCCGAATCCAGTACCACCTTGTACTTTCCAGGCTTCAGACAACCAGCTCTGTAATGTGTAAAACTTTTATGCCAGTGGAAGTTGAAAATGAATAACAGGTTTGCCCTCTCAAACACAATTACCTTATCACTCTCATCTTTCCGTGAAAACAGAGGACAGAGTAGCCGTGATGCAGTGAACTCTAAGGTGCAGAACTTGTGATCGAGGCTTTGAACGGAGAGGTGAGGAAAACAAAACAGAGTGGTGTATGGAAACGAGAATAAAAACAGTGGAGTGAGGAAGTAACGGCTTATGCGGTGGAGAAGAGCCGTAAAGGAACTGGTCACTTGGTTCACGCCGGAGCGCCGTCTGGGATTGAAATTGCTGGCTTTAATGAATTGCAACGGGTGGCATATGAACAGAGGACGTGGTGGCAAAGAGTCTAGCACATAATTGATTCCTAATTAGATTTCTCTTCTTCAGGCACACGGAATTAAATCAACATTCAAACAACCAGTTAATTAACTCAATTTCTTCACGCGGAGGCAAAACAGAGGCTCCAAAGAACTGAAGATTTCTCCCATACCGCCACGAATTTCTTCAAACCGTTTCTGGGTTATCTAATTAACCCACCTAAAAAAAAAACCCATGTTTTAGTTTTTTGAAATGCGTCTCCATTTGGGCAAATCCAACGTTTGAAATTTGACATTTTTTCTGTGTTTACGTTTTTCTGAGTTTTATTGTTCTCACTGTTCTGAATTTGCATTCGGCCTTAAGATAAATCTCAGAGGGGGAAAAATTGTTTTCAGATGCAACAAATGGATTAGCCAGGGAAGGACATGCTAAAAAATTTCTTCACTAGATTCATCGTCACTTCCAAAGAGAGCGGGACCACGTAAACTGCTTCTTCTGCGATCCGTTTCAATCCAAATTCTGATGGATAAACTGCTACTGTCAAGATCTGACCACCTTTAGGAAGAAATCAATTCATACATATTAGCAAATCAACAACGTTAATTTTGTTCCAGTCCATGTTGACAACTGCTAGTCTTCAAGTCTCATGATCCAGAGTTGGTACTTCTTCCTGCTTTGAAAATTCAAACTCTATCTGATCATCATAGTCATCATCGTTATCAGATGATGAAGATGTTTCATCTTCTTCACTCTCACTCTTAGAGACGTCAAAATAGTCATCTGAAAAAGACTCAGATTCACTTTTCTCTTGATCCTAAAATGGAATCCTGATTTGATTTCTATTTCTTTCGATCATCACTATCCTCCTTTCTTCGTGGTACCTCATTAACATTCTCTCCACAGTACTTGGGCTTGCTCCCTTCTCTCTTTTTCTTTGAAAGCCATATCAGCAAGAGTCCAACCAAATCCTAAAAACACAGAGTTTTTATTTTAACACAGCAGTCCATGCATTTTGACCTATTTTTTTTTTTTTAAATGTTCTTCCAGGTTTGTTTCAGGCCAAAGCTTGAACAAGGAGGCAGATTTTTATTGAAGCCACAGTGAAAATTAGGAATAGCCATAGATTACTTTTCTCTTTTTTTCTCTGAAATTGTAAAATTTTATAAAAAGGATTAATGATTTTCAATTTCAGGCAGCAAATACTTCAAGAAAAACATGCTAAAAACAAGACTTTGACTGAGGTCCTAGGCTGATTTTCATCGATCTGAGCTGGGTGACTAGGATAGGATCCATGTCGGGACGATTCTGGAGATGCCCATGTGGTCGGTTTTTTCATTAGATGCCTGTAACCTGCTAAACCTTGAAACAGCTGCGGAATTGTCAGCTAGCTGCGGAATCAGGCAGTTTCCGCAGCTAAGTTGCAAAACCTTATTTGAACAGGATACAGTGTTTTGAAGACCAATACAAAGCAAAACCAGACAATTTTGGACAATTTGAACCTATCAAAGCAGTTGAGTTTTATTTTATTTTTTTATCATTTTTTTTTTCTTTTTTTTTTTGAATCAATTGAAATGTTGAAGTTATTTTGTCTCCTATTTTTTTTTTTAACAATTCTTTTTCTGATCCTCCAGATCACACAAAGTGCAAGAGGAGAGCATACTCAAGAATTATTATTTTTCTTTTTTACTTAACAATCCTTTTTCTGATCCTCTAGATCACACAAAGTGCAAGAGGAGAGCATACTCAAGAATTATTAACCATTTTTTTTCAGATGTAAGAAATAAGGTTTCCTAATTACACATCCCCGGCAACGGCGCCAAAATGTCTAGTCAATTTAATGTCTTAAATTGCTCTACATAAATTATCAATCCGGGTATCGTAAGCCGATGAAGGGTGGTGCACTATATGTGCTTAGTTAACCTTTCTCTTACTTCGTTGTTTTATAGTTTATGTTGTTTTTGGGGTTTTGTTCTAACATGCAATAATCAAATAATGAGAAAATGACTATGAGACCAAGTATCCTTGCTGCAGCAAAAGGACAAGATGATTCTATCACGTCATCAGTTCATTAGAAGGCTATGTGCATCACTAATCTACAATCAACTTGAAAGCATGCAGTAATTCAAACTGTACATTAAACTTTCAAAGAAAGAGCTTGAAAGAAATAACTTGAAATGAAACTGAAAGCAAAGCATAAAAACCACTTTCTAATGGCACTAGTCACTACTCATGCTGCTGCAAAAAAAAGTAAGAAAAACCACTTTAAAGACTAATTATAATGATCATCTCTTCCTAACTCTCTGCTTCCAACATATAGTACTATGTGAAACACGATTAAGAAGTAGTTAGAAATAAGTCTAAAAATTAATCAAGCTCTAAGATGACAAATTATAACACCACTTTGCCTTTCTCCAACATTTTGCTTCCAACATACATTGTAATGTGTAACAAGTGAAGAAAGAGTTAGTGATATAAGTCAAAAACTACTCAAATCAAGCTATGATTTATTAGTATTCTGATCTCTTAAAGATGAACAACTTATGATAAGGAGACCATCAATATGTTAGCATACAACTTGAGAAACTAAACTTAGAAATCAAGCTAGAAAAATAAAATAAAGGCAACAACTTATGAATATGACAACCGAAAATACCATTAGAGATAAAGCAAATACAACAAAGACATCTGTACAAGGCAGGGGCCCCCTACTACCTATGAAATCAAAGCAAAATTAAACACACTTGCATAAATTAAAATTGCATGAATGAAAATCTAATCTACCTTACATTCTACAAAGCAATATTTACAAAATGAAATCTGCTCTACTTACATCCTAATATGCTCGATGACATCTACTTCACATCTCCTTCCATGTTGAGAACATCAAAGCTTTATTCAATTTCTTCAAAAGTGCAAAGTACAACAAAGCTCTCCAAAGCTTTCAAAAGCCATGGGACTAACAAGCTAAAAGGACTAAGAAAAGACTAAAGGAAAGACTAGCAAATGAAGGAGAGAGATCTGCTATTTATACAAAAAGATGAGAGCCATCTCATTAATGATAGTACATGAATCTCTCCCTCTACCTCTAGAGTCCTAATCAAAATAGGAACTGATAAGACACATGTCTTTTTAGAGTTACAATACAATTAGGAGATGTGACACATATCCTCATGATCCCATGATTCTTTCCAACCAAATTCGAATTTGGCCTTAGAGTGCCACATAAGGGTCTTCTAGAAGCCTCCTTTCAACCTACACATGTCAACAATCTCAACCCATTTGTTAGGTATAAGCATATGCACATTATTTTCTAATGTTTAACCACAAATTCACTTAAAAGGCTTAGAAATAATAAAGATTGGAAAAACATAAAGGTGGCCCAATGATATTGAAAGTGGGATGAATGTGGTGACATAGTAGTGAAATGGAGGTGAAATGGAGGTGATATAATGGACATAATAGTGAAAGTATAATGCAAATGAATGACATTTTCAAGACTCAACATTTATCTCAAAAGGTAAAATTATGGCAGCTATATTATATTGTTATTGTATGTAGATGACAGACTTGTTGCAGGTTCTAATATGCAGGAAATAAATGTGCTCAAAACAAATTGGAAAACCCATTTGCAATGAATGATTTGGGTGCTGCAAAACAAATCCTCAGTATGAGAATAACTAGACATAGGAAAAATCACAAATTAACATTGTCTCAAAATGAGTACATAGAAACGTTGTTGAAAAGGTTTAATATGCATAATGCAAAACCAGTTAGTATACCTTTGGCTAACCATTTCAGATTAGGTAAGGAAGCGTGTCCCAAGACTCAGGAAGAAATGGCTCATATGTCTAAATTTCCATATGCATCAGTAGTTGGAAGCTTAATGTATGCAATGGTCTACACAAGGTCTGATATTGTACATGCAGTGGGAGTTGTAAGCGAGTACATGAACAATCCACGAAGAGAACATTGGATGGAAGTGAAGTGGATTCTCAGGTATTTGAGAGGTACCACAAATAAAGAATTATGCTTTGGTGGATCAAACATTGCTCTACGAGGATATGTTGATGCAAATATGGTAGGTGATAGAGATAACAGGAGGAGCACAACAGGGTATGTGTTTACAGTAGGTGGAACATCTGTCAGTTGGGTTTCGAAAATCCAAAGTGTTGTTGCAATTTCAAAAATAGAAGCAGAGTATGTTGCTGCTACGGAGGCTAGTAAAGAAATGATTTGGTTATAAAGGTTTCTGGATGAATTGGAAAAGAAGCAGGAGTTGGGCAGGTTATACAATGACAACCAAAGTTCCATACATCTTGCAAAGAACTCTGCATTTCATTCCAAGAATAAACATAAATGGCTCAAGTACCATTTCATAAGGTCAACATTAGAAGAAGGACAGTTGAAGTTGGAAAAGATGCACACTAGCCAGAATCCTACAGATATGTTAACAAAAGTTGTAACCACAGAGAAACTGAGAATCTGCTTAGCTTAAATTTGTTTTCAAGTATGATGGAGAAGATGAGAAATAGCGACTTCCAAAATGGAGTTATTGTCTAGAAAATAAAGCAGCGGTGGAGTCGTTATAATCAGTCTCCAAGTGGGAGATTGTTGGGTGTGGAGCCTGATTATCTTTTGTATTCAAAGGTTTCAGACGGATGTATACCCCAGGAAGACTGTACACCCCTCCACATGGGGGGGGGGTTAATCCCCCCGGGCTGGGGGACCCGAGGGCAAATGGTTCCCCAGCAGGGGTTGGGGGGAAGCGCCCCCGAAGCTAAAAAGTAGATGTAAAATTGGCTTGTAAAAGTCTAGTAATTTCTAGTCAATCTGGGCCATCCATTAGGTGGATGTCTGAGGGTAGAATTTATGTTTAATTTAGGGTTTTTTTCCCTAGAAGGCAAACACTCATTATATGTGAGGGAATTTTATTGCGTCTATCGATATCTGTATTCTGAGTGAGGAAGAGAAAGGAGATTTAGAGCAAAGAGGGTGTTACAGCAGATCTGTTGTAGGTTGTATCTCTTCAATTTGCTGGATAATATAAAAGGAAGGACTGGTTGTTTCTTCGTGGACGTAGCCCAAACTGGGTGAACCATGTATATCTGTGTCTCTCTTGTTGTATGTGTTTTCTTTGTTTATATTTATGCAATATTTTTTGTGTTTCATTGCTTCGTATTATATAATTTTCAAATAGTTGTTAATCCTCATTAATGTATGAAATGAGGGGTTGGTTCCAATGATTCATTTGATCAACAAAGTTACTTTCATTTTTACATGATGCATTTTTCTAGGAGTTTGACAATGAAAATAATGAGTTCCTATTTTGCGTCCACTCTATTGGTGAGGAATCTTCCCATGATAGTCTTAATATGTCAGTACAAGTTAAGAATTTGCATATATGAAGACAACTTAGCTCTTATGGAATTTTCAAAGTCGACAATCCAATCTTTGTCCTCCCTCTATATATGAGTGTCTATAACAAATTTGTAAGCCTCTCTAACTTTTTACTCGACATCCAACATTTCCCTCTATAGTTCTTCAAGCATAATATTTATACATCACTCCATAGTGGCTCTAGTAGAGGATTAAGTGTGGATGCTTCTGAGAGTATCTGTGCCAATGTCGGGGGAGGAGGGAGTCTTAAGTTTTCAACTTTAAACACAATGTGAGGGTCAAACCAACCAATGTTGAGGCATTATGGAGAAGGGAGTGGTAGTAGGGTTAACCTAGGAGGGATGGTTGAGGCAAGGAGAGAGGGAACATGTGGAAGAAAAAGCTAGAGGACCAAAAGATGGGAGGAAATAATAGTAAAGCAAGAGACAATAGAAAAGGCTTGGTGTGAAAAAAATAGAGGGAAGACAAGAAGTACAATAGCTGACTATGAAGAAAGGAAGGTCTGAGAGGATCCAACAAGAGATAGCCCCACAAGAACTCAAGTTCGAGGAATGAGATAGAGTACTATCACCTAAAAAGAGCATGTAAAGCACAATAGAGAGAACATAAAACTATGGAAATCCTGAAATAAATTTGAAGGGAAAACTATGAAGAAGTTGAAGTTGAATTAAAAGGAGTTGTGGAGAGGGTGATGTGCAATAATTCAGAGGGCATTGAACTATTGAGATGCACTACATAAACTATGGCTTGTATTTCCATGTTCTCCATATGACTGGAGTGATGGTGTTATAGAGATTTTTGGGCCCTACAACCCCAAGCATGAAATGTCCATAAACTAAGGGCTCCTAAGTCCCTAAAAGTGTTGTTCTAACCCCTAAAGGAAGAAGGTCAACAAATTACAGCTTCTCCCAGAAGTTCTCCATGAAAAACTGCTCAAAATTGGTCAAAACAGGATCATTTCAGCTGCTCCACTAGCCAAGTGCATTGCATCTCACCTAAATACATTGTGTGGGTGCGTTGCATTTCAAAAAGCCCTTCTATGGGGTGTGATGGGCGAGAAATGACAAATGGCAGTGTCATTCCGCGAGGTGGAGAGGCAATGGAAGCTTCCATAAACTTCTCCTGTGACACTTGCCTCTCTGAATTCGACCAAGGATGAGTAAGAGATTGTCAATATCCAAGTGGAAGCAATAACTATCAGAGGGAAGACACTAATCAAATCATAAGCTGACTCATTTCCATTACAAATATCTATATATGGATCCCTCATCCCGGAGATTCAGAGGCTGGAATTTTGCATATTGTAAGGAATTGTTGTAGGTTTCTTGAGACAAACATCAGATTTTTAGGTGATCTAAGCTTTGTATGAGGTGAATAGGGGCTTCCTTGCTGGGAGGTTGATGCTGGGTAAGAACAACTGGTTGTAACTCCTCTTGGCTCTTTTTTGTTTATCAATAAAAGCTATTCAAGTTTTCCTCCATGCTCTTGTGTCATTGATATTTGCTGCATTTGTATGGTCAATTTACATCTCATCCTAGATTGTTTATGATTATAGATCCATGTCTTTGTATAGTGCTATGATACTGTGATCTTACAGGTACATCGTGAAGCTGGGCGTGCAAGAGAACAAGTAGCGAAAGACTATCAAGGAAGAGAGGAATCAAATCAAGGGATTAGCGCAAGACAGAGGTTGGTATTTCTGTTCCTCTCTATCTATAATTCATAAAGGAAAAATGAAAGTAGCTTTACTCTGTTTATTTCTAAGGCAGTTGTCACACCTTAGTGGGATAGAGCAATTCTATATAGACACTTTTCCCTGTAACAAAATGGCGACTTCACTGGGGACAAATTAGTTTGTTTGTTTATCATTCTTTGTTGTCTATTTCATAAACTTACAGGTAGCATTCGAACTACATTTTCCATAGCAAATGAAAAGTAGATAAATGCTACTTCAGTCCATCTACGGGACCTGTTTATGATTTAAACAACTGATTCACAAACTCTCTAATTGCCCTTGTGATAGCTCTTAGATCCTCCTTAGATCTACCCCTGATTGTTGCATTACTGATTGCATTTTGCTCGGCCAAAACCCATGAATTGAACTGCAAACTGTGACCCGGAACCCAAACAGAGTCTCGTTTCTGGCCCAACGCAGGTACCGTTCAGAGAATCTGAACTTCAGTGCACTTCCCGAGTGGAGAAGGTGTGCCGCATTTCAAATTCTCTGTGTTACAGGTGCGTTGATCATACTAGGCTTTGTGCAGTTTTGGTTTCTGTGATTCATTCTTTCTAGTTCTATTCCTGAATTTTGCTGCCTGTGATCAGTATATTTCTGTTTGAAACCCCTTTTCCTTGCTGATTATTCCGCCTCCTTTGTACAAAAGAACTGTAAATGTTTTTATGTGTTTGTCGAGTCATTTTCAATTCTCCTTTGCAAAAGTAGCATAATCGTACTGTCGCCCCTTGATTTGAAACTGTCGCAAGTTTCGATTTTGATCATAGGAAAGATTTTGATTATTGTTGATGCTCGATTATCCTGTTACTATTGTTTTTGGTCTGAATTTGTAATTTTTCTAGTGTCGAAAACAACTATTCATTTCAAAATCGTAAGGTGTTGTGATCGTCTCCATTTTTTTGATTTCGAAAAGAAACTTGTTGATATTTGTCGCTTGAAAAGAAATTCAGATTTGTGCATCAACTTTCTTCTTATCATTCATATACTAAGAAAGTCGAAAACAAACACATGCATGTGCATTTGCATCTAGACAGTCTGATTGGTTTGATTTAGGAAAGTGAATTTAGAGTGTGTTCTTTGCTCTTTGTGAAAAGATTATGTCTTTCTTTCCTTAGTAGCTAGGATTTTCATTGCACAAATAAGATAAAAAGTTTGTTTATCATCTTAGATTGCATTGTAGGAATTACATCTACATCTCACGGTGATCTTGAAAGGAAAAATTCATAAACAAGATCAACTATAAAATAAATTCAATGAATCTAACAACGCTTTGGAACTTAACGCACAACATTTAGAAGTCTAGGCTAGAGACGTATTCCGGCGTCGTAAAGCCTGGTAACTATTGTTCTCACTAATGGTTGGGTCATTCCTCCACTTTGAGACAATAAGTTCCAGTATGGACTTGTGGTCCCACGTACCGTCGAGTATATTTTGGGAGACCCCAATAGGCTTAATCTTTTATCCATAGGAAGCCATGTCTTCCGCCCTATCGATTGCAATGCACTGAACACAGCATTCAGGAAGATTGAATGCCATATCGTAAAAAGTATTCTGCAGTTTTGCGATTGGTTTGGTAATCCCTCTACCTAGATTTCTAGAGTAGTCCCTTTCATTCCTTTTCAGACTCTTTAACAGAAAAGGTCGATATGAGAACTTGTCACTTCAGGCTCATTAAAAATCGAAGGAGACTAGAGTCATATTTCATTTTTTCTCGACTCTTAAAAATTGAAAAAACAAGTTGTGTCAAAGTGTCTAAAATTTATTTTAAGCGGAATATTCATTACCCCTTTCCTACATTGATTTTGGGTTGAGAAAATGGAATCCACCAACCAAGGAATTCCCCTTGGAGGAAATCTTAGTCCCTTCTCCTCTTGGGGAGATGTTGGTGCACCCCATATGGCCACATTGTCGCTTCCAGGACTGACAATCGGTTTGCCTATATGGCTCTTCTCAACCTCTGTCGTTCAGAACACCACAATTCCTAAACAATCAAATCAGCAACTAGATGAGTCCAGAGTTACCCACCAGCCTTCTGGTTCCTCTAATTCTTCTTCTCCTCCTTCCTTTTCACTTGATGGGGCTGGTAAAGCAAAAAGTCAAGTACCCGAGAAGAAGAAGGAAAAGAAGAAGAAAGAGAAGAAGAAGAAGGAGCCAAAAGCAAATGAGGGCAAACGAGCATCGTCTAGCGAAAATCCACACACTGCACTGACCAAGTGTAAATCGCCATGTGTCATTTGCAAAGGGGACCACTATCATAGAGATTGTCCTTGCATGCCTCGGATCTTAAGGGACTGGTCTCCTCATTTGCACAACCTGGTGTCATCAACCTCTGATGATCATGTTGAAAACACACCGTTGACTACTGAAAGTGAAGTCGCAAGACAAAAAGGAAAATATAGATTTCCTTGTAAATTGTGCGAAGGCGATCATGCCATCCACCATTGTCCCTTCTTAGAAAAGGCTAAAAGAGTTTTGGACGATCGTCTGGTTTCACCGTTACGACTTCCTCCTGGATATAAAAAAATCTTGCCGAGTCCGTAACTAGTTGAAAATCCAACTGGCCCGCTCAGGTGGTTGGCTGAAGCATCTATCATTGAAGACAAACCATCTGAACCCATACCAAACAAAAGTCAAAAGTTTGAGGTGGCAGTTGACCTGGTCTTGCCTTCAGAGATTCCATCTTCAGATGATACAGTCACCGAAGAGAACAAGGATGACACCGTCGAAATTCTTTTCATAAGCACAGACTCTAATGAACATGGGGGCAATTTACCCATTCGTTTACCGCAGGAAGGAAGTTCGTCAGAGTCATACCCGACCGTCTATTCGGTCCCACCTCCAAGAAATCTAGTTGTCTCCTTCGACTGGAATCAACTAGGCAGACCCCGTTTACCACCTATTATACCATTCCAAATCATTGTTCAAATATATAGAATGGTTATGGCCGGTAACATCATAGCTGAAGGGGATTTTGTGAGTATCCTTTCCTCAACTGCTTGGAGAGCGCATCGTTAGCCATCACTCTTGCCTAAGATGAGAAATCTAATAGGATTTGATAAAGGAACCAGTCGACCATTAGGGATCCTTCCCAATGTGCCCATAACATTGAGGGGGAAAACCGTTCAAATGAACGTAATGGTAGTTCAAGGACCTCTGGATTATAATCTACTCCTTGGACGAGACTATATTTATTGCATGGGATCCATTGTCTCCTCACTCGTTAGAGTAATGTGTTTTCCGCACGAAGGAAGAGTGGTCAAGCTCATGGACCAACTTTCACTCCCCGGATCACACATAGAAAATAGTCATATACCATCCCTGAATGGTCTTTTCATGCAAGAAATGTCTCAATCTCCAGTCTGCCCACGTGATGAGCGCAAGTGATTTGGGGAACATGACTGAAACCCAGGGGCATGCACCTTGGTCTGCTTCGGCAGGAAAACTTCAGGTATAGGGTAGGTTTCCGCAAGAGAATATGACTAGTGTATACTCTCGTTCGTGATTGGAAGAGGGGATTATTCAAGAACAAGATTCCCTTGTCAAAGTTACGTGAGTGGAGTAGCCTCCTTCACTCACCTTTGTCTATCTTGGTAGACATCGTCGAAGAAGTGTTTTGTTTGCGCTGTGAATAGAACAATCTTTGGTAACCTGTAAGAGGTAGGCCTCTCTCAGTAAAACAAATGTTTTAACGGAAGAAAGAAGGGGTAACCTTGAAAATCTGTTTTATACCTGGGGGCATGCAAAACCTTTGGAGTGCAAGAAAAGAGCGATCATTTATCTGTTTTTTAGATTGGTCGTTTCCTAACTTGCATAAAGAAAGGATGTGGGGCAAAACTCTAAAAATTGTCGTTTTTATATATGATACATTCTTATCACACGACTAGATTAATCAAGTAGTGTTACCGCAAGGTATAAGCTCGTTAAAAAATAAACATAAGACATGAGCAAATGTTTCCCCCCGCGTTTAAGCTCATTAAAAAATGAACTATTCCACGGTAAATAAAAATCGTGAATGTAGTACTTCAGTCTTTAAAGCCTTGGTCCTGTTTGCACCATCACGTCCACTTTTGCATTGGCTGATCATTCACCTCCATTTGATTGTTTACCCTTTTTGAGGAACAACTGTGAAGAGTGATCTCTCTAGTCATCGTTGTAACACTGTCGTGATTGGAAAATTCCAAACCTTACCTGGAATCAATTGCTAACCATTTTATCACTCGTTCCTCAAAAGACAAGTCTCCTTTAAGCTCTTTTCAACTGACTCGTAAAATATGAAAAGACTGCCAAGCCATTGGCCTCTCCAGCTCGTTAAACGGACCGGAAGTGCTATCTCTCCTCTAAATTTTAATCTTTTTGGACCTGAGAGATTATTACACAAAAAGATGGAGCGCTTGTTTTGTTCGGCTCATTAAAAGTATCGAAAATTCATCCCTTCTGTATTTTTTTATACTTTTTCGAACTTAAGGGATTAGATGACCAAAAAGGAATTTTGGAGTTACCTTTATGTTCCTTTTTAGACTCTCTAAAATTGAAAAGGACCGAGTTATCTTTGTCGTTAAACTCGTTAAAATTTTAATAGTGACAAACTTGTCTATAGACGAGAACGAGTTTCACTATCACTAGGCTCATTAAAACATAGCGATGGGTTTGCCCGAAGGGAAAATTATAAAACAAGAATTTTTTATCCTCCTCAAGGTTGACAAAAATAAAGAGGTATTGGTCAGCAATGACTAGGGAAAACTGGGAAGAAAAATTGAAGAAACCTTGTTGGTAGCAAGTCGTGCTTGAACATGACACTTCCACTCTGCATCCGAGTCGGGTTGGGTTGTTTAATTCACCAGTCACATCTCCAAGGTTCCATCATACCATCCACATTTTGGGTTAATGCTACCAATCCATCACATCGGTGTCGTCGATATGTTCAAGAGAAGTCATTCAGAGAATTCACCTATGTCTCGCCCACTACCATACATTTATACTCCATTCTTTCATGATCGCCACCCTGAACCTTATATCACCAGATCGTTTTCACCTCCATTAAAATCATTTGCTCCATTCCATGTCATTGATGTGGGATTCATTAAGGCCCTCCTGTGACGGATCGCTTCTTGTCGACATCATCTCATTATCCAAGAAGTCGATCTAGGAACACCCCATTCAGTACTTTGAAGCTTGCATGTCTCAATGGCAAGTTTCTCACTTCCGGCGACAGGTTTACATCAATGGCCTTCAACCGAAAGATTTTGCGTGGTGTTCACTGCCAAGTCCTTTATTCACACCACGTGAATTGTAATACAGTACCTTGAGGGTCATTATCATTATCAGTGATTCCTCTCACGCCTATTAACAGCTTACATCATTGGCTGGTAATCAGGCGATGTCTTTCCATGTTCGACTCTAGAACATCCTTCACATGGATCGACTTGTACTTCGAGTGAAGATCGAATGAGATTGAAGACCCCGGATCTAGTTTCATCCATCCGGGCTACGATATATATTTAGGGAAATAAAGACATCAAATGTAAATCATTGCTACACAGATAATCATCCAATCAAAGGGATGATGGCTCTACCAGAATCATCAATCTACACTCAGACGATTGTCTGTCCTATGTACATGAAAATGAATTTATAAAGCTGAATATGGGAATGCCCGCCTCAGCTAGATCATGAAAATATTATGAAGATAATGTATTGTATTCTATCTTATTACAGGTCTCCTCCCAGCTTGAAAGAACTTCGGATCCTCATAATAAAGCATTTCACCCGACATCAAAAGATTAAGGACCTCATGCTTTCGGGGGAAACTGTTATAGACATTTTTGGGACCTACAACCCCAAGCATGAAATGTCCATAAACCAAGGGCTCCTAAGTCCCTAAAATTGTTTTTCTAACGCCTAAAGGAACAAGGTCAACAAATTACAGCTTCTCCCAGAAGTTCTCCATGAAAAACTCCTCAGAATTGGTCAAAACAGGATCATTTTAGCTGCTCCACTGGCCAAGTGTGTTGCATCTCACCTAAATACACTATGTGGGTACATTGCATTTGAAAAAGCCCTTCTATGGGGTGCGATGGGGGAGAAATGACAAATGGCAGTGTCATTCCGCAAGGTGGAGAGGCAATGGAAGCTTCCAGAAGCTTCTCCTGTGACACTTGCCTCTCTGAATTCGACCAAGGATGAGTAAGAGATCATCAATCTCCAAGTGGAAGCAAGAACTATCAGAGGGAAGACACTAATCAAATCATAAGCTGACTCATCTCCATTACAGATATCTATATATGGATCCCTCATCCAAGAGATCCAGAGGCTGGAATTTTGCATATTGTAAGGAATTGGTGTTGGTTTCTTGAGACAAACATCAGATTGTTAGGTGATCTAAGCTTTGTATGAGGTGAAGAGGGGCTTCCTTGCTGATAGGTTGATGTTGGGTCAGAACAACAGGTTGTAACTCCTCTTGGCTCTTTTTTGTTTATCAATAAAAGCTATTCAAGTTTTCCTCCATGCTCTTGTGTCATTGATATTTGCTGCATTTGTATGGTCAATTTACATATGATCCTAGATTGTTTATGATTATAGATCCACGTCTTTGTATAGTGCTATGCTACTGTGATCTTACAGGTACTTCGTGAAGCTAGGCGTGCAAGAGAATAAGTAGCGAAAGACTATCAAGGAAGAGAGGAATCAAATCAAGGGATTAGCGCAAGACAGAGGTTGGTCTTTTTGTTCCTCTATATCTATAATTCATAAAGGAAAAACGAAACTAGCTTTACTCTATTTGTTTCTAAGGCAGCTGTCACACCTTAGTGGGATAGAGCAGTTCTATATAGACACTTTTCCCTGTAATAGATGGCCAAAAGTAGTAACCCCTAAATGAATGTGTCCATGCTTGATAGTCTACAATCAGATACAAGCCACTTCTATCAGTTGTGTTGCAGCCTCCCCCCACTTCTTAGCATTATAAAATTGTCCCTACCCATCTGGTGTCATAATTGAAAATTTGGGTCTACGAAAGCATCAATCGATGTGCGATTGTACCTTCATGATTTTACCTTCCTCATTGTTTCCATGCTTGTAAGATGCGTGCAAAACCTCACTAAACCTATACTGGTCCTTATGGTGGAAGGGTAGCGAGGCCTGCAACACGTGGAGGAAACATATACTTTATTTCACTTAAACATTAAAATATGTCAAGGATTACCCACATAGGATTTTTTCAGAAATGCCATACATTAGTTTTATATTAAGAATTGAAAGAATTATACATCTTATTTCTATTATTCATTTATTTTATTTGTCGAGTTGCTTGAGGCTTGATATGTGGCTTGAGAAACCACTGCCCAGGGGTATCTAAGCCACCAATATCAACATAGGATCACACCTATTGTCGGTTACACCAGCCCTTAACATGGGTAGATTTTTGCCCATGGAGTTTCAAATGTGTAACCATCATAGTAGAATGCATCACTCTCTATTTTACGCCTTGTAGGCTCATTTTTATTGTTCTTATTTTAAGGTAATTGAATTTTTTTACTTTCAATTTATTTTGGCATTAAGATATTTTATGAATGTCAATATTTAAATTTTTATTTATCTTTTAAATATCTTCTCTATACTATAACATATTCAAATAATTTATTTCAATTTTATATTGAAATATTTTTTTGAATATATGAGATTTATATACCAAAAAATGTATTTTATTTTTTTAATTTTTTTAATACTTGACTGAGATAAAATAACCAACCATATAAATGGAATATTTTTTCATTCAAGTATATTCAATTTTAATTTTTTTAGTTAAAATTAAAATTGTTTATCTTTTAAATTTAAAAATATTTTATACAAAGGTATTAATTTGAGGTTTAGCGCGGAGGGAATTCACATTTCCCTTCTAATTAACTGAAGAATAGGTGATGTCATGGCCAGATGAAAGTGGTGAACACTCCATTGGGTAAGTTTGGCATTTTGGTAGGTCCTAATGATGTGGTCCTACAGTATGCCAAAGTTCCAGGCACGATTTCTTCGAGTGTTTACGTGGATTTCATATCTACGAAATTTATTTCCACATTGGTCATCTTTGGATTCCCAAATAAGTACATGCTGGAACGATGTTTAATAGAGATGGATTATATCTTACCGTTAATCTATCCTACGACGATCAGCATCATACAAGTTTACGTTCTGAAATGATAGACAGTAATACATATTGCATCCATCCGCAAAAAAGATAAGTTAAACGCTGCAGCGATATGTATGCTATTTTTGTTACAAATATTTGAAATAACCTTAATTTAGTAAGTAAAATTTCAACTGCTAATTCATGGAAACATTGACTAATGAAAATTGTTAAGGCATAGATCACATAGTGGAAATGGATGGTGAACGATATGTAGCCCAATCTATGGATAATTTCTTCAGTTTGATCAGGTTACTATAGAAACACTCAGCCTTCCTATGCAAATTTGGTAAGGGATGGGCCTTCCAAAATTACAAAACTAACGTGAGATATTTAGGGTCCTTTAACCAAGTCAAATTAAACTTAAAAGGAGCCCTAGGATTTTTGAAGGCACATGCCACTTCCAAATAAATAGGGGAATTATCTGATATTCCTCTAGTGCCCACCCACTGTCTATAATTTGTGAGGTCCGTAAGCAGATATTCATGAATGAGATACCTGTCTAGCCTCCTCCGTAGAGCTACATCTCCAATCCTTCTGTTGTGCCAGGTTGGCAGCTTCTTGTTCATAGGGACATCAATAAGACCATGTTGCTCCAAGAGGATGTCGAGCTGATCGGAGAGTGGATCCAGTTGCGAGTAGTGTCCCTAGAATTCTTCATGTCCGACGGAGAAATTAAGATATCCCCCTAGAATAGTGGATTGGTCTATCATGGGATTCTCAAGGAGCTGCTGCGAGAAATCCAATATACTGTGATTAGGTGTAGAAATGTTCACAATACAAAGATTTCTGCCCAACTCAGCTGAAAATATATTGATACCCAGGAAACCCTAACCTCCCTAAGGCAATGTAACCTTGATGGTTCAAGGGTTTATCCCGAGAGCTAGACGCCCATATCTCCCATCAACATTTAGGGCTTGAAAGTGCCACACTCCCCAGATCTCCCATCAACATATAGGGTTTGAAAGTTCCACACTGGCATGATAGTTAGAGGGGTCCTAACAATAATCTCAAAGCTACCTAGGGTTTCTTGAAGAAAGATAATGGCACAAGGCTCATAGCTCAAGAGTCTCTTAAGGGCTAATTTTTTAGACAGAATAGCTAATCTGCTACAGTTGAAGGAGAGCCACTTCATGGGGAACACTGCTAAGGGTGTCCAGTGCTCTAAGTACCCTTTCAATGATGGTCTATCTGCCATGAGCTACATCATACCCAACAATGTTAATATCTTTGGAAATCTTGGAAGGCCTCCCCCAAGTGGGTTTATTCTCAACATTAGAGTGTGTGATACCCAATCCAAGTGAGTCAAGGATTGCCTGGTGGTGAAAACGGAGGTTGTACGAATGTGAACCCAAAGAAGATGGGGAAATAGGATCGTGCTGGAGCCCTCGTCCAAGGAAAGTTTGGGTGGTGGTGGAAAAGATAGGCAATTGGTGATCAAGTGCATAAGTAATGGGAGAGGTAACCAAACAAGGTGAAGATGTAGATGATGCGAATGGGGAAAAATATTGATTAAAATTCAGTGCAGACGATAAGGGAGAAGAAACTATACCTGATGTAGGAGCATCCTTCGCAACAAACCAGGATCTAGTCATAGTAGGGGAGATTAGCGGCATTTGGGAAGCACTAGATGGATGAAAAATGACCCCATCCACATCCTTTGGACTCTCTTGACCTATGGGCCGCTCATCCATAATGGAGGCTTCTATCTAGCAATGTTTGGCTCCCTTTGTAGTAGCCAGAGTAGTAGGCAGGAGCAGTGGATATTCCTTGAAAGGATGTCCAACCTTATGGCATCGTCTACACCTGAATGTAATGCCTTCATAATCAAGATTTTTTCCACGAGAGAAATGCCTCTAATGTAGGGTAATATTTTCCTCCAGAACTTCTCTGGTGTCCAAATGAACCAAGATGTGAGCCATAGTCATATTCCCTAACGTTTCATAGGACTGATCATGTTCGAAATGGGTACCTAGTGCGTTGCCTATGTGCTTAGAAATGACTGCAGTCCGGTATTGCATCAGACCCAAATCAGCCCCACTCCCATATGTTCCCTCTCAGGATCAAATCATGCATCCCATCCTTTCAGTAGAACAGGGGCTAACTTGATATGCCAGAATCTAGACAGTATCCAACATGTGTACTCTTCCCTATGGAAATGAAGGGAAAACCATCCTCTTCCAAGCACCCGAATGGTGGGTAATTCTTTGAGAGAACCCCAAATCTCCAAGGTCCAGAGGTGAAGTCTCTCAATAGGATAGTTCCACCTTCGAACTCAACCCACCAAGACATTCTTGGTTGTATCAATGACTTCCCCCATCAAGAGTTATTCTCCCAAGGATAGGTTGATGTCCCTGTCGACAGCTTTTAAGAACCTTCCTTTCTTTAGCTTGTCAATTCTTCCAGCTATCGAATAATCCCAAAGATGTCCACGTATGCCCTGGTTAACCATATGTGGGGCGGATGAGATCGATATAGGGTTTGGGACTATGGAGCTGAAGCATCAAGAATGGATAGGGGTGCTAGGAGATGGACCACCAGGGTTAAGGGTGCTACCGGATAGTGCATGGATAGGGTAGCTAGCAGTTCTAGGAGGGGCAATGCTAGAGGAGGAAGGGTTGTAGGGCAGGGCAGAGATGTGGGGTAGATGGGGCAGTGACATGTCAAAAGTTGGTGATGGTCGTAGGCAGGTACTGAGGAGATTCATGGTAGTCGGTGAATGCGGTGGGCAGTCGAAGCCAGAGGCATCTTCAATGTTGATAGAGGGCGGAGGATGGGGCACAACTGGCCCATGTTGGTCCAGTGTAGAGCTAAGAGCTGATAGAGGTCGTAGAGATGCGTCAAAGGAACCAAAACCTGACATGGTTTGATGGCGAGACCAAATGACCTCATGGGTATTGGGGTCCTTGGTATAGTCGACCTCGTCCAGGTCCATTGCAACTGACAGGAAAATAGTTGATGGTGGTTATGGATTGCGAGGAAGGCGAGAGGAGCACAGGAATGGAAAATTCCAAAGAGCCCACAAGAAGGAGGTAAGGTTGGAAGGAGTCTGGCGAGCAGTGGAGGTTAACCCTAACCGTCAAGTGCCTAGAAGCAGTGCCACAACAACTCCATTATCGCCAACCATCATAGCTCCACTAGGGTTCCTTTTCCTCTACATTTTCTACCATTTTCAAAACAATTATTTTTTTGTGTTCTTGTTTATATTTTTCTTTGTTATAATTTATAAAGATATAAGAGTTAGGTGGTTCCTAATTTTAGATGTTTCATCAAGTGTATTCTAATATAATACTATATTCCAACTTTGTTTATCAGATAATATTTTTTCAAGAACCTAGCATGTCATATTTGGCCATGATATAATTATTTACTATTTTAGTATTACAGTGACATGATCAATGGACATAGGGTGCTTGTAAGAGATTAATTGCATAGATGAGATACATTTTGGGTCTCTTTGGGTACACCAAACTTTGTTTGTAAGATATTCAATACCTGTTCATGTACACCAAACTTTGTGTATAAGATCTCCTATAAAGAGAGTTACTTTACTTCATTGTTACTCCAGAATGAAGTCTTTTCTCTTAACCTCTCATTAATTATACCAGTATTAACTATTTAACATGTTATTTAATTTGTTTAAACCATCAACAGATTGTTGTTGTAGTTGGTGCATTTTAGTGGGAAGATACCATTTTGTTTGAATGCTTTATTTAGTTTATTTTTTACACAAATGTTCTTATGAACAATATTTATATGGATGTCATGGTTTGTTAAAAGTGACGACTCATAAGTAGTGGGCACTTTATTCACATCCACCTACTCGTTCTTTAAACTTTATATTGAATCACGATGCAGGAAATTCCAGGGATGCTCCTCTCTTAGTGCTCTGTTCTGATTACAGAAAGAAGAGGGATCTTGGCAATGATACAAAATTCCATGTTATGAGGGGCTGCAAGGATTTTTTGCATGCACTTTTAGGATATACGACTGGTTTGATTGTTGCTCTTGCTACATGAATCTTGACACGATTACCACAGCCTGCACTTCTATATTTCGTATTGATTAGCATCATGCACTTTAAACTGGATAACTTGCAAGTTAAAAATATTTTTTTTTGGCATCTTCATTGTGTTATGGTATTCCTCAGTTACAAACTAGATTGTCTTCATGTAATTGTCTACTTTGACAATATGAATGAACATGCATAGATTCCCTTTGAGAATATCTTATTAGGAACCTTTTTTAATTTTTTGTTGTCAGTTCACTCACTTATTTCTTCCATTTTCTTTTTAGTACCCTTATATGAAATGGAATTTTTTAATTTTTGGAATGGGTTATAGTTGTTAGGAAGTATTGAATAGTTTAGATAATTCCTTCTTTCATGTATGAATGTAGTTGTTTACCTTTGGACACATACTAATAGAAAGTGTATTATGTCTCCAATTAAGAGATTTTTGGAATTTCCTTGCACTATATTATAATCATTATTTTGGCCTATAATCAAAATGAATGAGTATGTCTTCCATACTTTTCCAAGGTTCTAACATTAGAAAATGCTCTGACTTCATTTTGTTTCATGTATAAAATGTATTTTCCCATTAGATGTTACATGGTATTTCTGATTCCCACCTCTAGTATTGTGGTCGTCTGGATTCAATGAGTTTACACCATATTCTTTGTTTAGAGAATTGAGGTGTTTGGATATTTCTAATATTGTGTAATTGTAGTGATGAATGTACTGATAAGTTTGACCTGAGTAATGTTACAATACTTTTGTTTAAGGTCCATTTTTGTCAATTTAACTTCATCCTATTACCATTGAATAATTAGAGCCTTCAAGGTCACGCACATTTAATCGAGAAGATCAATAATACCCACAAATGGTCGTTTCTCATTGAAAAATTGAACACACGGTGAGGGGACTTAGAAAGATTGACCCTGATTGTTTTATAATGGTCCACTATAAGTAACGTCTTAGAGTCTATTTATGAAATATAATGCCCAAGAATTGATACAAAAACACAACGCTTCATAATGGTGCTTGTATCACCATCAAACCCTAAACCCCATAAGCTAAGTGATCATAGTAGTGATATCTTTTTTATGACTAGGTTGAGAAAACATCCTCTTGCTGGTATCAAGATCATTTTTACCTATATCATCGATCATTCCATGGTGCACCTTTTTGAAGCCCCAAAATTGTCCCTCAGCGTTGAACTCATGTGGATTTGTCGAAGGTTCGTTGTCTACATTTCCTTTTAAAAATATAGTGCATGAATGATTTCCCACATGTTCATGAAGAAGAGAACACCTTTGCATTTGATGTGATCCAGAGAGAAATTTTTTATTTGGTCAAGATTGTATTCTTCATCAATTATTTTCTTGACATCGTTTTCATTCTCGGCACTATATTTTTATATGTCATCGAGGGTTTCTTTATAGGTTTCATCAATCTTCTAGGTTGTCCAACTTTGTTATTGTCAACAATAGAGCCATCTAGAGGTGGAAATGGATTTGTATGACTGGAAGCTTCAATAATTGTGTGTTTATGACATACCTTTTGTTCATCTACCAAGGAATATCCAGCACATATGTCAATAAAATTTTCTTCCAGATGAGTATTGATAGTAAAAGGAAGAGACTTCCATATCCCATCAGGCTTGAGGAATAAATTCAGAATGTAGGCATAAAACGTAACATGACTGTCAGATTCCATGATATAGTACCTTTGAGGATTGAACTATAATATTAGCTATTTCTTCACTCATATAATAATAGTGGTCACATTATTACTTTGTTGGCTTTGAAAAACCTTTTGAGTTTATTGACCACAAACTATAGGAAACCATGATTACTTCGATTTATTTCTTACATGATCATGATTAACATCAAAGTGCAATGTGGGGGTTACATTACTCCTCAAACTCACAAAAAAATGTTGAGGTGCATGAAAGTCTACAACTCCCTTAATTTCAGTGTCTATGAAAATAGAATTAGTTTGATTGAACTATATTTCTGTGACTTCAAAAGTGTTTTCAGGATTTAAATTATCGGCAAGGGAAGCATGATATTCATCATTATTTTCATATGGTTGATCTTTTGGGGTAGAAACATGGTTTCTACCTACCTATAACTGCATATGGATTATAGCATTGGTGGAAATATTAAAAAATTCTTCATTTCCTCTGTTTATCACTTTGTCATGTAGGAAATCATGATTGGCATCCTCACAATGGTGAAAATTATTATCATGCTACTTGTTTTCATGCAAATCATTCATAGAATCTATGACATATACATCAACACATAATTTTTCTTTGATGAGGATGGGGTTTAATGCGGGGCCACATTGGTCACAAGTAGCCTCTCCATCAAGAACTAATCTTGTGAATTTGGAGGGTCTTTTTAAGTGATACTGTTATCATCTTCAAGAGAGGTGGAAGATTATTCTTCTTGTACATCTACCACAAGGTCTTGAAAGGTATTTTCATATAATTGGAACCTAGGTCCCCAATGCTTGAGAAAGCCCTCAATTAGACTAGAAATAGAAGATATTCCCTTTGGACTACCGGATCTAACCCAACCTTTTGTTTTTCCTCAAGAGAGTATAGGATTAACCTCATGCATAATGTATATATATTATTTTGAGAAGAGTATACATATTCTTTTCAATCCATGTCCTTTCCTTGTAGGAAGTTGAGAGGGGTATATAGATTCTTCTCAATGGAAAACAAATTCCTTTGTAATATCATAGTGCAAGGATTGTTGGGGGATCTATATTCAAAAGAAGGCTTGAAGATAATATCCACTATCAAATCAACCAATGGTAGGCTTACTTAAAAGATGAAATTTAAAAACATTTTACTTCTTAATTCTCCCTAAAAAATAATTTTCAATTACAAAGACTAAGCACAGATAATATTGTGTGACTAGTCTTTGAGCTTGGGTAAGCTAGCTGGTACCCGCTCAAACGTGATCAATGAAGATGGTAAGTTTTGGAATTAGACAGATTCTAGTGTGAATTCTATAATTCTACCTAGTACTTTGTAAATCCAAACATTTTGTATAGGTTTACAAAGAATTCATCACAAGAGCAATCATTTAGAACCAACTTAAACAAAGGTATTATAAAGTTTATAACCGAGCCCAATGATTCCAATGTGACTATGAGCTAGAAGCCTATCACTCTATTGAATGTCGCATGTATTAGTCTTACAAAAGCTCAATGCTCATAATCAAGCATATTCTCATGATTATTATCAAACTTGGGCAGACTTGTTTCATCAAAGCACAATTCATCATCGCTAATATTATTGCAGTCTGTGAAGGCATGGAATGTATGAGCCATTATGGCCATAACATCCTTGTCATCAAAAGTATCTTTGAAAAAACTTACGCGATAGCATGTTATCCCTTTATTCCACCTCTTGCATTTGAGCATTTCTCTAAAGTCTTTTAAGATATTATTCACCAATACCTAACCTTGTGTCTCTCTTAAAGAGTGTAAACTAAAGTTAATCCTTTTCCAATCAAGTTGGAAAACAGAGTCCAATGTATGTCTGATATCTCATAGGGTCAAGCAAGGTGTCATTAATCTAGATTCATCTCCATAAACCATATCCAAATAATATTTTAAATGGGATAAAACTCATTGTTCTAGATTGGAGTCAATTGATAATGTGTTATAGATTACTTAGGAATTTTGTACAAGGTCCTTAGCTCTAAACTTTAAAAGAGTGAAAACATATTGCTACATGTAGAGCTCACAAAAGATGCCATATTTACTTAAAACACAAGCATGGGTTTGGGTCAAGTCAAGCCAACTTTTTTAATTCCTATGAATTCCTTTTCTTTTCAAGAAACGCATGAGGAAAATGGGATATGATTATCCAAATGTGGGAAAATAATTTTGGTAAATGGATTTATGAGCCCAAGACCTTAGAAGCATGGTTTCAGATCTGTGCTAAGTGTTGGCTTCTATGCATGTTATTCTTTATTGTGGGTGCCCTTGGTTGCTAGTTTGTGCTAATTTTGACAGGGGGATGGGTTTCAACTTTTAAAAGATTTAGGAACCTTTAATATAGAAGGAGGGAATGGAGTGGCTTTGGTATTCCCAAAACATCTGTAGAACTGTGGTTCTGTGTACCTTTAACGTATTTGATGACCACTGTAAATTTTTGCAAGAAGGCAATCCAGTTGAAATGATGTCTTTGGTGCACCTTGGAGTGGCTTTGAAGGAATTAGAAAGAGTTATGATATAAAAGGATAATTGTCTCTTGTCCCAATAATTTAAGTTATTGATGTTATGCATAACAATTGTTGTTATATTCGATATTCAACCAACATGCCATGTTGATTTTGTTTCTCAATGTATATTCATGTATTAATTCAACTGTTTTCAAACTATTTTATGTGATCAATGATATGCAGAGGCACTTTTGTGGGTGCCTCAGATCCTAAAAGTATAAACTTGTATACAAAGGAGTTTATATATAAAAGTGAAGATATGACAGGAAATAAATTTTATCATGCTCTAATAACCAACTAGGGTTTTGGTGACCAACCTTTTGAAAATATAGACTAATGGTTCTTATGTGTATTTATATTCCTCTAGCATGATAGTTCCAATATAATTTGATTTAGGAAACTTCCAAGAAAGCCATTAAGGTAATTTTTACATGTGTTAGGTACAACTATAGACTATTTTACCACACTCTGTATTGATGCTCTTTGTTTGTCACTAAGGATTAATGTGGATCACTGTTTCATTGATAGATTTGTGCACAAACATTAATGATTAAATATGTTAGTTTAATGATACCACAGTTGTGCATATTTGTTTTGATTACCCTTTTTTTCCCAAAATTGGTAGATCTCACCAAAATCATCCTACACCTTATCAATATTTCCACTTTATTTTCCCCGACAAACAATTCCCTATCTAATGCATAAGGTTTATGGTGGGCCACACCATCTTTAATGACGTGAATTTGTGTCATACATTATAAAAATTGTGTTTCTTGTGTTACTTTAGTAGAGGTGACATATCTGTCAGAGGTTGACTGCAACTAGGAAAATCCATTTTGGGATCTTGTGAATTGATGTGAGATATTATAGGAAAGGTCCCGAAAGGCTTGCTTTGGTTCTGTTGTTAAAATGTTAGGTCATTAAAGTAATGGTCAAATTTTGAAATTAGTGTACATGAAACAATTGTGTGTGGTGTAATTTGAGGGTCTCTAAAATGACAATTTGAACAAGAGGAAAAACTTGGCTACATATGTCGTGAGAGAGAGATTATAGGAAGTGAAAGGTTATTGGGCAAATAAAGATTCATAGGAATTGAAGTGTTTTGTGTTAAAAGCTCTATTATGTGTTTATGTGCTTCAAAATCCATTTTCTTTTTCTGTCTTTGTAATAAAATTGTCAATATCTCATTCAATAGTATTTTTGTCTTATTGAATGATCTATGTGATCTACTTTCAGTGATAACATGATGCTAATTTGCTTCAACTTTGACCTGGCATCAGAGCTGAAGCATGTGTTTTTGGAAAGAAAAGGATGGGTAGCTTTGAAATATCTAAATTGAGAGAAAAATGAATCACAAGTTAATTCATAGTGACATTTGTGGTCCTATCAAAACAAAATCACATTGAGTAGCAATCTACTTAAGCATCTCTTCCATATGAGCCCTAGAACTCTTGTTTCTAGGAAAAAGAAAACTGTAAAAAATAACAGTTTCTAGGAATCTATTAAAACTGACTCTGTAGCAATCCCTAGTCAGTATAAAGACCTAGATACACCTGTCATCAAATATAAACCCTGAGATATATTGACTGCTCAACAAATTATGAATATCAACAACAGATTTTATTGAAGGTTGAATATGCTATATTAATGTATTGTACTTCTAGAAAACTAAAGCCCATACATCATCAAGATATACGCTGATTATCATACATAATCATACTAATAGTAACATATTATGACTTCCCAGGATATCAAAGAAACCTCTTTAATATTCTGTACAGTTTTAGACATATGGAAAATACTTTGAAAACCTTGGTAGCTTTGCTTAAGCTATTAAGAAAGCCTTCAAACTTTTGATCAACAAGTCTTCCATCTTTCATCTTCTTCCACATGCATCTTGTCATATGAGTTATCAATACTAGAAATCAACTATACAAAGTTTTGACAAATCTCACTCAAAGACAAACCGTAGGCACCACCATGAACATCAACTCTCAATATTGATGTGCATTGTACTACCCTGAAATCGTTATTTCACAATTTTGTATGCAGTAGTACTGAATCATGTATAGTGATCTCAATGTTAATACTTTCACAATTCTCAGCCTTTGAAAAATGCATACAACACATACTCTCAACAAATGTAACTATAAAAAAGTATTTTCAATAGAATATCTGGAGAAGTAATTGAAGTGACCTTTTGAGCTATTTCTTTAGAGACAATGACTTGATATTTCAATCTCCAGAAGGGATATAGAAGTATTCAATAGTAGTAAGCCGCCAATCAATTATGGACTACTAAGTGAACAAGGTAATCATCATAGTGTTCCAAAGGTGATCTTCACAAGATGAAAAGCTTAGGACATACTACCTCAAAATATATTCTTCAGATTTGAGCCACAGAGGTATTTCAACTAATAAATTTAGAACTTCAAAGATTGACACAATACAAGGGTGTGATCAACTTGAGCCCCATATGATGCTATTTTCATTTGTATTCATCCTGAGGATTGTGCCATTTATATTTATATCATATACCAGTAGATATAGGGTTTACTGTACTAAATACTTAACATTGTCAATGTTACTTCTATGCAAGGTTCTTGTCAATTTATAACCCAAATATAAGGAGATATATCATAGATACTGATTTCAGGGCACTGAGATAAGTTTGTATTATAGGAGGAAGCTATCTCTAGCTAGATTATAGTTCAGACTACTTCAAATAATAATCACAGGTGCAAGATTGATTAGTATGAAGTTAATTAAATTTGAATTATGTTATACTACGAGGTTACAATAGTAAAAATATGTTATAGATGAGAATTGTAGTCACTATAATGGGATTTGCAGAGTACCAATTTCCATGTGTCATATCTTATCCATCGTATCATGGCCAATATGGAGTTTGAACAAACTATTTTACATATCAAGGTGTTGTGTAGACATAATGAGTCATTATCATGTGACTGGGGAGATTTGTAGTGGTTCTTATGAACAACAGGTGGGCCAGAATTTATAGAATGCAAATCATAAAATGTGATTCATAGAAACAATGCAAGTTGAGGATATTAAAGGGATGAGACACTTCTATAATGATGAACCGAGGTAATGCCAATTATTGTGAGGTTTTGATGGCAAACAGTTACAACCTTCTTTCTTTGCTCCTGGACCCCTACCTGACTATGGCCTTCCTCTAAACACCTTTTTTCCAATTTGCTCATGGTTTAGACTATTATTCAAACAAAATATAAGAGTCACAGTCTCCCATCCAAGAGATCCAAGACCTGCGGCCTCATGCTAGCATTTTAGGCTCCTATGCAAGGCTGTCAAGGCCTATGACCAACTTGTAACACAAATCTAAGGCTGTGGCCTACTGTAGGAGAGAAAAATCCAACTATGACACGCCCAAATATCATGTATTAGTCCCTCTCGGATGAATCTTCCTCCTTGCTATAGTTTTGACCTATGAGAGATTACAAAGGAGTCCCAAACACATGGAAGAGTGCTTGACCTAACTGCGGTCTAACCTAGGCATATGTGGCCTAGGGAGAATGATTTTACACCCTCCAAACTACTTACCAATAAGTTGTTGTAGCAACCCTCTTTCAACGGCTTGTGATAGAGTTGAAACACACCAAATGGCACAGAACAAAACCCAATGAGCATACCTCTGACTGCGGACCTATCCAACAAGAAACTCACTCTCATAATCAGGAGTTAAACTTCTGAGGCAATCCTCTAGCGTCCGCCCATGGTACCTTAGACCTGCGAGTCTCTCCCAACAAAACTGCACCCTAAATAGATATAAACATCTTCATAAACTTGATTCTTGACTGCTATGTCCTTGCCTTAGATTTCTACCTTTTTCAGAGGTGTGGATGATGCACCTAGATTTGTCAAAATGTGGTGAAAGGAGACCTCTATATATAAAATTCGCTCGGAGATCACGGGACGCGACCATTAGGCTTGATGAGTTGACATAAGGATGAGGATGACCTTATAAATTTACTTGAGAGAACATAAATTTGAAAACCCATTTTCCTTATCCAAATTTGGAAATATTTAGATCGATTTTGGTCTTATCGAAGAAAGGAATTTAACGTTTCAATAATCTCTCCCATACGAGTTGTCCAAAGTGGAATTTGGCCATATTTGCCAATTTTAACAAACCAATATGATGGAGTCTAGCTAGATTAACCCTCCAGTCATGCAAGGAAATTTTGGGTTGACAGACTTACCTTTTATAGGACCTAGTTCATTCTAACAAAAAAGAAATTCTTGAGAATCAATGGCCTTTGTCATTTTCAAATGCTGCAATGGATTATGAGTCCTCCAGCAATGTTCTCAAGCCAACTGTTACAAAAATAACAAAAAATTATCTTTGGTCATTTCACAGAGATTGTTTTCCTTTAGAAACAAAAAGGGATTGTTTTTACAATACCTTCTTTTGTTTGTGGCATGTAAGTAGATCTTGAGAATAATATAGAATAGGAAAACCAGTTGGTCAACTTGTGACAAAGGTGAGTAACTACTTGGACGCCAACTTCTAACACTGCCACATTCTTCTAAGAACATTGGATCCCGAAATCTCCATGGCTACAACTACATTGATTATGTCATAGAAGTTGGAAGAACCAGAGATTCCATGGATGTGTAACTGTTAACATTTTGAAGATGATAGCACTTGTGTCTTTCAAGGCCGATTACCAATCATAGTGCAAACAACAAATTTTACCACTAATATAGTTCTTCAGCCATGAATATCAATCAAGCCTAGTTAGCCTTACTTGCTTGGTAAGGAGATGAGGTTTCATCATTTCCATCCAATTTTCCCCAAAGAAAGTTATTATGTCAGTTTAACTTATTCATTAATTTCCCCTTTTACAAGCAAACATTTGGCAAAAAAAGGATTTCACACCTGGGAGTGTTTTGTAGGATAGAGGGAAATGTGAGTGGGTATCCTAGTAGTAGATGCATTGGTCTTATCATCATCACACCACTTTTCATATGGGTCTTCACAACAGAAAATCACCATTACACTTTGTTGATTTATAAGCAATGGTTTGGCTGAATGACTTGGTGCAAAGTCACTATGATATATGTCATTTATAGATCAAGAAATGGCAAAAGATTTGCCTTGTATGGATCATACTAGAATAATTTAATTGTTTCAAAGATATGGGAATGACGACCTTATATTTTTTGACCTATCAGAGGTAGCAGAACAATTCCAAGAAAAGAAATTACACATTATATATGATAAGTGGGATCACCCATGACAAACTTTACTTCAACCTAGTCTAGGTGAATTCAAGGGGCCTGCTCTCATAATTACTTTTGAAGAGACTTTTCTAAGCATGGAGGAAATATGCATTCTCTATCTTAATACTCCATGGAAACTTCGAGGTCAAACCCTTAGCTATGGTTCAGGCTTACTTAGTTGTTACCTACTATGTGACCTTCCATTGGTAGTTTCTAATGGATTTATTTATCTATTTGATCCTTTAGGTTTGGTCCTTAATACATCTTTGAACCCTGGTCATTTTATACCTTCAAGATCACCAAGTGCAAAAATGTATTATTTACGAGGTAAAAATTTTCTTGGGAGGTTCGAAGATCAATTTCTTCCACTTTTTGTTAGCAAAAATCTTTCTTGGTGCTCATCTGATTCTATAATTATTTGTATGCCTTCGAAGTCTAACTCTACAAAATACATTGTTGAAAGTAGTGATTAGAGAATCAAATTATTATTTAACAAATTTAAAGATCATGGTTTTTTTGTATTGTTGGTTTTTATGTCAGTTGAACAGGTGTTATTGTCAACTTGGGAAGCAAGATTATCATTTCCATGCCACAAATATGTTGTCTCTGTGGGTCCCACATTTTCCATTCTAAAGAGTTTATTTCTTGAGAAAAAATTGGAGAAATTTTAAAATATCAAATCTATTTAGTAGCTCAAGTGTTGCAACAAAATTGCATACTATAGGTGTATGCATCATTGAATATGGGAGAAAAATTACTAACAAATGGCTTGTTGCCATTACCCTTGGCTCCGGACAGACAAGTTTGGCATTGGATAGGAGGTATATTTCTTACAACTTGGCTCAAATTGCTGGTGTTGCTACAAATGTGTCCCAGAATGCAAAAACTACGAGGTTTTATTTAGATAATTACATCTTATCCCCCCTTCCATTGAATTTCTCGGTGAGCATGTTAGTGACAATCATTGTATGTTTTCTTATATTCCACAATTTCGGATGATAACTATTTGAAAATGAAGCCTTCGCAACTTCTTTAGGAAATAAACATGACACACACAATCAACTTATTGCCTCTTGGAATAAGGAATTGATGGCTTTTGTTCATGATTCCTATGTGGAATTAATGGTGGAATTTCAAATACTTAGAAAGGATCCTTTAAGATCACATTTGGACTTATTAGTTGCTCAAGTTGTGAGTGGGATCTTGCAGATCTCTACTGATAAATTTTATTCATTTTGGCCACGGTAAGCCTAAAAGACTATCTCCTAATCAACTTCCATCTATTGAAGGTTTTAAGAGTACTTTGAAAATTCTAGATGTTGAGTGGAAACGTCTGATAAAGGGAGTTATAAAGCCTTTTTACTCACGTCTTGTTGAAGTACTTGTTTGGAAAAATTGTTGTTGTTTTCTTGTGTTTGTGCTATGTGTAAATCTAACACGTGTTATATTTTCTTCACCTTCCAATGTTGTTATTGACAACATGCTTCTATTTTCGCTCGAAGAAATCTAGCATGCACTAGATTTTTTTTCACTGCAATGTGGTTGTTCGCAATATGCTTTTGTTTGTGCTAGAAGTAAATATTACCATCTGCTAGATTTCTTTTATCTAGAAATGTTATAATGTGTTTGTGTTTGTGCTAGAAGGAAATCTAGCATACATTAGATTCCTTTCACCCTTCTATGAGTTTATTGACAATGTGGTTGTATATGCATTAGAAGGAAATCCAGTGTGCACTAGATTTCTTTCGTATTGCAATGTTGTTGTTTGTAATTAAATTATTTGTGCTAGAAGAAAATCTAGTATGCGTCACATTTTCATCACCTTACAATGATGTTATTGGCAATGTGCTTGTGATTTTGCTAAAAGGAAATCTAGTATGTGCTAGATTTCTTTTACCCTAGAATGTTGTTGGTAATATGTTTATGTTCTTGTTATAAAAAAATCTAGCATGCGCTACATTCTTTAGCCCTACAATGTTATGTGTTTGTGTTTGTGCTAGAAGGAAGTTTATCACACAACGGATTTTTTTTGCCTTGCAATGGTGTTTTTGGATATGCTTGTTTGAGCTAGAAGTAAATCTAACATGCGGTATGTTTCTTTAACCGTACAATATTGTTATGTTCTTGTGTTTGCGAGAGAAGGAAATGTAGAATGTGTTAGATTTCGTTCACCTTGCAATGTTGTTATTAGTGACATGTTTGTGTTTGAGATATAAGTACAAATAACATGTTAGATCTAATTCACCTTGCTATATTGTTATTTGAAATATGCTTATTTTTGTGATAAAAGAAAATATAGCACGAGATAAATCTCTTTTACCCTACACTATTGATGTTGGCAATATGTTTGTGTATGGTGGAAGGAATTCTATCATGCGTTGGATTTCATTTGCCCTACGATGTTATTGTTGGCAATGTTCTTGTGTTTATGCTAGAAGTAAATCAAGCGTATGCTAGATATCTTCCACCATGCGATGTTGTTTTTGACAATGTGATTGTGTTTGTGCTAGAAGAAACTCTAGAATGTGTAAGATTTCTTTTCATTTACAATGTTTTTGTGAGTAATATTCTTCTATTTATGTTATAAGGAAATTTAGCGTGTGGTGGATTTCGTTCAACTTATAATATTGTTATTGGAAATTTGCATGTGTTTGTGCTAGAAGGAAGTATATCATGTGCTAGATTTATTTGACCATGTAATGTTGCTTCTAGCAATATGCTTATGTTTGTAGTAGAAGGAAAGATATTGATTGTTAGCTTTCATTTGAGGTGTAATGTTGTTGTTCAAAATGGGCTTCTACTTGTGATAGAAGGAAAGCTAGCACATTATATTTCTTTCATAATGCAATGTTGTTATTAGAAATATGTTTGTTGTTATGCTAGAAGGAAGGTTAGAATGTGTTAAATTTCCTTCCTCTTGCAGTTCAAAGTGTGTTTGTGTTTGTGATAGAAGTAAATCTTGCATGCATTAATTTTTTTTTACTATGAAAAATTATTGTTGGAAATGTGCTTGTATTTGTGTTAGAAGGAATTATAGAATGCACTAGATCTTTGTTCTTGTGCCAAAAGGAAAATTATCAAGATTTCACCCTCACCAAGGTTAGTGCCCTAATATTGTTCTTAGCAGTGCATTTGTGATTATGCAAGAAGGATACCTAGTGATTACTAACTTTCTTTTAGACACCATTACACTTATGCAACTAATTATCTAGGAGTGACATTTTTTAAATAATCACGACGGTTAAAGTTATAGCTTTTTATGTGCCTTTTTATTGAATTTGGAACAATTTATGAAGGTCAATGATAGTGCAAAATAATCATATATAAATACATGTTATTGTTGGCACTACATTTGTGCTTGAGTTGGAAGGAAAGATAACTGTATAGCTTTCCTTTTGGCACAAATGCAATAATCCAATCATAATTATTTGATCCATGGGGAATAATGTGAGATTTGTATAATTTTGAAGTTTATGAATAAATGGCTTATTGAGGTATACTATACTTTCCTTCCAATGCAATTTCTTCGCTTTTAGAAGAAAAATGAGAATTATCTAGTATTTACAGTACCAAAGCTTTTATTTGGAAGAAAACCTCTAGTTTGGCTTTCAATTATCAAGTTCAAACTTCAAACATCTTCACTAAGTGAAATATAAATATAATTTCTCCTTCTCATGGGGATTTTAGACATCTTATGTAGCATAAATATTGGAATTTATTATATTTTCCAAAGGACCATGTTTTGATTCTTCAACTTCTACAAATTTCTTATGATCATTATTCATACACATGCATGAAGACTACAAGTGTCATTTCTAAAGTTGAATAGGAACTTGGTGGTTTGATATGAGGTTATATTTTTCATTCTATGATACTATCTACATCTCTAATTACCTGGCCTTCATATATATTTTTTTTGTGTAATTTGTATGTAAAGTAATTTTTGGTAGTAAGCCCTAGATGGTGGGAAACAATGTTTCATTACATACAATATGACTACCATACTATTTAAATTATTGCATCTACATTACTTTTTTGTAAGTTGTGTTTCTGCGAAAATATAAAGTCACATTTTACATGGTTCAACCTTTTAATCACAAGTTACGATTTATTTTTTGTCACATAATTGATACAAGATACAATGAATAATAAAATTTTGGAAAAAGGGGACTATGTTGATCTCCTTATTAATGATCAGGTCATTGGGCTAGGAAGGGTCGAATCTGTAGAGTCTAGAACTTATTATGTCGGAGAAAGGGTTAGTACAGGTTATGTTAAAATTTTGATAATTGGTATCACTAAACCACATTTGACTGATGAGGATGTTAATGAAGGCATTATACATCCATGGAAGATCATAGATTTCAGACACAACATAGGTAAATCAAAATATTGAGACATGTGTTAAATATTGTTGATAGTATAGTAAATGTTTTGTTGAGTAAATATTAACCTTATTTATATTCGTTTATAGGTGCAAATGTTTCTTCTACATTTTCTATTGGAGACAAGGTAGATCTTCTGCAACATCGATTGAAGTTGGGTGAGGGCTCCATATTCAATACAAAGCTTGGGCATAAAGTGCATAGAAATATGGTAAATAAAGGATGAATAGTGGTTAAAATTGAGAAGTTGTTAAAATATGATGCTCCTCTACCACATCCAACATGATTTGAGCATACATTAGGGGGTGCATTGGAATCTTATGAGATTTGGACAAAATCATATTTGGAGCCTCACTGTCATGATCATGCCATAAATATTCCCCAAGATAGGGTTAGATTCATACGTACAAAGGTTTCTCTTACACATGAATTCATGGGAACAAGCATGTGCATTTCCAAAGGAATTCTAGTTAATGTATGCGACGAGCACATTGTTGAGGGTGAAACACTAGGTGAAATGGAATTTGGTGGTTTTTTGGAACAGATAGATGGAAATTGTGAGATATAAAGAGTTGGGCATAAGTCTATATATTGTTTGGTGTGATGTTCAATAAATAAGTTGGTGGACAACAAAGGTGTGATATTAAGTGTGAAGGAAAAGTTCAAGGAGCAACCCAATGAAATGGTGATATGGGATGTTAGAGAGGACACAAATCCCTTAAACAAATTGGATGGGTATCTTTGTAATAAAAAAGATAGAAAATCAATTGATATGCATTTAACAAGGCAACATAAAAGGATTAAATGAGTTATGGCTACAAAAAAAATTGCAAAATGTCAAACAAAATTAGATGAAGCAAAAGCAATTCGACTTTTGGCAGTAGGTGTATGTTGTAGAAAAGATTGTCTTCAAAATTTGGATAGGAAGGCCAATGTAGGTGTTAGGAGGGGTATGAGACAAATAAATAAAAATGGTATTAGGGAATTTGTCTTGAATTCACTCATGTCAAACACCGTCATGTGAAAGAGCCATGGCCATGACCTACCAGCTATTGCTAGAAATGTAAAGGACATGAGATTTAATGGGAATATTATTTGTAAGAAAGCCCGGTATAAGATACATAAGATTCCTCAAAGCACATTCTATAATTACCAACATTATTTCCAACATGGATAGATCAAAGCTATTCATGGTAACACCAACACATGCAAAGCACGAGCTCACACAAAGGCAGCCATAGAAATATTGCACGAAATTGTAATTGATAATTCAGAATTTTCACCAAACCAAACACGTCAAGGTGAAGAAGATGGAACATATTCTCATTTAAGATTGCTTCCTTCAACGGACACACAATTCCTTGTTAAAAGAGATCGATGAGGCTCTTCAAAATCTCAATTACCCATCAATTTCATAGTCAACAATGAGCAAGATCTGGAATACTAAGTTTCGAGATGTGGCATTTTCAGAAAACACCAACTTCAGTAAATGCAGTGAATGTATTGTGTTGAAAGCACAAATGAAGTCAGAAACTACAAAAGAGTTGGAAGAAAAGGCACGATGTAGGTTGAACAAACATAACAAGATTGTTATGTGTGGAAGATAATGCTACTATGCCCACAAAATTATGTTAGAGTAGTTTCCAAAGGAGTATCTGAGCATTATCCATGACAAAATGGATGAAACAAAGACTTCAATCCCAAGTCTACGCGTCAAATCAAAATCCATGATAGGAGAAAATTTAGGTTTGTCATTGATAGGTATGCTTACACATGGGCATAAGACAAGAGGTTTTGGTCGTTTCTCTTTACCATTTATACATATGGAATCACAATTTACTATTACATCCCTTGCAAAGTGCTTAAGGGACCTTGAAGACCCACAAATCGATGTGTATCTGATCTACTTTTTGAAAGTGGAAGTTCAAGAAACCCACTTATGAATGCATTACTTGACACCTCTATTTAATAAAAATGTTATATGTACAAGGATGATTTTCTATCTCATGGAAGATCAAAAAGTCAAAATGTTGATTTTAAACCTCTTCCTCGACATTTTTTGTTACAGTTGGACAATGTAGCAAGTGATAATAAGAATAAATATCTTGTTATGTTTCTATCACTTTTAACTTCACTTGGTGTATTCATCACTATTGAGGTTGGGTTCTTGCATATGGGCCACACCTGTCAATACATAGATGGAACCTACAGAAGAATGTCTTCCAACCTAAGAAGTAAAGATATATATTCTTATCCTGAAATGATGGATACATATCACATAATTGAAGAAAATCGAGTGTTTCCACCTATACTTATTGACAAGGTCTATGACTTCAAAAGTTTCCTTAATGGATACACCAAGTAGGGAAAAAATGCACTAGTTACACATCTTAGTGTCCAATTTTTCCAATTTCTTGTACTCAATGATGTTTCAATACTAAGGTACAAAGAATCAATTAGAGATACTAAGTTGTCAGAACAAGTTGAGTTATCGAGATGATGAAGGTTGGCCTATAATTCCCATAGGGAAGACATCTTTCTGAGCTTCCAAACAAAATGATGTCTATTTAAAAGAACTAAAGGAAAGGATAACATCATACATAAAAATGTGGAAAGACACCATTGGGAATGAGGATTCACCAATTGTTACAAAGGAATGGGAAAATAAGTAGTGTATTGGGAAAGAGTTCTTGATACATTAGATGGAATCTATAATGATCATAGAGTAATAGATGGAAGTGATTCATCTTCTAAGGATTTATAGCCCAAAAAAGGGTAAACCATTGATGTTTATTATAATGCACTCCATGTAATCTCAAGTATTATGGATGGAGATTTTGAAAATTCAATAGATGAACCAATATATGTTGGATCCAAATGAAACAAGCCAAATCCAACATTCAATCTGATGATTGATGTTGAGAAAGGAAGGATGTTGCTAGTTAGATCAGGAAATGAGGATGTAGGAGAGATGAATTGGATGGTAAAATCCATCTCAGATGTCTTTAGGGATAATGAAATTGGGAATCTTCATGTAAAGGTTGACTAGTGGAAGCCTATGTCAAGGAAATACAATGGAAATTTTTTAGAGCAATATTGGATACCAAATCGTGATGACAGATAGCCTGGTTCTATGCTAGTTAATACCATAGTGTGGGCATGAATGCCAAAGAAAGAAAATTGAAAGAAAAAATATCTTAAGATTAGGTTTATATGAATCATGAATGAAATTTTTTTTAAGGATCTATTAATATACATTCAGACACACTTTTCAATATTTGTTGGATATAAAATATTATCTTCATATTATTTTTTGAGTTTTATATTATATAGTATTTCAATGCAATGATGTCTTCATACAAATTACATGACATTACCATAAAATATTTAAGTTTCCATAAAATACTTAAGTTTTTGAAGTTTTCTTAACAAACATGACTTTTCACCATATCAAATATGCATAATCAAATTCAATAATACACTTAATAACATCTTCTAAAGTTGGTATATTAAAACAACAATGGGGTACCTAATTAGTATTCTATTTAATATAAATAATTTAAACACTTAATGAATAGATGCTAGACACTTGTAAGAAAGTTTGAAGTGAGTTTTCCTTAATATTCCTTATTAAAGTTGATATAAAACAAATTTTATATTTTGTTGCACTCTAATTTATATATAAAAAAAAATCAAAATTGATCATTGAACAACACAACTAGATTTATAAAAATGTTTCCTCTTACAAATTTTGAAGTGGTGCCAACATTGTACTATTATAATAAATTTGTACTCAACCTAGAAAATATAGTTAGTGTCAATTTAAAATGGTCAATACTACTAAGAAAAACAATATTAATATATTGTTAAAAAACTTTATAGGTAATTTTGTTTTTTTAAATCTATTATTCATGAGTCAAATTTAATACATAAATATAAATATTAATGATAATAGAAGTAATGTAAGGAATCTAAGTTTTAGATGAATGTTAATATGTTATTTTCAATACAATATCCTTAAACACTAAACATTTGTAATAAATAGTTTAGTCAATTTTCCCTCTTTCCTCTTGTATTTGAAAATAATCAAATTGTACTACTTTGTTACAATTCTAATTCGTGATTGATTTTAACCATTAAAATGATTTGTAATTGAGTCGAGAGGCTCATTCTACAACCTAGTATGGGGAGATGTGTAAGTTTGTCTATCTCTCTGTGCCCCTTTAAAATAAAAATTAAGTTTTAAATAGAAAAATAAAAAACTGAATATGTTGTCAAGTAATTAGAAGAAAAAATGTGTGGATTAGATGTTTAAATGTTATACTTTTCAAAAATATTTCAGCTAGAGATTCAAATAAACTATTTGAAAATCTATGTTAACTACTTTATGTCAATATCAACTTCATATATATCTATATATATAAAAAACTAAGTTTTTATGGTTAAAATTTGTATTGGTGTTATGTATACTCTATTTAGCATTAAAAAATATAGTTTCAACAATGAAAAATAACACTTTGTGTTTTGCACTCTAAAAATGTTTGCACGTGAAGAAATTTGATCCCTACATTCATACATAAGATGGATCAATTTTGATATATATTGGACACATTACTATGATCATTTTTCATTAAATAATTTTATACTTAATATATATCTTGCATATTAATATATTATTCATTAAGCCTCAATCAACTTAGTTTTTAACACAAAAGTACAAATAATGAATAAAAATAAATTATGCTACTACTCGCATTCAACATTTAATTTGATCCTAAAAAAATACTTTCTCCTCAACTCTAAAATGTTGCAAACTTCCTACAGTAGTATGAAATGATGATGGTGATAATGACGATTATCATCCACTAAGACAAAATATGGTATATGAGAAGGCAAAAGGATATTACCCAAAATTATTTCACATTTTATTGGTATTCTCAAAAAGCATTAAAGAAGTGTTTTAAGCTCATCTTAATTTTGTTTAAATAAAAGATCAAGAAGGTTGGTAGCGTCACAAATATTTTGAAATTTAAATCCAATATGAGTATAAACTCGGATATCTATGAGATTTTTTAAATATTCAATGACATTACTAGTGTTGCAAATGTGATAGACTTTTAAATTGTGCCAACATTGTCTTAGTAATAATTGTAACTTAACACATACATGATATTTACTATATCGGATTATAATTAAATGGGTTAATAATGGTAAAATGCACATCATTCTTTTCATAAAATAACCTTAACAAACTTATATTTTAATACAAACCATAAAAATATTAAAATAGATAATGTAAAGAATCTAGTATTAAGATGTGAAAGATTTGCTTTTGCAACTTTATATGAATTTGTTTAATAAATTTTATCATGATAATTATTTAAAAAGAAATGATGAATATCTACACTAAAATTAGTGAACTAAGTGAATTTCTAATTCCCCATTTTGAAATATTTAATCTAGTTAAAGTTATATATTCTAGATCCATTGAATACTTCCAAATTTATTGAAATATGTGTTACATGTGGATGCCTCTTTGATTGTGTTGGGTGTACTGCTAACGCAAGCCGGTGAAGGAGAAATGGACCATCCTATAGCCTTCACAAGTAGGAAGCTATCGAAGGACAAGAAAAATTATTCAATGACCGAGTGCGAAGGGTTGGCCATGGTGTATGTGTTGCAAAATTTTAGGCATTATCTATTAGGAGGGCATTTCAAGATGTACATAGATCATTCTACCTTAAAATACCTAGTGAACAAGACTGTGTTGGGGGGGGAGATCTAAAGATATTTTCTATTATTTCAGGAGTATGACTTTGAAGTCATTGTGAAGTCAGTGAGGTTAAATGTTGGACCTAACCATCTATCGCGATTTGAAACAAGAGAATAACCTATTAATTTGGAGGAAGGATTTCCTTATGTGTAGCTCTTTGTGGTGCGCGTAGAGAATGACTATTTTGGAGACATTATTCACTTCTTGGCTACGGGGATGGCACCAGAAGGATATAGAAGTCTCTAGAAGTAGCAATTAGTAGTGTGTGCGACATATTTTTCAGTTATTGCAGGACATTTATATAAAATGTGTGTGGATGAAATATTGCGAAGATATGTGCCAGAATTTGAGCAGGCCAAAATTCTCACTGAAGCTCATGGGAGACCTGCAGGAGGTCATTATTCAGGCAATGCAACTGCGCAGATGATTTTACGCATGGGTCTATGGTGGACAACATTGCATAAAGATGCCAAGGCATACTATAAGGCATGTGATCCCTATCAAAGAATTGGAAGACGATCGTGAAGAGATGAGCTACCACTACACCCTCAGGTATCTTTACAGCCCTTTGAGAAGTGAGCGATTGATTTTGTGGGGGTAATTCAGCCCTGTGGAAAGAAAATGTGTATGCATTATATTATGACTACAACAAAATACCTAACCAGATGAGCAGAAGCAGAACCAGTTAAGGATTGTACACGAGCTATAGTAGCAAAGTTCTTGTTTTAGTGTGTTAACTAGGTTTGTATGCCCAAAAGTGTTGACGAGTGACAAAGGTACACACTTTCGAAATGAAACAATCAACGCGTTGACTGAGGAATTCTAGGTATACCATCAGAGGAGCACACCATATCACCCGCAAGAAAATGGAACTATTGAAGCCTTTAATAAGATTTTAGAGACAACACTGACAAAGATCTGCAACATGCAGCTGAATGACTTGGATGTATGTGTACCTGCAGTACTCTGGGCTTATAGGACTACTTGTAAGAAGCTGATAGGGCAAACATCATTCAGATTAGTATACAAGGTCGAAGTCGTAATGCCAAAAAAATAAATTGTGCCTAGTTTCTGCATTGCAACTTTGATGAATATGGAAGATTGAGAGGCCTTGGAGGAATGGCTCGTGTAGCTCATGGAACTTGAAGAAGACAGATTTTGGCAAGATTCCATCAAGAATTACAGAAGGAATGTGGAAAATCATGCCATGATCGACACATCAAACTTCGCACATTCTAGGTAAATGATCTTGTCTTGTTATATGATAGTACATTCACTAAATTTCCTGACAAATTCCATATGCATTGGTTAGGGCCATATATTGTCAAATAAATTACAGATGGAGGCGCAATTTAGCTCACAAAGATTAATGGGGAACCCTTCCTAGGAAGAGTGAATGGGAGCAAATCGAAGTTGTATACAAGGGATCTTGCACAATGACTATATGGCAGTAGGATAGTATTAGTGCTCCATGCAATTGCAAGGGAGTGTGCGACTATAAACTACATTGTCAAGCTTGGTGGACAACACATCGAGTAGGCTGCATGGAGAGTGATAAAGATACAACTAGTGAAGTTGCGCCAAAAGGAAAGGTATTGCCTAGCCTAGTAGGAAAATGATCATTGGAATTACTATTCATGACTTTACAGTTAGAAGATGATTAAGTGGAGTGGGGTGGTGGCAATTAAGGTGAAAATCATTTAAGATATATCGCGAAAACAACATTTATTATCTGAATTTGGGGGAACGATCATATTTGAATTCAAAATCCCCTATAAATTTTGTGTGCCCATCCAACGGAGAACACATTATGCTCTAAGACTTGTTGTTGAATTTCGTTGTCTATCACCTATGAGCCACATTTTTTGGGATGATTTCATTCAAATCTCAATATTTTTCAAATTACCTGAGATAAATTGAAACCTTATTCTTGAGTAAATGTCTACCACAAGCCCTGCTGAAATTGTTAGTGGTGGCGATGTTGTCTCTGATGCAGCAACCCAGGAAGTTGAATGTATGGAAGCTCCAGCTGTTGTGCCTATGTCGCCGAGGTCGCCTAGGCCGAAGCACACCCATACCTAAGAGGCCTACCAAAACACAAGAAAAATAGAGGAAAGATAAGCAACCAAAAAGAGTAGTGGACCTGGAAGTAGAATAATTCTAGGGAATGGAGGATATTGATGCTAAAGGGGTGGCAGCCATGACGAGGCTGCGAAAGTATATCTCTCCACAGAAGGAAAAAGCATAGGCAATGGAGGACCTTGATACCAAGAATTTCATAGTATCCATGCCCCTAATACCTGAGTAGGTCCCTTTTGAAGGTCCTCGGCTCACGCAGATCTCATTGTAAAATATGGATTACTGGGACCTCGCAGACCACACTAAGTTTCCACATTTTGCGATGGATAAATATATGTGAAGGATCTATTACAAAGAAATGTGTGTTACAGCATTAGAGCCAATGGAATGGATTTGCGGTGTTGAGCAATAGGGGTTGCTCAATCTGTTGTTGGTGCCACATTATCACCGCATCCCCATGAATATGATATGTGTGCGCCAGCTCCTCACCCTAGTGCATGATGGGTGCTTATGGCTAGGAGAGCCTATCCCCATCATGGACATGTTGATTCACCAAGTCACGTAGCTACCTTACAAAGGCACGAACCCTACCAAGGTGTTTGGAGGGAAGCCAGGTGCGAAAGAGCTTGCAGACAAGATGAAGAAGGATAACGACCTCCTCAAGAAGTCACGTGGGTATTCCATTCTCTCTATTACAGAAAAAGAATTTTAATTTGTTGCTGAGATTTTAGCAGGAAAGGTTATGAGAAAATATCATGTGGAGGATGTTCTGGTGCCAACAGTTTCACTTGTAGTGTAGTGCGCCAAAGGCGTACAATTTAATTGGGCCAGGTACCTTGGTTAAAAGTTCCTAGAGAACTACTAAAAGGCCCAGGAGGAAAAAAATTCATTCCACTACCCTTGGTTTCTTCTATCAATTGTGCTCGTTACGTGGAGATTGTCAGAGGATAGCCAATTTCCTCCTCTCGAGGAAGGATTCTCGGAAGTAGCGCATTTCACCTCTTTGTGGTCTACAAATGATGTTACGCACATTGCAAAAACAAAGATATTTTGGACTATCGTTGAAATGGATATACATATGCTATTCAGTCAACATCCAAGGTTGTCCCCAACCTTGTTTACGTAGCTATAAGCCTATGTGACGTTCAAGGCTGACTTCCACCAATTCTATATCCAAGCATGAGAGGATCTAGAGACTAAATGGCAGAAGTTGCCATATTTGGTGGCTGAAACAGACAAGCAAGAGGTTGTAGGGTTATGGCCTACAGAGTGGTGCACCTCGTAAGAGTTAGGTGTTGGAACAAGCATGGTCGTGGAAAGTTCTGTTGCACAAAAAATAAAGGAGGATGCTTAGAAAGTTACGCATACCCTAGTAGAACAGAAAAATAAGGAAGCTATAGCCAATGCTCGCCTAGAGCAAGAACGCACTGTTAAGGAGCAGACGGAAAAATAAATAATGAGTCACAGAAAGCTGATAAGTCACCTTCACCAAAGACAAAGGAAGAAGAGCTTTTAGCCAAAGGTGGAGGTGGCCATGAGGGGTATAGCACCTCCTTTATTTTGAAAAGATATGTCACAGAGCAGAAGGGTGAAGCACGAAAAAAGCAAAAATTTGATAAAACATAGGTTGATCCATGGTATTGATAGAAATCGATGTTAATGAGATCGATTATAAAGTCAAGGATAAAACGATAGAAGTGTTGCAGTAGTTTGAGCAACAATATATGCAAACGTTGGGGAGCGTCCAGAGGGATCTATGCGAGCTGCAAATCAAGGCAAGTAGAATATAGCCGGGCACTAAACAATAGAGTGTCGAGCAAGCAAGCCTCACCTCCGAGACAAGCCAAGCAACAGAGCTAGTCAAGTCCCTAGATATCAGAACTATTCCATTTCCCGACGAGTCCATTTACACATAATCATCTAATGATTGTATTATACTTAGTACAATAAAGGATATAGGACTGAATATAGCAGTGCTTTCCAACGAAACCCTCCACGTGATGCATAAGGCGGCGGCAGATGAGTTGAGAACCACGAAGTAGTGCATAGTTCAAGTCTAGAGTCAGCAGTAGTGGAGGCCTGTAAGACAGTGACTGAACTTCACATCCCGAACGATGCACAGCTTGATGCCAAAATTAGAAAATTAGTTGTTGGTGTGCGCAAGGCTAGAGCAGAAGTTGGATGAGTAACTTTCGAGTTCAACATGAAGAATGCAGATCTGCAGTTGAAGTTGTAGCCCACAGCTCTGCTTAAGGTCCAAGAGCAGTGAAAAATTGAAATTAAGGAGGGCATGGCTACCTTGGATACCACAGTCACTGACTGTGTGACATTGTTTGAGTAGGCTATGGAGATATTGACCAATCTGCAGGAGGATCCGAACCTGTAAACATTGAGCACATGGGTAATTGATATGCGGCACTACTATGATGAGGCAAGGCAACTGCTCTTAGCATAGTACCAGTGCAGTGCCTTGCCAAGTTACAGGAAGGAACGTAGCTACTGGCATAAATAGAGGAAGCATGAAAGAAAGAGGCCTTGCTAAAGGCCAAGTTGAAGACTTGGTTGGATGAGGCTTATCAGGTCATGATCTCCATTCATGATAAGCTTGAGGGATAGTAGAAGATGCAGTGGATGGTGCGGCTGGAAGTAGAAGGACCAGGCACTGAAAAATCGATAAAGGACGTTCGACAGGCAGCGACGTAAAGTGTTGTTGAAGTTACAGTGATCCACGTGGAGCTGGGGGATCTTCGCAGTAAGATCATGATGCTAGTAGAGTGTGTTGTGAAACCAGCTCAAGGAATGATAGAAAAGATAGATCAACGCCTTAGAATTCAGCCTCTTCGAGAGGGCAACCTTCTTTACATTACATAAATGAACAATTATTTGATGATTCAAATGACAAAACCTCCTTTCTATATATAGGAGTCTACGGAGTCATAATATAACCCAGCCAACCTAGCAATAATAATATAAAGCCACAAAAATAACAATAGAGGGATTCTATGGGGCACAATAATAACAATATGGGGATAATAGGGGCACAACCATATTAATAAGGGATGCAACTACAATAGTAATGGGGTAATCACTAGTATTATAGGGACCCAATATGCCCCTCTATTTCAAAAAAGTGTTGTCTCAACACTTGAGTAGTTCTGGATGCTTTTGTATAAAATTCTCATCCTCCCATGTGGAATCTTCAGTGGATAAATTCTTCCACTTAATAAGATACTCTGAAATTGATCGATTTCGTAGCTGTCGAGCTCTTGTTTTTGTGACTGCTTCTGGTTCCAATATAATTTTTCCTTCCTCGTCAAGTTCTGGAAATATTGTTTGAACTAGGAACTTGTCGCCTATAACCTTATTTAAACATGAAACATGGAAAATTGGGTGCAATCAAGAAGCTGCAAGAAGTTCCAATTTGTCTGCCATAGTACCAATCTTTTGCAACACCCTGTACGGACCATAGGAATACCCAATCACCTACATCAAAACTTCTTTCGTTGCGATGTTGATCTGCCTATTGTTTCATTCTATTTTGTGCCAACACGAGGTTATCCTTTAAGAGTTGGAGGACTTGTTGTTGATGTTCAATGTGATTTTCCACTGCTTGAACCTTGGAATTTTCTCTTAAATATGATGTGATGGATGGTGGCTGATATCCATCAAGTGCCATAGATGGGGTCATTTTTGTTGTTGTATGGAAGGAAGTGTTATACCACCATTCAGCCAGAGGCAACCATTAGACCCATTGTGTATATTTATTAGATACAAAGCAAGGAAGATATCCTTCCAAACATTTGTTTACTATCTCAGTTTGCCCATGAGATTGAGGATGAAAACATGAGATATGAGCTAACTGAGTACCAATACAAGAAAATAATTTTGTCCAAAAATTTCCAGTGAAAATGGGATCTCTGTCACTTACAATAATCTTTGGGTGTCCATGTAGCTTTTGAATTGTTTCCATAAATGCAGTAGAAACTGTACTGGCTTTAAATGGATGTGATAATGCGCAAAAGTGCGCATACTTGGTAAGTCTATCAACTAACACCATGATGAAACTCTTTCTCTCAGACATGGGTAAACCTGTGATAAAATCCATTGAAACCTCCTCCCAACATTGGCTTGGAGTGGATAAACGTTGTAATAGACTTGGTATCTTAATTGTTTCAACTTTGTTTTGTTGGCAAACAAAACGTTCCACCACAAATTTTTGAATATCCGATTTAAGGCTATCCCAAAAAAATTCCTTCTTAACCCTATGGTAAGTTTTTAAGAATCCCGAGTGCCCTACTAAGGGAGAAGTGTGCAATTCCATAAGAATCTTTTGCTTTAGTTGGGAATTCTTATAGAGGTATAAGCGATCTTTGTACCATAAATAATGATTTTGCCAAAATGTATCAGACGTACTGGAATCTTGTTGTAACTTTCGAATAAGTGCCCACACTTCTTCGTCATTCTTCCATTCCTCCCTTGCTTCATTTATCCAACCTGGTTGGATTATAGAAATGGTGCACAACAATGCTTCCACATCCTCATCCTTACATGAGGGTGCATCTGCCACCACATTTTGCTTCCCTTTTTTGTAGATGATTTCAAATTCATAACCCAACATCATTGTGACCCACATTTTTTTCTCTTCAGATGATAATCTTTGTTCTAAAAAGTATTTAAGGCTATCATGATCTGTTTTTACCTTGAAGTGTCTTCCCATTAGGTAGGGTTGCCATTTCTTAAGTGCATGGAGTATTGCCAACATTTCCTCCTCGTAAATAGCTTTGTGTAAAAACTTTCCCTTGATTGGACAACTTTCAAAAGCAATGGGTCTTTCATCTTGCATTAAAACAACACCAATTCCATTTCCTTAAGCATCACATTCCACAATAAAGGTTTTTGTGAAGTCCAGTGTAGCTAAGACCGGTGCTTGGTGTAGAAATTTTTAATAATTTAACACATATTCACAGATATTATCTTGATCATACAATTATAAGCGGAACATGTGTAATACATAATCTCCTCTACGTTGATCATCAATTTACAGAAGCAGAAACATTCACAGGCACACATAGAAGCATCAATCAAACTCATAAACACAGTATGTATCCCGGGGAAAGCATCTCGCTAAAAACCCCAACTATCTGTATATTATATTGATTGAATCATGTAAAATTACAAAGTACAATGCTTATCACAAGCAATCCAGTACCATCTCCACCTGTTACACACAATACAGCTTAGATCTGATCTCCAAATCTATTCCACTGCTTGCCTGCCTCCACTGTTCAATACCTGCTCAAGAACTGATGAGAATGGCTCACCAAACTCGTATTTCACCTCAAAATAATTACTCACACATTTTTGGACGTGAGCAAAGGCTACAATACTGGGCAAATACGTGAGCAAACTCATTGGCATACTCAATCCCTTGATTGTGCAAGATCTGGTGCACAACTATAGTCACAACTGATAGCAATCTAATTCTCTACCACGTGTCCCTGTTGAACTGAACATGCACTGACATGAAACTGAGTTAACTGATGTATTCATTAGTTGCATCATGAGTTAATAATTATTTTAACATCTCATCATTAGTCTATTTGCAGTTAGACTAATTACAACTACTTTAACCAAGTCAAACTGAACACAACTCCATCAACTCCACAATCAACTCCACCAAACTCAACTGATTGAGTTCTAACTGAAGTCATGCATGCAACAACTCAACTGACTAATAAGAAAAGTGTATTTCCTTCTGATAGCTGCATGTGCCACCTCTATAGCTCAAACTAAAGTGCTCCAAGAGAATAAGATCAAGTTTATAGTCCAAATATTTTTATGAGACAATAATATTTGACTTTTCTATTTTTGACAACCAGTCTAAAAATAGACTTTGATCACTCACACTGTGATCACTCACACTTTCATCAAAAATAGAAGTCCATCTATTTTTTCCAACTTGACCAATCATCCATAAACATCAACCTGCAATCTATAGACATGATCCATATGTCTAAAAATAGACTTGCGCCAAAAATAGCCTACGGGCCCACTTAGTGAAGGCCACTCTTTTCACTAAGCTCCATCATCTTGTCGCACTCTCAACAAGAATTTCTTGTTGCACACTTTTCAACACTCCCTCTCAACAAGAAAGGCTTCCTCTCAAACCCGATGCTGTAACTCTGGAATGTTCTCCATGCAACACATGTGGCCGGTCCCCTTGCTCTATCATCAAAGTCTCTGACTGTTGTTGCCTCTGTCGACTGAAATTCTGCATCTCTGTGCTCTTCAGTATCTGAATGCTCTAGCCTCTGTCACTTTGGTCACTGACTGCATCCATGTTGCTGCTGATTCTATCTCCCAGCATTACATCTGCACTGCACCTCCCAACTTGCCTCCCTGTTGGGCTAGAAACACCCTCTGATGTTGAAGCTCTACCTGCTGCTGACAAGTGCTCCCTCTCTGACATCTACGCTAGTGCAACATCTCCATGCATCTTGCACCATTGCACCACCTCTCTGTGCCACCTAGCACTGTGAAAAACACTTGTGCCTCTTGCATTGTTGCAGCCTGCTAGCTATGCACTGTCTTGGGATTCCCTGCACTGTCTCCCTCTCTGCCGCTCCATCCGCATCTGTCTCTACCCAATCGGTCAGTTCCTGCTACTACACGTTTGGGGCTCCCGTAGCAAGGTCTCATATAAGAGGCTGGGTACCTCAAGGATCTTGCCCCTCCTCCTTGGGACAATCAATCCACATCACCCCACCTCCTACCTGGAGGTATGGCTGCATGTGATCCCTTAGCCCACCTGGCTCGAAGTTTCCCCCTACTGGAGGTCTCTGAATGAGTAGATGTCTCTACTCTATCTCCTCTCAGCTTCCCCTATTGTGGCTCCTCCACAACCTCCTGAAGCTGCTGCACCAACCGTGGCTCCTCCACAATCGTCTGAGACTTCTTTTGGCTCTGCATGTTGAGAGGTAATATACACTCCCTCTCAACCACCAAGTCTCCATCAGGTGCCTCGCTGCTCAAGGTTTTGCATGCATCTTGAACCTCAAGAGCATACATGTTCTTGACCCGTGAACCCTCCTCATGACAACGAAAGCATCACACCTTTGACTTGTCAACTTTCTTCCCATCACTGGAAGAACAAGATTCGAAAAGAGAAACGTTCTCCTTCCCCTTCTTCCCCTTACTCGCTAAGGCAGAGTTCTCCTCATCATGCATAGATGAAGAACTGTCTCTGGTGCTTCGTCTAATCTCCTCTTGCATGAAATCTGACCATGGTCGTTCCCAATTTGGCAGTTTCTCCCTTCCATTCACCGAGTCCTGGTAGCTATGCCAACTCTTAGGAAGGTCAAGGAGTCCTAGACTCACCATCCTCATCCCGACAGTCACCCCCACACTTCCCAGCTCATCCCAGCATTGGGTGAACTTCGTGAGATATTGGGGCATCCTGTCTCCATTCTCACACTGAATGTTTCTGAGTTTTATCTCTTGCTTTGGTATTAAATTCGAATTCGACCAGCTCAAAACTCAACTGCTTCTGATCTAGAATTCGTGAGAACAAAGTATTTCTCGTACAAATATCGACTGTATGGGCATTCACCGGTTATCTCACCTTCCAAAAGAAGGATGAATCCAGAGGCTACCTGGCCCGATTATACACTCTTCCTGAAGAAATAAAATGTAAACACTACCGGAATAATAGATCTGATGATCAATCCTCGCTTGATATCCTGTAAAAATCTCTTCTACAAATCAAGCAGCTCTGATACCATGTAGAAATTTTGAATAATTTAACACATATTCACAGAGATTATCTTGATCATACAATTATAAGCGGAACATGTATAATACATAATCTCCTCTACGTTGATCATCAATTTACAGAAGAAGAAACATTCACAGGCACACATAGAAGCATCAATCAAACTCAGAAACACAGTATGTATCCCGGGGAAAGCATCTCGCTAAAAACCCCAACTATCTATATATTATATTAATTGAATCATGTAACATTACAAAGTAAAATGCTTATCACAAGCAATCCAGTACCAGCTCCACCTGTTACACACAATACAGCTCAGATCTGATCTCCAAATCTATTCCACTGCTTGCCTGCCTCCACTGCTCAATACCTGCTCAAGAACTCATATTTCACCAAACTCATATTTCACCTCAAAATAATCACTCACACTTTGTTGGATGTGAGAAAAGGCTACAATACTGGGAAAATATGTGAGCAAACTCATTGGCATACTCAATCCCTTGATTGTGCAAGATCTGGTGCACAACTATAGTCACAACTGATAGCAATCTGATTCTCTACCACCTGTCCCTGTTGAACTGAACATGCACTGACATGCAACTGAGTTAACTCATGTATTCATTAGTTGCATCATGAGTTAATAATTAGTTTAACAACTCATCATTAGTCTATTTGCAGTTAGACTAATTACAACTACTTTAACCAAGTCAAACTGAACACAACTCCATCAACTCCACAATCAACTCCACCAAACTCAACTGATTGAGTTCTAACTAAAGTAATGCATGCAACAACTCAAATGACTCATAAGAAAAGCATATTTCCTTCTGACAGCTGCATGTGCCACCTCTGTAGCTCAAACTGAAGTGCTCTAAGAGAATACGATCAAGTTTATAGTCCAAATATTATTATGAGACAATAATATTTGACTTTTCTATTTTTGACAACCAGTCTAAAAATAGACTTTGATCACTCACACTTTCATCATAAATAGAATTCCATATATTTTTCCAAACTTTACCAATCATCCATAAACAACAACGTGCAATCCATATACATGATCCATATGTCTAAAAATAGACATAGTCTAAAAATAAACTTGCGCCAAAAATAGCCTGCGGGCCCACTTAGTGAAGGCGACTCTTTTCACTAAGATCCATCATCTTGTTGCACTCTCAACAAGCATTTCTTTTTGCACACTTTTCAACACTTGGCACATTGCCTCTTTAAGACGTTTGAAGGCCTCTGTTGCTTCTGGAGTCCATGAAAATGCATCTTTCTTCAATAGTGTTTTTAGAGGTGCTGCTATTCTCCTATAATTCTTAACAAACTTGTGATAATACCCTTTCAACCTGATAAATCCTCGCAGATGCTTTATGGATGTGGGCATTTTCCATTCCTTAATGGCATTAATTTTTCTAGGGTCTACCTTAACTCCTTCATGAGATACAATATGACCCACGTATTCCACCTCTTGTACTCCAAAGAAACATTTGGATCTTTTTGCATATAATTGTTTCTCCTCCAATAGTTGTAGCACCCTGTAAACATGTTCAACATGATCCTTTGAAAACTTGTTGTAGATTAGTATATCATCAAAAAATACTAACACAAATTTTGTAAGGAATGGTTTGAAAATGGAATTCATCAAACCTCGAAATGTTGAAGGTGCATTAGTAAGGCCAAAAGTCATGACCAAAAATTCATAATGACCCTCATGAGTTCTAAATGTTGTTTTCAGAATGTCTTCAGTATTCATTCTAATTTGATGATATCGTGAATGAAGATCCAACTTGGTGAAGTAAATTGATCCATGCAATTCATCCACTAATTCATCAATGACGAGAATGGGAAACTTATGTTTAATAGTGAACTTGTTGAGCTCCCTATAATCCAGAAACATGTGCCATGATCCATCCTTCTTGTGCACTAATACTATTGGAGTAGAGAAATAACTTTGACTCGGTTGAATTATACCAACCTCTAGCGTTTCTGCAACCATACATTCAATTTCACTCTTTTGGGCATAGGGATATCTGTACGGCCTGATGTTTGGAGGAACACTTCCTGGAATCAGATGAATAGCATGATCATGATCACAAATAGGTGGGAGACCTTTGGGAGTCTCAAATACCTTGGAATGATTGTCCAAGACTTTTTGGAGATATGAAGAAATAGATTATTGCAATGTGGAAACATATACCGAACATAATTGTGCAATTACACCTCTTTGTTCCTCTTTTAGAAGCTTTGTCATATCGTTAGAGCTGATTATCTTTCTCAGCTTCCCTACAATACCCCTTAATTCAACTTCCTTTCCTTCCACAGAAAATTTCATGAAAATTTCTTGAAAATTAAAAGCTATTGTACCCAAGGATTCTAGCCATTGGACTCCTAGTACAACACCAACACCTCCCATTGGAATGGAAAGAATTGGGCTAGTCAATACATATTCTCCCATCGATAGCTTGATATTATGGCACTTTCCATAGCAATTTATTGTTCCTCCATTTGCAACCATCACTTAACACTTTGGTGCTGGATATAAGAAGCAATTCAATTCTTTTCTACCTTATAATGAATAAAATTGTGGGTACTTCCTGAATCAATCAACAATATTACCCTTTTCTTCTTGATTTGTCCTTCTATCTTGATGGTTTGAGGAGCGGTAATTCCCACCAATGCATTACAAGATATGGTCGGATTCATCTCTTCTTTATCTACGCTTTGTTCCTGGAGTATATCCTCTTGTTTTGACGTTTCTTGTTCCTTTTCTTCTTTCTCTTCGCAATCTATGTAGAATAATTTCTTCTCAACACAGTTATGACCTTTAGTGTATTTGCTATCACAACTATAACAAAGCCATTTTGCTCTTTTTTCTTCCAGTTGTTGTGGTGTCAACCTTATAGGTTGTGGAAGACTAGGAGCAACAACACTTCCATCTTTATAGTTGTGAGTGCTATGCTTCCTAGTTGCCATAATTTTGCTTTCCATTTCTCTTGCTAACCTAAATGCCTTCTCTAATGAATCAGGTTCCCAGAGGCGAACATCATGCTGGATATTATCCTTTAAACTCCCTATGAACACATCAATCCTATGCTCCTCTAGAATATTTTTTACCCTTATCTTCAATTTTTGAAACTCCTCAATGTGCTCCATTCTTGAACCCTTTCGTTTGAGACTTATCAATTGGCTAAAAAAAGTGTTGCTTTTTGTATCCTCATAATGTGCTATCAATTCTTCTGTAAAAATTACCCAAGTGATAATTTGTTTACGAGAGCAAGGCCATTGATACCATACAAACTGATTTGGTTCCAACTATAAAGTTGTAATACGTACCTTTTGTGTGTTTTGCATATTATTAAGATCGAAAAATTGCTCCATCTGTAATATCCATGTTGCGGGATCCTTGCCATCAAACTTCCTCATGTCGATTTTTGGAATATGGTGGGTCTTAGATCCCACATTAGAGTCTAAGAAATCATCATTAACATTTATTTTGTTCGCATCATGAGTTTCCTTTACTACCTTTTCACCATTAGTAAGTATTTCTTGTAGAAACTTTGTCAAATCTGTCTTGAAATCTGCCATGTCTCTCTTCAAATTTGTCTTCAAATCTATCTTCAAATCATCCATCTTAGCTTCCACGCCTTTTATCTTAGATTCCACGCCATTTATCTTAGCTTCTGTTAGCTTTTGTGAGAGTGACATTTGTTGAACTTGTTCTTTAATTTTGATATCATGTATCATTTCTTCCTCTTCTTCATGAGTCATGCTAGAGCTTTCAAGTTGCTTACTAGGTGATTTCATTTTCTCTCCTCGGGTATCAATTACCGATAATAATTTTCTACTATGTCCTTTAAATTCCTTCAAAATAAATTTTCAAACCAAGCTTAAGAAAAAATTAAAAAAAAAAAACACACCTTTTTTCACTTTGTAGGAGCTCGATATTGCCTCTGATGTATCTCTGTACTTTCTGATCATCGAGTTCTAAAATTGCGTCCTGTAGTAGCCCTCTGTGTCCTCTTTCCAATGCCACCAGTCTAACCCAAATTGGATTCTCCAAGGAAGAGTTATGCGAAATCCCCCACAGTGACTTGATTATAGAATAATTCAGTAGAGAGAACTTGTACGACGTGCCACGAGTCACTGTTTCGACCTTTGGCTCTAAAAAATATCTACAAGAAATGACAGTCCGTCCTCTTTCTGTAACTTATTACGAAATTTCAATCTGATGCTCAGAGAGAAAGTTATGATGATTTTCCCTAGGCCACCTGTTTGGAATGTAATTCAGGAGTCTGCAAAATGACCGACTTCCTCAGGTCATATCTCCGCAAATATAGAGCGAGAAGCTCTGAAATTCAGACTCGGGGTTCAACGTGCAATGGGTTTTTTTTAGCGTCTGAAACATCGCAGAAAAAAAGTTATAGCGAAAATGCCACGATGACCTATTTGGAGCAACAAAACCCTAGAATCCAAAGCTCTGATACCAAATGTTATGAAACTAGCTCAAGAAAAGATAGAAAATATAGATCGAGGGGGAAACCTTCTTTAGATTACACAAATGAATAATTCTTTGATTATTCAAATGACAAAACATTGTTTCTATATATAGGAGTCTAAGGAGTCACAATATAACTGAGTCGACCTAACAATAATAATATAAAGCCACAAAACTAACAATAGAGGGATTCTATGGGGCACAATAATAAAAATATGGGGATAATAGGAGCACAACAACATTAATAAGGGATGCAACTACAACAGTAATGGGGTAATCACTAGTATTATAGGGACCCAACAAAGTGACTCAAGGGAGAGTCATAATCTTTTTGTTGGGGGGCAATTAGGATGACATCCCTCGAGTTAGTTTGGTATTAGATTACCCAAATTTTGGTACAATTTTGTAAACTATGTAAAGTCTCCACTATTTGTGGATGTGGAGTGTGTAGATGATTAGGAGTCAAGGAGGCTTAGCCCCTTGTTTTGGATAATTTTTGAGTTGTTTTTTCATATTCACACATGGTCCACGGATCATGGAATTTTATGAAAAACGTTTACAATAGTGAGTCTTAGCAAAAGGAAGAAGTAACTAGATAGAACTAGGATAGAGAATTGGGTTGAAGAGTCTGGTGTAGGAGCTAAGGTAGGAAGGCTCTGCTTCCTATGCTTAGATAGAGAAAGAAAGGCTCAAAGCCGAATGCAGGGAGGCCTAGGTAGAGTTTGTAGTTGAGTGCATGGACCCCTACAACTGTGTGCACACAGAAGTTTGAGTCTATAATCTGTGAATTGAGATCAATAAAGACAAGTTTCTTAAAAATTGTTGAGTATTTATGTTCATTTATATTTATGTTATATGTTGTTGATTAATGAGCTATTTTATGAAATATTTATTCAATGCAACACAATTCTCTTGAATAAGTCTTAGTAATGTACACAATGCATGTTTAACACACTTCTACAAAGTTTCTAGTAATTTCCCTTATGTTTTCTAATAGATTAAGTAGATGTATGTGAATGCCAAATTAGGATTGATTTCTGATGCGAGTAGGTAAATTAATTGTTATAGGTCTGCAAGGAGTAATCATGGACTTTCACAAAGATATCAAGGTTGTTTTAACAGAGTTACAGTAATGTTCACTAAGGTTTTATCGATTTGTACAAAGGCAGATCCAAGGCAATGAAATACATCACACTAGTCACTCGATGCATAAACTTGGTTCTTGCAACCCCCCATACCGCTTCGAGTGAGAATGCAGCCTGTGCTACGTGGGTTGTTGCTCAAACGACCAGTAGTGTAGGGTTTTGTTGGTTGCTGCAAATAACTCTGAACCTAGGTCAGGACCCCCTAAGCCATCATCTAAGAATGAAACCATTCTCATCCTATCTCTCATTATTGCCATTCTTATCAGCCTTTTTCTATGAGATGATCATTGTTTTCTGATTCCATTGTCACCATCTTCTTGGTTGATTATAAGATTTTACTTGGTTGTTTTACCCTTTCTTGAGGAACTACTATAATGAGTGCTCTTATTAGATAACCTCTTGACCTTTTATGTGTTTTGATTAGTTCCATCATCACCGAAACTAGTTTCTACCCTTTATACCACTTGTTCCTCTAAGATGACTCATATTCCCACTCTTTTTAGACTCCCTAAAGATGAAAAAATTTCCGAGTACTTACCTTTTCGAGCTTGTTAAAGAAAATGAAAATGTGTCTACTCAATCTAATTTTAACCCTTTTATATACTGAGATAGACTAACTATGAAAAATGAATACCTTAGTCCAACAAGGCTAAGAGGTTCTCTTGGGTATTATTTTCTTCCTTTTCGAACCTAAGGGGCTATCAACGAAAAGGAACATCTGGAGTTTTATTTTTTTCCTCCTTTTGAAAGTCTCTAAACATGAAAAAGATGTCAAGTTTTGGCCTTCATTGTACTTGTAAAAACATCAAACAATGACAGAATCATCATTTATTATGGGACCGAACCACTCCTTCTCTCGGTTTGTTAAATATTCTCAAATGAATTCATCTGATGGATTAACTTACAGATCAAGAACATTTTATCCTCCTTGGGGAAATTTGGAAAACAAGGCACTCCATTTCTTAATTGCAGGGAGTCACTCCTAAGCATGACACTCTTCCACCTCATCTTCATGGTTGTTGGATTGGGAAATTTTTTTATCTTTTGGTTTATTATACCATTTGAAAGTCTTCGCTTTTGGTTTTGGGTCAATGCTACAAACTTCGTTCTGTGTTGGGACTGTGTTCAAGAGAAGTCATTCAGTAAATATTTGCTACAATACTCTTGAGCCTTCATTCCATGTCTACCTTTCCTGATCCAGTTACATATCAACATCATTTTTATCATTCTTTCTCAAATCATCATACCTGTTTCATGTCATGAATGGGGGATACATCAAGGCCCTCCTACGATGGGTCACTTCCTGTTGATATGAACTCATTATCTAGGAAGTTGACTTAGAAGCATTTATTGGTACCTCAGTTGTTGTAAACATTAATGGAAAATTTCCTCCCTCTAAGAGACAATTCTACATCATTGGAGTTTGACCGAAATATTTTTTGTGGTGGTAGACATCAACTCATTTATTCACATCATATAGATTATACTAGTGTACCTTGAGAACCATTAACATAATTGGTGGTTTCTCTCACATCTGTTAATGGATTACATCATTAGCTCGTAATGAGATGGTCTATACCATGTTCAACCTCATCTCATTGATTCAAATGATTAGACTCATACATTGGTTGGTTGTGTGGACGAGATGGAAGACACCACATCTAGTTTCATCCATTTGGGTTTCGATTTCAGGAGTAATACAAGATCACAATGTATGATGGCTATAATCATATAGATAATCATCGAGTCATGGGTCCACCATCAGTCGTCCGTGGACATGTATTTTTGTCATTGTACATGTAGTTTTAGCTTTTGTGCGAAGTATGGTTATGCCTCTCTCAACAAAGATATCATGATGTAAATGTATTGTAACATATAATAATCTCGTCGATTATCCTTGATCCCTAATTGTCACAAGGTAAGGCTGTTTAGTCATTAGCTATCATTTCTGACTTTGCGTTGTAGGGGTAAATCTGTTATAGACCATTTTGTCGCATATGGTTAATAGGCCTACAAAGAATATCATTCCCATCATTTGAACACTTTTTCATTGTCCCTACACATAGGCCTAAGCATGACTCTTTCTAATCCCTAATTTTTTGCCTGAAAGCACCTTGTTTCGGACATTTTAAGGACCAATGCACCCTAGACCCTTCTTTTCCAGTGTTGACTACGAGGTTTCCCTACTCTGAACTTGCATTGAACACCAACAGGTTATTCAGTGTTGTGGGTGTGTTGATTCTAGAAACTTTGGAAAACAAAAAAGAATCTGAAAGCTTCCTTGTCCAGAGGCTTCCACGATCTGTTGTAGTTATTTACCTCAGATAAAATATCAAATTCTAACCTATTATACCTTGCATTTTTCATCTCTTATCCCTTGAGTTGATCCTCCCATAAAGAGTGGATCTCAAGACTAGACTGGTAAAAGGATAAGAATTTAGGAACTACCCTTTCACCTATATATTTAATGTCATACGTAGGAAAGGGGTTGGATTTTGGAGAGTGATTCTACCCTTATGCCGAAGATGTGAGAGATATCATTTTGTGCATTAGGGTGATTAGAGTTGTAGTTTGTGACAAGGAAAGAACAAGTCAACTTGGAGGAGAAGTTCTACAAGATCATAACCTATTTTTTGTTGTAACTCACTACATTTCTATTAATGTAAATAGTTCTTTGTTTTCCTATATATGATGTTATGATTTCATGTATTTCAATACCATGTGATCTATTGAATAAAGTAATTAGATGATGCTACATAGATCTCATAGATCATTGGATTATGTTGTCTTATTGTGTAGGTTCTAATTATATTGATTGGAGCATAAAAGACAAGGAAGGGGTGAAGCATACAATAGACTCCAAGTAGGCTTAATCCAATTATCTATTTACTTTAAGGAAAATATTAGTCCCTTTCTAATTTTTTTTGCTTTAGGTTAGTCCACAGGGCATAGGGAATATACTTATGTTTGCAATCATAGATTTTGTATAACATTGGGAGTAATGTGAATACAAGGAATAGTAATATTATTGAATGAAATTATTATATTTTTTAGATTTGGTTTTTATATATTGAATGATATTTCTCTCCCAAATAGATACTCTTAATTTTGTTATATATTACTTATCCATATTCGATGCTTTGATCATTCTGGTATCTAGTGGAATAGTTAATTTATAAGTGAAATTGTAGAAGGGTGTAATAGTGACTCTAAGAAGAGGTTAATACATTATAGGCCTCTTTGCAAGCTAAATTTGATAAAATTGCTAGTTTTAGTGGGTTACATTTTAGGTGGCTAGCATTAGCACAAAGGGAAAATAGTCATGTTGATGGTAATACATCCTAGTGGAATTATACCTCATACCCTAGTTGATAGAGACATATATTTATGTGTTATGTTACCATTTTCATTAACTTAGGTCTATTCACTAGACTAGAAACCTATCTTATTCATTCATGCTGATCCTAAATGCTTTATCGCTCAATTAGCATATGTCACTTAGTATAATTAGGCTTTGTTTGTTGATGTTTCATCAAACAAAACAATAAAAAGTGTGAGGTGCATGCCTTTATTTACCCGATGGCTCTATGTTCAATTAATAAAAAAATGTTCAATAGAGCTAAGTTTCATTAGTCGACATTCAATCAACTGAAATAATGAAAATAATGAGATTCAATTTTTTTTTCTTCTAGAGGTCATGTGGCCGCACAACATAGTAAATGATTATGGAAAGTTATAAGAAATTGTGTTATGTTAATTGACAACTACATCATATTCCAAAGAGGAAAGAACATACAAAATCTTCATTGGTAGCCTTATGGCCAATTAACAAAAGTAGAAGACAAGATTTGTAAGACGAGTTAAAGATCAATATTAATTCATGTGAATTTATGGAATTTGTACGACTATATATGAATTATACAAAACAGGAAATTTTGAGATCACAATTAGAGGAGATAGAGAGGAAAGGTCGAGTAACGGATTAATGCTAAGTGTAGTTGTGTCCCCCTTGCATCTTTCTATAGTGCATTATATCCTTGTCTTGTATGTTGTTGTATATTACACAAAATATGGGGATTTCTAAGATTTAGATTATGGGTGATTCCGAGGTGGTAATTGATTGGGAATCAAGTAAAAACAACATCTGGGTGGTTAGCCTCCAATCCATGCTCACATCACAATTGAGAGACCATATGGAGTTTCAAGTGGATTCTTTTCACCATATTGTAAGACAAATCAACAATGCAATTCACAAGGTCTCCAAAAAGGCACTCGCCCTTGATGCATGAACTCTAGTTTCTCTAGAGTTCTCGGAAAGTCATCCCTTAGGCGATATGACCTTCCACCTTTTAAATCCTTTAGTGAATAACTTGTATTGTAATTTTGATACTTTTTAGCTTTTTGGTTTTTGGGAACATATTTTTAAGCTGAATTGTAAGAAAGAAATGATATGTTTTTAAATGATATATTTGGGAAATAGAGATGCTATTTCAATGAATTTTTCAATGAATTTTTTTATAGTCTAAGTCCAAATGGTTGTACTATGATACTATTGGAGTCATCCTCTTACTAACACTAGCAACCGTGAAATATAAATCATTTTTTCTTTATAATATGAACTATAAAAATTAACAAATAAGATAATCAACCTCAAAATCTCAAAAATTATTGGAGTCATCCTCTTACTAACACTAGCAACCTTGAAATATAAATTATTTTTTCTTTAAAATATGAACTATAAAAATTAACAAATAAGACAATCAACCTCAAAACCTCAAAAATGATTAAACATATTTCTTTAAACATTTATAAAACACTTAGAATTTATTTTTTTTCAAATAATAATCTAAATCTAATTAATTTAAAATAATCAATTTTAACAATTAAAACACCTTTCCAAAAAACATTAACTATGGATAAAGAATACACTACTTAAAAATCAATTCTATGAATTGTGAACACCTAATCAATATAAAATCTAATCAAAATTAATCTTAGATTTTTAAAATGTTATAAAATTTGTTGTGAAAACACTCCTTTTAATTGGAATATTCACAATAATTTAAAATTAAATATATAATTTAATATCAAATATATAGTTTTAATTGAAACATCCTTAATATATATTAAATAATTTTGAAAATAGCTAACACAAAGCTAAAATAATAATTTGAAAGTTGTTAAGAGAAAATTAAAATTTTAATAGGAATATGATTTAAATAAAAGTTTTGTAAATTTAGTTAATGAGGTTTTGGATAAACGGTTATTAGTGAATTTTTCATGTGAATTTATGGGTTCAATTCTCAAAGGATTAAGGTGATATATTATATATTGTAAATTTCAATTCATTTAATGAAACAAAAATTAATAAGTCTATCCAACCAAACCAAATATATATGATTGTCTTTAAACTTAACTTCCTATACTCTAGATACCTTAAAACATAACAAACAACATAAATTTAAAATCAATCTAGTGATCATCAAAAACTGCAAACATAACTATCAAACTAATCATCATCATCAGACTCCACCTAAACTGAGTCCTTAGCAGTGGAAGTCCTTAACAGTGGAACCTCGAAACTCTGTCTGTGATATGAATTGGATATGCTCTTCAATGCGAGGCAACCTACCAAAGCAATTGGAATTGAGTTTTTGGAACTCCTTTTTAATCATGAAACTTGTGAACTGAGGCTCTTTACGGGGGAGATCTGCTGCCAGGATTTAGGTAGAATACAAAAAAATATATATATAATCTTATAATAATTAAAAATATATATAATTTTATAATAATTACAAAAATATATAATTTATAATTGTGAAGGAAATTCTGAAATGATCTTTTGTGATGCTTTCGTTGTTCAAGTGACCAATATGTAAAATACAAAAAATAAAAACATGAATGATGTAAGTAACAATGTGTCACCCTGTGGGCTTGGCTCAGCGTTTGGACCTCGCTTTACAATTGGAATGTTAAGTGCCGCGGCTGCATCTATAACCTTCCCCAATTGTATACGCAAACAAATATTTTTTTTTCTTCTTGGGCAGCCCAATCGCATCCTTTCCTCTCTCCATCCCCACAACTACTAAATCTGTCAGAACGAGAGATGCGCAAGGGCGAAATTCACCTAGATTCTATAAGTGGCGCCCCAAGCCTGCATCTGTAACCTCCCCCAAGTATGCACAACCAATTTTTTTTGTCCTGCTTGGGGAGGCCGATCGCATTGCCACTTGCATCATTGCTGTTGCTGCATTTCTTCACAACTACTAAAATCTGTGAGAACGAGAGATGCGCAAGGGCGAAATCAAGAAAGATTCGATAACTGGCGACCTTATGAGATGGACCAAAATTCAACTTCACCAGATACTGGAAATTCAGCTTCTACCGTGCTGCATTCGTTGGGTACTGGAATGATAATTGCAATCTTTTTGTGACTTTTTTATTTCTCATATATTGTCGCTACGGAATTTACTTCATCCACTAAGATGGGCTAACCAGCGCGCCATCGCCGTCCATAGTGCCGGCTTGAACCATGACGGCGTTGTAATTGGGATCGAGGAGGAGACCTTGGATTCCATCCCCAAGATGCTATATTCCGACAAAGTGTGCCAATCCTTCAATTCTACGGAGGGAAATGAATTAGACGAGGCAGAGGATAACAAGTGTTGCTCGATTTGCCTCAACGATTGCAACACTCATGATCTTGTCGTTTGCGTATCTCTTCTTGCGCTATCGCTCCACTGTTCCTTTACTCGATCCACTAAGCTGGGCTAACCAGCGCGCCATCGCCCTTCTTACCGCTCGCTTGAACCACGACGGCGTTGTAATTGGGATCGAGGAGGAGACCTTGGATTCACTCCCCAAGATGTTATATTCCAAGAAAGTTTGCCAGTCCTTCAAATCTGCAGAAGGAAATGAATTAAACGAAGCAGAGGATAAAAAGTGTTGCTCGATTTGCCTGAGCGATTACAAGGAGTCGGAGGTTGTGAGGGTTATGCCTGATTGCACTCACATGTTCCACAGGAATTGCATCGACGAATGGCTTCGCTTGCACGCAACATGCCCCATCTGCCGAACTTCTCCATTTCCCCCGCGCTAGAGTCCGCTCCAACTACTATTCTCCCAGCACTTGATCATGAATCGATCCGCCCTTTTCCAGTATGAGGCTGAGGTTGTACTGTAACCAAACCCAAAAGACTGTTCTTTCACAAAAATTATTTTTTCTTGTCTACGTTTCCAGATTATATAGATATCTCATTATTCATCGCACCGACACACGGAACCCGTCATTTATGTGAACTTCGATGGAATCTTGTAATGTTTGCCAGAAAGTTCAAATTTGTGGGAAATCTTAGGTTTTTGCTAGCGGTAAATCGCATGGTGCTTAACCGTCCATTTGCTGTTGCAGTATGGGAAGCTGAAATCATGTGTGTCCTTTTGGATCAACTCTAGGTGACAATATTGCTCTTTACTCTTTTTCATTATTTCGTTTATTTTGGAGATGGGGAATGAAATTATCTTTAACCATAAATATGCTGTTATTAGAGATGTTGTTATCAAATCTGTGGCTTATTTCTCCAATCCGGGATGACTGGAAAAAATAAATCTCATAGAAACATCCTACTTAGAGACATTGGACAGTTCTTTCCTGTGTGTTTTTTTATGGGGCTTTGTCAGAACAGGAAGTGTGGGGTAGTCATTGTTTTGAAACCCGAAAATATTTCTATTTCTGGTGGCAGGAGGGACAAGGGATTAACACTAGGACTGAAATCATTATCTTTCGAGGCGTTCTTATAGGTGCAAAATGACTGAGACTTGAGCAAATTATGATTTATGGGGAAGCTAAGGGCATCATCTACTACACACTTTTTAATCCCCATCTTATCTAATTGGATGAAATTCATCCAATAAATACTAAGCTCTTTTCATGCATCGCATTTAATCATATATACCAAAAAGCAGAATCAGATCCTGACCTCCTCTCAAAAAAAATCACAAAGGTTTCCCTCTAAGATTCAAAGATCCAATATGCTGATTATGAACAGTGTGTATTAACAGATTCTCGATACTTCAATCATTCTTAGGAGCCAGCGGAAGAAACGGGACAGTTGATCTTTTGAGAAAACTCTGCTGTGGTATTTTTTTGTTTTTTGTCAAATGTATTTTTGTAAGGATATTGTGATGTCACTCTCTATGTAAGTGATAAAAAGATAACTTAGACGTTTGTGTAACAGATAGAAGATATAGGAACTCATAGAAGTCTACAGATAGAAGATATAGGAACTCATAGAAGATATAGGAACTCATAGAAGTCTACAGATCATCTCATAAATTATATACTTTCTTTTTGTTTTTATTAATGAAAAGAAGGTGTTTTTTTTGGAAAAAAAAAATTCCTCGGTGTTTACATGTTTTTATAATTAACTTATAAATGAATGGTTTGCTGGTTATGTTTAAGCGATTTCTCAAATTCAGATCATAAAACAGAAAACGTAGTGTTTAGTGTCTGCCGGAGCAGGAAACAAAATAAGTGAAAGAGCCAATGAAAAATATGCATATCCTATCGTTCTCTCTCTGTACTAAGTTCGGAAAAATCTACGGTCACTTTGCTAGTTCCTTGGCTGGACTGGATAGGAGAAATTTAACGGGGCTGGTGATACTGCAATAAATAAAAAAAAATTACTTCGATAGGATAATCAAAATTATTTCGATAGGATAATTTAGGTTTTTTTCTAATTAAAATATTAGGTCTATTGTCCATTGCATGAATTTTCTTCCCAGTAATTGGAATGGAAGAATGAGGTTTAACTTAGAAAACTTTTTTCATTTTTATGTTTTTGCCATTATCTCTTTTTTAATTGTTTTCGCTATTATCATTTATTAAAGTTAGTGCAGATGTATTTTAATCATGTTTTTGTTATTATCATTTTATTCAAATCGTACATGTATTTTAATTATAAATAGGGATAAATCAAATTGGTTGAGATCTAAATTAATTTTAGATGGTTAACATCACATTAAATTTTTCAATTTATTTTAGATTGTGAGAATCACAAAGCACAGTAAGAAGTGGTGGTGTCTAAAAACATTGTTTTAGCTTTCATTGTTTAGCTAGATTAAAAATCATGGAATTTAACAAGACTAAAGATCATGGAGTTTATGGCTTATAGATAGACTACAACATAGACAAATACTATTGGTAAAACCATAATTACTAGTCCTAGAGTAAATTGACCAAGTCAATTTAACTAAAACAACACAATAATCTCCACTTTAAAGTTCATTTTGAGAAATTGACTTGGTCCCATTCATCAATCTTCTCATATGAGTTTCCACATTCCCCCCTCAAGCTAGGATACCACACTAGTACCTCTTCAAGTGGTCTATTCAACAACTTGATGGCTCCATTCACATTTGCACTACATGTATGCCTAAGCAAGCTAAGGCCTTACAACTATGTGTGCTCTCATACAACATGTATCCCTCAATATCAGGTCTAATAACTTCCTTGGGAAATACATGCATTAGACCAAAAATCCTTAAGTCATTACACATCAAACATAGTCTACTTCACTCTATACCACGCTATTTACTCCATCTCTATTCTTTTCTCACATGCATACTATCACTCTCTCAACTTCTATATCTTGCATGATCCATGCACGATGTAGAAATAATTCAAAATTTGTAGCTGCTAATGAAGGCACAGTGAAGTCAATAGACTCAAATTTCTTCTTCTAAATTATGTGGAATGAAAACTTGTAATAGAAACACATGCAATCACTCAATAGAAATGAACATAGTTTTTACTCGGGAACCCGACAACCCCTCCTCTGTTTGTATTATATCACATGATAATAATGATCTATTACAATGGAAACTTAAATGCTTGAAGCTCAACTTTCACTATAATATTGATATGGTTATGAGTTTGCTCTGCCAATACTTAGCCAAAATAGGCCTCATATTTCCTTGTGCAACTTGTGCTCTTAAAGAATATGGAAGCTAGTATTTCCTTATACAAATTCCAGGAGAAATGGCTCACCTACTACATGAAAACAATGTACACTCACTAGTATACAATAATGATTATATTATTCCACTTTCATCCACTTCACTAGGCAATTCAAATTGCATGCATGAATATGGCTATTTTTAGTAAATTGACTAGTTATGATTATATTATGCCTTTTTCATCCACTCCAATAGGAAATCTTAATTGCATGCATGACTAGGGATATTTTTAGTAAATTGACTAGTTAAATAAGAGATCAGTGAGTTAAGAACAATTACAACTACTTAAAAAAACTCATACTGAATTTATTCTAGACTAGAGATTATATAAATAAGTTTCACTAAATATAACTCCACTAAATAGTTATATCTTAGCAATCAAGTCATGTGCAACTCTACTTCTTTCCCACAAGCTTGAATTGACTAACTTAACTAAGTCATTTGGCCATGTCACTCCTGCTAATTAAGACTCAAGTCATTCCGATAAGCTGGAAATTTTAATTTCTCAATTTGACTAAAGTCAAATGAAGTCTTTTCTTGCTAAAATTTAACATTACTTGTTAGCAAGAAAAGATTTTTGAACAAACCCAATCCTCCTACTCTCGAACTTGAACTTGCCTCTCGGAAACACTTAGGTCAAAATCTTTGCATCTTGCTCCTATGTAGGGATTTGCTATAACATAACAATCCTCCTTTGTACACAATCCCTCACGTGATGGTACCTTATGTCTATATGTTTGGCCCTATCATGAAAAACTGGATTTAGATAGTTTTATATAACATTGATTGTCACAATGGATCAATGTGGGCTCCATCACTTGATTGAAGAGACCAACCAATATCATCCTCATCCAAATAGCCTCACATGTTACTTGAATAGAAATCATATCCTCAACCTTTGCTAAGGTGTGTGCTACAAATATTTGTTTCCTATTATACCAAGAAATTGTTGTTGTCCCAACACTGGATGCTGCTTCCGATGTGCTCTCCCTATATGAGGGACTCGCCACCCAATATGCATTTTTGAAGCATTGGATCTTCACTCCATCACTTTATCTATACCATAAACCAATATATGTTGTGCCTCTAAGGTATCGAAGAATATGTTTTGTTTCTTTCGAGTGAAGCTTCGTAATCTTTACCATGAACTAACTAAGATTGTTCACTACAAAATAAGTATCGGGCCTTCTTTTCCCTGAGTACATCAATGACCCTACCAACTATCTGCAGATAGTGTCAGCTACTGTCTCTCAGTAGAAGCATCATCTTTCCTCTAGTTAGTACCTATAGGAGTATCCATGAATTTGTAATCTTGCATATGGAATCTCTTAAGGATTTCAAAGGTGTACTTCCCCTATCCAACAAATATCTCTCCATATCCCTTCCACACCTCCAAGCGAAGGAAGTATTGCATCAAACGAATATCATTCATCTTGAACTCTCTTACAAGTTCCTCCTTGCAAGACTTGATCAACGTGTCATCTTCTATCAATATCAAATCATTGACATAGATAACTAAGAAGAGAAGACAACCATCTACCATAATTTAGTAGAGATTGGCATCTGCTTCATACTTGGTGAAACCCAATCCATTGAGATAAGAATCTACGCAAGTGTACGAAGAAGGAGGTTCCTAATTGAGACAATAGAGGGCTCTCTTGAGCCTACACACATGTGTCTCCATGTTAAAGGTCTTGAACAACTTTGGCTACTCAATATAGCTCTCTTCCTCAAACACTCCATTGAGGAAGGAAACCTTAACATCCATTTGGTGTATCCTCCACCAAAACTCAATTGTCAATGCAATTATGCTCATGTTAGATGAATATATTGCCATAGGGAAAATGTTGCTTAATAATCAATCCTCTCCACTTGTGAGAATCCTTTGGCCAAAAATTTGGACTTGTACTTCTCAATACTACAAACTAGTTTCATGCATAAGCTTATACAACCACTTGGAGCCAATCACTGATTTTCCCTCAGGTCAAAGCACAACCTCCCAAGCATCATTCTTCATGATGGAGTCGTACTCCACAATGCCATATAAGCATACATGCCTGGAAAATTTCTCTTCAAAGGAAGATGGCTCAAAATATATCAAGTTTCTCATGATTTTCCATATATCCTTTATATCTATCTTGTGATCTCCTTTGTCTTCGATAGGAACTAGGGGCTCCAACATTCTCCTTAACTTCCTGCACCGATATTTCAACAATATTGGTCTTCTTCCTCCCTTCTTTGTAAGGCATTGTGTGAGTGGGTGTCTCCACTTGGTATACTCTCATCTTCACCACATGTGGCTACTCCACATCATCCTCTTGCAATTTTGCAGTTGCCTTTGAGCAACATGTTACTATGTGGATTTGATTATGGCTCCTCCTCTGGAGCTAGAAGCCCCTCCTCTAGTGGTATGCTTAGCTCTCACCATAGATATTTCCTCATATATTTCTCTTCATCAAAAATAACATCCCACGTCATAAAATTAATCCCGAGTAAGGTCATGTACACTTGGTAAATATAAGGTATCTTGATATAGCCTACAAAGATAGCCCTACCTATAGTGGGCTCCAACATTTTCCTAATATCTTTGTAAACATTACAATAGACTTTGGATCCAAAAATGTCAAAGTTAGAGACATCTCACTTCCTCCCAGTGAAAGCCTCTTCGGGTGTAATCATTCCAAGAATTTTGTGAGGGCTCCTATTCTGCAAGTAAACAATTGTATTACAATATTTTGCACACAAGGACAGCGGCAACCCCTATTCATGCAACACTGCTCTAGAATCTCCTATAATACTTTTCATATCTGTAATCCAAATTTTCTTTTGGTTATGGGGTTCAATAAACCCCCTTATAATACCCTCCTTGGAACATAATTCTTTGAAGGCATTAGACACGCACACTCCTCCTTTATCACTTCTCAGGGATTTAATTTTCTTTCGATAATTCTTCTTCATGAAATAGATCCAACATTTACAGGAAAAATAATAAATGAGGATCACATGATGCATGTGCTTTGTAGTCAAGACTGTGGGAAATGGTCCACATACATCTTAGTGAACTCAGTCCAAGATGGCTCTAGCTATGTTATCTCAGTCCTAGAAGGAGCATTTAACATATTTTCCAAGAGTGTATCCCTTGAAAGTATCATGTTGATCAAGGGTGCATATTGGAAGTTCAATGGTTATCTACTACATTAATTTTAAATCTCCATGGTGTATGTGCCCCATGCTTTTATGCCATAAATCTCCAACATCTCACCCCTAAACATGTTTTTCCTTACTACTCAATGCGACACATGAATCCACCTCTAGCCTGTACATATTTTTAATTGTAACACCAATTTTTTTTACTTATCCAATAACAACATGCTTCAAATATACCTCTCCTCTACTAAACACCACATCATATCCCCTATGTTCTAATGCAGCTATAGAAACTGGATTTTTTTTCACACCACGCATATATATTACATTCTTTAGGTGAAGATGACAGCTTGAAGCCCTCTTAAGGGTGATAATGATAATCTATTTTGTACTATACATTGTATCATCTCCAAGTTCTACATGTAATTGTAGGTACTTCTCCTCTAAGTTGTTGAAGAACTCCTTATTTCCTACCATATAAACTGTAGCACTAGAGTCTAAGTACCATATACTAACTCGTACCATACTAGACATGCATGTAATCTAGGTGAAATCCAAATCCAAATTTGATGTGAGAGCATCTCCTCCTGAGCCTTATGTAGGTTTCTTACTACATTTCTTTTTTGGACACTTGGTTGCATAATATCCATACTCATGGAAGTGAAAGAATTTAATTTTAGTGAGGTCTTTCATCTTTCCATAGTTCTGGTTGGATTGTGCCTTATGTTGGGCCTTCTTGCCTCTGCCCTTCTTGGGCATCTTTCTACTAAAGAAATTTTTTCTTCCTCATTAGTTGTGGATGTGACACCACCTCTATTGTTTCTTCTAATCTCCTCCTGCAGCAAGTTAGACCAAAGTCTCTCCTAATCTTGGAGCTTGTCTCTACCATTAATTCAATCTTGAAAGTTGTTCTTGGATTTCAGAAGACCAAGGAGTGCTAATCTCAAAAGTTTAGATGATGGAACATTCTCTCCAACAACTCCAAGCTCATCTGTAACCTGAGTGAATCTAGATAGGTATTGGACAAGGGTTTCAATTTTACACATTCAAATGCTATTGAGCTTATCTTTCAATTCCAACTTCCTAGTATCTTTGTTTCTTTAGAATAGGCCTGTGAGCATTTTCCATGTTGCATAAGCAATATCCTTTCCATGGAAATTCAAAATCACGTGGTCTCTTACTCCCTCTAGGATAATCCTCCTATCTTTTTGTTGTGTCTTTCTTCCACCGAGTCAATTGTTGTGCATATGATGTTGATGGAGATGGAATATTAGTTTGTATTTACTCCAATACTCCATTTTCATCTGGTACAACTTCCATCATGTATTTCAAAGTAGAAAAAATTGAATTTTACTCCAATGCATACTCAAGCCTCAATCCATTAAAAGACTTTTTTCCTACAATGAAGAAAATACCATCACCACAAATATGATATTCAAAAGTTCTTAAGAGATTGATGAGGAACTTGGTTTCTATCTAGTTTTCAAAATATCTGATACCATGTAGAAATAACTAAATATTTGTATATACTAATGAAATCAAACTGAAATCAATAGACAAAAATTTCTTCTACCAAATTTTGTGGAAGGAAATTTGGAAATAGAAGCACATGCAATTATTCAATCACAATGAGCCCAATATTTACTGGGGAAGCGAACTGGGAAAAAAAAACTGCTCTATTTGTATTATATAAAATGAGAATAATGATCTACTACAATGCTTGAAGCTCAACCTACATTGCAATATTGATATCCTGCTGAGTTTTATATTCTCAATACTTAGCCGAAATAGGCTTCTTTTTTCCTCCTATTTCCTTGCACAATTCCTACTCCTAAAGAATACAAAATCTCTTATTTCCTTTTGAAAATTCCAATAGAAATGTGTCACCTACTACACACAAAAATTATACACTCACTAGGATATAATAATGATTAAAATATTCCTTTTTCCTCCTCTCCACTAGGAAAATCAACTTGCATGCAGGACTAGGGTTATTTTTAGTAACTTGACTATTTAACTAAGAGATCGGTGAGTTAACAACAACTACAACTAATCAATTGAACTCATACTTACTTTTTTAAAAATGAGAGCTTGGATAACTGAGCTTAGCAAACGACTCATGCACAACTCTACTTCATGCCCAGAAACAAGAATTGAATGACCTACCAGAGTGATTTAGTTGTGTCACTCCTTCTAACTGCAACTGAAGTTATCTTACTGAAGTGGAAATTAAAATATCTCCATTTGACTAAGACAGAAGTCAAATGAAGCCTTTTCATGGTACAATTTAACATGTGACTTAGATTTTCAACACCATTTATACTTGACTTCTCCATATAATTAATCTAACTCTTCTTCATCACCTTCAACTTTGCTTAATTTCCAACCACTTTCCTCTTTGTAAAATTCAATGTGTTGCACCTAGTCTCATAAGATTTCACATCCACAATAGCAAAGCCACCCTACATCACTTTCCTTTCTCGCACTTAGAATAACCTTTACCACACATGAACACTTTCCTTTTTCATGGTCTCACAAAACTTTACCACACATGCATAATGTCTTCACAGTCTCTAGCTTCCTATATGATATGCATCATTTTGTCATAGTTAGTTGTTGTGGCTACTCATACAAGTGGCGTTGGTCCATTTAATTAAAATAACCATCTCTCACAATACCACTGCCACTTTCTGGCTAGAGAAACTCTTTCGCATTAAAACTCTTCACGAGTTCACTTAAAGTTTGTGGCAAGGATAATTCCATTTTTATCTTAATCTATTCCATAAAATAACCTAGGAAATGTTTTCCTCTTATCTGTTTCTCCAAATTTTGGTGTCATCATGTATGCAGACTCGTCAAAGTCTATTGTGCCACTCCCATCTTTATCATCGTCCAAAATCATATATCTTATTTGCTCATATGACATCTCAAATCTGAGAGACCTCATTGTACTCAAATATTCCTCTATTGATGTTACTATTGATGTCGTTTCATAGATAACTCTCATGTATTTAAGCTACATATCCTAAACATGTTCAATGAGAGAATCAACACTTTTTTTTTTATATCATATCCTTAGAATCTATCATTCATGCAACAATCTCATTTCACTCTATTACTAACAATTTTTATTACCTGATTCAACTTGACCCTGCACAGGTTCCCTTTGCCTTTATGCCACGACTGCTAAAACCACATCAGTTGCTACATCTATCCCTATCTCTTCCATCAATTTTTTTTTCTTTCATTTTATCAAGATTTATGAGATTCCTTTGTTGGATACATTTTTAACTCTATTGCTCACCTCCTCCTTTGTATTCTCATGTAGTCATAACTTCTATGCTTTCCGAGCAGTGTTATTCTCAACAAGTGACTTCTACATGGTAGGCTTCTTCACGCTTCTTAGTGGATTTTCCATTTCGCATGACAATCTCTTGAATGTCACAACATGTAGCTTTATAGGTGGAGGTGGGTTTTAGTTCCACCTTCACTTTGAGGACTCCTTTGTTCACATACTTCATGCATTTTGGCTCTATGCTTGCAAATCACAATAACACTATCACACTTTCACTAGCCAACTTTGCAAAGATTCTGGTGTCTTCAGTGTGATGAGATCCCTCATTGATGCATTGCTTTCTTCTTCTTTCTTGGAATCGTGGGTCCTATTCAGATTGTAGGCTCCTCAACTTTTCACTGCTCAATCAACCATATCTCTCTAGAAACACTATAGACTCATTATCTTGCGCCCTCCAATGCTCACACACCATAGATGATGCCCATATCTCCTTAGCCAACTGATTTACATAGGAACTCACAATCATTCTTTTTTCTTGTGGTCACTATGTAGATATAGGGTATCTGGCTCATGTCCATCAACTTCTCCTTCAACTTGAGCTATCAAAACCTTGGGACTCGTTCGACAACAGATTCTCATCATATGATCGCAACATTGTGCCTTATGCTAAATAACTACTACAACATATCGACTTCTTCCATGTACCATTCCATAAACCATCGTGTTACTTACCTTAGACATGTTGACATTCTTTTTGTTTATGTTATTCACCACTCTAGCTCTCACCACATTTCTTCTGATATTTATCATTCTAGTACACCCACCTTAGGCTCTCCTACTAGATGTTAGGATCATAGAGCACCAATGAATGTGGTGGTTTCTAAAGACATCATTGTTTGATCCCACTCGTGAATAAGATGAATAATCATGGAGCGTTTTTCCATATAAATAAGCTACAACATAAATAATACCATGGGAAAGACCATTGGTATTAGTATACCTAGAGCCTGAAACCACGAGTAACATGACCAAGTCATGTTTACTCGAGCAACAATAACATAGATTACAAAACTCAAAAAATATTTGTTGTAATTTAAATGGATAATGTTTTTTATTGTTTAAACTTAATTTTTGAATGTATAAATGTAATCTCCTTGAACAATTGAAGTGCATATTCTTTTCTATATTTCATACGAAATCGAAAAAAAAATGTATATAATATGTACATAGTTTTTATTAGCCTAGCCAGATTGATAAACGTAGAAAAAATTTAAAGAATGGTATATAATATTCACATAGTTTTTATTTTAACCATATATATATATATATATGTATGTATGTATTAAGATGAGAGATATTATATTACTTCCAAAAACATATATTTACAATGTTGATTATCTCTATTGGTCTATTATTAGGGAAACGAAAGTAGTAACATAAACACAATATTTTTTTAATTTTTTCTGTTTTTCCTAATTTGTTAATATGATAGCATAGAAACATAAAGAAAAAATTACATAAAATCACCCCATAAACTCATAAACATAGCCACATTGAAAACTAAGATATTTCCTTGAGCCAAATGCTCATCTAATGGAATAAAAATAGAAATAAAAAACTACATAGAAAGAACTACATAAAATGATAAACATAATGACATTGAAAACTAAGATATTGGCTTGAACCATATGCTCATATAAAATAACATAAAAAAAAAGAAGAAAAAACTACATAGAAAGCACTGCATAAACTAATAAACATAGCTAGATTGAAAAATAAGATATTAGCCTAAGGAAAAGAAATAAATTTTGTCATCTAGTTAGATTATATCCTGATCATGCAGTTGTTGTTGGGTGTGGAGACTGATTATCTTCTGTATTCAAAGGTTTGAGCCGGATGTATACCCCAGGAAGACTCTACACCCCTCCACGTGGGGGGGACTTGACCCCTCGTGGGGGTTCAAGGGGGCTAATCCCCCTTGGCTAGGGGGTTCGAGGGCCAGCGGTCCCTTGGCGGGGGTTCGGGGGCAGTGCCCCCAAAGCTAAAAAAATATATGTGAAATTTCCTTGTAAAAGTCTAGTAATTTCTAGTCAATCTAGACCGTTCATTAGGCGTATGATCTCACGGTAGAAGTTATGTTTAATTTAGGGTTTTTTGCCCTAGAAGGAAACCCCTCACTATATATTAGGGAATTGTATTCCGTCTATGCATATCTGTATTCTGAGTGAGGAAGAGAGAGGATATTGAGAGCAAAGAGGGTGTTACAACGGATCTACTATAGGTTGTATCTCTTCAGTTTGCTGGATAATATAAAAGGAAGGACAGGTTGTTTCTCAGTTAAGTTCTGTAGAGGTAAATTTTGATGATGAAGTCAGGGCTCTATTATTTTTGTGCTCATTTCCAGAAAGTTGGAATGGTTTAGCTATGGCCATTAGTAACTCTGTCTCTGGATCTAGTACTTTAAAGTTTAATGATGTTGTTGGTGCAATCCTTAGGGAGGAAATGCGACGGAAAAGCTCTGGTGAGACATCAGGTAATGCTTTGACTGCAGAGACTAGGGGAAGAAAAATGGAAAAAGGAAAGAGCCCAGGATATTACAGTAAGTCAAGAAAAGGCAGATCCAATTCCAGATCGGGGATAGTGTGCTGGAAATGTGGGAAGAAAGGACACCTGAGGAAAGACTGCAAGAATTGGAAGGGAAAATAAGGAGATGAATAGCAAGAAACTAATCATGAAGCGAATGTAACAGGTGATGTGTTGCAAGATGCTTTGATTCTTTCATTAGAAAATATTATTGATGCCTGGGTGATAGACTCTGGGGCCTCATTCCATGCCACACCTGATAAGAAACATTTTCATGATTATGTTCAAGGAGACTTTGGACAAGCTCGATTGGGTGATGATAAACCCTACAAAATAGTTGGAATGGGTATAGTTTTTATAAAACAACAAAATGGAAATCAGTGGCTATTAAAGAAGGTAACACATGTTCCAGATCTGAAGAAAAATATGATTTCAATAGGGCAGTTGGGAGGTGAAGGTTGCGTAACTACTTTCACAGATGAAACCTATAAGGTCACTAACGGATCCTTGGTAATAGCAAAAGGAGAAAAGGTTGGTACATTGTATTTATGCAATGGTATTTCTAATTCTATTAATGCTTTAACCTCTACAGGAGAAGATACGACATTGTGGCATCATAGGCTCGGGCACATGAGTGAGAAGGGAATGCAGATTCTTCACTCAAGAAATTTGTTGCCAGGTTTGAAGCATGTTGATTTAAAATTCTGTGATAATTGTGTTTATGGAAAACAAAAGAGACTTAGATTCCTTAGAGTTGGGAAAGAAAAGAAGAGCAAAAATTTAGAGCCTGTGCATAGATATGTATGGGGACCTACTCAGGTATCATCTCTTGGTGGCTCTCGTTATTATGTTACTTTTATTGATGATGCAACTAGAAAAACATGGATTTATTGTATTTAAAATAAATCTGATGTATTTGATACTTTCAAGAAATGGAAAGCTTTGGTTGAAAATGACACAGGGAAAAGGTTGAAGTGTCTCATATCAGATAATGGAGGTGAATAACACAACAAAGAGTTTCATAGGTACTGTTTAGAGAATGGAAATCGCAGATAGAAGACAATTTTAGGAACACTACAAGAAAATGGTGTGTCAGAAAGGATGAACAAGACAATCATGGAGCATGCAAGGTACATGAGATTGCATGCAGGATTTCCTTTACAATTTTGGTCAGATGCTGTAGATATTGTTGTTTATCAAATAAACAGAGGGCTTTCAAGTTCCTTGGATGGTGGTATTCCAGAGGAGGCATGGTCAGGTAAAAAGGTAAACTACTCATTTTTAAAGACTTTTGGTTGTAAAGCCTTTGTCCACATTAACAGCCAAAATGGAACAAAGCTTGAGGAAAAATCAAAGAAATGTACCTTTATTGGAAATGGTGTTAATGATTTTGGTTAGCGCTTATATGATTATGAAAATCACAAAATAATTAGGAGCAGAGATGTAATATTCAATGAAAAGGTATTGTATAAGAATTAGTGGCAGCAAAAGAAACAAGAAAAAGAAAACAGAGAATACACAGTGCTTGACGATATCACAGGAAAAGTGATGGTGCCTAAAAATCATAATGATCAACAGCCAGAACAACAACCACAATAGCAACAACCACTTCAAACACCTGAAAGTGGTGTTAGAATATCTACCAAGATAAGTAGACCCCCTGAATGATACTCTCCTTCATTATATTATGTATTGTTGACTGATTCTGGTGAACAAGAATGGTATGAAGAAGCAATGGAGGTAGAAACCAGGAAGAAGTGGGAGCAAGCCATGAAAGAAGAGATGGAATCCTTAGCACATAACTAGACTTGGAACTTAGTCAGGTTGCCTACAGGTAAAACAACATTCTAGAATAAATGGGTTTATAGGTTGAAGGAAGAAGATGGAGGAAAACAAAGGTACAAAGCTATACTTGTGGTGAAGGGGTTTGCACAGAACAAAGGTATTGATTTTGATGAAATATTTTCTCCTGTTGTTAAAATGACTTCAATCAGAACTATTTTAAGTCTAGTAGTAGTTGAAGACTTGCATCTTGAGCAGTTAAATGTAAAGAGAGCCTTTCTCCATGGGGATTTGGAGGAAGAGATATATATGCAGAAGCCACAAGGATATAAGGTAAAAGGGAAGGAGAAACTAGTGTGCAGGTTGAAGAAGAGCTTGTATGCCTTAAAATAGGCTCCAAGGAAGTGGTATCTAAAATTTGACAGGTTTATGTCTAAAGAAGGTTATACTAGATGTCACTCTGATCATTGTGTTTATCTCAAAAGGAAAAATTATGGCAGCTATATTATATTGTTATTGTATGTAGATGACAGGCTTGTTGCAGGTTCTAATATGAAGGAAATAAATGTGCTCAAAAAAAAATTGGCAAACGCATTTGCAATGAAGGATTCTGGTGCTGCAAAACAAATCCTTAGTATGAGAATAACTAGACATAGGAAGAATCACAAATTAATATTGTCTCAAAGTGAGTACATAGAAAAGGTGTTGAAAAGGTTTAATATGCATAATGCAAAACTAGTTAGTATACCTTTGGCTAGCCATTTCAGATTAGGTAAGGAGGCATGTCCCAAGGCTCAGGAAGAAATGGCTCATATGTCTAAAGTTCCATATGCATCAGTAGTTGGAAGCTTAATGTATGCAATGGTCTACACAAGGTCTAATATTGTACATGCAGTGGGAGTTGTAAGCAGGTACATGAACAATCCAGGAAGCGAACATTGGATGGAAGTGAAGTGGATTCTCAAGTATTTGAGAGGTACCACAAATCAAGAATTATCCTTTGGTGGCTCAAACGTTACTCTACAAGGATATGTTGATGCAGATATGGTAGGTGATAGAGATAACAGGAGGAGCACAACAGGGTATGTGTTTATGGTAGGTGGAATAGCTATCAGTTGGGTTTCAAAAATCCAAAGTGTTGTTGCAGTTTCAACAATAGAAGCAGAGTATGTTGCTGCTATAGAGGCTAGTAAAGAAATGATTTGATTACAAAGGTTTCTGGATGAATTGGGCAACAAGCAGGAGTTGGGCAGGTTATACAGTGACAACCAAAGTTCCATACATCTTGCAAAGAACTCTGCATTTCATTCCAAGACTAAACATAAATGGCTCAAGTACCATTTCATACGGTCAGCATTAGAAGATGGGCAGTTGAAGTTGGAAAAGGTACACACTAGCCAAAATCCTCCAGATATGTTAACAAAAGTTGTAACCACAGAGAAACTAAGAATATGCTTAGTTTAAATTGGTTTTCAAGTATGATGGAGAAGATGAGAAGTAGCTAGGTTCAAGGTGGAGTTATTGTCTAGAAATTGAAGCAGCGGTGGAGTTGTTATAATCAGTATCCAAGTGGGAGATTGTTGGGTGTGGAGCTTGATTATCTTCTGTATTCAAAGGCTTCAATCGGATTTATACCCCAGGAAGATTGTACACCCCTCCACGTGGGGGGGCTAACCCCCCCAGCCTTGGGGGTTCGAGGGTCAATGATTCCCTGGCGGGGGTTGGGGGGTAGCGCCGCTGAAGCTAAAAAATAGATGTAAAATTGCCTTGTAAAACTCTAGTAATTTCTAGTCAATATAGGCCATTCATTAGGTGGATGATCTGACGGTAGAAGTTATGTTTAATTTAGGGTTTTTTGCCTTAGAAGGAAACCCCTCATTATTATTGAAGGAACTGTATTGCGTCTATGCATATCTTTATTCTGATTGAGGAAGGGAGAGGAGATTCAGAGCAAAGAGGTTGTTACAACGGATCTGCTGTAGGTTGTATCTCTTCAATTTGCTGGATAATATAAAAGGAAGGACTGGTTGTTTCTTCGTGGACATAGCCCAAACTGGGTGAACCACGTATATCTGTGTCTCTCTTGTTTTATGTGTTTTCTCTGTTTATATTTCTGCAATATTTTATGTGTTTCATTGCTCCGTATTATATAATTTTCTAACAGTTGTTAATCCCCATTAATGTATGACAATGAGGGTTTGGTTCCATTGATTCATTTGATCAACAAAGTTAGTTTCATTTTTACATTATGCATTTCTTCTAGGAGCTTGACAATGCAAATAATGAGTTCCTATTGAGCGTCCACTCTATCGGTGAGGAATCTTCCCATGATAGTCTTAATATGTCAGTACAAGTTAACAATCTGCATATATGAAGACAACTTAGTTCTTATGGAATTTTCAATGTCGACAATCCAATCATTGTCCTCCCTCTATATATGAGTGTCTATAATAAATTTGTAAGCCTCTCTAACTTTTGCCTCGACATCCAACATTTCCCTCTATAGTTCTTCAAGAATAATATCTATATATCACTCGATAGTGGCTCTAGTAGAGGATTGAGTGTGGATGCCTCCGAGGGTATCTGTGCTAATGTCGGGGGAAGAGGGAGTCTCAAGTTTTCGACTTTAAACACAATGTGAGGGTCCAACCAACCAATGTTGAAGCATTATGGAGAAGGGAGTGGTAGCAAGGTTAACCTAGGAGGGATGGTTGAGGCAAGGAGAGAGGGAGCATGTGGAAGAAAAAGCTAGAGGGCCAAAAGATGGGAGAAGATAATAGTAAAGCAGGAGACAATAGAAAAGGCTTGGTGTGAACAAAAGAGAGTGAAGACAAGAAGTACAATAGCTGACTATGAAGAAAGGAAGGTCTGAATGGATCCAACAAGAGATATCCCCACAAGAACTCAAGTTCGAGGAAGGAGATAGAGTACTAGCACCTGAAAAGAGCATGCAAAGCACAATAGAGAGAACATAAAACTATGGAAATATTGGAATGAATTTGAAGGGAAAACTATGAAGAAGTTGAATTTGAATTAAAAGGAGTTTTGGAGAGGGTGATGTGCGATAATTTAGAGGGCATTGAACTATTGAGACGCACTACATAAACTATGGCTTCTATTTCCATGTTCTCCATATGACTAGAGTGAGGGCCAAAAGTAGTAACCCCTAAAGGAATGTGTCCATGCTTGATAGTCTACAATCGGATGCAAGCCACTTGTATCAGTTGTGTTGCAGCCTCCCCCCCACTTCTTAGCATTATAAAATTGTCCCTACCCATCTAGTGTCATAATTGAAAATTTGGGTCTACGGAAGCGTCAATCAATGTGCGAGTGTACCTTCGTGATTTTACCTTCTTCATTTTTTCCATGCTTGTAAGATGTGTGCAAAACCTCACTAAACCTATACTGGTCCTTATGGTGGAAGGGTGGTGAGGCCTGCAACACGTGGAGGAAACATATACTTTATTTCACTTAAACATTAAAATATGTGATGGATTACCCACATAGGATTTTCTCATAAATGCCATATATTAGTTCTATATTAAGAATTGAAAGAATTATACATCTTATTTCTATTATTCATTTATTTTAGTTTTCAAGTTGCTTGAGGCTTGATATGTGGCTTGAGAAATCACTGCCCAGGGGTATGTAAGCCACCAATATCAACATAGGATCACACCTAGTGTCGGTCACACCAACCCTTAACATGGGTAGATTTTTGCCCATGGAGTTTCAAATGTGTAACCGTCAGAGTAGAATGCATCACTCTCTATTTTATGCCTTGTAGGCTCATTTTTATTATTCTTATTTTGAAGTAATTTAATTTTTTTACGTTCAACTTTTTTGGCATTAAAATATTTTATGAATGTCAATATTTAAATATTTATTTATCTTTTAAATATCTTCTCTATACTAAAACATATTCAAATAATTTATTTAAATTTTATATTGAATTTTTTTTGGAATATATGAGATTTATATACCTAAAAATGTGTTTTATTTTTTTAATTTTTTTAATACTTGATTGAGATAAAATAACAAACCATATAAATGGAATATTTTTTCCTTCAAGTATATTTGATTTTAATTCTTTTAGTTAAAATTAAAATTGTTTATTTTTTAAATTTAAAAATATTTTAGACAAAGGTATTAATTTTAGGTTTAGTGCCGAGGGAATTCACATTTCCCTTCTAATTAACTGAAGAATAGGTGATGTCATGGCCCGATGAAGATAAAAATCACACTTTGAATTAAAAAGAAGGAGTTGCATCTCATAGGTGTGTACGACACCTGAGAGACTGCACTCAAACAAAGAGGAGACTCTCTCTCACGTTCACTCTACATTACATCAAATGATTATTACAATATTAAATACATCACTGAAAAATAGGTAGTTGTAAACAACGCCCTAAACTCTAGGAACTAATCCTAAACTAAGGAGATACGTTACAACCATATAACCATTTCTCCATTATTTTTAACTCCCCCCCTTAATGGAGAAAGGGTTATTTTTCACTCCTAACATCCCTCTAAATAATTCAAACTCTACTCGCCCTAGAGGCTTAGTAAAAATATCAGCTAATTTGCCACAAGTGTAACCAATACTACACACATATTTCTTTTGATTGTATCTTTTCTCAAACAAAATGAAACTGAGTGTCAATATGTTTAGTATTTTTATGGAAAACTGGATTGTATGCAAGCTTTATTGTGCTTTGGTTGTTAGTTTTGATGCTGGTTGCTTCTTTCTACCCTTCGCCTACATCGCTAAGAAATCTCCTCAACCAGATGGCTTCGCATGTTGCTGCACACAACGCCTGGTACTCAGCTTCGCATGATGATAATGCTACAGTACTTTGATTTTTCTACTCCACGAAATAGCCCCGGATCCAATACTAAATGCATAACTTGTGATGGATCTACAATCATCCAGGTCACGTGCCCAATCAGAATCTGAATAACCTGCTAAAGTAACATCAGAAATGTCAGTGTATAAAATACCATAGTTACAAGTACCACTAAGGTACCTCAACACACATTTTGCTGCAATCCAGTGACTTTCAAGTGGTTTGGACATAAACTAGCTCAACACACTAACAGAATATGCTAGATCAGGTCTAGTTGTCATGAGATATATCAAACTTCCCACTAGCTGTCTATACAAAGTGGCATCCACCTGTTTTGTGCCATCATCACTGCTTAACTTGAGATTCTGCTACAATGGTGTTTGTTTTACACTATTCCATTCTGAATCCTTCCAACAGGGTTCTGGCATACTTTCCTTGAGTTAGAAAAGTCTAACCAGAATCTTTCCACACCTCTAAACCTAGGAAATAATGAACATCTCCAAGGTCTTTCATTTCAAATACCTGTGACATTTGTTGCTTGATTTCTTTGATCAAATTATTTGCATTTCCTGTTATAATCATGTCATCCACATACAAAGAAATCAAAATGATTTGCCTCTATTTATTTATCTTGGTATACAGGTTTGGGTTGTTGAGGCCCCTATGAAACCCATGCTGTATAAAAAATGAATCAATTTTCTCATACCATGACCTGGGTGCTTGTTTCAAACCATAAAGTGCCTTATGCAATTTACACACTAAATGCTCCTACCCCTTTTCACAAAACCAGGAGGTTGTACTAAATAAATTTCTTCCTTTAATTCTCCATTCAGAAATACATAGTTAACATCTAGCTGGTGTAGCTTCCATTTATGTTTTTTTGCTAAAGAAATTACCATTATAATTGTATTTAGTTTAGCTACAGGTGCAAAGGTGTGATCGAAATCTATGCCTTCTTGCTGTGAATAACCCTTTGCTACCAGTCTAGCTTTGTATTTTTCTACACTCCCATCTGCATTTATCTTAGGTTTATATAGCCACTTACAACCTATAGGGGTTTTTCCTTCAGGCAACTCAACTAAATCCCATGTATGATTTCTATATATTGATTCGATTTCGTCATGCATTGCAGCCCTCCATTCATCTGATTTACTTGCTTCTTCATAATTTGAAGGTTCTACAATGTTTAAAATTTTGGAAATTAAAGCATAGCCTTTCAATCTTTCAGGTAGTCTAGTCTTCCTACATGATCTTCTAGGTAGAGGACTTACCTCAACTCTATCTGTTTCAACACTTTTTGGGCCTGCATCATCACTTATTACACTATCTGCTGCTACTTCTTCCTATTTCTGCTCCTGCTCCTGCTCTTCATCTTCGTCATTGTTCATCTCTATCAGAAATGGAATGTGGTTCTCACTATTAGAGTCTTCCTTTCCATCTTCAGTATGTTCATGAAAAATAACATCTCTGCTTGAAAAAGCTTTGAGTCACAGGATTATATAACTTGTGTGCCTTATACTCTGTGCCATATCCTACAAATATACATTTCAAGGCTTTGGGGTCTAACTTCTTTCTATCTGCTTTTGGTATATGAGCATAAGCTTTAGATCCAAATATTCTTAGATGACTAACTGCTGGTTTGAGTCCAAACAATGCTGCAAAGGGGGTTTTGAAGCCTAGAAATTTGGTAGGACTCCTATTCTTTAAATAAACAGCAGTATTAATGGCTTCTCCCAAATACCATTTGATATACCTTTACCTTGAACATACTTCTGGCGCACTCCACAAGAGTTCTGTTCTTGTGTTCTGCTAGTCCATTCTGCTGTGGAGTGTGTGGCACTGTGAATTGCTGCATAATCTCATGCTGCTTGCAGAAGTTCATGAACTCTCCTAACCTGTATTCTCCCCCTTGATCTGAGGGGAGAATCTTTATCCTCTTTCCTGTTTGGTTCTCTATCATAGATTTGAATTCTTTAAAGTACCGAAAATCTTGACTCTTTTTACTTAAAAAATACACCCATGAAAACCTAGTGCAGTCATCTGTAAACAACAGAAAATAATATGCACCTCCTAGGGACCTAGTTTGCATAGGTCCACAAATATCTGTATGCACTAGTTCTAGGATGTCTCTTTCCTTTCCTTTGACATGCAAAGGGAATTCTTCTCTATGAATTTTCCCTAATGACATCCATCACATTCCAGCTTGACATTATGAAAAACAGGGAGTCCATTGACCATACCTTAAGTCTTGCAAATTGAGATGTCCAAATCTCTGATGCCAGAGATTTTCGACTGTTGATCCAGCTGCAACCATTGCTTTTCATGGCATACTCTTTGCATCCAATCTATACAAATTCCCAACGTGCACACCTGCTGCAACTGCTTCCATCTGGCTATCCTTAATGACACAACCATTCTTAAAGAATTGCACTTGCATGTCCTGGTCTATAATCATTGAGACAGAGATCAAGTTTTTCTTAATTCCTAGAACATATAATACATTTTTAAGATGTTTAATGTTGCCACTAGGTAGCTTCATAGGAATATCTCCACATCCTTTGATCTCATACCCACTGTCATCTCATAGATAAATTCTTGATCCACATGCAAATTCTTCAACAAATTCAAAATAGTCTTTCTTACCGGTCATACGAGAGGATGCGCCAGAGTCAACATACCATATGTCGTCATCATCTCCCTTTGATGCTGAAAGAGCACAATCGACTGTTAATAGTCGAAGATCATGGTTGTGGTCCTCCTCTTCTCCAGCTAAACAGCCCTGATGTTTCCTCTGTTTGCCTTTTATTTCATTCACCTGCCTCTTATAGCATTCTTTAATCTAATGACCAGGTTTTCCACAATAAAAACATCTCTTAACATAATTATCAGTCATACCTCTGAATGGTCTCTTTTGAAAAGAGTTGGCCCCCTTCTACTACTGCTGCTGTGGTTGTTGGTGCTGATGTTGGTGCTGGTGCTGCTGGTGCTAATGTTGGTGTCGGTGCTGCTTTCCTCTGTACTGTCGCTTCTTCGCCATCAGAGCTAGGTCATTGCTCTGAGTTTTCAGATTCTGTCTTCGTTCCTCCTCCTGGAGCAGAATCATTTTCAGCTCATCAAATGAAGGGGCTTTCTCCCTTGCTGACAGTCCTGTGATGAATGTCTGATATTCATCCGTCATTCTGTTCAATGTGAGTGTAACTAGATCTGAGCCGAACACTTTTTCTCCAATAGCTCCCAGTTTGTCTTTCAGATCCTTGACTTTGGCGATGAATCCACCAATGGACTCATTCTCGTCCATCTTCAATGCAAACAACTTTCCTTGAGTGCCAAAACACGATTTGTATTCTGAGTCTCATACAGGCTCTTGATCATTGTCCATATAGCAGTGGCTGACTTGGAATCTCTGATATGTGGGATAATATTGTCCTTAACGGACATTTTTAGTATAACTTTTTCTTTCATTTCTCTTTTATCCCAGTCTTGTTCTTTGGTCGTTGTTCCAGATCTCGGCTCATTTCCTTCAACAATCACCCATGCATTTACGCTCTCCAGCAAAGTTTGCATTTTGAATTTCCAGTTGGAGAAATTTGTTCCATCGAGTTTTCCAGACTCGTGGAGGTATGATTCTATACTGTTGTTCATTTTCACCCAACTGAACACTCCAATTGGCAGATCAGGAACTTCACTATGCCACCACCGGGCAAGTCCGATCTGCTGCCACCGAGTAGGTCAGGGACATCACTGTGCCACCACCAGGCAAAACTGATCTGCTACCACCGAACAGATCAACAAGCAAGCTCCAACACGCCACCACTGGGCAAAGACGATCTGCTTCCACCGAACAGATCAAGGAGCTGCACTGCGCCACCACTGGGCAAAAAATTGATCTTCTTCCACCAAGGAGATCAGAGAGCTTTGATTCACCACCACCGGGTAGGTCTGATATGCTACCTCCGAGAGGATCACGGAACCCCTATTCGCCACCACCGGGTAGGTCTGATCGGAGCAGATCAAGGAACCTCAATTCTCCACCACCGGGCAAATCAAATCTGCTACCACCGAGCAGAAATCTCCACGTGCCACCACTGGGCAACTCCGATCTGCAACAAAAATTGCAAATTTCTAGAGAGAAAGAGGTTGGCTCTATGGCACTCTAAACAGCTACAAATCTGCGCCAATTGCAGAAAAGAAAAGTTTATGGTGTCCATGGAAATCGGCGCGCTTAGCAGCCACGGATCCGCGCCAATTTAGTTATAATTTTTTTGGTGCTCTTAACAGCCCCAAACTCGTGCCAATGGGTGCTTCCGTTCTTTAAAAAATCGTGCCTTTCTGTTTTGTTCTGGATTGGCGTGATTGTCTTCAAAAAATCCACGCCAATTTCTAAACCCTTTCTCCTGCTCAGAGATGATCAGTCATCTGAGACCCTTTGCTCCAGGTGTTACTGTTGTTCCAGCTGATCACACAGACACATTTACATGTACTCCTACCACTACAGAAATGTAACTAATGATGCATCCCTAAAAAAAATGAGGCTATCTCTACCCTAAGCTCTGATACCTGTTGTGGGGAAAAGTATCCGACTCGGAATGACCCTATCCCTACTCTAAGGGTGATAGTTCCTTAGCAACAACTAAAAGTAAAACTTTGATATTTTTCCTTTATGAAAGTACAGAGAAGGAAGAAACGATTGACCAACCGATGTCTTTCGCTTTTGTCGATCCTGTCTTCTCTCTTTGCCTCTTGTTCCCAGCTCCTTGCTCCCTTTGTCGGCCCAGCTACACAAAGATCCTGCAAAAACAAGAGAGGGAAACTACAAGAAACATGTACTCATAACTGATGCATGGATTAGAATGAATCAAATATACATATAAAAACAATACATCATTGCAATACAAGTATATAGGAGAACATCAAAGCTTTATTGATAGAAGAAAAAGGTTCTGAGAAGGTTACAACCATAAATGGCTCCAATCCAGCAGCACCTCCCCAGCAGCAAGAAATCTCCTCTTCCCCTCTATAAAAGCAATCACCCAATAGCTCTAACTGTAAACCAACAACACTTCCTTGCTTTGCACAAAATTCCAGCCTCCCTAGACCTCATAGAAGAGCTCTATATATAGGAGATTTGGAGAAAGGATGAGTCAGCTTGAGACTGACCTAAAGCTGCCTTGTGTCCTCTCCCTCTTCAGTTAAACTTCAGTTCTTGAGTCCACTTGGAGATCCTTGCTTCCACATGGAGATCAAGTACCTCTTATTCATCATAGGGCGAATTCCTTGAACCAAGTGTCAGTTTGGAAGCTTCCTGGGCAGTTGACACCTTGCAGAATGACTGTGCCACTTGGCCAATCTCGCCCAGCGTAGGTAGCCTTCATTGGTTTTGACTTTCAGCGCAGGTACAAGGAGGAGCAGTTGACATTCAGCACAGATGCTCAGTGGAGCAGCTGACATGATCCAAAAATAGCCTGTTTTTGAGTGTTTTCAGGTGGAGAACTGATAGGAAGTGCTGTGGTTTGCTGACCTTGTTCCTCTAGGGGCAAGAACAACATGTTTAGGGACTGAGGATCCCTGTAATTATTGACATTTCATGCTCCATGCTGCGAGGCACAAAAATGTCTATAACAGTTGCCCCCTAAAGTATGAGGTCATTTATCGGGTGAAATGCTTTATCCAGAGGGTCCGAAGTTCATTCAAGTGCTGAGAGGTGCCCTGTAATACAATACAATACAATATATTATTTTTCATTCTGTTTTCATGATCTAGCTGAGGCGGGCATTCCCATGCTCAGCTTTATAAATACATTTTGGTACATAGAACAGACGATCGTCTGATGGTAGACTGATAATTTTCTGCTAAAATTATCATCCTTTGAATAGGATGATCATCTGCTGCAATGATGTACATGACAAATGCTTTTATATTTCTTGAATATGTATCGCAGCCCGGATGGATGAAACTAGATCCGGGGTCTTCAAACTCGTTCGATCTTCACTCTAAGTACAAGTCGATCCATGTGAGAATTTCGCTGAAGTCGAACATGGAAAGACATCGCTTGATTACCGGTCAATGATAAAAAACCGTTAACAAGCATGAGAGGAATCACCGATAATGATAATGACCCTCAAGGTACTGCAGTACAATTCACGTGGCGTGAATAAAGGACTTGGCGTCGAATGCCACGCAAAATCTTCTGGTCGAAGGTCATTGATGTATACATGTCGCCGGAAGTAAGAAACTTGCCATTGAGGCATGCAAGCTTCAAAGTACTGATGGGGTTGTTCCTAGATCAACTTCTTGGATAATGAGCTGAAGTCGACAAGAAGCGATCCGTCAAAGGAGGGCCTTAATGAATCCCACATCAATGACACGGAACGGAGCTAATGATTTTAGTGGAGGTGAAAACAAACTGTGACATATGATTCAGGGTGGCGATCATGAATGGATGAAGGATAATGTATGGCAGTGGATGGGACACGGTTGACACTTTCAGAATGACCTCTCTTGAACATATAACGACACTGATGCGATGGATCGGTAGCATTACCCCAAAATGTGGATGGTTTGGCGAAGACCATGGTGATGAGACTGGTGAATGAAACAACCCAACCCGATGTGGTACGGAAGAAAAGTGTCATGTTCAAGAGCGACTTGCTACCATTAAGCTTTGATGTTCTCCCAATTTTTCCCCAGTCATTTCTGACCAGTACCTCTTTATTTTTTTCAAGCTTGAGGAGGATAACATATGCTTGTTCTATAACCTGCCCTTCGGGCAAGCCCATCGCTATGATTTAACGAGCTTAGCGATAGGGAAACTCGTTCTTGTCTAAAGACAAATTTGTCGCTATTTAATCATTTTAACGAGTCTAACGACAAGGAAAACTCGGTCCTTTTCATTTTTAGAGAGTCTGAAAAGGTACAGAAAGTTAACTCCATAATTCCTTTTTCGTCATCTAATCCCTTAAGTCCAAAAAAGTATAAAACAATACAAAAGGGATGGGTGTTCGGTACTTTTAACGAGCCGAACAAGACAAGCGCTCGATCTTTTTGTGTAATAATCCCTCAGGTCCAAAAAGATTAAAGTCTAAAAGAGGGATAGCTCTTCCGGTCCCTTTAACGAGCTGGAAGGCCAGAACTCGGCAAACTTTTCATATTTTACGAGTCAGAAAAGAGCTCAAAGATGACTCGTCTTTTGAGGAACGAGTGATAAACAGGGATAGCAACTGATTCCAGGTACAAATTGGAATTTTCCAATCACGGTAGTGTCACAAGGATGGCTGGGTGAAATCACTCTTTGCAGTTGTTCCTCAAAATGGGTAAACAATCATATGGGGGTGAACGACCGGCCAAATGACGGTGGAGGTGATCGATGAAAACACGACCAAGGCTTTTAAGGCTGATAAATTTACGATCGCAATGGTTATTTACCGGGATAGGTTCATTTTTTAATGAGCTTGAACTCTGGTGGAAACTTTTGCTCACGCTTTTCCATTTTTTAACGAGCATAAATTCCGCGGTAAAACTGCTCGATTCATGGTCAAATTTGATTTCTTACTTTTACTAGCTTTTCTCTTTTCAAATGTAGTACTTCACCTTCAATTCCTGCAACAAACTTTGTTAGAAATGGACAATATTTGCATGAAAATGAGATTATAACCCTAATATTTAACTTTAAACTGTGTAAAAAATCATAAAAAGGTGTTTTTACCTCTCATTTACCATTTCATTTGCATTTTGCTTGTTGGAGCTCTGGAGGTGCCTCTTCTTCCTTGATTCTCACCAGCCGATTCTGGGAGATTCTGTGGACGATTTTCGGCGCCGTTTGGACCAGGTAGGAGCTAAACCTTAGCCCTTCACTTTCATGGTTTCCTTTTTCAGTTTCATGCACATTTTTCAGGGTTTCTGAGCCTCAGGGGTTTCATCAAGGCGCCCTGGCATCAGCGCAGGTTCTCCTTTTGAAACCTGCGCTGCATGTCAGGTTGTCTTAAGGCAGACTGCACCTCAGCGCAAGGGAGAGACTCTCTGCCTGCGCTGGGCCTAGAAAAACTGATCCTGCATGTGATTTTCGATGATTTTTCGCCAGTTTTTCATCAAAATTAGGAACTTACTCCTTCTCTTGTTTGCTTGCAGGGAACTTTGAACAAAATGTCCCTTACATGGCGAGAACGAGAACATGAAGCAGAGGACATGGTTGCACTCCATGACCCGGTCACGGTGAACGCGCTTCGGAACTGTGGCCTACTGAAGTTCTTCCGTATCTCTAGCTTGAGAGCACAGATTTCTTTACTGCAGTATATGCTTGATGCTTGGGATCCTGTTAACCAAGTATTCCAGATTAGGGGGAAAACCATCCCCTTGACCATAGAGGAGATGTACTTCTTGACTGGGTTGTCAAGGCGGGGTGCCCCCATTTCTTTGTCAGGTACGGCTCGAGGGACTAATTCCACCAGAGACTATATCCATCAGTATTGCCGGGAAGGTTCACAGCCGAGCAAAGACGGCAAGATCAATATCCGTGACATCACTGACAGGTCTCTTAGGTCCATTCTGTTTACCATTGGTAGGATGGCCGGTAGCGGAGCTTTACATGTTGCCAACAGATCTTACATGCAGCACACCTTGGAATGTCTCCAACCGAAAGTGTTTAACTGGTGTGATGCAGTACTTGTTCAGATGAAAAGTCAATTGACCAAGGTAAAGGATGGGAGGCTCAAGAACTTTGGATTTGGTTCTATTTTGACCGCCTTCACCTTGGAGAAAATCCCATTGATGCAGCCTCAGTACATCATACTTGACTTGCCTTCTCCGACCGAGCCACGCATGCAGAGGTGGGTTGACCACATGTCCCGACATGCTGGTCAACCTCAGATTACTTTCACTGAGGCCTTCTTTAGGTGGTTCGAGCGTCAGGAGATGGTGTTTTCTGAGTATCCATATGTGGGTATGGACTACCGAGGTGATCCGGACTTGGTGCTACTGGATGGCGAGCAATGGGGCGCTTTTGTTAAAATATCTGACCATATCACTGTTTATTGTTTTTACTCATGATGTTACTGTACAAAACTAATCAAACTCTTGGGTGCATGTAGATGTTGGTCTTGTTCGTCCAGCAGCCCGTCCACGATCGCCAGCTGCTGCCCCAGCAGCAGAGCCTGCTAGGAGAGTTGTTATTCGCGACCTTGGTGATACTGAGACACTTACAGCTATACAGGAGCAGGTTGAAAGCCTTACTCGTGGTCTTCCGGATGTACAGATTGATGAGTTACCTTTACAGTTGCAGCGGCACACTATTGGCGTGCCTAGACGATGGACTCGTCTCTTGCGCATGATTGCACAGACCGTGACGTACTATCATGAGCACCACTAGGCTAGGGTGCCCCCTAGCATTTTTTTGAGTTCTAGGTCATACGACCAATTTTGTTTTGATTACAACACATCATGTACAAACTATAAACAGCTTTATATATTTTGATTTTCGGGGTTTATTCTGGTTTATTTGCGATCCACTTGCATAGCACCGATGCATCTCTTTTTATATATGTCGTAAATGTCTATCTAATACATAGTTTGCTAATGAATCTGTTAATGTGTTCAAGTTTCTGGAAATATGTTGGTATTGAATTGAATCAAACTCTCTTTCCAAAATCTTAACCCTTAGAAACATTCGATAAATAGCTGGATTGCGGACTGAATATATACCAGTGAGTTGTAGTATCACAAGCTGTGAGTCTAGCCTAACAATTAGTCGGTGTATACCATGAGCGATGGTATCAGAGAGGAGTTCAATCAACGCGCTATACTCAGCGATGTTGTTCGTTGACTGCCCAATACACACACCTCTGAAACTCACTAACTCGCCGCTTGGATCAAAAATGGCCCAGGCTGCGGAGGACAAATTCCGCGTACTACGACTCGCTCCGTCGGCATATCCTACATATGTCTCAGAAAAATTCGACATCTGCAACAAACGAGAAGGGTGGATTACTAAACCGAAACAAACACTTTAGCGAAAACAAAATACAACAAAAGCACTCAGGTTACTATTCAGGCATAGTAACGCTTGAGGTACAACCCGTTGCGGGGTTGCGCCAGTGGTATCCCATCATAATCCATTAACTCGTAGGCTCCTTTTGCTAACACCCTTTTAACAATATAGGGACCCATCCATAAGGACTTAAATTTTCCTACTCCTAATTTGTCGGATTCTTGGTCGTAAAGCAAAACCAAGTCACCCTCAGAGAAGATACGAGGTTTGACATTCTTGTCGAACTGTGCCTTGACTCGTTTCTTATGGGCTTCGTTCGCCAAAGCGGCGTCACGACAGTTTTCATCCAACTGGATCAATTCCAAGAAACGAGCCTCTTCTTCTGAGGTTCCGGGGAGGAGGTCAATTGCGAGTTTAAGAGACGAAATTTCGCACTGGATCAGTAAGACTGCCTCTAGGCCATACACCAATTGGAATGGTGTGAACCCAGTGGCGTTCTTTACCGAGGTTCGGTAAGCCCACAATGCTGAGTACAGGAGTAGGTGCCATCTTCTTTTGTGAACCCCGATCATCCTTTGCAACATACGCTTCAGGACCTTGTTGATTGCCTCAACTTGTCCGTTGGCTTGTGGATAATATGGGGTAGACCTGTCGTGAGATAGCGCTAGTTTGGCAGCTAATTCAACCATCATGTGATTGCAAAAATGCGATCCATGATCTGTCACTATAGCCTGCGGAACGCCGAACCTAGCGACTACATGATTAAAAAAGAAAAGGGCAATTGTTTCACCAGTGTTATCCAATGTAGGCATCGCCTCGGCCCATTTGGTAAAATAGTCAACAACGACTATAATATACCCATGCCCCCCGGTCGAGGTGGGGTTACATTGCATGAAATCGATGCCCCACTGGGCGAAAGGCCCAACAGCAACTATAGGCTGCAAAGGTGCTGGCGGTCTCCTGGTTTTGCTATCAAAGATCTGATACGCATGGCAACTTCTGACAGCTATTATGCAATCTTTAAACATAGTTGGCCAGAAATATCCTGCTCGTAAGATTCTTTGTGCTGTTGCATATCCAGATTGATGCCCCCCGCACGCGCCTGAATGACAATCATTCAGGGCTTTCTCGGCCTCCTCATGGGTAAGGCACCTCCTCAGAACCGTATCGACACCACGACGGTAAAGTTTATCACCGACGATCATGTAGTCTTTAGATTGGTATCGTATACGCTTCTGTTCCGAGTGTGAGGTATTAGGCCTAAATTTTTGGGTTTGGAGATAAACAATGATGTCTCCATACCACTCATCGCTTACTGATATCAGAAACAAATTTTCATCCACGATTGACTCTTCTGATGTTTCATCGTTGGACGATGATGGGAGATCGCATAATAATTCCGCGAAAACTAGAGCTTTCTTCGATTTGGATTTTACAAAATCCAAATCAAACTCTTGAAGGATCGCTATCCATTTTGAATATTTGCCCCCAAGCAACTGTCGCGACAGTATATACGTCATGGGGTTGCAATCTGACAGAATGGTAGTTTTCCTAAAGAGGACATAATGTCGAAACCTTTGAATCGCTTGAACAGCAGCAAGCGCTAGTTTTTCAACATAGGAATATTTAATTTCTGTGTCATTTAAGTTTTTACTTAAATAATAAATAGGATGTTCAATTCCATCGACTTCTTGCACTAAGACCATCGCAATGGTCGTATCTGCTGCAGCTAGATACAGGTTAAAATCTCTTTGATAGTCTGGGGCGTACATTAATGACGCTCTTACTAGGGAATCTTTCAGAGTGTCAAAGGAAGCTTGCGCAACCTGGTCCCAGACAAAAGGTACATCTTTTTTCAAAAGACGAGTATAACCTTTGGCAAGTTCTGCGTAATTTGGAATGAACCTCCTCAGAAAGTTAGCTTTCCCTTCGAGTTTCTGAATCTGAAGCAAATTTGAAGGTGGAGGCAAATTAATGATTGCCTGAACCTTACAGGGGTCGAGACGAATCCCATCCTTAGAGACTACAAAGCCAAGTAAACGACCAGAACCGACGCAAAACACACACTTGTGCGGATTGAGTCTTATCTTGTAGTGTCAGCAACGTAGAAATATTGCTTTCAAATGCCGTGGATGATCAGTCCGCTTCCGCGAATGAGCCGGAAGATCATCGAGGTAAGGTTGAACGATTTTCTTGATGTCATGGAAGGCATAATTCATTGCCCTCTGAAACGTCGCCCCTGCGTTCTTTAAACCAAAGGGTAATTTTCGATAAGAGAATGTGCCCCACAGACAAATAAATGCAGTCTTAGACTGGTCCTGTGGGCGGATATTTATTTGATTATACCCGGAAAATCCATCCATAAAGGAAAAGATTTCACATCCGGCGCATTCATCAATTATCTGGTCGATGAAGGGTGTAGGGTAGTTGTCCTTTGGACAAGCTTGGTTTACATCCCTATAGTCGATGCACACTCTTATCGTCCGTTGTTTTTTTATAACAGGGACAATATTCGATACCCAATCGGTTAGAGGAACCGGGTAGATGAATCCAGCATGGAGAAGTTTTTCAACTTCTGCCTTAATGGCGGTGGCTTTCTTGGGGTGCACCTGCCGAAGCCGTTGTCTTACTGGTTTGACATCAGGATACATTTTAATCTCATGTTCAACTATGCTCGAGTCAATGCCTGGCATTTCATCATATGACCATGCAAAGACATCTCTAAATTCGCGAAAGAGAGCACCATATATTTCCAGTTCTGAAGGAGAACAACTTTTGCCGACATGAATATTCTCTACAACATCAGGTTTTGTCGAGATGTTTATGGCTACGGTCTCTTCAATATTGGATAGGTTTCGTTCTGAATCCACCGTATTTACAGTATTTGTTAGGAATTCAAACACTGAAGGGTGATATAGGTCGTGTTGAGTTTCTTCTTCACACTCTGGAAGAAGGGAACGATGGTGGTGATCATTCCATGGTGCCCCCTCAATCATCATTGATTGTAAGATTCCTTCGTCAGTCCCATGAACTTTTGACCATGGATCTACTGGGGTACCATATTCTCTAGACCTATCTACCCAAACGCTTGACGAGCGTTGATTTGGGCTCACTTCCCATGCCTGAAACATTGATTGCTACAATATTTCTATAGGGCTAGGTGGCAAAACCACTTGATAATCCATGACGACTTTGTCTCCTGCGACCTTCGAAGAAGATACCATGTTGCATGTTGCTACAAACAGGATATCCCCTACATGGAAAGGAGGTGGCAACACGAAAGTTCCCATCATTGTGGGATCTTTTAGCAAGCCTACTCTGATATCTTGCACTGAATGGTCGCTCCCATGGATCATGGGAATGCTTCCAGTAACTTGTGAACCATTAGGGAGGAAATTCTGTTGGTCGACGATCGTAATCCCTCCTTCAAACGGGAATGCGATCTTCCTAAAATATGTCGACACTACAGCTGCCATGGCATATATCCATGGTCTTCCCAGTAGGATGTTATAGTCAAGATTTCCGTCAATGACTTCAACATCAATTTCCACTGTTTTTCCTCCTAGTTCAACCTTAAAGTTATTTAGGATACCGTACGGAGTGTACGTCCTACCATCAAATGCTTTCAATGTCGTCGAAGATCGCGACAAGGTTGGAGATCCAAGAGTTTTCCAGCAACTCATCGACATGATACATGTCGATGCTCCCTCATCAATAATCGTTCTATGAACAGTTTTGTTGAGTGCTTTCACTTGAATAAGGAAAGCTAGTTGCGCTGGTAACTGAGGATCATATCCTCTGTGATCAAAGGATACAAGATTGGAATCTTTAGGATCCACTCCACCAATTGCTGATAACAATGCCTGTCTTTGGGATGGACAATTTTGCAGTACCTCAAGAGTCGACATAGCAGATGGTGCTTAGGCCAAATCTTCCACTATGTTATAATGCTGTGCCGCTCTGGCGTGAGGATTAAATGTCGACTTGTGTACTACTCCCTTAGGTGGCTTTATTGTTAATTCATGCGTGAGGGGGGGTACAGCTTCTGCCGAAGTTTTTGTCGAACTACTGGGTTGATCCTTCCCTTTGTCGTTCGACACCGGCGGATTCCCATAATCTTTATTCCTGGTCGAGATCAAAGCATCATTTTGCTTAGAAACTGTTGGAAACCTAATCCTAAAGGGTTAGTGTGGAAGCCGAAAAGACTAAGCAGTCCAAGAGACCTTGGGATCTGAAACCCAAGGGTCACACATTGTACTATAAATGTATATCTGATGTTAATAAAAATATGCACTCACTGATTTATCTTTCCTACTGTATTGGCTGTCCATGTGTGTTTGACATGGTATCAGAGCAGGCGTATTCCTGCCCTGCAAAATTAATGTGAGCCATTTGTCTTATGGCCTTTATGTGCATATCATTTCTGCCATCAATTTTGCATTTCATGAATATTTTCTCAGCTAAATTTTAGCTGCAACCTGTTATTTCTCCAACGCCATTTTTGGCTTTCCTCTGCTTTGTAACTCCCGATTCTACCTATGTTCTACCTTGCATACAAAAAAAAAAAATATCTACTCCTCTGCTCTCCATTCAAAAGCGCTGTCCATATAATACACTGGCCATTTAAAAGCGCTGCCCATATAAACGTTGTGGTGTCAGTTGCCTGACATTTTCTCTCAAGCCTACCTGTACGGTTGACTGCTACGCTGCTGGATACCTGCGTTCAACCATTGACTGCGCCCGTTCATAATTGTCCTCCCTGCGCTCATTGTTGGCACGTTTTTGGGTGTAACGTCTTTCTATTTTACAGAAGAAGAGCATTTGGTATTCCTTATTATGCGCCTGGTGATCTGAAGGTTCCAGGATTAGCTCAAAAAAAAGGTTTATTCCAGTTCATGCCTGTCACTGTATCTCCGGTTCCCATGGAGGCGGGACTGTCCCTCTGTATATGTGTCAGTGTGGCGGCATTTTCATGACCCAATTTCACCACTCATTCCACAGCAGTCCGCTGATCGCTCTGCGTTAATCATCTCTGCGCCAATAAATACGCTCTGCGTTACCTCCATATATGCTGCTCCTGCTCCACATCTTGAATTCCGCTCTGCTCTACATCTTGAATTTCGCTCCCATACAATCGGTCCTTCAGTAGCGAAATTGCATACAGACCTGCACGAGACCGTTTCAAAATTTGCCCAACCAAGTGGTGTTTCCAGAATTCGAGAAGAACAACTACTAATGAGCAACCTGTGATCAATTACGCCTTTTATTTTCCTCGCTCTTCTCAACGAGGCAAGCGAAAAAAAAAAAGGAGGACGGATCTTACGGAAGCCGGGAGGAAACCTATCAGGCATTGCGGTGTTTTCAGGTTTTTGGCATCGAAGCGAAGAATTCTGACCAGACATGCCAACTGGCATTTGAAGCACTGAAATATAGATATTGAAGTGTCCATGTAATCAAGGGCATTGCATCAAAGCTGTTATCACACATAAAGGGTGCTAAATCCTTGTTCGACCATCTCCCTCTACTAAAACAACAGGAGGAGGGTCGGCCATGACACTCGGCACACTTTTATTTCAACGAGCCTGGTTACAGTTATAGAGCAAGGACGTCTCATACTAGATGATGGTAGCTCTATAATAGAGCTATTACTTCCAAAAGATTTCCAGCAGCAGCAATGGAAGACAGGTATGTATGTAATGGTGATAGGAGCACACACCGTTAGTGGAGACTGTACCTCGGTAATCAAGGTGCATAAGCTTGTTGATTTGTCAACCTTCCCTGATCGAGAGGCCATGTGGTATTTGGAAGTTATTGAAGCGTATGAGATATTCTACAAATCCTTGATGGAGGAATGATGATTTTTGTTCTTAACAATTATATTCATTGTTTTATCAAACTTAAAAGTGCCTTCCTTTTTCTTTAATGTTGGTGAGGGCATAACATAATATCGCTGAGCAGAGGGAAAATGTAAGTCGGTCATAGATATCCCGTGGTTGAAAAAAAATTACTGAAAGATGCATCTGAAGTGTATGAATTGCTATCGTGTTAATTGAATAGTTCAATGCGCAAAATAATGTGAATGTGATTTGGTATGATTTGATTTAAAATATAGTAACCTTTCCCTGTGTTGCGCCTTCGCGATCCTTTCGACTCCGAAGTTAGCGAGAGTCGAGCTCGGTGCCTGTGCACCTTCCTTTTTGGAACTTGAAAGTCGAGACCCACGCGTCTCGCGAGGTGTAGTGATTTGACCGAGGTGCTGTTTGAGACCCTATTAAATCCGGGTAGCAGAATTTCACTATGACTGAGAGATGCATCTGAAACAGAAGAGCCATCCGAACGACGACGAGGAGTCCAAACCGGACGGTCAGAAGCAGAACCTTTGACGCTAGATGTATGCCGCATATGGAGTTGGACACCAGTATCAATGCCATTTGTGTAAAGTCGATATATCATGTAGAGCGTGAATCATATCATGTGAATAGCGCATTCTATGGATCGGTATTTGTTATGAAGCATTTCAAACCACAACGAAGGCTTGATAGATTCTGTATTAGGTGACAATGAATTTCTACAATTGGTTGGATTATTGTTCTAATTTTTTATCAAAGTATCACCGTCTTCGTCCCACATCGAAACTTTGACACAGTGAAGTAATTATCCTGACTACGACTGTCTTCGCATTGGATTGGGTTTCCTATAATCGGATCTTTGCAGCTCTGTACATCAGGAACCAAACCCGATCTTCTGTTTGTGTCTGTGACAGAAAATTACTGATTCAACCTTCTGAGGAATATTTGGTTTGTAGCCATAGTGACATTGTTTTGTTCCTGAACCAAGTGGCCCAAGACAGGGGCACGCGATTTTATCCAACGTCGAAATTTCGAAATTTCTGAAGCAATAGTCCAAAATAATTCGGTGCAGAAGAGACTCTTGTAACTAGGCGTATTGCTTCATTAAGCAATCGACGGCTTTGAATCAGAATCAAAGACTAAGGAGAACCTGGATCGACCAAATAGTAGCAGAAATCTTCGAAGGATTTTTGAGATCAGTGCCGTATACATCCACTCAGGCCTCGATGAATTCTATAACGTATATAATGCTCAAAAGACGCACAATCTAATCTGGGGTTCCTTGTTTACCACTGATTGCACCTTCCCTTATAGCATTGCTGTTTGTCATTACTAGAAGGTGCCACTTTACATTATTTTTCAAAATAACCAGCGTCTCCATCTGTGTCATGTCCATTGGTATTTCGAAGATTTCCATCCTCATCCATTCCATCAAAGAACTGAGACCTTTCTACTAATGTGGACTGAGCTGTTAAAAGGGCATCCTCATCCATTGGAGGATTAATTGGAACGACAAGAGTTCAAAGTTCATAAGCATTGGGGGCTATTTATGTTCTTTAAAGTTGTGGTTATTTGGCATTGTATGAGATATTTGTGCAACATTGTCATTAAATGGAGCAAATTGATGATGCATTACAGTTACTAAATAGTCTAATCTTTTCCACTGTTGATGGGACAGTTAGAATCAGTAAGGATTTTCTCTCAGAAATTCAAACATGTCTACAAAATGCACAGGAAAATATTGAGTTTTTGCAGTTGGAGACAAAGCTACAGCAAGAAGAACTACAGCAATGGAGTCATCATTCTGAACCTGTTTCTGTTCAGAAGATTGAAACAAACTCCCATAAACAACAAGTCAATAATGTTATTGTTCATTCAAATAAAGCAGCAATTGTAAATGCAGATGCAGAAACTCAGTCTGCACTTTCCAAGCCCATCATCAGGCCTTGGGAACAGCTTGTCCACAACAAGCACAGAACTGGTCTTGGATATGACAAGGACTTGTCCTTTCATATTCCAGACTATGCTAAGCCCATTCAGTTTCAAACTGCTGGATTCATTCATGACAGTTCACTTGCTCCTTATGACAGTTCAGTTTTAGCTGTTCCAGATTCTATTCCTCTTTCACCGCAACAAAAAGAACAACAGATTGTGAAATGCCAACACTGTGACCGAGTTGGCCATTTGAAAGATCATTGTTTTGATCTTCATCCATGTAAGCACTGTCATAAAACCAGTCATTCTTCACACAGATGCTTCAGAAACAAACGTCCTGCAAGAACAAAGATTCATCTTGGATGGATCGCTTCTTGGCAATGGGCATCAACAGCCAAGAAGATATTCCAAACACATGTTAGAACTTGTTCCAGAGTATTGAACAGTCTTGCAGTTGAGTTTTCTCCATCTTCTCACCTTTTATCTGACAGGGGGGAAATGATGGTCATCTACAAGCTTCAAAGCCACATCAAGCGAGCCTGAACCACAACCTGCCACACCAGTTTCAGAGTTGTAGCCAGAGACAAGATGCCTGAACATGCCTTCAGAGTTGTTGGTCATCCTTAAACCATCACAGATTGAGAACACTTCCTCTAGCAGAAGGCACCAGCTTCTTGCCAGTTTTGGAAGAGTTCCAGGAATTGCATTAAGCATTCCAGAGTTGTTGGTTATCCTTAAACCATCACAGGTTGAGACTTCCCTTTTTAGGTTGAAGTTTTACCTTCTATGCGGGGTGAGACCTCCCTTTTATGGTTGAAGGTTTCCCTCTTTAAAACAATAGGATCACTTCCTCTAGCAGAAAACTTCAGTTTCTTGCCAGTTTTGGAAGAGTTCCGGGAACTGCACTAAGCGTTCCAGTGTTGGTGGTCATCCTTAAACCACCGCCCTTTTTTACCAACATTTCATAGAGCACATTCAACCTAGTGCTGCCATGCATTTTTTGCACATTTTGTATTACAACTCTTTTCTTGGACTCATACATAACCCTTTGGATTAAGGGGTGGAATGTTGGACACCTAATCCTAAAGGGTTAGTGTGGAAGCCGAAAAGACTAAGCAGTCCAAGAGACCTTGGGATCTGAAACCCAAGGGTCACACATTGTACTATAAATGTATATCTGATGTTAATAAAAATATGCACTCACTGATTTATCTTTCCTACTGTATTGGCTGTCCATGTGTGTTTGACAGAAACCGACAACATAAGCACTTGTGACGGGGAAGCATTTCCACTATCAACCATATTTTGACCTGGGGTGGGAAATGGATCAGTCAACACAGCTGAAGTTTGGGAACTTTTAAAGAACCTCTTTAACTCAGCTTTGAACGGACAGTTCTTTGTCGAATGATCCTTTTCATCGCATATCTGACATGGATAAATTTGTTTCCCTTGCCCAGGAGGGTTTGAAGGAGTTTTTTGAGGGGATGACTCACCCTGTTTCTTCTTCTTCCCTTTGTTTTGCTTCTTCTTGCTTCCTGGTTGATTGGAGTTTTTGCCTTTATCCGTAGATACAGCATTTACCTCTGAAGCAAGAATCTCTTGATTTGCTTTTTGATTCGAAGTCTTACGGGCTTTCTTATTTGAATCCTTTGTCGACTTAGCGTTTGCAGTTCCAATCACGCCATCACCGGCATGAGAGTCACTATTTGATCCGGGAGGAGGAGGGATTGAAAATTCCGGTCTGGGGGCGTCAGGTATCTTATCATAGAGCGTGCCCGACTGAGTATATACTAAGCCTAAATATTGAGCACGAGCAATAACCTGCTCCTCTGTTACGACGCCTCCCTTGGCCACATCTTCTGTTATAGCAGGAAGAAGCGACTTTATAAACCACTCAGCTAATAGCTGATCTGGAACATAGGTCTTTACCATTCTGCGACGACGACGCCACTCATGTATATGATCTGATATATGTGTGGCCGTCGTCTACTTGAAATTGGTCAAGATCTCTGTTCCAGTTTCGTACCTTATAGGTAACTAAAAGTGTGTTAAGAAAGTCGTGGCTAGGGAACTAAAATTGTCGAAAGAGGCTCTAGGTAATTCAATATACCATTTAGCCGCCGGACCAGTCAATGTCCTCTGGAAAAGGCGAAGCCTTATCGAATCATCATTCAAGGTATTCGACGAACACCACAGATGGAATGTCATCACATGATTCGACGGGTCTTCGCCAGGATTTCCATTGAATTTAGGAATGTCCGAAGGAAGTTTGTGAGGAATCGCTGGCCACCAATGGGCATAGGCGATTGGATCGTTCGTCAATCGATGTAAATCTGGTAATTCTAGAGTTGCCACGAATGGCAACTGCTGATTCAGGTTTGGCGAGGCGTACCCAGGATACGATGGAATCGCCTGAGCAGTAGGCCTTTGCATACCAGCATAATGCAACTGATGTTGATATGACTGATATGGCTGGTGGGCTTGGCCACTGTAAAGTGGTTGATTTAACCCGTTCTGAATATAGGGTTTCCCACTATTCGCAAAGATTTGTTGTTCAGATCCCTGGTACACCTGTTGAAACTGAGGTTGTTGGTATTGCACCATCCATGGTTGTGAAGCCATGTTTTGCTGTGCGATACTAACCGACGGACCAAGATGCGGGGTTATGGTTCCCGTTTGTGTCTGTGTCGTCCCGACAGTTGGCGATTGTGGTTGTGTTGCAGGTTCAATGGGCTGTTGCATTACAACTTGGGGTTGACATACAACAGGCATCGATTGAACTTGCGACACGGTTACAATTGCTGGCGTCGTCGGGATACTAGACATAGGTACACACTGTTGCATGGAATATACAACTCTTGGTTGTTGGGGTAACATAGGTACCCAACCACTCATCGTTACTTTAGTCAAACCTGAATGTTGTTGAAAACTGCCGTATGGGTATCCCCCCGGAAGGGGAAGTGAAAGGGCATATTGCCCCCCATATGGTAACAATCCGGAACTCAAGGGTATAGATTGCCTTTGAGGATTGGATGGCCCAAACTGATTTCCAAAGGGATCAATTTGTCTAGTTTCAACATAAGAATTACCGGGTATTATACCGGAAGAACAAACTGGAACAGACCAAGTTGTCGTAATAGTCCCTGGGTGGACTCCTTCTAGCTGATGAGAGCTAGTAGGGACAGCTGGTATGCCGGCAAACATCGTTGGAGTGACAGCAGGAGTTTCTGCTGTCGCTGTGTCATTTGCAACAGTCCTAGATGTCGACGGTTGCTCAGACATTTTAAGTCTATCCAATAAACTGCCTAACGGTTCTATAGGAACTTCCAGTGGCGATGGACAAACTTCTGATGCAGAAGGAAAAAGAGTGGCGCCTACTCCAAAATGAGTTGGAGTATTTGCTTGCTGGTCCTCTACGATTTCCTCTATTGCAATCAGACCAGGAGGAAGAGGAAGACCGTCCGGTCCGTAAAAGATTTCTGGTGCCGAAGAAGGGGTTGCTTCGACAGCGACAGTTGTTTGAGCAACAAGACTCTGTGGACCGGTTTCAGATGGAACTGGTTCAGTTATGCAAGTACTTGTCCTTAGACTAGGATCAGTACAACTGTCCCTCTGTTGCTGTTGAACTTCTTCAATAGAGGCAGGGATTCCAGAAATATTAGGAGTGACCAGAATCTCAGATGTTGTCGGAACTGTTGTTCTAACTTTAATGGGAGATTTTGACCCGGTCAAGCGAGTTCGCTTCGTCCGTACTACTCTCGATTCCGGAGACAAAGACGGTTGACTCGCGAGTCTCCTCGAACGACGGAGTTTTAATTGTCTTTCCTCCACGGTTGCGGATTACTTGATCAACTAAAATACAAAAAGGGGAATTATGTTTCCGTATTGAATGAATTTTATTAGACACTTTTAGACACAACTTTGCTTTTTCATGTTTTAAGAGTCGAGAAAAAGCTAAAGATGACTCTAGTCGCCTTCGATGTATTAACGAGCCCGAAGTGACAAATGCTCGGTTGGACTTTTTCAGTTATAGAGTTTGAAAAAGGCCAAAAGAAACTTCTCTGGAGATCTAGGCAGAGGGTGTGCCAAACCTTTCGCGAAACCACAGAATACGTTTTACGGTACGGGTGGTCGATCTTCGTGAATGTTGTGTTCACTGCATCGCGATCAGTAGGGCGGCCGACACGGCTTCCTAAGGATAAAGGATAAATGCCTATAGGGGTCTCCCAATATACGCGACGGTACGCGGGAGCACAAGTCCGTATTAGTGTTATCGTCCCTCAGGAGGAATCACCCACCTTCGTAGAGATCGACAGTCACTATGTTTAACGATGCCGGAACACGTCTCTACCTAGACCTCTATTGTGAGCGTTATGTTACAAAGCATTTTTAGATTCATTCAATATATTTTAAGTTGATCTTGTTTAGCAGTTTGTCTTTCAGGATCACCACGAGATGTATTGGTAGAAATTCCTAAATGCAGCTAAAATGATAAGCAAGCTTTACAGTCTTTCTAGCTTTGAAAATCCTAACTACTGAGGGGAGAGAAAAACATTATCTTTCCACACAGAGCACAAAGCACAAACTAATGCACTTTCCCCTAGATCAATCACGCAAACTTATCAAAAAATGCAAATGCAAGATGCATGTATTTCTTTTCTTTTCCCTTAATGTTGATGTAGACAAAAGGAAACTGTCGTATAATTTTCGAATTCAATTTGAAGCGTAAACAAACAAGCTTGTCCAAAATCAAAAGACACCTTAAGATCGACTTGTTTAGACACTGGAAATGTATGGATTCAAACCACAAAATGAAAAACAAACAAACTCAAACAGCCATGAACAGTAATAAAACTAGCTCTTAAGATCACAAAGACACTTTTACAGTTCAGGATCTAAGAGGCCACAGCTATACTGGTTTGCTTTTCACAATGGGAAACTGTAACTAAAATAAGAAATACTGAAAGAACAATCACAGTTTCATCACACAACTGAGGTGGAATAATGTCAAGGAAAGCTGGTTTACAGCAAGTACAAATGACAAGCAATCAGCAGCAAAATAACAGTGAAAACAGGGCCAAGACTCAGTGGGAAACCTCAGGAAGACATAGCCTAACTGGTTCAGCGCAGGCTCTGGTCTGTCAAACTAACTCTCAGCGCAGTTCCCGAAGGGAGTACCTGCGATGAAATGCAGACTGCCTTTGGGCAGCCTGCACTGAGACACGAGAGTTGCGTTTACAAGGGTTTCCGGGTCATAAAAAGCTCAAAAATTCACTGTTTTTGCTGAAATAAAAAGCTATAGGTCAAGTAAAAGCTAAGGGATGATCAAGAGGATGAAAAGCTATCACAAAGAGCACAAGAGTCCTTGTGGATCAGCTCTTCCAATCATAAAATTGCTCAGAAACTGAGCCAGAGCAGCTGCCCTCTACTTTGCAATTGAAGGACTCAATTGTAGTTCGATTTGGTGCTCTCCTTGTTTATGAGATGAATAGCAAGAAACACAATAAACCAACAAGATACTAGCTCCCCAGCGGAGTCGCCAGTCTGTTGTGGGGAAAGGTATCCGACTCGGAATGACCCTATCCCTACTCTAAGGGTGATAGTTCCTTAGCAACAACTGAAAGTAAAACTTTGATATTTTTCCTTTATGAAAGTACAGAGAAGGAAGAAAAGATTGACCAACCGATGTCTTTCGCTTTTGTCGATCCTCTCTTCTCTCTTTGCCTCTTGTTCCCAGATCCTTGCTCCCTTTGGCGGCCCAGCTACACAAAGATCCTGCAAAAACAAGAGAGGGAAACTACAAGAAACATGTACTCATAACTGATGCATGGATTAGAATGAATCAAATATACAGATAAAAACAATACATCATTGCAATACAAGTATATGGGAGAACATCAAAGCTTTATTGATAGAAGAAAAAGGTTCTGAGAAGGTTACAATTATAAATGGCTCCAATTCAGCAGCACCTCCCCAGCAGCAAGAAATCTCCTCTTCCCCTCTATAAAACCAATCACCCAATAGCTCTAACTGTAAACCAACAGCACTTCCTTGCTTTGCACAAAATTCCAGCCTCCCTAGACCTCATAGAAGAGCTCTATATATAGGAGATTTGGAGAAAGGATGAGTCAGCTTGAGACTGACCTAAAGCTGCCTTGTGTCCTCTCCCTCTTCAGTTAAACTTCAGTTCTTGAGTCCACTTGGAGATCCTTGCTTCCACATGGAGATCAAGTACCTCTTACTCATCATAGGGCGAATTCCTTGAACCAAGTGTCAGTTTGGAAGCTTCCTGGGCAGTTGACACCTTGCAGAATGACTGTGCCACTTGGCCAATCTCGCCCAGCGCAGGTAGCCTTCATTGGTTTTGACTTTCAGCGCAGGTACAAGGAGGAGCAGTTGACATTCAGCGCAGATGCTCAGTGGAGCAGCTGACATGATCCAAAAATAGCCTTTTTTTGAGTGTTTTCAGGTGGAGAACTGATAGGAAGTGCTGTGGTTTGCTGACCTTGTTCCTCTAGGGGCAAGAACAACATGTTTAGGGACTGAGGATCCCTGTAATTATTGACATTTCATGCTCCATGCTGCGAGGCACAAAAATGTCTATAACAATACCAAGATAAAAATCACAATTTGAATTAAAAAGAAGGAGTTGTAGCTCACAGGTGTGTACGACACCTGAGAGACTGCACTCAAGCAAGGAGGACACTCTCTCTCACGTTCACTCTACATTACATCAAATGAATATTACAATATTAAATACATCACTGAAAAATAGGTAGCTGTAAATAACCTCCTAAACTCTAGGAACTAATCCTAAACTAAGGAGATACGTTACAACCATATAACCATTTATTCATTATTTTTAACTAATGAAAGTCGTGAAAACTCAATTGGGTAAGGTTGGCATTTTGGTAGGTCCTAATGATGTGGTCCTACAGTATGCCAAAGTTCCAGGCACGATTTCTTCGAGTGTTTACGTGGATTTCATATTTTGAAATTTATTTCCACATTGGTCATCTTTGGATTCCCAAATAAGTACATGCCGAAACGATGTATAACAGAGATGGATTATATCTTACCGTCAATCTATCCTACGACGATCAGCATCATACAAGTTTACGTTCTGAAATGATACACAGTAATACATATTGCATCCATCCGCAGCAAAGATAAGTTAAACGCTACAACGATTTGTATGATATTTTTTTTACAAATATTTGAAATAACCTTAATTTAGTAAGTAAAATTTCCACTGCTAATTCATGGTAACATTGACTAATGAAAATTGTTAAGGCATAGATCACGGAGTGGAAATGGATGGCAAATGATATGTAGCCCAATCTATGGATAATTTCTTCAGTTTGATCAGGTTACTATAGAAACCCTCAGCCTTCCTATACACATTTGGTAAGGGATGGGCCTTCCAAAATTACAAAGCTAACCTCAGGGTCCTTTAAACAGGTCAAATTAAACTTAAAAGGAGTCCGAGGTTTTTTGAAGGAGCATGCCACTTCTAGATAAATAGGGGAATGATCTGATATTCCTCTAGTGCCCACCCACTGCCTATAATTTGTGAGGGAAGTAAGCAGATATTCATGAATGAGATACCTGTCTAGCCTCCTCCGTAGAGCTGCATCTCCAATCCTTTTGTTGTGCCAGGTTGGCAGCTTCTTGTTCATAGGGACGTCAATAAGACCATGTTGCTCCAAGAGGATGCTGAGCTGATCGGAGAGTGGATCCAGTGGCGAGTGGTGTCCCCAAAATTCTTCATGTCCGATGGAGAAATTAAGATATTCCCTTAGAATAGCGGATTGTTCTATCAGCGGATCCTCAAGGAGCTGCTACCAGAAATCCAATATACTATGGTTGGGTGTATAAATGTTCATAATACAAAGATTTCTGCCTAGCTCAGCTGAAAATATATTGATACCCAGGAAACCCTGACCTCCCTAAGCCAATGTAACCTTGATGGTTCAACAGTTTATCCCGAGAGCTAGACCCCCAGATCTCCCATCAACATCTACGGCTTGAAAGTGCCACACTGGCATGATAGTTAGAAGGGTCCTAACAATAATCTCAAAGCTACCTAGGGTTTCGTGAAGAAAAATAATGTCACAAGGCTCACAACTCAAGAGTCTCTTAAGGGCTAATTTTTTAGACAGAATAGCTAATCCACTACAGTTGAAGGAGAGCCACTTCATGGGGGAACATTGCCAAGGGTATCAGGTGCTCTAGGTACCCTTTCAATGATGTTCTGTCTACCATGAGCTACATCATACCCAACAATATTAATAGCTTTGGAAATCTTGGAAGGCCTCCCCCAGGTGGGTTTATGCTCAACATTAGAGTGTGTGATACCCAATCCAAGCGAGTCAGGGATTGCCTGGTGGTGACAATGGAGGTTGTAGGAATGTGAACCCAAAGCAGATGGGGAAATACGATCGTGCTAGAGCCCTCGTCCAAGGAAAACTGTGGTGGTGGTGGAAAAGATAGGCAATTGGTGATCAAGTGCATAAGTAATGGGAGAGGTAACCAAAGAAGGTGAAGATGAAGATGATGTGAATGAGGAAAAATATTGATTAAAATTGAGTGCCGAGGATAAGGGAGAAGAAACTATACCTGATGTAGGAGGAGCCTTCACAACAGACTAGGATCTAGTCATAGTAAGGGAGATTGGCGGCATTTGGGAAGCACTAGATGGATGAATAGTGACCCCAGCCACATCCCTTGGACTATCTTGACCTATGGGCTACTAATCCATAATCGAGTCTTCTATCTAGCAATGTTTGGCTCCCTTTGTAGTAGCGAGAGTAGTAGGCATGAGAAGTGGGCATTACTTGAAAGGATTTCCAACCTTATGGCATCGTCTACACCTGAATGTAACGTCTTCGTAATCAAGATCTTGTCAACGAGAGAAATGCCTCTAATGTAGGGTAATATTTTCCTCTAGGCCTTCTCTGGTGTCCAAATGAACCAAGATGTGAGCCATAATCATATTCCCTGCCGTTCCATAGGACTGATCATGTTCAAAATGGGTACCTAGTGCATTGCCTATGTGCTTAAAAATGATTGCAGTCCAGTATTGAATCGGAAGGCCTAGTAATCGAACCCAAATCGGCCCCACTCCCATCTGTTCCCTCTCAGGATCAAATCAGGGCTCCCATATTTTCAGTAGAACAGGGGGTAATTCGATATGCCAGAATCTAGAGAGTATCCAACCCGTGTACTCTTCCCTATGGAAATGAAGGGAAAACCATCCTTATGAAAGCACCCAAATGGTGGGAAATTCTTTGAGTAAAGAACCCCAAATCTCTGAGGTCTAGAGGCGAAGTCTCTCAATAGTATAGTTCCGCTCTCGAACTCAGCCCACCAAGACATTCTTGGTTGTATCAATGATTTCCCCCATCAAGAGGTCTTCGCCCAAGGATAGGTTGATGTCCCTGTAAAAAAAATTTAAGCACCTTCCTTTCTTCAGCTTGTCAGTTCTTCTAGCTGTCGGATAATCCCAAAGATGTCCACATATGCCCTGGTTAACCATTTGTTGGGCGGATGGGATCGATATAGGGTTTGGGACCAGGGAGCTGAAGCATCCAGATTGGATAGGGGTGCTAGGAGATGGACCACTAGGGTTAAGGGTGCTACCAGATAGTGCAGGGATAGGGTAGCTAGCAGTCCTAGGAGGGGCGATGCTAGAGGAGGAAGGGTTGTAGGGCAGGGTAGAGATGTGGGGTAGATGGGGCAGTGACATGTCCAAAGTGGGTGATGGTTGTAGGCAGGTAGTAAGGAGATTCAAGGTAGTCGATGAATGCAGTGGGCAGTCGAAGCTAGAGGGATATTCAATGTTGATAGAGGGCAGAGGATGGGGCACAGATGGCCCATGTCGGTCTAGTGTAGAGCTAAGAGCTGATAGAGGTCGTAGAGATGTGACAAACGGACCAACACCTCACAGGGTGTGATGGCGAGACCAAATGACCTCATGGGTATTGGGGTCCTTGGTATAGTCGACCTTGTCCAGGTCCATTGCAACTAACAGGAAAATAGTTGATGGTGGTTACGGATTGCGAGGAAGGCGGGAGGAGCACAGGAATGGAAAATGTCAAAGAGCCCACAGGTAGGAGGTAAGGTTGGAAGGAATCTGGCGAGCAGTGGAGGTTAACCCTAACCGTCAAGTGCTTGGAAGAAGTGCCATAGTAACTCCATTACTGGCCAACCAAACCTGTAACTTCAATACATGTTCACGTACACTAAACTTGTGTATAAGCTCTCCAATAAAGAGAGTTACTTTACTTCATTGTTACTCTATAATGAAGTACTTTCTATTAACCTCTCATTAATTCTATCAGTATTAAATATTTAACATGTTCTTTAACTTGTTTAAACCATCAACAGATTGTTGTTGTAGTTGGTGCATTTTAGTGGGAAGAAACCATTTTGTTTGAATGCTTTATTTAGTTTATTTTTTACACAAATGTTCTTATGAATAATATTTGAATGGATGTCACGGTTTGTTAAAAGTGACGACTCATTAGTAGTGAGCACCTTATTCACATCGACCTACTCGTTCTTTAAACTTTATATTGAATCACAATGCAGGAAATTCCAGGGATGCTCCTCTCCTTGGTGCTCTGTTCTGATTACAGAAAGAAGAGGGATCTTGGCAATGATACAAAATTCCATGTTATGAGGGGCTGCAAGGATTTTTTGCATGCACTTTTAGGATATACGACTGGTTTGATTGCTGCTCTTGCTACATGAATCTTGACACGATTGCAACAACCTGCACTTCTGTATTTCGTATTGATTAGCATCATGCACTTTAAACTGGATAACTTGCAAGTTAAAAATATATTTTTTTGGCATCTTCATTGTGCTATGGTATTCCTTAGTTACAAACTAGAACGTTTTCATGTAATTGTCTACTTTGACAATATGAATGAACTTGCATAGATTCCCTTTGAGAATACCTTATTAGGAACCTTTTTTAATTTTTTGTTGTCAGTTCCCTCACTTATTTCTTCCATTTTCTTTTTAGTATCCTTATATGAAATGGCATTTTTTAATTTTTGGAATGGGTTATAGTTGTTAGGAAGTATTGAATAGTTTAGAGAATTCCTTCATTCATGTATGAATGTAGTTGTTTACCTTTGGACACATACTAATAGAAAGTGTATTATGTTTCCAATTAAGAGATTTTTGGAATTTCCTTGCACTATATTATAATCATTATTTTGGCCTTTAATCAAAATGAATGAGTATGTCTTCCATAATTTTCCAGGGTTCTAACATTAGAAAATACTATGACTGCATTTGGTTTCATATATAAAATGTATTTTCCCATTAGATGTTACATGGTATTTCTGATGCCCGCCTCTAGTATTGTGGTCGTCTGGATTCAATGAGTTTACACCAGATTCTTTGTTTAGAGAATTGTGGTGTTTGGATGTTTCTAATATTGTGTAATTGCAGTGATGAATGGACTAATAAGTTTGACTTGAGTAATGGTACAAAACTTTTGTTTAAGGTCCATTTTTGTCAATTTAACTTCATCCTATTACCATTGAATAATTTGAGCCTTCAAGGTCATGCACATTTGATCCAGAAGACCAATAATACCCACAAATGGTCGTTTCTCATTGTAAAATTGAACACACAGTGAGGGGAATTAGAAAGATCGACCCTGATTTTTTTATAACGGTCCAATATAAGTAACGTCTTAGAGTCTGTTTATGAAATATAATGCCCAGGAATTGAAGCAAAAACACAACGCTTCATAATGGTGCTTGTATCACCATCAAGCCCTAAACCCCATAAGCTAAGTGGTCAGAGCAGTGATATCTTGTTTATGACAAGGTTGAGAAAACATCCTCTTGCTGGTTTCAAGATTATTTTGACCTATATCATTGATCATTCCAGGGTGCACCTTTTCGAAGCCCCAAAATTGTCCCTCAGCGTTGACCTCACGTGGATTTGTCAAAGGTTCGTTGTCTACATTTCCTTTTAGAAATATAGTTTATGAATGATTTTCCACATGTTCATGAAGAAGAGAACACCTTTGCATTTGATGTGATCCAAAGTGAAATATTTTATTTGGTCAAGCTTGTATTCTTCATCAATTATTTTCTTGACATCGTTTTCATTCTCGACACTATATTTGTATATGTCATCGAGAGGTGGAAATGGATTTGTATGAGTGGAAGCTTCAGTAATTGTGTGTTTATAACATACCCTTTGTTCATCTACCAAGGAATATCCAGCACATATGTCAATAAAATTTTCTTCTGGATGAGTATTGATAGTAAAAGGAAGAGACTTCCCTATCCCATCAGGCTTGAGGAATAAATTCAGAATGTAGGCATAAAATGTAACAGGACTGTCGGATTCCATGATATAGTACCTTTGAGGATTGCACTATAATATTAGTTATTTCTTCACTCAAGCAATAATAGTGGTCACATTATTACTTTGTTGGCTTTGAAAAACCTTTTGAGTTTATTGACCTCAAACTATAGGAAACCATGATTACTTCCATTTCTTTCTTACATGATCATGATTATTATCAAAGTGCAACGTGGGGGTTATATTACTCCTCAAACTCACAATGAAATGTTGAGCTGCCAAGTATATTACCATGAAAGTCTACAAATCCATTAATTTCAGTGTCTATGAAAATAGGATTAGTTTGATTGAACTATATTTTTGGGACCTCAAAAGTGTTTTTAGGATTTAAATTATCGGCAAGGGAAGCATGATATTCATCATCATTTTCATATGGTTGATCTTTTGGGGTAGAAACATGGTTTCTACCTACCTAGAACTGCATATGGATTGTATCATTGGTGGAAATATTAAAAAATTATTCATTTCCTCTATTTATCACTTTGTCATGTAGGAAATCATGACTGGCATCCTCACAATGGTGAAAATTATTATCATGCTACTTGTCTTCATGCAAATCATTCATAGAATCTAGGACATATACATCAACACATAGTTGTTCTTTGATGAGGATGGGGTTTAATGCGGGGCCACGTTGGTCACAAGTAGCCTGTCCATCAAGAATTAATCTTGTGAATTTGGGGGGTCTTTTTAAGTGATACTATTATCATCTTCAAGAGAGGTGGAAGCTTATTCTTCTTGTACATCTACCACAAGGTCTTGAAAGGTATTTTCATATCATTGGAACCTAGCTCCCCAATGCTTGAGAAAGACCTCAATTAGGCTAGAAATAAAAGATATTCCCTTTGGACTACCGAATCTAACCCAACCTTTTGTTTTTCCTCGAGAAAGTATAGAATTAACCTCATGCATAACGTATATATATTCGTTTGAGAAGAGTATACATATTCTTTTCAATCCATGTCCTTTCCTTGTAGGACGTTGAGAGTGGTATATAGATTCTTCTCAATGCAAAACAAATTCCTTTGTCATATCATAATGCAAGGACTGTTAGGGGATCTATATTCAAAAGAAGGCTTGAAGATAATATCCACTATCAAATCAACCAATGGTAGGCTTACCTAAAAGATGAAATTGAAAAACATTTTGCTTCTTAATTCTCCCTAAAAAATAATTTTCAATTACAAAGACTAAGCACAGAGAATATTGTGTGACTAGTCTTTGAGCTTGGGTAAGCTGGTTGGTACCCGCTCAAACGTGATCAATGATGATGGTAAGTTTTGGGATTCGACAGATTCTAGTGTGAATTCTATAATTCTACCTAGTACTTTGTAAATCAAACCATTTTGTATAGGTTTACAAATAATTCATCACAAGAGCAATCATTTAGAACCAACTTAAACAAATGTATTATAAAGTTTATACCCAAGCCCAATGATTCCAATGTGACTATGAGCTGGAAGCCTATCACTCTATTGAATGTCACATGTATTAGTCTTACCAAATCTCAATGCTCATAATCAAGCATATTCTCATGATTATTATCAAACTTGGGCAAACTTGTTTCATCAAAGCGCAATTCATCATCGCTAATATTATTGCAGTCTGTGAAGGCATGGAATGGATGAGCCATTATGGCCATAACATCCTTGTCATCAAAACCAGCTTTGAAAAAACTTACGCAATAGCATGTTATCTCTTTATTCTACCTCTTCCATTTGAGCCAATTTCTCTAAAGTCTTTTAAGAGTGTAAACTAAAGAGTGTAAACTAAAGTTTATTCCTTTTCCAATCAAGTTGGAAAACAGAGTCCAATGTACGTCTACTATCTCATAGGGTCAAGCAAGGTGTCATTAATCTAGATTCATCTGCACAAACCATATCCAAATAATATTTTAAATGGGATAAAACTCATTGTTCTAGATTCCTCCTGCATCAAGTCAGACCAATGTCTCTCCCAATCTCAGAGCTTGTCTCTACCATTAATTCAATCTTGATAGTTGTTCTAGGATTTCAAAAGACCAAGGAGTGCTAATCTCACAAGTTTAGGTGATGGCACATTCTCTCCAACAACTCCAAGCTCATCTTTAACCTGAGTGAATCTGGATAGGTATTGGACAAGGTTTCATTTTTACATATTCAAACGCTATTGAGCTTATCTTTCAATGCCAACTTCCTAGCATCATTGTTTCTTTAGAATAGGCTTGTGAGGGTTTTCCATGTTGCATAAGCAATATCCTTGCCATGGAAATTCAAAATAACGTGGTCTCTGACTCCCCCTAGGATAATCCTCCTAACTTTTCTTTGTGTCTTTCTTCCACCGAGTCAATTGTTGTGCATATGATGTTGATGGTTATCGAATATTAGTTTGTATGTAATCCAATACTCGATTTTCATCTGATACAACTTCCATCGTGCCTTTCCAAGTAGAAAAATTTGAATTTTCCTCCAATGCATACTCAAGCCTCAATCCATTGAAAGACATGTTTCCTGTAATGAAGAAAATACCATCACCACAAATATGATATTCAAAAGTTCTTAAGAGATTGATCAGGAACTTGGTTTCTATGAAGTTTTCAAAACATCTGATACCATGTAGAAATAGCTAAATATTTGTATATACTAATGAAATCAAACTGAAATCAATAGACAAAAATTTCCTCTACCAAATTTTGTGGAAGGAAAGTTGGAAGTAGAAACACATGCAATTATTCAATCACAATGAGCCCAATATTTACTGGGGAAGCCAACTAGGAAAAAAAAACTCCTCTATTTGTATTATATCAAATGAGAATAATGATCTACTACAATGCTTGAAGCTCAACCTGCACTGCAATATTGATATCCTCCCGAGTTTTCTATTCTCAATACTTAGCCAAAATAGGCTTCTTTTTTCCTCCTATTTCCTTGCACAATTCCTACTCCTAAAGAATACAAAATCTCTTATTTCCTTGTGAAAATTCCAATAGAAATGTGTCACCTGCTACACACAAACATTGTACGCTCACTAGGATATAATAATGATTAAAATATTCATTTTCCCTCATGTCCAGTAGGAAATTCAACTTGCATGCATGACTAGGGTTATTTTTAGTAACTTGACTATTCAACTAAAAGATCGGTTAGTTAACAACAACTAAAACTAATCAATTGAACTCATACTTACTTTCTTATAAATCAGATCTTAGATAACTGAGCCTCACTAAATTCAACTCTATTGAATATCTAAATCTTAGCAATCGACTCATGCACAACTCTACTTCATGCCCACAAACAAGAATTGAATGACTTAACTGAGTGATTTAGCCATGTCACTCCTTCTTATTGCAACTGAAGTTATCTTACTAAAGTGGAAATTAAAATGTCTCCATTTGACTAAGACATAAGTCAAATGAAGCCTTTTCTTGGTACAATTTAACATGTGACTTGGATTTTCAACAACATTTATACTTGACTTCTCCATATAATTAATCTAATTCTTCTTCATGACCTTCAACTTTGCTTAATTTCCAAACACTTTCTTCTTTGTAAAATTCAATGTCTTGCACCCAGTCTCGTAAGATTTCACATCCACATTAGCGAAGCTACCCTACATCACTTTCCCTCTCACAGTTAGAACAACCTTTACCACACATGAACACTTTCCTTTGTCATGGTCAGAAAAAACTTTAGCAGACATGCACAATGTCTTCATGGTCTCTAGCTTCCTATATGATATGCATCATTTAGTCATAGATGGTTTTTGTGGCTACTCATACAAGTGGTGTTGGGCCATTTACTTAAAATAATCATCTCTCATAAGACCACTACCGCTTGTTGGCTAGAGAAACTCCTTTGCATTAAAACTCTTCTCCAGTTCACTTAAAGTTTGTGGCAGGGATATTTCCATTTTTATCTTAATCTGTTCCACAAAATGACCTGGGCAATGTTTTCCTCTTATCTATTTCTCCAATTTTTGGTGTCATCATGTATGAAAAATCGTCAAAGTCTATTGTGCCACTCCCATCTTTATCATTGTCCAAAATCATATATCTTATTTGCTCATACGACATCTCAAATCTGACAGACCTCATTATACTCAAATATTCCTCTATTGATGTTACTATTGACGTCGTTTACTAGATAACTCTCATATATTTAAGCTACACATCCTAAACATATCAATGAGAGAATGAACACTTTGCTTTGATAGTTCATATCCTTGGAATCTATCATTCGCGCAACAATCTCATTTGACTCTATTGCTACAATTTTTTCTTACCTAATTCAACTTGACCCTTCACAGTTTCCCTTTGCCTCTATGCCACGACTGCTAAAACCACATGAGTTTCTACATCTATTCCCATCTCTTCCATCATTTTTTCTTTTTCATTTTATCAAGATTTATGAGAGTCATTTTTTGGATACATTTTTAACTATACTATTTGCCTCCTCCTTTGTATTCTCATGTAGTCATAACTTCTATGCTTTGGGAGCAGTGTTCTTCTCAACAAGTGACCTCTACGTGGTGGGCTTCTTCGTGTTTCTTAGTGGATTTTCCTTCTTGCATGACCATCTCTTGAATTTCACAACAGGCAGCTTTATAGGTGGAGGTGGGTTTTAGTTCCACCTTCACCTCAAGGACTCCTTTGTTCACATACTTCATGCATTTTGGCTCTATGCTTGCAAATCACAATAACACCATCACACTTTCTCGCCAACTTTGAAAAGAATCTAGTGTCTTGAGTGTGATGAGCTCCCTCATTGATGCATGGCTTTCTTCTTCTTTAATGGAATCATGGGTCCTGTTCAGATTGTATGCTCCTCAACTTTTCACTGCTCAATCAACCATATCTTTCTCTAGAAATGCCATAGAATCATTATCTTGCACCCTCCAATGCTCACACACCATAGACGATGCCCATATCTCCTTAGCAAACATATTTACATAGGAACTCACAATCATTCTTTTTGCTTGTAGTTACTATGTAGATATAGGGTATCCAGCTCCTGTCCACCAACTTCTCCATCAACTTTGGCTATCAAAACTTTGGGACTCATTCAATAACAGATTCTCATTATACGGTCATAACATTGTTCCTTATGCTAAATAACTACTACACCATATGGACTTCTTCCATGGAACATTCCATAGACCATCGTGTTACTTACCTTAGGCATGTTGCCATTATTTTTGTCTATGATATTCACCACTGTAGCTCTCACCACCTTCCTTCTGATATTTATCATTCTAGTACACCCACCTTAGCTCTCCTACTAGATGTTAGGATCATAAAGCACCAACGAAAGTGGTGGTTTCTAAAGACGTCATTGTTTGATCCCACTCGTCAACAAGACAAATAATCATGAAGTGTTTTTCCCTATAAATAAGCTACATCATAGATAATACTATGGGAAAGACCATTGGTATTGGTATACCTAGAGCTCGAAACCACCAGTAACTTGACCAAGTCATGTTTACTCGAGCAACACTAACATAGATTGCAAAACTTGAAAAAGATTTGTTGTAATTTAAATGGATAGTGTTTTTTATTGTTTAAATTTAATTTTTGGATGTATAAATGCAATCTCCTTGAATAATTGAAGTGCATATTCTTTGCTATATTTCATATGAAATTGACAAAAAAAATTGTTTATAATATGTACATAGTTTTTATTTTAACCATATATATATATATCTATATCTATATCTATATATATATATATCTATATATATATATATATATATATATATATATATATATATATATATATATATATATATATATATATAGATATATATATATATGGTTAAAATAAAAACTATGTGCATATCTATATATATATATATATATATATATATATAGTAAGATGAGAGATATTATATTACTTCCAAAAACATATATTTATAGTGTTGATTATCTCTATTGGTCTATTATTAGGGAAACCAAACTAGCAACATAAACACAATATTTTTTTAATTGTTTCTATTTTTCCTAATTTGTTAATATGATAGCATAGAAACATAAAGCAAAAAGTACGTAAAAGCACCCCATAAACTCATAAACGTAGCCACAATGAATACTAAGATATTTCCCTGAGCCAAATTCTCATCTAATGGAATAAAAATAGAAATAAAAAACTACATAGGAAGAACTAGATAAAATGATAAACATAACCACATTGAAAACTAAGATATTTGCTTGAGCCATATCCTCACATAATAGCATTAAAAAAAAAAAAAAAACTACATAGAAATCACTGCATAAACTGATAAACATAGCTAGATTGAGAAATAAGATATTAGCCTAAGGAAAAGAAATAAATTTTGTCATCTAGTTAGATTATATCCTGATCATGCAGTTGTTGATCCCATTAATGTATGACAGTGAGGGGTTGAGTCCAATTATTCATTTGATCAACAAAGTTACTTTCATTTTTACATTACGCATTTTTTCTAGGAGCTTGACAATGAAAATAATGAGTTCCTATTGAGAATCCACTATATCGGTGAGGAATACTCCCATGATAGTCTTAATATGTCAGTACAAGTTAACAATCTGCACATATGAAGACAACTTAGCTCTTACGGAATTTTCAACGTCGACAATCCAATATTTGTCCTCCCTCTATATATGAGTGTCTATAATAAATTTGTAACCCTATCTAACTTTTTCCTCAACATCCAACATTTCCCTTTGTAGTTCTTCAAGTGTAATATCTATATATCACTCCATAGTGGCTCTGGTAGAGGATTGAGTGTATATGCTTCTGAGGGTATCTGGGCTAAAGTCAGGGGAAGAGGGAGTCTCAAGTTTTCCACTTTAAACACAATGTGAGGGTCCAACCAACCGATGTTGAAGCATTATGGAGAAGGGAGTGGTACCAGGGTTAAACTAGGAGGGATGGTTGAGGAAAGGAGACAGGGAGCATGTGGAAGAAAAAGCTAGAGGGGCAAAAGATGGGAGAAGATAATAGTAAAGCAGGAGACAACAGAAAAGGATACGTGTTAACAAAAGATAGAGAAGGCAAGAAGTACAATAGTTGACTACGAAGAAAGGAAGGTCTGAGAGGATCCAACAAGAGATAGCCCCACAAGAACACAAGTTTTAGGAAGGAGATAGAGTACTAGCACCTGAAAAAATCATGCAAAGCAAATAGAGAGAACATAAAACTATGGAAATCCTGAAATGAATTTGAAGGGAAAACTATGAAGAAGTTGAAGTTGAATTAAAAGGAGTTGTGGAGAGGGTGATGTGGAATAATTCAAAGGGCATTAACTGTTGAGATGCACTACATAAACTATGGATTCTATTTCCATGTTCTCCATATGACTGGAGTGATGGTCAAAAGTTGTAACCCCTAAAGGAATGTGTCCATTGTTGATAGACTACAATCGGATGCAAGCCACTTCTACCAGTTGTGTTGTAGCCTTCCCCCCACTTCTTAGCATTATAACATTGTCCCTACCCATCTGATGTCATAATTGAAGATCTGGGTCTACGGAAGTGTCAACCGATGTGCGAGTGTACCTTCGTGATTGTACCTTCCTCATTGTTTCCATGCTTGTCGGATGTGTGAAAAACCTCACTAAACCTATACTATTCCTTATGCTGGAAGGGTGGCGAGGCCTGCAACACATGGAGGAAATAAATACTTTATTTCACTTAAACATTAAAATATGTCGTGGATTACCCACATAGGATTTTTTCATAAATGGCATATATTAGTTTTATATTAAGAATTGAAAGAATTATACATCTTATTTCTATTATTCGTTTATTTTATTTGTCAAGTTGCTTGGGGCTTGATATGTTGCTTGAGAAACCACTGCCCACAGGCATCTAAGCCATGAAAATCACCCTAAGGTCACACCTAGCCTCGACCATACCAGCGCTTATCATGGGTAGATTTTTGCCCATGGAGTTTCAAATATGTAACCATCATAGTAGAATGCATCACTATTTATTCTAGGCCTTGTGGGCTCATTTTTATTATTCTTATTATGAAATAATTGAATTTTTTTATTTTCAATTTTTTTGGCATTAAAATATTCGATTAATGTTAATATTAAAATATTTATTTATCTTTTAAATATCTTCTCTACACTAAAACATATTCAAATAATTTATTTAAAATTTATATTGAAATATTTTTTTGAAAATATGAGATTTATATACTTAAAAATGTATTTTATTTTTTAATTTTTTTTATACTTGATTGAGATAGAATAACCAACAATATAAATGGAATATTTTTTCCTTTAAGTACATTCAATTTTTATTTTTATGTTTTTTTAGTTAAAATTAAAATTGTTTATTTTTTACATTTAAAAATATTCTAGACATAGTTGTTAATTTGAGGTTCAGCGCGGAGGGAATTCACATTTCCCTTCTAATTAACTGAAGAATAGGAGATGACATGTCCCGATGAAAGGAGTGAACACTCCATTGGGTAAGGTTGGCATTTTGGTAGGTCCTAATTAGTGATCAAATTTGAAGGGTTGGTCTTAATTTTATTTTGAAGGGCATCTATTTATCTAACACTTCATAGAGGAAAAGTCATAAAAAAAATTATACTTCTATTAACAAGTGTATATTAAATAAACTCTTTATAGAAAAAAATGTCAAAATGAAATGGTGTCCTGAATCTTTAAAATTTAAAAAGTGGCTACATTAAAACACTATAAAATCTTAATAGAATTTAGTAAATAGACAAACATTTTTCTCAAATTCTATTGGAAAAAGGTAACCATATGTTTCTTCTATTCATTAGATAATCTTCAAAAATATTTGAATTTACATCATTGAAAATATAAATCTATTTTCAAAATGGAAAAAAAATAGTTTCATTTGTTTCTAATTTATACTATTTGTTTTGTTCAGCTTGAAACAATTTAAAGCAATACAAAAAAATAAATATATACCTTTAACAACCAAGGGAATTGAACTTTTCTCTTAACATTGCTCAATCAAAGAACACTATCAATAGACTTTCATCTCCATTAAAAACTTCAAGCTTTATAGATTCAAAAAATTATGTAATTAAAAGGAATTTTTCCACATCTAATAGGGAAATATTGTAATATGTAATACACATATGCAGTGTTGTTGTTGTATGGCTTGGTTGGTAATTTTTGTTGTTGTTTAAGAATGGTTTTCAAATTTGGTTCTTACAATGAATTCAAGTTTTGTTGATATCTTTATCTAATAATACATTTTATTTTCGTTGATGTCTTTTTCTAATAATATGAGTTCTTTTCATTAACAATGTCGTTTAATTTTTCTGTGATTTCAACATCAACTTAAAAACCCTTCATAGTAGCAGCTACATGGACACCCACACACAACTTATTTCCTAGATGTCAAATGGAGAAAATGAAGCAGGAGACACAATAGTAGTTGGATGGATAACTATTGGCATTTTATATTTTTTGGGAAGACCAACCGGAAAAAGAAAATTAAGTTGTAGCCATGTGCGCACACCAATCTTATGTTGTGTGGTTATTAAATAGCCCTGGAATTTCATTTTAACACTTCTCCCTGGTTCAAAACTCTACATAAGTTTATGGGAAGCACACTTATTATTTCTCAAAAAAAAATTATAGCATTAATTTCTATGTTTTCAAAAACTAAGAGTTAGTAAAGAAAAAGGCTTTCTAATATAAGAGAAGAAATACATGGTTTTAAATGCAGTTTGATTTTACAAATTCTAGGCTTAATAGTAACCTTGATTAGAGTAAGTTCAAATGGAAGAAATGCTAGGTTTTTGTAACCATTATGGTTGTTAGTCACGGAATCATCTAAAAATAGAAAAGAGATGGTAGTATTTATTTACAAGAATATAAAAAAATGTTTGAATCACTAAGTGTAGTTACCACCATCTAATGGCGTAATTTCATAATTGAACAATCTTGTTTGAATGGTTGTCAAAATTGAACAATCTTGTCTTAATGGTTGTTTGACATGAAAGAAAGAAAATGTTGCAAATTAGTAAAGAAAATGAAGATACAACAGACAATGTGGTTATGACGTAAAAATGTCAATATTATCACTTTAATCTATTTTTAAACACAATAAAATTACATCTTTAACTAATTTATTTAATTTATTACTATAAAATGAAAAAATATTCATTTATTACTATAAAATGAGAATGATTGGTTTATTACTATAAAGTAAGAACTCAAATTAATAAAGAGATTAATTTGAATATATACTGATTTTCGCTAAAAAGAAACCCTAAATAAAGAACCCTATATGTCTTATTATGTTATCTCAAGATTTCCATGTGGAACATCACAGTTTCAAAGTAATGATGTCTTCATGGAAAATTTAAGCAACCCTATCAACCTTATTATACTATGTCAAGATATCTATGTGGAACATCAAAGTAATGTCATGAATATGTCCTCATAAAAGTAGGATGGAAGTTGTTTTCATAGCGGTGGGATGATCAATACTCGAATATATTTGACATAATTAGTACTCAAATATATTCGACATCCTCAAATATGTAGTAGATGGTAGTAGTTATTTACAAGATGAAAAAAAAAATGTGAATCAGTAAGTCTAATGAGGTAATCTCATAATTCAACAATCTTGTGTTAATGGTGAGTTGAGAAGAAAGAATAAAATTTTACAAATAAAATAAAATGGAGATACCACAGAAAATGTAGTCTGCGGTTATGATGTAAAAATGTCAATATTGTCACTTTAATCTACTTTTAAAAGCGTTGGACAAGTATTGTTATAGACATTTTTCTGCCTTACAGCATGAAGCATGAAATGTCCATAATCTAAGGGATCCAAAGTCCCTAAACATGTTGTTCCTACCCCTAGGGGAACAAGGTCAGCAAACCACAGCACTGAATAGCAGTTCTCCACCTGAAAACACTAAAAAACAAGGCAATTCTGGATCATGTCAACTGCTCCACTGAGCATCTGCGCTGAATGTCAACTGCTCCACTGTCTACCTGCGCTGAATGTCAACTGCAAAGAAGGCTACATGCGCTAGGCGAGTTTGGACAAGTGGCACAGTCATTCCTCAAGGTGTCAATGCCCAGGAAGCTTCCAAAATGACACTTGGATCAGGGAATTCGACTGGTGATTAGTAAGAGGGTCTAGATCTCCAAGTGGAAGCAAGAACCTCCAAGTGGACTCAAGAACTGAAGAATAACTGAAGTGGGAGAGGACACTAGTCAGCTCTCAAGCTGACTCATCCTTTCTCCAAAACTCCTATATATAGATCTCTCTCATGAGGTCTAAGGAGGCTGGAATCTTGTGAATGTAAGGAAGTGCTGTTGGTTTGAGTTTATAACTATTGGGTGATTTTCTTTGAAGGAGGTGAAGAGGAGATTTCTTTCTGCTGGGAGGTGATGCTGGATTGGGCCTTTTATGGTTGTATCACTTCCTGAACTTTACTTCTTCCATTAATAAAGCATTTGAGGTTCTTCTATATGCATGTGTCTCAATGGTGTATTGTTATACTTGTGTATTTTATTTATTCTAATCCTTGAATCAATTATGAATGTATGGTTCTTGTAGTTTCCCTCTCTTGCCATTTTGTAGGATCTTGGTGTAGCTGGGCCAGTGAAAGGGCAAGGAGCTGGGAGCAAGCAGCAAGGAGAGAAGATTGGATCAACCATTAGCAAAAGACATCGGTTAGTGGATCTCTTTCTCCCCTATTTTACTTTCATAAAGAAGAAATCTTACATAGCTTTGCTTCGATTGTTGCTGAGGTACTATCACCCTTAGAGTGGGATAGGGTCATTCTGTATTGGATACTTTTGCCAACAACAAATTGGCGACTCCATTGGGGATCGTATCTTGTTGGTTGTTTGTGTTTTTGCTATTCATTTCCTAAACACAGGGCGTACCGAATCGAACTGCATTTGAATCTTTCAAATGCAAAGTAGAGGGCAGCTACTCTAGCTCAGTTTCTGGGCATGTTTATGATTTGAAGAGCTGATCCACAAGGACTCTGAACAGCTCTTAGTGATAGCTTTTCATCCTCCTTTTCATCCTTTAGTGTGTACTTGATTGATAGCTTTTGATTTGGCCAAAAACTGTGAATTTTTGAGAAATCTGTTACTCGGAAACTGAGAAAAACGAAAGTTTATCTCTTCATTGCAGGCACTGTGAAGGCAGTCTGCATTTCATCGCAGGTCCCGAAGGGGCTACCTGCACTGAATGTCAAACTGACAGTGTACTACCTGCGCTGAACCAGTTTTGCCTTGTGCAACTGGGTTCCCTGCTGTTTATTGCCCTGTTTTCATCCTTGTTTTTGCAGCCTGTTATCAGTCAACGTGCCTATCTGAAACCAACTTTCCTTGCCACTATTCCACCTCGGTTGTATAAAGAAAATGTATTTGTTCTTTGTGTATTTCTTACATCATTTGCAGTTTCCCATAACGAAAGTGAACTAGTCTTGCTGTGGCCTCTTAGATCTAGACCTATGATAAGTGTCGTTTTGGTCTTAAGAGTTAGTTTGTTTGCTGTTCATATCTAGTTGAGCTTTTTCTTTCGTCATATGGTTTGAATTTATGTATTTCTAGTGTCGAAACAAGTAAATCTTAAGGTGTCTTTTGATTTTGGACAAAGCTTGTTTACTTTCACTTGAAATTGAATTCAAAATTATACAACAGGTTTCTTTTTGTAGTACACCAACATTAAGAAAGAGAAAAGAAATACCTGCATTGTGCATGTGCATTTTGACAGCTTGTATGTTGATTTAGGGAAAAGTGCATTAGTGTGTGCTCTATGATCTGTGTGAAAAGATGATGTCTTTTTTTTCCCTCAGTAGTTAAGATTTTCAAAGTTGAAAGATTGAAAAGCTTGCTTAACATCTTAGACTGCATTTAGGAAGTTGTATTATACATCTCGTGGTGATCCATAAAGGCAAACTGCTAAACAAGATCAACTTAAAATGAATTGAATTTACATAATAACGCATTGAAACATAACGCAAACACATAGAGGTCTAAGCTGGAGACGTGTTCCGACGTCGTTAAACGTGATATCTTAGCGTTGAGTGGTTGGGTGATTCCTCCACGGTGAAGCGATAAGTATCAATACGGACTTGTGCTCCCACGTACCGTCGCGTATATATTGGGAGACCCCTATAGGAACAAAACCTTTATCCATAGGAAGCCGTGTCGGCCGCCCTACTAATCGCAATGCAGTGAACACAGCATTCACGAAGATCGACCACTCGTACCGTAAAACGTATTCTGTGGTTTTGCGAAAAGTTTGGCACACCCTCTGCCTAGATCTCCAGAGCAGTTTCTTTTGGCCTTTTTCAAACTCTATAACTGAAAAAGTCCATCCGAGCATTTGTCACTTCGGGCTCGTTAAAACATCGAAGGAGACTAGAGTCATCTTTAGCTTTTTCTCGACTCTTAAAAAGTGAAAAAGCAAGTTGTGTCTAAAGCGTCGTTATAAAATTTATTTTAAACTGAACATAATCACCTCCTATTCCTGCGTTGATCTGTAGGTTGAGAGCATGGAACGCAACAACCAAGGAATTTCACATGATGGAAATCCTAGTCCTTTCTCCTCTTGGGGAGAAGTTGGTGCGCCCCACATGGCCACATTGTCGCTTCCAGGACTGACAATTGGCCTGCCAATTTGGCTATTCTCAACCAATGTAGTTCAGAACACCATGGTTCCTGAACAGTCGAGTCAACAGTTAGATCAATCTAGAGCTGCCCACCAGCCTTCTACTTCCTATAACTCTTCCTCCAATCCATCGTCTTCGCAAGGTAGAGCTGGCAAAAGCCAAGCTCCCATGGAGAAGAAGGAGATGAAGAAGAGAGAGAAGAAGAAGAAGGAGCCTAAGGCGACTGGGGGCAAGCAAAAGAAATCTGACAAAAATCCACACACAGCACAGACCCGGCCTAAATTGCCATGTGTCATATGTAGAGGAGACCACTTCCATAGAGATTGTCCCTGTATTCCCCGGATACTAAGGGACTGGTCCCCTCGTTTGCACAATTCGGGAGCATCAACCTCTGATAGCCATGTTGAATGCTTACCGTCAACCAGCGAAAGTGAAGGTTCAAGACAAAGAGGGGGAGTAAGATCCCCCTGCAGACTGTGTGAAGGCGATCACGCCATCCACCGTTGTCCCTTCTTAGACGAAGCGAAGAGAGTTTTGGAAGATCGTCTGGTTTCACCGTTGAGACTTCCTCCTGGATACAAAAAACTCGTGCCAAGTCCTTCGTTGGTTGAGAATACAGCTGGCCCACTCAAGTGGTCAGCTGAACTGTCAGTCATTGAAAATGAACCTATTGAATCCAGATCGGACGAAAGTCCAAAGGTCGAAACGACAGTTGACCCGGTTCTTCCTTCAGAAGTTTCATCGTCAAATGACACCGTCACTGAAGATTCATCTTCAAATGACACCCTCACCGAAGAGAATAAGGATGACACCATCCAGATTCTTTTCATCAACACAGACTCTGATGAGCATCAGGGCAATGCGCCCATTCCTTTATCGCAGGAAGGAACACCGTCAGGGTCATATCCGGCCGTGTATTCGGTCCCACCACCAAGCAACCTAGTTGTATCCTTTGATTGGAATCAACTAGGCAGACCCCGGTTGCCAGCGAGTATACCATTCAGAATCATCGTCCAAATATACAGAATGGTAATGGTTGGCACTATCATTGATGAGGGGGCATCTGTGAGTATCCTTTCCTCTATTGCTTGGAAAGCACTGGGTTCCCCAACGCTTTTGCCTGAGATAAGAAATCTCTCGGGTTTTGATAAAGGAACCAGTTGACCATTAGGGATCCTCCCCAATGTGCCTGTTACATTGAAAGGGAAGACCGTTCAAATGAACGTGATGGTCGTTCAAGGACCCTTGGATTATAACCTACTCCTTGGACGAGACTATATATATTGCATGGGAGCAATAGTCTCCTCACTCTTTAGAGTAATGTGTTTTCCACACGAAGGAAGAATGGTCAAGCTCGTAGACCAACTTTCATTTCTGGGATCACGCATCGCAAATAGTCACATACCAACCCTGAATGGTCTATTCAATCAAGAAATTTTTCCACCCCCAGTCCTCCTTCCCGATGAGTGCGAGTGATTCGGAAAGATGGGACTGGAACCCAGGGGGCATGCATCCTGGTCTGCTTCGGGCAGAGAAAACCTTGGGTATAAGGTAGAATTTCTGCGAGAGAGTATGACTAGTCCGTACCCCGTCCGTGGATGGAAGAGGGGTTGTTCTGGAATAGGATTCTTTTGTCAAGGTTACGCGTTTGACAACAGTCATTCACCCTTGTCTATTTCGGTAGACAGTGCCGAGGAAATGTTTTGTTTGAAAGATTAACGAAACAATCTTTGGGTAACCAGAAAGAGGCAAGCCTCCCTCAATAACACCAATGTTTTGTCTTTGAGTAGTGTTCTTCTCTTGTCGCAAGTAGTTTCTCTCTTGTCGCAAGTAGCTGTTCTCTTGCGATCTTGCGAAAGATCTGTTAAAAATTGGGCTGACGAGAAGACAAGTATCGCGTAAGACCCGTTAAAAATAACGAGAAGACAAGTATCGTTAACATTAGACTGGCAAGACGACAAGTAGCTGTGAACACCCAAAGAAAGACAGAAGTGGGAAGGAGGAGGGGCAGCCTTGAAATTGTATTTTATACCTGGGGGCATGCAAACCTTTTGGAGTGCAAGCAAAGAGCGGTTATTTATCTGTTTTTTGGATTAGTCGTTTCCGAACTTGCATAAAGAAAGGATATGGAGTAAAGCTTAGTGAAGATGAAACTCCTTAAAAAATAGAGATCTCACAGGAGACATTTCTTATCTTATGACTGGTATATCGAGCAGTTTTAGCATAAAGTTCATGCTCGTTAAAAAATAAACGCAAGATCCGAGCAGTTTTAACGCGGTCTTCATGCTCGTTAAAAAATAAATAAAAGCAGTGAGCAATGTTTCCTCCAGAGTTTAAGCTCATTTTTAAATAAAAAATGAACCTATCCCGGTAAATAACCACTGTGATCGTAAATTTATCAGCCATAAAAGCCTTGGTCGTGTTTGCACCTACCACCTCCACCGTCATTTGGCTGATCATTCACCTCCATATGATTGTTTACCCATTTTGAGGAACAGCTGCGAAGAGTGATTTCACCTAGCCATCCTTGTGACACTGCCGTGATTGGAAAATTCCAACCTGTACCTGGAATCTGCTGCTATCCCTGTTTATCACTCATTCCTCAAAAGACGAGTCTTCTTTGAGCTCTTTTCAACTGACTCGTAAAATATGAAAAGATTGCCGAGTTTTGGCCTTCCAGCTCGTTAAAGTGACCGGAAGAGCTATCCCTCCTCTAGATTTTAATCTTTTTGGACCTGAGGGATTATTGCACAAAAAGGTCAAGCGCTTGTTTTATTCGGTTCGTTAAAGTTATCGAAAACTCATCCCTTCTGTATTGTTTTATACTTTTTCGGACTTAAGGGATTAGATGACGAAAAAGGAATTTTGGAGTTAACTTTCTGTACCTTTTCAGACTCTCTAAAAATGAAAAGGACCGAGTTTTCCTTGTCGTTAGACTCGTTAAAATGATTAAATAGTGACAAACTTGTCTTTAGATGAGAACGAGTTTCCCTATCGCTAGGCTCGTTAAAACATAGCGATGGGCTTGCCTGAAGGGCAGGTTATAGAACAGGCATATGTTATCCTCCTCAAGCTTGACAAAAATAAAGAGGTACTGGTCAGAAATGACTGGGGAAAAATTGGGAGAACCTCAAAGCTTTAATGGTAGCAAGTCGCTCTTGAACATGACACTTTTCCTCCGTATCACATCGAGTTGGGTTGTTTCATTCATCGGTCTCATCACCATGGTCCCGCCAAACCATCCATTTGGGGTAATGCTACTGATCCATCGCATCAGTGTCGTTATATGTTCAAGAGATGTTGTTCAGAAAGACTCAACCGTGTCCCATCCACTGCCATACATTATCCTTCATCCACCCATGATCGCCACCCTGAATCATATGTCATAGATTGTTTTCACCTCCACTAAAATCATTAGCTCCGTTCCGTGTCACTGATGTGAGATTCATTAAGGCCCTCCTTTGACGGATCGCTTCTTGTCAACTTCAGCTCATTATCCAAGAAGTTGATCTAGGAACACCCCCCCTCAGTACTTTGAAGCTTGCATGCCTCAGTGGCAAGTTTCTCACTTCCGGCGACAGGTATACATCAATGACCTTCGACCAAAAGATTTTGCGTGGTGTTCGACGCCAAGTCCTTTATTCACACCACGTGAATTGTACTGCAGTACCTTGAGGGTCATTATCATTATCGGTGATTCCTCTCGCGCTTGTTAACGGTTTACATCATTGACCGGTAATCAAGCGATGTCTTTCCATGTTCGACTTCAGCGCAATTCTCACATGGATCGACTTGTACTTAGAGTGAAGATCGAACGAGTTTGAAAACCCGGGATCTAGTTTCATCCATCAGGGCTGCGATATATATTCAGGAAATATAAAGACATTTGACATGTACATCATTGCAGCAGATGATCAACCTACTCAAAGGATGATAATTTTAGCAGAGAATTATCAGTCTACCATCAGGCGATCGTCTGTTCTATGTACCAAAATGAATTTATAAAGCTGAGCATGGGAATGCCCGCCTCAGCTAGATCATGAAAGCAAAATGAAAAATAATGTATTGTATTGTATTTTATTACAGGTCACCTCTCAGCGATTGAATGAACTTCGGATCCTCTTGATAAAGCATTTCACCCGATAAACGACCTCATACTTTAGGGGGCAACTGTTATAGACATTTTTGTGCCTTACGGCATGAAGCATGAAATGTCCATAATCTAAGGGATCCAAAGTCCCTAAACATGTTGTTCCTACCCCTAGGGGAACAAGGTCAGCAAACCACAGCACTGAATAGCAGTTCTCCACCTGAAAACACTAAAAAACAAGGCAATTCTGGATCATGTCAACTGCTCCACTGAGCATCTGCGCTGAATTTCAACTGCTCCACTGTCTACCTGCGTTGAATGTCAACTGCAAAGAAGGCTACCTGCGCTGGGCGAGTTTGGACAAGTGGCACAGTGATTCCTCAAGGTGTCAATGCCCAGGAAGCTTCCAAAATGACACTTGGATCAGGGAATTCGACTGGTGATGAGTAAGAGGGTCTAGATCTCCAAGTGGAAGCAAGAACCTCCAAGTGGACTCAAGAACTGAAGAATAACTGAAGTGGGAGAGGACACTAGTCAGCTCTCAAGCTGACTCATCCTTTCTCCAAAACTCCTATATATAGAGCTCTCTCATGAGGTCTAAGGAGGCTGGAATCTTGTCAATGTAAGGAAGTGCTGTTGGTTTGAGTTTAGAACTATTGGGTGATTTGCTTTGAAGGAGGTGAAGAGGAGATTTCTTTCTGCTGGGAGATGATGCTGGATTGGGCCTTTTATGGTTGTATCACTTCCTGAACTTTACTTCTTCCATTAATAAAGCATTTGAGGTTCTTCTATATGCATGTGTCTCAATGGTGTGTTGTTATACTTATGTATTTGATTTATTCTAATCCTTGAATCAATTATGAATGTATGCTTCTTGTAGTTTCCCTCTCTTGCCATTTTGCAGGATCTTGGTGTAGCTGGGCCAGTGAAAGAGCAAGGAGCTGGGAGCAAGCAACAAGGAGAGAAGATTGGATCAACCATTAGCAAAAGACATCGGTTAGTGGATCTCCTTCTCCCCTATTTTACTTTCATAAAGAAGAAATCTTAGATAGCTTTGCTTCGATTGTTGCTGAGGTACTATCACCCTTAGAGTGGGATAGGGTCATTCCGTATTGGATACTTTTCCCAACAACAAGTATGAAAAACATTGTTTCAAATGTTGAATTGCATACCTCTTGAAGGCCATTGATTGGGACCATGAAATTGTTTGCCTTTATTGACACTTGAGAAGCTTCATAACTCCCCTTACAATCCCTGGAAAAACAAATACACGAAAAAATATGAAGTGAAATACTTCAATAAATTGATTTTTCAGAGTTGAGCAGAGCAAGATGTAATTACAAGCAGATGTAAATATAAGGAGACAGAAATCCACATCAAACCTCGGAGTTTAATGGAAATATTAAGAGATCTTGCTTGATACAAAGTATAACCTTATGGTTCTCATTCCACAACAATTTCATCTTTTCCTCATTGGGCAGGGCAAAAATCCATTGACTTTGTTCAAAGACTTAGTCCAAAAAATCTTCATCGATGACATGATGGACGATATAAAAAAAATATAGAGTCTACACATGACTATATAAAGATCAATCAACCATTCCATACATAATAATTTTAATTGGTTCCGCCTAAATCAATGAACTAAATGAAAGGCCAGGGAAATGAAAGTTGAAAATTAAAATTGAGAGTTAAAATACCTTGTGAACTTGTTCTACACATGACTATATAAATATCAATCAACCATTCCATACATAATAATTTTAATCGGTTCTTCCTAAATCAATGAATTGAGTGAAAGGCCATGGAAATGAAAGTTGAAAATTATAACTTAGAGTTAAAATACCTTGCGAACTTGTGCTACACTCGCCGTAAGGTTGGGATTGGAAAAATAAATGTAGGCAAGATCCAGAGGCTCAGAATAATCTACTCCAGTCATTGTTAATTCTCTCTTTTGTCATTTATTTCTTTTAAATCTCTCTTACCTTCAAAATATGCATGTTCAAAGATACCAATACATAGCTACTTCTCCTATGCTATCAATGAATGTGAAAAGAAACCTCTGTTATCAATGAATAACATAAACCTCATATCTTCACTGCTAACTCTATAAGTGCTGCCAATATGACTATGGCCTAGGAATCGATGAACAACCTCCATTACGTCCAATTGCACTTTGCTGAGTGTTGTCAGAACCTCCTACAGACTTTAGAGTGTTACATTAGTGAAAAAAATGAAATATTTTGAAATGTCCTACTCACAGCCAACCCTTCATTTGACATTTTATAATATTATTTTAATTTTTTTTTAAACTTGTAAAAACCAAAATTTATTTTTTTTTGACTAGTAAATTTTGTTGAGCACTTCTCTGACTTCGTGCTAGAGGGCTTCTTAAGGGCTCTTAAGGGCTGATGTGTTCAAATTTGAACATTGGGACTCCTAATGATATGGTCCTACAGTATGCATCAGTTCCAGGCACGATTTCTTCGAGTGTTTACGTGGATTTCATATTTGCGAAATTTATTTCCACATTGCTCATCTTTGGATTCCCAAATAAGTAACATGCCGGAACGATGTATAACAGATATGGATTATATCCTACCATTAATCTATCCTACGACGATCCGCATCATACAAGTTTACATTCTGAAATGATACACAGTAATACATATTGCAGCCATCCGCAGCAAAGATAAGTTAAACGCTGCAGCGATTTGTATGCTATTTTTTTACAAATATTTGATATAACCTTAATTTAGTAAATAAAATTTCTAGCGCTAATTCATGAAACCATTGACTAATCACAATAAAAATTCTATCACTAATTCATGGAAAGATTGACTAATGAAATTGTTAAGGCATAGATCACGCAGTGGAAATGGATGGCAAATGATGTGTAACTTTCTATTATTATTGCAACAATAATATATTTAAGATTACCATTAAAATATATAACACAATTAGGTTAGAAATATATCATAGTTTAATATGATGGGAAATTAATTATTAATTAATTAATTTAATTGTTTAAAGCTTTTTATTTCAATTTAAGGTGGATGAGAATCTGTTGACTTTTTTAACTTTTTTGTTTGTGTATGTACATTGATTCTTAAGAGAATATTGCCAACATTGCTTAGTAGAAATAGATGTAGAATCATATGTAACTTTCAATTATTATTGAAACAATAATATATTTAAGATTACTATTAAAATATACAACACAATTATGTTAGAAATATATCATAATTTAATAGGAATGGAAATTAATAAATAATTAATTAATTTAATTGCCAAAGACTTCTTACTTGATGGATGAGGATCTCTTCACGTTTTTTTTAATTTTTATATTTAACTACCTATATTGATTCTCAAAGGAATATGCTCAACATATGCTTAGTGGAAATAGCTGCGAAGTCATATGTAACTTTCCATTATTATTGCAACAATAATATATTTAAGATTACTATTAAAATATATAACACAATTATCTTAGAAATATATCATGATTTAATAGGATTGGAAATTGATAATTAATTAATTAATTTAATTGTTGAAGGCTTCTTAGTTTCACTTAAGATGGATGAAGATTTAACATATGCTTAGCTTCAATGCTTATCAAGGGTTGTAGTTTGTTATAGAGTTTGTTAGGTTTCATTGAATTTTAATAAATTCTAAAAATTAGATTCCTGCTTAGTGGCTCCCCGCCCACCAATTTCCTGGGGATTTGAGATTATTCCAATTCTAATAAGTTCCTCCATGGTAATTTACTCATTATTTTTATGACAATCATTTATATATAACAAAATTTATTTAGCAAAATGGTCCATTTTACAATAAACTGTGTAATTCCTTTTTTTCTCAAGTTAAAGTTGACTCATAGCTGGTTATTTTTTATGTCATTTCCTTATACACCAATATCCAGGGAAAATTTTAGGGGCTAATATTCACAGATGGGTTGATTTTCCATGCTTTTTCAAAAAAAAACAATTCCCTAATTCTCATTTTATCCTAAAAATGATTCACCCAAATTTTATAAGAAAAAAACATGTTACCTTAAAAATCGCCAAATCGTTTTAGAGACTATATAAAATCATTATAATTTTGAATATTTATACTAAAATATCACCAAGCATTTTATATTTTTCATATTAGGAATTAGTAAGATTCGCCAAGGTTTTTAATCTTTAAGATAAATTTCCACCCTTAAAATTTTCCCTGCGAGAATCCCCATCTAGGAAGCCATTGATATCATAAATCGCATCACTGACAAAGGCACTGCCAAGTTAGTTGTCGTCTACCTCACCTCGACTTTCTTCAGTTTCCAAGGTGAGGTCTATTAGCAAACTTGTGGTGTTGCGATGGGCTGCCCTATTTCCCCTATCATGGCTAACTTGTTTATGGAAGATTTTGAGACCAAGGCCTTAGTCCCTACTCAATTTCGTCCTAAACAATGGAAGAGCTTTGTTGATGATTATTGTGTCATCTAATGTCATGGTCACGAGAAACTCGATCTGTTTCTTAACCACCTTAATTCTCAATCTGACTCCATCAAGTTCACGATGGAAGTTTAAGTGAATGGTCGCGTTCCCTTTCTCGACATTTTCCTTTCAAGGATGGATGATCGTTCGATTTGTCACCAAGTCTTTCGGAAAAACACTCACATGGAGCAATATCTCCATGTCGTTTCTCAACATTTCCCGGCTCATAAATTCGATATTCTCAACACTCTTGCTACCCGTGCTCTAAGAATCTCTCATGATAGCCACCTTGAACAAGAGAAATCTCATCTTTCGGAATTTTTAAAAAATAATGGGTATAGAAAATCTCAAAGCCTCAAGGCCTTTCATAAAGCGTACAAAGCGTCTAGAGTTAAACCTACTCGTGATGAACCTATTTCTAAGGTTCATTTCCCATATATCCAAGGAACCACAGGTAGGATTGCCCATATCCTTAAGAAGATTAATGTTTCTTCTTCATCCAAACCTCTCAATACCATTAAATATTCTCTGAGATCTATTAAAGACCCTATTGTCCCTAAGGACTCAAAAGGGGTGTACCTTGTTCCCTGCTCCTATGGTATCCCACACATTGGAGAAACAGGTAGGTCTATTAAACAAAGAATGAACGAGCATGCAACAAATATTAGACACAGTTGCTCCCGCTCATCAACTCTAGCTGAACATGCACAGAAATTGAAACACCATGTGTGCATTGAAGAATCCAAAGTTATCGATAAGGTAGATCACTTCCATCAAAGGAAGCTTAGGGAGGCGATTGAGATCGAAAGACATGCCATAAATCTTAATAGGGCTAATGGTTGGAAATTGAGTCAGAGTTGGATTCTAGCTCTCTCATCAAAACTCATCATCCATTTTTTCTTTTTTCTCCTCTTTAATTTCTTTCTAGTTTATTTTCTTCCGGGTTTAGCCTTGATACCTTGTTATCCTTATTATTATCAAATTTTTATTTATTTTTAACATGACTAAAATAACTAGTAATATTTTTCTAGTTAACCTTTGACTCTTGCTTTATTTAATTTATGATGGCTATCCTTCTTTTTAAGGGATTTAAGTTTCCCTCTAACAAATAATATAAAATTGCTATTATTAATAAATAATTATTAAATTATATTGCAATAAAATATTTTAAATTCCTAATAGCTAATTTTCTACCAAATACATTTTATTTAATATGAATAAGTCAACCCTTAACTAGTGAGATTATATAAATTGTTACTAAATAATTACTTTACATAAATCGATAATATTGAAATACAATATTTTATATTTAATTTTTTTTTAGAGCTATTTTGAATTTTAATAAAATAACTCCTTACCTCTAATTCTTAAATAATTATTTTCTTTACATATTAACTAATTTACCAACAACTAATTTTTAAAAGGTCAACAATGATGCATCCTTACCATTTATTCCTTCTTATTCATGGATTTCTCACCTTGTCACGAGGATGAACCATATTAGTTGGTTCGAAATGTCAACCAAATCCTAACAATTTGATTAATCCGAAAGACTTATATCTATATGATTAATTACATAAATCTATTCATTGATATCCTAACAACCTAATTAATGCATAAGACTTATATCTATATGATTAATTACATAAATCTATGAATTGATAAGGCATTCTTCATGTTGCAATGAATTTTTTGTTATATAAAAGTTTGGTACCCATACAAAGATTTGACTACTAAATCTAACAAAACATACCTACTCTAGAAAAAACCAATAAGGTAACTATTTAACTAAAGCAGCATTCATTTATCAATGTCGTGAATTTAATTTCCTTGCAAAGCTTTTATTTAAGTCTGGTGTTTCATGTTCCTTCACGTTGAGTGTTACAAAGGTTTAATAAAAATATTAAATAATAAATTTGAATCGGCGGCCCCTCCCCTGCAGAATGAGGCCACGTTTATCAATGTTTTATGGTTTGTTGGCGGTTCACATGGGCAGTGCCTAACCAGCCATATATCGTGTATTCAATATACCCGGAGATGCATCCGAGATAATCCGTTAACATACGAATTTGAAAACTCGTCACTAAATAAAAAAAGTCATTTTGCGTGTTAACGGGCTATGTCGGGTGCATCTCAGAGGGCATTGAATACGCGATATATGGCTGGTTAGGCGCTGCCTTTCACATAATACATCATTGCAATTTACGACATTCTCCAACAAAAATAAACAATGGAAAATTTGTCTTAATGCCATTGGAACCATAATTCAAAGTGATGAGAAACATGGACCGCGGGAAACGTCACGCAGCGCTTACCAGATTCGACCATCTCGTTGTGGGACTGTCTAAACTCTTAAATGACGGTTTCCTCGAAAACAAGGGACACAATATGAGAAGAAATACAATCCCCACGTTATGCTCACCAGGGTTACAACAAATCTCTCATATTCCCCGTATTTACGAGAGGGCGAATATTTAATGAGTTGAGACAAAGTTGGATATCCACAGCGAAACGACATGGTTTCCACAATTGTATGTTACTCATCTTAAATTTTTAGTAAAGTTTAAGGATTGTTATATGAAATCTTTTTTGGAATGTAATGTTAAAATTTTAGATTTTGCTTTAAATACAAATAATTAAATTTTAATTTTATATTTTAATAATTATTTTTTAATTTGAATTCAAATAATTATATTTTAATATTACTTTGAAAACGTTATATTTAATTGTAAAAAATTAAGAGTTTTGAAGTAGGTGTAGAGGTTAATTTTCGTTTAATATTTTAATTATATTTTTGTTTGAAAAGTTATATTTAATTGTAAAAAACTAAAAGTTGTTAATTATTTATTGAAGTTAATTTTTGTATGCAGATGGTGTATTTTAAAAGTTCTGAGACACTTCTGTATAGTTTTTAAATATGTAGTTTTACCTTAAAAAATTGTATGGCACTACGTAGGTATGCATGGATGGTGGTTATAGTTATTGGTTCAAACCTCCACTAGCTTTCTGTATCGTGGTATCATGTGTTGAATGCCATGGGTACACATGGTTGTCAAATTTGTTAGTTGAAATCTTGAGTAGCTCGATGTACCATATGTGGAGCTATATTGATACCCCATGTTATAGTGGTATTTACCATAGAGGTATATCTAGAGGTAAGAGGTTATAACGGTCGTGGCTGGTTGGGTGCCCCTAAATGTTATAATGGTAGTGCCAAGATTATAATGGTAGTGGAAAGATTCATCTAGCCTCAATTATATTCCACTCAATATATATATATATATAGATAGATATAATCAAATTTTAAATTTACTGAAATTTATAACTATACAATTTTACTAACTCAAAAGTTTTCCATATTCCTTTTATGGGTAAAGAAAATGAAAATTAATTCATAAAATTTTAAATTTTTTAAATTTACAATTTACAATTTAAAAAATGTTATTATACAATTTTATTAACTCAAAAGTTTTCCATATTCTTTTTATGGGTAAAGAAAATGAAAATTAATTCATAAAATTTTAAATTTTTGAAATTTACAATTTACAATTTAAAAAATGTTATTGAATTTAAATTTTCTTTTAACTAAAATTTACAAATAAAAACATGTTATTAAATTAAATGAACTTTTTTAAAAATTATTAATGAATAAGAATAAATACTAATAATAAAATTTAATATGAATAATTGATATTAATATTATGTTAACCTTAGTATTATTCTTAATATTATATTAGGGTTTATATATTTTGGGTTTATAATATTAACCCCGTGGGTTTAATATTATTATTTTGGGTTTAAAATACCCTAGGGTTTTAGACATATATTATGTTTGGCTATTGTTGACATGTTCAACTAGTCAACATGGAGATCATAATCAAGAATAGTGAACATGAATATGATGCGAAAAACTTTGTCTTATATTATACACCCAAGGGTTTAATATTACAAACCTAAAGGATTAATATTCCCAAGTGATTATTTTTATTATAATTCTAACCGATTAATATTATAAGCCCAACGAATTATAAACCCTACAAAATAATATTAATAAAATGAGTTGATCAATATTATAAAAGCAATGGATTATTATTATTTTAAATGTAAGGGATTGATATTAAAGTCCCAAATGATTAATGAACCCAAGGGTTTAATAGACCTTATGGATAAATATTATAAGCTGAAGGAATTAATATTATAAACCAAAGGGATAAATGTGGTTGACTATGTTTAGGTTTGTAATATTTATACATTAATATATATTAGCTATGGTTTACAAATGTTGACATGGTCAAGCATAGTCAACCTGAGCATACCTTGGGGTTTTAATACTAAACCCTTGGGTTTATTATTCCATTGGATTTATTTATTTTTTGCTAAGGCAAAAGTGGATACTTCTATTCAATTAAAAAAGGAGAAATATTGTACAAAGGTGACCGCAGTGGTGAGGCCCACCAATATGACAGGCCTACCCCAAATCATGGTCTCAAAACGACAAAGTGGACCCAAGGATGCGGGCCCGCCAAAACAAACTTGTAGACCAAAAATGACCTTTGGATCTTGCGTTGTAGATCCAGCGGATGAAAAACAAATCGGGTGGCCAACATGCACACCTTTTAACAAATGAAATGGTCCCGATGATCCCAATAGACCATAATCTATAATCTTATCGGGTCCTTTTTTGACTTATGCTTAGATCACTTTATCATTCTGAAATCCACCATTTGTGCGCGATCTCGGAGAGGTCATGCGAACAGCTCGAAGCATAACCTCTGTTGCAGACCGACCAACTTGCGCGCAAAATCATGGCCATAGAATATCCTCGCTAGATCCAACGGTTACGGATCATATAGCACGAGCTAAGAGCATTGATAGTTAGAGCGCGATGAAGGTAGTAATTCCACCCCACCCTTATCCATGTGACGCGTGGTGAGTGGAATCGCTCCGAAATTAGAAAAACCAATTTTTGCTTGATGAGCTTGTGATATATTGGAAACTACCTCAAGGGCAGTAAAGTTGTTCACAGGAATAAAAGTTGGGGTTTTGTGTTTACCGATAAAATCTGGGTTCTGGTTCATGGGCCAAAGGGAGATGAAGATCCCTCTAACCAGCCATCCCCCTGAGACATCTGGTTTGCCATTACCTGCATTAGTGAGGCCAACATTGACCTGCAACCTAAAAAGGAACTCACTTATGTCAAAACACTTCATAATGAAACCAGAATAACTAGACTCCGTCACTGTGGCTCTGTGTCAACGAATACTATCTCTTGATTTTCCTAATGCTTTTGTCAGTCACTGAGGGCCCTAGATGAACATCCCTCCTTGAACCTGTTATTTGTTATCTCCTCCCGCCATTAGCAGAAATCGATATGCTTATTTCGTAACCCCTCATTGGCAAGCTAGTACACCACTTTGTTGGCTTCCCTGCGAACATGCACCAATCTGAGGGTTCTCAGCATTCTTAGGTGCACTTGGATTCTTTGGTAGACTTGTAGAAGCCGCCAATGTTCTGAGATTTTCTCAGGAGCAGCACCAACATTTATCCTCTTCACTGGTTTAATGACTGGTTCTGAATCAGCCTCAATGATGACATTTTGAATGTTGTACTTGAGTAGTGTTTTCAAACATAATTCCATTGCCATCAACTTAGCCATATTGTTAGATGCTCTGCCTAGATAACTATGGAAGATGACATGTATGTTTCCTTCCTCATCCCTCAAAACCCCCCCATAACTAGCTTCTCCTGGATTCCCTTTTGAAGCCTCGTCTATGTTGAATTTAAAAAACCATGAGAAGGGGGTTGCCAAGAAGACTTTTTTGTTGAGGTTTTCTTGATAATCTGCATAAAACCTTGAGCTCTGAATTCTCCAATATTCTGGCCTCTCTTGGTTCAATGGGTTTGCCTGTAGCTTCTCCTCCCAGGATTTTTGACAGTTTCTTTGAGTTGTTTAAGGACTAGTTTGAGGATGTTTCTCACTGGACTCGCTTTCTCCTTGAAAATCCTATTTTTGCACTCCTTCTAGACATTCCAGATTAAGAATCATGGGGTCAGCATCTAGGTTGAGTTTATGATCTCATTATCCGAGAAATTTTTCATCCAATTCTTCAAAGTAGTGATGATGTCATTAACATCTCTGTCTGTCTGCTCAAAGACTTCTCCAACCCAATTCTAAAGTGTTGTGGTGAAAGTGCAACTATTTAGGAGATGATTTGTAGTTTCTTCCTGTTGTCTGCACAAGTGACATCTTGAGGGGCCAACAAAGCCTCTTTTTCTACGATTATCCCATGTTAGAATATTGCCCTGGTGAAACAGCCACTTGAACAGTTTGACTTTCATCCAATGAGGATTTTCATAGATTTCTTTCCATGTCTTATCTATGTTTAAATGGTTAAACCCCGCATCTATCCTTTTGGCTTCCTTGAGGTTGAAAAGACCTACCTTGCTCTTTCCCCATCTTAGTTGATCATCCAAGTCTGATTTTAAGATTTGTCTCTTGTCTAAAAGACCTTTAAGGGCTATAGCTTGAGTATGTAGCATGCCCATTTCTCTGTAATCTGGAAGTTTCCATGTTCTCCATTTCCCATTGTTCCTTGATTGGTCCTAGTAGTCACTTACCCACCTTAGTCCTTTGTTGATGGTATGAGTGTGAATTTATGCTAGTTCTTCACATCGAAGATTGTCCTCCCACTGCCAATTACCCTCCCTGAACCAAGCCAGGTTTCCATTTCTGATCTCCCAGAAACTGTGATTTTGGACTAAGGCCTTGTTCTCCCATGCCCTATTCCAAATTTCAAAACCTTTTACTTGTCCTGTCATTCTAATTAGATTCTTCTCCTACCATTCACTACCATATTTTTGCTTCCAAATTTTTTCCCAAGGGGCTTGTATTTCTTTTAGCCATCTCCACAAGATTTTGGCTCCAAGAACTCTCTTAAGAATTCTTGGGTCATGCAGACCCAAGCCACCATGGTACTTAGGTTTGCACACTCTATCCCAGCCACAAGGGCCCATTTCTTCGTTTCTTCCCCTTCCCCCTAGAGAAAGTCTCTTTGAATAACATATAGATAGGGATACTTTGGAGGATAGCTTTAGTGAGAACCAGTCTCCCTACTAGATTTAGTGTTCTATTTGTCCATTTGCTAATCTTTCCTTTTAGCTTATTAAGAACTGGCTCCGAGATATCTTTGTGAAGCGGTTTGTCAGTGAGACGAACTCCCAGGTACTCCATAGGCAATGACTCCCTTTAAAAGCGCAAAATTCTGGAAAGATTTCTTTGTATTGAGATATTCATATTGAAAAAGAAAATCTTTGATTTAATAAGACTTACATCTATGCCTAATGCTCTAGCAAACTCACCAAGAATCAGTTTGAATGCTTTCGCTTCCTTGAAAAAGGGTGTGCCTTGAAGCATGGTATCATCCAAAAATTGCTTATGTGTCACCGTGTCCCCACCTTGAGTGAGTCTCAGACCCTAAATTCTCCCTTCCTCTTTAGCTGCTCTGATAGCTCTCCCTAACCCTTCCATCATTAGAATCAAAAGGAAAGGAGAAAGAGGATATCCTTGCGTGAGACCTCTAGAAGGTTTGAAGGTTCTTGAAGGGGAGCCATTGAGAAGAATTGAACAACTAGCAGTGGTAACTATTGCCATAACCCATTTAATCCAATTGTGATCAAAGCCATATGCTTTTAATATTTCTCTTATGTATGACCAACTAAGTTTGTCATATGCCTTTGCTATGTCCAGATGCATAATCATTCTTGCCTTTTTTTTGGTAATGAGTGAATGAACCATTTCATGAGCTTGAATTATATTATCTAGAATTTGTCTTCCTTCCACATAGCTAGTTTGCTCCTGTGACACTAGGGTTGGGAGGATTGGTTTGAGCTGGTTGGCAATGACTTTGGATATGATTTTGTATATCACACTGCATAATGCTATAGGTCTAAATCTGTCTCAAGAGGTGGCCCTTTCCTGTTTTGGGATTAAGGCTATGAAATATTGGTTGAGCACCTTTAAGACTGTCTTGAATCTTCAAGATTCTTCCACTACCTCCAGGATGTCCTATTCCACTATCCTCCAATAGGCTTTGAAAAAGTCTACATTAAAGCCATCTAGGACTAGTGCTTTCCGATTTTGCATATCTTTCACAGCTTCCTCTACTTCTTCCTCTATTACTGGTGTGTTGAGGTTGAAATTATCTTCTTTGGTGACCAATTTAGGGATGTATTGAGTAAATATTTTCATGGATTGGTATCTGTCTTCCGAGCTTTCCTCAGAAATCTTCTGAAAATGCTGGAGTAGAACCTTCTCCATTTCTTCATGAGTGTTTCTCTCTATTCCATGCTAGTCTATAAGTTTCACAATTAATTTGTTGTTTCTGTGAGCTATGGTGGATCTGTGAAAGAATTTGGTGTTTCTCTCCCCTTCTTTAATCCATTGTACTCTGGATTTTCTTCTCCAGAATATTTCCTCTTGAAGGAATCTATTTTCCCATTCCTGCTGGAGTGACTCTGCCATCTCTTTCCTTTCTTTTGTATAGCCTTCAGTGATAAGAATCTTGTTTATTTCCTTTAGTTTCTTTTCCACATCTTCCTTAGCTTTGAAGGTGTTACCAAATTCTTTTTTGTTCCATTCTTTCAGTCTGCTTTTAATGTGTTTGAGCCTGTTGTGTAGAAGGAACATTTTTGTACCTTGTAGATGAAGCTCTTCCTTCCACCATTCTTCAATGTTGGTGAGGAAATCTGAATGTGTGAGCCAAGCATTCTCAAACCTAAAAGGGGAGTTCCTTGGTTTGCCAAAGAGGGAAGCTTCCAATTGGATAGGCCAGTGATCTGAACCTCCAAACCATAGAATGAGTGCAGTAATGTTGCCTCCCCTGAGAAGAAGTTCCTTTGAAACAATAAATCTGTCCAATTTTGAGGCTACTTGGCTAGGTCCCCCTCTTTTGTTATTCTAAGTGAAGATTGTATTGCTTGTTTCCATATCAACTAATTTCATAGTAGTGATGATGTTCTAGAAGGCAACTAAGTCTTTGCCAAGTGTTCTATTTCCTCCTTTCTTCTCCATGAGTGATTTTGTTATGTTAAAATCACCTCCAAGAATCCAGGGTAGAGCTAGGTATCTCTTGCTCATATCGTCCATTGTTGGGAGGAGTCGAAGTTTGTCCTCCATTGGCTGCGGAACATAGACATTGGTGATAATGTAACATTGTTTATAACCCACTGGTTGGAAAATCATTTAAAGGTGATGTCTGGATGCCTCCACATCTATCACACCAAATTTTTGTGGATCCCATAGAGTGAGAATGCCACGAGCAGATTTATTTTCCTTAACTTCAAGGTATTCATATCTATTTAGCCATTTGCTGTGTTTTTCGTGGATCCTCTCCACAGAGCATTTTTTTTCATGTATGAATACTATGTCAGGTTTTCCCTGTTTGATTCTTTTACCCGGATTCCTCTGTTTTCTTCTGCTCCCAAGTCCTCTAATGTTACAGGTTGTAATTTTCATTGAGGTGTGGTTTTAAAGGAGTAACTGGAAAGGTATTTCATCCTTCTTGAGTCAATCGTGAGTTTTCCACACTCCAGTAGTAGTTCTTTCTATCTTTTTCTTCCCCTCCTCTTGCCTGGATTCTTTGTTAGTTTTCCCATTATTAATCCTATTGAGGAAGTCGCTTTGTTTTCCTAGTTTTCATGTCCCCTTTTGACTCTTGCAGCTGTTTGGTTTGACTTGTTTAGGAATATCTGTTGGACCTTGTCTGCATCCTCCTGAGGGATGGAGTTTATTCCCAGGTTTCCTCCTTGTTCTAGAAACTTTTCCAGCTCTAGGTTTTCCCTTTATAGGATCTCCTGTAAGTCTTGATCCTCTATGCCACTTTCAATTTGAGACATTTCCTGGTCTTTTCCTATTTCCATGTTACTCAAATGATCATTTGTGTGTTCATTCTATTCCTGAGTGAACTCCATGTTGGTCCCTCTTTCTTTCCCCCTTGTTGTCTTCTTCCCTGTACTTTCTTGATCCCTTCCATCTACCTCTTGTTCCCCTAAGATCTCAAACCTATTGTAGCTTTTAGTTTTATCATTCCTGATAGGGTTCTTTTGTGTCTTCCTTCCCCCTCATTTTCCTCTTCCTTCTACTCTGGTGAAACCTGTCTAGTCATTCCCTTTGCTAGTATTTAGGTTTTCCTCCTTTCTATTAAGAGGACAGTCTCTGGATAGGTGCCCATGCTCATGAAATTTGTGACATCTAAATGGGATATGCTCATAGTCAACTTTTTGAACTCATTCCTCGTCATATACTTCTAGAATGACCTCATCTGGAAGGGCTCCTGATAGGTCCACCTCCACACATATACGGGCATGGGATGTATATTTTCCCAGTAGAGTTGCCTCTTAGATTTTTAAGAAATGACCTAATTTATTTCCTATATATTTTAAAGTTTCTGGCATCCAATAATCTAAAGGTAAGGAGTATAGTCTGATCCATACCAGTACCGAAGTGAAGGTTTCTCATTTTGGTACAAAGTTCATTATCCATGGTCGCATATAGAGACAAGCAGTGGCAAAGTAGTATGGCCCTCCTTCAAAAATCTTGAATCTATCTTCCATGTTCGTAAACACCATAGTAAAAGAAACTTTGGATCCATGATGTATATTTAACTCCCCCTTTGGTTTCTAGTTGTGTTTTATGCAGGTGTACAACGCTTTCTCTGATGGCCAGATTCCCATAAATTTGTATATGATGGCATAGTTTGTCATGTGATCCCTGTGCACTGGAAGAGCTGGATCGTTCAGAATAAACCGAGGTTTACTAATAGTTTTGGGCTTACATGGCCCCATCTTGGCTCTTTTCTCTGACCCCTGACCTCTGTCTTCCTCTTTTTCTTCATGGCAGTCTTCTTCATGGGTCCCTTGCTCTGCATGGGTTTTGCTACCTTCCGCCTTCTGCGTTTCAATGTTTTTTGTCTTGATCTCTGAGGGTTGTGGAGGTTTGTTATTTTTCCATCCTAGTCCTCTGTTTGTTACCATATTACTGTAGAAGGGAGCAGAGCTCCCTCCTCCTTGTGTCTCCATGGGTGCCTGTTGCCCTCCGTCCCTCGCTTAGTGAAACCCTAGGACTAGAGCTTCGTTTCCTCCGTCCCTTAATTCATTATTTCATTAGATTTATAATATCAATCCCTTGGGTTTATTTATCTAATGTTTCATATTTTTAGGGTATAATATTATTCATAGAGTTTATCATATTAATCGTAGCATTTAATCTCTTTGGATTTTAGTATTGATCCATTCGGTTTGATTATTCCATTCAAATTATAATATCAATATCTTAGTTTTATTAACCTAATGGTTCATATACTTATGGTATCATATTATTCATATAGCTTATCACATTAATCCTAGTGTTTAATACAAATGCCTTGGGTTTATGATCATGGTCAACCATGGTCCAATGTCACATTGTGAAAAGGATTGTCTCAATATGGAAATCAACCATGGAAAGTCACGTTCAACCGTTGTCCAATGTCACATTGTAACAAAGATAGTCTCAATATGAAAATCAATGATGGTTACACATGGTTAGTCATGGTCTAATGCCACATTGTGAGAAATATTGTCTCAATATGGAAATCAATTATGGTGAACAATGTTGAACATTGCATTGTGACAAAGAATGTCTCAATATGAAAATCAATCATAGGGTTTACATACCTTTCTTTATAATAATAATCTTACGATTTATCATAGTATTTTTTCAATATCAAAACCAATCATGGTCAACCATTGTCATTGATGTTCAAGGTTGATCAAACATGGTAAAACATGGTCAATGATGGTCAATATTAATCAAACATGGTAAACCATGGTCAATTATGGTTAATCATCGTAAACGTAGTCAACACAGGTCAAACCTCACATTATGACAAAAATTATGTGTATATGAAAATCAACGATGATAAACCTTGGTCAACCATGATAAACCTTGGTCAACCATGGTCCAACGTCACATTATGACAAATATTGTCTCTTGGTCCAATGTCACATTGTGAAAACCATTGTCATTGATGGACAACCATGGTCCAATGACGCACTGTGACAATGATTTCCTCAATATGGAAATCAACCACGGTCAACCATGGTCTTGCCTCAGATTGTGACAAAGATTGATTCAATATGAAAATCAACCATTGTCAACCATGTTTATTTTATGTATTATATACCTTGGGTTTAAAATATTATTAGTTTTGGCTTATTAGTCGCTTCATCTTATAATATCAATCCCTTATGTTTATTAATCTAACGATTCATATTCCTATGGTAGAATATTAATCATAAGGTTTATAATACTAATCTTAGGGTTTAATATAGATCACTTTGCTTTATAATCATGGTCAACCATGGTCCAATGTCACATTGTGACAAATATTGTATCAATATGAAAATAAATCATGTTCAACCATCGTCAACCATGGCCAATCATGGTCAACCATGGTGCAACATCACATTATGACAAATATTGGCTTAGCATGAAAGTCAACCATGTTAAACCATGGTCAACCATGTTTATTTTAGGGTTTATAGTATTTATCTTAGAGTTAATATACCTTGTGTTTATAATATTAATCGAGTGGGTTTAATATTATTCCCTTGGGTCTATAATTCCTTGTGTTCTTAGTATTAATCCCTTGGTCTTATAGTATCAATCCCTTGTGTTTAGTAATCTAAGTGTTAAATTTCGTAGGGTATAATATTATTCATAGGATTTAAAATATTATCCCTCGGGTTAAATATAAATCCCCTCAGTTTATAATCTTCATCGACAATGGTCAAAGGTTTCATTGTGACAAAAATTGTCTCTATATGAAAATTAATCATGTTCAACTGTGGTTCGATGTCACATTGTGACAAATATTATGTGAAAATGAAAATAAACCATTGTCAACAATGGTCAACCATGTTTATTTTAGGGTTAATAATATTGCTCTTAAAGTTTATGTGCATTTAGTTCATAATATTAATCCATTGAGTTTAATATTAATCACTTGGGGCCCACGGGGCTTTGGATTAACGGTGAATGGGTGTGCTATTAAGGCACTCCATGTGATAGGTCACTAGTTCAAATCCCCCGTGGGTACTTAGGTAGTCTTAACTAGGAAAAAAAATATTAATCCCTTGGGTTTAATATCCCTTCGCTTTAAAATATCAATCCCTGCAGTTTATTAATCTAAATTTTAATATTCCTAGGGTATAATATTAATCATAGGGTTTATAATATTAATCCTAAGGTTTAATATAAATCATGTGGGTTGATAATCATGGATAACGATGGCCAACTATGGTCCAACATCACATTGTCACAAATATTGTCTCAATATGAAAATCAACCATGTTCAACTATCATCAACCATGGTCAATCATGCTCAACCATGACAAAACGTCACATTATGAAAAGATTGTCTCAGTATAAAAATAACCCATAGTAAAATATGGTCAACCATGTTTATTTTAGGGTTTATAGTATTTATCTTCTGATTTATATGCCTTCGGTTTATAATATTATCCCTTCAGTTTATTATTCCCTTGTGTTTAATATTCTTTCCTTGGGTTTATAATATCAATCCCTTTGGTTTATTACTCTAGGGTTCATATTCCTAGGTTATAGTATTATTACTAGGGTTTATAATATGAATCCTAGGGTTCATATAAATCCCTTGGGTTTATAATCATGGCTAACCATGGTCTAACTGCACATTGTGACAAAGATTGTCTCAATATGAAAATCAACCATGTTCAAATACCGTCAACCAGGTCAACCATGTTTATATAATGTTTATAATATTTATCTTATTGTTTATATACATTGGGTTTATAATATTAATCCCTTGTGTTTATTAATCTAAGGGTTCATATTCCTAGGGTATAATATTAATTATATGGTATATAATATTAATCCTAACATTTAATATAAATCCATTAGGTTTATAATCATAGTCTACCATGGTCCAATGTCGCATTGTGAGAAATATTCTTTGAATATGAAAATCAACCATGCCCAACCATCGTCGACCATGGCCAATCATGGTCAACCACGGTCCAACGTTGCTTTGTGAAAAATATTGTCTCCATATATATCTTAATCATGTTCAACTCTTGCTTAATGTCACATTGAGGCAAAAACTATGCCAAAATGAAAATCAATGACTTTCAACCGTAGTCAGCCATCCTTATTTTAGGATTTATTATCTTAAGGTTTATATACCTTGGGTTTATAATATTAATCCTTTGTGTTTAATATCATTTCCTTGGGTTTATAATCCCTTGGGTTTCTAGTATTAATCCATTGGGTTTATCAGTCTGTTGTGTTTAAGATATCAATCCTACTATTTATTAAACTAAGGGGTCATATTCCTAGGGTATAATACTAATGATATTCTTTATAATATTAATCCGAAGGATTAATATAAATATCCTGTGTTTATAATCATGATCAACCATGGTAAACTATGGTCCAACATCACATTGTGACAAATATTGTCTCATTATGAAAATCAACCATGTTCAACCATCATCAATCATGGTCAACCACGATGACACGTCACATTATGACAAATATTGTCTCGCCATGAAAATCAACCATGGTCAACCATGTTTATTTTAGGATTTATAATATTTATCTTATAGTTTATATAGCTTAGGTTTATAATATTAATCCCTTGGGTTTATAATTCGATGGGTTTTTAGTATTAAACCTATAGGTTTATACTATCAATCCGTTGGGCTTATTAACATAAGGGTTGATATTCCTAGGATATAATATTAATCTTATGGCTTAATATAAATACCTTGTTTCTATAATCATGGTAAACCATGGATTAAATATAAATCCCTTGGGTTTATAATATTCAACAACCTTGGTCCAACGTTGCATTGCAACAAAAAATTTCTCTATATGAAAATTAATCATGTTCAACTATGGTTGGATGTCGCATTGTGATAAAGATTGTGCCAAAATGAAAATCAACCACTTTCAATCATTCTCAATCATGTCTATTTTAGGGTTTATAATATTTATCTCTCGTTTTATATACATTCAGTTAATAATATTAATACCTTGGGTTTAATATGCCTTGCATTTATAATATCATTCCTTTCATTTTTTAATATAAGTGTTCATATTCCTCGGGTATAATATTAATCATGATGTTTATAATATTAATCCTAGGGTTTACTATAAATCCACTATGTTTATAATTAAGGTTTAGCATGGTCAACTATGGTCCAACGTCACATTGTGACAAAGATTGCCTTAACATGAAAATCAACCATGTTCAACCATCGTCAACAATGGTCAATCATGGTCAACCATGATGGAATGTATGTTATGAAAAAGATTATCCTAGTATTAAAATTGACTATGGTTGACCATGTTTATTTTAGTGTTTATAATATTTATCTTAGGCTTTATATACCTTGGTTTTATAATATTAATCCCTTGGGTTTATTATTCCCTTTATTTTAATGTTATTCCCACGGGTTTATAATCCCTTGCGTTTTTAGTATTAGTCCCTTGAGTTTATAATATAAAACCCGTGGGTTTATTAGTCTAAGGATCCATATTCCTAGAGCATAATATTAATCCTAAGGTTCATATAAATACATTGGGTTTACAATCATGGTAAACCATGGTTCAACTTCATATTGTGAAAAGTTTGTCTCCATATGAAAATCTACCATATTCAAACATAGTTAACCATGGTCAACCATGGTCAACTATTCTCCAATGTCATATTGTGACATAGATTGTCTCAATATGAAAATCAACCATGTTGAACCATCATCAAGCATGGTCAATCATGTTCAACCATGATGCAATGCCCCATTATGACAAATATTATCTTAGTATGAAAATCAACCATGCTAAACCATGACCAACCATGTTTATTTTATGGCTTTTAATATTTATCTTAGGGTTTATATATGTTGGGTTTATAATATTAATCCCTTGGGTTTATTATTCCCTGGAGTTTAATATTATTCACTTGGGTTATAATCCCTTGGATTTATTAATCTAAGAGTTCATACTCCTAGGGTATAATATTAATCCTCGCATTTATAATATTCATCCTAAGGTTCATATAAATCTGTTGGGTTTATAATCATTGTCAACCATGTTCAAAGTTCACATTGTTGCATAGATTGTCTCAATATGAAAATTAACCATGTTAAAACATTGTTAACCATGGTCATCCATGGTGCAATGCCACGTTTTGACAAAGATTCTGTCAATATGAAAATAAACCATGATAAACCATGGTCAACCATAGTCAACCATGCTTATTTTAGGGCTTACAATATTTATCTTAGGGTCTCTATACCTTATTTTTATAATATATTTCCCTTGGGTATATTAGTCCCTTAGGTTTATAATATTAATCGCTTGTGTTTATTAATCTAAGGGTTCATATTCCTAGGGTATAATTTTAATCATGTGGTTTACAATATTAATCCTAGAAATTAATATAAATCCCTTGGGTCTATAATCATGGTCTACCATGGTCCATCGTCACTTTGGGACAAATATTGTCTAAATATGAAAATAAACCATGTTAAACCATCATCGACTATGGCCAATCATGGTCAACCATGGTGCAACATCACATTTGACAAAGATTGTCTTAGTATTAATATCAACCATGGTTCAACGTTGCATTATGAAAATTATTGTCTCCATATATATCTTAATCATGTTCAACTTTGGCTCAACGTTGCATTATGACAAATATTATGTAAAAATTAAAATCAACGATTGTCAACCATGGTCAACCATGTTTATTTTATGGTTTATTATCTTAATGTTTATATACCTTGGGTTTATAATATTAATCCCTTGGGTTTAATATTATTCCCTTCAGTTTATAATACCTTGGGGTTTTAGAATTCATCCATTGGGTTTATTAGTCGCTTGCATTTAAAATATCAATCCCTACCCTTTATTAATCTAAGGGTTCATATTCCTAGGTTATAATAGTAATTATAGTGTTTATAATATTAATCCAAATATTTAATATAAATCCCCTGGGTTTATAATGATGATCAATCATGGTCAACTACTGTCCAACGTCACATTGTGACAAATATTGTATCAATATGAAAATGAACCATGTTTAACCATCGTCAACCATAGTAAACCATGGTGAAAGTCACAATATGCTGAATATTGTGTGAGTATGAAAACCAACCATTGTCAACCATGTTTATTTTATGATTTATAATATTTATCTTAGAGTTTATATACCTTGGGGTTATAATACTAAACCCTTGGATTTTTAGTATTAATCCCTTGGGTTTATGAATCTAAGGGTTCATATTCCTAAGATATGATATTAATCACAGGGTTTATAATATTAATCATAGGATTTAATATAAATCCCTTGGATTTATAATCATGGTCAATGATGGTCCAATGTAAAATTATGAAAAATATTGTTTCAATATGAAAATCAATCATGGTCAAACATAGTCAACCATGGTCAATCATGGTCAACCATTCACCAATGTCACATTGTGGCAAAGATTGTCTCTATATAAAAATGAATCATGCTCAACCATGGTCAAGTGTGTTTATTTTTATATTCTTAATATTTATCTTAAGGTTTATATAACTTAGGTTAATAATATTAATCACTTAGGTTGAATATTATTATGAACTTTAATAAACTATTTTAATTTAATTTAATTAACTATTTTAATTATTTAACTATGTATATTAGAAATTTATTATTATTATAACAAATTTATTATTAATAACTAATAATGATATTAAATTTAATTATTATTAATATTAATACTCGCAAAACCACATTAATAAATGTGGTTGATCTACGCCGATAGGCCTAACATGCACAACCATATTGGCAAATCTGGCTGAAAAATGTCCATAAGCATTGATGGTGTAAAAGTAATATTAATATTATTATTATTAGTAGTAGTAAGTAATAATATTATTAATATTAATATTACATTTATACCATTAACACTTATCGAACTTTTTTCAACCACATTTACTAATGTGGTTGTGCATGTGATTGATATATGTCTATCAGCATATATCAACCACATTTATTAATGTGGTTGTGTTAGTCTTTAAATTGACATAGTTTGAATGTGTAAATTTGATTTTGGGTTTAGGTTTCATTTCCAAGTTTGATTTTATAAGGAAGCAAAGTATATGTCTTTATGTTTGATTTTTTGGTCAATGTTGTCTGCTTGAGGAAACAGTGAGATGTTGATCTATGAAGTATAATAATGTTTTGGCATGTTATAATATGATAATATTTATATCTTTGAATGAAACTCTAACTTTTATATATGAAACTCTTCAAGTTTGATAAATGAGAGAATATTTAAATTGATATAGTTCAAATGTTTTCACTAGTTTGATTTAAATGTGTAAATTTCTATACGCAATAGTTTATGTGCATAAATTGATATTCTTTGATATAGTTTGAAATGCGTAAATAATTAAAATGATATAGTTAGATAAATGGGTCTTTTAAATTTATATATTTTGATACTTTATTAAATATGTTAATTTTTTTATATAATTTTAAAAAGTTTAAATGTTTGATTTTTATGGAGTTAAACTACTCAAATTATGTATTTAAATATTTAAATTTTCAATAAATCTTAGATTTTATATGCATAATTTTTTATAATTAAATTATATATACATACATAAGAAATAATGAGGGTGGAGGAGGATAGGTTTTATGGCCTTGAGAGACATTTTGCAGTTAATGGGGTTTTTGTTGTCTTTTCTTTTTGGAGGGTTTCTTGTGTGGCCATGAGTTTCCCTTCTTCCCCTATTGTCACAACCTTCCCATTCACTTGTTCCTAATTTTTTTTTTTTTCTAGTTCTCTCTATTTGTCACTTGTGCATGTCCTTATCATTTCTATGTCTAGTGCAACAACACTTTATGGTGGTCTTATCAGTTTCCAAATGGTGACTTAGGAGGAGGAATAGGTGGACTATAATATTAGTCCACCCTTGTGTCCCAATATTTCATAACCAAGGAAAATAATCTACCTCCCATGTGATATATATCATGGTTAATGTAAAGGGTTGTCTAGATCTCCCATAGGTTCTAGCAAGTGTGACAAGTTCCTTTTTTATCTAGACAAGTGACGTTATCCATCCCATTTGCCTCCCTCAAATTTACTCCTCTACTCTTTCTATTCATACTTCGTCTCTCCCTTCACAATATGGTTCCCTTCCTCCCCCACTCACCTAGAGTTTCGAAGGAAGCACCTTCTACTGTAAAGTGCCAAAAGATGTTGAGAGAATGGGGTAAGGGAAAATGTATTTGCAAGTTCTTTGGTTGAGTGAATATTATCATTAGAATAAATAGCAATATTGAGCACATTATTGATTTCAGCATGAAAACGTTGTTGGGGATATTTAGGGTGAATTAATTGAAGGCCTCATTGCTTCATTCATGGCTGCCTTATTTTTAGGTTCCTTGTCCTTGGGTATTTATCTACCTTTCATATTTTGGTCAAGCATTAAATTGATTTTGTCTTTCACTTTACAACGAATTGTGCTTAGATTAAATCTTGGTGATAGAAGTTGTATAAATATGGCTTACTAATTAAACCCTCGACTATTTCCTTCCTTCAAACTGATTAGGAAATTCTAGAACAAGATTAGGGTTTGGTCCATTTTTCCTTGGTTTCCACTATACTTTTGTTATTTAGATATTTTTAAATCCATTGGAAATAAATTGGGTTAGTTCATTGCATTAAAAAAGGATGGCAGAGTGAAGAAGGCTAATTGGTGGGATGGATCCAAATTGATTTCAGTTTATGTTTTGGTGTAGTGGTAGATTTGGCGTAGTTATGAATGGTTTTTCATATCATCAAAAGGTTGATTACTAGAAGCTCCATTTTAGATGTTTTATATGTTGCAAATTTAGGTGTGTCCAGTGATATTGTTCGACCCTAGGTCCCTTTAGGTTTTCTCGGCTACGTCATCAATTGACTATAGATATTCATGCAGATGTTGCTTTCTTTTCTTGTTCAAAAGATTCGCCACAGGTTGTGGAGCCAAATTAGTCTCCATTGAATATGTGCGTATATGACTTCTCTTCTATTAGTATGGTTTCATTTTCTTCTGACCCCCCTTGGGTCTTAGTTCTTTCCTTTTCTGGTGTTAGGACTTCCTCCTTTTCCCTTTTCCATGGGTTGTGTCTCCCTACTCGTTTGTCCCGTTCTCGTATACCTCCTCTTGATGCCTCTTTAGAGGATTCTAATGCCAAGTATATTTTACCTACTTTTCCTCTCCCTATGCCCAAGAAGATAAGAAATCCTATGATCTATGCCAAAGGGAAAATTTAAGGGAAATTCCTCTACTTTGTGATGGTTTAACATTGGATTTTCCTTTTGCCAACCTAATAGTTGGGAAATTTAACTTACATAAGGCTTAGGAGAAATCCAAGTTGGAGATTATAAAATGGAAATAATCTTCCATTTCTGAGGGCCCTTAGAGAAAACATAGGCCTACATAATAGCAAATTATGATCATTCCTTCTTTTAACTCGAGGGTGTTGGAGTGTGCCTATAAAGTACTATCCCTCAGAGGGTTTTATTCATAAAATAATACCTATATCATCATGATATAGGAAACAATGTGCTATGGATAGAAATAAATATCTTAGATTGAGAGTTTGCCACAAAAATGGTCCTTTTGTCTTTTGGACTTGGAGGATGTTTCAGGAGGCTTGATTACTACTAGCCATTTATTCTTTCCCTCTTCCCGCTACCATAGTAAACAAATTGACCCTAAAATATTTTTCCTTTTCCCTTTCCATTCTCAATGTGTATGCCACATATTCTAGTTATGAGCCATTTTGGCTAGATTCGATGAATGAAAGGGTTATTTCCAAGTCGTAGGCAATTATGAGAGAGGATTTTATCTTCACCATATCCCTCAGAGAATTTTGGGTCGATATACCTCACATGAACCATCAACATCATTTTTTCATAGATTATCCAGATAATGATCACCTGATGTATTTCAAGCTAACTAAACTTTATCCAACATAGCCAAAATGACATTTTAGGGATCATTTAGTCTTTGAGAGGCTAGATGGAGTTTTGGTATTTTAATCCCTTATAACATTTGGTATATATTTGAAATAACCAATGGGAATTGGAGATATCTCTGATCAGAAAACCATACTTCTTTATTTTGGTTAGCCTTAAAGTTAGGGGGAGCCTATTCCATTTCTCTTCAACACATCTTGGTTGGAAGTGGAATATTATCAGGATAAGATATACTATCATTAATGTTATATACAACATTATCCCTCCTCAACCTTATTGTTCCAACTTGCAAAACAATTGTCCATTGTTAAATAACTTTCGAAGGCTTGGGCTAAGGAGTATTATGCAAAAGACCGAGATTGGCTTGCTTAAGTGATGAAATTGTTTCTTGAAATATAGTCCTTATTGGAGCCTTCCCCTCTCACAAATTATAGTTTGTATATTCTTAAGGCCTTTGAATCAAAAATGTATTCATATCCTTTTAGAATAAGAGGAGTGACGGTGGTTGAAAAGTAGGGCCATTTGGCTCTCTTGTAGAGATAACAATTCTAAACTTTGTCATGAATACGTGAACTCATACAAGCATGAAAACACTATTTAGAGTATCATCAAATTGAATGGAACTTCTCACCTCTCTTTCAATGACAGGTCAAAATAAAGGGTTCGATATTTTCATTCTCTTTTAAATGCCCCACAAGGCAACCCCATTCAGGAAATTCTCCAATTTTTCATTAAATTTCCTAATTTGGCCACAAAAGATATGAATGGATTTTTGATAGTGAAAGTATTTGATAGGAAATTATTCACAACATTAAAATCTATGTATAATCAAAGGTTTCTACTCCTAATGGACTTCTAATGGAATTCTATCTGGGTTTTTATGATTTCATAAAGCATTATTTTCTATTAGCTATCCAAGAATCACAAGTTTCTAGTAAGGTTTTGGGTTCCTTCAATTCCACATTCTTATGTCTCATTCCCAAGTTTCATTAAGGTACAACATTCATAGATTACATGCCATTATGAGGAGAAATATGACTTCCTTAAAAGTAGGAATACTTATGATGTCATTATTGTAGTACACGAAAATTTGATGTTTGAAATACTCAAATAGAATATTTCCAAGGCTTATGATTGAGTGGATCAACACTTTCTTCACTTTGTTCTTATTTAGATGGGTTTTTTATTTGCAATTCATAAATTGTATTATGAGTTGCATTCAACTTATTTAATTTGTTGTGTTGATGAATGGATCCCCTTCAAGGTTTTTCTATGATTCTAGAGGGCTACAACAAGGTTTCCAACTTTCTCCCCTTATTTTATTCATAATGGTTAAGGCTCTGAGTATATTTTTGGTAGATATTCAATATGGGGTGCTTCCCAATGGTATCAAGGTCTTTGATTCAAGTTTCATCTCCGATTTATTATTTGTGGATGATGTGATTTGTTGTATTTTCAGAAATAAAAGGGATTTTTATTTCTTTAACAACTCTCTAGATCTCTTTTGGAAGGACACATATATGGAAATCAATATTAACAAATAATGTATGATATTAAACGGAATTTTTGAGTCCTTAGTCAATTTGACTATACAAATTATGTCCATCACTATAAATACTTTGGAAGATGGCTTTAAATACACATGGATGCATATTAAGAGAGTTAAGTACTGGATATTGGATTGGTTATGGCTGGTTAAAAATTTAGAGGCATGAACCTCTAACTGGGATTCTCACTTTCTCTCTCATGGTGGGTAACTTGTGCTTCTGAAGTTAGTGCAAGCGAGGGTTCCCATTTATTGGACATAAAATGTGTTTCTTGCTAAATGAGTGTTTACTTTGATAAGGAAATCATCTTATCATTTCCTTTGGGTTGGAGATAACAAAAAAATGGGTATTTCCCTTATTTAGTCACCTTGTCTTGGAGCTCTAAATGAGCTGGAAAGATGGGGCATAAAAAGAATACATTAATTTTCTAGATCTTTAGCTGGTCAAAAGCTATGGAGACTCACTCAGAAATCCTCCCTATAGTTTTGAGTGTTCTAATCGATAAAATCTCCACAGATGTCTATTTTTGCATGATTCTACCTCCCAAAAAAATATTATATATTTTAAAATTTGGAAAGCACTAGTGATGGCATCTCCCTTGATTAGAAAATTAAAATCTTGGCATGTGGATGATGGAAGGAAAGTTATAATTGGGAATGATCCTTGGTATGGTGCAAGGAATGATTTTTTCCTATTGAATACGTTGATTCAAGTTCTTGGACATCAAAACATTGTCTATTTAGCCAATATTGAGGCTCAAGCTCCTCAAATAAGAGGAAGTAATGGTTTGAAGTTAGTTATGGATTTGTGGCTCAAGGGTGATATTGTAGAGGAATGAAACATGTTTATGGATTCACTATTATCAATCCATGTATACATCAGAGATGTAGTGCTTGACCAACTTTGTTGGTTCAAAATTACTCATGTAGGCAACTTGACAAAAAACATTAGATATAAAGTTGTGATCAAAGAATACTCTAATGTAGACAAGGTGTGGTGGTATAAAGTTATATGGGTTGTAGGTGCTCCATTAAAATACAAAATCAACTCTTCACTGGCATTACATGACAAACTCCGTACCTATGACACTCCACTCAAATGGGGATGGTTAAGGTTGAATAGATGCCCCCTGTGTAGATATTTTGAGGAATACAACTTCCACCTTTTGTATATTGCAAGTATATTATTCATGTGTTTAATATTATCTAGGAAGAATTTAAGCCTAAATATAGGTGAGTTAGTGCTTCATTGAGTGATGTATGCAAGGCTTGGCTTGTGGAAAAACCTATCATGTCTTCCAATGACTTTCCGAGTTTATTAACTTATACATTTAGATGTCAAGGAATTTACGTGTTCTTAAGGATTTCTATGTCCCTCTTAAGATATGTGCTCCAAAAGTCTATTTGATGAACCTCAAATTAGATGAGTATACTAAGAAACCCAAAAAGATTATCACAGTGATGCTTAAATTTGAATTTGACTATCCACGGTGTTATTTTGATGGCAGATAATAGGGACACCCCCACTCATTGTGGCGTGGGAGTACTTTTATATTTTCATCAGACACATTTTATGTAAAATAAGTATGCCTTTGGGAGAGGGACACATACTATGACTGATTTTTTATCCCTTTGGATTTTATTAGAATTAGCTAGGAAAAGAGGATTGACAATGATATATGTGATGGGGTATTCAAAAATACTAATTGATTGGGAAAACAATAATGTAGAAGTGTCAAACGTCATCCTTCATTCTCTTATAAGTAACATTCTAGAGGACTTTGCCTCATTCAAGCATGTTTATTATAGTTATATTCTTCATGAGTGGAATGTGGAAGCTGATGGATTGTCAAAAAAAGTATTAGCCCTTAAGGTAGCTTTAGTTGGAATATATGAATTTGTGGATGGTGTTGAGATTAAGTCCATGTACTTTAATCTCTCCTTCTAATTTCTCATTTGGTTATCCTATGTAGGCTTGCATGTTATTGATAAGATGGGGAGTTATTCCTAGAGTATTGGTTTGCTATATATCTTATTTTTGTAGTCTTTGACTTACAAAGCTTTAGCATGTCTAGTTATCTTAAGAAGTTTTTTGGAATCTCAAGTTAGAGAGATGTCAAATAAAAAGATGTATATATTTTTATCCTATAAATATATATAATTTTTTCTATTGAATATGTATGTATATATATAATGTTTGATGAAATATTGAATCTAAATCATTTAAATATTTTTTATAAACTCTTAAAATATTTTAATATAATAACATTATTTAAAAATATATTTTGATTGAAAATAAAAAGTAAAAAAAATAACAAAAATTGTTAATTTTTAATTACATAATAATTACCAATATTTATAGTTAATAACCAAAGATACATATTTATTATTAGTTTAGAAAATAGTACAATTGATTGTTGATGAAATAATAAATATAATATTTGACTAAATAGTAAATCTAAATGTTTAGAGCCACAATGAAAATCATTGTTCAATGGACACATATAGTCATGTATGAGAAGAATATAAACATGTCTAATAGATAAATTAATATATACGTTCATGAATTTGGTGGAATAACTTATGCGAATGATTTTGAAAATATATTTTATGTAAAATTGTTAAACTATGATTAGGTTTTAATTTTATTCTTGTCAAATTAAATTAGGGGAAAAATTTAATTTATCTATGATAAAAAAAAAATTCAATAAAGGTTTAATTTACATAACATTGTAGGGAAAATTCTTTGAGTGTGATATATTGTCTTAAATAGTGTGACATATTGTGTTCATTCCAATTCTCTATTTTTATGACAAAGGGAAAAGTTAATTGGAATTTTTTTTTAGAAAAACTTGGCCAAAATTCTCTTTTGAAATTTGTGAAAAATGAATTAACCTTGAAAGTGATGAAAATAACATAAATTTACACTGTGTTAAAAAAATAGATGCCACAACAATAAAAACATAACTCACAATTTCAACATAATAAACCAAGTTAATGACAAGCATAAGACAATATCACAATGGAAAAAAAAAGTGTATTTACAATGTGTCAAATATAACCCAATAGACCAAATCTGAGAAACATATCCCCATGTTGAACTGAAACATATCCCTTTACCAATATCACATTGTGAGTAAATCCAACAGAATATAACATCACAATGTGATGAACATAGCTTCACATTACAATGTGATGCATATGGCTAGATGCTGCAATGTGATTAACATTTCCCATTGTAGCATTGTGATGGCATAACCAGATATTACAATGTGATAAAAAAATTATAATCTTGTAATGTGACAAACATATCCCCGCATAAAATTCAAACATATATCAACCTCAAAATGTGAAAAACATAACTAAATATCACATTTGAGCATAACTTAATGTTGCAATATGGAAAACATTGCCTTATATCATAAATTAGAAAAACCCAATGTCACAATGTGATGAACAAATCTATAATTGCAATGTGATGAAAATTTCCCAATGTCTTAATGTGACAAACATAACCCAACATCACAACACAACAAGTGAATCCCCATTTAACATACTCGTCCCCTTACACCCTTATTAAAGTTGCACAATATGTAAACCTATCCTTTTAGTTTAACTTAAGGAAGTTGGGTTACCAAATTTCTTATCCGTTGAACCACCTAAAAACCTATTTCTAAGACCACCATTGTATTTTTTTGTTGCGAGCCTTCCAAGAATATAGATTTCATTGAAACTTGAGCTTGACACAAGAAATTTTTCATGTTTAAATGTTTACCTTTCAAGGGGCACAATATCACCTCCATATTTCAATGGGGCACCATCTATATTCCACCCTAACTCGATAAATTTCATATCAACTATTGACCCTTAGGAAATCCTTTACCATGTAAAATTATTTATTCAATTTCTAGCCAACCCAATACTAATTCATTAGCTAATGGATCTTGACCTTTCCATTAACTTTTATCACTTGAGAAACTATTAAGCCTTATATAAGAGACGTGTTAACTCTAAAAACCATTATTAAGACTTAGGTACTCAGTGATTATGTTATTTAGGATAAAACCTCTCATAGTCCCATTTATTATAATTGTACCCCTTCTCTCCTATACACACACACACATGATACCTAGTCATAGGATCATCAAATATTTTTGGATATATTATCTAAGGAAGTTAGGGCTTCTAAATGCTCCTGTAAATAGTCTCAAATGGGCGAGTTTGGAATTTTCAATATAATTTATTTTTTTCATGTGAGGTTTCGAATTATCATACTTGGACCATGTTATGAAACCAACTAACAAAAAGATAGAAGAGAGAGATCAACACCTTCAAAATAAGCCTTTTCGAGGGGGCAACCTCCTTTACATTACATAACTTAACAATTCTTGAGTGACACAAATGAAAAGACCTTCTTTCTATTTATAGGAGTCTAAGGGATTATAATATAATGGGAGCTAACATAACAGTAATAATGTAAGGGCACAATAATGATAATATGGGGACTACATGGGCACAACAATATAATAAGGTGGTTGCACTAATAACAATAAGGGGTTAAACTAGTGTTATAGGGACCTAACATGCCCCTCTCCTTCAAAAAGAGTTGTCCTCAATGCTTGAGTAGTTCTGGATGCTTCTGTATAAAATTCTCATCCTCGCATGTGAAATTTTTAGCAGGTAAGTTCTTCCAATTGATGAGATACTCTGAAATTGATCAATTTCTTAGCTGTTGGGTTGTTGTTTCTGTGACTACTTCAAGTTCCAATATGATTTTTCCTTCCTTGTCAAGTTCTTTAAATATGATTTGAATTAGGATCTTCTCATTACGTAAGGTTTCCATTTCTCAAGTGAATGTATTATTTCCAACATTTCTTTCTCATAAATAGATTTTTGTAAATACTTTCCTCTCATTGGACGACTTTTGGAAGGAATGGGTCTTTCTTCTTACATTAAAACATCACCATTTCCATTTCATGAGGCATCACATTCCATAACAAACGCTTTTGTGAAGTCTGGCATAGTTAAGATGATGCTTGGCACATTTACTCTTTAAGATGTTCAAAGGCCTTCGTTTCTTATGAAGTCCATGCAAATGCATCCTTATTCGATAATGTTGTTTTCATAATGTCTTCAGTCTTCATTATGATTTGATGATATCCTGAACGAAGATCCAACTTGGTGAAGTAAATTAATCCATGCAATTCATCCAATAATTCATCAATGTCAGGAATGGGAAACTTATCTTTAATAGTGACCTTGTTGAGCTCTCTACAATCCAGACACATGGGACATGACACATCCTTCTTGTGCACCAATACTACTGGAGTAGAGAAATCACTTTGACTAGGTCAAATTATACTAGCCTCTAGCATTTTTGCAACCATATCTTCAATTTCACTCTTTTGGGCAAAGGGATATCTGTAAATCCTGATGTTCTGAGGAACACTTCCTAGAATCAAATGAATAGCATGACGACGATCATGAATAGGTTCGAGGACTTTGGGAGTCTCAAATACCTTGGAAAAAATTATCTAAAAAGTTTTGGAGATCAGTATAAATAGATGATATCGATGTGGGAACCTCTAGTGAACATAATTGTGCAATTACGCCCCACTGTTATTTCTTTAGAAGTTTTTTCATGTTGTTAGAGCTGCTTATATTTCATGGTTTCCCTTCGATACCCCTTAATTCAACTTCCTTTCCTTCCCAAAAAAATTTCAATAAAAGTTCTTGAAAATTAAAAGCTATTGTACCCAAATATTGTAGCCGTTGGACTCCAAGTACAACATCTGCACCCCCCATCGGAATGGAAGGCATTGGACTATTCAAGACATATTATCCCATGGATAGCTTGATATTATGGCACTTTCTAAAGAAGTTTATGGTTCCTCCATTTGCAACCATTACTTGACACTCCGGTGCTCGATAGAGGAAGAAATTCAATTCCTTGGCTATCTTACAATGAATAAAATTACGGGTACTACTTGAATCAATCAACACTATTACCTTTCTCTTCTTGATATGCCCTTCTATATTGAGAGTTTGAGGAGTGCTAATTCCAGGGAAAATTTTAAGAACCCCCCCTAAATTTATAAATATAATAAATGGGCGAATCTCCATGGTATATAGGAAAAATGGAAGGCGATTTTATCAATAATATAATATGTATATATAATTTCTTGGCGAATCTCTCACCAGGCATGGCGAATATTTTACTCAATTATAAAATCTTGTAAGATCTTGGCGAGTCTTTCACTAAATAATAAAACTTTGTAAAGTCCTAGTGAATCTTAGCATAGGCTACATGCTGGTTTAACTCCCCCATTTAAATAGGCTACATTCCAGTTGAATACCATGGGTCAATACCATGTGCCATTTTGGTGAATACCATGGGTCAATACCATGTGCCATTTTTATTTTTATTAGAATATTTTACTCAATTATAAAATCTTGTAAGATCTTGGCAAGTCTTTCACTAAATAATAAAACTTTGTAAAGTCCTAGTGAATCTTAGCATAGGCTACATGCTGCTTTAATTCCCCCATTTAAATAGGCTACATTCCAGGTGAATACCATGGGTGAATACCCTGTGCCATTTTGGTGAATACCATGGGTCAATACCATGTGCCATTTTTATTTTTATTAATTCTAATATTAGGGTTAATAATGGTTTTTTGCATGGTATTAATAACAATCTAGTCCATGGTATTTGTCCCATAGTATTTTGGCCATAGGTTTCACCTAAAATAACCCATTTTTTGAGTGTTCGTAAATATAAGGTGACCTATGGAGTAAATATAAAAAAATGTTTTATTTTTTTACCATACCTCTGGTTTATTTATATTTTTATTAATTTAACATACCTCTTTTACAAATATGGTATTTGGCCCATAGGATTCACTTAAATAAAACCTCTTTCTTGAGCCTTCATAAATAGAACGAGGGTTATGGACTAAATATAAAAAGAGGTTTTATTATTTACGATACGTCTAGTTTATTTATATTTATATTTATTTACCATACCTTTTGAGTAAGTATAAAAGACGTTTTATTTATTTACCATACCTTCACTTTACTTATATTTTTATTTGTTTACACCCTTACATGTATATAAGGTGACTTATGGAGTAAATATAAAAATTGTTTTATTTATTTACCATACCTCTCATTTATTTATATTTTTATTAATTTACCATACCTCTTTTATAAATATGGTATTTTGCCCATAGGATTCACTTAAATAAAACCTATTCTTGAAAATGGGCGAATGGAAGGTTGTAAGTCCTAATTTCAAGGGCTAAATTTACCTTTTTACCCTCTCCTTTAAAATAAGGTGGGCTATTTGAGGTGATTTGTAAAAATTTACTATGATACAAAATATTCGCCCACTAAAAATTTAAAACCCCTTAATTTAGCCAAAGGGCGAACATTCGCCCCTAAAATTATCCTTGGCTAATTCCTATTAATGCATTACAAGATATGGTCGATTCATTTCTTCTTTCTCTAGGGTTGGTTCCTAGTGTATATCCTCTTCTTTTGACATTTCTTGATCCTTTTCTTCCTGATATTTCACTGCTTGATCTTTCTTATTCTTGATACGTCCTTCTATATTGAGTCTTTGAGGAGTGGTAATTCCTACCAATGTAGTACAAGATATGGTCGAATTCATTTATTATCTCTCTAGTGTTGGTTCCCAATTTATATCCTCTTCTTTTGATGTTTCTTGATCCTTTTCTTTCTCCTCTTCACAATCTATGTAAAATAATTTCTTATCGGAACACTTATGACCTTTAATGTATTTTCTATCACAATTGTAAGAAAGCCATTTTGCTATTTTTTATTCCAATTGTCGTGGTGTCAACCTTGTATGTTGTGGAAGGCTAGTAGAAACAACACTTCCATCTTTATAGTTGTGAGTGGTAGAGTTCCTTGTTGCCATAATTTTTCTTTCCACCTTTCTTGCCAACCTCAATGTCGTCTCCAATGAATCAGGTTCAAAAGATGAACCTCCTGTTGAATGTTATCCTTTGAAGTCTCTATGAAGACATCAATCCTTTGCTTCTCTAGAATATCATTTACCCTTATATTCAATTTTTGGAAGTGCTCAATGTGCTCTGCCATTGAACCCTTTTGTTTTGGATTTATCAATTGGCTAATGCAGGTGTTTCTCTTTGTATCCTCATAATGTGTTATCATTTCCTCACTAAATTGACCAAGTGACAAGTGGTTTATGAGAAAAAAGCCCTTTATATGATAAAAATTGATTCGTTTCTAAATATAAAGATGTAATATGTACCTTTTGTAATTGTTGTACACCATGTAGATCAAAATATTGCTCCATCAGTAGTATCCAATTTACCGAATCCTTGCCATAAAACTTCCTCATATCACTTTTCTTGATGTTAGGAGATCGATCTTGAATCTATTCTATCTCTGAAATTTCATAACTCCAATGTCTGAAATTGCGACCTTTAGTAGCCCTTTGTGTCCTCTTTCCAATGCCACCAGTATGATCGAAATTTGATTCTCCAAGAAAGAGTTATGTCCAATCTCCCAAGGTGACTTGATTATATACTTTTTTAGTAGAGAGAACTTGTACGAAGTGTCACGTGTGACTGTTTCGACCTTCATATATGTTTGGCATGTAATTCAGGAGCTTGTAGAAACCATAAATATATTGGATCATATATCTTAAGATAAAGCTAGACAAGAACTGAAATTTGGACTCGAGCTTCAACAAGATTTCTTATCAAATGGGTTTTAATTTCTGATTCTAAACCTTTGTAGAAAAATGTTATAGCTAGAATGCCACAATAATTTGTTTGAGATGGAATTCTGGAGCTTGCAAAAACCCTCATTTCCTCAGATCATATCTCCGAAAATATAGCGAGGCAAGATCTGAAACTAGATCCTGAGTTTCAAAACAATTTCGTCTCAAAGGGGTGCCTTTTTTAGCTTCTAAAACTTTGTAGCGAAAACGTTATAGCGAACATTCCACGATGACATATTTGGAGCAGTGAAACCCTATAATCCAAAGCTATGATACCAAATGTGATGAAACCAACTCACAAAAAGATAGAAGAGAGAGATCAACACCTTCAAAATAAGCCTCTTCGAGGGGGAAAACTCCATTCGATTACATAAATGAAAAATTATTGGATGATACAAATGACAAGACCTCCTTTCTACATAGAAGTCTAAGGGGTCATAATATAATTAGAGCTGACATAACAGTAATAATGTAAGGGTACGATAATAACAATAGTGGGTTTCTATGGGTCACACTAATAACAATATGGTGACTACATGGGCACAAAAATACAATAAGGGGGTTGCACTAATAACCATAAGTGGTTAATCTATTAGTATAGGGACCTAAAAGACCACAAGCGATGAGATAGTAGTGAACATATAGTTAAAATTTCAGATCCTGGCTCACTATAATTTTTGATATATTCCCCAAGGAATTCTATGCTCTTGAATGCTCCTATTTAAATTAGTTTGAAACAATTTAGTTTGGAGTTCTCACAAGGAATAGCTATTGAAAAATTTATATTTCTTTTGTTGTAATTTTAGAGTTATTCCTTATGGTATTTAGGGTTTTGAATAATCTTGAAATAAATTTTGAACTTGCCATATTCATATTTTTACTACATTTTTCTATCTAGGAATTTTCATACCATGGAATCATTAAAGATTCTACGATACATGCATATGTACCTCAACTATAGGTTTCAAAATTATATTTGAATAATTGGACACTTACAATGTTTTCCAGTTTTTCTCATATGTAGACACCAAAAAATTAGCATGATTTAGGAATTTTACCATAAGTTTTAGTTGGCACAAAAAATCTAGTCCACACATTTGGAATTGGAGAAAACAAATATTAAAGTATTACAAAGAAAATTCGTAATTCTAAAAGGCCCTATATCTCAAACATATATAAATAAAACTTCATTAATTTGATATTATCCAAATTAACGTACATAATTTACTACTGACATAACGATTGATTACAACATATTTTTTTATGACTCAAAGTTGTGATAAAGTTGAGTAATATTGTTATTTTTGAAAAATCCTCCAAAGAGAGGTAATACACCAATTAAACCTATTGAAGGCTCATATATGACTCATGTAGAAAGAGAATACTTCTAATATAGGTCATATCAATTACAAAATAAAGACAATGAAATAGATTGTAGTATATTGAGAAAGGTGGATTTATAAGGTTCTAAAGAAAAGTGTATAAGTGAAATAGAAAATAGGATGAATGAAACAAGGAAGAAAAGAAAAAGTTTTAGGGAATATAAATATAAAACTATGAAAGAATAAATTAAGTAATTACAAAATAATATATTAAAATATCTCCATAAAAGGGATGTGGAAATCCAAGAAAATTACGAATATAAGGAGAGACATGGTGTTGAGAATCAATATCATATGGGTAGTATGCTATCATAGTTAGAGAGAACAAATATTCAATTTAGAACCATAATCTTGAATTTTCAATCCAAGATCCAGATCATTAAGGCTTCAAGTGTGCACCAAAAAAGTACTACATTCCAAAGATCATTATGATGAAGTTTGATGGAAATGATGCTATAACATGGACATTTAATATGGAGCAATAGTTTGATCTAGACCATGTGTCATCATTATAAAAGGTAGATATTACATCTATGTTTCTACAACAAGACCAACATGTACAATATAAATGGTTTATTAAATAAAAGAGGAATTTTTTATATCTTAGTACAATTTTTACAAAGTGATTGACAACACATTATGGAGATATTAAGAGAAACAAGTTCTTTAGACAATTGGTAAATATTTTGAAAACGCTCGAGCTACATAGCACAATAAAATATCCCAAAACTTGAGTCTCGGAGTAAATAAAATTTTAGAGGATATTTTTTTAAACATATTTAAAGGAACTTTAAAGGAAAACATCCAACATTAGCTACATATATTTGGACCTAAATATCGAAAGGAATCTCTCAGTTTCGAAAGGAAAGTTAAAAGTAGAAATATGGCCACTAAAGATTTAGTCACTAATAAATATAGGTAAAACCATGCTCCCTCTGCTACACTAGTAAGGTTGACTCCTTATCAAATCGATGAAATAAGAGAGAAGAGACTATGTTTCAACTGTGAGAAACAATACAGTGAGGGGTATAAATGTAGTGAGAAGAAATTATTCTACATAGGCTCTAAAGAGGAAGGTGATTAAGAATTTTAAAGATAAGAAGATATAGAGTTGGAAGATGCTACTCCAAAAATATCATGTTAGGAATTGGATAGCATTAATACTCCACAAACCCTCAAGATAGAAGAATAAATCATAACAAAAAGAGTGAAAATGTTGATTCATTTGTGCAATACTGATAACTTAACCTATTAAAAATTACAAGAACCTCTCAATATTTCATATATCCATCACTAGAGTTTCAACTACTAATAACAGATAGAGGCACCATAAATTATTTAGGGAAGTATCATAGTATTAATCTCAATATAGGGGAGTATTTCTTGGACAGTTCCATGATTGCAATACAAATGTGTAATGTCGATGTTCTATTAGGAGTTAAATGGTTATAATGCCTAGGAACAATGGCCTTTAAGTTTCAATATATCTTCTTAAGATTTAACTCATAACGTAAGCAAAAACTCTAAAGTGATAAACTCTAATGGAATGAAAACATTACCCAAAAAATGGGTACTAGGTGTAATAGCACAATCATGTTCACCAAATGTTCAAATGTAAATATCATCTATGTCAGGTGATTTCCATAAAGATTCAAAAATTCATCCAAAGTTGTTTGGATTAAGTCCTAAGCGTCTTCCACATAATTTATATCATAACCATTCCATGTTGGCATTATGACTCATTAGTTTCCCTTGATGTCAACTTATTCATAGTTTACTGATTATCTCCATTGATTGGCATAGTTGTTATATATGGAATGTTTGTTCACTATGTTGTCTACATGATGGTTAATAATGCCAAGTGTGGGTTTGAAGTGTCAAGTGTAGGATGATGTTTGAATGGTTGAGTTTTAAAGGCTTTAAGGGTGATATGAATGCTTGAACAAAAAATTCAAAAGATGAGGAAGTGTGCCTCCAATATATAGACTAAGCAGAGGATGATTTTACCTACATTATGCCCAATCCAGACAAAGGAAGGCTTATCAGAGTAGTTGAAATATTCAAACTACAAAAAATATCTGTTAATAGTGCATCCAATTGAAAAATCCATGTATTCTGCATGTGACCATGCCTGTAGGTTGCAAATAAAATAAAATAAATAAAGAGAGAAACAAATATTTTCACCCATATATTTAGTGTGCATAGGGAAGAGTTGACAATGTCCAATTTACCATCTGAGTTTTTGCCTATGGCATTTCAAAACCATTGGTTTTTTGTGGAGATATTGATGGGATCAAATCCTATATAAGGAGGATGTAACTCGAGAAATTGATGTGTTCTTTTCTTTGATTTTCTTATATTTTATCTTGCACGGGTCTGGATAAGGGCACACAAAGACAATCAAACATTGAGATATATGTTCTAACCTTTTTGTAGTAGGTGAAAGTATTGATCCATGAAGTAGATATTGAAAGGGGAGAATGAATGAATTTATTCCTAATTGTATTGGTTATCATAAGCGCACTATTCACCCTTGTATGTTCTAAGTGCTCTTCGTATAAATTAGTTGGTTAGAAAATAGTGTGAATGGAAGAGATCTAGACTAGATGATTGTGAATAAAATCTTCATTTTATTCACATATCTGATTAACTTGTCAAGTATTTCATTGATTTGTAATGGAGAAAGCTATTTAGTTTCCATATATCCTCTTGATATGCAAGGATCAATGTGTGTGGTTTGAATGCATTGGCTTTCATTGATTGATATATGACGCATGCCAAAACTTGTTGTTTGGGTTGAATTTTCCTCTTGACCTAGTAAAGATTGAGTGAAAAGTATTATGGTGTAGTGATTGGAATGTAGAGACATGACTATTGAGATAGAATATGCAAAATCATAGACGTCATTGTTCCTATGTTGAGAAGCATATATTTTAAATGGTTAGCTTACTACTGTTGGAGATAGTGTATGGAGGTTTTTTTGAATACTAACATATAATTGATTTAATATTGATACGTTTCCTTGATTTCTCATGGACACATCCTTTGATGTTATTTTCATCCTCTTCTTATCTTACAAATATTGTGATGTGCTTATGTGTTTATGCATGTGGAGGTCAAAGCAGAGATATATGTGTAGGGAATACAAGGTATTGTTACTTGAGTTGAATGTTGTATAATAGCAATGACTTATTGGTTTTGTAGGGATATATCATTTAGTGAAAGGTGGTTTAATGTAATGTGTTCACTCTTGGTGGCTTGAGAAGTCATTAGGGATTCCATGTTCTTTGAAAGCTTGATTGCGAAGAAGGTTTTATTAAGTACACAACTCATAAATTTATATGTTTGGATAGGTTATATATATGTTGTAGAGATAAAAATGTTGATACCTTGACTAATCCTATTTTCCAGATTTTTGAGTGCTTCCTTTTCTATGTATGGAATGATAAGGGAGTTCTTTGAAGGAAATAAATCTAAACAATTGGGTTTGTATGTTTTATGACAGTAAGCCTATGCATTGGATCTAGACATGTATGCTTGATGATAGTGATTTATGCCTTGTCTAGGGTATGCATAGATTAGATTGATGTTTAAGACCCTAATGATGAATGTAGTAAGTGAATGGCATTGAATAGATACGAATGGATGAATCCTCGAAGAATTGAGTAATATATCAAGTATTATTGACTTGTGTAATTTTATCCCATAAGTGAACGAACAATGTTCATGAGATGTATATGAGGAGTGTTGTAAGTGATCTATATAATGTTTCTTATCCAATATTTGGAGTGGTTTCTCTAGGCTTATGAGAATGGTGATTGTACTTTGAGAAACTAGATGTTTTATTGAAATTGGTAAATTTTGTTGGGATTTTCGGTTCTCCTTGGAATGTGACAATATTTGATCATGACTTGTGATAATGACTTGGCATATGATAGTGTTGATAAATTAGGGTTTGATGAACATAAGATCTTATTAGACTTCGTAGTTGACAATAGGTATTTGGCCTAGAAGAACGATGTTATGGTTTGATATTATTTTTCTTCGAATTTAATTATGATTTCGTATCGACATTGATTTAGTTATGGCCTAGTATAATTATTTGATCAGTTGGTATTCAATGATTCAATATTAATTTCTTCAATAATTGGTATTCAGATATTGAATGATTTAGTCATTTAGTATTTAGTTTTTTAGTGATTCAATGATTTAGTCTTTGGTATATTGGTATATCATTAGTGTGGGTGGTGGCCTTCATGTTCTTTATTGTTGATTGAGATAGGCGGATCTAGTATGAAAAATTTGAAACGTGGTCGAGAGACATGTTGAGGGTCGTAGCATTCAGTGAGGGATTTAGAGCTTCATTCTGATAGGAGCCCGATAAACTTGATTAGGGGGTAGTAGCTATCATCCAGTAGGTGCTTGATAATTTGTGGAGTTTGTAGGCTCCTATAAGTAGGATCTTGTGTATTGGTAATATTCTTCACTACTACAATATGTAAAATATTCTCTTTATAATAATAAAGAAGACAAAAATGACAATAGTGGTAGTTTCTTGCCACTGGTTTCAACCTAAAATCCCTGTGGTCATGTTTATGTGTTCTTATGGTTTATGTTAATTTCTACGCAAGGTTTACTAAATAACACTCTAATATATAACATTATGTTCTTCTAATGAAATAAATGATAGATACAACTTTGGAAATGAATTCGTAAACTAATTAAATTCTATTTTGAAATGAAATAGTGATTCATCTCTCGCTCTAAGTTTTTCTAACAATTGGAATCATAGTAGGTCTCTCCATTAACTATTAACATCTTTCGAGTAGGTTAGCGATAATGGGAAGGAAGCATAAGAAGGAGGCAACATAAAGGAAGAGGTAAAATTAGGAAGGAAGTGACATTGATGTATCTAATAATGTGGCAATATTTGCATTCATAATCAAGGGCAAACAATAATAGAACAACCCAAGTTAGAAAGTATTGACAATAAAGGTATGCTTATACTTGATGATTACAACTATTAGGATTGGAAATAAAACTAAAATATTAAGATAATGTTTCTCAGATTTGATGTTCGACATTTAGTCCTTAATGGTTATACTAAAACTCGACCATCAAGACAAGAAATCCAAAAGAATAGTCATGAATTAAATGAAATCTATTATATCATACATAATTCAATATTAGAGGAAGTTATGAATTGTGAAAGTATAAAAGAGGTATAGGATAATTTCCAGGTCATTCATGAAGGAGAAAGTAAACAAGTAAAGGAAGATTTCTCATGAGCTAAATTGAAAGATAATCTTGCTCCTGAGGAATTCAATGAAAATAAAGGAAGTTATAACATTTTAGATGATGAAAGTGATCATGAAACAAAATTTGTTCGATCAGATGGAGTTACTGATTCAAAAGAATACAAATTTGAAGAAATACTAAAGCTTAGAAGAAAAATTGTTTCTTCTTTGAAAAAAGATTAATAGTTTTGAGAATAAGTTGCACGAATATGAAAACAAGGATTATAAATAGGAAAAAAATTAATGAAAGAAAGAATTATTGTTAAGGACTTGAATAAGAAGTCATGTCTCTCAAATAAGATCTTGAAAATTCAAACAAATGACATGAGGAGATACTCTAAGTATTTAATGAACAAAAGAATGGGCTTAAGGAAGAGATTATATAATTAAGAAATCAAGTAGAAGAAGGAAGAAATATTGAATAAGGAATGAGGAAGTATCATATGGAAAAAGAATATCAATGTAAAAAACTAGAGGCTGAGGTAAGCATTCTAAAAGGTAAATTAATAGAAAATGACAAACATTTGAAATTCCCCTCCATCAAATTAGTCGTTTTGTTTCATGAAACTATTAAAGGAGAATCTATCTCTAAATCTTATTCTAAAGTTAACAAAGAAATCTTTGAGAATCTTGGTAAATAATTAAGAAGAAAACCAAAACAACAACCAAGGAAAGTGAGTTTTCAAAGGAACTCATTTGTTCCAAATAATAGAAACAACAATTGATTCTCACCTTTAATCAATGATATTGAATGTTTTATCTGTAACAACTATGGTCAAATTGTAGTTAGTTGCATAAGGACAATTTTCAGACCTCAAGAAAATGGTCTCTTCATAATAAGATCATTGGTTCCCATGTACACAAGTTTCTTTCAATGGTATTATTTCACATGTAATATGTTTTGTCACAAATCTATCGATTGCAATAAGATAAATTTGAAGTAAAAGTATTATGGTTCTCTTGCTCCCTTCTCTAGTCATGCAAGGCTTTATACATGTAAAAAGTTTGGACATGTAGTAAAAGAATGAACGAACATGATAATGAATTAAGATAGAGAACAGGTAGACTCCCTGCAAAGCAAGCAACCAGACAACAATGTTGTTATCAAAAGACCTAGAAAAGATGGATCCACCACCACTAGTCATCTTGAGAAAAGAAAGAGGAACAAGTAAGGTGTGGCCTTGGTCTACGCACATTTGAGGAATAAGATCAATGGTAAATAAATAGTAAATTCTATCATCACATTCATAGAAATAAGTAAAAATTTATCTCTCTCAAGAAAAAAAGGTGGTAAGGTTATTCTTGGGAATAGTACACTTGCAAAGGTACTAGGAATGGGTAATGTTGATCTTCGTGTTAAGATCATAGAAGTAGATAATTTATTATTGGTTGAAGGGATAAATAAAAACATTTTAAGTGTAGGCCAAGTAGTTGATAAAGGACATGTAATTGTATTTATGTCAATTGGATGGAAGATTATAAAAGAAGACATTGGAGAAGTTATAGAAAAAGGATTCAAAAATGAAACTAAATTATATGTACTAAACAACAATCTAAGAAGAAATAAGAGGACTATATCCTCTTCTTAAAATTCACAGTAAAGAAAATATTTTTCGCTATAATCTGTTATATCTAATTCTATTTTTGAAATGATGGGAAAAGTGAAAATAGAGTAATTAGGTCCACACAATCTGTGGTGCATTATCTCAGGGGGAGCCTTTCATTAATGATGATTTCATATATTTTTATTTTGGTACTAATGTTGCATCTGTGACGTAGAGGATAATATATGACATGTTCAGAGGGAGCTGCCTGTAACAACCCTGGGGAAATTTCCATGTAATAAAAGTTAATAAATGAAAAATGGTAACAACAGTTATGTGGCACTTATTTGGAGCTAAAGGTCGAGAAAGAAATCCTAGTCTGGGTGTTCATTGCGTTTATTATGGCTAAGGAAATTGGCAAAGGAAATTTCAAGGGATTTGGAAAGGCTTGGGGCATTAATTGGCATTTTATTTATGAAAATAATGGAAATTAGGAGAAAGGGAAGGTGAAAGGTCACAAGTTGCATGTGAGGAGGAAAGTAAAGGGAACTAATATAAAATTGAAGAAAATAAAGGCCTCAGTGATAAAAAGGCTTCTAACTATTAGTTGGTACCTTTTGTCAGTTTAGTTTTAGATCTCTCTCTCTCTCTTCTATCTCTCAAATAGTCTTGGATACTTAGATTTTTTTGGATCACTCTAGCATTGGATCAAGGAAAGGAAAGGAAGGACCAAGAAAGAAAAAGAGAAAACATCAAACAAGGAAAATCATGATTAAGTATCTAAAATGAGATTATTTGCAGGTATCGATTTTCATGTGTGATTTCCTTACTAGTTTTTGCATGCATGGTGATGCCTATGTGCTCTTGGTTCACTCGGTGTTATTGGCATGGGGTTTTCTAGGTGTGGTAGTGTCCTTAAGCCTTGGCCTTTCCATTTCTGGATAGCCATGGTGTGATGGGGTTCTCATGTTTTGGTTGATTTGGATTTCCGAATGGATTCGAAACTAAGTGAGGTGGTCTCTAAAAGAAAGAACACATGGACTAGTGATACCTGAATTGGACTGTGGATTACGGTAAGTCCTTCACCTAGTAACACTCGAAATAGATTGTGGGTTGTAGTAAAGCCAGGTTTTATGTTCAATGGGCATAGGAATCCTCGATGAGTGAATGGTAGGATATACAGTAAATCCTAGAGGTGGGTACCCTCAATCAAACGTAGGAGTCCTTGGTCGGTGAGTGGTAGGATATACGTAAAAGCTAGAGGCTGGGGTATCAATTAAGGACTACCTATTTGGTGTGGATTGCTGTAAATCCTAGAGACTAGGAGACATGAAAATTTCTTACATTGTAGGGGGGGGGCAATGTAGTGGCATCAATGATTTTTTATGTCCTACTGATTTGATGTGGGTTTCGGTAAATATTGGTTCTATTGATGGGGGTGAGGTGGTGTAGCCTCAGGAAGCCCTTATTGAGTTTTGGTTATGAGTCCCACATTCATGCTTTGAATATGGCACATGGGAAATTGGCTAAAAAAAATATTTGGTTCAACCAATATATGGTCACGTGGTTCATGGAAGTCCCAAACTGGGTTGGATTTTGAAGTAATTAATAAGAGTTCCTTTTCCTTGGTATTTCATTTTTGAAGGTACTAGTTTATATATGGATTCTATCGTTGTTGTATCCTTATTATTTATGTTGGTTATACGTTGGTTATGAGTAAGTTTTATGACAGTGATGATGTGTGGCTTTCATCACGTTTTGATTTTTAAATGAAGGAACAATGAATAAATGACCTAATAGATGATAATGCAACAAATGTAATAAGGCATCAATGCTTCTTAGTGATTCTAATATAAGTATGAGAACCATATGATCAAATTTGTTGTTATGACCTGTAGAATGCATATTTGTGACATGTTTGATTAAATACATGTCATGGCTAGTAGGGGTCCAGTGAATTAATTGATAAAGTATTTTCATTACTATCATTTTTACGATGTTATGTTTCATTTCTCAAAGTTTTAAGGAGTTCTAGGAATTTAACTCGATCTTGGCCCTAAAAAAGTGGCACAAAATTTGGGGTCCTTGGCTCTGAACTAGATGGAAAAGACACCAGTCACTTGCATGCACTTTCTGTGAGAGAAGATGGAGGGTCAAAGTCACATGCATGACCATTTCATGGGAGAACCGGAGTCTCTAAGTTGGTAAAATGTTAAGTTGCCTCAGTGGTTGGTCACATAAAATGGTTGGGTGGCTCTTGGAGGTTTTGTAGCATGTGTGGAAGGTCAATTTGGTTTTTTTTTGTTGGTTCGACTTCCTTAATAGTACATGGGGAGTTGAATCAGATCATAGTAGCCTCTCATAATAATTTTAAACCAAAAAGAACATTTGACTTTGGTAAATGTTGGAGGACGGAGTTACAAAGTTGCATCAGAGCATGGTTCACCTCTTGGACTGGATGGATAGTGTGTGGGTCATGCATTCATGTCGAGTGCATATGTGTTCTCTATTCTTGTGGTTTATGTCCTTGTTTCACATGCATGGTGTTTGTCATGGTTGTAGTGGTGTCATCATGTGAAAGTGGATGGTGTATTGTTGGATGTGTTTATCATGAGTTCAAGTTGCTTATTCACTAGTTATGCATGTCAGTACTTTTTATATCATGTATGCATGAATGTTGTACATATGTTGATTATGCATACATTGACATGCTTATAGTTGTCATGTGTGAGGTCATGATGTGTGATTGATATGGTCATGCATTGGTGACTAGACAATGGTTAGGATGACATCTATATACTATTATGATTATATTTATACATGTATTGTGCTAATTTCGTTGATCTTGCCAAGGAGATATCCTCCATGAATTATGCTTGGTTATGTTGATTACGTTTACATTTGGGTTTAGATGACATGATATACTTTGTAGGATGTAGATCAGAGATTACTATAAATATGGTAGACTACAGTTTGTGAGATTCTCCTTATGGATCACATGAGCGGCGTGGTGTTGGGAAATGTTCTGACATAGCAAATACATTGATAAGCTTGAAGGAATAAATAAGGATTTGGAAAGAAGACAATGACAAAAATCATGTAGGAACAAGAGAAACAAGGAGAAGTCAATGCAGTAATCCTTCAGATTTTGTCATAATTATAGAGACAGGGACCACTTAAGATAAAAAATGGGCACGAGGATAGAACTAATGGGGAATATGGCAGTAGATTTCATGGTGGGTATAGGTCGAAGAGGGATGACACTCTTAGAGATGGCAGACTCTTGGATACTATGGATAGGAGAGGTGATGGACACAGGTACTATTCTAGTTTTGGTTATGGTAGACACTGTGATTCATTAAATAATGAATCCATAAAGGTGAGGATAGTATTTAGATATGAGGAATGACCTGTTATAGAGTTTTAGTGAACCCATCGTTTCGGACTACCAAGTGAGTCCATCATCAGGGGATGCATCAACAGATATTCTTCAGATCATCGTTATCATCCTTACAGGAGGATTGTCAGGGGACAATTTTTGAATGAGTTCAAGAAAGATGAGCCAACTACTTTTGATGGATATTTGAAGAAGTCAGATGATTCATAGTCTTGGTAACTTGGTATGAAGAAGTTCTTTGACATACATGAGTACACAAAGAATATCAAGGCCAAAAAAATTATCTTCAACCTCAAAGGGAAAGAAGACATCTGGTGTGAAGATATAATGAAGGTTAGAGACATTAGGATAAAACACTTGATTTGGCATGAATTCAAGAGACTTTTCAGGAATAAATACTTGTCACAAAGGTACTACGACACTAAGTCTATGAATTTTTATGAACTAAATATGGGATCAATGATAGAGGAGGAGTATCTGACCAAGTTCCTAGAGCTATTGAGGTATGTCTCATATCTTACAGATGAAAAGGCCAAAGTTCATAGATTTGGCAGTGGATTTTCATTAGCATTTAGAGATCGGAGTGAGTATGACGAGCCTCGGTTGCTTGATGAAGTTATTGGGAAATTGAAGCATTGATATGAAGAGTCAAATCATAAGACAAAATATCAGCAAGGATGGAAAGGTATATATAATGATAGCTATAAAGGTAAATGGAAGCCAAAATGAACAAGGCCTCAGATTGTAGGAGAGAAGGAAAATTTTGCACCAGACAAGAAGTTCAATGTATCTAGATATGGATATGGTTAAAAAACACATAATAGAGCTGAGGGTACCATATGGTTGGAGTGTTGGACATGTGGTAAGGAACATATTAAGAGTAATTTTTCATAGAATTAGGTTCGTATGACTCAAATACATAGTGCACAGGAATCACAGATAGTTGGGAATGTTGGGTAGAGCATTCCACGGATTTATCCAGCACTAGATAACAAGGAGGCATAACACCATGAAACTGTTAGCGAGATGGACGTAAGATTTGTGACCAATTTGTTTCCATTTTGATTGACTCTAGATGTAATTATAGTTATATTAGTCCCATCCTGGTGGATATGTGTTGTTTGAATAAAGAAGTGCATGTAGAATCCTGGTTAATGAAATTTGATATAGGTACAAAGAAGAGAGTATATCACGAGGTAAGATCTTGTGAATTCAAGTTGAATGGTATCCTTGCCTCAACACATTTTAATGTATTTCCATTGGGATAATATAGTTTTTTGTTGGGTATGGACTAGTTTTATCTTCGTAGGACTAAAGTGGATTTTTATCACAAAGTCATTGAGTGCTTTGATGAAAATGGAGAACAAAGAATGTTTTAGGGTAAGAATAAGGTAAAACAAGTCAAAATGGTGACATCTATGCAAGTAAAGAAAAGTCACAGAAATGGGTGTGTGTTATTTGAAATGCGTATTTTTTGTGGCAAACATAAGGATGTTGAGGATGCAGAGGTATTGAGAAGGTACCCAATATTGTAGCAATTTCTGGATCTGTTTCCAACAATTATTTCATAGTTGCTACCTCACAGGGAAGTAGACTTTCCTATTAAGTTAGTACTAGGGAAATCAACAACATCAAAGGAACCTTACAGGATTAGCATTCAAGAGTTAGTAGTGCTAAAAATACAGTTGAAGGAAATTCTTGACAATGGATACATGATGACAAGTGCATCAACTTAGGGTCCACTAGTATTATTTATGAAGAATAAGGACGGTACTATTAGGCTATAAATCGATTACAAATAGCTGAACAAGGTAACCACAAAGAACAAGTATTTGTTATTGAGTATTGATGACTTTTTCGATAAATTCAAGGGAGAAACAATGTTCTCAAAGATTCATCTGAGATCAGGATATCATCAAGTACACATTAAGGAAGAGGGCATATACAAGACAACTTTATAGACTAGGTACAAGCATTATGAGTTTGCTATAGATATGTTTGGTTAGACTAATGCTCAACTATCTTTATGTGCTTGATTAATAGCATGTTGTGTCCTTATTTGGACAATTTTTTTATTATATTGATTGATTCTCTCTTGATATATTCTAAAAATGTGGAAGAACATGATGAGCATTTAATAGTAGTGTTGAGATTGCTAAGGGAGCATCAATTGTATGCCAAGATTAGGAAATACAGTTTCTTTCAAACATAGGTACTTACTTGGGACACGTTGTTTGAAAGGAAGGCATAGCAGGCAATCCAGAGAAGATAAGAGCTATCATCGAATGGGGGGCTCCTTGAAATGTGGATGAGGTAAGATCATTCATCGGCTTCGGAGGTTAATATAGGAAGTTCATCTGGAACTTCTCTTGTGTTGCATATCATATTCTATCATTACAAAGGAAAGCTAAGAAATTTGAATGGATAGAGAAATGTGTAGCTAGTTTTGAGCAATTGAAGCAATTGTTGACAAATGCTTTAGTGTTAAAGATTACAGATCTTGACAAAGAATTTTTGGTATGAAAAGATGCTTCCAAGAGAGGAATTGGTGGAGTCCTTATGCAGAAAGGATGGATAGTGTACTATGATTCATAGAAACTGAATGAGCACAAGAATAATTACCCAACACATTATCTTTTGTTGGAGGCAATCGTTGATGCATTGAAGATGTGGAGGGACTATATTCTTGAAAATAGATTTACTAATGAGGGGTCACTGTGGTTTTAGACACTTTTTTGATCAATCGAATCTAAATGTCGGGCAAGCTAGATGGTTGGCAATGATCAGTATGATCAAATTTGAGATCAGGTACATCAAGGGTAAAGAGAGCATGGTTGCAGATCCTCTTAGGAGGCAGATATAGGTGAATCATATAGAAACTATGAGTTCTTATGGGAAAACTTATAGAATTAGATCTTATAGGTAGGTAAGGAAAATCACAGGTACGTGGAGTTTATGCATAGGTTATAGCAGGGTACAAGTGGTCAAGAAGCGAAATAGCGTTGTACAATGGATCGCTCGATAATATGTAGGGACAAGATGTATTTTTAAAGAAATAGTGAGCTCAAGAAGGCTATCTTGAAAGAGTTTCATGCGAAACCATATTCAATTCACCCAAGATATGAGAATACATTAACAATGGTGAAGAACTTTTATTATTTTCTTAATCTGAATAATGACGTGGTAGAGTTTGTGGCTAGATTCTTAGACTGTCAGAACGTAAAGGTAGAATATAAGCATCTAGGTGGACTACTACAACTGATTCTTATTCGCAGAGTGGAATTTGGAGGTCATATACACATATTTAATTACAGGTTTTCCAAGGACATCTAGAGAACATTATTCCATAATGGTTGTGGTGGAGAGGTTGACAAAGGTAGCACACTTCATTCCAGTGAGATCTACATATTCGTCTAATAATGTAGGGAAATTATTCATCAAAGATATAGTGAGGTTGTATGGTGTACCGAAGAATATCGTAACATATAGGGATTCTATGTTCAATTCTATGTTACAGAAAGAGTTATTTGTAGGCTTGGGTATAGAGTTGGCCTTCAATACAACTTATCATTCAAAGACAGATGGATAGAGAGAGAGGGTCAATAGGATATTGGAGGACATGTTGAGTATGTATGTGATGGCTTACTAGTGGAAGTGGGGAGAGTATCTTCCACTGGTTGACTTCACTTACAATAATGGGTATTAGGAATCTTTGAGGATGAGTCTATTTGAGGCATTGTATGGGTGAAACTTTAATAATCCCATCCATTCGAGTGATATAGGGTGTTTATTGGACATAATATTTTGGCAGATACGGAATAGGAAATGCAGGTAATCAAGAAGAATATGAAGGTGGCATAGGGCAGGCAAAATATCTAAGTAGATATAAACAAGTTGTTTAAGGAGTTCTAGGTTGGGTAACAGGTGTATTTGTGCATCAAGCCGAAGAAGACCTTGTGGATTAGATCATATGCCAAGATGAAACCTCAGTTTTGTGGACCTCTCAAGATTATTGAAAGGATTGGACCAGTATCCTATCGACTTGTACTACCTCTAAAAGTGAAGGTCCATTATATTTTCCACGTGTCATTTCTTAGGAGGTATGTTAAATATGTTGATCATGTGACTGATTGGTCTATATTGCACGTGAATTCAAATGGATAAGTACAATTGGAACCTTAGTTTATGTTGCAGAGAAATATGTTCATGCCCTGTAATGGAGAAATTAAGCAGGTTAAAGTGGAGTGAAAGCACTTTGGTCTTGATGAAGCTACATAGGAGATGGTGGATCAGATGTGTGTTATATGTCCTTCTCTATCCATTGTTTAAATGAATTTTTTTGGTACATGTTTCGATGTCATGTTTTGTTTTATTTACATATGTATATTGATGTAAATACCGCCATGAGCTATGTTATAAAGCTCCAATAAGCGGTATGAGTTTCATGTAATTACCGTTATCACGTTGTTATGTTGTCATGTTGGTTTTCTTTTCATAAATTTGATCATTGTATATATTGAATCAAGAAAAATTATAAATCTACGTGGGAAATATGTTTTTCTTACAATAGTATTGTTGGTTGTAGGTGTTATTGAACACTAAGGATGGTGTTCCCCGAAGGGGGAGGGTTCTATAATAGCCCTAGTGAAATTTCCATGTAATAAAAGTAAATAAAGGAAAAATAATAATCATGGTTATGAGACACTCATTCCAAGCTGAATGTTTGACAAGGCATCCTAGTGTGGGTGTTCATTTGGTTTATTATGGCTAAGGAAATTGGGAAAGTCAATGGTAAGGGCTTTGAAAAGGCATGAGGCATTAATTGGAATTTTATTTATGAAAATAATGGAAATTAGGAGAAAATGGAGGGGAAAGGTCACAAGTTGCATGTGAGGAGGAAAATGAATGAATATAATGGAAAATTTAAGAAAATAGAAGCCTCATTACTAAAAAGGCTTATGAGGATGAGTTGTTACCTTTTTATAGTTCATTTTTGGTGCTTTCTCTCTATTCTCTCTCTCTAACACTCTTGGAAACTTAGAGTTTTCTTGGAGAAATATAGCATTGGATCAAGAAAATAAAAGGAAGCACCAAGAAGGAAAAGGAAAGAAAATATCAAGCAAGAAAGAGTAGGATCAAGCAGCTAAAATGAGATTATTGGCAGGTATTGATTTTCATGTGTGATATCCTTGCTAGTTTTGGCATGCATGGTTATGCATGTGTGTTCTTAGTTGTCTTGTTGTCATTGGAATGGGTTTTTCCAGGAGTGACAATGTTATTCAGCCTTTCCTTTCCATTTTTGGATAGCCATGCGATGATGGGGTTCTCATGCTTTGGTTGAGCTAGATTGTGAGATGGATTTGAAATTGAGTGAGGTGGTATATGAAAGAAAGAACACATGGCCTAATGATTGTTCAATGAGACTGTGGATTGTGTTAAAGCCTTGGTCTAGTAACCTTTGAACTAGAGTATGGGTTTTAGAAAAGCCATATTCTGTTTTATTTTGGTGGGCCTAGGAATATTATACTAGTGAATAGCAGGGTATATAGAAAACCCTAGTTGTGGGTTTTGTCGACAAGGCATAGGATTGCTTTTCCAGTGAATGATAGGATATACAGTAAAGCTTGGTTGGTGTCATCTCGCTTAGGGACTAATGATCAGGTGTGGATTGTGATAAATTCTAGAGACTAGGAGACAGGAAAACTCATCATGGTGTATGTGGAAAAATCTAGTGGTATCCATGCCTTTTTAGGGCCTAGTGATCCGGTGTGGATTGTGATAAATCTTGGTTATACTGATGAGGGTGAGGTGGTGTAGCTTCAGGAAGCCTTGGTTGAGTTTTCCTTTTGACTCCCACATTCATTATTGGAATATATCACGACGGTGATTGGTTCAAAGAAAGATTTGGTTCAACTAACCTATGGTTGGGTGGCTCGTGGAAGTCCCAAACCAAGTTTGATTTTCCATTCATTAATAAGAGTTCCTTCTCCTTTGCATTCCATACGCAAATGTAGTAGATTATATGTGGATTACATGGATGTTGTATCTGTATTATTTCTATTGGTTGTATGTTGGTTATGAGTATGTTTTATGACAATGATGATGTATGGCTATCATCATTTTTTAATTGATCAAAGCCTGACTAAACTGAGATGGGAGAGGGTGAATAAGTTTAGTATATTCATGGACATTAAAATTATTTTCATTAAAATCATTAACTGAAGCATTACATGAACAATTAAAAAAATAATGACCAAAAAATTAAATATGTGAAAAAAAAGTAATGATAAAACCTAAACATCACATCAGCACATACTAACAACACATATTGACATCAAATATATGTGGAAACCCATAAATGAAGAAAGCTGCAATTTTATTATTGTTTTAATGCAAAGGAAATCTCATACTCCTTATTACACATGATTTTATATAGGCTCCAACCTACAAGAGGCTACTACCTCAATTTTATTCAAGCTGCAACATGCAAGAAATATCAGACTCCCATATGTTTTATGTAGGATACAACCCACATGAATCTTCTACCTTACTAGGCTCTAACCTAATGCTTATCAAGCCACTACCTGAAAGGAGACTATATTCCTTTGATGCAAACAAGAAATAACAATGTGTTGGTTTACATGGTCATAAATTTTGCATTTCTCCATCTTCATTTATCCCTCTTATTCCCTTCAAATTTGCTTCATATTAGCCTCATATGTTCCAAGTACCTAATGCATAATACCTCAATCAACTCTCTCACATTCTCCAACTCTCTAACCTCTCCTTTCTTCAACCTTCCACAAATTTATAAATAAAATTTGATGGTCGGTCGTGTTCCACTCACATGAATATGAAATGAAAAGACTTGTCCCTTTTCATTCCAAAGGTGTCTCTTCAATTCCAAAACTTCTTAAAATCTTGAATATTAAAATGAATTTCATCATATCCAAATTCCATGCATACATATTCTTCATGTCAATAAAATCAATAAATAGAATGCAATAATACAATCTTGCATTCATATTCAAATAACCCTGCATCACAAAATTTGTCCATGTATTTTCCTTTGTTGTGCATCTTGCCTTTCCTTGCATCATGCCTTTGTCTCTTCTTTGTTGTCATGGATTATTTCCTTTCCCTTGTATCACATCTCTTCAGAATCACAACAAATTCTTCAACATACCAATCTCCTCCTTTCCTGCACATATTTTCTTTTTCCATACCCTTGCATCACAACAATTCCAAGTCTCTGCTCCTTTTTTCAACTTTGCTACAATTTTGTTGCTCATTTTCCTTTACTACGCATTTTCTTCACTACTAATACATCTCTTGTTGTTCTCCATTCCATTTTGTGGTGCTGATTGCCTTGCTTCTACTTTGTTGGTATTTTTCTAGTCCTTTTTCATCAATGACAACAATACCATCAATATCCCCCTTTGGCATTGATCAACAAATTGTGCTCCTCCCCCTTTTGGCTTGAGTAAGAATTCTCCTTGTTGCTCCTAACCTCTTCTTACCTCCCCTTTTGACATCAGTGGAAAGGGGGCTAAAGATCTCTTATAGCCCTCCAATCACCATCGATCGTTTCTAATGCATTAATGTTCTACTAGCTACAATATTTTGTCCTCCGTAAACAATATTGACACACTCAATGATTAAACACAAGTTTAAATGGAAAATTAAGACTCCTCTAGATTGAACACTTCTACAAAATGAATTTCGCTCCACATGACATATGAGTGCTGCTCCAAATACACTTCTAAATGTATTAACATTGCAAGATCACTGCATAACACTATTGTTAGAACACTTTGTATGGCATTGCAATTACATATATATAAACAATAAGCTCCATATGGTACTCTCCAAATAATAAGTGCATTGCACATTTTTGTCAGAGAATATGAACACACATACCATTAAATAAACGAGACATAAAATATGTGAGGCATGTATTGATGAACCTCATAAATGGGTAATTATATGGGCTCATTTTACCTCCTAACCTAGTCAAATCAACCATTCTCTTAGCTTATTGTATGATTTTCTAATTATATTTATGCTTATGGAGTGAGTTGAGCTAGTTATGATTCCATGTGGTCTAACATGTGTTTAATGTAGATTATTGACGAATTTTGAGGTCAAAGTCAAGGATTTAGTGGAGAAATGGCAGCAATAACTCGAAGTGGACAAAGAAGAGGACTTATAGGATGGAATCCCCATCATCTATTACTCCTCACTTTGAATTCCCCTTCATTCAACTTAGAGTACAAGCATTCGAATCATGCACTAGAAGGTAGTCGGGCAAGTGGAGGATGACTGATGATTATATTGAGTTTTGGAAGCCAAGACTCCCTGATTTCGAAGGAAGCCATTGGTACTTAATTTTTATAAGTAGAGATGCCTAGGGCCTCACTAGGGTCAGATTTGTGTTGTATTTTTACTTATGTAATCTCTGGTCCAACTTCGAGCTTATTATTTTGTGATAGTCTCATGTAATCTTGTTATTGTTTTGATAATAAAGATGGAATCATTTTTGAGCTAGCACTGAGTAACCTTAGAGGACTAAAGCTCTTCGGCTAGGGCCTAATCCAAATAGCCAAGCTCCTCTTTACTTGTATTTTTATGTTTATTTCAATTTGTAGATTAAGTTGTTGCTAGATGTATTTCTTTTATTGTTAAGAATAGGTTTCTTTTGACGATTCGGTAGTTTGCTTCCATATGTGCTTCTATAGAAGGTTAAATAGTGATGAACAAAGACTCAAAAGGCTAGAAACCGTGCCTTGGCCTCTCTTCCTCCATTTGGGAGTATGATTTGAGGCAAAGACCCTCTTGCTGCCCAAAATCACAAATTTTCCTCATTCATAGGACTTCTAGTGTTTACATCTTTTTAGTAGGTTAATAGTCTAGCTTTTCTTTGCTTCATATCTTATTCATCATGCTCACTTATTTATTTTCAATAGTATTCTTTCATTCTTTCCTTTCTTGCATCATTCCTCAACATTTCCTTTCATAGACCATAGTTTAGACTAGTTTGATGCAAAATTCTGTTTTTCTAGATGAACGCATTCCATTGCTTGTTTGATCTTATTGGTTGAATGCCGGTTCCTTTGAAATAGATCTCTTCAAGAAGTAGGTCAGCCTATCATCCATCCAATCCTCCATCTGATCCATGCCCTATAGGTCACCTAAATCTCACCTCAATTATGCCTTTGTTTCCTGCATTTTCCATAAAACTTCTTCCTCTCTCCTTAAGCAAACCCGATCATATTTCTCTCTCCTGGTGGTTCATGGTAGACCATAGGCACCCTAACACCTCATTATAACCTTCATCCACCTCTTTCACCCACTCTCACACCCTAAAAATAGTGAAAATTGCTCTCGGCCTCCTCCTATAGGCCTCTTGTAGAACATTGTTTTTCCTCCTGTAGATTTCCTGTGCCCTCTTGTAGATTTTCCTGTAGGCTTGTTTTTGAAGGCCGAGTGTGGGAAAAGCCTCTATAAGGCCACTTGAGACCTCCTAGGACACATCCACACCATATTAAATCCTCTCAAGTCCCAAAACCGCCCTTCCACACCACCTATTCACTGCCACATTCACAAACAATAAATTACATGCATGTCAAATTCACATAAAAATACATAAAAAGCGAAAAAGATTTCTTTTGCTCATTTACTTCCATAAATAGATTAGTTAGATGTTGTTTACTTCCTTGAGTAGGTAATGACATTATTTTCATGGTTTTCCTAGTGCTTTCTGCAAAAGTAGTATTAGTTGGTTAATTAGGATTTACTTGGTTTTCTTTACATTTCAGTCTTTCTCCTTTCTGTAGATAGAATAGTATCTGTGCAGTAGTCTTTCTCTCCATTCATCACATATAGAGCTTCTTTTGGAGTCCATAGAAGTTGGCTTAAGCTGCTATTGATCTTGCGCTAGCTAACCAAGTGACAACCTGCAGTAAGAACTAGTACTTGTGCATACAACATCGACGCTTCCAAGTTTGTTACGAACTACTGGGTTGATAAGAGTAAAGTAGGGAACCTAGGAGTTGTAGCATTATTTCTGCAATACTGGTGCTCACCAATTTTTGACATCGTTTTCAGGTAAGCGTCAGAGTATTCTCTGATTATTTCTTTCTTCTATTTTCTATTGCAACATTCTGCTAATAATTTATTTCAGCAAAAGTAGACTAGTCCTTTCTTTTCCTCCAATTCTGCATTTCCTTGCTTTCCTCTTCAATTTTGCAAATTTCATTTCAGCAAGATCATTTTAGTTAGTTGCAATTTGTTTTGTTTAATCAATTTTAGTCTTGTAGGTACTATGAGTGTGGGGAAAAGAAAAAAAACCAACCAAAAAGATTTCCTTTCATGCCTCGTAGGAATATAGATAACTCAGGAATTTTTTTGCCCAACACCCCCACTGATTCATACAACCAACCTTCTCTCTTCTTCGGTGGCTGCAATCAAGAAGAACCCTTAGATGAACATCCAAAAATATTTGAAGAACCTATAGGGGAAGAAGAAGAAGAAAACATTCCTCTCGAGCCAATGGGTTAATACAAAAATGTTGGGGGCAACACCTTTTCTTCTAACTCATCCATTAAAGGTGAAATTGGAAACATGCTAGAAGACTTCAAGAGTGAGATGCTGCAGATTATTTCCATGCAAATGGATTCCTTACATATCAAAAGAAAACAAGAGGAATCAGAGAGGGCCCTAGATGCACTAGGAGCCATCCCAGGAATGAATGCCCATTGAACTCTATAGAGGTTTGTTCAATCTGTGAAGGAAATCATTGTACAACCAAGTGCCCATCCTTACCCGGACTTAAAGTTGTATACCAAGGGGTCGAAGGAGTCACTGAACAACTCTATTATATAAACCGAAGGAAACCGCATGGACCTAGACCATACTAGCAGGGGATGCAAGGGACATCTTAGGCATACTACAACCCCAAACAAGTCACCTCTGTACCTTCTTAGGGCCCCCCTGCTCATCCTTCCTGGTCCACACCTCCTCCTTGGTCCTTCACATCTCAATATCATGCCCAACTAGTCACTCATTCATTACAATCCTATGCTCAACCGCAACCTCAATGAAATGCATCTCATCAGGGGTGGAGGCCCCAATACAACTCTCTTCCCATTCTTTTTCCTCCACCACCTACCCAACCACAACTCCATCCACATCCATCTCAAATATACACTCCCATTCAACTACCTGTACGATAATTTCCAAACCCACACATTGAAGTAGCTCAACCCATTTACAATGCTGAGGTACAACACTTCTAAACAACTCCTCTTGAGCTCAATGGTATTCACCATAGCTCAGGAAGGGTATTGCAAAAAAAGGATTATATTGATATTATTGAAGGACCACATCCAGAAGAAGAAGATTCAAAAGAGAAGATCAAAGAACCATGGGCTTCACTTGATGAAGAGAAGACATCAAAATCAGAGATCGAGAGAGCTCCCCCATGGTTACCAACAATCCTCCATGTATTCAAGAGAAAAATCAGCAAAACGAGGAAGATGTGAAGTTCATGGTAGAAAAAGACATGAAGAATGATCTAGATAAGAAAAAGGACAGAGGACATCACAACTATATTGAAATATGGTTCTAGACAATCACTAAGTTGTAGCATCACTCTCTTCCTCAACTATGCTTCATCCCTTCAAGGTCAAATCATTTGGTCTCTAAAATCGAGGTACATGTCAAAGCATACATTTCAAGCCTCCACATCGTTATGTCTATCATATTGATGTGCACATGGCTTCGTTTGAAGTATTCTTATACTTGAAAGTGATTTTGTTGTTCAAGTAGGTTAGGGTAGGGAAAAAAAATTAAAAAATTAAAAATAAGAGAAAAAAATTAAAAATCTAAGGTGAAAACGTCCTTGGAGGCGCCTCAGATTGGCTCATTGATTGAAAACCTCCATGAGGTGATCACAGTGTTGGAAAGAAGAAAAAGAGAGAAAAAGGATCCTAGGTGAAAACCTCCTTTGAGGCACCTAGGTAGACCTACTAGTTGAAAACCCCATTGAGGCGGCTAGTAGGCCTAGACAAAAGAGAAAAATTAAAAATCCTTGCTCCATGCATGCATGTACTCTCCAACATCTGCAAGCAACAAGAGCAAGTTGGTACCAAAAGGAAAATTGGTCAAGCCTAGTCAAAAGAGGTCAAATTTTGACTTTCTCCTACTTTGCTCAAATGCTCCAACAAGGCCAAGGCCTTGCCAATCCATCACCATCATCTATTTTCACCATCCACCCATCATTCTCGAGCTTATACCACTCATTTTCGTTGTTCTCCTAAAAAAACAACTACAGTATGCTCTGTTTTCCTATAGCATACAAAAAAAACATAGAGAAAAAATTTGTTTTTTCCCTAACTTGAAAACCGTGCATTGATTTAAAAAATTGTTTTATGGGGAGTTGCATATGGATGATGGTAACATGATCGAGCAATTTCATAAAATTCCAGTGCATGGTTACCAAGAAATTGGCCTCCATAACCTTCAGCCATTTTTTCATTTTCTGAATATTTGTGCATCCATTTAAAAATCTATTTCATGGGGAGATGCATATGGATGATGGTAACATGCCCAAGCAATTTCAACAAATTGTAGTGCACAGTTTCCAAGCAATCGACCTCCATCACCTTCAGCCATTTTTAGATTTTCTCAAGATCTGAGCATCCATTGACCAAAATTTTCTATGGGGAGGTGCATAATGATTATGGAAACATGCTCATAAAGTTTCAGGTCAATCGAGTCTACCATTTGGGAGGTATAGAAAAAACAAGTCACTGTCCTGCAAACCCACAATAGTTGATTCCGTTAAAATCTAACAACAGCAACAAGAGAGTGCATACATAAAGGTTGAGAAGACACTTGAATTTCAGATCTAGCTAGAGAAGATCCTCCACAAGCACACAGCCACACATCAGCAAGCAGACAACATGCATCAAAAGAAATAAAGGCATGCAGTGGAGAAAGCCACAGCACCTCACAACAAACACATTCAGATCACAGGTAAGTAACTAAGTCACTCCTTTGTTTGTATTTATGTAATTAGAAGTCATACAAAGGAAACGAAATGGTTGTGGTTGAACGAGGGAAAGGTGGCCGGTTAACTTGGCCACCTTCAGTTACTTGACTCCACTTAACTGAGATGTCGCCCACACGTGCGCACAGTCAAATCTAGCAAAAGATGCCAAGGACAGGTAGTGGGAGGAAGAGCTAACTCCCATGCAATAATGAGGGATGATTACGTAGAGGGGCCATGATGACCAAGCAAGTGGGGACCAACGGTCCTAATCTGGGTAACGTACAGCTTGCCAAATCAACACTCATAACCAGAAATAGCCATAAAGAAAGGGTAATGAGCACTCCTCCCCGAGCATTCTCACCACCTTTTCCTTCATTCTCTCCTTGTAATTCAGCTACAATAGTCTCCTTGTGCCCCCATAGCCCATAACCATCATCCTCCATCGGTATCTCCTATATTCCTGCTCTCGGCATTTTCTACAAGAGCACCTATAGGTTCTACAGGAGCACCTATAGGAATTCTACAGGAGGGACATTAGCCTTCTACAGGAGGGGCAGTGAGTTGTTTTGAAGGAGAAAAACATGAGTTTTAGCACGATTTTTGGTCTGAGGAGGTAGGTTAATGCATGCCCCATATTGAATATCATTATATGAAAGAAGTGGGTTCAATGAGGAGGAAATAAAGTCTTTAGGAGAGGAGAAAATACATAAAAAAAATCTTCCTATTTAGAAAAAAAAAAAACATAGTCTCCTTTGTTTCTCCATTTTTCTCAAAATTTGTTGTCTTCACCTCCATATTTGGTTTTCCAAAAGAGTATAGACAATATGACAGGATGGTTTATGATAAAGGAGCCCACTAACTCCATTATACTCCATGAACATCCTCAAGTTTCCCACTACAATTGAAGATTCAACATCTACCGAGGTGAAAGAATCTCCTTCCAAGACACCTATAAGATATGGAAGGGGGACTCCTAAATCTTCTGCATAGAAGGAAAAGGCAGTCCTACAGGACCAAAAAACAGTCCTATAGGAGGCTCAGATAGTCCTATAGGAGACATTATCAAAACTACAGGAGACCCAAAAGCTTGAGAAAAGGATAGAAGGATAGCCATAGGTGAAGGAGGAAGCATAAGAGATATAAGAACTAGATCCCTAGCCTAGTCTTGCCTCCTATTACAATCTACTTGAGGGAGGAAAGATAATCACACAAAAAGTTGCAATTCCAATATTTTATGAATGGGAGAAAGAAAGAGTAAGAACACATAGGTGGATGCATATAGCTAAATCCAAAGGAGTGGAGGATGTTAGCCATATGGAAAACAAACTCAATGAAATGGGTGGAGAGTTAAGTGCTCTCAAAGACAGGGAAGCAATTAGAAGAAGCCACCTTGAAACTGAAAAAGAATTGTTAAGGAGGAAGTTGTAAGAGAAAGAGACTTAGCTAGCATGCATGGACAACTTATCCATGGAGGCATTGCAATGTAGAACACCAGAAAAATCCTATGGCCTATATCTCAAGGACCAATGGTTACAATTCCAGATAAATACTCTGGCACAAAGAGGCAAAATTCCTTTCCAAGGTTACAGGCAATTTATGAATCTGTTGATCAGAGCACATCAGAGGATAAGGAAAAGATGGAAATATTCTACCTACATAACATGGCCCTCACATACATGAATGTGTGGGACCCCAATGCCATGCTAGGGGACTACAACTAATGGCCATGGCCTCATGGATGAACCATGAAGAGTTGAGGGTAGTAGAAATGAGAAGATTGATGATAAAATATCAGAACGAGCCATTAATGATAAGAGCTGAGCCATCAGATCTCATGGCACTCATCAAAACACACAACCTGCTTGCCAATAATCCTTAGATTGCCGCTAGATATATAAGTGATTAGGCACAATCCATTGCACACTTTGAGGATATGCAAAGGCTACTTGGGGATAACTATGTGCATGCATGGATGAGGAGATGGAACACCTTACCACATAGTGTGTAGATCAGGGAATATCATTCCCCCATGAGGATGAAGGAGGCATTAAGAAGAGTGCCAATGTACAAGCGCTCCATGTAGAGGCTGAAGGTCAACTGCATTGTCGTCAAATTGAGTCCTCCACTACTTTTAGGCATGCTGGAAAATAGAAGAGAAGAAGAAAAGCAGGAGCAGTGGGAAGAGATAGATAGAAAGGTAAGATTCTATGACAAGGAAGAGGAGACAATATCAGAAGCTTGGGATTCTAGGGAGGCCACCAGGGCCATAAAGGATGAGGAGATGGACTAAGTTGCTTAGAGGATGAGCAACATCTTCAGTAGGGGGTGATGATGTGCCTCATAAATGGGTAATTATATGGGCTCATTTTACCTCCTAAACTAGTCAAATCAACTGTTCTCTTAGCTTATTGTATGATTTTCTAATTATATTTACGCTTATGGAGTGAGATGAGTTAGTTATGATGCCATGTGGTCTAACATGTGTTTAATACAGATTATTAATGAATTTTGAGGTCAAAGTCAAGGATCTAGTGGACAAATGGCAACAATAACTTGAAGTGGACAAAGGAGAGGACTTATAGGAGGGAATCCCCCTTAATTACTACTCCTCACTTCGAATTCCTCTTCATTCGTCTCGGAGTACAAGTAGCTGAATCATGCACTAGAAGGAAGATAAGAAAGTAGAGAATGACTGATGATTATCTCAAGTTTTTGGAGCCAAGCCTCCCTAATTTTAAGGAGGTTGTTTGCTAACTTCATTTGTATAAGTAGAGAGGCCTAGGGCCTTAGTAGGGTTGGATTTTTGTCAGATTTTTGCTTATGTAAGCTCTGCTCCAACTTCGAGCTCATTATTTTGGGACAGTCTCATGTAATCTTGTTATTGTTTTGATAATAAAGATGGAATCCTTTTTGAGTTAGCACCGAGTTACCTCAGAGGGCTCAAGCTCTTGGGTTAGGGACCAATGCAGGCAGCCAAGCTCCTCTTTACCTGTATTTGTATGTTATGAAACCAGCTCACAAAAAGATAGAAAAGATAGTTTAACGCCTCAGAATTTAGCCTCGTTGAGGGGGAAACCTACTTTATTTTACACAAATGAACAATTCTTGGATGATTCAAATGAAAAAACCTCCTTTCTATATATAGGAGACTAAGGAGTCACAATTTAACCCAGCGGACCTAGCAATAATAATATAAAGCCACAAAAATAACAATATAGGGATTCTATGGGGCACAGTAATAACAATATGGGGACAATAGGAGAACAACAATATTAATAAGGGATACAAATACAATAGTAATGGGGTAATCACTAGTATTATAGGGACCTAACATTCCCCTCCCCTTCCAAAAAGTGTTGTCCTCAACGCTTGGATAGTTTTGGATGCTTCTGTATAAAATTCTCATCCTCCCATGTGGAATGTTCAGCGGATAAGTTCTTCCACTTGATTAGATACTCTGAAATTGATCGATTTCGTAGCTGTCGAGTTCTTGTTTCTATGACAGCTTCCGGTTCCAATATAATTTTTCCTTTATTGTCAAGTTCTGGAAATATTGTTTGAACTGGGAGCTTGTCACCTATAACCTTCTTTAAACATGAAACATGGAAAACTGGGTGCACTTGAGAAGCTGCAGAAAGCTCCAATTTGTATGCCATCATACCAATCTTTTGCAACACCTTGTATGGACCATAATACTTTGGTGATAATTTATTATCCTTCTTAGCTTGCTTGAGGGACATTTGTTTATATGGTTGTAGTCATAGGAATACCCAATCACCTACATCAAACTTCTTTCACCACGATGTTGATTTGCCTATTCTTTCATTCTATTCTGTGCCAACACGAGGTTATCCTTTAAGAGTTGTAGGACTTGCTATTGATGTTCGATGTGATGTTCCACTGCTTGAACATTAAAATTCTCTCTTAAGTATGATTTGATGGATGCTGGGTGATTTCCATAAAGTGCCATAAATGCGATCATTTTTGTTATTGTATGGGAGGAAGTGTTATACCACCATTCAGCGAGAGGCAACCGTTTGACCCATTCTGTCTTTTTATCAGATAAAAAACAACGAAGATATCCTTCCAAAAATTTGTTTACTATCTCAGTTTTCCCATCAGATTGAGGATGATAAGATGAGCTATGAGCTAACTGAGTACCAAGACAAGAAAATAATTTTGTCCAAAGATTTCTAGTGAAAATGGGATCTCTCACTTACAATAATCTTTGGATTTCCATGTAGCTTTTGATTTTTTTCCATAAATGCAGTAGAAACCGTATTGGCTTTAAATGGATGTGATAATGCACAAAACTGTACATACTTGGTAAGTCTGTCAACTACCAAGATGATGACACTATTTCCCTCAGACTTGTGTAAACCTGTGATAAAATCCATTAAATCCTCCTCCCAACATTGGCTTGGAATGGATAAAGGTTGTAATAGACCCGGCGTCTTAATTGTTTCCACTTTATTTTGTTGGCAAACCAAACATTCTACCACAAAATTTTGAATATCTAATTTAAAGGCATCCCAAAGAAATTCCTTCTTAACCTTGTGGTAAGTTTTTAAAAATCCTGAGTGCCCTCTTAAGGGAGAAGTGTGCAATTCCATAAGAATCTTTTGTTTAAGTTGGGAATTCTTACAGAGGTATAAGCAATCTTTGTGCCATAATGAATCATTTTTCCAGCTAAATGTATCAGATGTACTGGTATTTTGTTGTAACTTTGAAATAAGTGCCCACACTTCTTGATCATTCTTCCATTCCTCCCTTTCTTTGTTTATCCAATCTAGTTGGATAATAGAAATGGTGCATAACAATTCTTCCACGTCCTCATCCTTTCTTGAGAGTGCATCTACCACCACATTTTGCTTCCCTTTTTTGTATATGATTTCAAAGTCATAACCCAACATCTTTGTGCCCACTTTTGTTGTTCTTCAGAGGATAATGTTTGTTCTAAAATGTATTTAAGGCTATCATGATCCGTTTTTACCTTGAAGTGTCTTCCCATTAGGTAGGGTCGCCATTTCTTAAGTGCATGTAGTATTGCCAGGATTCCTTCTCATAAATAGCTTTGTGTAAAAAATTTCCCCTGATTGGATGACTTTCAAAAGAAATGGGTCTTTCATCTTGCATTAAAACAACACCAATTCCATTTCCTGAAGAATCACATTCCACAAGAAACGTTTCTGTGAAGTCTGGTGTAGCTAAGACTGGTGCTTGACACATTGCCGCTTTAAGATGTTTGAAGGCCTTTGTTGCTTCTGGAGTCCATGAAAATGCATCTTTCTTCAATAATGTTGTTAGAGGTGCTGTTGTTCTCCCATAATTCCTAACAAACTTGCGATAATACCCTGTGAGCCCAAGAAATCCTCACATATGCTTTATGGAGTTGGGGATTTTCCATTCCTTAATGGCTTTAATTTTGCTAGAGTCTACCTTAACTCCTTCATGAGATACAATATGACCTAGATATTCCACCTCTTGTACTCCAAAGAAACACTTGGATCTTTTTTCATATAATTGTTTCTCCTCCAATAGTTGTAGCACCCTGTCAACATGTTCAACATGATCCTTCCAAGACTTGTTGTAGATTAGTATATCATCAAAAAATACTAACACAAATTTTCTAAGGAAGGGTTTGAAAATGGAATTCATCCAACATTGAAATGTAGAAGGTCCATTGGTAAGGGAAAGAGGCCTGACCAAAAATTCATAATGACCCTCATGAGCTCTAAATGTTGTCTTCAGAATGTCTTCAGTCTTCATCTTGATTTGATGATATCCTAAACGAAGATCCAACTTCGTGAAGTAAATTGATCCATGCAATTCATCCAGTAATTCATCAATGCTAGGAATGGGAAACTTATCTTCAATAGTGAGCTTGTTGAGCTCCCTATAATCTGGACACGTGCCATCATCCATCCTTCTTGTACGCCAATACTAATGGTGCATAGAAAGAACTTTCAAAAGGTTGAATTATACCAGTCTCTAGCATTTATGCAACCATACGTTCAATTTCACTCTTTCGAGCATAGGGATATCTATAAGGCCTGATGTTTGGAGGAACACTTCCTGGAATCAGATGAATAGCATGATCATGATCACGAATAGGTGGGAGACCTTTGGGAGTATCAAATACCTTGTAATGATTGTCCAAGACTTTTTGGAGATCTAGAGAAATAGATGATTCCGGTGTGGAAACATCTAACGAACATAATTGTGCAACTACACCTCTTTGTTCCTTTTTTAGAAGCTTTGTCATATCGTTAGAGCTAATTATATTTCTTGGTTTCCCTGCAATACCCCTTAATTCAACTTCCTTTCCTTCTGTACAAAATTTCATGAAAAGTTCTTGAAAATTAAAAGCTATTGTACCCAAGGATTATAGCCATTGGAATCCTAGTACAACATCATCACCTCCCATTGGAATGGAAAGCATTGGGCTAGTCAATATATATTCTCTCATGAATAGATTTATATTATGGCACTTTCCAGAGCAATTTATCGTTCCTCCATTTGCAATCATCACTTGACACTCTGGTGCTAGATATAGGAAGCAATTCAATTATTTTGCTATCTTACAATGAATAAAATTGTGGGTACATCCTGAATCAATCAACACTCTAACCTTTTTCTTCTTGATTTGTCCTTCTATCTTGATGGTTTGAGGAGTGGTAATTCTAGCCAATGCATTACAATATATGGTCGGATTCATTTCTTCTTTATCTAGGCTTTGTTCCTGGAGTATATCCTCTTCTTTTGACCTTTCTTGCTCATTTTCTTCTTCCTCTTCACAATCTATGTAGAATAATTTCTTCTCAGCACACTTATGACCTTTAGTGTATTTTCTATCACAACTGCAACAAAGCCCTTTTGCTCTTTTCTCTTTAAATTTTTGTGGTATCAACCTTATAGGTTGTGGAAGACTAGGGGCAACAACACTTCCATCTTTATAGTTGTGAGTGGTATGCTTCCTGGTTGCCATAATTTTGCTTTCCATTTTTCTTGCTAACCTGAATGCCTTCTCTAATGAATTAGGTTCCCAAAGGTGAACATCATGTTGGATATTATCCTTTAAATTCCCTATGAACACATCAATCCTATGCTCGTCTCGAATATTTTTTACCCTTATGTTCAATTTTTGGAACTTCTCAATGTGCTCCATTATTGAACCCTTTTGTTTGAGACTTATCAATTGACTAAAAATTGCGCAAGTGATAATTTGTTACGCGAGCAAAGCCATTGATACCATACAAACTCATTTGGTTCCAAATATAAAGTTGCAATACATACCTTTCGTGTGTTTTGCACATTATTGAGATCAAAAAATTGCTCCACCTGTAATATCCATGTTGCGGGATACTTGCCATCAAACTTCCTCATATCGATTTTTGGAATATGGTGGGTCTTCGATCCAACATTAGAGTCTATGAAATTATGATTAACATATCTTTTGTTCTCATCATGAGTTTCCTTTACTACTCTTTCAGCATTAGTAAGCATTTCTTGTAGAAACTTTGTGAAATTTGTCTTCAAATCTATCTTCAAATATTCCATGTATATCTTCAAATCTATCTTCAAATCATCCATCTTAGCTTCCACGTCATTCATCTTAGCTTCTACACTTTTATTTAAATAATCCATCTTAGCTTCTACGCCTTTCTTTAAACCATCCACCTTAGCTTCTACATCTTTCTTTAAACCGTCCATCTTATATTTTGTTCCTTTTTGTGCAAGTGACACTTGTTGCACTTGGTCTCGTAATTTTGATATATCATGTTGCATTTCTTCCACTTCTTCATGAGTCATGATAGAGCTTTAAGGTTGCTTACTAGGTGTTTCATTTTCTTTCCTCGAGGCATCAATTATTGATAATAATGCTTTACTATTCCGTTTGAATTCCTTCAAACTAATTTTTCAAACCAAGCTTATGCAAAAATTAAAAAAAAACTACACACCTTTTTTGACTTTGTAGGAGCTTGATATTGAATCTCATGTATCTTTGTAATTTTATATCATCCAGTTTTGAAATTGTGACCTGTAGTAGCCCTCCGTGTCCTCTTTCCAATGCCACTAGTTTGATCCAAATTGGATTCTCCAGGGAAGAGTTATGCCAAATCTCCCACAGTGACTTGATTATAGACTAGTTCAATAGAGCGAACTTGTACGACGTGCCACGAGTCACTGTTTCGAACTTTTGCTCTAAAAAATATATACAGGAAACTACAATCCATCCTCTTTCTATACCCTCTTACAAAATTTCAATCCAATGCTCAGAGAGAAAGTTATGATGATTTCCCCAGGTCACTTGTTTCGAATGTAATTCAAGAGTCTGCAAAAAGACCAATTAACTTAGAACATATCTCCTCAAATATAGTGCGAAAAGCTCTGAAATTCAGATCCAAGGTTCAGTACAATGTCTTCTCAAATGGGTTTTTTTTTTAGCTTTTGAAACATCACAGAACAAAATTTATAGCGAAAATACCACGAAGACCTATTTGGAGCAATGAAACCATAGAATCCAATGCTCTAATAGCAAATGTTATGAAACCAGTTCACAAGAAGATAGAAAAGATAGTTGAACGCCTTAGAATTTAGCCTCTTCAAGTGGGCAACCTCCTTTATATTACAAAAATGAACAATTCTTTGATGATTCAAATGACAAAACCTTCTTTCTATATATAGGAGTCTAAGGAGTCACAATATAACCCAGCCGACCTAACAATAATAATATAAAGCCACAAAAATAACAATAGAGGGATTCTATGGGGCACAGTAATAACAATATGGGTACAATAGGGGAACAACAATATTAAGAAAGGATATAAATATAATAGTAATGGGGTAATCACTAGTATTATAGGGACCTAACATTTCATGTTTATTTCAGTTTGTAGATTAGGTTGTTGTTAGATGTATTTCTTTTATGGTTAAGAATAGGTTGATTTTGATGATTCAGTAGTTTCCTTCCATAGATCATAGTTTAGACTAGTTTGATGCAAAACTCTGTTTTTCTATATACACTCATTTCATTGCTTGTTTGATCTTATTGGTTGAATGTCGGCTCCTTTATAGTAGATCTCTTCTAGCAGCAGGTCAACTTATTAACCATCCCATCCTCCATCTAATCCATGCCCTATAGGTCACCCAAGTCTCACTTCAATTATGCCTTAATTTCCTGCATTTTCCATAGAACTTCTTCCTCTCTCCTTGAGAAAACCCAATCATATTTCTCTCTCCTAGTGGTTCATGGTATACCATAGGCACCCTAACACCTCACTCCAACCTTCATCCACCTCTTTCACCCACTCTCACACCCTCAAAACAATGAAAACTACTCTCAGCCTCTTGTAGAATGTTGTTTCTCCTCCTATAGATTTCCTGTGTCCACTTGTAGATTTTCCTATAGGCTTCCTTTTTAAGGTTGAGTGTGGGAAAAGCCTCCAAAAGGCCACCTGAGACCTCCTAGGACCCATATACACCATCCTACATCCTCTCATGTCCCAAAACCACCCTTCAACACCACCTATTCGCTGACATATTCACAAACAATAAATTACATACATGTCAAATTCACATAGAAATACATAAAAATCGAAAAAGATGTTTTTTTCTCATCTACTTCCAGAAATAAATTAGTTAGATGTTGCTTATTTCTTTGAGTAGGTAATGGAATTGTTTTCATGGTTTTCATAGTGCTTTCTGCAAAAGAAGGATTAGTTGGTTATTTAGGATTTACTTGGTTTGCTTTACATTTAAGTTTTTTTCCTTTCTGCACTTAGAATAGTATCTATAGAGTAGTCTATCTCTCCTTTCATCATATATAGAGCTTCTTCTAGAATCCATAGAAGTTGGCTTGAGCTCCTAGTGATCTTGCGTGGGCTGACCAAGTGACAACTTGCAATAAGAACTAGTACTTGTGCATAGAGCATCGATGCTTCCAAGTTTGTTACGAATTACCAGGTTGATAAGAGTAAAGTAGGTAGCCCATGAGTTGCAGCATTATTGCTGCAATACTGGTGCTCACCATATATTACAATGCATAGACCACCAAATATATGGACTCATTTAAGGACCAACATGTATGAATGCATCTTTCCATAATTTTACACTCTTTTAGGGACATTACATAAATTTCTCATTGCAAATAGCACATCAATTCTCATGAGAATTTCACCAATTGATTCATCCTAGATCTCAATGAAAAATTATATCCATTGGATGGGGAGCATGTAGTGCGGTTCCAAAGGCACATATATAACATTGACTGAAACTGTAAAGGATATATGCTCACACAAAAATATTAAATGGTACTACAAATTTATATAGATTTAAATAATATTCATTCTCCATGATAAAAATTTGAACAGTTCTATGAAATACAGTTCCCAAGATATATTCTGTCCACACATTTGAGCATTGTCCAATGTCTTTGCACATGAAGGAATCACACATGAAGCAACTGCATTGAAACTAACTACAACTTGCTCAGCCGCAATTTGGAACGTTGCCACCAGAAAAAAAAAATGAATTTGTAAACTAATATATACTTGGAGCATTCTCCAACACTTAATATATCTATCTCCATGGATCATTGGGGAATTAAACATATAATTTTGAACTTATCTCCATATTGACATATACAAAATAAATGTTATGTACCAAAAACAATGCCAATCAAGCAATGTGCTCATCAATGAAATGTGATAATCAATGCAATGTGCCATTATATAATATGTGAATGCATACCTTTCAAGGTATTAAGGAGGTTTCTTATTATTTAATCTCCAGTTACCCAGCAGCCCAAGTTGTGCATACTAAGCTAATGGGTTTTTTTGAAATGTCCTTGAGAAGGTTATTTATTCACAACAAAACTTCGAAACTAAAAAAAATGCCTCCAAAACATTATCTCCCTTTTTCTATCAAATGCATAGCAAACTTGCGCAACACCTGCGGCATGTCCAAAACTTTGACCAATGCTCATCTTTCCCTACTATGTTTCTACATTCTTCATAAAAAAAGTAACCTCCATTTGAATGCATATGAAATATGGCCTCGAATGTATATGTAATACCCCCATTCGATTGCATATCCATTCCAAATTGAACACATATTTAATACCTCCATACCTCCATTCCAAGTGGAACACATATGTAATATTATCATTCCAAATTAATAACATATAGCCATAATGCATAAGCATATCTCCATAACGCAATAATACAAAATGCGTGACATTATCTCCATAACGCAATGAAACATAACGTATCAAACTTGTTTTCTTGTCAAACCAAAATGAATATGGAAAACAATTGCTTGGCACACAATGCATTGCGGATAGGGACTAATTGCTTGGCTGGGCCTAATTGCTAGGTTGAATAGATAAATATGTTTCCTCTTCCATTCCATTCTTTCAAATGCATATGTAATATCTTCATTAAACTCGGATGTAATATGTATTCTCAGGCCATGGGGCTATATTAGAGCCATTGGCTTGTATGTTATTATGTTGAGTTTTGTTTGGCAGTGTCTCTAGCTTTATCAACGTATATGAATGTATTATGGTGGCTGCTTGGCGTAATATTACTATATAATGTTATTATAATATCACTGTACTCTATTGTTTGACTTAATATCATTGTATTCTATTGCTTGGCGCAAATATATTCTCCAACATTGAAAAACTATTGTGCAGCAATAAGACTATTGTGCAATGATAATAATAATTTCATTAAATGCTTGATAATGGCATAACCATCTTGATAATGATAACAATAATAACACTTGATGATAATAATATTGTCATCAAACAATGATAATGTTTGATAATAATAATAATGTCATGGAACAATAATAATGCCATTGAACAATAATAAACACTACTGTTTCTGCAAGGTAATCAATGTTGAAGGTATCAATAAATTTGTTTCCATAAAATTGTTACAATGAAATATATGAAGACTTGACCACTGGCTCGTTACCTGCTAAATATCCGTTCCAACATAATAATGGACCACACCATCAAATAATGCCAATTCAAATTTACTCCTCACATTATTATAACATATGTCTAAAAAATATTATAACTCCAAAGCCATTATGTACATCAGATTCCAAAGACTCTCAAATAGATATGTCGCAATATATGTATTGATGCAGGAGCATCCGAATGAAGAGGTGAAAGCTGGGAAATATTTTTTGTTTATGTTTTATTTTGTTTCATTTAAAATTAGGGCTGACTCATCCATTGTTAGTTCTTAAATTAGGTAAATAGATTAAGTTAGACTTATTTTAGAACTATTTGAAGAAAATGTTGAGCAACCTAAAAATAACTGAGGAACAATTCCTCAACTATAAAAGAAACTGCTAACAATGTATTGAAAATAAAGGAGAGAGAGAGAAGGTTTATTCTTCTTTTTATTAAACGAATTAGCATATGGTTGTAAGTGTATGGGCGGGATGTAAAAGAAACCACTGGTATTAGGAGAGCAGGCCATAGCAAGAGACAAAATATTAATATGAATCCTTTGTTTACTTGTTATGTGCAAAGATAAAATTCAAATCCATATAAATGTGTGTTTCGAATGATTGAATGATGAATTCAATCTAAATCAGAGCTTCTGTACCATCCATATATATATATATATATATATATATATATATATATATATCTGCAGGTGAATTCGACGGACACAAAGAGGAGATTCAATACATAGAGAAGAATTGCTCGCAACATAGCGGAAAGTTTTATAAGGCCCGAACAATAGAGGAGCAAAAGATTGAGGAAGGTGGCACTCAGGGATTGCTGGATCTGACAGATCGACGGATGAGATTTGTTCACGAAGAATGAGTGAAGTTTTAACTATTGCATTGGAGGAATACAAAAGGGCGTGAATAACCCCAACCTTGGGAAATCACCGATTGCAATCAAGCGATAGAGTGACAACCGTTGAATCTGTGGGGAAGATCAATGACGAAGATTTAATCGGCGAGATTGAATTCACGAATGGAATAACCCTAACCTCGGGCGATGGTCGATTGAGATCAAGCGAGAGAGTGAGGACCGTTGGATCTGTGGGAAGGATAAACATCGAAGATTTAATCGACAGGTTTTTCTCAACGAATTCCAACGCGATCATCGGAGTGATCGCATCACAAAAATTAATGGTGGTTTCCTAGTGAAGGAGTATTCATGCAAGCGCTAATATGGACCCAATGATATTTATATGTCCCGATACATAAAATTTGAGATACGACCTATGTGTTCGGAGCGGGTTTTCCTTTGTATTCCTATGTTTCCCATATTTTACGATAGAATGTATGGTCCGGGTTTTTTAATGTAAAAGCACCAATAATGTGTTCCGACAGTGTGATCGCATATCGGGAAAGTGGAAGGAGTGGGTAATGTGACCCGCGGAGGAGCCGATACCCGATTGCGATAAAGGTGTACCTCGGGAAATGTGCAAAGACTATGGAATAAGCGGGAAAAGTTGTGTTACACATGTTTTATGTGTATTTCCTTTATAAATGTCTTATAACAATTATAGTGCCAATTTGAAGGATTTATGTGGTAACTCTAAGATAACCAAGAAATAGGAACGATTATATGTATGCAGGGTTAAGGACTTAAAGGGTTGTAGAGTTCTGATAGGAAGAAACAGTGAAGGAAAAAGACTGGGTTACTAAATTGAATCATTCTACAAAGACTGGTTGAAGAGGCCATAGCCATTAAGGTTTGAAGATTAGTGCATGCAGGTATTGCATGGCATGATTTTGGTATCAAAGCCAAGTTTTACTTCTCTTTATAAAGATGGAGGTAGGAAGAAGGGGCCGAGGAATATCCGTTAGAAGAGCAGCAGATGAAGAGCTACGAGAAGAGATTAGAAATTTGAATGCACATTTGGCAGCAGTGGAAGCAGGAAGGCATAGAGATCGGGAAGGTGGGGATGATAGTGAGGAGGAAAACATAGTCATGACAGATGGGTTAGATGACGAAGGACCTGAAATTAAGCTATTGAGATCAGTTTTATTGGCTAGTAGCAAGCCAAGACCGGAGTTCTCTAATTATGATGGCAGCTTTTCCATAGAGGCACTGTTAGACTGGATAAGTGAATTAGATAAATATTTTGAATATGAAGAAATCAACGAACACAAGAGGGTCAGATTTGATGTCACCAAATTGAAGGGACATGCACCATTGAGGTGGGATATTGTACAGGCAGAAAGAAGGAGATTAAACAAACCCTTGATTAAAAAATGGGATAGGATGGTTGTGAAAATGAAGAGAAAGTTTCTGCCTAAAGATGATCAAATTTCCCTTTAAAGACAAGTACAGAACCTGAAGCAAAGAATGATGACTGTGAAGGAATATACTGAAGAATTTTAAAAAATTAACCTAGGAGGTGTTTATGCAGAAGATGCCACTCTGAAAACAATGAGATTTGTGAATGGTCTACGGATGGAGATGCTAGATGAAATTAGCATTCTTTCCCCTAAGACCATGGAGGAAGCTTATCAAAGTGCTTTGAAGGCGGAAGCAAAGATTGCTAGGAAACAAAATGCCAAAAGATGACATGGTTCTGGTAGAGGTCGAGGATAGACCTTTGGTAGAGGTTGGACTTCCAACACCAATGAAGAAGGTAGTAATTCGAAGACTTCGGGACAGAGTGAAAGGGAAGGTAACACCAAAGGAGGAAGGCCATACTAGTGAGGAAGAGGTAATGGCAGAGGCAAAGGAAATTCCTATCAGTGTTACAAGAGTCACAAGTGGGGACACAGGTCCTTTGAATGCCCTAAAAATGAACAAACAAGGCAGAGGGGAGCATATGTTGTTCAGCCCGATGAAGTGGAGGTACCACCATAGGAGGTGGAAAATATGCTAGAAACCAGGGAAGCCTTGGTGTTGAACAAGGTTTTATTAAAACTAGCTAAGGAAGTAGCTGATCAAACACAGAGGAAAGCATTGTTCCGGACTGTATGTAAGTCACACTGAAAATGTTGTAAATTTATTATTGACAGTGGGAGCACTGATAGTTGGTAGCTACAGAGATAGTGGAGAAACTAGGTTTGAAGAGAGAAAAACACTCAACTCCATACAGGGTGTCATGGTTACAGAAGGGACACCAATTGTTAGTTGATGAATAATTCAAGGTAGATTTTTAGGTAGTTAAGTACAAGGATAAGGTAACTTGCGGCATAATGCTGATGGACGTATGCCATATTCTGCTAGGGAGACCATGGCAGTATGATATGAAGGTAGTCCATGATGGAGTGGAAAATTGTTACAGATTTATTAAATATGGGATTAAGCATACCTTGGTACCCATAAAAGAGAGGAGACAACAGAAACAAGTGGAACAAAAGCATCACTCCTAGGACGAAAGGAGTTTCTGCGATGGATAGAGGAGAGTGAATTGGGTTATGCAGTTGTGAGAAGACTGAGGGCAGTGTTAGTACACACCAATCTTACTGATTTTCCTATGGAAATACAGAATATCTACTATAATTTAGTGATATTGTGGTAGATGATCTACCCGACAAATTACCAATTAAGAGGAGAATTAGTCAACATATTGATTTTATTCCAGTAGCTAGTTTGCCAAACAAGGCTGCCGACTGGATGAGTCTAAAGGATAATGTTGAAATCTGGAAGCAGGTACAGGAATTCTTGGACAAAGGACTGATTTGGGAGAGTTTAAGCCCTTGTGTAGTTCCAACTGTTTTAGCTCCCAAGAAACGAGGTGAGCGGGGAATGTGCACAGATTCGTGGGCCATTAACAAGATCACCATTAGGTATAGATTCCATTTACCTTGAATGGATGATATGATGGATTGTTTGAGTGGAGTAGCATACTTTTTAAAGATAGAACTGAAAAGTGGCTACCACCAAATGAGAATTCGAGAAGGTGACAAGTGGAAGACAACTTTTAAGACTAATGAAGGCTTGTACGAATGATTGGTTATGTTGTTTGGATTGAGCAATGCCCATAGCACGTTCATGCAGGTGATGAAAGAGATGCTCAAGGAATTCATTGGAAAATTTGTGATTGTATATTTGGATGATATACTCATATTCAGCAAGACGAAGGAAGAACATTTTCGACAAATGAGGTATGTATTGGAAAAATTGCAGTAGAATAAATTACTGATAAATTTGAAGAAATGTTCTTTTTTCAAGAAATAGTTAATTTCCTTGGGATTTGTGATTTCTGAGAATGAACTAAAAATGGATCTGAAAAAGGTTGCATCCATAGTTAGTTGGCCATCTCCCAAAAGTTTGTTTGAGGTATGGAGCTTTCATGGATTGGCGAGTTTATATTGGAAATTTATTAAAAAATCCAGTGGGATTTGTGCACCCATGCTGGACACCATTAAGAAGACAAATCAACCTTTCCATTGGACAGAGATGGCAAGGAAGAGCTTTGAATTACTCAAAAGGAAGATTACTGAAAAAATGATTTTGAGGTAACCAGATGTTAATAAACTTTTCTAGGTTCATTGTGATGCCAGTGGGATAGCCATTGCTGTAGTACTCAGTCAAGAGGACAAGCCAGTAGCCTACTTCAGTGAAAAATTATATGAAAGTAGGCAGAAATACACATCCTATTACAAAGAATTTTATGCGGTGGTTCAAGCACTAAAGCATTGGAGACATTATCTGTTGGGCAATGAATTTGCCTTATTTTCAGACAATTCTACGTTGCAGTATATTATGTAGCAGCATAAGCTAAACCATAAACATGTGAAGTGGGTGGAGTACTTGCAGAGTTTTACATTTGTGTTGAAACATCAGTAGTCAAACCAATATAGTGGAAGATGCATTAAGCAGGAGGAATCTAATCCTACAGGAAAGTACCATACAAGTATTAGGATTTGAACATCTTAAAGACTTGTATGAGGAAAGTGCAGATTTTTAGGAAGCTTATGAAGCTTGCCAAAATCCATTGTTGACAGATAATAGTTCATGGCTAGACTATAATATGCAGGAAGTATCGTTGTTCAAAGGAGGGAAGTGGTGTATTCTGGAATTTTCTATGAGAGAGAACTTGATCTAGAAAAAGCATAATGGAGGTTTAGTACGACATTCTGGCATAGGCAAGACCTTGGATCAGTTCAGCCACTTTTACTATTGGCCGAAAATGCGCAGATATGTACAAAGGTTTGTAGCTAGATGCAAAGTGTGTTATCTTGCAAAGGGGCACAACCAAAACACAGGATTGTATACGCCCTTACCCATTCCGAATAGACCATGGGACTAACTTAGTTTAGACTTTGTCTTAGGTCTGCCAAAGACACAACGGGGATTCTATTCCATCATGGTGGTGGTGGATCATTTCACCAAAATGGCACATTTCATTCCATGCACGAAAACCAATGATGCCACACATGTAGCACGTTTGTTCTTTATCAAGATAGTCAAACTACATGGCTTGCTCAAGTCTACTATTTCGGAACAAGATGATAAGTTTACAGGACATTTTTGGCGAATCTTATGGAAGAAATTAGACACCAAACTAAACTTTAGTTTAGCTTATCATCCATAGACCAATGGTCAAACTGAAGTGGTGAACTGAAGTCTAGGAAATATATTTAGGAGTCTGGTTGGAGAAAATTCTCGACAGTGGGATCGTGTGCTTGCACAAGTGGAATTTTCTTATAATGATTTGCCCAACTGGAGCACAGGCAATAGCACATTCCAGATCTTATACGGAATGCACCCCCGTGGAGTACATGAGTTATGGGATTTGGGATAGTTGGAGCACGTGAGTGCTGATGGTGAAGACTTCACAAAGGTAAACAACGATCTTAATGAATAGGTGAAATTAAAATTATAGAACATCAACCAAAGATACAACTAGAAGGCAGATTTGAAAAGGCTGGAGGCACAATTTAATGTAGGAGACCTGGTATTAGCACACCTACATAACGAAAGGTTTCATAAAGGCGATTGCAACAAGTTGAAATAGAAAAAGATTGTGCCTCGTAGGATTCTTCAGAAATTTTCTGTGAATGCTTAGGAGTTGCAGTTATCCCCAGGTTTTTGAATTTTACCCATTTTCAATGTGGCAGATTTGTATCCCTACATTGCAGAAGATGATGAAGACAGTTCAGAAAGATGAGCATGAGACACCCAATAAGAGAATGATTCGTGGATTAAACAAATGCCCCCAGCAAAGCCTCTAGATATCGAACAGATCCTAGATACCGAGGTGGCTAAACGGACTCGACGGAAGGAATATTTGTAGTACCTAGTCAAGTAGAAGGGTCATCCTATTGAGGATAGTTCTTGGTTAGATGCTGGCTAGGTTCAAAGCGTCGGGTACTCTATTGAAGAGCTCATGGGTAGGAGCCATGAGTTTAATTTACCCCAGGAGCTTGATGCAGGACCATCCGAATGAAGAGGCGACAGCTGCGAAATATTTTTGTTTCTATTTTATTTTATTTCACTTCAAATTAAGTTTGACTCAACCAATGTTAGTTCTTAAATTAGGCAAATAGATTAAGTTATAATTAGTTTTGAACTATTTGAAGAACCTGTTGAGCAACTAAAAAATAACTGAGGAATAGTTCGTCAACTGTAAAAGAAACTGCTAACAATGTATTGAACAGAAAGGAGAGAGAGACAGGGGTTCTTCTTATTTTTATTAGCCGAATTAGCGTATGGTTGTAAGGCTATGGGAGAAATGTAAAATAAGCCATTGGTATTAAGAGAGCAGGCCATAGAGAGAGACAAAATCCTTTGCTTATTTGTTATGTGCAAAGATAAAATTCAAATCCATATAAATGTGTGTTTTGAATGATTGAATGATGACTTCAATGCGCATCAGAGCTTCTGTGTCGTATATATATGTGCAGGTGAATTCGGCAGGCACAAAGAGGAGATTGAATACATAGAGGAGAATTGCTTGCAGCATAGCAGAAAGTGTTATAAGGCTCGAACAATAGAGGAGTGAAATATTGAGGAAGTGGCGCTCATGGACCGTTAGATCTGACAGATCAACGGTTGAGATCTGGTTGTGGAGAATGAGCGGAGTTTTAACTATCACATCAGAAGAACACAAAAGGGCATGAATAACCCTAACCTCGGGAAATCACCAATTGTGATCAAGTGATAGAGCGAGGACCGTTAGATCTGTGGGGAAGATCAATGGTAGAGATTTAATCGACAGGATTGAATTGGTGAATGGAATAACCCCGACCTCGGGTGATCACCGATTGTAATCAAGTGATAGAGTGAGGACCATTCGATCTGGGGGAATGATCAACGACGAAGATTTAATCAACGGGTTTTGATCGGCGAATTCCAACACGATCATCGGAGTGATCGCATCGTAATACTTAATGGTGGTTTTTCAGTGGAGGAGTATTGATGCAAGTGATAAGACGGACCTGAAAATATTTATAACTCCCAGTGCATAAAATTTGAGATCCAGCTTATCTGTTCGAAGCGAGTTTTCCTTTGTATTGTCGTGTTTCCCATATTTTTCCATAGAATGTATGATCTGAGTATTTTAATGTAAAAGCACCAATAATGTGTTTCCGACAATGTAATCACATATTGGGAAAGTGGAAGGAGTGGGTAATCTGACCTGTGGAGGAGCCCATACCCGATTGCGATAAAGTTGTACATTAGGAAATGTACAAAGACTATGGAATAACTGAGAAAATGTGTGTTACGCATGTTTTATGCATATTTCCTTTATAAAGGTTTTATAAAAATTATAGCACCAATTTGAAGGATTTATGTGGTAAATACAAGATAACCAAGGTTAAAGAGGAATGATTATATCTATGTGAGTTTAACGACTTAAAAGGTTATAAAGGGTTGTAGAGTTCTGATAGGAAGAAACGATGAAGGGAAAATATTGGGTTACTAAATTGAATCATTCTGCAGAGACTGGTTAAAGAGGTTGTAGCCATTAAAGTTTGAAGATTAGTGCACGTAGGTATTGGACGGAATCATGTATAATGCCCTATATGATATATTCCATAAAAAAAATTGTAACACTTATATAAACAAAGGCAGATAACACACAATTATATATGCTTGTCAGGTCCACAGTTAATACTATTGTATAGATGCACTGTATTTACCAATAACGCGATACCAATCATCTCAATGCACTATACAAAAATAGATATATTCCAACAATAAAATACACAATTTGAATGATGTAAATAATGTCTCTTTCTGGTATGAGCAGCTTTGCAATCTGTCCAATTTCGGCCACTATAGATTTTCACTTCTCCTACCGAATTTGTGAGTTGTGATTTCTTTCAAAATTTAATTATTTAGATCTATTTAGTCCTTGATCATAATACACATCTCTACATCCTCAGACATAATAATGTTCTCTTCCTACAATAATTAAGTAACATTCTTCCTCCAACTGTTACTCAACACTCACCTGCATGGGCCATCAATTCTTGAACTATCACTCCTCGTTGGAAATATTTAGTGCTAATCATAACACCATTGTTTAATTCTTAGCTTAATATTTAGTGGTTATAAGTAGATATTCTTGGACGTAGAAAATTTTGGCATCGTGTTGGGCACAGGTTATCTTCACGATTGGAATTACAAGAGTTTTACCTTGCCCCAAACTCTGGGTTTTATTATCTTGAGAATTGTTCATCGTTATGTAGAGTGGATAATTGAGCCAATGTGTGATTTTTTCTTCCATTTCATCTTCAACTCCATTGAAATTCTACCTTAAAATTCGCTTGCTTTAAAGTTTTATTTTATTTTTATTTGATTTTACTTGTAGCATGCCCTGTAAGTTATTCATTGTCATGGATTTCGCCCTCAAAATTGAATATTGGCTGCTTGGAAACCTGTCTTCAAAGAATAGAACTTGTCTTCCAATATAACTTGAAGTTGTACACAATAAAGAAAAGAAAGAATGGAATACTATCCAAAGAAAACCTCGGGTCCCTCTTCTATGAAACACCTGTAGTTGATTTCTAGAACTGTCATGTCTCAGCTCACACAAAACCTTATAATTGGCTTTCAAAAAACTTACAATAGAGCATGGAAAAATTTTGTGACTCATCCTGCATATTAGCAAAACAATTGGAACTAAAGCTCAACTTGAACTTGTTCCAACGGGAAAGAAATATATGAAATCATACGCACTGTAGAATAAATAGATAAAATGGAATTCTATCCAAAGGAAGCATGAATTCCCTTATCCAACTCTTAAAACACATTACAGTTAAATCTCGAAAGAGAAATATTTTCCAATCTACTAGATTCAAATGTCTTGAAGAAATTGGTATTTTCAAGTTCCAATTTTGTTTTACACATGCAATGGAAATTGCTTCTTTGACAAAAAAAATGGTCAATACTAAGGTTTCAAAAGTTTTTTCTTCTCTCGATGAAACTTGTGAAAGAAAGTATTATCTGAAGGGATATTATAGCTCTGCATTAAAAATAGGCTCCTTTGTTTGTTAACAAATTTTAGCACAATCATTATATCATTATGTAGAGAAGTAGATAGATCATGAATTATTGGACTTTATTCATGTCCTTTTTTACATATAGGGGATTGTAATGAAAACTCATTTTCTCTACTTCCAAAACCTCACTACACAGTTCGAGCATTGTTGGATAACTTGTCAAAATGAACTACATAACAAATGCATTCTTGGATATTCTCTCCCCTTGAAATGGTGCTAGTCTAAGATGGACCCAGTTCCTCATTGCTTCCATCAGAAACTTCCCCTAAGATAATGATGATTTTATTATGTCATTGAAATCATAACTTGCTCTTTTTTCTTCCTTTTCCACGCTTTAGTGGTTTTCCTTTTATTATTTGCATTTGCTTCATTGTTGAGTTTGTTTGTAGCTTCCTCCATCTTTTGTTTACACTTCTTAGGAGTAAATGGTTTATTGTAATCATTAACTTTGGGACCCATATTATCACACACATAACATCTAGTGTGGATATAGAAGGAATGGTATGTGTCTTTTTGTGCTCATATTCTTCTTTACACACATTTTACTTTCAATAGCTTTATTTCCAAATATATTACACAAATAATAGTAACCATATAACTGATTTGTGTACCTGGTACATGATTCTCTTGTCTGCTTGTTTCCTTGATGGAGAATTCATGTTTGTTATATCTTTTACTGCTTAAAATTGATTTGTTTTTTCTTACATTGTGATACAATGTGTCCAAGTTCATGGCAGGAAAATAACTTAATATCTTTCATAGGAGTGAAAAATATCCTTTGGGATCATCCAAATTTGATTAGTTCATCTCCAGAAGCAAATTATGGCCTTTTTGCAAAGAGCATTTTCTTCAAGCCATTCTTTTAATTTTGATTTCACTACTTGCTCTTGCTTGTTTCCTCGTTAATCTCATTATGTGTCCCTTATTATACATGTATTTTCAAGGCTATCTTTTCCTCTTTAATGGCTTATTTCTCTGAGTTCTTCTTGTAGACATTCTACTCTTTTAGTTGTATACACGACTCATTCTTTTCTTCTAAGTCAATTCTAGCGGAATTATGCTGAGCCTCTAACATTTTACATTGTTCTTCTTTCTCCTTCATTTTTTTTCCCACCCCACCATTTCTTTATTTCTCCTTGCTTCTTCTATTCTAGTCCCTGGGCTAATAATTTATTTCATGAATTTATGTTCTATTTCATCACATATTTGCAATAATTTCTTATAGTCTTTGCTCTCATTCTTCAATATTTCTATTTCATTCAAGTCTATGTCAAACTTGGTTTGTTCTTTAGCTAACTTTCCTTCATGAGAATCAGGTGCAAAACAGGTCTTAATTTATTTTTTACAAGGCTTCTTCTTATTCCTCTTACCATTTTATTTTTATGTATTAATGCTACTAGTCTTTCCTTCATGAGTAAGTTGCAGTCTATCCCATATTTATTTTTCATTAGTTAAATCTATTATTGTATAAAGATCCTTATTATGAATATTTTTAAACATAACACATTTTTCCTTATCATTACAATGTTGTTTCATAGAAGAGAGTCATCAAAATATCCATCACATATAATTTTCTATACACTAGGTCCATAAGCTACCAGTTCATATTTGACCTTATCTCTCCATTCATGAAAGTTTGTTGTGCTCAACACATACACACTTTAATAGTCCATGACTCAAGAAGACCTACCTTAAAGTTGTTAGATTTATACAGAAGGAATCAGCTCTCATATTAATTGATAAAAACTTGAGTAAAATTATTTTCATTAAACTCATTAACTAAAACATTACATGAGAAACTTAACAAATAGTGACCAACAGATTGGATATGTGAACAAGAAGTAATAAGAAAGCCAAAACTTCACATCAACACATAATAAAAACACAGATGGACAACATATATATGTGGAAGCCCATAAATGGAGAAAACCATAATTTTTTTATTGTTGTGATGCAAATTCAAGCTCCTACTCCTTATTACATCTGATTTTATGTAGGCTCCTTTCTGCCTGAATTTTCTGCAAGTTGCAACATGAAAGGAAGCTCCAACTCCCATATGTTTTATGTAGACTACAACTTACAGGAGGCCTCTACCCCAACATGCTCCAAACTGATGTTTATCAAGCCACTACTTGAAAGGATACTACAATCCCCTTATGCAAACAAGAAATAGCAGTGTGCTGGTTTACCTCATCATAATTTTGCATATCTCCATGTTAATTGCTACCTCTTCTTCCCTTCAAATATACTTTACATTAGCTTTATATGTGCTAGGTAACTAATGCATATTACCTCAAATAAACTCTCACAAATTCTCCCACTCTTTAACCTCTATTCTCTCCAACCTTACACAAATTTATAAATGAACTTTGATGGATGTTCCCTTTGTTCTAACATGAATATGAATTGAAAAGACTTGTCTCTTTTCATTCCAAAGGTGTGTCTTTAATTCCAAAAATGCTTAAACTCTTGAATATTAAAATACATAAAACGAATTTCATCATATCCAAATTTTGTGCATTCATATTATTCATGTCAATAAAATAAATAAATAGCATGCAATAATATTATCTTGCATTCATATTCAAATAGCCCTGCATCAAAAAAGTTTCCATGTCTTTTCCTTTTCCTTGCATCTTGCCTTGCCTTGCATCATGTATTTGTCTTTCCTTTGTTGTCATGGAGTATTTCATTTTCATTACATCACAAAACTTCTTGATTAAAACAAATTCTTCAACATAGAAATCTCTGCAACATTCTTTCCTACACATATTTTCCTTTTTGATAGCCTTGCATCACCACAATGACTAATATCTTCTCCTTTGTAAAACTTTGCTATAATTTTGTTGCTCCCTTTCCTTTGCTGCAATTTTCCTACACTTGTTCTTTGTGTCTACTGCATCTCTTGTTGTTCTCCTTGCCATGTTGTGCTACTCATCTTGCTACTACTTTGTTGTTATTTTGCTGCTCCTTTCCCATCAATGGAAATAATGCAATCATTGATTTGTAAATGAATAAAGGATGAATATATGACATAATAGATAATAATGAAACTAATGTGAGAAGGCATCAATTCTTCTTAGTGATTCTCATATAAGTATGAGATCCCTATTCTCAAATATGTTGTTATGACTTATTTGTGAAATGTTTGACGAAATTCCTTTCGTGGATAGTAGGGGTCTAGTAAAGTATTTGTTCAAGTATTTGCATTACTATCATTATTCCAATGCTATATTTCATTTCTAGAAGTTTCATGAGTCCTCTCCTTAAAAAAATGGCACAAAATCAGTTGTCACTCGCTTTAAACTAGGTGAAAAAGACCCCAGTCGCCTGCATGCCCTTGCTGTGATAGAAAATGGAGGGTCCCATTCCCATGCATGCCAATGTCATGGGAGAGACTAAGGCTCTAGTTCGGTAAAATGTTAATTTTCCTCTGAGTTTTGCCACCTTGAAATGTTGGTTGGATCTTGGAGGTTTTGTAGCATGTGTGGAAGGTTAGTTTGGTTTTATTTTTCTAATTCCACTTCCTTAATTTTACATGGGGCAATGAATTAGATCATAGTAGCCTCTCATCACATGTTTACCCCAACACACTCGTTAACTTGGGTAAATGTGGGAGGAGGGTGTTACATCGCTCATTTGATACAACAACTCATTGTTGGAATAATTTCTCTAGAATTGGTTTATTGCAAACTTTTGATTTGATGTATTGATGTATGACGTGTTTCAGGATTAGTAATTAGAATAGGTTAAAGGGGAGTATATACTATGCTTCCAATATTTTATTATTTTACATTGTCATGAGAACTACTTATCTGATATGATTATAATTATTACGAATGAGATCAATCTTTGTACATTAGTTCTTCAATCCATTTCTCAATACTAGAAGAGAAATGTTGTTGTCACTATGGCATAGTCGATGATGATCTATATGAGTTAATTATTGTTGTGGATTGATCTTATTTCATTCCTTACTATTGATGGACACCTACCTTAATAAGAAGAATATAATATGCTACAATTAATGTATCATGTTACATTGGTTGTTTCTATCTATATCATGTTGTTGTTTGGTTTTCAATGATGCTTCAAAAATCACCACTATGTTTATGTATTGAATAGTCATTAATGGAAATCATGTAGTGATACTACATATGTTCCGTTATTCTACTATGGAGAACCAGATGTCTACTACAACAAAACCTGTTCTTTTATTGTATATCAGTAGAGAGCCCAACATATGGTGAGGGGGAGCATGGTCAGTTGAAATATTTTTTCACTGCAAAAGATTAGACTTATAAGGTCCCACAATTCTATGGGAGTGCTTCTCTCATCCTTAATCTACCTTTTTCTATTGATTTCAAAGAAGGAGAGAGCCCGTTTCATTTTTCAAGAGGTTTCCATCAATTCCAAAGGGGGATATTGTTGGAATTGTGACTCATGAGTTGTCGTTGACATCAACCTCTTCACATTTTACTGGTTGTCTCCATGGATTGGAACAAATTTTATATATGGATTTTTTATTCACTATGGTTTCTACATGACGTTTAATAGTTCCTAGTGCATGTTTAGAGTGTTAAGTGCAGGATGACTTTTGAATGGTTGAGTTTTAGAGGCTTCAAGGGTGATAAAATTCTTGAGCAAGCATTACAGAAGATGAGTAAGTGTGCCTCCAATATTTGGACTAAGTAAAGGAGTATTTTACCTACATTATGCCTCACCCACACAAATGAAGGATGATCAAAGGAGATGAAGGCTTCTAGCCATAAATAATAATTTTTAATAGTACAACCAACCAAAAATGTCATTTATTTTCCATGTGGCCATGCTTGTAGGTTGCAAGAATAAAAAAATATGACTGAAAACAAGATTTTCTACCATAGATTTAGTGGGTGTAGGAAAAAGTTGACATTATCCACTTTACCATCTTTCTTTATGTCTATGATAGTGGGAAAACATTACTTTTTTCCTATGGTATTGATGGGATCAAATAATGTCTAAGGAGGATTGAACTGGCCCAATTGGTGTGTTCTTTGCTTTAAGTTTCTTATTCATTTTCTTGCACAAATCCTTATAAGGGTGCATGGAGATGATGAAGCATTGAGATCTATTCTCTAACTTACTTGGTGTAGGAGAAATGATAGGTTAATGTAGTCAATCTATAAAGGGAATAATGAATGTGTTTCTACCTAATTGTACTGTTTATCATAAGAACGGTATTCACCAATGGATGCTCTGAGAATTCTTTGTAGAAATATGTTGGTTAGAAAATAGTGTAAATGGCAAAGATCTAGAATAAAATATTATGAACATAACCTTCATTTTATTCACATATCTAATTAAATTGTCAAGTATTTCATTTATTTATAATGTAGGAAGGTTTGTAATCTCCAAACATTGTCATGATACGGAAGGACTATCATGTGTGGCTTTAATGACTTGGATTTCATTTATTGATATATGATGCAGATCAAAACTTGTTTTCCAAGGTCAATGTTTCTTCTTGTTAACTTAAAAATATTGAGGGAAAATTATTATGATGTAGTGATTGGAATGCAAAGACCTAACTTTTGAGATACAATATACACAATCTTGAATTTCATTGTCCATATATTGAGAAGTATATATCTGAAATGGTTAGCTTTCTATTATTGTGGACAATGTATGGAGGGTTTTACAAATATTAAAATCTAATTTATTTCTTATTGATACATATGATTGATTTCTCATGGACACATCCTATGCAGTTGTTGTTCGTCCTCTTCTTTTCTTACAAATATTGTGATGTGTTTCCTTATTTATGTATACACACATCAGATCAAAGATCTATGTGCAGGTAATACAATGTATTGTTGCTTGATTTGAATGTCATGTTCTAGTAATGAATTATTAATTTTTCATGTATATATGATTTAGTGAAAAGTGATTGAATGTAATGTGTTGAGTGTTGGTTGCTTGAGTAAACATTAGGGATTGCATGTGATTTGAATGTTTGATTGTGACAAAGGTTGTATTTTTTGGAAACAATACTGAGAGGGGTGTGAATCAGTATTATCATATTTATAATTTTATTTCCCACAAATATTTATATACGCTACTTCATAGAAGTGAACTACCATGTACACGCGACTGTACTTAAAGCAACCAGCGTATATGCAGAGAACTTTTGATTTAGACAATTTATCATGTATTGAGCTTAAACCAGTAAATGAGAGATTTATTAGATAGCATAGTAAATGTAGAATAAAGCATCACACATAAGCAACACACATGAACACCACGATATAAGGTGGAAACCCAATGTGGGTAAAAACCACCTGTTGTTGTTGTCTTTGTCTTATTTTTAGTAATAAGAAAATTTGTTTACAATCTTGTACTAGTGCAGACTCATACCAGTACATAGGCACCCACCTGCAGAAGGCTACAACCTTCTCTTGTTCTCCAGCTACTACCTGAACGGAGCTACAACCCCCTAGGTCTTGTACTAGCTAATATGTTTACTAGTACGTAGGTGCCACCCTACAAAAAACTCCACTCTTCCACCATGGATCACATTTCATGAATTTTCAGACTGGATACTCCTGCAATACAACACCACAATTTGAAGGGCACATTTCATCCAATTTTCATACTGGACCCACCAACAACCTTGAAACTCAGAAAACCATAACTACAATACTACCATCAAATAAATCTGCATCAACCAATTACTGAAACCCAATCATCACTTTCTGAATAAAAAACAACTAAATCAATCAATCAATTGACAACCCATCATCACTTAAACAAATCACAATCAATCTGATCACTCAAAACATTGTCATCAGAATACAGTCACCAGAACATAAAGCAAAAACTAGAACCCTGCAACAACAAACAGAAACAACTGAAACTTTAAGCATTAGACTTCATAAGGTATATGCTACTTCCATGTGCGGAACCAGCATGTATACGCACTTTTACGAAAGGGAACCTGCATACAGATCTGCAAATTGAAATTTATGATGTATATGCTACTTTGATCTGTTGAACCAGCATGTATGCACTCTTTTATGAAAGAAAACATGCATACAAATTTGTAAATGATAACTTAAACATTACAACTATTTCAGACTTTAGTCATACCTAGATCATCACATTTACAGAATAAAACATGCTTCAGTATTCAGATCTAGACTATTAAATATCAAGCCACATAGTGATTATACTCCTAATCCTTTATGATCCCGATCCATCATCCTTTATCAGCATTATAGGTGCATCCTTAGATTAGATCAAGAAAACCATCATAATCTCATTAACCTACATATATGATTCAACACTTCATAGGATATTTAGACCCCTTTCCACCTTTGGCCTAATGATATTCTTCTCTTTATATAGTTTTAGGCCTTTCTCAATACCATGGACCAAAACTACAAAGGACCAAATACCTAGGACCAAGAAATACCTTCGGTCAAATACCTCAGACCAAGAAATACCTTGGACCAAAAACTTTGTTTTCCTAATATATACATGTTTTTTCTTCTGTGAAGGTGCATGTGTATGTATACGCTCTTTTTGTTCAGTAAACTTGCGTGTATACACAACTTGGTCATGGTAAACCTACATATTCCTCTCTATCTTCATTGTTTGTAGTGTGGATTGTGATTATTTGTTACTAACATGCTGCACTGTGATCTTTCACCTAAGTGAGTTGCCATCAAGGACAACACCTCTATCATAATGTCAACAATCTCCCCATTTGGACTTGATGGCAACAACAACATCAAGTCACTCTGCCCCTTCGACATTAAGGGAAAAGGGTGGACCAAGATATTTTCTCCCTTTGACATACATTATGTTGTTCATGATCCCCTTAAGTACATGTTGAATTCTCTGATTGAGCTCCCCTTTTGTAGATGCTGAGATGCACTAAAACCGTCCATGCTCCCCCTAAGCACAAGCAAATTCTGCAAAAAGGTTTTCTAAAAGAATAACATGACTCTATAAGCCAACAATGTGAGGATGACCTTCCTATCACCAATGAATCATGCATACATCCATCTCCCAACCAAGTGGGGATATACCAAATTTGACTCATCCACCCAACTAAGTGGGGATATACCAATTGTTTATACATGACAAAAACAAGAAATATTACATCATCCATCCCATGTGAAGTGGGGATACAAATTACATCATTTTTCCAAGAGGACTCATTCAAATGTATGAGAAGACATATCACACCCTAGACTTTTACATGACATGAGAAACAAATGCTATAAATATCTAAAGCCATAGCTGGATTCAACAACCATAATGCCAAGAATGTTGAATGTACGTGAAGAGTAATTCTCCCCTTGAACCGGTGCTACCTGTGCATTGTTAATAGGTAAATGATCAAGGAATCTTTGTCAGTCAAATAAAATTAATGAACAAAGCATATTGATAAACATTAATCATCAATATCAGCCAGAGCACCCATATCATAGCATGCCCCAAAGTTTTTCTTGTCTGAAAAAAGAACATATACGCTCCTTGACCCACAGAAACCCATGTCTTTACATGACTATACTTCATGAAACACGTGTATAACAACCTTTCTCTGAAAATTTGGATTTAACAACAGGATGATGCAACAACTACTCCCAGCTTTTGTCTCAGATATTCAAATGTCTCTCTAGGTAGTGGTTTAGTGAATATATCAACAACCTATTCTTTGGAGGGAACATACTCCAATTTCACCTTTTGTTCAAGTACTTGTTCACATAGAAAATGGTATTTGATGGGCATGTGCTTGGTCTTGGAGTGCATGATTGGATTCTTTTCCATACTGATGGCACTTGTATTATCACATAGAATGGATATTGGTGGAGTACATGTGACCTGAATGCCTTGCAAGGTTTTCATCATCCAAAGTAGTTGTGTGCAACAAGATGTTGCAGCCACATATTCTTCTTCAGCTGAAGATAACACAATTGAACTTTGTTTCTCGCTGAACCAAGACACTAACCTAGAACCCATATAGAATGCACCACCACTAGTGCTTTTTCTATCATCAACACTTCCTGCCCAATCTGCATCTTTAAATGCATGAAGAGTAAGATCTATATCTCTAGGATACCATAAACCAAATTTATGTGTTTCTTGAAGATATTTGAAAATTATTTTGATTGCCTGAAGGTGTGATTCCTTTGGATTTGGTTGGAATCTTCCAACTGTTCCTACTACATGCACGATTTCAGGTCGGGTACCTGTTAGATAAACCAGAATGCCAATCATGGATCTATAAGTTGGTTGATGTACTGTTGCTGATTCATCATTTGAGCTGAGACTACATCCTATTACCATTGGGTTACACACATGTTTAGAATATTCCATGCCATACCTTTTCAAGATCTATTTGAGATATTTGGTTTGTGAAAAAAAAATATCATCTTTATTTTGTTGAACTTGTAGACGAAGAAAATATGTAAGTTCACCAAGCAAGGACATTTCTAATTCTTGCTGCGTTACTGAAGCAAAATTCTAACTCATGGATTCTTCATTGCTACCAAAAATGATATCATCAACATAAAAAAAAATAATTAGCAATTTATCAGTGTCAATCTTTCTATATAGATTACTATCTGCTGACCCTTTCGAAAAAACCTATTGGTTTAGATATTTGTCAAGGCTATAATACCAGGCCCTTGGAGCTTGTTTCAGACCATAGAGAGCCTTCTTGAGTCTGCATACAAGTTTTGCATCATTTCCATGAATGAATCCTTTTGGTTGTTCAATGTAAAATTCTTTTTCTAAATCTCTATTAAGGAAAGCAAATTTACATCCATTTGGTATACTTTGAATTTCTGAAAGCTAGAAAGAGCAAGAAAAATCCTTATGGATTCAAGTCTAGCAACAGGTGCAAAAGCTTCTTCAAAGTCTATACCTTCTTGTTGAGCATACCATTTGCAAACAAGTCTAGCCTTGTTTCTAATGACTTCTCTATTTTCATTCAGCTTGTTTTTGAATATCCATTTAGTTCCTATAAAATTTTTATCATGAGGTCTAGGAACTAATTCCAAAGTATTTTTCTTTTCAATTATCTCAAGTTCTTCATTCATGGCCTTGACCCAACATTCATCTTTGTATGCTTCATTTACATTTTGATGTTCGATGGAGGATAGCAATGCTATATAGCTTGAGGTTTCTGTAATAGTTATTCTTTTCTATACACCTGCCACTTTTTCCCCTAAAATTTGAGTTTCTGGATGATTTTTCTAAACATACCTGGATGGAGTCTTTTCTTCTACAACTATCTCTTCTTCTAGTGCTTTATTAGTTTCTTCTTCAGAATGATTGTGATTTTATGTGGGAAAATAATCCCCATATTCTTCCTTGTTATAATCTTTGGTTTTTATCTATTTTGGATTTTTGCATGCTTCATCAACTACAACATCAATACTTTCAACAATTTTCACAAGTATTTTATTATAACATTTATATCCTTTACTTCAGGAAGAGTAACCAAGAGGAATATCTTCATCTGCTCTAGGCTCAAACTTACCAAGTTTTTCATTAGCCCTTTTGATATAACATTTGCTTCCAAAAACTTTAAAGTATTTTACAGTAGGAGTCTTACCATACCAAAGTTCATGTGGAGTTTGAGTGTTGTTTACACAAATATTTGCTTGGTTGAGACTAGTTATGGTGGCAAATGCAGCGTCACCCCAGAAGGTTACAAGAGTTCTAGATTCATCTAGCATAGCACGAGCCATTTTTTGAACAGTTCTGTTCATTCTTCCTACTACTCCATTTTGCTGAGGAGTCCTTGCGGTGGAGAATTGCCTTTTTATTCCATGTTCTTCACAAAAGTCAAAGAATTCATCCGAGGTAAATTCCCCTCGATCAGATCTGAGGCATTTTATTTTGGGATTTGATTCATTTTCAAACAAATCTTTGAAGGCTTGGAACTTTTCAAATGCTTCATCTTTATGCTTTAGAAGACCTATCCAACACATTCTGGAAAATCATCAATGAACAAAATAAAGTATTCTTCTTCACGAGGTGACTTTTTCCGTGATGGTCCGCATAAATCAGTATGGACAATTTCAAGAGGCTTACTAGCTGACCCTTCTTTTTCAATGAAGTCAGCTCTAGTTTCCTTACCGATTTGACATGGTTTTCATATTGTATGTTATGAAACCAGTTCACAAAAAGATAGAATGGATAGATCAACGTCTTAGAATTCAGTCTCTTTGAGGTGGAAACCTCCTTTACATTACATAAATGAACAATTCTTGAATGATTCAAATGACAAAACCTCCTTCCTATATATAAGATTCTAAGGGGTCACAATATAACCAAGCCGACCAAACAATAATAATATAAAGGCATAAAAACAAGAATAGAGGGATTCTATGGGGCACAGTAATAACAATATGGGGACAATAGGGGCACAAAAATATTAATAATGGATACAACTACAATATTAATGGGGGCATCACTAGTATTATAGGGACCTAACATGCCCCTCTCCTTCAAAAATGTGTTGTCCTTAACGCTTGAGTAGTTTTGGATGCTTCTGTATAAAATTCTCATCCTCCCATGTGGAATCTTCCGTGGATAAGTTCTTCCACTTGATGAGATACTATGAAATGGATCGATTTCATAGTTGTCGAGTTCTTGTTTATATGACTGCTTCCAGTTCAAATATAATTTTTCCTTCCTCGTTAAGTTCTGGCAATATTGTTTGAACTGGGAGCTTGTCGCCTATAACCTTTTTTAAATATGAAACATGGAAAATTGGGTGCACTTGAGAAGCTGCAGTAAGTTCCAATTTGTATGCCATAGTACCAATCTTTTGCAACACCTTGTATGGATCATAATACTTTGGTGACAATTTGTTATCCTTCTTCGCTTGCTTGAGGGACATTTTTTTATATGGTTGTAGTCGTAAGAATACCCAATCGCCTACATCAAAACTTCTTTGACTGCAATTTTGATCTAGTTGTTGTTTCATTCTATTCTACTCCAACATGAGGTTATCCTTTAAGAGTTGGAGAACTTGTTGTTGATGCTCAATGTGATGTTCCACTGCTTGAACCTTAGAATTTTCTCTTAAATATGATGTGATCGATGGTGGTTGATATCCATAAAGTGCCATAAATGGGGTCCTTTTTGTTGCAGTATGGAAGGAAGTGGTATACCACCATTCAGCTAGAGGCAACCATTTGACCCATGTGTCTGTTTATCAGATACAAAGCAATGAATATATCCTTTCAAACATTTGTTTACTATCTCAGTTTGCCTATCAGATTGACGATGATAAGATGAGCTATGAGCTAACTGAGTACCAAGACAAGAAAATAATTTTGTCCAAAAATGTCCTGTAAAATGCGATGTCTGTCACTTACAATAATCTTTGGGTTCCCATGTAGCATTTGATTTTTTTCCATAAATTCCGTAGAAACTACACTGGCTTTAAATGGATGTGACAATGCACAAAAGTGTGCATACTTGGTAAGTCTGTCAACTACCACCACGATAACACTCTTTCCGTCAGACTTGTGTAAACCTGTGATAAAATCCATTGAAACCTTGTTCCAACGTTGGCTTGGAATGGATAAAGGTTGTACTAGACCTGGTGCCTTAAATGTTTCAGCTTTATTTTGTTGGCATACCAAACATTGCGCCACAAACTTTTGAATATGCGTTTTAAGGCCAGCCCAAAAAAATTCCTTCTTAACCATCTGGTAAGTTTTTAAAAATCCTGAGTGCCCTCCTAAGGGAGAAGCATGCAATTCGAGAAGAATCTTTTGTTTGAGTTGGGAATTCTTACATAGGTATAAGCGATCTTTGTACCATAACGAATCATTTTTCCAGCTAAATGTATCAGATGTACTAGAATCTTGTTGTAACATTCGAATAAGTTCCCACACTTCTTTGTCATTCTTCCATTCCTCCCTTGCTTCGTTTATCCAATATGGTTGGATAATAGAAATGGTGCGCAACAATGCTTCCACATCCTCATCCTTTCTTGAGAGTGCATCTGCCACAACATTTTGCTTCCCTTTTTTGTATATGATTTCAAAGTCATAACCCAACATCTTCGTGACCCATTTTTTTTGTTCTTTAGAGGATAATATTTGTTCTAAAAAGTATTTAAGGCTATCATGATCCATTTTTACCTTGAATTGTCTTCCCATTAGGTAGGCTCGCCATTTATTAAGTGCACATAGTATTGCCAACATTTCATTCTCATAAATAGCTTTGTGTAAATACTTTCCCTTGATTGGATGACTTTCGAAAGAAATGGGTCTTTCATCTTGCATTAAAATAGCACCAATCACATTTCCGGAAGCATCACATTCCACAATAAAGTTTTTTTTGAAGTCTGGTGTAGCTAAGACCGGTGCTTGGTACATTGCCTGTTTAAGATATTCAAAGGCCTATGTTGCTTCTGGAGTCCATGAAAATGCATATTTATTCAACAATGTTGTTAGACGTGCTGCTATTTTCCCATAATTATTAAAAAACTTGCGATAATACCCTGTCAACCCGAGAAATGCTCACAAATGCTTTATGGATGTGGGGATTTCCCATTCTTAATGTCTTTAATTTTTCTAGGGTCTACCTTAACTCCTTCATGGGATACAATATGACCCAGATATTCCACCTCTTGTACTCCAAAGAAACATTTGGATCTTTTTGCATATAATTGTTTCTCCTCAATTAGTTGTAGCACCCCGTCAATGTGTTCAACATGATCCTTCGAAGACTTGATGTAGATTAGTATATCATCAAAAAATACGAACACAAATTTTCTAAGGAAGGCTTTGAAAATGGAATTCATCAAACCTTGAAATGTAGAAGGTGCATTGGTAAGGCCAAAAGGCATGACCAAAAACTCATAGTGACCCTCATGAGTTCTAAATGCTATGTTTGGAATGTCTTGAGTCTTCATTATGATTTGATGATATCCTGAACGAATATCTAACTTGGTGAAGTAAATTGATCCATGCAATTCATCCAATAATTCATCAATGACAGGAATGGGAAACTTATCTTTAATAGTCTTCTTGTTGAGCTCCCTATAATCTGGACACATGCACCATGATCCATCCTTCTTGTGCACCAATACTACTGGAGCAGAGAAATAACTTTGGCTAGGTTGAATTATACCAGCCTCAAGCATTTCTACAACCATATATTCAATTTCACTCTTTTCGGCATAGGGATATCTGTACGGCCTGATGTTTGGAGGAACACTTCCTGAAATCAAATGAATAGCATGATCGTGATCATGAATAGGTGGGGACTTTTGGGAGTCTCAAATACCTTGGAATGATTTTCCAAGACTTTTTGGAGATCTGGAGAAATAGGTGATTTCGATGTCGAAACATCTAGCGAACATAATTGTGAAATTACACCTCATTGTTCCTTTTTTACAAGCTTTGTCATACCGTTAGAGCTTATTATCTTTCCCGATTTCCCTACAATACCCCTTAATTCAACTTGCTTTCCTTCGGCATAAAATTTCATGAAAAGTTCTTAAAAGTTAAAAGCTATTGTACCCAAGGATTCTATCCATTGGACTCCTAGTACAACATCAACACCTCCCATTGGAATGGAAAGCATTGGGCCTTTCAATACATATTCTCCCATTAATAGGCTGATATTATGGCACTTTCCAGAGCAATTTATCGTTCCTCCATTTGCAACTATCATGTGACACTCTGGTGCTGGATATAGGAAGCAATTCAATTCATTTGCTATCTTACAATGAATAAAATTGTGGGTACTTCCTGAATCAATCAACACTATTGCCTTTTTCTTCTTGATTTTTCCTTCTATCTTGATGGTTTCGGGAGTGGTAATTCCTGCCAATACATTACAAGATATGGTTAGACTCATTTCTTCTTCATCTAGGCTTTGTTCCTAGAGTATATCCTCTTCTTTTGAGCATTCTTGCTCCCTTTCTTCTTCCTCTTCATAATCTATGTAGAATAATTTCTTCTCAGCACACTTATGACCTTTAGTGTATTTGCTATCACAACTGTAACAAAGCCCTTTTGCTCTTTTTTATTCCAACTTTTGTTGTGTCAAACTTATAGGTTATGGAAGGCTAGGGGAAACAAAACTTCCATCTTTATAGTTGTGAGTGGTATGCTTCCTAGTTGCCATAATTTTTCTTTCCATTTCTCTTGCTAACTTGAATGTCTTCTATAATGAATCAGGTTCCCAAAGGCGAACATCATGTTGGATATTATCCTTTAAAGTCCCTATGAACACATCAATTCTATGCTCCTCTGGAATATTTTTTACCCTTATGTTCAATTTTTTGAACTCCTCAATGTGCTCCATTATTGAACCCTTTTGTTTGAGACTTATCAATTGGCGAAAAAAAGTGTTGCTTTTTGTATCCTCATAATGTGTTGTCAATTCTTCCGTAAAAATTGCCGAAGTGATAATTTGTTTATGAGAGCGAAGCCATTGATACCATACAAACTGATTTGGTTTCAAATATAAAGTTGCAATATGTACCTTTTATGTGTTTTGCACATTATTGAGATCGAAAAATTACTTCATCTGTAATATCCATGTTGCGAGATCCTTGCCATCAAACTTCCTCGTATCGATTTTTGGAATATGGTGGTCTTTGATCCAATATTAGAGTCCATGGAGTCATGATTAACATTTCCTTTGTTCTCATCATGAGTTTCCTTTACTACCCTTTCACCATTAGTGACCATTTCTTGTAGCAACTTATTCATATTTATCTTCAAATCTTCCATCTTATCATCCATGCCATCCATTTTAGCATCCATGCCATTCATCTTAGCTTCCACACCATCCATCTTAGCTTCTACGCCTTTCTTTAAACAATCCATCTTAGCTTTTACACCTCTCTTTAAAGCATCCATCTTAGATTCTGCATCTTTATTTAAACCATCCATCTTAGATTCTGTTACTTTTTGTGCAAGTGACACTTGTTGCACTTGGTCTCGTAATTTTGATATATCATGTTGCATTTCTTCCTCTTCTTCATCAGTCATGCTAGAGTTTTTAGGTTGATTACTAGGTGTTTGCATTTTCTTTCCTCGAGGCATCAATTACCGATAATAATCCTTTGATATGCCCTTTGAATTCCTTCAAACTAATTTTTCAAACAAAGCTTATGCAAAAATTTTAAGAAAACTACACACCTTTTTTCACTTAGGAGATTGATATTGAATCTGATGTATCTCTATAATTTTGGATCATCCAGTTCTAAAATTGTGACCTGTAGTAGCCCTCTGCATCCTCTTTCCAATGTCATCAGTCTGATGCAAATTGGATTCTCCAAGAAAGAGTTATGCACGATCTCCCAAGACGACCTTATTATAGACATTTCCAGACGAGTGAATTTGTATGAAGTGCCACGTGTCACTGTTTCGACCTTTGGCTCTAAAAAATATATAAAAGAAACTACAGTCTATCCTCCTTTTGTACCTTCTTACACAATTTCAATCCGATGCTTAGAGAGAATTTTATGACGATTTTCCCAGGTCACCTGTTTGGAATGTAATTCAGGAGTTTTCAAAAATACCAACTTCCTCAGATCATATATCCGCAAATATAGCGCAAAAAGCTCTGAAATTAGGACTCAAGGTTCAGTGCGATTTCGTCTCAAATGGGTTTGTTTTTTCACTTCTGAAACGTTGTATAAAAAATGTTATAGCAAAAATTCCACGATGACCTATTTGGAGTAGTGAAACCCTAGAATCCGAAGCTCTGATACCAAATGTTATGAAACCAGCTCACCAAAAGATAGAAAGGATAGATCAACGCCTTAGAATTCAGCCTATGTGAGTGGGAAACCTGCTTTACATTACATAAATGAACAATTTTTTGGACGATTCAAATGACAATACCTCCTTTCTATATATAGGATTCTAAAGGGTCACAATATAACTTAGCCGACCTAACAATAATAATATAAAGGCACAAAATTAACAATAGAGAGATTCTATGGGGCACAGTAATAACAATATGGGGACAATAGGGGCACAACACTATTAATAATCGATACAACTACAATATTAAATGGGGCATCACTAGTATTATAGGGACCTAACATTGTATTTTTAGGGATTTTGATATCTGGAAGATCATGAAGAACCTTGAATCTACATGCTTTTCTTGTTTGAGAAAAGCTTAGATGTCCCAATCTTCTATGCCACAGCCAGTTTTCATCATTTTTGCTTAGATAGCACTCTTGTTGTCCTCCCTTGAGTATGTATAAGTTGTTTGGAGTTATTGTACCTTTGATCACGGTCTCTCCTCTATCAAGCTCACGAACAACACATCCATTTGATCGAAACACCACTTCATTTCGTTGATCACACATTTGACCGACACTCAATAGGTTATGATTTAGACCATCTACATACATAACATTTATAGCTTTAAACTTTTCTTTCAATAAAATAGAGCCTTTAACTTTTATGATAGCAGGAGTGTCATTTCCAAATGAGACATTCTTTTTGTTTTCTAAGGCATTATATGAGTGAAGTTTTTCTTTGTCACCTGTCATGTGTTTTGAGCATCCATTTTTGATGTACCATTGATTTTCTTGTCCTTCTGCATACAAGGCTATACCACATATTTCTAATTGAGATTCTTTCCTTCTCCATATCTTGGGATTTAATGGAGCTTGTTCCTTTTGAGATGTTTGCCGAAATTTTCTCCTACATTAAGATTCTTCATGGCCAAAGTTGTTACAGATTGAGAATTCTATTTCATTCTCAAGAAGAGAAAAGTTATTATAGGAACTTTTCATGATCCCTATCACATTCCTTTGATTTCATGCTTCTCTAGTCATGACTGTTTTGTAAGCAACACATTGAGAAACTTTGTGTCTGAAATTAGGATATGAAAAACATTGCCCATTAAATAAGTTCCTGCGACTATTGAATCTATTGACCTAGTGACTATAGTTTCTATTCATATTCATATTTGGAGAAAATTGAGTATGATTTACCTGAGGTTGGTTGTGGCTTCTGTTCATCCATGGAGCAAATTGAGTCTGATTTACCTGGTGATATGCTTTATACTTTGCTGATGATTATCATACTATTCACTATTCTTTGCTGCATCAAGATAGCTTTTAGTGGAGGTTGACGACTTCTATGATTGAGATTCCTCTTCAGTATATCCAAGGCTTTTGTTTATCAGAGGAGACCACTGCAGTTTGATAATTTCATTTAAATGTTCTGATCCTTTAGCAAACATGAGATTGAGAGATTTCCTTTTCTCAACAACTTTTCTTAAGCCCACAATTTCACATTCTAGTTTTTCATTGCGTTTTTCCCTTTTAGGAAGTTGGTATGTCAATGTTTCTATAATCATATTCTATTCTTCTAAAAAGATTTTGAGTTTATAGATTTCTTCATGAAGTTCATCCTGTTCTAAAGCATCCCAAAAATTATCATCTTCCTAAGCCATTAGAAGTCCATAATCATTATTGTTTTCATCTTCATCACTATTTGATAAACCATCGCGATCTTCGTGAGTATAGTAACTCCTTTTATTTAAAACTTGTTTTCTATTCCATTTTTCATATTGCTTCCCTTTTTCATATTTATCTTTATGAGGACATTTGGCAGCATAATGACTAACTTTGCCACAAACAAAGCATTCGAAGGGTAGCTTACCTCTAAATCTTTCAGAACCCCGTTGAAGCTTCTTGATAAAGTTTACCTCATCTTCTTCTTCTGAAATACGTTCTGATTCATTGTGTTCTTCCTTTCCTTTTTCTAAAGCTTTAAATGTGGCTTCCATCATATTTGATGGTCCTACTTTTCTCATCTCAAAGGTAGTTAAGATTTTGTGAAGCTGTGTTGTAGTGATAGTCTGCAGATCATGTTTTTGTCCTATGGTAGACACTTTTGATTCAAATTTAGAAGACAAGGATCTCAATACTTTCTTAACTAAGGTAACTTCCTTTATTTCTTCACCCATATTCTTCATACAATTAACAACCTCATCTATATGTAAGAAGTAACTAGCTATACTTTCATCACTGTGCATCTTAAGAGTTTCATACCAAATTCTGAGAGTTTGAAGCTTAACACGTTTTACATGAGAGTCTCCTTCACAGTTAAGAATGATTTTGTCCCATATTTCTCTGGCTGATTTGATCTGCATGACTTTGACTAATTTTGATTGTCACAGACTTCCCAATAAAGTATTGATTGCTCTGGCATTGGTCTCATATTTCTTTTTACCTGCCGTATCTGTAGGAATTGTTGTTGGAAATGTATATCCTCCTTCCACAATTTCCCAGACATCTGTTCCAAGTGATTTTATATAGTACGTGATTCTTATTTTCTAATAAACAAAATTGCTCCCATGTAAGGTTGGTGGTCTGATGGATCCGATGCTTTCTTGATTACTCATGATGATGGATCTCCCTTCAAGCGATTAAGCTTCTTCTTAAGGACTTGCTCTGATACCAATTGTCAGAAATAATACTGAGAGGGGGGTGAATCAATATTATTAGATTTATAATTTTATTTCCCAAACAGATTTATATACGCTACTTCAGAAAAGTGAACTAGCATGTACACCCGACTGTACTTAAAGCAACCAATGTATATGTGGAAAACTTTTGATTTAGACAATTTATCATGTATTGAGCTTAAACCAGTATATTAGATATTTATTAGACAATGCAGTAAAAGCAAAATAAAGCATCACACATAAGCAACACACATAAACATCAAGATATAAGGTGGAATCCCAATGTGCGTAAAAACTGCCTGCTACTGTCGTCTCTATATTATTTTTAATAATAAGAAAATCTATTTACAATCTTGTATTGGTGCAGACTCATACTAGTACAGAGGCACCCACCTACAGAAGGCTACAACCTTCTCTCATTCTCTAGCTACTACTGGAAGGGAGCTACAACCCCCTAGATCTTGTACTAGCCAATATGTTTACTAGTACGTAGGTGCCAGCCTACAAAAAACTCAACTCTTCCACAAGGGACCACGTTTCATGAATTTCCAGACTGGATACTCCTCAAATACAACACCACAATCTGAAGGCCACATTTCATCGATTTTTTATACTGGACCCATCAACAACCTTAAAACTCGGAAAATCATAATTGAAACACTACCATCAAATACATCTGCATCAACCAATCACTGAAACCCAATCATCACTTTCTAAATAAACCACAACTAAATCAATCTATCACTTGACAACCCATCATCACTAAAACAAGTTACAATCAATATGACCATTCAGAACATTGTCATTAGAATACAGTCACCAGAACACAAAGTAGAACCTAGCACTCTGCAATAGCAAATAGAAACAACTGAAACTTTAAACATCAAACTTCATAAGGTATATGCTACTTCATTGTACCGAAACAACATGTATATGCACTTTTACGAAATGGAACCTGCGTACAGATCTATAAATTCAAATTTATGATGTATACGCTACTTTGATCTGCTGATCCAGCGTGTATATGCTCTTTTACGAAATTGAACTTGCGTACAGATATGTAAATGATAACTTAAACATTACAACTATTCCAGACTTCAGTTATACCTAGATCATCACATTTACAGAATAAAACATGCGTCACTATTCAGATCTAGACTGTTAAATATCAAACTACATAATGATAATACTCTTAAGCCTTTATGATCCCGGTCCATCATGCTTTATTAGCCTTATAGGTGCATCCTTAGATCAGATCAAGGAAACCATCAGAAGCTCATTAACCTGCATATATGATTCAACACTTCATAGGATATTCAGATCCCTTGCCACCTTTGGCCTAATGATCTTCTCCTCTTTATACATTTTTATGCCTTTCTCAATACCATGGACCAAAACTACATAGGACCAATACCTTGGACAAAATACCTCGGACCAAGAAATACCTTGGACCAAAAAATTTGTTTTCCAAACATATATGCACTTTTCCTTTTGTGAAGGTGCGTGTGTACGTATACGCTCTTTTTGTTCAATAAACCTGCGTGTATACACAACTTCGTCAAGGTAAACCTGCATGTACCTCTCTTTCTTAATTATTTGTAGTCTGAACTATAATTCTTTTCTATTGACATGCTGCATTGTGATCTTTCATGTGAGTGAGTTGCCATCAATGACAACACCTGTATCATAATGCCAACATTATTCAATATACAATGGAGATATATATATGTTTTGGCATGCTATATATATGTTGTAGAGATAAAAATGTGGATGTCTTGAATCCTCTTAATTTGCATATATTTGTGTGGTTCCTTTGTTATGTATGTAGTGATAAGAAAGGGATTTCAAGCATAGAAATATTAAAAATTGGGTGTTTATGTTTGATGAAAGTAAGACTATACATTGGATCTAGACATGTATGCTTGATGACAATGATTTTTGCCTATGTAGGGTACGAAGAGATTAAATTTATGTTTAAGATCGTAATTATGAATGTAGTAAGTGAGTGGTGTGGAAGAGATTTGGATCGAAGAAACCTAGATGAATTGAGTGATCTATAAAGTATTATTGACTTTTTTTCATTAATCTCATACGTGAATGAATAATGTTTTTCATATCTTTATGATGATGGTTGTAACTGATCTATATAATGCTTTTTTTCCTCTATTTGGAGTTGGATTCTCTAGCCTTATGAGAATGGTGATGGTATTTTGAGAAATTATATGTTGTATTGAAATTAGTAAATCTTGTTGGGGTTTTGCTCCTTCTTGGTATGTGATAGTATTTGATATTTATTGGTTTATTTATGTTAATAGTCACAATGGTTTTAAAATATTTGGTTTGACAATGTTAAGATCCTTGGCTTGGCAACTGACATGACTTATGCCAAGTTTACTTGATACAACAAATGTGATGATTGATCATGTCTTGTGGTAATGAATTGGTATATGAGAATGTTGGTCAGTTAGGGTTTGATGAGCATAAGATCTAATTAGACTTTGTACTTGATGATATTGATTTAGCTTAGCATGACAATGTTATTGTTTGATATCATTAGTCTTGGAATTTGATTATGACATGGTATCGATAGTGATTTGAATATGGCCTGGCATATTGATTTTATCGGTGCAGAGGTAGAATTGGTTATTCAGTGATTTAGTGGTTCTATATATTGGTTTGATAATTTCACATTTAGTGATTTAGTATTTAGTTCTTTAATTATTTCCACTGAGTTATTAAGTTATTGAGTGATTAAGTTAGTATTTAGTTATTAAGTGATTCAATGATTCATATTTTGGTATCTTGGTTTATAGTTACTATGGGTGTTGGCTTGCATTTTTTTACAGGTGGATCTAGTATGAAGATTTTGAGACGTGGTCCATAGAGTTAAAGCTTCCTTCCATAGAGTGAGGGAGTTATAAATTCCTTCTAGGAGGATCCGGTAAACTTGACCAGGGAGTAGGAGTTCCTTCCAGTAGGTGTTGGATAACTTGTGGAGGTTGTAGCCTCTTATAGGTAGGAGCCTACGCACTAGTAAGTACAAGATGTAATTTTTTTTCTTTATAATAATAAAGAAGATATATATGAAAACAATGATGTTTTTCTCCCACATTAGGTTTCAACCTAAAATCCATGTGTCCATGTTGATGTGTTCTTATGCTTATATGCATTTATACTCCTAGTTTATTGAATAAAGCTCTAAGCTATAACACTATGTTCTACTAATGAAATAAGTAATCGAGACAAATTTTGAAATAAATGCATAAACTAAGTAAATTTGGATTTGGAATGAAATATTGATTCATCCCCACCCTACTATTTATAACATGTTATTAATTTGCAGCCATAAGTGTTTAAGTGAAAAATGAGAAGGAAAAATCGTATTACAAGTAGAAGCAATGCTTAAAACAAGGATTAAGTAGTCGAATAACCTAGAATTTGTGGTGTGCATCACCAAACAGAAAATCCTACGAATGGAAGAGCCTACCAATGGAAGACATGATATGGGATTATGACTTATCATGGAAAAATCAGTAATAGTTATTCAAGTGTTGACGAAAACACTTGTTTGAAGTGAATCAACATGTTAATCCCTTTATAAGCCCCATATTTACCCTAAAACCCCCTATTAATCCCTATATATTGATTGATTACATATCAATTGTTATATGTTTATGCAGGCTGACACCCCTCATGTACCCATTTTATTATAATTATGTCACTTTTCTCCTATATATATATATATATATATATATATAAAGCAAACCAAGAGTTAAAAACATCAAATATTATCTTGTAAATTTTATTAATTAAAAAACAATGTTTTCTCAGCGAAGAAGAGTATAATTATTGTTTTCTTATCATTCTGAAGGTGCAAGTATCACAACAAAAATTTATTGTGTTCTGTTATTGTTTGGTTACATAAGAACTTGACCCCTAGGCGAATCCAAACTTCACTAATGTTTTTTCTAATATCTGATTCCTGACATGTCAACATGTTGAAATATAATTTTTTATAAGTGGAACCAAATCTTCATTCGATAATGATAGTTTTAGGATCTCTTAGCATCAAGAAGGCAGTGGGTTATGCATGATATGAAAGAAAAAACCGCATGAAATCCAAATACCTAATAGTCTACTTCTCAGCATAAGGTTTCCATGTCATCTCACTATGTAGAAAAGCCATGTCACAAAGGCCTTCATTTGTGCCATGTCATCATGAGACATTGGATCAACATGTGCATGCCATGTAGATATACAACATCAAGATCTAGGCTTTTCCATTAGTCATTCATCCACTAAGAAAAATTTTCTTCCATTTTCTAATGGGATTTTCAGGTTTTATTAATATCAGGAAATTACGATTAGGAGGTAATGGATGTACTCCTAACACATGGCAATTTACAATCCGATATATTGAAAACCAACCATAAACTAATAATGTCCCCCCTCCTATCTATTAAAACTTTGTCTCTTGGGTCACCATACTAGTAGGAGGAATTATTTACATAAGAACTATGCTTCACAACCCTTCTCTTGATCCAATAATGGCTACAACATATTAAAGTTTTGTATCAACTTATGGAAATAACAAGCCCATAACTATATATATTTTGTAATATGGTTCATTTGGGAATCTTACCGATACTCAATTCTTGATGCCCTAGTATCTCGATATCCTCCATCCCATTATAAGGCTCTCCTAACTAATATTTTGGATACATAACCCTTGTTGGTCATAAGACCAAGACCTAGGTCCAAAGGTCACAAACCAAATATTTCCAACACTTACACTTATTGTCTCATCTTGTTCAACTAATGATGGATGAAAATTTGAACAATTGACTTTATTAGATTCCAAATATGTCATGTCAATGTCAAGGGTTATGGTAGGATGTAGTTCAACAAACCCATAATACCCTAGGACCTAGTAAGATCATTTTTTTAATATTAGTTTCCCAACAACTTAACAACCCCATATTTTTGCTAACTTTGGGTCCCACCTCTATCCAAAAAATGTTTCTAAGGAAAAATGTTTCTATCCATGAATTTCCAAAGATCATCAATACAACCACAAAATGAAAAGGCGATTAATCCCTGAAATTTCAAGGTTCCATCCATGAATTACCTTAGGTTCTGATAGATCTTCTAGGCCTGATCCAAAGATTTAAAATAAATAACATAAAAGCATTAAATTTCCTAGAAATATTTTAAAACTAGTAAATTATTTGTAACCATTAGAGACTATCAAAGTTTTCCATTAAGTAAGAATGCTCACTAGAATAAACATATGAAAGAGAGAGGAAAATGCCAACTCAACTACTTCTCCCAACTAAATGATTTTCCTTCTCATAGTAAGCTTGCAAAGGTAATTCACACCACAATACATAAAGAGTGTTAAACTCACATTAGCTTATGTGTTCTACTTGAAATCATTAGACTTCTCACATTCATAAAAAAATGCATGCCTCTACATATCGAGTTCATGGGTAGAGAGATAAAAACTAGTAACCCATGCATAGATATACATAGTTGAACTCATTATTATAAAATTTCACAAGAGACCAACATAGTAAGAATCATGCAACACTAACATTGATTTTCATTCTATTAACATAGAAGTAGATACACTTAGAAGTTTTTCATGACTATTTCTAGAAAATAAATAAGGCAGAGCCATGTTGCACTTGAACATAGGCTTATTTGTACTGTGATATTTCTTACAACTATCCATTGTTGTACCGAATTTGATTCCCTACAAGATGTTTAAATAAAGATTCCCAAGGTTCCAGTAGGGTGGAGGACATGAATTCCACTCTCCTTGATATACAAAAAATCATTTCTCAACCTTTCAATTGCTAAATTAGAGATTGTTAACATTCCATGTATGGCCAATCTAGGCCTTGATTACACGAAGGAATCCATTCACTACATTTTCAATTCTTCAATGCTTCCTCTTATGTTTTACTTTCTAATTCAAGTGTGATTATCTATTTGTATATTTTAGCCCCTCAGTGAACCAAAAGGATTCAACACACTAACATTTTTCTTTGATTAGGTCATCCATAGCCTTTCACAAGCTGTAACAAGTCAGAAGGATTTCTCTCACTGTTTGTTGAAGGTCACAAGCTTGGGACATATGTATCTCATAATACAAGGGTTAATTTTCTATGCTTGATATCAGACATTCTCTATCTGGTCCACTTGGTTCCATAGATCACACATTCGCCTCCCTATTGTCCCTTTCCTTTAAGTTTTCCCTTCCTATTCCCTTCATGCGCTCCCTAACATGAAGGTTGCTATGAATCCCCTTTGGGATGTGTGGGCTAACGAAAACCTCGAGGTGCGCTTTGCCCCATGGACATGGGGAATTTTGGTAAAAAAAAATTCCAAGTGAGAGGTTGGGATAACTAATTTAGGAATTCAAGGAGACCTCAAATTTCCCCCCCTTATAGCTTACCCATAGGCCATGCAATCCATTAGAATCCTTCTCTTCTTCACATTTGGAAATGTTTTCCTTATTATACTTAGTATTATTACATATTTTTCTTGGGTTTTTAATCCATTTACATTTCCTTCCCTATATATGCATGATTCAGATAACTAAATACCATATTGAAGGGAGTTTTAAATGAAGGTGTCATAATCCCCCACTCCCCCCATTAAAAATGAACAGTATCGACAATGTTCTCAACACTATAGATTTCGTTCCAAATCACATTATACAATTTAAGGAGTCTCTTTAGAAACACATCATTTTAGATGCATTTTTTCAGTACAACAGTATGTGGACTACTGCCTTTTAGTTATACCAACATCCTTTCTCTATCACATCAACATTGTTTTCCTCTTCTTTTCCTTTCCCACAATTTCATCCACTTCATTTGTCTTCATATCCTTGTTACTTTTAGATTATGGCATTCCCTTAAATACATACATCATAAACCCAACAACACATATATGTTATGACCATTACCATATATAGCCATTAAATATTTTCCATAGGATATATCAATTTCCATAAAGAAACTTGCATTTTAAAAATGATTTTTCAACTTAGTACTTATTTGTGTGACTATACTTCACTTTATGATTCCTAGGGGAACAAGTTCATCTCAAGTTTTACATTAGACAAACCTTTTCACAGTCGCTATTTAGTGATTGTGTCACATAAGTTTTTCATAACTAGTCCATATAGTTGGACTCACTCATTCACACTCAAAATCTAGTGAATATGTCTCAAAATATTTTCATAACAATTTTAGCTTAACGAAATCCATTTTTCTCTCACAACGTCATTTTTTTGTTCTTCCCCACTGGGGTTTCATTACATTGGAATACTAAATAGGCTATTAGAGGCTTGCAATCAAGACGACTTGTTTTATTTCTCTAACATACTTACATGTCATAGGGTTCTAATATCATTGCAATTGCTTTGTTACTAAGCTTTCTAGCTTCACAACCTTTATCTATTCCTTCTTGAATAGATCCATCATCTAATCTATATCACATGCATACCATTGGGATGGGATTATTTATAACAATATAAAATGAAAATAAATTCCTTGATTTCCATATGTTTCATATCGAAACAATATTTGATAGATATAAGACTCTTTCTCATAATGTTTATCCATTTTGCAAATTATAGTACGCATACTTCTTATGGAATTACATTAAAATCCATATATGTGGCCATTTTACCTGTAATATTTATTTTTAATCAACTAAACAATATTAGTTTCTCATACAGGGATAATTTTTTTGAAATGATCATAAGGAGTTGTCACACAATATGTCCTTGTGATCATGAGATATAATTTTCTATAATAGATCTCTTCCATGAGAAGATCATTCCCTTACTTGGTGGAATTCATATAGTGCTTCCACTATGATCCTCAAGCTATAGGACACTTCAATACAATAGTATATAGGTCAACCCCAATAAATCTCCATTCTATAGTCAATGCTAGTTAGTCCACCTCAGACATGAGATTCCTTTTCAATACTCACATCTACAAAAATCATGTATTTCTCTATCACAAATTCAAACAAGTTAAATAATGGATTAATCAAATCTCACATGCAATCGTTTACACTTCACTCTTAGCATCTAAATGTATACATAGCATGACGAGACTATATGTAGACTAGTTCTGAGTTATGAGGCTCATTCCAAAATGAAGATACCATACTTAAAAAACTTAGCTCATGGAGGTATTTACATCCATAGAAATATACATACATATACCAAAACCACAACAAAACATATGCCAACATATACCGACATCAAACCAAAAATCTTTTTCCACAAATGACAAAAAATGAATGATACAAGGCCCATATATGATTTGCCATCTCCCATGTAGCTTCTTTAGACCTTGTTGTAGCGGCTACAACAACCCTCCAAATTTTTCCTTAACTTCGTTTTGGAGCCTCCCTACCAACGTTTCACAACAGCATGTCTTTCTTTATCAAGTACTCAAGCTTCAGTGTTTTTCTTGCAGAAAGGCAATCTTTTTATCAGATCTTGATGCATCCCACTCACAGGTTGTTTTACCCGACTTGGTCAAACTACAGGCTGATCAGCTTCCTGAAGAAATTGCACAATTTTGGAGGGCAACCAACCTTCCCTTCAGAAATTGAGAAATTCTATCTAGAAGCTTGCTAGGCTCCAGAATTGCACAATTTTTCTAGTCAGGTTTCATCCAGAAAATTGAGCAATTACTCCCAACCGGGCTGCTCAGCCCAGAAATTTTGAAATTTTCTGCAACACTCAGTTGCTCTACCCAGAAATTACATAAATCTACTCGGAAGCTAGCCCAGCTCCCTTCCATAAATTTTCATTTTCTCCTAGCAGTTGAGCGCCCTCTTGCATGTGCAGTTGAGTTGACTAGTTCCCTCCAGGACCAAGCAAACTCGATTTGCATGCGTGGGTTGCTTCCCCCATTGAAGCATGCTAAGGCACCCCTTGATTTAGGGACCTACATGTAGTAGTTGGAGGTTGCATGCAAGGATCATCTCGGGAACCTGCCACAAAGTGTCACTCTTCCTAAATTTGTGGCATGCACGTCCCATCTTCAATTTTATCAAAAATCATGAACTGGATGCAGCAAAGCTCATTCCTGACATCAACCTTGCAGCTTTGACATCCCACATCACATCTAGGAGTCATCAACACATTCAACTCATATTTTTTGGGTAAGTCCCCTTCCCATGTCTTGTGTTGCATTTCTGGTGCTTTTTGTGTTTCTCTTCTTATAAATGTTGTCTGCTTGATTTCAGTCAGTGCTCACTGTCATTTTGAATCTGGTTTTCATGAATGGTCACAGATTTAGTGACTCACCTCACCCACATGCATGATGTTCCATTTTATGAATCTATCATTCATTGTTTGCATATGTGATCATTCACTTATGCTTACACTCAGCATCCTCATGCATTCACATTCACATTCAGTTTCAGCTTCCTGTGTGCAAGTCTAGGCAGCCTTGGCCCACACTTTTCCTCACCAAGATAACATTGAATAATCTTGAGAGGGAAGGCTCTATCTCCCTCTTGGGAAATTTTCATTTATGCCCAGTGACTATCCCCCAGTCTTTCATTGCACAATTCTGAGGGACAGTGAATGTTGGTCTACAAAATTGTGCAATGTAGTAACTAAGCATGCAACCATTGCTAGCTAAGATTACACATTGCACAATTCCAATGGTCAGTAGGAAGACTAGACTGTGCATTGCGTAGTTCTAGCAGTCAATCAGCCTCCCAGTAGCTAACAATGTGCCTTATGTAGTCTTGGCAGTCAGTCTCCCGACCTCCCAGTGGAAATTGCGCAACCTTAATGATTAGTCACACATGTATGTTGCAAGTTACTTCTCAAGTTCATTTTTGTTTTCAAATAATGGATTTATCACCATGATTGTTTCCATGTCTACAGGTATCATAGGTGTTCATTTGCTTCTCATCAGTACAAGTACAATGGTTTCCAAGAGAGAAAAGTTGAAGACACTGTTTAGAGCACTCTTGGGGATGCAGTCGATCAAATGTCTATGGACTTGCCTACCCATGAAGACACCAAGTTATTCATAGAAAAGGACATCAATATATGATGGCAACAACATCACAATGAGCAACATCATTAATAGTAGTTTAAGCCAACATACCAGATGCAATGAATGCGAGACGAAGGTTATTGACAACATGGAGGTGGAACAAAGTTGCAAGCTGATTTGGATTTAAACAGGAACGCAACAAACTACAGAGATAACCATACACACAAAGATGCGGCGGAAATAATACTTCATTTCATTAATGGAAAATATTGACATATGCTTACAACCAGAAATGGAAATAAACCAGCTAGGGCGATGGTAGCTTATCTCTGAGAAGAGATGTGGTGGCTACATGCCTCTGAACTGTGTTACAATGAGGCTCGAAGGCCTATTTATTGTTGAGAAACAATGGAAAACCCTTAATATTCCAAAACCTAACCCTAGGAGATGAAATGCCAAACTGTGGGCCCCGTTTGGGTAAATTGGTACATCAACTTCCCAGGGTCATAACTTTGGCATACAATCTTCGTTTGACGCGTACAATAGCTCGTTAGAAAGATGTATCCAAGAACTACCACTTTGGGAAGGGCAACATTAGCTCATTGATCCATGTTGCCCCCAGATTTCCCAAAAAACGTCGTTTAGGGCCTCAAAACGGCTCCAGAAGTTCAAGACCCAAAAAACTGCTAAAAATAGTAAGTTGTGCTACAATTAAGGAAAATGAAAATGATGAGAGAAACAATGGTGGGGGTCCAGGTGGACTTGGCAGGTGGCCACCAATATCCACCTGGATCATTCCTCCCCCCTTAGGAAGAAAAGGTCCCCATCGCATTGAGTTCCTCCATGAGATGAGGAAACTTTTGCTGAACTTGTTCCCTGGTGAGCCACTTGCCTTGCTGAAGGATTTGGCCTGCTTTGACAACTCGATACAGTTGGATATTTTGTTGGCGAGTGTTCCTGATCTGTGTGTCCATGATCCAATCAGTTGCAGCTTGTTCCATGCAATCTGGATTTAATTCTGTGGGTTTGAGCTGTTCTGCAATGTCGGATATGTCTAGAAATGGTGGAAAGTATGGCCAAAGGTTGTCCACATTGAACACTGGGTGCAGGCCAAGGAATGGGGGAATACTGAGCTCAAATGCATTTTCTCCCATAGCCTTAGTAATGGTTTAAGGACCATATCGGAGTGGTCTCAATTTCTGATAGGCTCCAGTAAGGCGTTCCTTTTGCAAATGCAACCAGACTTTGTCGCCCACCTGAAACTTGTCTAGCACCCGATGTTGATCATGTCATTGGTTGTACTTGGCATTTGATTTCTCAAGAATGTCATGGACCTGCTGGTGAATATGTTGGATGCGCTTAATGAGGCTGGTGGCCTTATCTGTTTCAGACTAGACATGACCTGAATTTATGTGAGTAGCTGCAAGTGGCAGGGCCACATCAATGGGGCATAGTGGCTGGAATCCCAAACCCACCTAAAAAGGGCTTTGGTTAGTGGAGCTGTGAAGAGCTCGGTTGCAGCTGTGCTGAACATAGGGGAGGCTCTCGTCCCATGTGCGTGGATGCTTTGAGTTATACATGCGCAGAATGTGCACAATAATCCTATTGACAACCTCTGTCTAGCCATCAGTTTGAGGATGGAAGGCTGTGGACTTCGTGAGTTTGGTGTCCAGCATTGACCAGAGACTGGACCAAAATGTGCTGACAAACCAAATATCCTGATCTGAGATGATAGACTGTGGGATCCCAAAGTTCACCCACACTCGTTCAAAGAAGAGTTTAGCAGTGGCTTCTGCTGTGATATTCTTCTTCCAGGCCGCCATAATGGCCATCTTTGAGAACCTGTCGACGACCACAAAAACACAGTCATTTCCATGCTTAGTGGAAGGAAGGCCTGACATGTAATCCATGGAGATGGATTCCCAAGGTCGACTAGGCGTAGGCAACGGGGTATAGAGGCCGTGCTTCTTAATGGTCGGTTTGGAAATGGCACAGGAAGTACATGATCGGATGTACTTCCCAACATCCTGTCGAAGATTCGGCCAATAGAAATAATTTTGTAGTACTGCCACTGTTTTCTCGACCCCGAAATACCCAGCAGCACGACTGTAGTGTGCTTCCCAAATCATCTTGGCACGCTCACTTGAAGGAACACAAAGGTGACCCAGGTGGCATAACAGGGCATCCTGGAGGTGAAAATCTAGAACATGCCGACCCTCCGAGAGTGTCTGGTATGTGTGGCTGAATTCTGGGTCACTTTTGTAGAGAAGTGGCCAATCAGAAGTCTCGTGCCCACAAGAGTTGAGCACGATGGTTAACGCCATGATCGGTGGTCGACTGAGGCAATTTGCAACATTATTGGTGCTGCCCTTCTTATACTTGATATTCAAGTGGAACTGTTGCAGGTATGTAGACCACTTCTGATGGCGATCATTCTGCAATTTCCCTTGGGTCTGTATGAACTGCAGGGGTCAATGGTCTGTGTGGATGACTGTTTCCTTCCCCAAAATGTAATGCTTCCATTGTCGGCAGGCCTGTACAATGGAATACATCTCTTTATCATAAGTGGGGTACTTCTGAACTGTGTCTGAAAGTGTTTCACTGTGATATGTCACTGGATGTCCATGTTGAGTAAGGATTGCCCAAATAGCATAGTCAGAGGCATCTGTCTCGACATCAAATGGTTGTTGTAAATCTGGTAACGCGAGCACTAGTTCCATGCAAAGGTGATCCTTCAACTCCATGAATGCCTTCTGTTGAGATTCAGACCAAAATAATTTTTCTCTCGCCCCTCCCTTGGTGACATGACTCAAGGGCCAAGTAATATGAGAAAACCCCAACACAAACCTGCGGTAGAAGTTGGCAAGACCTAGAAAGCTGCGGAGCTCTGTTAGAGTGGTTGGAGGTGGCCAATCCTGAATGACTTGGATCTTGGCTGGATCGACATTCACCCCCTGTTCATCAATGATGTATCCCAGATACTGAACCTGGGTCATGCCAAAAGTGCATTTCTCCAAATTGGCACATAGCTTGTGTTGCCGCAGCGTTTAGAGAACCTGTCGGATGTGGTGGAGGTGTTCTTCCCAACTCTGGCTGAAGATCAGAATGTCATCCAAGTATACTACTACAAAGGAGTTGGTGAATGGCCGCAAGATGTCATCCATTAGCCTCATGAAGATTGCAGGAGCATTCGTCAATCCGAAATGAAAAACCAACCATTCGAAAAGGCCCTCCTTGGATTTGAAGGCAGTTTTCCACACATCAGAGGGTTCGATTGGTACTTGGTGATATCCCAAGTTCAGATCGATCTTGCTGAAATATTTTGCCCCCTTTAGTTCGTCTAGGAGGTCATCAATCCGCGGGATCGGGTACCTATTACGGACAGTGATCTTGTTCAGCACCCGATAGTCAATACAGAGTCTCCACGTCCCATCCTTCTTCTGTACCAACATGATCAGGCTCCCACAAGGCGATGAACTCGGACGGATGTGACCTTTCTGCAGGAGCTCCTGAATCTTGGTGGTGGCAACAGTGGCGTTGGGATCCGCATCAATGATCTGCTTCCCTTTTTCATTCCCCTTATTAGGTTCTGACTCAGAGTGGGAACATGCATCTGATTCTGAAACCTTTAGCTCAGCCACCAGTGACCTCTTGGCCCGACACTCACTTGTGTTTTGAGTGGAGCTCTTATGGAACTCACACCATTTTCCAGTATCCTTTTTCGGCTTCGCGGCGCTGTTCTTTGCTTGTAGCTTCGACGGGTTGTCTTGGGCTATCCTGCCTTGGTTTTGTCCTTTGTTCTGTGGTTTAGGGGCACCTTTCCCCTACTTTGGATTCGCAGATCCAAAGTCTCCCTTATTTTGTTTAAACTTCTGCTCGATCTTGACGGCATATCGGTATGTTGCGCCGAGCAAGGAGATGTTCAGGAATTGTATTTCTTCCTAGATGTACTTGTGCAGGCAGCCACGGTATTTGAGTATCAAACATTGCTCTGAATCCTTGATACCCAACTTTGTGCGAAGGGTATGGAAAAGATTGGTGAACTCCGGCACATCTTGGTCCCTTCCCTGCCGCAGCGTGGTCCACTTTATGTGTTCATCCTCATAGCTTCCGACAGGGTAGTACTGCTCCTTGATGGTATCCCAGAATGAATTCCAGGTGGGTGCGGCTGAAAATAGTGAGCCAGTACTTTCATCCTTCTGCTCGCAGTAGGTTTCCCACTAGTCCTTGACGTGGGGGGCTGCTTTGAGAAGAGCGAAAATAATCTTTTCCCGACTCGAAAATTCATGAACAGAAAAATAACCCTCTAGCAGGTTTAACCATTTATCTACGGCATTTGCGTCTATCTGACCCTCGAATATATGGATTTCAAAATTAACTTGTACCTTAAAGGGCATGGCGTTTCTAGAGTAACTGCTGGAAGCCGATGCGTCGCTTCTCGGTAGCCGCTGAAGGATCTGGGCAAAGTTGTCCATCATCGCGTTCCGTTGTCGCTCGAGGGCTTCTTCGAGGAAGATTTTGATGGGACCTCCTGCCCCTTCGTCTTTCTTCTCATCCGCCATGGGAGGCCATCCGGATTTGCGAGGCTGGTCTTGCAAAGGTTCAACCAGTTCAAGCCCTAACTTCTTATATCCCGACCTTGTTGGGGACATGCAAAGAAAAACAGAGAAAAAGTAGACCGCTCTGATACCACTGATCTGGATTTAAACAGGAACACAAAAAATTACAGAGATAACCATAGACACAAAGATGCAGCGGAAATAATACTTCATTTCATTAATGGAAAATATTGACATATGCTTACAACCATAAATGGAAATAAACCAGCTAGGGTGATGATAGCTTATCTCTGAGAAGATATGTCATGGCTACATGCCTCTAAACTGTGTTACAATGAGGCTCAAAGGCCTATTTATTGTTGAGAAACAATGGAAAACCCTTAATATTCCAAAACCTAACCCTAGGAGATGAAACGCCAAACTGTGGGCCCTGTTTGGGTAAATTGGTACATCAACTTCCCGGGGCCATAACTTTGGCATACGATCTTCGTTTGATGCGTACAATAGCTCGTTAGAAAGATCTATTCGAGCACTACCACTTCGGGAAGGGAAACATCGATCCATGGACCCATGTTTCCCCTATATGTCCCAAAAAACTTTGTTTAGGGCCTCAAAACAGCTATAGAAGTTCAGGACCCGAAAAACTGTTAAAAATAGTAAGTTGTGCTACAATTATGGAAACTAAAAATGCTGAGAGAAACAATGGTGGGGGTCCAGGTGGACTTGGTAGGTGGCCACCAATATCCACCTGGATCACAAGCTCATGAAGATCCACTTGTGGTGAAAGAAACTTTGAAGACTCAGGCTATGAGGTGATGGTGTGACATGAAGATCAAGTGAAGGAATAGAATAGAACAAAGAAGGAATTGCATTGCTCAAGTAGCTGCTTAAGTAGAACAAGTACAACAGAAGGTGTGACATGCACTCACAGATGAAACTGCGCTCGTACAAGTTAAAGATCCATCCCAGTAGTTAGTGTAGAGAAGACATGGTGAGTAATGTTGTTGATCGCTTGCAAGGGAATTCAGTAGAATCCATGTCATCATGCACATGCGTGCGCTGCCACACATTTAACACACTTACGGAGGCAAAGACAAGAAGCAAGTCTAACTGGAGCTGAACATCTAGTTGATAGTTGATGCGCATGACCAATAGCACACACTGGAATATCAACATGAACAATATGCATCAGTGTGTTGCTAGCTCAACTGCACCCAAGAAGACCATGCACATGTTAGCAGCCAATTTGGATTAAGGAGCCACACCAATGAACACGGATGCAACAGAGGTAAGATTTTTCTCCAGCAAGATGTCACCATGGAGCGCATGCACACCATCACGAATGACCAAGCTTGCCACAATCTCACCACCATCCCCATCACAAGCATGCTAAAGAGTTTTTCTCACCACCATGGACCAAATGTCAGTGATGTTTTGCATGGCTCACTCAAGCCATTTTGTCTCACATGGGCACATGTGCATTGTAATGTAATGTATTGTCATGTGGAAGTTCGAGTGTCGATAGTTGGATGTAACATCCATAGGGTAGATGAAGAACCATGAGGGTAGATGAACTATCAGAAAGGGGAATGTCAAGGGTCACCCCACCCTGTACTGTAAGTAGAAGTTCATTAATCATTGTAAAGGCTCTTGTTCAGCCAAGCTTCCAATAAGACTATCTTGAAGAGAGCTTGGATAGTATTGTCACGAGCCTTGGTTTCTCCATTTTGCATATCTAGTACATCTCTTTGGAGGAGCAGGCGGTTGTTGCTGTAACATTTCGCTATCGGAATTAGTGGTTGGACATGGATGTATTGTATAACTAGAACTTACACTTCTTAATATAACAAGAGCCAACATGTTTCATGCATATGTTGTATTGTATTCTATGCTATATGGTTTACTCTAAATGATATATGTATTGATTTGCTTACACATGCATGTATAGCTATTTGTGTATGTATGTGTGAATCTTTCTGAAATGTGTTGTTTGTTTAACGATAACTTTGGATTTCTTGCTAACTTGCCTTCCATGCTCTGATTCATCTTCTCTCATGTGTTCCCTTCCAAGCCGCGTACTATTACAGGTTTCGAAGGGGCACACTCACCTCACCCTCAGTGTGTTTGAAACTCTCATGAACCTTCCATGACTTAATGCAGCTGTCACACCCTTGCTACCAACCGAGACATCTTACTTGCCTTTATGAAAAATCACGGTCAAGGCATTACCGTACAACCCACTACTGGGAGTCCTACACAAAATGGTTTGATGTCTAATAAGGACATGTTACCGGGGAGATCCCCTTACATGTTGGTGGTTTGAACATCGTCAACAGACCCAAAGTGCTTCCACTGCACTTTAACTTGCTCTATGGCCATGTTCCTAAGCATGAGATGTTTTCCATTGCAGTATGCACAGAGGCTCTGGTTGGAACTCTCATTCTTGCTTCAACTGCAATATAGATCAGTCAATAACATTATCAACGTCATTTATATACTTCTTAAGCAATTAAATGTGGAAAACATCACGGAATTTCACTGTTGGAGGCAGTGCAAGTCGATATTCCATTGGTCCAATCCTCTGAAGGATCTTGAAAGGCCTACAATACTGCGGTTCCAACTTGGGGCATGGACTAATCCTCAAAGAGCCTTTCTTGGGCTTGATGCGTAAATACACATGCTCTCCTACTTGAAGCTGCTTGAATACTTAGAGTTTATCGACATAAATCTTCTATATATCCCATGCTTCCTTTAGATTCTTCTTTATAACCTGCATTTTCTAATCCATGTCCGCCAACCTGTTTGGTCCAATAAGTACCCTTTTCATTGGATTACTCCACCTGATGGGAGTGTTACAACTCCACCCATACAATGCCTCAAAAGGACCCATCCTAAATGAATCTTGATGACCATTTTTGTATGCAAACTCCACCAATGGTAGATACTCTTCCCATTTCATCTGGTATTGCATCACGTAGATCCTCAAAATAGCTTCCAAGATCCTGTTGACCCTCTCTATCTATCCATCTATCTACGGATGATAAGTTGTACTTAAGGCCAATTCATACCCAAGCATATAAGTATCTCCTTCCAAAACTTGCAAGTGAACTTTGCATCCTTGTCTGACACAATCTTCATTGGGACACCGTGTAGTCTCACTATCTTTCTCGTGAACACCTGTGCTACCTCACTAGCTAAATATGTAGTCTTTACTAGAATGAAATGAGATACCTTGCTTAACCTGTCAACCACGACCATAATACAATCCTGTTTCTTCTGTTGGGTAGTGGAGGTCCCGCATAACAGTTTTGGGGCTTAGAGCCTATAAATTAGGATAAAAATATGGTAAAGACTCTGAAATATGTGGAGCACAAGATGTAATAGATCAAGTAAAGGGGTTTTCTACCAAAGAAATAATATACAATAATAGGAAGTAAGTCGGCTTGTCCATGGGAATATATAAATAGAGCAAGGCTCTATGGGTAGAAAGTAGCTCTTTGGTATGCACTTTAACCTAGAATGTAATGGGTTTTTGATGAGAAAAGGCTGAAGTTTCTGTAAGTGGAAGTAAACGGTGTTGGTAGGTAGATAGAGGCTCTGTAGTTGTGTGCGTAGAGGCCTATTAGAGTCTGCAGCTGTGTGCATGGAGCCCTGCAACTGAGTGCGTGGGTGGATCTAGATGTATTGGTGAAGGAATTGAATAAAGATAAGTTGACTTGGAAATTATGTGTTAAATATGAATTATTACGGATTTGGCTAATTTGTGGTTAATATAAATGTTTGATCTATGTGTGCATGCTTATGTTATGAGTTTATGCAAATATGTATCTTTTCTAAGTCCATGAACTGGGTATTTCTCATAAATGTTTTCTTAAAGATCATAAAACGTAGATCTAATCCATAACAGTGCATTAATAAGTATTAAGGAGTTTCCTAGGTCTAGATCTACATGGAGTAGAGTGGCGCGAAGCCACAAAAAGGGGTGCTAACCTTCTAGACCACATCAAGACATCCCAAGGGTGTGGAAACCTAGTTCTAGTACCCTCCCCTGCTACCTCGAGTGACACCTCAGTCCACGCTCTGTGGGCTATTGCTGAAAGGGCCGATAGCTGTAGGATTTGTTTGGCTAAATAACTCTTCCAAACATAGGTTAGGCCCATATAAGCCTACAAATGGTTCCGTTGTCGGGACCGAGATCTGCCTAAGGGGTGTCTGATGTCAGAACTCTAGAATCATACAAGGAAAGAGCTTGAAGATTGATTGGATCAGGAGTAGTACGAACGCACAAGCCAAAGGTTAAGAATGACGAGCGCAATCCAACTATAGGTATTCAAAGGAGTAGGAAATTAACGATCCAGAACAATTTTGGTTTGTGATAGTAGTAGTGTGGGAAGCACATGGAGTTACGAATGATAACATCAAGAAGGCTACCTTAGTTAGCGCGTTGCAAGACCAAGTGCTGACATGGTATATAAAGTACTCAAGCAGTAACCCAAATGCAGGAACAACGGAGATCTGGACCAAACTAAAAAAATAGTTTAGCCGGCCAAAATAAAAAACGCAGTCGATCATAGGGTTCAAGGAAATTGCGATGATGCCTGGTGAAACTCCGTGGGATCCAGATTAGAGATTGAAAAGTACAATCCATGAGGCAAACATGATGCTCTCGGATGCGTAGCACTGCATGTGGTTTTTGGCGTCACTAACGCCACATCTAAAGACGATGCTATCACAGCAAAATATCTCAACCCAAGCCGAAGCATTAGAGACCACAATGAGGTTTTATGAAATTCCAATATAGGATTTGGGGTTGGGAGTTCAGCAAATCCACGTGCAAATACAAAACCCGTGTTTGGAAATGCAGAAGTTAAAACAAGAATAAGCACCCACCCAAGAGCCTAGGAGGAAGTATGGTGGATAAAGTGTAGAAGCCAGGGTCATGATAAAGATCACTGTCCAGTCTTTGCGAACTATGTGGTAGTGGGGGGACCAACATCATTGGGAACAGAGGCACAAGTAGGGAAAAATGTGGTGCCAGCACTTTGGTGCGCGATATGTCAGGAGGGAGGAAAGCATGCCACAGACAAGTGTCATCTATTGCAGAACATGAGACAAACCCCGCCCGCTCGAGCGGTTATTTTGCAGCTTTTGCGGATTAGTGGTCCACGAGGAATGAGACTGATGTAGTTATATTTATTGATGGACCAGTCACCTACTTACAGAATCCAGACTGAAGTACGAGGTCAGGATCTAGCTGCAGTGATAGCATGTGGTGGATTCCAGGGACATGGACAAGGATGGGGAGGAATGGGGCCAAGAAGGGGCCGCGGGTAGCTCATCTATTACAACTGTAGAGGACCAGGTTACTACACATGAGACTGTACCAATCTGACCAGAATATCGTGCCCTTACTACGAACAATTCAATCATGAACTGATAGATTTCCCCACACTAATAGCACAGATTCATGAAAAAAAGGAAACACAACCTATGATGACACAGAACATCCAGATGATGAGGGTTGAACCGCAGGAGGAAGAACCCAATGTAAATATGGTGCTCAAAAGTGGCACGGACACAGGAAAGGATAAGGGGAAACCAAACAAGGAGCACATAGGAGTCTACAAGGTGACAGGTCTGGAAGCTAGGGAGAGCTTTGCGAAGGTCTCTACCCTAGGTAGTAGGGATCAATCCGAGCGAGAAAGGGATCCCTCGATGTTGACTACGTTTTTAGAGACATGCATGAAATTTCTTCACTACAATAGAGAGGTCAAGGGCTTAAAAAAATTGATAAATAGGTGCGCAGGGTCAAGTGAACCTCGCGTGATCTATAAATTGCGAAAACATGCGTCGCGGATTGGGTGGGAAATGCGGTTAACAGCACAAATTTGTGACTATGAGATGGATCAAATCATTCTGGACCTGGGCTTAGATGCAAATGTATTACCTAGACAGATGTGGGAGTGCATAGGTAAGCCCACGCTCTAATGGTCTTGTATTCAATTGAGGATGGAAAATCAACAGAAGATCTTGCCCATGGGAAGACTGCAAGGGATTACGGTAGATATAGAAGTTGCGAGCACCCAAACGGACTTCGAGGTATACAAAATTGTGGATGAAAGTAGCCCTTACCCTACATTATTAGGAATATACTCGGCCATTGACATGAATGGAGTTAATAATTTTAAGAAGCGGAAGATCATCTTTCAGAAGAAGTCACTCCGCGTAGTCATTCCGCTAGACCCGGCTGAAGGACTGCATTGCACTGAGCTTGGGCGTGACGAAGAAAGTGATGATGAATTAGATTGTATTTACAAAATCACTGCACGACATCAAGTGGGGGACAGTTCGATGGCGAAAGGAAGAACATCATGGGAGGATGCAGACTTTGGCATCGAAGATTCAGATGAAGAAGATGAGTGATTGCATAACCAGTTGAATGGGGTAACAATGTTAAACTACAATATGGAGACTAAATCGATGTGTTACCTTAAAGCTCATGATCGTGAACTACAGATGTATAATGGGCTAACAGTAGTAGATGAATTCTTGATCAATTTGAAAGCACGGTACCAGAGCACCAACGGTTCGATGCATTGAAATGGGAATTATGTGCGACACCTGCACGTTAGTGGGGCACACATGGGGGAACCTTCGAAAGTTGGCGTAACTGCAGTCACATGATGCAGATACGATTTGGGAGGCCAGAGCTATGCATAACAGAGAAATACGATGGACCTGATGATCCGTGCATGTAGCTGACTAGATGGGTCCAAGCTTATGGAGAAGTGCCTCAACAATATCTGGTACACTTATTTTATAATACTTGGACATCATCCCAAGGAATTGGTATACTAAAACTGAGCTTTGACATGGAATAGGCAAATGGGATATCTTGTGCAAAGGGATTCTGTCAACTTTCCCCTTTGAGGATCAATGGATGTACACTGTGGACAACACGTTGTAGGTGGTAAAGGGCATTATCTTCAAAATACCATCAAAACCAGAAGAAATCGTGCGGCCAAACTCATCGCAACAGTTGAGCCAGGCCCTGGAATGTTACAATGTGCAGGTACAAGATGATAAGGACGACCCTAGAAACATCCATATTCCATAAAAAAAGGGGAGTCGCGAGGTGCATGGACCAACAATCGAGGATCTAGACATCATCGTGCCATTGAAAATGAAATAAGTAAACATTGGAATATAGGAAAAGCCGAAGTATGCAACACTAGGAGACTATTGGAATGATGCCACAGTGGAAAAGGTGGTCGAGTTGCTTCACAAATATCAAGATTTATTCTCCACAAAAATCACAGAGTTAAAAGGGATCCTTGGTGACCTAGGAATGATGAAGATAACCCTGAAACTAGATGCAAAGCTAGTTAAGCAGTGGCCTTACCAGTCAAATCCAAAATACAAAGCGAAGGTCTGCGAAGAGTTGGATAAGACACTTGCAGCAGGAATAATTGAACTCGTAGAAGAGTCCAATTGGGTAAGTCCCATCGTTGTGCAAGAGAAGAAACAAAGGGGTGAAATTCACATTTGCGTCGATCTCAGAAAGCTCAATGATGCATGTGTCAACTATCCCTTTCCGATGCCATTTACCGATGAATACTGGAGAATGTGGGAGGAGAGGAAGCCTACTCCTTCACGGACGGTTTCTCGGGTTACCACCAGATCAAGATTGCGCCAGAGGAAAAAAGTAAGACAACTTTCACCACCAAATGGCGATGTTTTTAGTATATGGTGATGCCCTTTGGACCAAAGAACGTGCTAACGATATTATCCCGCGTTGTGGTAACTGGATTCAAGGAATTTATACACAAGTTCTTAGAGGTATATCTTGATGATTGGACTGTATTTGGGCTAGTTAAGAAGCATACCACGAGCCTACTATTAATGCTGGATACTTACTGTTGAGCCTTGAAAATGTCATTCATTTCCATTACACTTTCACTATTATGTCCATTATATCACCTCCATTTCACCTCCATTTCACTACTATGTCACCACATTCATCCCACTTTCATTATCATTGGGCCACCTTTATGTTTTTCCAATCTTTATTATTTCTAAGCCTTTTAAGTGAATTTGTGGTTAAAATTTTGAAAACAATGTGCATATGCTTATACCTAAAAAATGGGTTGAGGTTGTTGACATGTGTAGGTTGAAAGGAGACTTCTAGAAGACCCTTATGTGGCACTCTAAGGCCAAATTCGAATTTGGTTGGAAAGAATCATGGGATCATGAGGATATGTGTCACATTTCCTAATTGTATTGTAACTCTAAAAATATTATCAGTTGCTATTTTGGTTAGGACTCTAGAGGTAGAGGGAGAGATTCATGGACTATCATTAATGAGATGGCTCTCATCTTTTTGTATAAATAGGAGATCTCTCTCCTTCATTTGTTAGTCTTTTTAGTCCCTAGCTCTTAAGTTTGTAGTTCTTCCTTGATGGATTTTGGAAGCTTTGGAGAGCTTTGTTGTACTTTGTACTTTTGAAGAAATTGAATAAAGCTTTGATGTTCTCAACATGGAAGGAGATGTGAAGTAGATGTCATGGAGCATATTAGGATGTAAGGTAGAGTAGATTTCATTTTGTAAATATTGCTTTGTAGAATGTAAGGTAGATTAGATTTTTCATTCATGCAATTTTAATTCATGCAAGTGTGTTCAATTTTGCTTTGATTTCATAACTAGTGGCATGTGTGATCATCTTGTCTATGTTGCTGACCTTTATTTTTCTGTAGTTTTATTTTCATTAGTATCATTTCTTTAATTTGCACTTTACTTTCTGCTCTTATATATCAAGTTGTTCATCTATTGATGGTTCTTTTTCCATAATCAAATAACTTTATTGGAGCCAAAATATCACTTAGTACAGCTTGGTTTAGTTTGCTTTAAGACTCACATTGCTGACTTGTTCATAATTGTTCTCATATGATAAATCTAGCTGAAGGGCCAAAAGGTTAAGAAAAGGTTAAAGTAGTGTGATTTGTCTCCTTTATGTAGTGTCACTTAGATTTCACATTGCTTAGATTAAGTTGAAGAGTTAAAATAGTGTGAGATAGTTGTTCTCACTTTTAATTGAATTTAATATAGATTTCATTTTCATTTTAAATCAGCAGCAAAGATACTAGGCCGATGTCATTAGTCCTTTATTTGATGTCTTTATTTTCCTTTAAGCATTTGATTTCATAGGTGGTAGAGGGCCCCTGCCTTGTATAGTTGTCATTTTATTTTGCATTTTATTTCACCATGTATATTAGTTGTACATAAATTCCTTTCAAGTTGATTGTAGATTAGTGATGCACATAGCCTTCTAATGAACTAATGACGTGATAGAATCATCTTGTCCTTTTGCTAAAGCAACAAGGATACTCGGTCTCATAGTCATTCTCTCATTATTTGATTATTGCATTTTATTTCGATTGAACTAGTTGTATATTTACAATTTTGTTTAAATACTAACTCCATCAATAACATGTTTTAAGTTGCATTAAACAGTTTAGAAAAGCAACAAGAACAAAACCCCAAAAACAACATAAACTATAAAACGACGAAGTAAGAGAAAGGTTAACTAAGCACATATGGTGCACCACACTTCATCAATTTACGATACTCGGATTGATAATTTATGTAGAGCAATTTAAGACGTTAAATTGACTAGACATTTTGGCGCCGTTGCCGGGGAAGTGTAATTAGGAGACCTTATTTCTTACATCTGAAAATAAAAAGTTAATAATTCTTGAGTATGCTCTCCTCTTGCACTTTGTGTGATCTGGAGGATCTGAAAAAGAATTGTTGTGTAAAAAAAAAAAAAAAGGAGACAAAATAAACTTCATCACTTCAATTGATTCAAGAAAAAAAAAAAAAAAGAGAAAAAATAAACTTCATTTCATTTCCACTTTTCACTCCATGCCATCCATTTCATTAATAAAAGTTATTTCCCCATGATCATTTCCATTAAGATTGCCTAACTATCTCTATTTAGCTAAGTGGTTGTTGTGCCAAGTTTCCGCAGCTACCACTGGTTTCCGCAGCTGTAATCAGTTTCCGCAGCCACGACTCTGTTTTTCAAATTTACAGTCAAGATGTTAGTGCAATAAAATGAAAATGCAGGAATGACTAAGAAATATAAAAATTCACAATTTCAGAGAAAAAAAGAGAAGAAAAACAATCTATGTCTATCTCCATTCCTAGTTTTCGTTGTGGCTTCGTGACTCTTCAAATAGTGTGTTCTTTATTGGTGTGTCTTTCCTGTGGTTGGATTGGAATTTCTTGTCTCCCACATAGATCTCTGATAAGGATCAACAGTGTGAAACTACCACCATCAAACAACGGCGTATTGTCTTACTTATGGTATTGATATAGTGTTTAACACATCCCTTGTAGTCCTGGTCATGAGATTATTGTAGGAAGCCGACAGTGAGGAAGATGATATTTAGCATCAGATTAATCAAATAATTCATCTTCAGCAAATAAGAGAAGAGGTTTCCCTAAAATGTGCTCATAACCATTGCAACAATGGAATAGATAAGCACTTCATTTTCTGCAGTTAAAAACCACTGTCCTAAAAATATGCAACATATATGACACTAGGGTGAATCTGCACAGTAGACCTTGATTTAGTTGGATGTATCCAGGGTGAAAATATGATAGATGCCTGCGGGGAAAACAATCAAGCCCCCTTTCTTTAACCAAACTCGAATTCATCTTTCATTACTATCTCTTACATCAAAGTATCCTGCACCACCATTTCAAAGGCCGAATGCAACAATTCAGAACAGTAAAAAAATGATAACTCAGAAAAACGTAAACATAGAAAAACGTCATATTTTAAATGTTCAATTTGCCCAAATGGAGACGAATGTCAAGAAAATAAAGCATGGGTTTTTTTACCAGGTGGGTTAATTAGATAACCCAGAAACCGTTTGAAGAAATTTGTGGCGGTCTGGGAGAAATCTTCGGTTCTTTGGAGCCCATTTTTGACTGCCGCGCGTGAAAAAAAACAGAACTTTAATTTAAATGAGTGGACAGTGATTTAATTCGGCTCTGTGCTGGCACCTACACTACCTCTACCACATCTTCCACCCTTTGCCACCAAGTCTTCCACCCTTATGCCACCCATTTGCAATCCAACACCTGTTTAATTACAATCCGAATTGAAGACGGCACTGTGTAACTCCATTTCGTGAACTAATTACATACGACTTTTCTCCACCGTATAACTCTTATTTCCGTTGTTTATCTTCTACTCCCTCGTACTCATACCATTTCTACTCTCCATTCCCGCTGCAAACTCCACAGCTGTGCTTCAAACCTTGATTACAGTCACCAATACGCCCCTTTAATTCGATTACGGCCACTCCACTTGCCTCAAGAATCCCGTAATCAGCTCGTTTTTCCCTTGAACGTCCACACACAGTAAAATTTTCAGCCGGAGTTGAAAGTCGAGAATGGGAAAACTACTCAGAGTTGAACCAGTGGCTACAATAGCAATAGCAACCAGTCTACCACAGGAGGGAGAAAGATGGTTTAAAAATAGAGGGCTGGATGATCAGGGATGGAAAGTCATGCTTAAAAACCTAGGTATGGATACTTCTATATTTACTAAAGGAATTCTTGTGCATGTAATCAAAGAAGAATGGACTATGTTGTTATTACTTGTTCAGAATTTTATTACATGCGAAGGTCGTTTTGGCACCATGTACATGTATCATGCCAGGATTATGATGAATTTTATGAAAGGCCATGCCCTTATATTACCTTATTTGCCACCTATTATCCAGTACATTTTCAACCACTGTTCTTCCATAAACCTTACAACATAACCCAACTGTCTTACCTCTGTTTAACCCTCACAGGCAGACAAATTTTAAACAGAGTAAAGGATGGCTCGATTACTAAAGGCAGAACCGAAAGGCCTTAAGTTTATGAAAGGGTCAAATAGTTATGATCATGGTTATAAGCTATTCATCAACTATAAATTCATCAATAAAAAATGTTTTGCTCCATTCGCAGTGTTCCTACATGCAGACAATGAAAAAAAAAAAAAATCAAAATTGATGATTGACTGTTTTAGCCACTTTATGTAGCTAGCACAACTTTCCGCAGCCAGCCCAACTTTCCGCAGCTGTTTTGTTAAACTCTAGGTTGCCGGTGTCATCAAGCAAAACAAGCCACATGGGTAGCTAGGGGAATGTCAGTACATGGATGGTGTCCTATTCATTCGGTCGAATTTGACGAAAAAGACCTTGGTCAAAAGGGAAGTCAAGTTGAGTGTTATCACAAAGTCGCCACACTGAGTCGCCACACTAAGTCGCTACATGTCAAGAAAAAATAATAATTTTGAATAAATGAAATGAACAAGTTATTTGCTCACTTTTCTGAAGGTATTGATTAATTTTGGACTGATAATGAAAGATGAATGGCTAACTTTGTATTCAAGAGTTTTAGCTACAGAACCGTGCACATTCCGCAGCTAAAGTCCAAATCCGCAACTGTTCTCCAATTCCGCAGCTAGAAAAAACCTCATTGTTCAGATCAGCCCATCTTTCTCATACAAAATCAGATTTTGATGGTTTAACTATCATTGGAAAGATCTCAACAAGATCTATATAATGAGAAATCTATCATTAGAGTTTGAAATGGCAAATAATGAAATAAATTGCTGAAAAGAAGCAACATTCAACTTGGGCACCAATTCCAAAGCAGGTATAAATTCTTTTGATTTTTCCTTTGATAACTTGTTTCATTAATACAAATTCTTAGTTTTGTGTGTAAATATTATAACTAGAGAGATTGATCACCTCTCTCCTTTGATAATCTTACATTCCATTGCAGAAGAAGTATTAGTTTTTTTTGCAGGTTTCAGGAGGAAGGGAAAATGACTACAAGAGAATGGTGTCTCTCTAAGAGACCAATTTGTTTCATAAGAGGATGATCAACAACAAAGAGCAAATATGTTGATGAAAAATGAGATCCAAACACTTGAAAAACTTTCAGATACTATTGTCTCCATCATATCCATCCATCACATCCATACCTCATCTCATTTTCCTCCATATTTTCCATTTTCATTCACATACACTTTCCATCTCTTTTTGTCCATTCATAACCCACAAATAAAAGCAAGAGGCTCATTCACATGCTTATTGCCATTGCCATTTCTGCTCTCCATTGCCATCTTCCATTTTCATTTTCCATTCCTTGTCATTTTCATTCCGCAAATAAGCCCTGCTTCAATGCAAATTATTGAGTCCATAGTCCTTTGAGTCTAATTTCTTTGTAAAAACACCTTCAGGCTTGCATGCCTTAATGGAAAGTCCTCATGCTAACAAACAATGGGAATACATTAATGTCCCTTGTTCGTTAGATCTTCTAGGTGACTCGACATCAGCAAATTCATTCTTACCTAACAAGATGTGTTTGGGCATCTTGACTCTCATTGTCATCAATGGTGAGAGTTCTCGGGTTGACTAGTGGCATCCATTAATGGCCACTAAGCCAACAATTTCCTACTATGTTCGACATCAGAACATCTTTTCACATAGTAGGAATTCTGCCAATGAGTTTTGAAGACATGAAGACTATTATTTTCAGCATTTTGGAGCAGATTCAGCAAGTTTTAGTAGAAGAAATAAAAAGTCATCTTATCTCTCTATCCATGACTCCTCTTGTTCAGCCACTTGAAGAAGAATATGATCAGAAATTTTCAGCCACTACACATACAACTCATCCATTCCAAAAGGGTAAGTGAAGGTACGACATTTTCTAACTTTTGACCATAGAATTCCATAAAAAGCTAGAATGATAATTGTTGGAAAAACATTTCTCTTCCTCATTTCATAAAATTTCCAATACCATCAGTTGGGGGGGGGGGGGAATACATTCATATTCATATCTTGCCATGTCCATATCATATTCAAGAGCCCACATACTTCCAACATATATTAATTATTACATTGCTATTATGAGCATACAATGGCTTTTGAAAAAGTGCTTAAAGGATAAATTGGATACAAACAAAATCATGGTTGTCACACAAGAACCAACCATCATTCAATCCAATAAAGATATACTTTGCAACAATAATCAAAATATCATTATGCAAAGTTCAAAGATCAAAATAGAAGGCAACAAAAAAAAAATGGTTGTAACACAAGAACCAACCATGTTGCAATTCAAGTAAAACACTTTGCAGAAATATAAAGTTATCAAATGATATCATGCAAAGTTAAGCCAAATCTCAAGGATCAAAAGAGTTAATGTAATATATATTGCATGAGGACATGCAATAGCTTCAATTGGGGGGTATTTTGAGCCTTGAAAATGTCATTCATTTCCATTACACTTTCACTATTATGTCCATTATATCACCTCCATTTCACCTCCATTTCACTACTATGTCACCACATTCATCCCACTTTCATTATCATTGGGCCACCTTTATGTTTTTCCAATCTTTATTATTTCTAAGCCTTTTAAGTGAATTTGTGGTTAAAAATTAGAAAATAATGTGCATATGCTTATACCTAACAAATGGGTTGAGGTTGTTGACATGTGTAGGTTGAAAGGAGACTTCTAGAAGACGCTTATGTGGCACTCTAAGGCCAAATTCGAATTTGGTTGGAAAGAATCATGGGATCATGAGGATATGTGTCACATCTCCTAATTGTATTTTAACTCTAAAAAGACATGGGTCTTATCAATTCCTATTTTCATTAGGACTCTAGAGGTAGAGGGAGAGATTCATGGACTATCATTAATCAGATGGCTCTCATATTTTTGTATAAATAGGAGATCTCTCTCCTTCATTTGTTAGTCTCTTTAGTCCCTAGTTCTTAAGTTTGTAGTTCTTCCTTGATGGCTTTTGGAAGCTTTGGAGAGCTTTGTTGTACTTTGTACTTTTGAAGAAATTGAATAAAGCTTTGATGTTATCAACATGGAAGGAGATGTGAAGTAGATGTCATGGAGCATATTAGGATGTAAGGTAGAGTAGATTTCATTTTGCAAATATTGCTTTGTAGAATGTAAGGTAGATTAGATTTTTCATTCATGCAATTTTAATTCATGAAAGTGTTTTCAATTTTGCTTTGATTTCATAACTAGTGGCATGTGTGATCATCTTGTCTATGTTGCTGACCTTTATTTTTCTGCAGTTTGATTTTTATTAGTATCATTTCTTTAACTTGCACTTTACTTTCTGCTCTTAGATATCAAGTTCTTCATCTATTGATGGTTATTTTTCCATAATCAGATAACATTATTGGAGCCAAAATATCACTTAGTACAACTTGGTTTAGTTTGCTTTAAGACTCACATTGCTGACTTGTTCATAACTGTTCTCATATGATAAATCTAGCTGAAAGGCAAAAAGGTTAAGAAAAGGTTAAAGTAGTGTGATTTGTCTCCTTTATGTAGTGTCACTTAGATTTTACATTGCTTAGATTAAGTTGAAGAGTTAAAATCGTGTGACATAGTTGTTCTCACTTTTAATTGAATTTAATATAGATTTCACTTTCATTTTAAATCAGCAGCAGAGATACTGGGCCGATGTCATTAGTCCTTTATTTGATGTCTTTATTTTCCTTTAAGCATTTGATTTCATAGGTGGTAGAGGGCCCCTGCCTTGTATAGTTGTCATTTTATTTTTGCATTTTATTTCACCATGTATATTAGCTGTACATAAATTGCTTTCAATTTGATTGTAGATTACTGATGTACATAGCCTTTTAATGAACTAATGACGTGATAGAATCATCTTGTCCTTTTGTTAAAGCAGCAAGGATACTGGGTCTCATAGTCATTCTCTCATTATTTGATTATTGCATTTTATTTCGATTGAACTAGTTGTATATTTACACTTTTGTTTAAATACTAACTACATCAATAACATGTTTTAAGTTGCATTAAACACTCTAGAAAAGCAACAAGAACAAAACCCCAAAAACAACATAAACTATAAAATGACGAAGTAAGAGAAAGGTTAACTAAGCACATATAGTGCACCACACTTCATCAGTTTACGATAACCGGATTGATAATTTATGTAGAGCAATTTAAGACGTTAAATTCACTAGACATTTTGGCGCCATTGCCGGGGAAGTGTAATTAGGAGACCTTATTTCTTACATCTGAAAAAAAAAAAGTTAATAATTCTTGAGTATGCTCTCCTCTTGCACTTTGTGTGATCTGGAGGATCAAAAAAAGAATTGTTATGTAAAAAAAGAAAAAGAAAAAAAAGGAGACAAAATAAACTTCATCACTTCAATTGATTCAAGAAAAAAAAAAAAGAGAAAAAATAGACTTCATTTCATTTCCATTTTCACTCCATGCCATCCATTTCATCAATAAAAGTTATTTCCCCATGATCATTTCCATTAAGATTGCCTAACTATATCTATTTAGCTAAGTGGTTGCTGTGCCATGTTTCCGCAGCTGACACTGGTTTCCGCAGCTGTAATAAGTTTCCGCAGCCACCACTCTGTTTTTCAAATTTACAGTCAAGATGTTAGTGCAATAAAATGAAAATGCAGGAATGACTAAGCAATATAAAAATTCACAATTTCAGAGAAAAAAAGAGAAGAAAAACAATCTATGGCTATCTCCATTCCTAGTTTTCGATGTGGCTTTGTGACTCTTCAAATAGTGTGTTCTTTATTGGTGTGTCTTTCTTGTGGTTGGATTGGAATTTCTTGTCTCCCACATAGATCTCTGATAAGGATCAACAGTGTGAAACTACCACCATCAAACAATGGTGTATTGTCTTACTTATGGTATTGATATAGTGTTGAACACATCCCTTGTAGTCCTGGTCATGAGATTATTGTAGGAAGCCGACAGTGAGGAAGATGATATTTAGCGTCAGATTAATCAAATAATTCATCTTCAGCAAATAAGAGAATAGGTTTCCCTAAAATGTGCTCATAACCATTGCAACAATGGAATAGATAAGCACTTCATTTTCTGCAGTTAAAAGCCACTGTCCTAAAAATATGCAACATATATGACACTAGGGTGAATCTGCACAGTAGACCTTGATTTAGTTGGATGTATCCAGGGTGAAACGATGATAGATGCCTGCGGGTAAAACAATCAAGCCCCCTTTCTTTAACCAAACTTGAATCCATCTGCCATTACTATCTCTTACATCAAAGTATCCTGCACCACCATTTCAAAGCTCGAATGCAACAATTCAGAATAGTAAAAAAATGATAACTCAGAAAAACGTAAACATAGAAAAACGTCATATTTTAAACGTTCGATTTGCCAAAGTGGAGACGAATTTGAAGAAAATAAAACATGGGTTTCTTTGCCAGGTGGGTTAGTTAGATAACCCAGAAACCGTTTGAATAAATTTGTGGCAGTCTGGGAGAAATCTTCGGTTCTTTGGAGCCCATTTTTTACTGTCGCGCGTGAAAAAAAACAGAACTTTCAATTAAATGAGTGGACAGTGATTTAATTCGGCTTCATGCTGGCACCTACACTACCTCTACCACGTCTTCCACCATTTTCCACCAAGTCTTCTACCCTTATGCCACCCATTTGCAATCCAACACCTATTTAATAACAATCCGAATTGAAGACGGCACTGTGTAACTCCATTTCGTGAACCAATTACATACGGCTCTTCTCCACAGTATAACTCTTATTTCCATTGTTTATCTTCTACTCCCTCGTACTCATACCATTTCTACTCTCCATTCCCGCTGCAAACTCCACGGCTGTGCTTCAAACCTTGATTACAGTCACCAATACGCCCTACAATTCGATGACGGCCACTCCACTTGCCTCAAGAATCTCGTAATCAACTCGTTTTTCCCTTGAACGTCCACACACAGTAAAATTTTTAGCCGGAGTTGAAAGACGAGAATGGGAAAACTACTCAGAGTTGAACCAGAGGCTACAATAGCAACAGCAACAAGTCTACCACAGGAGGGAGAAAGATGGTTTAAAAACAGAGGGCTGGATGATCAGGGATGGAAAGGCATGCTTAAAAACCTAGGTATGGATACTTCTATATTTACTAAAGGAATTCATGTGCATGTAATCAAAGAAGAATGGACTGTGTTGTTATTACTTGTTCAGAAGTTTATTACATGCGAAGGTCGTTTTGGCACCATGTACATGTATCATGCCAGGATTATGATGAATTTTATGAAAGGCCATGCCCTTAATTTACCTTATTTGCCACCTATTATCCAGTACATTTTCAGCCACTGTTCTTCCATAAACCTTACAACATAACCCAGCTGTCTTACCTCTGTTTAACCCTCACAGGCAGACAAATTTTAAACAGAGTAAAGGATGGGTCGATTACTAAAGGCAGAACCGGAAGGGCTTAAGTCTATGAAAGGGTCAAATAGTTATGATCATGGTTATAGGCTGTTCATCAACTATAAATTCATCAATAAAAACTGTTTTGCTCCATTCGCAGTGTTCCTACATGTAGACAATGAAAAAAAAAAATTCAAAATTGATGATTGACTGTTTTAGCCACTTTCCGCAGCTAGCACAACTTTCCGCAGCCAGCCCACCTTCCCGCAGCTGTTTTGTTAAACTCTAGGTTGCAGGTGTCGTCAAGAAAAACAAGCCACATGGGTAGCTCGGGGAATGTCAGTACATGGATGGTGTCCTATTCATTCGGTCGAATTTGATGAAAAAGACCTCGGTCAAAAGGAATGTCAAGTTGAGTGTTATCACAACGTCGCCACACTGAGTCGCCACACTAAGTCGCTACATGTCAAGAAAAAATAATAATTTGGAATCAATGAAATGAACAAGTTATTTGCTCACTTTTCTGAAGGTATTGATTAATTTTGGACTGATAATGAAAGATGAATGGCTAACTTTGTGTTCAATATTTTTAGCTACAGAACCGTGCACATTCCACAGCTAAAGTCCAAATCCACAGCTGTTCTCCAATTCCGCAGCCAGAAAAAACTTCATTGTTCAAATCAGCCTATCTTTCTCATAGAAAATCAGATTTTGATGATTTAACTATCATTGGAAAGATCTCAACAAGATCTATATAATGAGAAATCTATCATTAGAGTTTGAAATTCCAAATAATGAAATAAATTGCTGAAAAGAAGCAACATTGAACTTGGGCACCAATTCCAAAGCAGGTATAAATTCTTTTGATTTTTCCTTTGAGAACTTGTTTCATTAATACAAATTCTTAGTTTTGTGTGTAAATATCATTACTAGAGAGATTGATCACCTCTCTCCTTTGATAATCTTACATTCCATTGCAGAAGAAGTATTAGTTTTTTTTGCAGGTTTCAGGAGGAAGGACAAATGACTACAAGAGAATGGTGTCTCTCTAAGAGACCAATTTGTTTCATAAGAGGATGATCAGCAACAAATAGGAAATATGTTGATGCAAAATCAGATCCAAACACTTGAAAAACTTTCAAATACTATTATCTCCATCATATCCATCCATCACATCTATACCTCATCTCATTTTCCTCCATATTTTCCATTTTCATTCACATACACTTTCCATCTCTTTTTGTCCATTCATAACCCACAAATAAAAGCAAGAGGCTCATTCACATGCTTATTGCCATTGCCATTTCTATTCTCCATTGCCATCTTCCATTTTCATTTTCCATTCCTTGTCACTTTCATTCCGCAAATAAGCCCTGCTTCAATGCAAATTATTGTTATAGACATTTTTGTGCCTTATAGCTATAAGCATGAAATGTCCATAATCCAAAGGATCCAAAGTCACTAAACATGTTGTTCCTACCCCTAGAAGAACAAGGCTAACAAACCACAACAATTCACAGAAGTTATCCACCAGAAACTGCTCAAAAACAAGTCAATTCAGGATCAATTGAGAGGCTCCACTAGCTGCCTGCGTTGAAATGCAGAAGCTACACTAGCTAGTTGCATTGCAACGCAGGTGGAAGCACTACCAGGGTGCGCTGAGCGAGAAATGACAAATGGCAGGGTTCTTTGTGCAAGGTGTAAAGACTGTGGAAGCTTCCAGAATCTTCCTCCATGACACTTGCCTTGATGAGTTCGACTAAGTGATGAGTAAGAGGCTGTTTGTCTCCAAGTGGAAGCAAGAACTGACAGAGGGAGAGGACACTAGTCAGATCTCAAGCTAACTCATCCTCTCTCCAAACATCTATATATGGATCTCTCCTCCATGAGATCCAGGAGGCTGGAATTTCGTTATTGCAAAGAATTGCTGTTGGTTTGAGATTGGAATCATTGGGTGCTTAATGCTTTGAAGGGAGGTGAAGAAAGGATTTCATTCGCTGGGAGGTAGATGCTGGATTGGAACTCTCTTGGTTGTATCTCCTCCTGAACCTTGTTATTCATCAATAAAGCTATCTTGGTTTCTCCTATATACTGATGTATCTTTGATGTATGATTGCATTAGTATGTTTAGTTTATTTCTAATCCTGAACAAGTTATGAATATGAATCTATGTCTTTGTATAGTGTTCTCTTCTTGTGATCTTGCAGGAACCTATTGAAGTTGGGCGAGCGAGAAGGCAAGTAGTTGGGAACTCTCAAAGAGAAGAGAAACCGGATCAAGGGACAAACGGAAGACACTGGTTAGTCCATCCATCTCTCTTCATTCTTAATTCATAAACGAAGAATACTAGAATAGCTGTTTCTGTTTGTTGCTAAGGCATTGCCACACCTTAGGTGGATAGGATCGTCCTGCATAGGCATTTTTCCCCACAACAAATTGGCGACTCCACTGGGGAGATCTGTTTAGTCATTCTATTTTTGTCTCTATCATTGTTTGTTTCATAGATTCAAGAACAACAATCGAACTGCATCTGCTATTTTCAGATGCAAAGTAGACAGCTGCTGCTTTGATCCAATCACTGGATTTATCTATGATCTGAACAATGGACTCAAAAATGATTTGATGATCCTTTGTGATAGATCTTATCCCTCCTTCAAATCATCCCTTTGATTGTACCTTGCTTGTTGCTTTTATTTGGCCTGAAACCGTAGATTAATCAGCAAACCGTGACCCAGAACCCAGAGAAGAACTCTCGTTTCTGCTCCAGCGCAGGCTCTGTGAAGAGACTCTGCATTTCAACGCAGTTCCCGTGAAGGCTACCTGCGTTGCAATTTAGTTTCTCTGTTATACAGGTGCGCTGATCCAGCATAGGCCTTGTGCAGCTGGGGTTCTCTGCTCTATTTTGCCTTGTTTTGATCTCTGATTTCTACAGCTTGTAACCAGCATAGGTACCTGTCTGATAACTCCTTTTATCTGCTTTAATTTCGCCTCCTTTTGTACAAAAAGACTGTGAGTGTTTTTATGTGTTTGTGGCGTCATTTACAATTTTCCATTGCAAGAGTGAAATAGTCATCCTGTAGCCCTTGATTCAGATCTATTCATTGTGGTCTTAGGAGAGAGTTCATTCGCTGATTGATAGTTGATTATACGTTTACTTTTGCTTTTGGTTTGAGTTTGTCTCTTTTAAGTGTCGAAACAAGTGTTCATTTCGAAAATCTAAAAGTGTTGTATTCTCTTCTACCCTTTCTGATTTCAAAAAAGTAAACTTGTTTGTATTTGTCATTTAAAAGAAAATTCAAAGTTGTACAAAAAGCTTTCTTTTTAGGCATCAATATTAAGAGAGCAAAAAACAAACACCTGCATTGTGCATTTGCATCTTGATAGTTTGCATGCTTGATTTAGGAAAAGTGCATTTAGAGTGTGCTGATTGCTCTTTGAGAAAAGATGGTGTCTTTATTTTCCCTTTGTAGCTAGGATTTTCATTGTTGAAAAAGAGATAAAATTTGCTTATCATCTTTTAGATTGCATTTAGGAGTTGTATCTACATCTCGTGGTGAACCTCAAAAGGCAAAATTCTAAGAAAGATCAACATAAAATAAACTGAATGAACTTAATAACACTTTGTAACATAACGCACAACATAGAGGTCTAGGATAGAGACATGCTCCGACGTCGTAAAACCTGGTATATGTTGGCCTCGCTGATGGTTGGGTGATTCCTCCTGAGGGACCAAAAGTGCCAGTACGGATTGTGCTCCCACGTACCGTCGCGTATATATTGGGAGACCCCTATAGGCTTAAAACCTTTATCCTTAGGAAGCCGTGTCGACCGCCCTACTGATCGCAATGCACCGAAACACAGCATTCGGGAAGATTGACTGTCGTACCGTAAAACGTATTCTGCAGTTTTGTGATTGGTTTGGCACACCCTCTACCTAGATCTCCAGAGCAGTTCCTTTTGGCCTTTTTTAGACTCTACAACAGAAAAATTCCATCCGAGCATTTGTCACTTCGGGCTCGTTAAAACATCGAAGGCGACTAGAGTCATCTTTTGTTTTTTCTCGACTCTTTAAAATTGAAAAATCAAGTTGTGTCTAAAGCGTCATTAAAATTTATTTTAATGGAATAATAAATCACCCCTATTCCTGCCTTGATCTTTCAGTTGAGAAAATGGAGCCCTCCAGCCAAGGAATTCCCCTTGGTGGAAGTCCTAGTCCCTTCTCCTCTTGGGGAGATGTTGGAGCGCCCCATATGGCCACATTGTCGCTTCCAGGACTGACAATCGGCTTGCCTGTCTGGCTCTTCTCAACTAATGTTGTTCAAAACACCACTATTCCTGAACAATCGAATCAGTAGTTAGACCAGTCCGGAGCTGCCTACCAGCCTTCCACTTCCTCTATCTCTTCCTCTCCTCCTTCATCTTCGCTTGATGGAGCTAGCAAAGCCAAAAGCCAAGCTCCTAAGGAGAAGAAGGAAAATAAGAAGAAAGAGAAGAAGAAGAAGGAGCCAAAAGCGACTGGGGGCAAGCGAATGGCGTCTAATGAAAATCCACACACTGCACTGACCAGGCCTAAATCGTCGTGTGTCATATGCAAGGGAGACCACTTTCACAAATATTGTCCTTGCATCCCTCGGATACTAAGGGACTGGTCTCTCCGATTGCACAATTCGGTGGTGTCAACCTCTGATAGCCATGTTGACAGCACACCGTCAACTAGTGAAAGTGAAGCCACAGGATAGAGAGGGAGAGCTAGATTTCCCTGCAAACTGTGTGAAGGCGACCATGCCATCCACTATTGTCCCTTCTTAGACGAGGCTAAAAGAGTTTTGGAAGATCGCAGGTTTTACCAACGCGACTTCCTCCTGGATATCAAAATCTCCTGCCAAGTCCTTCACTAGTTGAGAACCCGGCTGGCCCGCTCAGTTGGTCAGCCGAAGCACCTATCATTGAGGATGAACCATCTGAATCCATACCTGACGAAAGTCAAAAGGTCGAGGCGGCAGTTGACCCGGTCTTGCCTTCAGAGGTTCTATCTTCGAATGATACCATCATAGAAGAGAATAAAGACGACACCGTCCAAATTCTCTTCATCAACACAGACTCTGATGAACAAGGGGGCAATTTTCCCATTCCTTTATCGCAGGAAGGAACTTCGTCAGAGTCATACTCGGCCGTATATTCTGTCCCACCACCAAGCAACCTAGTTGTATCCTTCGATTGGAACCAACTAGGCAGACCTCGGTTACCAGCAAGCATACCATTCAGAATTATCGTTCAAATATACAGAATGGTAATGGCTGGTACCATCATTGATGAGGGGGCATCTGTGAGTATCCTTTCCTCTATTTCTTGGAAAGCACTTGGTTCGCCAGCGCTTTTGCCTAAAATGAGAAATCTAACAGGATTTGATAAAGGAACCAGTCGACCTTTAGGGATTCTTCCCAATGTGCCAATAACATTAAAAGGGAAGACCATTCAAATGAACATGATGGTCGTTCAAGGACCCTTGGATTATAACCTACTCCTTGGACGAGACTATATATATTGCATGGGAGCCATCATCTCCTCACTCTTTAGAGTAATGTGTTTTCCGCATGAAGGAAGAATGGTCAAGCTCGTAGACCAACTTTCATTCCCTGGATCACGCATCGCAAATAGTCATATACCATCTCTAAATGGTCTCTTCACTCAAGAAATGTCTCAACCCACGGTCCGTCCTCCTGATGAGCGCGAGTAATCGGGGAGGATATGGCTGGAACCTAGGGAGCATGCGTCCTGGTCTGCTTCGGCAGGAAAACTTTGGGTATAGAATAGGTTTCCACGGGAGAATATGACTAGTCTGTACCCCGTCCGTGATTGGAAGAGGGGTTGTTCTAGAATAAGATTCTCTTGTGAAAGTTATGTGTTTGGCGCCTCACCTTTGTCTATTTCGGTAGACATCGCCGAAGAAGTGTTTTTTTTGGAGTGCAAATAGAACAATATTTGGATAACCTGTAAGAGGTAGGCCTCTCTCGGTAAAACAATTGTTTTGGCGGAAGATGAAGTAGGGGTAACCTTGAAACTATGTTTTATGCTTGGGGGCATGCAAACCTTTTGGAGTGCAAGCAAGGGCGACTATTTATTTTTTTTAAATTTTTAGGACCTCTAACACTTTAAACTCGTAGGATTAGTCGTTTCCAAACTTGCAGAAAGAAAGGATCCGGAGCAAAGCTTTGTAAGATAAAGCTCCATAAAAAATAGAATCTTAATGAGACATTCTTATCATATGACTGGATTAATCGAGCAGTTTTAGCACACAGTTCATGCTCGTTAAAAAATAAACGCAAGATCTGAGCAATTTTAGCGCATAGTTCATGCTCGTTAAAAAATAAACATAAGATCGAGCAAATGTTTCCACCCGCGTTTAAGCTCGTTAAAAAATGAACTATTCCGGTAAATAACCACCGTTAATGTAATATCATCAGCCATTAAAACCTTGGTCGTGTTTTCCCATCACCTCCACTTTTCCATTGGCCGATCATTCACCTCCATACGATTGTTTACCCATTTTGAGGAACAGATGCGAAGAGTGATTTCACTAGCCATCCTTGTGACACTGCCGTGATTTGGAAATTCCAATCCTTCCCTGGAATCAGCTTCTAACCTTTTTTATCACTCGTTCCTCAAAAGACGAGTCTTCTTTAAGATGTTTTCATCTGACTCGTGAAATATGAAAAGATTGCCGAGTTTTGGCCTTCCAGCTCGATAAAGTGACCGGAAGAGCCATCCCTCCTCTAGATTTTAATCATTTTGGACCTGAGGGATTATTTCACAAAAATATCGAGCGCTTGTTTTATTCGGCTCGTTAAAGATATCGAAAATTCATCCCTTCTGTATTGTTTTATACTTTTTCGGACTTAAGGGATTAGATGATGAAAAAGGACTTTTGGAGTTAACTTTACGTACCTTTTCAGACTCTCTAAAGATGAAAAGGACTGAGTTATCCTTGTCGCTAGACTCGTTAAATGCATGAAATAGCGACAAACTTGTCTTTAGACGAGAACGAGTTTCACTATCGATAGGCTCGTTAAAACATAGCGATGGGCTTGCCCCAAGGGCAAGTTATAGAAAAAGCATATGTTATCCTCCTCAAGCTTGAAAAAAATAAAGAGGTACTGGTCAGCAATGATTGGGGAAAAATTGGGAGAAACTCAAGAAAACTTTGATGGTAGCAAGTCGCTCTTAAACATGACACTTTTCCTCTGTACCACAATCGGGTTGGGTTCTTTCATTCACCGGTCACATCGCCATGGTCTCGCCATACCATCCATATTTGGGGTAATGCTACCGATCCATCGCATAAGTGTCACCATATGTTCAAGAGAAGTCGTTCAGAGAAGTCACCTGTGTCCCATCCACTACCATACATTATACTCTTTTATGACCGCCACCCTGAATCATATGTCACCAGATAGTTTTCACCTCCATCAAAAACATTAGCTCCGTTCCGTGTCATTGATGTGGGATTCATTAAGGCCCTCCTTTGACGGATCACTTCTTGTCGACATCAGCTCATTATCCAAGAAGTTGATCTACGAACACCCCCTTAAGTACTTTGAAGCTTGCATGCCTCAATGGCAATTTTCTCACTTCCGGCGACAGGTACACATCAATGACCTTCGACCGAAAAATTTTGCGTCGTGTTCGACGCCAAGTCCTCTATTCACACCACGTGAATTGTACTACAGTACCTTGAGGGTCATCTTCATTATCGGTGATTCCTCTCGCGCTTGCTAACAGTTTACATCATTGACTGGTAATCAAGCGATGTCTTTCCATGTTTGACTTCAGAGCAATTCTCACATGGATCGACTTGTACTTAGAGTGAAGATCGGACGAGATTGAAGACCCCGGATCTAGTTTCATCCATCTGGGCTGCGATATATATTCAGAAAATAAAGACATAGAAATGTACAGCTTTACAACACAGATAATCATCCTACCAAAAGGATGATGGCTCTATCAGAATCATCAGTCTATCATCAGACGATTGTCTGTTATATGTACATGACAATGAATTTATAAAGCTGAGCATGGGAATGCCCGCCTCTGCTAGATCATGAAAAAAGTATGAAAATAATGTATTGTATTGTATTGTATTACAGGTCTCCTCCCAGCATTGAAAGAACTTCGGATCCTCCTAATAAAGCATTTCACTCGATAAACAACCTCATACTTTAGGGGGCAACTGTTATAGACATTTTTGTGCCTTACAGCTATAAGCACGAAATGTCCATAATCCAAGGGATGCAAAGTCCCTAAACATGTTGTTCCTACCCCTACAAGAACAAGGCTAACAAACCACAGCAATTCACAGAAGTTCTCCACCAGAAACTGCTCAAAAACAAGTCAATTCAGGATCAATTCAGAGGCTCCACTAGCTGCCTGCATTGAAATGTAGAGGCTACACTGGCTAGTTGCATTACAACGCAGGTGGAAGCACTACCAGGGTGCGCTGAGCGAGAAATGACAAATGGCAGGGTCCTTTGTGCGAGGTGTAAAGACTGTGGAAGCTTCCAGAATCTTCCTCCATGACACTTGCCTTGATCAGTTCGACTAAGTGATGAGTAAGAGGCTCTTAGTCTCCAAGTGGAAGCAAGAACTGACAGAGGGAGAGGACACTAGTCAGGTCTCAAGCTGACTCATCCTCTCTCCAAACATCTATATATGGATCTCTCCTCCATGAGATCCAGGAGGCTGGAATTTTGTATTGCAAAGAATTGTTGCTGGTTTGAGATTGGAATCATTGGGTGCTTAATGCTTTGAAGGGAGGTGAAGAAAGGATTTCATTCGCTGGGAGGTAGATGCTGGATTGGAACTCTCTTGGTTGTATCTCCTCCTGAACCTTGTTATTCATCAATAAAGCTATATTGGTTTCTCCTATATACTGATATATCTTTGATGTATGATTGCATTAGTATGTTTAGTTTATTTCTAATCCTGAACTAGTTATGAATATGAATCTATGTCTTTGTATAGTGTTCTCTTCTTGTGATCTTGTAGGAACCTATTGAAGCTGATCGAGTGAGAAGGAAAGTAGCTAGGAACTCTCAAAGAGAAGAGAAACCAGATTGAGGGACAAACGGAAGACACCGGTTAGTGCATCCATCTCTCTTAATTCTTAATTCATAAAGGAAGAATACTAGAATAGTTGTTTCTGTTTGTTGCTAAGGCACTGTCACAGCTTAGGTGGATAGGATCGTCCTGCATAGGCATTTTTCCCCACAACAATTATTGAGTCCATAGTCCTTTGAGTCTAATTTCTTTGTAAAAACACCTTGAGGCTTGCATGCCTTAATGGCAAGTCCTCATGCTAACAAACAATTGGAATACATTAATGTCCCTTGTTTGTTAGATCTTCTAGGTGACTCGACATCAACAAATTCATTCGTACCTAGAAAGATGTGTTTGGGCATCTTGACTCTCATTGTCATCAATGGTGAGAGTTCTCGTTTTGACTAGTGGCATCCATTAATGGCCACTAAGCCAACAATTTCCTACTATGTTCGACATCAGAACATCTTTTCACATAGTAGGAATTGTGCCAATGAGTTTTGAAGACATGAAGACTATTATTTTCAGCATTTTGGAGCAGATTCAACAAGTTTTAGTAAAAGCAATAAAAAGTCATCTTATCTCTCTATCCATGACTCCTCTTGTTCAGCCACTTGAAGAAGAATATGATCAGAAATTTTCAGCCACTACACATACAACTCATCCATTCCAAAGGGTAAGTGAAGGTACGACATTTTCTAACTTTTGACCATAGAATTCCATAAAAATCTAGAATGGTAACTGTTGGAAAAACATTTCTCTTACTCATTTCATAAAATTTCCAATACTATCAGTTGGGGGGGGGGGGGGGGGGGGAATACATTCATATTCATATCTTGCCATGTCCATATCATATTCAAGAGCCCACATACTTCCAACATATATTAATTATTACATTGTTATTATGAGCATACAATGGCTTTTGAAAAGGTGCTTAAAGGATAAATTGGATACAAACAAAATCATGGTTGTCACACAAGAACCAACCATCATTCAATCCAATAAAGATATACTTTGCAACAATAATCAAAATATCATTATGCAAAGTTCAAAGATCAAAATAGAAGGCAACAAAAAAAAATGGTTGTAACACAAGAACCAACCATGTTGCAATTCAAGTAAAACACTTTGCAGAAATATGAAGTTATCAAATGATATCATGCAAAGTTAAGCCAAAGCTCAAGGATCAAAAGAGTTAATGTAATATATATTGCATGAGGACATGCAATAGCTTCAGTTGGGGGGTATGTTGAGCCTTGAAAATGTCATTCATTTCCATTACACTTTCACTATTATGTCCATTATATCACCTCCATTTCACTACTATGTCACCACATTCGTCCCACTTTCATTATCATTGTGCCACCTTTATGTTTTTCCAATCTTTATTATTTCTAAGCCTTTTAAGTGAATTTGTGGTTAAAAGTTAGAAAATAATGTGCATATGCTTATACCTAACAAATGGGTTGAGGTTGTTGACATGTGTAGGTTGAAAGGAGACTTCTAGAAGACCCTTATGTGGCACTCTAAGGCCAAATTCGAATTTGGTTGGAAAGAATCATGGGATCATGAGGATATGTGTCACATCTCCTAATTGTATTGTAACTCTAAAAATATTATCAGTTGCTATTTTGATTAGGGCTCTAGAGGTAGAGGGAGAGATTCATGGACTATCATTAATGAGATGGCTCTCATCTTTTTGTATAAATAGGAGATCTCTCTCCTTCATTTGTTAGTCCTTTTAGTCCCTAGTTCTTAAGTTTGTAGTTCTTCCTTGATGGCTTTTGGAAGCTTTGGAGAGCTTTGTTGTACTTTGTACTTTTGAAGAAATTGAATAAAGCTTTGATGTTCTCAACATGGAAGGAGATGTGAAGTAGATGTCATGGAGCATATTAGGATGTAAGGTAGAGTAGATTTCATTTTGTAAATATTGCTTTGTAGAATGTAAGGTAGATTAGATTTTTCATTCATGCAATTTTAATTCATGCAAGTGTGTTCAATTTTGATTTGATTTCATAACTAGTGGCATGTGTGATCATCTTGTCTATGTTGTTGACCTTTATTTTTCTGTAGTTTGATTTTCATTAGTATCATTTCTTTAACTTGCACTTCACTTTCTGCTCTTAGATATCAAGTTGTTCATCTATTGATGGTTCTTTTTCCATAATCAAATAACTTTATTGGAGCCAAAATATCACTTAGTACATCTTGGTTTAGTTTGCTTTAAGACTCACATTGCTGACTTGTTCATAACTGTTCTCATATGATAAATCTAGCTGAAAGGCAAAAAGGTTAAGAAAAGGTTAAAGTAGTGTGATTTGTCTCCTTTATGTAGTGTCACTTAGATTTCACATTGCTTAGATTAAGTTGAAGAGTTAAAATAGTGTGAGATAGTTGTTCTCACTTTTAATGGAATTTAATATAGATTTCATTTTCATTTTAAATCAGCAGCAGAGGTACTAGGCCGATGTCATTAGTCCTTTATTTGATGTCTTTATTTTCCTTTAAGCATTTGATTTCATAGGTGGTAGAGGGCCCCTACCTTGTATAGTTGTCATTTTATTTTTGCATTTTATTTCACCATGTATATTAGCTGTACATAAATTGCTTTCAAGTTGATTGTAGATTAGTGATGCACATAGCCTTTTAATGAACTAATGACGTGATAGAATCATCTTGTCCTTTTTCTAAAGCAGCAAGGATACTGGGTCTCATTGTCATTCTCTCATTATTTGATTATTGCATTTTATTTCGATTGAACTAGTTGTATATTTACACTTTTGTTTAAATACTAAGTCAATCAATAACATGTTTTAAGTTGCATTAAACACTTTAGAAAAGCAACAAGAACAAACCCCAAAAACAACATAAACTATAAAACGTCGAAGTAAGAGAAAGGTTAACTAAGCACTTATGGTGCACCACACTTCATCAGTTTACGATACCCGGATTGATAATTTATGTAGAGAAATTTAAGACGTTAAATTGACTAGACACTTACCGACAGCACCAGCTCATGCTAAATATGAAGAAGTATACTTTCCTCATCCCCTTCGGGAACCTGCTCGGCCATGTGGTTTGTCAGCAAGGTCTGATGGTGGATCCGAAGAATATCGCTGTCATACTCAATTTGCAAGCATTGTGAACGTCAAACAACTATACGCCACACTGGGGCACACTAGTTATTATTAGAAGTTCATAAAAATCTACGCATAGATCACGACACCAATGGAACAATTGTTGAAGAAGGATGCTACTTATTTCCGGAATGAGCAATGCAATATAAGTCGAAAAGATGGCATCAACTACTATATTGGTCTTTCTCAAATGGTACATTGAATTTCATGTGCACATTAGGTGTGGTACTCACTCTAGAAGGAGTGAAGGGAATTGATCATCCAATGGCATTCACAAGTCCACGATTGTCAAAAGCTGAGAAGAAATACTCCACTACTAAGAAATAAGGATTAGGGATGGTATACGCGCTCTAGAAATACTACCACTATCTACTTGGAGGACACTTGAAGATGTATACTGACCACTCAGCGCTAAAATACCTAGTGAATAAGCCTATGTTGGGGGGGCGCCTTTGTAGGTGGCTATTATTATTTCAAGAATATGACTTCGAAGTCATCATAAGCCAAGACGTCTAAGCAGAGGCCCAGACCACGTTTATCAAATTGAGAACAGTGAAGAGCCCAAAAACTTGGAGGAAGGACTACCGGATGCATGGTTGTATGTAGTGCGCATTATGCATGGCCATTTTCAGGACATAATCGACTTCTTAACCATAGGAACCGCGCCGTAAGGATATTCTGTTCAGCAAAAGAAAGAATTGGTGATACGCACAACAAACTTTACTATTATTGCAGGACACCTCTATATGATTGGCAACGATGAAATATTACGCAGATATGTACCTGAATTCGAGTGAGGACAGTTCCTAGCTGAAGCACATGGAGGGGTTGCTGGAGGACATTATGCGGGTCGCGCCATAACACAAAAGATTATTCCTGCAGGATTATGGTGGCCAACTCTACATCAAGACTCGAAAACATATTGTCGGGCTTGCAACATATGTCAACAGACTAGGAAACCATCGCGAAGGGACCAAATGCCGCTCTATCCATAGATGACACTGCAACCATTCGAGAAGTGGGCAATCGACTTCGTAGGACCTATCGCACCTAAAGGGAAGATGGGTGCACACTATATCGTCACCGCAATAGAATATTTGCCCTGATGGTTAGAGGCACAGTTGGTTAAGGACCGTACTACTGCTACAAGGGTGAAATTCTTGTTCGAGAACATGTTGACACAGTTTGGATGTCCCAAAATTCTAATGAGTGACTTGAGATTACACTTTCTTAATGAAAAGATCAACGAACTCACTAAGGAATTCTAGATATATCATCAACAAAGTATGCCATACCATCTGCAAGCGAATGGGACCATCGAAGCATTCAACAAAATTTTGGAGACTGTGTTGACTAAGGTCTGTAACATGCAGCAAAATGATTGGGACTTGCACATCCCTACTGTGCTATGGGCTTACCAAACCATGTGCAAGAAGTTGACAGGCCAGACACCTTTCTGGTTAGTCTATGTTAAGGAAGCCGTTATGCCCATGGAATATTATACCTAGTTTACGAATCGCGACAGTGACACGCATGGCCGACCACGGAGCTTTGGAGGAATGGCTCGCGCAACTGGAGGAACTTGAGGAGGAACTGTTTTTAGCCAGATTCCATTAGTATGTAAAAAAAAACAACGAGAGAAAGTGTGGCATGATCATCATATCAAGGTTCGCACTTTCAAGGAGAATCGTCTAGTATTAATATATGACAAGAGGTTCAAGGAATTCCATGGCAAGCTCTGAATGCATTGGTTGGGTCCCTATATAGTCCAAGAAGTTACAGATGGAGGTGCATTCCAGTTTGCTAAGCTCAATGGAGACCCATTCCCAGGAAGAGTAAATGGAAGTCGCTTGAAGCTCTACACAGGTGGGTTGACCGCCTGACTAATTGACCGAAGGATAGTCTCACCGCTCCAGCAAATTGAAAGAGAGAACGGGACAATAAAGTAGTCTGGGGGGCATCTACACAACCACCAGGGTGCGCATTGATATGGCCTTTCACAAGGGTCACGATTGCGCAAAAAGGGATGTGCTACTGCCTTGACAAGCAGATAGGTGACCATTGTTGTCACTATTCATGACAAGATCTCTGAGTTATGGAAAAAGGGAGCAGGCTGCAGGCAATTAAGAGACAAGGTACAAGCCGGATCTAGAACAATCTGCCGCAGGCTTAACATGAGGACACCGGAAAAGGTGGGAGCCAGTGAATTTGAATTTCGAAACACTTATAAATCACATGGGGGCCTCTACCTAACATGCTGCACTTCTGAGAACCTTAAGTTGTTGTTCTTTCCAACCACTATCGAACTCTTCATTATCTACACTCAAGGAGTAAGGCTGAGAGTTGTGATATGGCCAAGGATGCAGGACTTTCTGAAAAATACATTGTGGACGGCTACAGGTACAATGCAGAGTTTAGCATCAACAGGAGGGGATGTGGTGGAAATTTGTAGACATGAAGCAGAACTGGTCCAGATGTCATCACCTTACCCATGGGCTGCTCGACGAACCATAAAGGATAGAGGGAAAGCTGTAAATATTGAGCCAAATGGTGGAATTGTAGTTAGCAAGTCATCTCTAGTGTATCTTGAAGATTGGGATCTCACGGACAGTAGAAATGGTCCTGCCAAATTGCAGCACAAGTTGTAGCAAATAATGCGAAGAGAGGATACAGACATAGAAATTGGTTGCATTGGTACGAGGAGGTCATGTATGAGGCACCCCAGCTAGAGCTAAAATCCTATGAGGGAGTTTTGTGTTAACCGAGCAGAGCAAAATGGGCAGTATCAGTTGCGAGAATTGGTAGAAACGACGAAGAAAGAGCTAGAAGAAGTGTTGCAGGAGACAAATAAGGAGCAGCAGCATGAAGGACATGACTCACGGGGAGGTGAACCGTGAAGCCTATGCAGTGCATCTCTACAACCAACGAGTGACTCTGGACGAGTCACAGTGATTGTGTTGGCAGCATGTTGGGTAGCAGATGTTCGGCATAACAATTTTGGGGCTTAGAGCTTACAAATTAGGATAAAAATATGGTAAAGACTACGAAATATGCAGAGAATGAAATGTAAAAGATCGAGTCAAGGGGTTGTCGAGCCAAGAAATAATATAGAATAATAGGAAGTAAGTCAGCTTTCCCATGGTCCGCGGACCATGGGAATGTATAAATAGAGCAAGGCTCTATGGGTAGAAAGTAGCTTTTTGGTATGTACTTTAATCTGGAATGTAATGGATTTTTGCGGAGAAAAGTCTGAAGCATCTGTAAGTGGAAGTCAAGGGTGTTGGTAGGTAGATAGAGGTTCTGCAGCTGTGTGAGCAGAGGCCTAGTAGAGTCTGCATCTATGTGCACAGACCCCTGTAGCTGAGTGTGTGGGGCAGATTTGGATGTATTGGTGAAGGAACTGAATAAACATAATTTGATTTGGAAATTATGTGTTAAATATGAATTATTATGGATCTGGCTAATTTGTGGTTAATATAAAAATTTGAACTATGCATGTATGCTTATGTTATGAGTTTATGCAAATATGTATCTTTTCTAAGTGTTCGAATAGGGTATTTCTGTTAAATGTATACTTAAAGATCATAAAAAGTATATCTAATCCGTAACAGTGCATTAATTAGTATTAAAGAGTTTCCTGGGTCCGGATCTGCATAGAGCGGAGTGGCGCGAAGCCACAGAATGGGGTGAAAACCTTCCAGACCACATCAAGACATCCGAAGGGTGCGGAAACCTGGTTCCAGCACCCTCCCCTACTACCTTGGGTGAGACCTCAGTTCACGCTCCGCAGGCTATTGCCAAAATAGCTGGTAGTTGTAGTATTTGTTTGGCTAAATAACTCTTCCGAACCTAGGTCAGGCCAATATAAGTCAACATCTTCACTTTCCTTGGAAGACCTATGATGAAATCCATGGAAATGACCTACAATTTCCATTCTAAAATCTTTATAGGCTGTAGTAAGCCACCTGGATGCTTACATTCTTCCTTTACCTACTGAAAATCTAAACATATAGCCATGAACTTTACCACTTCCTTCTTCATATTTGACCAATAGTAGAACTTATTTATGACAGTCAACATCTTCTGATATCTTGTATGACATGAGTATGCCTTGGCGTCAAATTCCCTCAATATAAGCTTCTTGGGCTCACTGCAATTCAGCACATAAATCATGTCTCTAAACCTCACCAAACCATCTGTCCTGAGATAATAGTCTGTATCCTGATCCCTTATACCTGTACTTGCACCTGTACCTGTATTCTGTTGTAACATGTGCATGATGTCCATGTATTTCTCATCATTTTGACCTACCTGGAAGATCCTATCCCGTAACTCTATCACATAAGAGATCATAGCTGCTATATGATGTACATGTACCTTCCTACTAGGAGTGTCTGCAAACTGGTTCTCTTTCCCTTTGATGTATCTAATCTCAAAGTTGAACTCACTAAGAGTATCTAACCATATAGATTACCTATAATTTAGATTCGGTTGGTCAAACAAATATGTCAACCCACTGTGATTGCTCATCAATGTGAACCTACTCCCTAAATGACAGTGTCTCCACATATTCAATGCATTTATAATTGTTGCTAGCTCATATCATGTGTTGGATAGTTTTTATCATGCTTATTCAATTTCTCTGACTCATAGAACACTACTTGTCCTTATTTCATGAGAAATCCTCCAATTCCTCTCTTGCAAGAAACTATACACACTACAAACTACTTGTTCAAATCCACAATCTTTAGCATTGGTGCATGTGCTAACAACTACTTAAGTTGCTCAAACCTAGTCTCACATTCTTCTGTCCATTCAAACTTCTTATCTTTTCACTGGAATGATGTGATAGGATATGCAATGCGTGATAAGTTCCTAATGAACCTCTTGTAGTAACCCTCTAATCCCATGAATGATCTCACATCATCCACATTCTTAAGAGCATCCCACTCCATGATAACCCTTACCTTTTTTGGATCCACTGCTATGTCGTCCTTGGAGAGAACGTACCCTAAGTAATGTACCTTAGTCTGAAAGAGACTTTACTTTCTGAGCTTAGCATACAACTGATGCTCTCTTAGGAATCTCAACACTACTATTAAGTGTTCAACATGTTCTTCATCATTCTTAGAATATACTAGTGTGTCATCAATGAATGCAATAACAAACTTGTCCAGATAAGGATGCAACATGTTATTCATGAAACACATAAATGTAGCTAGAGAATCAGTCAAACCAAGTGGAACAACAACAAACTCATAATGCCCATACCTAGTTCTCAACAGACTCTTGAATATATCCTCTTACTTAACGTGTACTTGATGGTATCATAATCTCAATTTGATCTTAGAGAACATTTCTTCTCCCTTTAACTAATCCAACAAATAATTAATCCTTAGCAAAGGGTCCCTATTCTTGATCGTTACCTTGTTCAGATGCTTGTAGTCAATGCACAGTATAAGAGTACCATATTTCTTATTTACAAACAACACTAGTGCACCCCAAGCTGATACACTGGGTCTATTGTATCCTTGGTCCATCATTTCCTTTAAGTGAAACTTCAACTCTTCCAACTCAAGTGTGCTCATGTAATTTGCTTTTCATACCGGAGCTTCCCCTTGTACCAACTCAATAGAAAATTCTACCTCCCTATGAGGAGAAAATCTAAAATGTCCTCAGGAAATACATCCTGTAACTGTTGCAATACTGAGTACCTGCATAATGCATCAACATCCTCAACCTCCTTACCCTTGTCACTAGAAATGTGTACTGCAAACATCACACAACCTTTTCTGCAACTACGCTTATCCTACATAGCAGTAACCATAATCACTGATGTAGACTTCTTATTTCCTTGCAAGGTCCTTTTTTCACCATTATCATCTACACACTCAAAGGCCCTGTTGAAGAAATCTACTTTGGTTCTTGGAATGTATATTCACTCCATACCAAAAATCAAACTATATGAATTGAATTGGAATACATTCCACAATGTGTTGTTGTAGGAATACCATTTAACTCAAATGCACAAGCTCTCACCCAATGGTGAACTCTCTTCTTCATTCTTGTAGCCAACTGTACCAACCAAGATTTTTCATGTGCTTCATTTCTCAAACCACAATTATCCATGAGGTCAGGGTTAATATAAGTATAGTTAGATCTAGGATCAATCAAAATTTAAACAACTTGATCAAAAATCTTACCTTCCATCTCAATGATTGATGCCTCATGATCTCCCTACTTATTGGAAGATGCATAGATCCGAGGAATACTATGACCAACATCACCAACTATATGTGCCTCGTAAGCACTGTAGATCTGGGTTCTACCACTACTCTGATACTATAGACAATCCCTCTTACGATGATCCTTACCACATATCCAACATTGCAATGGTTCCCTACCACCGTCTCTAGTGTGATGATCTTGATGTCGCTTCCTGGCTATATTCAATCTTTTGTAAGGAACTGTATTTTCCTTCTCACTTGCATCTTGAGGTCCTCCTCTCTTTGGTGTCCATTTCCCTTTATCTTTTTCGTCTCTTTTTAAGTCATGCCTAGGCTCAACTTTACGCTTCAACTACTCGTAACAACACTTCAACTTTCAGATGGACTCCTCCAATGACCTAGGCTCATTGTACTCAATCAAGTCTCTATGTGCAACTAGAAATCCAGCAATGAATCTCTGGACCTTGGAATTCTACTCCTTTAGGTAAGGTACATATCTCAATAGCTCTAAGAACCTGCTAGTATACTCATCATCTATCATAGAACCCATCTGCAACTCATAAAACTCCTTATCTCTGTCATCATAGTATCCCTCCGATAAATAATTTTTCTTGAGGAGACTTTAAAATGGATGCCAAGTCAAATCATCTTCATCGATACCTTTAACATTCTTCACATCTTCCCACCAAATATCTGCTTTACCTTTGAGACTGAAAGTGGCTATTCTTTCTTTCATGATTTATGAGTACTCATGCAATATAAAGAACTTTTTCATACCAAGCAACCAAGCCTCTACATCATGTGATTTCTTCATATCCCCATCAAAGGTAGGTGGATTTTCTTTCTTAAATATACAAAGTTTCCCTTATCACTCCTCCTATAAGGATGATGACGATGACGATCATCATGCCTATCAGAACCGGAACTAGAATAATACATGTGTATAGTACCTCTCTTATCTGGAGTGTCCAACATCATGCCATCTTTGATCATGCTAGACTTGTCCAACCTCTGTCTACTATGAAACTCGTTTCCAAATGCCACATTTGTCTATTCCTCCCGTCCCTGGCTAATTCGAAGTGGTCCCTGCTATTGCAAATCTAGCAAACTCTAAAGTAGTGTCGCATTGACCTCTACCTGTTTCTCTTGTGACTGCATGATTTTGTCATTTTCTTCTTTGCAACTCCTTATTTCTTCTTTCAAGTTTCTCAATGTAACTACCAAATAAGAAGGATTCCCACCACTATACTGCTCTTTGGATTCATAGGGAGAGTCTTTATAATCAACCATCTTGCTAGCCATTGATGTTTCTTCCCACCATGTATAATATGTTAGATAAACCAAAGCACAATAAATTTGCGTACCTTAGCATAGCTCAGGGAGGATACCTTGTCTGCAAGAGCACCAAATCAGTGTGATACATGTATAACATAACCATAACAACCTATAGACATACTGGATTAAATGAATCACTACATAAGAATCACTCGAGTTAGTACCAGTCCTCAATGCAAGTCCATTTCAACACTACATGTTATGACCTCACGCATGACAACAACCATTACTCCAATGTACACATTGCCACATGCAACAATAAATATGCATAAGTAATTCCTAGTCAACTATATATACTCATAAACACATGTAGTCAAGCATAAGTGATCAATTTTCGTAATCAACCTACAAGAATGACGCATGTAATCAAAATATTCAAAATTGTAACCTAACATACAAGAATGTAGTCAAGTTGCATAAAATCAAGTTTCACGTAATGAAGTGACCAGTCACATACTTTTGATCATACATTCCATAAAATCAATCATCAAATTCTCGATGACACCTTACTACCATCATGATCAATGATGCAATGCTTCAAGCACATGGAACACAAGTGTAAGAGACACACATGCAATTGACATGCATGCACGACCAACACACACTGTGCATCCAGTCTGAGGGGTGAACCATGCTTTGAAACCTGTAACACCCCCTATAGGTCTACCCAAAGTAACCACGAATATTGAGGTAAACATGAGAGAAGATGCTACTATGATTGGATTCGACCTCCTATGTGTCCTTAAGGAAGTGCAATCGACAGAGCGTCACACATAGTCATCCAACATCATTAGCAGACCCCTCAGAAGACAAGTCATAAACTCTGATAGCTTGTCCCTGAGTTCCATTGTTATTTGATCAACTTAGGCCAAAGCAACGATTTCTAGCCACTACCAAGGTCAGCTACAAAGCTTCCTAGCCTTCAGCCATCAGCGCTAATCGGTAGGCTAATGCTCTATGGGCCAACAATCCTAGAAATTGAGTCATTATTCTAGCCCATTCTTCCCGACCTTTGCCCTGCACTTGTCAGAACCTTCATAAATCATTAAAAACAAGATAACAATTCCAATGAATCAAACTCAACCTTAGGATTAGTTCTGAGCATCCCCAACCAATACTGACATTTTGTCAAACACTTGGCATCAATACAACCTATAAGTCTAGGATACACGAAAAAGCATAAATGATTGGGATAACTTATGAAACATAACCAAAAGGATAACCTCCTTCTCCACTAAACCATTATATCATCAATGAGGTCTTGGATCCATTTATTTAACAGTTACAAGTAAATACATAAAATAACCATGACCTAAGCTAGTCATTTATCGATGCTAATAACTTGCATAAAACCATATAAATATCAATGATATGATATCCATTAAATCCACATATAAAAAAGTGCAAAATTAAGATAAATTAGCTTTTATTAATCATAGGAAAATCTGACTAGGTTCAGGACTTCCACGTGCCAAAAAACCATAGAAATTATTGAACCAAATCTCTCTTCCAGCCAGTCACCCAAATGCCATATTCCAAGCATGAATTTGGAATCTCATAGAACAACCAATACAAGAACAACCAAGGGAATCTAGAGGTTAAATTACCTCCACCATCATCAAACCATGATCACACAAAAAATGGTGCTCGGATCAAAATCGAACTAAGCTTAGAATGGCGTCTAGAATCCATTACTATTGTTGAGGAATTTTCTATCTCCTTATCTCTAAAGGTTTACTAGGATCCAAACTAGATCACTAGGCCCTAAAATCAGACCAATATCTCAAGCTTTACGACAATATAAACCTGGATCACTGGGCCCTAAATTGAAAATTCTACCTCAATCTTTACCTTGTATCCTACCAAAGCCAGTCAAGGGATTCCTAAGCCTTTGGGAATGGAACTCTATACCACCTTTGCCTCAGATTTGAAATCCATCTGACAAACTAAAGCATAAAATCTGAAATAAACATCTCAGCACCATGGCATCTAGAAAAATGAAAGGCTAGGCTGAAATCCATTGTCATAACCTCACAAAACCATGCCACTGATAGCAAGAGAACCATACACCAACATGCAAATCCATGCATGTCCAAACTAGATAGGAAATCACACATGCAAAATGTTACCTGAAAGTATTCCCGCTGAAGCTGCTCGATCCTACTTTCCTTCCTCAATCCTTTGGTTTCCTTCCTTTCCCTTTGCTTTATTTTCCTTCCTTGATCCAAAGCTAGAGTGCTCCAAGAATAATATAAGTGACCAAGAGTGAGCAAGAGTGAGAGAACAATGAGAGAGCTCCAAACTTGAACTAACAAAAGATTACTAGCTGATCCTTGGAAGTACTTTTACAAATGGGGGCTCTATTTTCTTCATTTTCCATTATTTTCCTTCATTTTTCTCCTCATATGCAATTTGTGACCTTTGACCTTACATTTCTCCTAATTTCCTTTATTTTCATAAATAAATGTGCCAAAAATGCTTTTATGCCTTTTAATGCATTTGCCTTACCCTTTGACAATTTTCCTTAGCCAAAATATACATCGAATGATGCCCAATAGGATATCTCTGCCCAACATTCAGGTTGGAATAAGTGTCCCTCAACTGTGGTCTTATTTTTCATTTATTAACTTTTGTTACATTTCTAACCTAACTACATGATGGAAATGGGAATGAGAAACCTAGAAGATGTGTGTTATCTCGGTCATCAATATAGGATCCCTTAACCATGAGTTTCAATATTTCACAGTGACATAAAAGAGGGCTCATGCAACTAAGGAATATTTTCTCTTGCAACCAAGCAACAACTGTAAATAGTAGAACATACAACACACTAAGAAAAAAACACACTAATATATGAAATTGAAGGAGAAATGAATTATAGTCTAAAATAATTCTCTAAGTTATGCTAAAACAACAAGTAAAATAAGGAAATGTGGGTTAATTTGGTGGGACCTTGTTATCTGAGAAACTATGGCACGATACTTAAGTTGCATTGCTATATATACTAGGGACTAGCTTCAATATTTTTTCATTAATCCAAACATAATATCAAAGTTACATCATTTCTAACAACTCCAAATGGTCATATTAAGAGATTTCATAGATAATTTGTCAACAAGAATCCCTCGAATATCTAAATCTTGGAAAATCTAACACTAAAACTATTTCTATCAATATATTTATACAAATCAAGGGGACATATCGAAACCAATTCCCCCAAATATGCACTACCAACCTATCGAAAAATTAAAAATATTATGTTTTCTTGTTTTTGGAAGACCATGATTGTAGAACAACTCAATATGTAATTGGAATTTGTCTATTTGGCATACAATCCACTAAATATAGGTTGGAGTTTATTCCTTTGCTAGCTAATTGCATTGTGCAAGGCGTAGCTTAACAATGGTTGCAACTAGAAAGATACCCTTGAATGAGCCACCTATATCTCCCAATGCACACATGTTTTTTGGAAACTAATCAAAATTCATCAAATAGGGGATATTCTAAAAAAACATGCCACGTAATTTTTATATTTTTCTTTATTACCATAGAAATCACATTTGAAGTTCATTACTCCATTATTCTTCATACTTTTACAAAGACATTAATCATGATTTAGATGTTTGTGGAATTAGTTTGGGTACAATGCAGACAACATGAAACTGTGTCATCAAATCTAGGAAAAAAACACATGTTCCATAGTTCCACCTAGAGCTACATAGATATTCCAACCTTGGACATCAACTATAGAACTACATAGGAGTTACAGGAATAGAACCAAAAAAAAATCGTCATTAGTATTATCAAGCATATTCCTCTCTAATTCATTACAAATAAAGAAAAATAATGATAATTAATAATGTCAAAACTTGTTTCGGTATATTGGTGAAGAAACATGGTAATAAGGGGTGTTGAATGAGTGCAGGGATGAGGTAAAATTATAAGGAAAAGGGATTTTAAATTGTGAGAAATATGACAGGGTGGTGGTTCGAAATATCCCCCATGCATGCACTTTTGCATGTCCTCGTGCAAATAAGATAGCACTCATGGTAGAAATAATTGGTCTACAAAGGGCTTTGATTTAGGTATGAAAGAAAGAGGGTGGGAGTGAAACTACCATAGACCTTGTGGGTATGAGAGATTCAAACTAGATCTTTTATCATGTGAAAACATAATCTATACCAAGGGAAGAAATCAAAGTGTCTCTTGAACATAACTCTCAATCCATTATACAACTTGTAACTTTTGTACACTAGTGATGATGTGATGTAGAACCATCATGGGTGAATGTGGAATCCTCATCACCCAAATATTTTTTCTCCAAGTTAATTTTTAGTATTGTGAATATTTTTCCTCTTAAAATTATGAGTTTATAATAGAAACAAATGGAGAAAAGTCCCCAACCTTCCGGGTATCAAATTCACTTGATAATAAAAGTGATTTGTTGTGACCTCCACAAGCTTGGTCACGATGAAATAAGATTGTACATTGTGAGACCAAGAACAAAGGCATAAAACTATCACAGACTCAAAAGTGGCATGGGAATAGAACCTTCGAGGCCCCCCACAATTTCCTAAATTAGGAAAATTTCCACCTTCAAAGTGTTTTCCAATCACATCCCATTGAGCCCCAAACTTGGGGTTGTTGGAGACCTTGATTCATTTTTGGTTGCATGATTGGGCTAGTGTCTCTATGTTGAGCACATTTCACTGAATGAGACAAAGGTTGGTTGGGATATGAGTTTGTTGGAACTTGATATATTCTACAACATTGATCCTTGTTGTTTTATCTAAGCCATTGATTGAAGGTTGTTAGGGAGCTGAAGTTTCACGTTGGAGGGGAATTGACAAAAAAAGTCAAGTTACTGGCACTTGAGGAGGAATCATAACTTTTTGATTATTAAGGGATATTTGATCAACTTAATAGGGGAAGATTGGATCAACAGGGGTCCGTGTGGGTGATATATAGGTGGGGTTCCAGTGAGGTAAAAAGGGGATGTACCCTCCCAACTACAACCACTAGTAAGAGATCAAAATTATAGAAGAAATTGTAAATCACTCCTTGAATTTTTATTTAATAAAATTCAACTACTGTGTAGAGTCTCATGCTAATCCTTGTGTGAATTTTTGCATTGTTGGGGTTATCCCTAGGCTCAACTACTCCAAATGGTATCAAAGAAATTTTGAGAATTGAGGTGGTAGAAGATATGAAGTTCTAAGTTGGTTTTGTGGTAGGTAAGAGGGGGAGAGAGAATACCTATAGTTGTAGAGTAATTGCATATAATTCCATTTTGTGGATATTGTAGAGAAGGATGGGCACATAAAGTAGCAAAAATCACTATCATGGAAGTGTTAAGAGAGATAAAATGCAACCTTGTAGCCATAGAGACAATACAACATAGGGTTGTCCATGTTAAAGATACCATTGATAAAGAAGAAGAACAAGATGAAGCAATAGAAGGGAGAAACCGACCTGAAATCCACTAGCGTGTAAGAATGGTCATTCAAGGCATAACCAAAGTAGACATCAAACCTCCCTTTAATGCTTCAATCTAAAATGGTAACTTGAATCTGGATGAATTGTTAGATTGGATCTCCAAGATGGAGAAATAATTTGATTTTGAAGACACAAAAGAGGAGAGGAAGGTGAATATGCATGTAGGAAGTTCAAAGGTCGTGCATCTATGTGGTGGGATCATGTCCAGGGTAATGGAAAATGAAGAGGTAGGGAGAACATAAATTCATGTGATAGAATGGTGACGAGGTTGAAGGTGAAGTTTTGGGCACTTGATCGTCACATGAACTTGTTCGGAAGAATCAAGAATTTGAAGCAAAGAGAAACTAGTGTTAAAGAGTACACAAAGGAATTCTATAAAGTGAGTATATGAGCAACCAACACTGAAGATGGAATAGAGAAAGTATCAAGCTATTTGAATATATTACATATATTAGTTCAGGATGAAGTAAGTCGATTGACATTAAATAGTGTAAATCAGCTCTATCAATGTGCTTTGAAGGTTGAAGATATATTGAATCAAAAGAAAGAATACAATAATATAGGAAGAGACAGAAATGTACATGGTAGATGTCAAGGTAGTGGTAGAAGATAAATTATACCAAGGAAGAAGAAGAAGACACCTCTTAGATGAGTTCCTCCACACATGAAGACAACAGTAGAGGAAATTCTCATTAGGGAGGTGATTTATCCAAAGGATGAGGAAATTATAGTGGACGAAGAGGCATAGATTTCACTATAATTTGTTACTGATGTGGATAAGTTGGGCATAAATATTTTGAATACGAATTGATTCAAGGTGGAGGTAAAGGAAAGGAAGCTAAAATCCACATGGCCCAATTGGAGGATAGATTTGTAGAATTGTCATGGCATCGAGAGGATCCAGAGGATGGTGAGTCCTTGAAGTTGAGAGAGATTTTATTAAATCCGGAGAAAGCAAAATCTGAACAAATTTAGAGAAGCAATATGTTTATAACTAGATGTAAGCCTAGTGGAAAGTGTTGCAATATGATTGTAGGTAGTATTATCATAGGAAATGTTGTATGAGAAGTAATCGTGAAGAATTTGAAATTGAATATATTAAAACACCCCAGAGCATATAAAGTATCATGGTTGTAGAAGGAGCATGGTGGTAAGAGAAAAATGTTTAGTCAAGCTCAAAATTGGTAATTATATAGATGGAGTACTTAGTAATGAGATTATGATGGTTGCATGTCATACTCTATTAGGTAGGTCATGGAAATATGATCAGTAGTTTGTACATTATGGAAAAAATAACACCTACATCATCAAGAAGAATGATCAAGAGTTTGTTCTGAATCCAATAAAAGATAAGAATGAGGATATCGAGCAATCATCAAGAGTGTGTTTGATTTCAAGGAAGAGATTCTTGAAGAATATAAATAGATATGTTATTTTTTTGCTATGATTTACTAGCCAACACAAACTATAACATTAGAAAAGGAGGAAATATAACCATCAAAATTCAATAATTGATTGATGAATATGTAGAGAAAATTATGAAGGAATTTCTAGGTGGATTGTCGCTATTAAGGGAATTAATTCATTGTATGGATTTGATTCCAGGTTCAAGTCTACAAAATAAGGAACCATATCAGATGATTCCTCAAGGGATCAAGAAATAAATAAACAAGTCCAAGAGTTATTAGGTAAAGAGATTATTAGGGAGAGCCACAATCATTTTGTTGTATGAACCATACTGACACCAAAAAAACAAGGTGAGTGAAGAATGTGTATAAATTCATAATTAATTAACAAGATCACCATCAAATATAGGTTTCTATTACACCAAATGGATGACTTAATGGATTTCATGAGTGGAGTAAGGTATTTTACCAGAATTGACATAAAGAGTTGGTACTGTCAAATTAGAATTTGGGAAGGGGATGAATGGAAAAAATGTTCAAAACAAAGGAAGTATTGTATGAGTGGTCGGCTATGTCATTTGGATTAACAAATGTACCTAGTACATTCATGAGATTGATGAACCAAGTAATAAATTCATATCTCGTCGGTAAGGTTGTCGTAGTATATCTTGATGAATTTTGATTTTCAATAAGACAAAGGAGGAACATTTAGAGCATATTAGGGATGTATTACAAAGGTTTAAATATGAAAAGTTGATGGTAAATTTGAAGAAGTGTGCCTTCAGGGAGAAGGCGTTAATTTACATGGGATTCATAGCTTTAGAATATGGGTTAAAGATAGACCTTGAGAAGTTAAGGGCCATTAGTAATTGACTATCACCAAGGAAAATGTTTGAAGTGCATAGTTTTAATGAATTTGAGTTTATGCCATATATTCATAATAAATTTAAGTGGGATTTGTGCACACATAATGAAATTTATGAAAGGCATGTGTTACACAGTATTTTTCCATGCCTCCTACACTTCCCTCTAACATACCTTGAAGTGCCCAAAACGTGATAATTATACATCATATTCATCCACGTATACAGCTTAGACCCCTCCTTTAATTTTTCTTGGAAAATGTCTTTAGCTTTCCCTGAACAAATAGCTCTTAAAACCCTAAAATGAGGGTCATCACTCTTATGAAATGAAGAACCGTGATGGTCGCCTATTGCACCATGTTTGACCCATGATGGCATCACTTTGTTCCCTCTCATACTCGCGATGATCCTAAAAGGTAATTTTAGCGAATAGGTTGAGAAGTTTCATGAGCTAGAAGCTTCCAAAGTGACGAGTTGGAGGTGGTTTCACATAGATGAGGTTGAATCCTCCTAAATTGACCTCTTTGTCTGATCCCTATGAGCTACCTCCTTGAGATGTGGGCCTAATCATATATTTGGACGAGTCTTAACGCCCTCTCCCAATGTATAAATTCATCCTCTCCCATTCTGAAATGGTTGGTCTATGTCCATTTGCACCCCTATTCCGAGCTAGTGCTTAGAGGCTATTCATTCGACTTGGAGGAGTGTTTGGAGAGTTTCTTGGCTTCAACTTGGACTTGGATTATCACTCAAGCAGAGCCTTTCAACATCAAGGATATCGCTATAATCTTCCATTTATTCTTTAAATAATATACAATTGCTGGTTCATCTTCCAAAAATATATATGTTCATGTATGTATTAGCTTCGCATTCCTTGATCAGCTAAGTAGGATATTATTGAATTTTCTATTGGTATTGGAATGCTTTGTTGTCTCTTGATTACTTGTGTAGTTATATAAGCACTGAGGGAAGCAGGAATAAGTCCATGACACAAGAAGTTCTAGGATATCAACAAAGGAAATTGGAGTAGAATTAGAACGAGGTAGGTCATCTCACTCGTTCTACTTTTCAATTATAGTCTAGGAAGATGTCTGGTTTATTGTCACTTCAGTTGCTAGACCCACTCATTGGGTTAGAGGGATCGTCTCTATCCACATAGAGGATTAAACCTATAAACAAAATGACAACTCCACTATGGAGGATATAACCCTTTCCATTCAATCCTTCACCTTGGATTTGTCATGAGTTTGACCAATTCTCAGTTTTCTAGCTTATTTTCTTTTCTATAACTATTTTCTCTTGTTGGTGATTTATTGAGGACAATGAATTTTGTTTGGTCTTGAATTTTTTTTTTCTTCATTTTTCTTGCCCATTACAGGTTTTCCTCTCGCAGTCTCGATGACATCACAGATGTTTTTACTACAGTGATGATTATCATTGTTTTCCCTATGATAGGTGCAATGATCCTAGAGTATAGGAGAAAATAGGGGTTTTATTCTTGTTTTCAGTCTCTGTGTCCTCTATCAGTGAATTTCTAGTGTTTATATGGTGTTTTTTTATTTATTATCTTGTTTAGCTTGCAAAATTTGTCTCACTGGCTTTGAAGTGAGATCTGATTGAGTTCTAGGGTTTCTAGTCAATTAGTCATCACTTGCTTCTTGTTGGTGTCATTGAGTTGCTTGTTTTATTGATTGGTTGAGTCTTTTTTTCATTGGAAATCATTGAAAACATCATTTTGCATATGTTTTAACTTGTATTTCAAAATTTACTTTTCGTGGAAATGAATTAGATTAGTTGCATTGAAAAGTAATTTTTGTAGATTCATCATTGAGAATAGATTTCATTTTTCAATGGTTAAAAGCTAAAAACTGTACTAGGTGCATCAAATCATTCAGAACAAAAAGAAAAGAATAATTCATATAAATGAATCTTAGTAAAGTAAAACCATTTTTCTTTCGAAAAATTTGCATTTAAGATAGTGAAATCTGAAAATCATTTTTATTTTTGGCATTGCATTTGGAAGAAAAAAGTGAAAGGAAATTGTTTTTTGTTTCTTATAGGATCACATCCTGGCATTGCATTTAGTGAAATGAAAGATTAGATTTCGTTTTCACATTTTTCATTGTGAAAATTAGTGGAAGGCATTTTGGATGATGAATTTTGTTTGATGCATTATTGGTTGAAATTTCTTCCTTTGATTAGTTTAGATTTCATATAAATGAAATTTTTTCCTTTTCTCATTAGCTACATCAAAGGTCTTCAGGCAACGTCATTTTGAACCTTAAAATTGAAACATAATTGAAGATCAATTTTAAAATCTATCAATTAATCTAAGGATCATTTGAAACATTAACGTTCATACTTAGTGGTCTAGGCTAGAGATGTGTTCCGATGTCTATAAAACTGAGAAGCTATAATTCTCTTTTGCATTAGACAACACTAGCATGGAATTCTTCTCCTTGTACCATCAAGAATATAAAGGGAGACCCTCGTAGGTTGAAAAAATTTATCCATATCAAGCTGAGTCTTTTGCCCTGTAAACATGATGCACCAAAAACAACATTCGGAGAGGTTTCCTACACTTACTTCATGGTTATTTGGTAATCCTTCTTCAAAATTGTCCTGGTATTCCCAAGGTCTTAGAAGTGTGGTCTACAGGCTCACATCAACCTTTTTGATCAGCCTATGGAGATCATGTCAGTGATAAACCCTCAACTAGTAACAATAAAGATCATGAGAAAAAGAGAATAGTTAAATTTCCTTGTATGTTTTGTGAATGTAACCTTCCCATTCACCTTTGTCCTCTTATGGATGAAGCTTCCAAAGAGTTAGAAGATATTACAGCTTCTCAACCTTGTCTATCGACTGGGTATCGAAAGATTTCCCCTGACCCTTCACTAGTTGATCCAGTGATTGATCTAAATTCATCTTTGGTCAACCCCACTCTCTCTGAAAGTGAGTCTTGTGAGTCCGTTCTTGACCAAGCATTGGCTGAGAAAATGGTAGACCTTACTCCACCTTTAGTTAAGCGTGCCTTTCAGGTAGAGAGTGAACCCCATACTGCGAAGGTTCTTCTAGTTTCTTCAGTTTCAAATTAACTGAAGGGAAATCCTAACATTCCTGAGGTGCATAAGAGCATTTATCCTATTCCCATTGAGAAAGAGGGAAACTCTCTCATTCCTACAACACCCCCTCCAAGTAATTTGGTCACTTATTTTGATTAGACTCGACTGGAAGGATATCACCTTCTATCTTATGTGCCTTTCCCGATTACAGTACATGCTTACCATATGTCCACACCTAGCATAGTCATAGATGAGGGTGTATCTGTTAGCATTTTTTCATTAACTGCTAGGGAAAATTTAGGTTCTCTTCAGCTTGTCCCCATCACCTAGAATCTATTAGCTTGTAACAAAGGAACCAGTCAACCATTATGTATCTTTCATAAGTTGCCTATTACTTTGGGAGGAAATATTATATATGTAGACATGATGTTTTTCCAAGGCTCTTTATATTTTAATTTACTCCTTGGTCGTGACTATCTTTATGTCATGGGAGCTCTTGTCTCTTCCCTCTTTTGAGTGATGTGTTTCCAACATTGAGGAAGCATTGTGATCATTGATCAACTTACATTCATTGGTTTTCAATCAACTCCCAATCAGCCACCATCCCTAAATGGTTCTAATGTGCAAGCAGTATCACCCCAATGACAAGTTAATTACGTGGGCACCTGTTCCATGCCTAATCATGATCTAGTAGGTGATGTGCTACACCATGTATTGGGGGCATTGGAGCCCGATTTTTCATTTGTATCCCTAGACATGTATCGCTTTCAGAGTGTTATCCTCCCATCTAACGAGAACCTCTTGGAAGCCATGGCCTCTTTTGGTCTGTGGACACAAGATGAAGCAGAGTTCCTTATCCTGTGTCAAGCTCCTTAAAAAATGAAACAAGGGTTATGGAGCAGAGTTCCTTGTCTTGTGTCAAGCTCATTAAAGAAATGAAACAAGGACCATGAGGATAATTCTTTCACTATGTCAACCATGTTAAAAAATGAAATAGGTCCCATGATTAGATTTCTTTTAATTGTGTAAAACTCGTTAAAAAATGAAACAAGGTATCATGAGCATGGTTTTATTCCTGTGTCAAGCTCATTAAAAAATGAAACAAATCCCCTTCCAATTCGAGTCTTTGATTAGATCTCGTAAAATCCTAGTCAAGTATTTCATTTGATCTCTTAAGTGAACCTTCATTCCATCCAATTATCTGAATGAAATGAAGCTTTCAGAGAATGTTCCTTGAATTGAGTCATTATGCCAGGGGCATGCAAACGAAATCCAAGCAAAGATTTTTCTCATGTTTCAACCTTGTGTAAAAATGAAACCATTCATGCTTTACGTCTCGTGATTGTTGTTTTTATCAGCCAATTTTTGTTAGATGGGCCTTGGTTGTTCCATTCCCTTGCTACGATATCTTTGGCTAATCATATGCTTTCACATGGTTATTTTACCCTTGCTTGTGGAACATCTCTGATGAGTGGTTTTATTAGCCGACCTCTTGACTATTACATGTTTTGAGCAGTTCTGTCATTATTCGAATTAGTTATATCCTTTTATACCACTCATTCTTCCATGTGGAGTCATCTTTGAGAACTTTTCTGACTCTCAAAAATTGAAAAGATTCCTGAGTACTTGTCATTTGAACTCATTAAAATAAATGAATAGATGTCACCTCAATATATGTTTTCCCCTTTTTCGGGTTGAGATTGACTATTTATGAAAAAGGTACAACTTGATTGACATGGTCAAGAGGTTCTCTTAGATATTGTTTTCTACCGTTTTGGGTTCTAGAGACAAATTACGATAAGGGACATGATGGAGTTTCCTTTTTCGTCTCTTTTTCAAAATGTCTAAATATCAAAAGAAAACCCAATTTTTCTTATGTTGGGCTCATTAAAACTTTATTACGAAAGACTCATGACCATGATGAGACTGAGATTCTCGTTCCTAGGGCTCATAAAACTTACTAGGATGGATTCCTTCCAAGAATGAACTTACATAACATGCATATGTTATCCCATTCAATATTGTCATAAAAATAATTGGGGTACTCACGAGAAATAGCAGGGTAAAAATGAAGATGAGACATCTTTTCTATAGGTAGCATGTCACTCTTGAACATGACACTCTTCTACTCTCATGTCATGTTTGGGATATACTAACTTAGTCACTTGTCCTCCCAGGTTTGGTTTATCCATTTTTCCTCTCATTTAGATTATTCCATTCTTTCATCAAGAACTTTAGTCCTATGTCGATTCAAATGCTGCAACACTCCTGAGTCATTTCACCAATGTTCAAGAGAAGCCATTGTCATTATTGGACGTTTCTCTCATACCTGTTAATGGTCCACATCATTGGCTGGTAATTGCATGGTTTTTTGGCATGTTCAACTTCAACATGTTTATTCGCATGTTAGGATTTGTACATTAATTGGGTTGGGATGGAGTGCAAGACCCTGAGTCTTCTTTATTATGGCTCAGGTTGCATAGAGTTATATGTCATTCATGATTGTACACATGTTTCTACAGTACAGATGACAGTTACCATACCGTGAGACTTTATATTTATGATGATCCTTGTTATTTGGATGGTTGCACCCATACCATGGGTCTTTTTATCTAGTCTTCATCATCTAGATGGTTGTGTCCATGTCGTCGATTCATGTCTTGACCTTAGATATGTATATGTATATGCATCTTTTATTTGTAGGTCTCATCAAAGTGTGTGCCTACATCCTTGCCAACATCTCGTAAAGCATCTCAACCATCACTCCGTGTTCTGTCTTCCTTCTTTAAGGGGTATCTGTTACAAAATGTTTTGGCACCCCTGCCACGCTTCCCTGTGACATACCATGAAGTGCCTGAAACATGATCATTATATAGTATACTCATCCATGTATAAAGCTCAGATCCCTCCTTTAACTTTGATTAGAAAATGTCTTGAGATTTCCATGAACAAATAGTTCTTAAAACCCTAAAATGAGGGTCATCCTTCTTATGAATATCAAAACCATGATGGTCGCTTGTTATAGTGTGTTTGACCCACAATGGCATCACTCTATTCCCTGTCATACCCGTGATGATACCAAAAAGGTATTTTTCCAAAATAGGATGAGAAGCTTCGTGATCTAGAGGCTTCCAGAGTGACGAGTTGAAGGAGGTTTCATATAGATGAGGTTGTATCGTCCTAAATTTACCTCTTTGTCTTATCTCTATGAGTCACCTACTTGAGATGTGGGCCTAATCCTATCTTTGGAGGAGTCCTAACTCTGTCTCTCCGCCTATAAATTCCTCCTCTCCCATTCCCAAATGGTTGGACTATGTCCACTTAAACCCGTATCCTAATCTTGTGCTTAGAGGCTATTCATTAGACTTGGAGGAGTGTTTGGAGATTTTCTTGGCTTGGACTTGGATTACCACTCAAGGAGAGCCTTTAAACATCAAGGTTATGGTTGTAGGCTTCCCTTTATTCTTAAAATAATACACAGTTGTTGCTTCATCTTCCCAAAATATATATGTTCATGTATGTATTAGCTAGGCACTCCTTGATCAACTAAGTAGGTTATTATTGGATTTTCTATTGGTTTTGGTATTATTTGTTGTCTCTTGATTACTTTTGTAGGTACGTAAGTGTTGAGAGAAGAAGGAATAGGTTTGTGACACAATTCGTTCGAGGATCTCAACAAAGGAAAATAGAATAGTATTAGAATGAGGTAGGTCATCTCTCTTGTTCTACTTTTCAATTAAAATCTAGGAAGATATCTAGTTGACTGTCACTCCAGTTGTTAGACCCACTCATTGGGCTAGAGGGATTGTCTCTATCTGCGGAGAGGATTAACCTTATCAATAGAATGAAAAAAGAATTTAAATTGACAACCACAGTATAAAAGAGCTTTTACATATTAATGAATAAAGTGATTGAGAAGCTAGTGTTGGCATTGCTAGATTTTGGAAAATAATTCCAGGTTAATTGTGATGCAAGTAGAATAACCATAGGAGAAGATCGTAGTCAAGAGGGAAAAAATAACATCCTTCCGTGAAAATTTGAACGAAACAAAGAGAAAGTACTTCATATATGACCAAGTATTTTATGCAATCATGCATGTGTTAAAGAAATGGAGGAATTACATGTTTCCTAAAGAATTTTTGTTGTATATAGATCATCACACACTAAAATTCATTAACATACAAGGTGAGTTGAATTGATGGCATTTAAAATGGGTTGAATTTTTTCAAATTTATTACTTTATTTTAAAACATAGAAGTTGTAAGTCCAATAGAGTTTTTGATGCACTAAGTAGAAGAAATATGTTTCTGAGAGAGATGAAAGTAAATGTTGTTGCATTTTATTCTTTGAGTGAGTTATATGAACAAGATTTTGATTTTAAGGAAGCATAGAAACCACACAAACATTTGATGGGAGTAGATCGAAATCCATTGCTATAGTATTTCATTTAATAGAATTCATTGTTCAAGGGAAAATGGTTACGCATAACTCGAGGTTCCATGAGGAATAATTTGATGAGAGAAAAACGCAGTGGTGGATTGGATGGACATTTCAGAATTGATAAAACAATAGCTGTATTGAGTCATAGTTATTATTGGCATAGGATGAATGAATATATGAAGAAGATGGTGTGTGGATGTAGAATATGCCATGTAAAAGGAGCGAAGCATAATACAATAATATATATTCCACTTTCAATACCAAAAGTATTGTGTGAATGCATTAGTATGGACTTTGTTTTGGGGCTACCTGGAACTCAACAAGCTAATTATTTAGCTTTTTCTTTTGTTGACCGGTTTTTTAAAATGGCTCATTTCATTCTGTCTCAAATTATTAGTGATGCTTCAAATATAGCCATTTTATTTTTCAAACATGTAATTCAACTAGATGGACAGGGATAGATATTTTATTAGCCATTTTTGGCATACATTGTGGAAGAAGTTCATAATACAATTGGGTTTTAGTTTAGCATACCATCCACATACTAATGGTTAAATTGAATTTGTCAATAGGAGTTTTGGAAATCTGCAAAGATGTTTGATTGGTGAAAAACAAAATTAGTTGAACTTGAAATTTTGATCCAAAATTTTGTAGGAATAAAAAAAAATAAAGAAATACACAAACACATAGAGATGCAGTAGAAATAAAACTTCATTTCATTAATATTAAGGAACTAAAATACGTTTACATATAGAATGGAAATAAACTAGCTCAGGGGATGGTAACTTATCTCTGAGAAGAGATGTGGTGATTGCATGGCTCTAAATTGTGTTATAATGAGGCTCAAGGACCTCTTCATTATTGAACAATAAGGGAAAACCCTAAAAACCAAAACTCTAACCCTAGGAGGTGGACCACCAAGGGTTTCTAGGCCCCATTGGAGTTATGTGGGAAGCCAACTTCTTGGGGTCATAAGTTGGTAATATTATCTATGTTTGACATGTACGATACCTCATTAAAAATATATCTCTAATTAATATACGATTTTCCATAGTGGTATTGATCTGCTGGGGACTGCAAAAAAATGTCATTTATGGGATCAAAACCTCCTTGAATGTTCAGGATCTGAAAACCTGCTAAAAATACTTCTATAACAAACAAACTCATGAAACTAACTGGAGGTCTACGTGGAATAGGCGGGTGGCCACCAATATCCACTTCGATCAGTACTAGCTCCCTAGGACGCAATGGTCCCCATTGTGTGTAGAGCCTCCATGATGTGATAAAATTTTTGGTAAACATGGTCCCTGGTGAACTACATTCCTCGGTGAAGAAGTTGGCCCACTTTGACAACTCGATATAGTTAGACCCTCTATTTGTGAGTGTTCTTGATATGTCTGTCCATGATCCGATCAATTTTTTCTTGTTTCGTGTAGTCTGTGTTTAACTCCATTAATGTGAGTTGTTCTGTAATGTCAGATGTGTCCAACAATGGTGGAAAATATGGCCAAAGGTGTTCCACATTGAATACTAGGTGCAGGCCAAGGAACATTGGAATGTTGAGCTTGAAGGGATTTTCCCCTATAGTCTTGGTGATGGTATATGGTACTTATCAAAGTGAGTGAAGCTTGCGATGGGGCCCAACGAGGTGTTCTTTTTGCATATGTAGCCAAACTTTGTCACACACCTAGAACTTATGTGGCAACTGATGTTGATCATGTCAATGCTTGTACTTAACATTATCTTTGTCCAATATTTCATGGAATTGCTAGCGGATATTCTGAATGTGCTCAATAAATATTTTAGCCCTGTCATCATCGGACTATACATGAGACGAATCTTTGTGAGTAGCTCCAAATGGTATGGCCACATCAATGGGAAATATTGGCTAGAATCCCAATCCCACGTGAAAGGTGTTGTGGCCAATTGAGCTATGGAGACCTCTATTGTAGTTTTGTTTGACATAAGGGAGGATTTCATCCCATGTGCATGGATTATTACAGTTGTACATGTGCAGGAATTGTACGATCATCCTGTTGATGACCTCTATTTGGCCATCAATTTGGGGGTGGAAAGCCATGAACTTAGTGAGATTAGTATCCAACATCGACCAAAGACTTGACCAAAATGTATCTAGGAATCTTCTATCTTGATTTGAGATAATGGACTTTGGGATCCCAAAGTGTACCCACACTCGTTCAAAGAAGAGCTTAGCAGTTTTTTCTATTGTGATACTCTTCTTGTAGGTCACCAGAATGGCCATCTTAGAGAATTTTTCGACTATCGTGAAAACATAGTTGTTGTGATGCTTAGTAGAAATAAGGCCCAACATGTAATCCATGGAGATGGATTCCCATGTTTGACAATGAGTAGGAAAAGGAGTATATAGGCCTTGCTTCTTAATGGTTGGTTCGACAGTGGTACAAGAAATGCAGGATTTAATGTACTTCCCAACATCTTGTCGAAGGTTTGGCTAATAATTTTTTTTTTTGCAGCACTACGACTATTTCATCTACCGTGAAATGTCGAGAAACCTGACTTTTTTACACCTTCAAAATCATCTTGGAATGCTTGCTTGAAGGAACACAAAGGTGTCCCAGGTGGCATAATATTTCATCCTGTAGGTGAAAAATTGGAACTTTCTTACCTTTCAACAACATCTAGTATGTATTTCTGAATTATGGATCGCTCTTGTAAAGGTGCGGTGACCCCACAATCTCATTACTGCAAGAGTCGAGTACAGTGATCAGCACCATGACTGATGGTCAAATGAGGTATTCTGAAACATTATTGGTGTTTCCCTTCTTGTACTTAATGTTCAAATGGAATTGTTGCAGGTATGAAGACCATTTCTGATGGTGATCGTTCTACAACTTCCCCTATGTCTGTATGAACTGTCGAGGTTGGTGGTCTATGTAAAATATTGTTTACCTCCCTAGAATGTAATTATTCCATTTTTGGCAAGCATGCACGATGGAATACATATCTTTTTCATAGGTGGGATACTTTCTAACTATGCCTAAGACTGTCTCATTGTGATATGCCAATGGATTCGCATCCTAAGTAGGAAATGCACAAATTGCATAGTCAGAGGCATCTATCTCAATCTCAAATGATTGTTGTAGGTTTGGTAATGTGACCACTGGTGTAGAGTAAAGGCAATGCCTCAACTCAACAAATTCCTCTTGTTGGGATTCATAAAATAAAAAGGAGATTTTCTTTCGCTCCTCCTTTGGTGACTTGACTCAAAGGCTCCTCCTTTGGGGCTCGACACTACCGAATGACTTGTATATTGGCTAGATCCACATGTACACCTCACTCATCAATTATGTACCCCAAATATTGAATCCGAGTCATACCAATGAGTTGGTGAATGGTTTCCAGATGTTCTTCATCAGTCTTATGAAGGTGGCAGATGCATTTTTTAACCCGAAAGACATGACTATCCATTTGAAAAGGCCCTCTTTAGATTTGAAAGAAATATTCCACACATCGAAGGATTCGAATGGTACCTGGCGATAACCGAATTCAAGTCAATATTTCTGTAATATTTGGCCCATTTGGGCTCCTCTAGAAGGTCATCAATCCCTTGGATTGGGTACCTATTTTGTTGGATAGAGTCTCCAGTTGTCATCCTTCTTCTATACCAACATGATCGAGCTCCCATAGGGTCATGGATGAAATTGGTCTAATATGCCCTTTCTGCAATAACTCTTAAATCTGCTTCTTGATTTCATCGTTCTCTAGAACAAAGCATTGATATATTGGTCCATTGAGTAGTAGTGCGTCCGGGGTCATATCAATGGAGTGCTTCACCTGACAGTGTAGAGGTTCCCCTATTAGTGAATGAATATGTCCGTTGTACTCCTCCAAAACCTTATCCAATTAGTGTTGTCATGAAAAGGAGTTTTTCCTAGAGGTTGTGGCCAAAATATTCTTGTTTCCCTGAGGGTAAATCATAAGGAAAATAAATTTCGCGGTTTGGTAAATGATCTTACTGCATTGCTTCGTAGTGATCAAAGAAATGACGATAGGTGGTGCTACCTCTAGTATCGCGTACAACTTATTGTAAAAAGTATTAATAATAGTGCAAGGCTTAGATTCATACACAACATCTCACTTCCACAGGTATAGTTGGCCTATTAATACATCACAAACTTCAAGGGGAGAAAAATCACAAAATACCTCATATATGAAGTGCTTATATAGTATGGAAGTTGGCAACATTGGCTGACGTGGACATCTTTCCCTTTGTGAAGTCACCTAATGGTGTACAGATGCGGTTCTGGTGTGGTTGGTAAACCCAACCATTTCACAACCTCTACCAAAATTAGATTCTTTTCGCTCTCGTTGTCGACAATGAACTGCATCAGAGGACCCTTCACCCACATCTATGAGTGGAAGAGTCTTTCCCCCTCCACTGGATCTTTGGGCTCATTGTTTTGTATCTTAGTGGTGGAAAAAAGGCACTAGGCTTAGAATTAGTGATCTTATTCCTTTTTTTATTCCCCTTGTTATTTTATGAGTCAGAGTTGGAAGTTGCATCTGATTTAGAAGCCTTCAACTTGGCCACCAGTGACTTCTTGGATCGACACTCACTTTTGTTGTGAGTGGGGTTCTTATGGAACTCACACCATTTCCATGTGTCCTTATTTGTCTTTGTGGTATCATTCTTTCGTTTCTTCTTTGGTGAGTTGTGTCGGGTTGCCCTGCCTTGGCTCTGTCCTCTCTTCTATGCTTTGGCGATGCCTTTCCCTTGCTTTCGGATTCATAAATCCAAACTTTCACTTCTTTTGTTTAAGTTTCTACTCAATCCTAACTGTGTATTGATAATTGGTGCCAAACAAGGAGATGTGCAGGAACTCCATCTCATCCTGGATGTACTTGTGTAGATAACTGCCGTAATTGAGTGCCAAATGTTGCTCAGAATCCTTGATACCTAGCTTCATACAAAGGGTAGGAAAACATTTGTTAACTCAAACACATCTTGGTCCTTAATGGTGTCTTGGAAATAATTCCATGTGGGTGAGACTAAAAATAGTGAGGATTCCCTCTTGTCCTTTTTTCACAGTAGGTTTCCCGCTAGTCCTTCACATGTCGGGTGGGTTTGAGGAGTGCAAAAGTAATATTTTCCTGATTGGAAAAGTCATGAAATGAAAAATGTCCTTCCAACAGATTTAACCATCTATCTATGGCATCTACATCTATCAGGCCTTCAAATATGGGAATGTCAAATTCAACTTGGACCTTATAAGGAGTGGTGCCTCCAGAGTGGTTGTTGGATGAATATGTGTTGCTTGTTGGTAATCACCGAAGGATCTGGGAAAAGTTATCCATCATCACGTTCCTTTGTCACTAAAGGGCTTCCTCGAGAATTATTTTGAAAGGATATCCAACACCCTCATCTTTCTTTTCTTCCACCATGGGAGGTCTTCAAGGTTTGTGATGCTGGTCTTGTAGAGTTTCAACTAGTGCAAGCCCTAAATCCTTATACCCTGACCTCGTTGAGGGCATGAAAAGAAAAACATAGAAAGAGCAGATCAATCTAATACCATTGATCCATACTTATCTGCGAGTGCAAAAAAATACAAATATACACAAACACATAGATGCAACAAAAATAAAAGTTCATTTCATTAATATTAAAGAACTGAAATATGCTTACATACAGAAGGGAAATATGCTAGCTCGAGCAATGGTATCTTATCTCTAAGAAGATATTTTATGGTTGCATTCCTCCGAACTATGTTACATTGAATCTCAAGGGCCCTTTTATTATTGAACAACAAGAGAAAACCCTAAAAAACAAAAACCCTTACCCCAAGGGATGGAACACGAAGATTTTTGGGCCACGTTTGGGTTAGTTGGGTAGCCAACTTCCGAGGGTCATAGCTTGGTCATATTATGTCTGCTTAGCATGTACGATACCTCATTGGAAATATCTCTCCAAGTAATACAAGATTTATGGTGACAAAATGGGTCTGCTATGGACCTAAAAAAAACACCGTTTAGGGAGTCAAAACTGCTCCAGATGTTAGCGACCCAAAAAACAACTAAAAATAGTAAATGTCGCTATAACAAGGAAATTTATGAAATTGACTAGAGGTCTCGGTGGAATAAGTGAGTAGCCACCAATATCCAATTGGATCACCTTTCCCCATGCAAAGTTTTCGTAAAATAACTCGATCAATAGGAGCATGTGAAAAAATTCATTCATTGTTCTATATGGTTATAATCAACAAGCATGGATGAACTCAGGGATCGTGTAGATATATTGAGGAAAATGGTGGTGGCTAGATATTTTTTATAATACATCAGAGATTTGCATAAAGAAGTGAGGGTGATGTTGGATAAGAGTACTATAAAGTATACTGATTATGTTCTTCTACATATAAAAGGACAATAATTTCAGATTGGTGAATTTGTATTGGTTCACTTGAGGAATGGAAGGTTTCCATGGGGAGTCTATAACAAGGAAAAATACAAGAGGATAGGTCCTTGTTGGATCTCAGAGAATTTTTCATTAAATTCCCACGAAGTTGACCTTCCAAAAAACATTAATATCGTTGCTATTTTCAATGTTAGCAAGATGATAGTGTATAGACCCATCTACCAACAACACCTTCATCAACTAGCATGGGCTCATCAACTTCCTGAGAAGCAATTTGAAGAAGTGAGTGAAGTTATTAGTTTGAGGGTCACAAATATGTGTTAAACAATACTGGTAACATCTAGTTCGATGGATAGGAGCACTCATTGAGGAGACCTCTTGGGTGAATACAAATGAATGGGATTATTATCGAATTATGGCTCTAGATTCACACAAAAGTTCATGAATTCAATCCCATGAAACCTTTCTCCTACATATCATGTAGGAGCATCCTAGGTGATTGTGGAATCGTCAATCCTCATCACCCGAACATTGTATTTACATGTTATGTTTTGGTATTATGAATATTGTGTCTTTTCAACGTATGAATTTCTCATAGAAATAAATGGAGTAATATCCTCATCCTTCGAGATCTCAAAATCACTTGATAATGAAAGTGATTAGGTTTAGTTTAAGGTTGGTTTGTGATCTCTACAAGGCTATTCATGAAAACATAGGAGTGCACATCACTGGACCAAGAACAAAGCAGTAAAACTAGCGTGGAAGTCAAACTAGCGTGGACTTAAAACCATGGAAGAGCCCGAGATTTTCCGAGAGCCATTAATCTCCAAGGGAAAATCTTCACAATAAAATCATCATCTAAAAATATCACATTGGGCTCTGTAGGTGGGATCGTTGGAGACCTCAATTCGTGTCCGATGGCACTTCCAAGCTTGTGTCCCTCAGCCAAGAACATTTTATGGGATGATAGAGAGAGGTTGGTTGGGCTAGGAATTTGGTAATGCCCAATGCATTTGGGGAGCATTGATTCTTGTTGTATATAAGCCATTGATTCGAGGTCTAAGGAGTTAGAGTGTTGCATTGGATGGAAATCGATAAAGTAAAACCATTTGCCCTTGACTGTTAGAAATTGTAATTATTCCCACATGTGGAGTTGGCTAAACATAGAGAATCAATTAACTGAGTGATTGAGTGATTCAGTACTTAAGTGTTGAGTCAAGTCATGTTAAGTGATAGACGAATTTTAGTTTGTGGTTGCATGTCGATGCATGTCAATATATTTTAGGAAAGTTGCTAGCTGGAAAAGGATGAATACCCTTCATTGGGTTCATTGTAAGAATCATGTTTTGTGTGATCAATAGCATAGCAGTAGCTCATGCCTTATGTGTGAATTAATCCATGCTTTGTCTCCTCTTCCTTTCCAACAAACTAGTATTAGAGCCAGGTTGGAACAACTAAAATTTTTGTAGCCGTAGCTTGTAGATTTCTTAGTGGAAGGGTCAAAAGTTTCAATGCAGTGGTTGAGCAATAATTTTTAACTTGTCGTACATTGAGCAATAAGTCGTAGCTTGTTGCTTTTTTTTTTTATTATCCAAAGAGGGAAGTAGTGGGAAGAGAAGAGTAGCAAGTTTTTTCTGTCCTTAATGCGTTAATAGTGATGCGACCATGATATAGAGAAAGAGTGTTAGCCATGTGGCCCACAGGCATGTTAGGATTACACTCAGACAACCATTCTGCACTGAGAAGTCAAACGATTTTAAACTTTTTGAAAGTGTTTGTTTAAAGAATTTACAAAATGTTTTCATAAAAGGCCCCCTAATGTCATGTGGGCAAGTTATTGAAAATTTAAATGGATATTTTTTAAAGGCTTTTTTGGAAAGCGCTTAAAGTGAAGTTTGGTTTTTTCTTTATAATTTAAAAAAAAAGGTTTTATTTTATTTTGAAAAGGAGATTAGTGATATTTGTTTGGAAAGAGATATTTTTTTGGATTCTGAGAATTAGAATCAAAAGGTTTTTCTTCAACAAGAGGCTTTAGAGTTTTGCAAGACATTGTTTGTTTTTTCAAGCATGATAATTTTTGCGGGTGAAGATTGTGCCCAATGGGGGCGCATATTGGAAACTATATTTTTTTCTCGAGGGTGATATGGAAGATAGCCTCATGCAATTTGCAAAGCAACTTTAAGAAAATGAATGACAATAGTCATGGGTCACAAAGCGTGCCTGAAGCATATTAATAACATAAATCGAAAAGAAGAGGCAAGGATCATTGCCATGGTTAAGGATGTTTAGGCCACAATCAAGGAACAAAGAAGTCTAGCAGAAGACAAAGAAGAAATCAAGGGTGATTGATGTAGCTTTGATTTTCTACCACCTCCTATGTTTACAGGTAAATATTTTGATCATTCAGTTACCAAGATGTTAACTTATCCTAGAGCTAAAGAGTTAATTGATTGTTAGTCTAATAACCCATATGATGATGTATGTTGTTCTTTAGCATTGAATTTTATAAAATAGGAATTGGATGAGAAGTGTTTGTGCAAGGTATAAAAATCTACAACTTTCAAGGAAGCATGGAAGTTCCTAGAAGCAGAGTTTGGTGCAAGGGACATTGGCATGCAGCAGTAGGTTATGTCACAAGCAAAGAAATCGGTAGCAAATCTAACAGTATATGAGAAAGACTCTAAGAGGAAAACAGAGCTTGGAGAACACTACTCAAAAGTGGATCATGGTTGTCAAGAGCATAAAAATGAAACCCATTATGCAAGCATGAATATGGATGAAGAAGATGCAGCGAAGATTGCAGGGAGAGAAGTTGAACCCTCTGTGTGTGAAATAGATCAAGAGAAAATAAATGCTCAAAGACTCCACTGTAATGTGGATGATACAAATGATTGTGAATCCCACTATGATGAGACACATGTAGAGGACGATTGCAAAGTGATATGTGAATTGGTCTCAGCTCATGGATTTGGTGAAGTTGAAATTGTCAATGAAATTAACAATGAGCACATGCATGTTCAAATATCCTACCATAGTTTGGATGAACATTATGTTGATGATATGTGTGGTTTATTTTTTGAAACAGATATTGATTGGGGCAATATGCTAAGTGCAATGTTTGATGAAACATTGAAGGTTGAAGCAGCCATTGTAGCAACAAGACATGAAGTAGTTGGAACTACTCATGAAGCAGTATGTCATCTAGCAACGGTTCATGATCAAGAACATGATAAATTGACTGAAGATTTTTTTATGAGAATATCCACTAACAACATAATAGTGGAAAACAACCTCCATGCGGTTGAAAAGAATGCAGGTGTAGAGTAGGAAGTTCTCACTGAAAAGAGTCATATTAAAGATGTTTTTAACGTTGTTTTTGAATATGCAGCTGTTTAACAACAACAAATCTATCATATCATTTACTCATGAAATAATCTATCTTCGCTTATACAAAAAATTATAATCATGAGCCCCTTTTGTCTTGTTTTATTTTGACTTTGTACTCTCCCATTTGTAATTGTATTATGTAGTTGTATCACAACACAATTGCAAATAGGAACGCATACATGATTCTGCATTTTTTATTTATTGAATAATATGCTAATATTTATGAAAGTTGTTTTTCATATAAATATATATTATTTTATTAATTTATTTTTTACATTAATTAAAATCAAAATATTAAACATTTTCAAAATTATTTTTATATAATTATTATCTCAAGATTAAAAATAATGATTATAATAAATTTATACGAAAATTAAAAAAATTAACCCTAGTTAAATATTTAGCAATAATTATAGATTTAATTTGTATTGTTGTTATTTATTTAGTTATAAGTTGATTTTTTTTAATGTTTTTTAATATTGGCTTTTATTATAGTTATGGTTTATTTCAATTATATTTTATTTATTATATTAGGATTAATACAAATAAATTTTTATTCAAAAATATATACATTTACATTGTTTATTATTTAATTTTAAGAATTATAATATGCTAAACTTAATATTTATAAAATTTAACTATATATGGCTAATAATATTATATTTAAAAAAAATTAATACATGAATTATAATAATTTTTCTATACATCAATACAATTTTCAAATATATTTAGAATAATGACACCATATTAATAAAAATAAAATCTTAACATAGGATAGAAATATCTTAATCTAATAAAACAACTCACATACTTTCTTAAATAAATAGTGAGATTAGTGGTATTCATTAATAACTAGTGAAATAAGAGATATTCTTTAATATCATACTGCAAGCATTAGGACATAAGTTGAATGAGTGGAAACCATATAGTTTGGGCATTTTATGCAAGAATAACTAAGGAAACATTGCTTCATCATCTGTTTTTCATTCAATAATCATCGGGTAGGGGGTGCCCCAATGACACTAGCCCTCCATAGACGGATCTCCTTTTATCGTCTTGAAATTATCTTTGATCTAGGAGTTAATCTATTATGGCACTAAGGTAGTGATTTTTTTCTATCCCTAGCTAAAGGAAAGGTCTTTTGGTTTGTGTGACTCCAATGGGATGAATGGGGGCCTTATTACACCCTCGAGTCCTAAGTTGAATGTCCTCCCTTCATCTGCTTTTATATCTGGTATAATTTTTAACCTAGTTGATTGTGAACTGTCATCCTCATTCCAAGGTTTTTTTCATATATTTAAAAAAAATAGAAGAATGAAACACTAGAGGAATCAACGAGGATAATAAAAACACAAATATCTTATTATGCCAAGAATATTGAAGAACTCATTGGATAGAGTCCATGAACTAATTTTACTTCTTTTGGATTCTAATGTAGAAGCATATTTCATAAGTGACATCAATAGTATACCTCTAGAAGTTCTTACATATTTATGAGAGGTAATTGGTTTGCTCCAGGTTATGGACTTTTCTAATTTTGTTTATTTTCCTAAGATTATCATGGTTTTATAAAATTTCAATTGTATTTTGAAGCGAGTGTATTTTCCCATTCAATTAGAAAAAAAATTATTTTTAGGTAGGAAGTTAGGGTCATTTAAAAACTTATTTGAAATGTTCCTATTTTTGGAGGATATAGAGTTATTTGCATAAAATTAGATTACCTGTGTATAAATAAAAAACCTAGGCATGAAAACACAATAGTGGGAGTAGTGTGAATAGAAGGAATAGTAAGTGTATTGAAGGAAATTGTTGTATGGTTTAGATTTTTTTTCTATACATTGAATGCTATTTCACTCTCAAATCAATCCTCTTAATTTTGTTATGTATTATTTCTCCATATTTCTGTGATATGTTGATTCTAGACTGCAATGCAATAGGTAACTTATAAGTGAAATCGTAGAAGGATTGAAGAGTGACTGTAATAAACTGTTACTACATTGTAGGCCACTTTACAAACTAAGCTTGGTAAAATTGATACTTTTAGTGGATTACATTTTAATTGGCTGGCCTTAGCCCAAACAAAAAGTGACCATCTCAATGGGGTTACATCATAGTTGCCTTATACCTCAATTAATAGAAACACATATTGAAGGGTTTTGTTACAATTTTCATTACTTAAATTCTATTCACTAGACTAGAAACCTTTTTTATTCATTCCTTGATGATACTAAACTTCTTATTGATTAATTAATAGATGGAACTTAACCTAATTAGGTTCCATTATTCGATGCTTCATCAATGATAAAAATGAAAGTTGCTAGGCCAACTCTTCATTCCCCTAGTAGCTCTATGCCCAATTAACATAACCATGTTCAATGAGTTTAGTTTCATTAATTAACATTCCATCAAGTGAAATAGCAGAAATAATGAGGTTTTAGTTTTGTTTTTCCTAGTGGTTAGGTGGCCGCAAGACATAGTCCATTATTATGGAAATTGGGAAATTTTGTTATGTTACTTAATAGTCTGTCAACTAGATTGGATTCCAAGAAGGAAAGAAAATAAGAACTCTTCATCAGTAGCCATACTGCCAATTAACAAAAGTAGAATAAAATATTTCGAAGAGAATTTAATAATCAACATTAACTAATTGAAATATATAGAATTTGTAGAACTATATATGAATTGTACAGAATAGGAAATTTAAGGTCAAAACTAGAGCATTAGAGAGGAAAAGTATAGTAAGGGATTAAAATCAATTTTGATTGTGCCACACTTGCACCATTCTACAATACATTATTTCCTTGTCTAGTATACCCATTGTTTCAACTCTATGCTTTAAATTATGGGTGATTCTCAAGTGGTGATTGACTAGGTTCCTGGTGAAACTAACATTAAGGTGATTAGCTTCCAATCCTTGATCTGCTCAAATTGAGAGACCATATGCAGTTTCAAGTGGAATCACTTCACCATAGTGTAAGAGAAATCAACAACTCAATTCACACGCTCTACAAAGAGGCACTCACTCTTGATGAAGTAACTCTAGTTTTTGTAGAGCCCTTGGAAGGTCGTCTATCACAAGATATGACCTTCCACTTTAACTTGTGTTATAATTTTAGTTATTGACTATTTGAAAGGGATTTTGAATTAGAATTGTGAGAAATAAATGATATAGTTTTAGATTATGTATTTTGGAAATGGTGATGAAAAGTTTTAGTGATTTTTTTTAGAGACTCAAGGGAAAATGATTTTATTAGGATATTATTGGACTTGTCCTCTTACTAATACTAAGCATGAAATATAATTTTTTTCTTTTAAAGCATGAAATATAAAAATTAACCAATAAAATACAATCAATCTAAAAAATTATTAAACATGATGCTTTGAAATTTCTTAAATCACATATTTATACATATACTTTTATCTAGAAAAATCAAAGGATAAATGAATTATACATCTTATTGGAAAATAAACCATTTCCTAAATAAATTTTTCTTATATATAAATGAATATTATAAATAATAATGAGGAGTTTATCATGAAGAACTTATTAAAATTGGAATAATATCAAATCCCTAAGAAATTGGTGGGTGCTACGCCACTTGGAACAAATATAATTTATTAAATTTATTAAAAGTAATGGACCATTTTTTAGTCGAAGGGCATGTGTAAGTATGCCCATGGTCAATTATCTAAATAGAAATGAAATGTCGACTATAATAACAAATAATATGCTCTAAATGTTTACTTAGTTGTATCAAAAATATAATTTAAACAATGAAAAATTACACATTGTTTTTTGCACTCGAAAATAAGTTTGGATTTGAATAACTTTGATGCTTTCTATGCTTAAAATGGATATATGCTAGTATTAAATAAAATTTTCTTATATATAAAAGAATGTTATAAATAATAATGAGAAACTTATGATTTATAATTAGAATAAGCTCAAATCTCTAGGAAATTGGTGGGTTGGGAGCCACCAAACTAATTTTTTAAATTTATTAAAAGTCAATGCAACGTAACAATCTATGTAACACACTACAACCATTTATAAACATTAGGACTCTGAGTTACTCTACATGATGGATAGGGTATGTCTTCCTAAAGGTGAGAATTTGTGGCTGATTAGAGAGGCTCACGCCTCCAAGATTGCACAAGAAATTGGTGTAGATCCAAGGATTGGTTGAGTGCTTGGATCTAGTCTTTTTTCAAGTAAAGAAATTTGCCTCGAGCAACTCTTAAACCTACATAGTCTTGCTCATGGAGCAACTCTTAAATGTGAATAGTCCTATGAATATTCATACCCATGATTCAAAACAGAAAATTCAAACTACAACAAGCCATATCATGGACAAAATCATTGGCGTAGATCAAGAATACCCCATGCCATCTTATCACATTTGGCCCCATTCTTCAAAATGAAAACAAAAAATCCTTTGATCATCCATTACATGACTATGGTAAATGAACCTTTGAATAGGTGTTCGCAATAATAACTCTCACAACACATGTGTGCACTTCTACTCTCATATACAGGGGCTTTGTCCAACGGAAACATGTGGAGTTAATTGACCACAAGTCCTGCGTGATTTCTCTGCTGGGTGCTTCCGGCTGTGAAAATAAAATATACTGAGATGGAAAAAAAGTCAACATCACCTAATCCTGGAAATACTAGTGAAGTGTCTAATCATGTGTACGATGGTGATTACACTATTGACTACCATCTTCAGGATGGGTTACTCTACATGATGGATAAGGTATGTCTTCCTAAAGGTGAGAATTTGCAGCTGATTAGAGAGGCTCACGCCTCCAAGATTGCACAAAAAATTGGTGTAGGGAAGACCATGGCTAACCTGAAGAGGTATGTGTATTGTCCCAGGATGCAAGAAAATGTAGCTAGGTTCATAAGATTATGCATGCTTTGTTGTACAAGAAAGCCTAGCAACAGGAAATAGGGTTTGTATCATCCCTTACTTGTACCTTCTCATCCCTAGGAAAGAATTTCCATGCACTTTGTGGGAGGTTTAATATCAACGAGGAGGGGATATGGCTACCTGTTCGTGGTCGTTGGCATGTTCAATAAGATGTGCATTCTGATGCGATGTAAAAAGACCATTAGAAGAAAATAAGCAACAAACTTGGTCTTTGAACAGGTTTGGGTACACTTTGGTATACCAAGGAGCATCATTTCATATAGGGATACAAGCTTTCTCAATGCATTCTAGACTACATTGTGGGAGTAGATGGACAAGAGGTTGAAGAGATCTACAACACTCCATCGACAGACACATGGGCAGACACAAGTAGTCAATAAGACTTTGGTGTAGCTTCTTATGGGTTACAACTAGAAGCATCCAAATACCTAGGATGAAAATCTAGTATATATACAACATTCTTATAATAGAGTAGTCAACACTTCTACAGGAAAGTCCCTATTTGAAACTTGTTTTGGATATTTTCCAACTTCACCTTTGGATATTGCATATGGGTAGCAAGGAGGAGTGAAATAAGACATTATAGGAGATGCTTTGAGGGCTAGAAAATTTATAGAAAAGATTAGGCAGATCCATCTATAGATACATGAAACACTTCAAAAGTCACAGGTGAAGTCAGGCTAGGCATGATCAACACAGATTAGAGAAATAATTCAAGGTGAGAAATAAATTATGTCTATAGTTGAACAAGGAGAGGCTGTAGGGACCTGGTAAGAAAATCAAGGCTCTAAGGTATGGTCCCTTTGAAATACTGGAAAAGGTGCTTAATAATGACTATTGACTTAGTTTACCACCATATATGCACAATTACTAAGTTGTAAATGTAGAAAATTTGAAACTATATGAGCCTTCCATGCTAGATGAGGAAAAGGAACAAGTCCTACATTTTGTGGAGGATATGGAACCATCTTCGTGGGAAGAGTTGATAGAAGATATACATTTGTAGAAGAGGTCTAGAACTACAAGGCAAGGGCAATAAGACCTTTGGCAGATTGGGTTGAAGGGACAACTTCCAAGGAAAGCTAAATGGTACAAGAGAGAGAAGGTCGACGAAATATTTTCTCACCACTTTTAGTAAAAGATTTTGGGGAATAAACACCTCCCAAAATGGGGAGATATGATTTGAATTGGATCATTATATCTTTTTTCATCCATCTCGATGCATTTGGAGCGGAAATGGTGGAGGAATTAGCTCACAAGACCATTTTACAGCAGACCTAGTTTGGCAAAACAAGTTCTAAAACCTTCTGGGAGCACTTTGAGGCATGAAATGACATTTTTTGGGGGTAATATTTTTTCACCGAAGTGTAGAACTTCCTAATTATATTCTACACGCAGAGAGATTTCAAATGGCACAAGAATCATGTCAATTAGAGTCTGTATGAAAACATTATGCCACTTAGAAGTTGACCTTCTTGTTTTCACACCTATAGTTTGGGAGGATGTTGCGTCAGCCCCCATTATACATGGAAAAGGGGCTAACCACATGTTTTTCATGTAAAAGACTCTACAAGAGTCTAATTTGTAACTCTAGTTAAGAGTTAAGGTAGTCAAACTTAACCACTTGTAGGCTAAGAGGAAGAGACATTTCCATTCATTCGAGAGAATTTTGCTCCATAGTTGAGCAAAGATAGCTAGGAGAGATAGGAGGTAGCACACATAAAGAGGATATATGCAATGTAGTAGCCCACGGGTCACAAACATTACTTCTTTGTATTTGCAGCCATATTTCCATACAAAGAAAGAGAGGGAAGCAACCTCAACTTCAAACTGGGTTTTCTCACGAAAGTGTTTCCGAGCGAGCATATTTTTTGTATTATGTGTGTGTGAGATTATTTTATCATTCTATAATTTTCCGCTTGATTTAATTTTACGTGCATACACCAATTACACATAATTTTATAGATCTATAAATTAAATAAACTATGATAGTGTAGAATATCAATTTTTTTAATATAATACTATCAGATCTGTTGTGATGAACTCTCCAGTGGAATATCCCTAACAATTTATTGATCATTTTCTATCAAAGTGGGTTTCTTTATGTATTTTGTGGAGAGTACAGGGATCTAGATCCACGAGGCTAAAAATCGTATAACCCTATTTATGGGTGATGAATTTGTAAATGAACCTCATGATCCTCCAAAGGTGAGGTTTTTGTGGCTCGAAGAACAAGTTATAGATATAAACCAGAATGTTAATCTCCTCATGGAGGACCTAAGAAATAAGCTAGGGATATTTGGAGAAGAAGGGAGTTTGAATGTAGAGGAAAAATCAGAAGGGGTATCAGAATATCGGTGAGATGTAGATAACGAGATGAAGAAAGAACCTAGAAAATATCAACCCAGCTCGAGTGTCATGAACAAGTCCTTGTTTAAAGTTGAATAGAAATTCGATATCAAACCATAGAATGGCAAGATAAACACTCTGAAGTTGAACCACTGGTTGCGAAATTTGGAAGTTTATTTTAGTGTCCATGAGATCGAGGAAGGGTAGAATATCTCATTCGCGCGACTAAAATTGTAGGACCATGCATTGACTTGGTGGGGGAGCCAAACAAAAACCCTAAGGCTAGAGGGAGAATGTCGAGTGTCTAAGTTGTAGGTTTTCAAAACCCTCATTAAGTCACAGTTTTAGCCCATTGGGTATGTGGAAGACCAATGGATCCAGTGGCTTTACTTTAGGAAGACGTTTGGCCAAAATGTGTAGGAGTACACCATAGAATTCAAAAACATGGCTATAATGTTGGGTATCTCTACAAAGAACCTAGATGTAATACTCAAGTATTTGCGGGGACTGCACCACCATTTGCATGAGCAAGTGATTGTTCAATCCCAAAACTGTGAATGAGGCTTGTGTACAATAACAGTACCTAGAGAACATATGCCTGAAAAGACTGAAATGAAGTGGATTGAAGAAAAAGGAGAAATAAGATGCTTCTAAGGATGGGAAGAGAAACTAAAAAGGGGGAAAAGCTAGAGATACAATAACCACAACACACCAATGAAAAGATACTAGAAACCACTACAACCACTAAAGCCTTGATGGCCATATAGAGGAGAAGTGTTGGAAGTTGCATCCACAGCTAAACCCAAAGAGAAAGAGGAAAGATAATAAGAAGAAGAATTTGATCTACAATGATTCGAGAAACCAAGTTGAAAGCAACTCAAATGTATATGAGAAGAGAGTCTATACATCAGTGCAGAAGGAGGTGAATCTAAGTAGCCTTTAGCAACAAGAAGAGAAATAAATGACCAAACTCTTCCATGCAAAGATACAGGTCAAGAAGATGAAGATTCATGCACTGTTGGACTCGGGATCACAGGAAAATCTAATTGCAACAGATCTAGTCAAGAAGTTGGTGCTCGAAGTTTGTCATCATCCAAACCCACATCCACCGGGATGGATACATAATGGTGCAGAGCTTAATGTAACACAATAGTGTAAAATTAGATTTCTATTAGTTTTTATTTTATTAATGAAGTAGATTTGCATGTGGTTCCCCTTGATTTATGTGGAGTCGTGTTTGGGAGTCCATACATGTACATGTGTGATGCAATATTCATGAGGAGAGATAAAGAGTACTAGCTCATCAGGGATAGAAAATTATTCATCATCAACGCACAAAAAGACAAGTCAAAAATTTCAATGGTAAGTGCCAACAAAGCCATGAAATTGAAAAGTTCCAGTGAGAAGTATGTTTTATTGTTTTTAAGAGAAAATCATTCGGTAGAGGAGTCAGTAAAAGGCAAGGCATTCCAAGAGGGGTGTAGTATTAAATAAAAATATAAATTGAAGGAGTTGTTACAATAATACAAGAATGTGGTCTGACAGCCTAAAGGGCTAGCCCTAAGAGAGAACTGGAGCACGAGATCCAACTATTTCCTCATTCCCCATTTTGAAATATTGGGTTGTATAGATAGTATATTATAGAAGAAATTACGGTGAATAAATAGTTGAAACAACGGATGGAACAAGGTGTCATTCGACTACATACATCACCATGTGGGTCACCCATCGTCATTATCCCAAAGAAGGATGGGAATTGGTGGATTTCTATATATTACAGGGTGTTGAATAAAGTCACACTCAAGAACAAATACCCCCTAGGCACGATAGATGATCTACTAGATCGATTGCAGTAGGCAAAGTATCTCTCCAAGCTGGGCTTGAATTCTGGACATCACCAGGTCCGAGTCAAAGAAGAAGATACATGGAAGACCACCTTCAAAACCAGGTAAGATTTTCATGAGTGGTTAGTTATGACATTTGGCATATGTAATGCGCGAGGTACATTTATGAGATTATTGAATGATGTAGTGTACCCTTTTATAGATTCATTTTTTTTAATTTATTTGGATGATATAGTGGTATATAGTGCTATGTGGGAGGAGAATATTTCACATTTGATGTAGGTGTTGGAAACATTGAAGAAGCCTGAGCTCCTAGGAAATCTCAAGAAGTGCACTTTTACGTAACAATCCTTGGTGTATTTAGGATATGTGATTCGTAGAGGAGAATTGAAGATAGATCCTTCTAAGATGGAGACCATCATGAAATGGCCAACACCTATTAATGTTACCGAGGTTAGGAGTTTCATTGGAATAACACAGTACCTGAGGAAATTCATAGCTTCATTTTGAAAGGTAGTAGCACCACTCTACGCCATAACAACAAGCGGAAAGAGTTTCTAGTGGGGAAAAGTGCAGCAGAAGGCTTTGGATGAGTTAAAGTAGAAGACCAGTGAAGCACTAGTTCTGGCATTACCAAACTTGTAGCAAACCCTTCAAGTGGAGACAAATGAAAGTGGGTATTCTATGGGAGTTGTCTTGATGCAAGGAGGAAAGCACATTTGCTACCACTATGAAGTATTTCATGGGGTAGTTCTTAACTACCCTACCTACGATAACAAAGAATTATCTGATGGGAAAGTAGATAATAATCCACATGCATCACCAACCATTACAATACGTACGGGCCCAGAATAAACTACAACAAACCATGCATTACAAGTGGATGGGGTTTTTACAACAGTTTCATTTGGTGATAAAGTATAAGAAGGGTATCATTATAAACAAGTTTTCTGATATTCTTTCTAACTTAGCCACCCACATCAAATATTATAGCTTTGTGTACTCTTATGGACATGGAGCCATTCACCCATTGTTACTGGGAAAAGTGTCAATTTAGAACTGCTCTATCCCACTAAGGTGTGACAGCTACCTTAGAAACAAACAGAGAAGACTACTTTTGTATTTCCTTTATGAACTATAGATAGACAGGAGTAGAAAGAACCGACCTATGTCTTGCGCTAATCCTTTGATCCAATCCCTCTCTTCTTTAACAGCTTCCAGCTCCCTGCTCCCTTACTTGCCCATCTTCACCAAGTACCTGTAAGATCACAAAAGAAGAACACTATACAAATACATGGGTCTATATTCGTAAACAGCTTAGGATCAGATTTTAGTTAACCATACAAATGTATAAAGCATCAATGATACAAAAGCATGGAGGAAAAACTCACATAGTTTTTATTGATAAACAAGAAGATCCAGGAGGAGTTACAACCGATGATTCCTGACCCAGCATCAACCTCCCAGCAAAGAAGCCCCTCTTCACCTCCAAGAAAGCATAAATCACCGAATACTCTGATATTTGTCTCAAAACCAACAACAATTCCTTACAAATGTGCAAAATTCCAGCCTCTGGATCTCTGGGATGAGGGATCCATATATAGATGTATGTAAGGAGGATGAGTCATCTTGTGATTTGATTAGTGTCTTCTCTCCGTCAGTTCTTGCTTCCACTTGGAGACTGAAGGCCTCTTACTCATCCTTTGTCGAATTCAGTGAGGGAAGTGTCAGAGGAGAAGATTCTGGAAGCTTCCACTGTCTCTCCACCTCGCGGAATGACACTGCCATTTGTCATTTCTCACCCAACTCACCCTCATAGTCCATTTAGGTGCGTTGCAACGCACCTAGCTAGTGTGTTTAGGTGCTATGCAACGCACCTAGCTAGTGGAGCAGCTGAAATGATCCTGTTTTGACTTATTCTGAGCAGTTTTTGGTGGAGAACTTCTCGGAGAAGCTGTAATTTGTTGACCTTGTTCCTTTAGGGGTTAGAACAACACTTTTAGGGACTTAGGAGCCCTTGGTTTATGGACATTTCATGACTGGAGTTGCAAGGCACAAAAATGTCTATAACACCCATGATGCATATAGAGAGATATATTAAGAAAACGAGGACTTTAAGGAGTTGTATCAATAGTTGAAAAGTCAAAGTCGTGTGCATGATCATGCCAACAACATTGAATACCATCTCCACGATGGGTTACTCTGTAGGATGTATAAGATATGTGTTCCTAAAGGTGAGAATTTGCAGCTGATTAGAGAGGCTCACACCTCCAAGGTTGTAGGGCACTTTGGTGTAGGTAATATTGTGGCTAACTTGTTGAGGTATGTGTATTGGCCCAATATGAAATAACAAGTAACTAGGTTCATAATAGGATATATGCTTTGTTGTACCAAAAAACCTAGCAACAAGAAATAGGGTCTATATCATCCCTTATCTGTACCTATTCTTCCTTGGGAAAGAATTTAAAATTTGTGGGACGTTTATGGACAACCAGGAAGGCACATGAGTACACGTTCATGCTAGTTGATAGGTTCAACAAGATGTGTGTTCTAATCCCATACAAAAATACCATCAACAAAAAATAAGCAACGAACGTGTTCTTTGGATAGGTCTGGGTAGACTTTGGGATATGAACGAACATCATTTCATACAGTGATACAATACTTCTTAGTGCATTATGGACTACATTGTGGGAGAAGATGGACACGAAGTTGAAGATATTTACAACATTCCATCCATAGATAGATGGGGAGATAGAACTATTCAACAAGACTTTGGTTCAACTTCTGAGTAATTACAACGAGATTGTTCTGAAACCAACTCACAAAAAGATAGAAAAGATAGATCAATACCTTATAAATAAACCTCTTCAAGGGGGCAACCACCTTTAAATTACAGAAATGAACAATACTTTGATGATACAAATGAAAAGGCCTCCTTTCTATATATAGAAGTCTAAGGGGTCATAATATAATCAGAGTCGACATAACAATAACAATCTATGGCCACAACAATAACAATAGTGGGCTTCTATGGGGCACAATAATAACAATATGGGGAGTACATGGGCACAACAATATAATAAGGGGGTTGTACTAATAATAATAAGGGGTTACACTAGTAGTATAGGGACCTAACATGCTCCTCTCCTTCAAAAACTATTGCCCTCAATGCTTGAGTAGTTCTGGATGATTCTCTACAAAATTATTGTCCTCCCATGTGGAATAGTTAGCGGGTAAGTTCTTCCACTTGATGAGATACTCTGAAGTTGATCAATTTTGTAGCTTTCAGGTTCTTGTTTATGTGACTTCTCTAGGTTCCAGTATGATTTTTCCTTCCTCATCATGTTTTGGCAATATTATTTGAACTGGGATCTTCTCATTATGTAACATCGCCATTTTTTAAGTGCATGTAGTCTTGCCAACATTTCCTCTCATAAATAGCTTTGTGTAAATACTTTCCCTTGATTAGACAACTTTCAAAAGCAATGGGTCTTTCTTCTTGCATTAAAACATCACCAATTCCATTTCCTAATGTATCATATTCCACAATAAAGGTTTTTGTGAATTCTAGCATAGCTAAAACCAGTGCTTGGCACATTTCGTATTTAAGATGTTAAAAGGCCTTCGTTGCTTCTAGATTCCATGAAAATGCATCTTTCTTTAATAATGTTGTTTTCAGAATGCCTTTAGACTTCATTCTCATTTGATGATATCCTGAATGAAGATCCAACTTGGTGAGGTAAATTAATCTATCAAATTCATCCAATAGTTCATCAATGACAAGAATGGGAAATTTATCTCTAATAGTGAGCTTGTTGAGCTCTCCATAATTTAGACACATGTACCGTAACCAATCCTTCTTGTGCATCAATACTATTGGAGCAGAGGAAGAACTTTTCATAGGTTGAATTATACCAACCTCTAGCATTTCTGTAACCATGCATTCAATTTCACTCTTTTGGGCATAGGGATATCTATAAGGCTTAATGTTTGGAGGAACACTTCCTGGAATCACATGAACAGAATGATCATGATCATGAATATGTGGGAGGCCTTTGGGGGTCTCAAATACCTTGGAATGATTGTCCAAGACTTTTTGGACATCTAAAGAAATAGACTATTTTGATGTGGGAACCTCTAGAAAAATAATTGTGCAATTACACCTCATATTTCTTTCTTTAGAAGTTTTGTCAGTATGTTAGAGCTGATTATCTTTCCTAGTTTCCCAGTGATGCCCCTTAATTCAAATTCCTTTCCTCACGAATACAATTTCATGAAAATTTCTTGAAAATTAAAGGCTATTGTACCCAAGGATTATAGCCATTTGAATCCTAGTACAACATCAACAACAAACATTGGAATAGAAAGCATTGTGCTATTCAATACATATTCTCTGATGGATAACCATATATTATGGCAGTTTCCAGAGAAATTTATGGTCCCTCCACTTGCAACCATCACTTGACACTCTGGTGCTGGATATAGGAAACAATTCAATTCCTTGGCTATCTTACAATGAATAAAATTATGGGTACTGCCCAAATCAATCAACGATATTACCTTTTTCGTCTTCATATGTCCTTCTATCCTGATAGTTTGAGTAGTGGTAATTCTTGCCAATGCATTAAAAGATATGGTCAGATTCATTTCTTCTATCTCGATGTGATCTTTCACATCTTGAACATTTTTCTTCTTCATATGTCCTTTTATCTTGAGAGTTTGAGGAGTGGTAATTCTTGCCAATGCTTTATAAGATATAGTCAGATTCATTTCTTCTTTCCCTGGGGTTTGTTCCTAGTGTATATCCTCTTCTTTTGATGTTTCTTGATCCTTTTCTTCCTTCTCGTCAAAATTATGTAAAATAATTTCTTCTGAGGAAACTTATGACCTTTAGTGTTTTCGCTATCAAAAGTGTAACAAAGACCCTTTTTTCTTTTTTCTTCCAATTTTTGTGATGTAAACCTTATAGTTTGTGGAAGGCTAGGAGCAAAAACACTTCCATATTTATAGTTGTGAGTGGAAGGATTCCTTGTTTCCATAATTCCTATTTCAAGTTTTCTTGCCAACCTGAATGCCTTCTCCAATGAATCAAGTTCCCAAATATGAACCTCATGTTGAATGTTATCCTTAAAAGTCCCTATGAAGACATCAATACTTTGCTTATCTAGAATATCATTTACCCTTATATTCAATTTTTTAAATTCCTCAATGTGGTTTTCCATTGAACCCTTTTGTTTGAGATTTATCAGTTTTCTACAGAAGGTGTTTACCTTTGTATCCTCATAACATGCTACCATTTCCTTCGTGAAAATCGACCACCTGAAAAGTGCTTTATAAGAACAAAGCTTTTCATAACATAAAAATTGATTCGGTTCCAAATATAAAGATGCAACACATATCTTTTGTAGCAACTACACCTCATATAGATCAAAATATTGCTCCATATATAGTATCTAACTTACGAGATCCTTGCCATCAAACTTCCTCATATCGCCTTTTCTTGATTTTGGGAGCTTTATCTTGAAATGACTATAACTCTATAATTTTGAATATCTAAATTCTGAAATTATGACCTGCGGTAGCACTCTGCATCCTCTTTCTAATGCAACCAGTCTGATCAAAGCTGGATTCTTTGAGAAACATTTATGCTCAATATCCCAAGATTACCTACTTATATACCTTTTCAGAAGAGCAAACTTGTATGAAGTGCCATGTGTCACTGTTTCAACCTTCAGACCATAAATTGATACATCGAAATATACAAGTCATCTTCTTTCTGTAGCTTCTTATGAAACTTCAATCTGATGCTCCAAAGGAAGGTTATGACAATTTTCCCAAGGTCACCTATTTGGAATGTATTTCAGGATCCTGCAGAAATTCTAAATGTCTTTGCTTATATCCACGAAAATATAGCGAAACAATATCCGAAATTCTGGCCTGGGCTTTACCAAGTTTTTGAATCAAATGGGTTTCGGAGTCTCAAACTTCATTAAAAAACAATTATAGTTCAAATTCCATGATGACCAGTTTGCGATGGAATTCTTGAGCTTGCAAAAAGCCTAACATCCTCAGATTAGATCTCCGAAAATATAGCAAGACAAGATCCAAGACTCAGACCTTAGGTTCAGTGAGATTTCGTCTCAAATGGGGTTTTTGTTTTAGCTCCGGAAACATCGCAGAATTTTTTTTATAATGAACATGCCATGATGACTTGTTTGGGGTAGCGAAACCCTGGAATCCAAAGCTCTTCAACCAAATGTTATGAAACTAGGTCACAAAAAGATAGAAACGATAGATCAATGCCTTCGAAATCAGCCTCTTCGAGGGGGGAAACATCCTTTACATTACACAAATGAACAATTCTTAGATTATGCAAATGACAAGGCCTCCTTTCTATATATATGAGCCTAAGGGGTCATAATATAATCATAGAAGACATAACAATAATAATGTAAGGGAACAATAATAACAATATGGGAGCTACATGGGCACAACAATATAATAAGAGGGTGGCACTAATAACAATAAGGGGTTACACTAGAAATATAGCGACCTAACACAGACGCATCTGAAGATGTGTTGTATTGTTTTGTTCTCAATGATGTAGAGAAAGAACCCACTTAAGATTGTGAATGACAAACAATCTCAACAATAGAAATAGCTGCTAAACATTATAGATCTGCAACTACTGATAGAAGCAAAACCTACCCAAAATTTAATCTATGCTATGATCATAGTTAAAGAATGAAAGAAATATTAATAACCCTGATTATCCAATGGAAACCATATATGTAAAGAATAATTTTATAATAACACATCTGAGGAGAATAGATAAATGTTACCAGTCCCCCACTATGGGATGGGTTCTTGGCTATCCTCAAACATCTTTAGCTTATGTAGAGTCTCTCTCCTCTATAATGTAGAAGCCCAACAAAAATATGGTGTGCGATAATGAAAATAATCAGAGTTACAATACTGAGCGCAACAATGAAAATAATCAAAAGTGGATAATGAATGGAAAGCCCTCCTATTTATAACAAAATATTGAGTTATCCTCGAATAATGAGCAATAATAAAATATTATTGATCCCATTCTTGGAACTACCACTTGGAATATTTTATTATATTTGTTTAGGAGGGAAAAAGTATTTAATATTTCGAAATAATAAATAAATAAATGATTTATTTATTATCTCAAGGAATTATTTAAGGAATAATAAACAAATAATTATTTATTTAATTATTCCTAAGGGATTTATTTAATTATTCCTAAGGGTGGCATTAACACTTATCAATGACAAACTGCACAAATCAGACATCTGGCCTGACGGATGGCAGGCGGATGATCCGTAGGATATGCGTCGTAGGATGGCGAATTAAGTTAAGGGCAGATGAAATTAATATCGAGCAGTCTCGAATATGGTCTGGCATTAATGCGAGCATGGCTGCACTGCAAACAAGTTGGCTTATTGGCATGGATCCGCTCAATGCCCCTGTCTCAGCTACTGGCTCTTTTTATTATGAAGCAGAGCCGCTTCAGCACCCCTGCTTGGTCTTTCGAGTCTGGTTGTTAGCTTGGATTTGGAAGCTCCCTGAAACTTTCCGCGCTCCTACTGTTTCTGGCCTGCTTTGCCTCAGTCGCTCTCCCGGCACATTTGCCTCTCTGACTATGCCTCGCAGCCGAGGAATCCCACGTCGAGGTAGCCATACAGGGAACAGAGGTCGCCCTTCTCGCCCTGCTCCACAGAATGTTGCCCCTATTGCCTCAGCCCCCCCTTCTTCTCCGCCTCTGGATCAAGCTAGGCCTATCCCGAACAATTCATTCCAGACCTCCAGGTTTACCTTTCAAAGTCGGCTCAACAGGCCTGTTTTGACAGCAAGTATTACCATAATTGTCTCGGAGGAGAGCAACCAGCTCAGCTCGACTCCAACTATCTCCACCCACTCTCAGGAAGATAGTGTTCTTCAAGGGGACTTGACAGGGATGGTGTTCCATGCGGATCACATGCAAGAGGATGCCCCTGTTTCGGAAGCGCCTCAGCAGCCAGTGGATCCGACTCAGAGTGATATTCTGGCCTGCGGGCCGTCTCAAAGGGTAGTTGGTATTTTAAATCTGGTAACTACTCCTGATGGAGGCACACCGGCATATGATGAAGACGGTTTCATGACCTGCATAACTTCTTCCAGCCAGGTGAACGAGGATACGCCAGCTTCACCAAAACATGCAGATTTATCATGTCTCCTCTCTATCGGGTGGCCTTCTAGCCTATATGCTATGCAATTTTGGTTTTGTGTCTTTGATTCTGAAGTTAGATGTCTGTGTCTGGTTCATTCTCCTGCTACAGGCAGTGGCAACAGCCAATATAGGTTCTACTTTTTGTTATAAATATGGCTATGCTAGTTGCTTTTCTGCTTTTTTGGTCAATGAAGGGCATGACGATTTCAGTCCTGGTAAAATATTTCAGTATGTCAGAGCCCAAAGTCAAAATTTTGAAGTCTGTACTGTAAATTTGGTTGAAGGCCTGAACTGTAATGTCTCTGAGTTTCTGGTTGAGGAATGGCCTCGGCCTCCTCTGAGGTCTTGACCTCATTGTATATATTTTTTCACCTTTTTTAATAGAATTAGTATTTACGAAGAAAAAAAAAAATTTAACAAAGAATAGTAATTAATTAATGGTTAATTAGTTTCTTTCCTGTAGAAAAAGTCGTAATTTCCATTAAGTAGATGAAACTTACATTCTGTATATGTAGAAGCATTGCAATGGTTAATTAGTTATTCTTAGAGAAAAATAAGATAAATAATTATTTACTTGTTTATTTTTCATGATTGGGTCAAATTTGACAAGGAATAATAATAAAAAATGGTTTAATTAATTATTCCTAGATGAAAATCAAATAAGTAGTGATTTATTTAATTATTCTTCATTGATTTTACTATAAATTACTTAATAAAGGTTTTTATTAGGTAATTTCTCACAGTGAAAGCAATTTTACTATGGTAAAATTGGCTTTACATGGTTTACTTTGATCCATATAGTAAATTAGGTTGATGATTAATTTTTTGGTGATAAAAAATTTGCCCCCAATGTACGAGTGTTAGGATAAAAACGCATGACCGAAGTACGTTGTAAAGACACAATCACTTAGACAACATAGTGGAGTCAAGGAGAGAGAGAGAGAGAGAGAGAGAGAGAGAGAGAGAGAGAGAGAGAGAGAGACCAATGAAGATGAAGCTGAGAGAGGATAGTGACAGAGGGGGTGAGACTAATGTAAGTCTTCTTTTATGTTGTGGTACCGGACCTCAATGAGGTGGGGGAGGCATACCCATACCTACCAAGATAACTTAGTACAAAAATAATGGTTCACCCAGAAATATGAAAATAAGCAATAAAGTAAATGCTGAATGGTACATGACAGGCTAGCATAACAGAGCTAGAAAATAATACAATGTGTCTAATATGCATAATGCACTTGGTAAAAACATGAGCCAGGACTGAATACAATAATATCTTAGTACATGAGATACAAAGACCCTTCCCTCAAAAAATGGGTGGGAGCGAGGGTAGAACAACCAAAGAAGCCCTTATGAACAAGGAAGGGCTCTACATGTTGGTTGTGGAGCATGATTATCTTATTTATTTAGAGGTATCGCACCTTGGACCCCAGTTCGTAATGTGGTGGCAATACCACCCATAAAATGTACGATGCAAGGGGGGTCTACGGGGGGAAGCCCTCGCTATATATGAGGGAATTGTATTACGGATATGTAGATCTGTATTCTGAGCGAGGAAGAGAGAGGATATTGAGAGGGAAGAGGGAATTATAACAAATCTGTTGTAGGTTGTATCTCTTCAGTTTGTTGGATAATATAAAAGGAAGGACTAGTTGTTTCTCTATGGACGTACCCCAAATTGGGGTAACCATGCATATCTGTGTCTCTCTTGTTCTATGTATTTTCTGTATTTATATTCCTATAATATTTTATGTGTTCCATTGCTATCTAATATATAATTCTCTAACAACTAGCATTAAAGTTGAAGGTATAATTGGATGATAAACTCGTAGGAGAGAAGGGTTCCTGGTTCGAGTGAGAGAAATCATGGAAGATGGTAGGTTTAGGGTTGAAAATCTTAATGATGAAAGCTACCAGTTGTGTAAGATGCATATGGAAGATTATATGTATCATAAAGATGTGTACCTACCATTGAGTGGAAAGACAAAGAATCCCACAAGTATGAAAAGACAGAATGGGATATTCTCTATAGAAGGGCACTTGGAACCGTACAGTTGTGCGTAACGGCATCAGTAGCCTTTAATATTTCAAAGGAAATGAAAACAGAGGATTTAATGTCAGTATTGGCCAAAATATATGAAAAACCCTCAGCCTTAAATAAGGTATTTCTTATGAAGCGTTTATTTAGTATGAAGATGTTAGAAGGAGGATTTTTTGCTGATCATTTAAATGAATTTAATATAGTTACCAGTTAGTTATATTTTGTAAGGGTAAGTTTTGGTGATGGAGTTAGGGCTCTGTTATTTCTATGCTCATTGCTAGAAAGTTGGAATTTTTTACTTATAGCCATTAGTAACTCTGTCTCTAGATCTAGTACTTTAAAGTTTGATGATGTTTTCGATGCAATCCTTAGCGAGGAAATGCAACGGAAAAGCTCTGATGAGACATCAGTAATTATTTGACTGCAGAGACTAGGTAATAAAAATGGAGAGAGGAAAGAACTCAAGATATAATAGTAAGTCAAGGAAAGGGAGATCCAAGTCCACATCAAGGATAGTGTCATGGAAATGCAAGAATAAAGGACACCTCAAGAAAGACTACAAGTCTCATAAGGGAAAAGAAGGAGACGCACAACAAGAAAACAATCATGAAGAGAATGTGACAAGTGATGTGTTCCAAGATTATTTTATTATTTCATTAGAAAATATTATTTATGCCTAGGTGGTAGATTCAAGGGCCTCATTCCATGCCACACCTGATAGGAAACATTTTCATGATTATGTTCAAGGAGATTTTGGAGAGGTTCGATTAGGTGATGATAAACCTTGCACAATCATTGGAATAGGTACATTTTTCATAAAACAATACAATGGAGATCAAGGGTTGTTGAAAGAGGTAAGGCATGCTCCATATTTAAAGAAAAATATGATTTTAACAGGGCATTTGGGAGGTGAAGGCTGTGTAACTACTTTTACATATAACCTAGAAGGTCAATAAAGGTGCCCTGGTAATAGAAAAAGGATAAAAGGTTAGTACTTTGTATTTATGCAATGGTATTTCTAATTTTGTTAATGCTTTAACCTCTACATGAGAAGATATGACGTTGTGGCATTGTAGGCTTGGGCACATGAGTTAGAAGGGGATGTAGATTCTTCACTCAAGAAATTTGTTGCCAGGTTTGAATCATGTTCATTTAAACTTTTGTGAGAATTGTGTCTATGGAAAACATAAGAGAGTCAGATTCCTTAGAGTTGGGAAAGAAACGTAGAGCGAAAAATTAGAGATTGTGCATAGAGATCTATGTTGGCCTTCTCATGTCTCATCTCTTGGTGGCTCTCATTATTATGTTACTTTTATTGATGACGCAACCAAGAAAACCTAGATTTATTCTTCAAAATAAATCTCATGTATTTGATGCTTTCAAGAAATGGAAAGACTTGGAAGAAAATGAGATAGGAAAAAGGTTGAAGTGTCTCAGTTTAGACAATGGAGGTGAATATTATAACAAAGTTTTTGATAGGTATTGTTCAAAGAAAGAGATTCATAGAGAGAATACTATTCCAGGAACACCACAAGAAAATGATGTGTCAGAAAGGATGAACAGGACAATCATGGAGCATGCAAGGTGAATGAGATTGCATGTAGGATTGCCTCTACAATTTTGGGAAGATGTTGTAGATACTATTGTTTATCTAATAAATAGAGGGCATTCAAGTCCCTTGGATGGTGTTATTCTAGATGAGGCATTGACAGGTAAAAAGGTAAACTACTCATTTTTAAATACTTTCGAGTGTGAATACCTTCTACACATTAATAAAGAAAATAGAACAAAGGTTGAGGCAAAATCAAAGAAATGCACCTTTATTAGATATCGTGTTAATGATTTTGGTTATCACTTTTATGATTATGAAAAACACAAAATCATTAGTAGTAGAGATTTCATATTCAATGAAAAGGTTTTGTATAATGATCAGATGCAGGAAAAGAAACAAGAAAAAGAACATAGAGAATGCATGGTGCTTGATGAGATCATAGAAAAAGTGAAGCTGCCTAAAAATCAAAATGATCAACAGCCACAACAACAACAACCACAACAAAAAAATCACGTCAAATGCTTGAAAGTGGTGTTAGAAGATCTACCAGGATAAGTACACCCTGTGAACGATACTCTCCTTCATTATATTATGTGTTGGAAATAATACTGGGGGGGTGAATCAGTATTAGCAAGTCAACAATATTTCATTTCCATAATCAGATTCATATACACTACTTTAGTTAATGAAACTTGTGTGTATACATAGATGTATTTAAGGCAACTAGTGTATACCCTACAAACGTATAACTTAGTTATTTCATCATATATTGATCTTTAATCTGTGCATCATAACCATATAAATAGTAACTAGGTGTAGTAAAAACAGAACAAACAATCACACACATGAACACAAGATATAAGGTGGAAACCCAATGTGGGTGAAAACCACCTGCTGCAATCATCTCTATCTTTTTTTAATAAGAAACTTATTTGTACAATTTTTGTACTGGTGCAGTCTTCTACCAATACGTAGGCTTCTACCTGTAGAAGGCTACAACCTTCTCTCACTTTCCAACTTCTCGTAGAAGGAATCTAGAACCCCCTTAGCTCTTGTACAAACTGATGTGTTTACTAGTATGTAGGTGCAGACCTATAGAAGGCTACAACCTTCTCGTTTCTTCCAGGGACCACATTTCATAAATTTTCAGACTCGATCCATCAATAACATCAATCAAACATCAAATACATTTGCATCTACCAATTTCCTTTGCACCAACCAAAACTAAATCAATCAATAACTTCTTAGAATTTTGTAACCATAATACAGTAACAGTAACCAGAACCCAAGCTAGATCCCAGAACACTGCAACAACAAACAGAAGTAGCTAAAGCATATTTTATGAGGTATACACTACTTCACTATGTCTAACCTGCATACATACGTTGTTTTCTCAAAGCAAACATTCGTACAAATCTGCAAATCAAATTTAAGATGTATACGTCGTTTTGATATGCATAACTAGTGTGTACACGCGCCTTTGCTAAAGTGAACCTATGTACAAATCTGCAAATGATGATTTAAACTTTACAAAAATTCCAAACATTAGTTATACCCAGATCATCATATTTACAGATTACAACATGCGCCAGTTATTCAGATAAAAGGTTAAAACCACACAAAGATACTTCACTTCAAGACTTAAGATCTTGACCCAACATTATATATTATCCTTCATCAAGCGCTAAGGTTCTTCCTTGATTCAGATCTAGCTATGCACCATAACCCAATAACCTATATTCTAGATCTTTCTCTTCATTAGATATTCAATGCTTGAGTGCATTTGCCTAATGATCTTCTCCTCCTTTCATAGTCTTAGGCCTTAATCAATACCGTGGACCAAAACCACTTAGAACCAATACCTTGGACCAAATACCTGGGGTCAACACTTCTCACAAGATACCTTGGACCAGTACCGCGGATCACAATACCATGGACCAAATACCACGGACCAAAACTAAGTTTTCTAACATATACGCACCTTTCGTTCCATGAAAGTGCGTGTGTACGCTATACATGCCTTTGGGTCTACTAACCTGCGTGTAGACGTGGCTTGGTCAATGGGGAACCGGCGCATACCTCTCGTTCTTCATTTTGTGAGTCTGAACTGTGATCTGTCATCAGAGTGAGTTTCCATCAAGAACAACATCTGTGTCATAATGCCAACAATCTCCCCCTTTGGACTTGATGGAAACCCCAGGTCACTCTTCCCCTCTGTCATCAAGGGAAATGGGTTATGCCCCCCCGAGTACATGTTGAATTCTCTGATATGCTTAATTGTGATGATTGAGCTCCATGCTCGAGTCCATGCTCCCCGTGAATATAAGAAAGGTCTGCAAAAATATGACTCTATACATACATCATAAATGACCTACCTATCACCAACAACTCATACATACATCCATCTGCCAAACAAGTGGGGATATACCAACTTTGACTCATCCACCCAACCAAGTGGGTATATACCAAATGTTTATACATGTCAAAACAAGAATATTACATCATCCATCCCATGCATAGCGGGGAAACAAAATAGGTAGTTTCATGACCTTGACATTAAAAGATATACATGATGTAGAGACCAAATATCTGAAACAATATTATGATAGTTATAAGCAACTATCATCAACAACATTTGGCAATCACAATCCAGATCAACAACCATGATCTCCCCCTGAACCTGTTCCACCTGAATAAAAGCTAACTATGAATTTGTACCAAGATCTTCTAAGATAATGCATTATTAGAAGTATATGCTCCACCTGAACATATGCTAGATGATCACTATCAGACCCATATCAGACTCCTTTCATCCTGAGTCTGGCCCCCTGTTTTTCTTCAACCCAACATATACGTGATAGTATCCATAGCAATCGGCGTATGTACGTGGATACACTTCATGAAACTCCCATATACCCACTTTTCTCTAAAACAGATAAGTTTCAACAGCAAGATGATGCATCAACTACTCCCAACTTCTGTTTGAGATATTCAAATGTCTCTCTGGGCAGTGGCTTGGTGAATATATAAAAAAATTGTTCATTAGAGGGAACATACTCCAATTTTACCTTTTGTTCAAGCACTTGTTCACGTAGAAAATGATATTTGATGAGTATGTGCTTGGTCTTGGAATGGATGTCTAGATTCTTTGAAATTTTGATTACACTTGTATTATCACATAGAATGGAGATGGGTGGAGTACATGTGATCTTAATGTCTTCCAATGTTTGCATCATCTAAAGGAGTTGTGTGTAGCAAGATGCAACAACCACATATTTTGCTTCAGCTTTAGATAATGCAATTGAACTTTGTTTCTTGCTTAACCAAGACACTAATCTGGAACCCATATAGAATGCACCACCACTAGTGCTTTTTCTGTCATCAATGCTTCCTGCCCAACCTGCATTTGTATATGCATGAAGTGCAAGATCTGTATCTCTACAATACCATAAACCAAAATTATGTGTTCCTTGAAGATATTTGAAAATCCTTTCGACTACTTGAAGGTGTGATTTCTTTGGATTGGCTTGGAATCTTCCTACTATTCCTACTACATGCATGATTTCTGGTCGGGTACCTATTAGATAAATAAGACTGCCAATCATGGATCTGTAGGTTGGTTGATGTACTTCTGTTGGTTGATCATTTGAGCTGAGACTACATCCTGTTACCATAGGGGTACATACTGGTTTAGAATCTTCCATGTCGTATTTTTTCAAGATCTACTTGAGATACTTGGTTTGTGGCAGAAAATACCATATTTCTTTTGTTGAACTTGTATACCAAGAAAATATGTGAGCTCATCAAGCAGGGACATTTCAAATTCTTGCTGCATTACCAAATCAAATTTTTGACTCATGACTTCTTCATTGCTACCAAAAATGATTTCATCAACATACACAACAAGTATTAGAAATTTATTATTGTCAATCTTTGTATATAGATTGCTATCAGCTGATCCTTTAGAAAAACCTTGTTGATGGAGGTATTTCTCAAGACGGTAATACCAGGCCCTTGGAGCTTGTTTTAGACCATAGAAAGCTTTTTTGAGTCTGCATACAAGTTTTGGATCATTTCCAAGGATGAATCCATCTGGTTGCTTAATATATACTTATTCTTCTAAGTCTCCATTAAGAAAGACAAATTTTACATCCATTTGGTATAGTTTGAATTTCTGAAAACTAGAAAGAGCAAGGAACATTCTTATGGCTTCATGTCTAGAAATAGGTGCAAAAGTTTCTTCAAAATATATACCTTCTTGTTGAGCATATCCTTTACAAACAAGTCTAGCCTTGCTCTAATAACTTCTCCATTTTCATTCATATTGTTTTTGAATATCCATTTGGTTCCTATGATATTCTTATCATGAGGTCTAAGAACTAATTCCCAACAATTATTCTTTTCAATTTTCTCAAGTTATTCATTCATGGCCTTGACCCAACATTCATCTTTGCATGATTTATTTACATTTTGAGATTTGATGGAGGAAAGCAATGCTAGATAGCTTGAAGCTTCTATAATAGTTCTTCTTATTTGCACACTTGCCTCTTTTTGTCCCAAAATTTGAGTCTCTGGATGATTTTTCTGAATATACCTGGATGGAGTCTTTTCTTCTGCCATTATATGTTCTTTTGGTGCCTCATTGGTTTCTTCTTCAGACTTAGTCTGATTTGATGTGGAAGGATAATCCTTATCTTCTCCAAAATCTTCAGCTTTTACCTACTTTGGATTTTTTCATGCTTTATCAACCACAACATCAATACATTCAATAATTTTCCCAAGTATTTTATTATAACACTTATATCCTTTACTTTGGGAAGAGTAACCAACGAGAATGCCTTCATCTTCTCTGGGTTCAAACTTGCCAAGTTTTTCATCAATCCTTTTGATGTAACATTTGCTTCCAAAAACTTTGAATTATTTTATGGTAGGAGTCTTACCATACCACAGTTCATGTGGAGTTTGAGTGTTATTTACCCGAACAATTGCTTTGTTGAGAATAGTGACGACAGTGAATGTAGCTTCACCCCAGAATGTTGCAGGAGTTCCAGACTCATCTAGGATAGCACGAGCCATTTGTTGAATAGTTTTGTTCATCCTTTCTATCACTCCATTTTGCTGAGGAGTCCTTGCAGTGGAGAATTGCATTTTTATTCCATGTTCTTCACAAAAGTCAAAGAATTCATCGGAGGTAAATTCCCCTCCTCAATCAGATCTTAGACATTTGATTTTACGATTTCTGATTCATTTTCAACCATGGCTTTGAAGGCTTTGAATTTTTGAAATGCTTCATCTTTATGCTTTAGAAGCCCTATCCAACACATTCTGGAAAAATCATCAATTAACAATATAAAGTATTCCTCTCCACGAGGTGAATTTTTCCTTGGTGGACCACATAAATCAGTATGAACAAGTTTAAGAGACTTACTAGTTGATCCTTCCTTTTTAGGGAATTGCGACTTTGGTTTGCTTACCAAATTGACATGATTTGCATATTGTATTTTCTAGAATGCTGATATCAGGAAGATCATGAATAGCCTAGAATTTTCCTGCTTTTCTTATTTGAGAGAAGCTTAGATGCCCCAATCTTCTGTGCCATAGTCAGTGTTCATCATTTTTTCTTAGATAGCACTATTGTTGTCCTCCCTTGAATATATATAAGTTGTTTGGAGTTATTATACCTTTGATCACAGTTTTTCCTATATCAAGCGCATGAACAACACATCCATTTCACAAAAATACTACTTCATTTCCTTGATCACACATTTCACTGACAATGAATAGGTTATGCTTTAGACCATCAATATACATAACATTCCCAAATTTAAATTTTTCTTTTAAGAGAATAGACCCTTTACCTTTTATGACATCAGGAGTGTCATTTCCAAATGAGACCTTCTTTTCCTTTTCTAAGACATTATATGACTAAAGTTTTCCTCTATCACCTGTCATGTGTTTCGAGCATCCACTGTCGATATACCATTGATTTTATTGTCCTTCTGCATACAACACTATACCACACCTTTCTGTTTGTGGTTCTTTCGTTCTTCATATTTTGGGATTTAATGAAGTTTTCTCCTTCTGAGATGTTTGCCAAAATTTACTCCTGCATTTAGATTCTGCATGACCAAAGTTGTTGCAGATAGAGCATTCTATTTCATTTTCAAGAAGAGAAAATTTGGTGTAGGTTTGTTTCATGATCCCCATCACATTCCTTTGAATTCGTGCTTCTCTACTCATGATGGTCTTGTAAGTAACACATTTGGTAACCTTGTGTCCAATGTTATGACATGAAAGACATTGGCCATTGAAGAAGTTCCTGCGATTATCGAGTCTACTAACCTGGTGATTGTAGTTGCTATTCATTCTCGAAACAGATTGAGTATGATTTACCTGAGGTTGGTTGTACCTTCTATTTATCCTTGAAGTAAACTGAGCGTGATTTACCTAGTGATCTACTTTATGCCTTTGCTATCGATTTTCAAACTGTTCACTGCTCTTTGCTGCATCAAGATAGCTTTTAGTGGAGGTTGACAACTTCTGTGCTTGGAATTCTTCTTCAGTATATCCAAGACCTGTCTTTATCAAAGGGGAATGGTGCACTTTGATAATTTCATTTATAGATTTTTGTCCTTTAGCAAATCTAATATTGAGAGCTTTTGTTTTCTCAATATCCTTCCTTAGACCCACAATTTCACATTCTAATTTTTCATTGTGTTTTTCTCTTTCAGTAAGTTGGAATGTCAGAGAGTCCATAATCGTATTCTTTTCTTGTAAACAAATTTTGAGTTTAGATATTTCTTCATAAAGGTCATCTTCATCTAAAGCATCCAAGAAATCATTATCTTCAAAAGCCATCAGAAGTCTATATTCATTACTATTTTCATCTTCATCACTATTTGATAAACCATCACTATCTTCATGTGTATAGTAGCTCTTCTTACTTACACTTTGTTTTCTATTCCATTTTTCTAATTCCTTACCCTTATCAAGCTTATCTTTATGAGACATTTTGCCACATAATGACCAACTCTTCCACACGCAAAACATTTGAAAGGTAGTTTACCTCTGAATCTTCCAGAACCCCATTGAAGGTTCTTCACAAAGTTTATTTCTTCTTCTCCTTTCGAAATATGTCCTTATTCATTTATTTCTTCTCTTCCTGAAGCTTTCAACGTGGCTTCTCTCATATCTGATGGACCTCCTTTTCTCATTTCGAAAGTAGTTAACATTTTGTGCAACTGTGTCATAGTAATACTCTGAAGATCCTGCTTTTCTTCTATGGCAGAAACTTTTGATTTAAACATAGTAGACAAGGATCTTAAAACCTTATCAACTAAGGTAACTTCTTTTATCTCTTCACCCATGTTCTTCATGTAATTAACAATCTCATCTATATGTAAGAAGTAACTAGTTGTACTTTCATCATTTCGTATATTGAGAGTTTCATATTGAATTCCGAGAGATTGCAGTTTTACTTGTTTTACCAGATTTCCTCCTTCATAGCTTAGAACGATCTTGTCCCATATTTATTTGGTAGTTTTGAGCTGCATAACTTTGACAAATTATGATTGTGGCAGACTCCCTAATAATGTATTGGCAGCCTTGGCATTGGTTTCATATTTCTTTTTACCTGTCGTATCTGTAGGAATTGCTGATGGAAATGTATATCCTCCTTCCATGATTTCCCAGACATCTGTTCCAAGAGATTGAAGATAGGTTGTGGTTATTACCTTCCAATAAATGAAGTTTCTTCCATCAAATATTGGTGGTCTAAGGGATCCATCTCTTTTGTAGTTACTCATGATGATATATCTTTCTTCAAGCAATCACGCATCTTCTAAAGGACCCCCTCAGATACCAATTTTTGGAAATAATACTAAGAGGGGGGGTGGTGAATCTGTATTAGCAAGTCAATAATATTTCATTTCCATAATCAAATTCATATAAGCTACTTCAGTTAATGAAACTTGTGTGTATATGCAACTGTATTTAAGGCAACTAGCGTATACCCTGCAAACTTATAACTTAGTTATTTCATCATATGTTGATCTTTAATCTATGCATCAGAACCATATAAATAGTAACTAGGTGTAGTAAAAGAAGAACAGATGATCGCACACATGAACACAAGATATAAGGTGGAAACCTAATGTCAGTGAAAAACGCCTGCTGCAATCGTCTCTATATTCTTTTAATAAGAAACTTCTTTTTACAACTTTTGTACTGGTGCAATCTTATACCAGTATGAAGGCTTCTACCTATAGAAGGATACAACCTTCTCTCATTCTCTAGCTTCTCCTTGAAGGTAGCTACAACCCCCCTAGCTCTTGTACTAGCTGATGTGTTTACTAGTACGTAGCTGTGGCCTACAAAAGGTTACAACCTTCTCCTTTCTTCGAGGGACCACGTTTCATAAATTTTCAGACTCCATCCATCAATAACATCAATCAAACATCAAATATATCTACATCTACCAATTCCCTTTCCACGAACCAAAACTAAATCAATCAATCACTTTTCAGGATGTTGTAACCAGAATACAGTAACAGTAACCAGAACCTAAGCTAGAACCCAAAACACTGCAACAAAAAACATAAGTAGCTAAAGCATATTTTATAAGGTATACACTACTTCATTGTGTCTAACCTGCGTACAGATCTGTAAATCAAATTTAAGATGTATACATTGTTTTCATATTGTAACCAGCGTATATACACGCCTTTGTTAAAGTGAACCTACGTACATATCTGTAAATGAGGATTTAAACCTCCCAACAATTCCAGACATCAGTTATACCCAGATCATCATATTTACACATTACAACATGTGCTAGTTATTCAGATAAAAGATCAAAACCAAACAAAGATACTTCACTTCAAGCATTAAGATATTGACCCAAGATTAGATCTTATCCTTCATCAAGCACTAAGGTTAATCATTGATTCAGATCCAGCTATGCACCATAACCCAATAACCTATATTCTAGATCTTTCTCTTCATTAGATATTCAATGCCTGAGTGCATTTTCCTAATGATCTTCTTCTCCTTTTATAGTCTTAGCCCTTACTCAATACCATGGACCAAAACCACTTAGAACCAATACCTTGGACTAAATACCTCGGGTCAACACTTCGGACAAGATACCTTGGACCAATACCATGGATCACAATACCATGGACCAAATACCACGGAGCAAAACTAAGTTTTCCAACATGTACTCGCCTTTCCTTCCATGAAAGTGCATGTGTATGCTATACTTGCCTTTGGGTTTGTGAACCCACATGTACACGCGGCTTGGTCAATGGGAAACTTGCGTATACCTCTCTTTCTTCATTCTGTGAGTCTGAACTGTGATCTATCATTTGAGTGAGTTTCCATCAAGGACAACACCTATGTCATAGTGCCAAATCTATGTCATAATGCCAACATTATGCATTGTTAACCGATTCTCATGAACCAGAATGTTATGGAGACGTAGTGTAAGTAGAAACTAGGAAGAAGTGGGAGCTAGCCAGGAAAGAAGAGATGGACTCCTTAGGACATAACCAAAGTTGGGACTTAATCAAGTTACTTACAGGTAAAACAAATTGCAAATTAAATGGGTTTATAGGTTGAAGGAATAAGATGGAGGTAGAAAAAGGTATAAACCTAGACTTGTGGTGAAGGGGTTTGCACAAAATAAGGGTATAGACTTTGATGAAATATTCTCTCCTATTGTTAAACTGACTTCAATCAAAACTATTTTAAGCCTAGTAGCAGCTGAAGGTTTGCATCCTGAACAGTTAGATGTAAAGACAACCTTTCTCCATGGGGATTTGGAGGAAGAGATATATATGCAGCAGCCACAAGGGTATGAGGTAAAACAGAAGGAGAAAATAGTGTGCAGATTGAAGAATAGCTTGTATGGCTTAAAATATACTCTAAGGTAGTTGTATCTAAAATTTGATAGGTTTATGTCTGAAGAAGGTTATACTAGATGTCACTCTGATCATTTTGTTTATCTCAAAGGGAAAAATGATGGCAACTATATTATATTGTTGTTGTATGTAGATGACATGCTTGTTGTAGGTTCTAACATGCAGGAAATAAGTGTAATAAAAAGAAAATCAGAAAAATCATTTTGAATGAAGGATTTAGGTGTTGCAAAACAAATCCTTTGTATGAGAATAACTAGAGACAAGAAGAATCACAAATTAACATTGTCTTAGAGTGGGTACATACAAAAGGTGTTGAAAAGGTTTAATATGAAAAATTAAAAACCAGTTAGTATACCTTTAGTTAGCAATTTCGAACTAAGTAAGGAAATGTGTCCCAAGACTAAGGAAGAAATGGATTATATGTCTAAAGTTCTATATGCATCAGCAGTTAGAAGCTTAAGGTATGCAATGGTTTTCACTAGGCCTAACATTGCACATGCAATGAGAGTTGTAAGCAAGTACATGAACAATCCAGGAAAAGAACATTGGATGGCATTGAAGTGGATACTCATGTATTTGAGAAGTACCACAAATCAAGCATTATCCTTTGGTGGTTCAAACATTGCTCTACAGGGATATGTTAATGCAGATATGGTAGGTGATAGAGATAACAGGAGGAGCACCAAAGGGTATATGTTTACTATAGGTGGAACAACTTTCAGTTGACTCTCAAACTGAAAAGTGTTGTTGCACTCTCAATAATGGAAGTAGAGTATGTTGCTTCTATAGAGGCTAGTAAAGAAATGATTTGGTTACAAAGGTTTCTGGATGAATTGAGTAAGAAGAAGGAGTTCGATAGGTTATATAGTGATAGCCAGAGTGCCATACACCTTACAAAGAACTCTATATTTCATTCAAAGAATAAACATATACAACTCAAGTACCATTTCATATGGTCAGCATTAGAAGATGGAGAGTTAAAGCTGGATAAGATACACACTAGCCAAAATCCTGCAGATATGTTAACAAAACTTGTAATCACGGAGAAACTGAGTTTCTGGTCAGTTTCAATTAGTCTTCAAGTATGATGAAGAAGATGAGAAATATCCAGGTCCAAAGTGGAGTCATTGTCTAGCAAATGAAGCAGCAGTTGAGTTTCTATAATCAGTCTCCAAGTGGAATATTGTTGGGTGTGGAGCTTGATTATCTTCTTTATTGATAGGTATCACCACATTGGACCCTAGTTCATAATGTGGAAGCAACGCCACCCGTAAAATGTACACTACAAGGGGGGTCCAGGGCGGCGACTACGGTCTTTGGGATCCCCCCCATGGCGAGGGATCATAGGGAGTGCCCCTGAAGCTAAAAATAGATGTAAAATTGCCTTGTAAAATGTTGTAATTTTGTAGTCAATCTGGGTCATTCATTAGGCAGTGATCTGATGGTAGAAGTTATGTTTAACTTAGGGATTTTTTCCCTAGAAGGAAACCCCTCGCTATATATGAGGGAATTGTATTTCCTCTATGTAGATCTTTATTCTAAGTGAGAAAGAGAGAGGAGATTGAGACAAAAGGGGGAATTATAGTGGATCTATTGTAGGTTCTATCTCTTTAGTTTGCTAGATAATATAAAAGGAAGGATTGGCTGTTTCTATGTGGATGTAGCCTAAATTGGGTGAACCACGTACATTTGTGTCTCTCTTGTTTTATGTGTTTTCTGGGTTTATATTTCTACAATATTTTATGTCTTTCATTACTCTGTAACATATAATTCTCTAACACTGCAAAACTGAATGAATCATCTAGAGGGGACGTGCATGCTATGAACACTGTAGAACTTCATCTAAGGTTGTAGCATAGTAGGTATGCATCTGAGCATGTGGGGGGATACTTGAAGGGCCATCCCCTCATGAGATCTGAAACATCTCACACATACCGTAATCATTGGTATAATCTGTTGCATCACTAAACCATCAAGTGTATGGATCATGAACATGAAATGACCAAGTCAAAAGGAAATAATGAGACCCTCTACTCGATCCAAGACACCGAACAAGAATGGAAGTTGGAACCAAGATACAATGCCCTCTAGGACATTCTTCCGAAAAAATGAGTTGATATCGACAGAATAGTGCCCGCAATAGATGAGGCAATGAGGAACCTCAACTAAAGCACGAGGGAAAATAATAATGTGATTGATAGACTGACAGCAACAATAATGGGGAAAAGGGGACTAAGGGACAAATATACTTCTACCCTTGTCAAAGAATAAAGTGCATGGTTGACCTGGGAGCAGCTGACTCAACTCCAGAGGGGATGGGGACTGTATGACTGGAGGAAAAAATGGGCAACATAAGATGGATGATATGCAAATAAGGATGGAATATTATGACATTAGATGACGATACATGAAATAGACTCCAAGGATGCAAGGGTGACTCATCGTGAATTCTTTGAACAAGGGTGAGTCGATGACACTGCCACACAAACCAGGCTCGGTGGGAACCATGAAAACATGATTAAATTATGGTTACTCATGAATGAAGTCGACATATGGTATGAAAAGTATTAAGAGGAGGTGGTCCTCAAAATAGAAGTGTCTCTTTAAGACGAAATTTGATTTTAAGAGGGGACGAAGGGACCCTTCTTGGGAAAAAAGGCATCCTGGTGAAGTGTGAAATCATAAAAAACTAAGGAAGATCCATTATGGAGCTCGGTGATAGATTTCCAATGGTGCTAACAGTTCATGAAACTGAGCTAGGGTCTAGTCGCAATGGGTGATAGAAAATTAGGGATTTTTCTATGAAAGGACGTTTTCCCTCCAATTTGGATTCATTTGCTAAGTGAGCTGTGGTGAATTTGGAGAGGAGGAAAGGGCCCTCAATGTTGCGAAGATCGTAGTAGATGAACCAACTATCAAAATCAGTATCTGAAAATTTGAAGTAGATGGCCTTACTCATGTCTTCAATTTGAGTGGTTTATTTTCTTATTTTTGGCACCTAGCAGCTCCCTGAGAGACCCTTGCCCTTGCTCATGGCCACATCACACTTTTTGTGCCCATAAGTGTGATCTAGCTCACAAGAAATAGCTAGAAACTTTGAAGCTCGCACTTTCTAGGCTGAAAGATGAAATTTGTGGTTGGAGGAAGGGTTGGTCTATTGGCCTGGTGGGGGTTGTAAGCTCATCAGTGTAGCATGTTGTTTCCTTTTCTGAACTGACAAGACATGTGGTGTTTTGCAGATATGGTAGAGATGAAAATCAACTGGTGTGAATGAGACTTGGATACTCTTCAATGAGATATAGGGGGATCAGGCAGTTGAAGGGGCATTGGCTCGTTATGGGGTTCTCAAGTTGGTAGAGAACCCACTAATGAGGGTAGGTGAGCCCTTGTTATCGAGAATTGTGAGCTATTCAGATCGAGACAAGGAGGTCTTTGTCATGCAGGGGCACAAGGTCAAGCTCACATTATAGGATATTTACTTCTTGACCAAACTTCCTCTGTTCAGAGTGCTGGGGTGTATTCATTCCTTATTACCTCATGGGAGGAACATTACTGAGTTTGTGGAGCACCATTAACGATATGGTGTTCGTGTTAAGGGCACGACTATACTGCCTGTTGACCTAGAGAGGCTAGAGACATATGTTGTTTCCGCAGTTGTGTTATGGTCCTTGGATAGTCAGGCATTCCACCACATCACTGGAGGGAAGATGATGTTAGTTGAGAGTGTTTAGGCTAGGACCTACTATGGGTGGGCCCAGATGATGTTGTTATCAGTGAAATGATAGTTGAGTCTTTGTATGAGGCAAGTGAATTGTGACTCCATTTTTGGTAGAGCACTGTGTACATTCTTCTTTGAGAATACATCGATTATTCATCCTCATGTATAGATCCAATAAGGGGGCCCACAAGAGTTCAGGTTGCACCGCTAGGGGAAGCTATTGCGGAGAGGAGGAGGAAGGGGAGTTGGACGAGTGTTCTGATATTTTTTCGTACATTGGGACCAGATGCCCCTTTACATTGATGACTACCATTATAGTGGGATGAAATATCAGGGGGGTCCTAATTGTCCACTTCGACCCAAGCGAGCATGGGGACTAGACGGTAAGTGTTAAGTTACTATTTTTATGGTGCATCTTATATTCCAATCACATGTATATGGTACTGAGTCTGAAAAATGTTGTATGTAGAGATAGCACTGGTGAAGCTGGCAGGATATGCAGGCTGAGCTATAGCGCTTGGGGCTACATATTGGTGGACATCATCATCACATCAGGGTCTAGAGGATACTGCGTTGCTTGTTTATTTGCATCGTAGGTTTGATGTACTCTTTACTGGGGTTTTAGAGTGTGGATGGCATGACTTAGAGGATCGATACATAGATGAGCGCACCGGTCTTCCCTCAGACTGGTGTCGCATCATGTGATGCATGGCGATGGAAGGTCAGGTAGTACATGATCTATGTGCAGGTGGAGCAGAGTCTTTAACACAAGATCCACCGAATAGTTACTAGATGCAGGGACATGTGGGTCCCTTTGATTGTGGTTTTTTTAACATGCTATGGGCATGTCATATGTATTTAGAGCTATGGCTCCAAACACGTTTCTGATACATAATATGATTATGCATTTTGTATGAAGATGATGGTTCACCATTTGTGTGCTTATCTTATGTGGTATAAATGTGATAAATGCCAATCTAGAATGTTGTTTGCAATGGTATCTACATAGTGATTTTGGGCTCTAGTCACACGACTAAATGTAATGGTTTCAAATTCACATACCAATAGCTTCACTCGTAGATATTTTCTAAATAGGACTTGGTTGTGAACATGATATGCACCATTCAATTGCATGACAAATAACAGGGAATCTAAATGAACATGAAGTTGAAGGATACGATGAGTGAGGGCATCGACTAGCAAACCTATCACTGCATCATATCCAGCTTGATTGTTGGTGCCAGACCTAATGCACACACCGTTTGATAGGACTAATGTTTGCAAGGGGGTAAAAATGGCCTAGGCTATCGAGGTGAGATTGACGGAGAAGTGAATCGCACCATTGGTATGGATGATATACAGTTTGGATGATGGATCCATTTGAAAGGTCAAAAATTCAACAAATGAGATGATGTGATCTACCTAAACTACATGATAGAAATAAAGACACGAAAATCAAAGGGATGTGCTATGAGGAATATTTCTAAAGGTAGAGCGCATGGGGAGAATTAGGAAGGAGATGGCCTTCAAAATCCTCTTTAAGAAATGCCCCCTTACTCAAGTGTAGGCGTAACTAGGGGTAGACATAGCTTCCATGGTGTCCTCATTAGGTTGGGAGATGGGAGGCAAGAGGAAGACTGACTACATGATGTGGTCGTATTACCTAGTGCATCAACCTGAGTGAAACAGTTCACATACGCATCATCTTCGAACTAGTAGATTGAGGATCTACTCATGTTGAGACTTGGGATTCCATTGAAAGAGTTTTGATAGAGAAACGCACAGCAACCTCAATAAGGTTTGTCGACGAGGAACTCAAGGATGGCGATAGGTAAAGCATGGCGCCTGTGGTTTCTGTCATCTCAACATCAAGGGAAGGGATCACAATAGTGGGGCCAGAGTTTACTTATTCTCGTTGAATAGTGGTACTAGAATCCACTGGTAGAGGAGTGGATGCTCTACTATGAGTGGCCTCGTATTCACAAATTTGCCTAAGGCAATTGTGAAATTCATTAAGACAAGGGAAACAATTGGAATAGTTACCATGAAGATCACACAGGACACAAGGGCAGTTTCTGCGAAGGGTTTTGAGTTTCTTAGGTGGGACCAGTACATTAACATGGACTTCTGAAATATTCAACTCATGGAAGGCTTCATGAAATAAAGGTTTAAGTTGAGGAAGTTCAAGACAATTGTTGGTCGCATGCCCAACAACATCACATAAATCACACGACTTTTCGGCCTTAGGGGTTGGAGGAGCTTGGGGAGCCTTCTCCTTCGAATATTTCTTTTTCGCTTTTCCCCACTCGGAAAATGCTTTCACAATGGGAGTTCGTTCCTATTGAGGTGGTGATGGTACTGAAGCAGCGACAGGGGTCATGGGGACTATTGAATCGAGTTCAAATCGTGATATGGTCTTGGCTGACCAAGAAGAATGTTTGTAGGGGCATCAATGTGCCATACTAGGATCCTGAGGGTCATGTTAGGAAGGGCCAACGAAGCCATGATAGGTAAAGAGAAAATTCTTGGAGGGGGGGAATAAGAAAGGTATCTGCTTGGCAAAATAATGCCCCCGTAGAATAGTTCCTAGATGGTTGAGACCTATAGGAATAGTTCCTGGAGGGAACATAGGAGAGGCATCGAAAAATGGAGGAGGTCCTAGAGTGGATCCATAGGGTTTAGATGGAAGAGAAACAACAAGATGTTGAGGAGGTGTACCAGACTATTTAAGGGCAGTCTGTGACACTTGTAAGATGAAAACACTCATGGAAGTGGGTTCAAAAATGGGAGGGTGAGTATGAGGGAAAGCACCCAACAATGAGGAATCCTTATAGATTGTGGGTGGGACATTGGTGAAAGGAGTGTAAGACTAGTTGTTGGACATTGACAAGATGATGGACTAAGGGGAGGTCACAGATGTCGTCTCATAGTAAGTCAACTGATCAATGGTAACAATATTCCCTTCATGGGGAAGCATATCTTGCGGAACACTGTCGATTGACAGATGACATGGAATATGTGTAACTAAGACCTAAGAGGATGTTGTAATCCAAAGGGGCATCAATGACTTCGATATCGACATGTAAAGTCTTGCTTGCAAGGGTCACTGGACAGTTGTGGTACATGCCAAAGTTTTGGGAGGAGTGTCCTTCCCAAACACGCAAAGTGATGATGAAGGGGGACAATTCAGGTGACTTGAGTTGTTTCCAAATAGTAGAGGACATCACATAGGTGGATGCACCCTCATCAATAATGCATCAGGATATGATGGAATTACAGACTCTAACTGATATCTGGAAAGAAATGGATGAAGGTAATGGGAGATTCTCTAATGTATCAACCAAGAAGACAATCAAGCGATTGTCGAAATGGTCCACTACAACCAAGGTAGTTAATAGAGCCTTATTTTGGGAAGGGCACAACTTGACGACTTCTAGTGTCGACATGGTGGCAGGTGATTGCGCCAAGTCATCTACTACACTGTATGCATGGGAAATTGTATTAGAAGCTCCATTACAGCAAAAAGGTCCCTTTGGGATCTTTTGAATGACCTCAACTTTGGGTTGAGGGATCTGTAAAGGACCATTTGGTGTCGTAGCGAACACTTTGGTTTGGACTTGACAACTGACAAGGTGGAGGGCTTGTCATATTGACGTGACCAAGTTTTTAGTCTGATATTTAGAGGATCTGGTAGTCAGCTAGATCAGAAGGTTGGGGGAGGTGGGCTCCCTGACCTGGATGGGGTTAAGCAACAACAAATCCTCGCTAAGGGAATGATTTTCCAACACGGTCAGTTGAGGTGGCGCATAATTCTAAGGCAATTGTTGACCTATAGAAGTTGTTTGAGCTTCCCACATTTGGCTCATCTGGGGTAAAAGGGGACACTCAAGTATATAACGGCCATGTACACCACACCATTCACAAGGCTTTTTGTATGAATAGCCTTGTTCTGCTTGGGCTGGCTACCCCTTCTTTGGTTGTTTGTGTTAGGCTCGTTCCCCTATGGTTCACTAGGACGGTTACCTTGGTTACAATGGTTACCCTGGTTACCCTTCCCCTTATTCTTTTTCTTCAAATTTGGGGGATTGGTAGCACTCTACTATACAAACAAGTGATCCTCAGGGGGTGGTGGTTGCTGGGTTTGTGGATACATGGGAGGCTATGATGCTAATACTTGAGGGGCAGTAGCACTAGGCTATCTATAACATGGAGAAAAAATTTGATAGATGGGTTGGGGCCCTCGAAACATGTTGCTAGCAGGAGGGGCATAAATGTTGGAGGAACTGGTGGCCCCCTACAGATATCCATAACTCTATTGAGAATATGGTGAAGAGTGTGAAAGGGATCCAATGGTACAGTTAAAAGCGTGAGATGCCCCTGGTGCATTAACACTTCTAGGACGAGGGAGGTCTGGAATGGCAATATAGACATAATTGGATTGAGCAAAAATCAGATCATATCTCAAAGTGGTCTGGAGAGCATATTCCTCGGTCTGAGGAAAATGGGACACAACATCTTTCTTGATGGGGGATAAAAGGCTTTGAAGAAACCAATTCAGATAGACATGATCTTCGAAAGCAAGGGCATGACATGTGCTCCTCCTTCGATGCCACTCTTGAACATGGTCTGAAAGGCAAGTGACGGAGGACTGATGGAATATGGTCAATAGCTCTGTACCAGTGTCATACTGGAGAGGTAACTGGAAATATGATAAGAACGCTTTAGCAAGTGTCACAAAAATACAATGAGAGGTGGAGGGTTGGTCTACATACCGTTTTTCAGTGTCTCAAGTGAGTGTGCATTGGAAGAGCCAAAGATGAATGGAATCATCGGTTATGGAGTTCAATGAACACCACACGTGGAAGGATCGAACATGGTTGGTAGGATCCTCTCTAGCAGTACCCTCGAATATTGGGATGTCTGAGGGAAGCTTAGTCAGCATAGAGGGCTAAGCAACATTATGGTGTATGGGGTAATTTTTCAACTGGTTAAGATCTGGTAGACTTAACCTAGCCATAAACGGGAACATGGGAGTTGCCATAATGGTTCCTGAGACTGTTCCCCCTGATGTGACCACCAGTATAACATCGGAGCCACCACTAGTTTAGGTTCCTACACTAGCTGTGGGTCCAGACATGGTGATAATATGCAGTCAAGGAGGCTCGGAATCAGATGACGAATCAGAAGGATCAAGAGAAAAGTCATTATGGGGATTCAGAGGGCTATGAACTCGAACCCGACAGGGAGGGGTAACACGCTCAAGTAGAAACTGGGGGTAAAGGCCTAATGGTCTTGACGACACACGCCTTGGTGGCACAATGATGGAAGGACACACAGAACATGGAAATGGTGAAGGGAGATCAACGATATATCTTCTGTCTCTAATGCGGTGAGATAAATTTGTTATGTTAAGTCTTGGCTTGGTGGTGTTAAACATGCGCCCGTCACTTAAGGTGTTATTCTGTGAGAAATTGTATTAATTGATTAAGTCGAGATCATGTTTTTAGAAAGAAAAAAACTTTTTTCAAATAAACTAAAATAAATAAAATAAAATAAACATCAAAACAATTAACTAAACCCCACCCAAAGGAGGTTTGAAACACTGTAGTGCTTGGTGGCTAAATCGATGGGAAATACACTAAAACAGTCAAGAGATATGAATGTCGGTGTGACTGGGACGAAGTGACTCTAAGGTGCTAGAAAGTGGTGTAGAAACAACAAAAAATGAGGGGAAAATTGTTACAAAATGATAGGGATATGGGTGAAACACCTAGGGCAATTGATGGGACCCTAAGGGAATGACCAAACAAGTTTGAATGTGAAACTATGGATGGTAGCAACATATATTATTAGATCTGAAACAAAAGGTTATAGATCTAGAAAATGTGGTTGAAAGTCGTAGAGAAACTCAGACTTATCACTCAGCTAAACTCCTCGTAGAAAGGCGAAAGTGTGCTAGAAGCCCTAAGGGAGGCTAAAATTGACTTCGATGAGCAAAATAAAATCAATCAAGGCATAAGTGGGATGAGAGAGAGGTCATACACCCAACAGAAAGGTCCCAACAAAACCCAGAAACAGACCTGAAAAAAAACCATAAAACCTAGAAATCACAGGTTCTTACCTGTTTTTGGATGAAATTGCACTTTTTGGGCAAAAAGTTGCATTTTAGAGCACAAATTGCACCCTTTTTTATGAAAACTACAATTTCTGCTCTGAGACTTCCAGTTTGCAAATTTCAGAAAAAAGTGCCACCTTTGCTGCAGTTGGTTCCTGTGACCTGTGAAAACGACCATAAAACTTACAGAAGTCAGAAATTTATCAGACCTAGGGTTAAACACTAGGAAGCATTAATAGAATTGAAAAGAGGAAACCCTAAGCTGAAAACCAAAGGTCACCCAGGTTTCCGGATCTGATGTATAAAACAGAGTGGAGTCGCCAATTTGTTGTAGTGTTTTCTCCTTAATGATGTACGAAAAGAACCCACTTAAGATTGTGGATGACAAACAATCTCAAAAATGGAAATGGTTTTTAAACATTGTAGATGTGCAGCTGTTGATAGAAACAAAACATGCCAAAATTCTGATCTATGCTATGACCATAGTTAAACAATGAAAGAAAGAGTAATAACCCCAATTATTCAATGGAAACCAGACATGTAAAGAATAATTTTATAATAACACCTCTGAAGAAAACCTATAAATGTTAGTAGTCCCCCACTATGGGATTGGTTCTTGGCTATCCTCAAACGTCTTCAGTTTATGTAGAGTCTCTCTTCTCTATATTGTATAAACCCAACAAAAATATGGTGTGTGACAATGAAAATAATCAGAGTTACAACAATGAGTGCAACAATGAAAATAATCAATAGTGAATAATGAATGGAAAACCCTCCTATTTATAACAAAATATTGAGTTACTCTCGAGCAATGAGCAATAATAAATATTATTCATCTCATTCTTGGAATTACCACTTGGAATATTTTATTATATTTGTTTAGGAGGGAAAAAGTATTTAAGTTTTTATTTAGAAATAATAAATAAATAAACGATTTATTTATTATCTGAAGGAATGAGTTAAGGAATAATAAACAAATAATGATTTATTTAATTATTCCTAAGGGATTTAGTCAAATTTAACAAAGAATAGTAATTAATTAATGATTAATTATTTATTTTTAGAGAAAAATAAGATAAGTAATGAAAAATCTATTTATTTTTCATGATTGGGTCAAATTTGACAAGGAATAATAATAAAACAATGGTTTAATTAATTATTTCTAGAAGAAAATCGAATAAATAGTGATTTATTTAATTATTCTTCATGGGTGTTACTATAAATTACTTAATAAAGGCCGTTTATTAGGTGATTTCTCACAGTGAAATGAATTTTACTATGGTAAAATTGGCTTTACATGGTGTACTTCGATCCATCTCATAAATTAGGCTAGAAGATAAATTTTTTGGTGATAACAATGTGGGATGAAAATATGGTATATATAAAACATTTTTATAATAGAGCGGTCCACACCTCTATATGAATGTCCCCATTTGAAACATGTTTTCTATATTTTCCACCTTCACCTTTGCATACTACATATGAGAAACTAGGAGGAATGAAGGAATACATTATAGGAGATTCTTTTAGGGCTAAAAAAATTATACAGAAGATCCGGAAAATTCATATACAGGTATAGGAAACACTGCAAAACTCACAAGTGAAGTATAAGGCTAGGCATGATCACCAAAAAGTAGAGAAATCATTCAAGGTTGGAGATAGAGTATGACTACAGTTGAAGAAGGAGAGGCTACAAGGGCATAGTAAGTAAATCACGGCTCTAAGGTATGATCCCTTTGCGATACTGGAAAAGGTGGGTGATAATGCCTATCGACTCACTTTACCACCACATATGTGCATGTAATCAGTTGAAAATGTAGAGAATTTGAAAATCTATGAGCCTTCCATGCAAGATGAGGGAGAGGAACAAGTCCTGCCTTCTGTGGACGATTTGGCACCAGACGCTCAGGCAGAGTTGATAGAAGATAGAGTTTTGTATAAGGGGTTCAAAACTACAATTCAAGTACAATAAGACCTTTGGCATACTAGTTTGAAGGTACAACTTCCAAGCAAAGCTAAATGGTACACCAGAGAGAAGGTGGAGGAAAAATTTCCTATCCTCATTCACTAAAAGTTTTTGCGGACTAAAAGCCTCCAAAAATGGGGAGGTGTGACCTGAATTAGATCATTATATTGTTTTTCATCCATCGTAGTGTATTTGGAGTGGAAAAAGTGGAGGAATCATCTCAAGGGATTGTTTTTACCGACTTGACCGAGTTTGGTGAAACAGGGTGTGAAACCTTCTAGGAGAATTTGAGGCATCAAATGACATTTCTTTGTAGTAAAAATTTGTCGCCCAAGCTAAGCACCTTCTTATACTATTCTATAGATAGAGAGCTTTCCAACGGCATAAGAAGCGCATCAATCGGAGTCTATATGAAAAAGTTATGCCACTAAGAAATTAACCTTACTATTTTCACAACTATAGTTTGGGAGGATTCCATGTTAGCCCCCATTATTCATGGAAAAGTCACTAGCCACGTGTTTTTGATGTAAAAAAAATTGAAGAGTTTATTTTGTATCTCTAGTTAAGAGTTTATGTAGTCAAATTTAACCGCTAGTAGGCTATTGGGTTGTGTTATAACCAATCCACTTGAAGGAAGAGGCATTTCCATACTTTCAAGAGCATTTTGTTCCATAGTTGAGAAAAGATAGCCAAGAGAGATTGGAGGTAGAGAACATAGAGAGGATATGTGCAATGTAGTAGCCCATGGGCCAAAACATTACTTATTTGTATATGTAGCCATATTTCCAGACAGAGAAGGAGAGCGAAGCGACCTCACCTTCCAGCTGGGTTTTCTCGCGAAAGGGTTTCCTAGAGAGAATATCTTGTGTATTATGTGTGTCTAAGCTTATTTTTTTGTTCTCTATTTTTCTTCTTGATTTAATTTTACATGCATGCGCTAATTACAGTTAATTTTATAGATCTAGAAATTAAAGAAAATTGTAATAATGTAGAATATAATTTTTTTTAATATAATATTATCAAATCTATTGTGATAAACTATCTACTAGAATATCCATGGTCGTTTATGGATAATTTTGTATCATAATGGGTTTCTTTTGGTATTTCATGTAGATTGCATGGATCTACATTGGCGAGGTCCAATATAAAAAACCCTAATTGTGCGTGATGAATCTGTAAACGAGCCTCGTGATCCTACAAAGGTGAGGTTTCCATGGCTTGAAGAACAAGCCCTAAATATAAACCAAAACATAAACCTCCTCATGCAATCCCTAAGAAATAATCTCGAGATGTTTGAAGAAGAGGGGGCTTCAAATGAAAATGAAAAATAAGAATGGGGATCAAGAGATTGGGAAGACACAAATACCTAGCTGAAGAAAGAACCTGAAAAAGATTAGCCCAATTTGAGTGTCGTGAACCAATCCCTTTTTAAAGTAGAAGAAAAATTCCATATCAACCCATACCATAGCGAGATCGATGCTCTGAAGATGAACCACTCGTTGCAGAAACTGAAAGTTTATTTCAGTGTCCATCTCATCGAGGAAGGGTAAAAGATCTTATTCATGAGGTTGAAATTGGAGAGCCATGCACTAACTTGATGGGGGAGCCACACAGAAACCTTGAGGTTGGAGGAAGAACCTCCAGTGACTAAGTTATAGGTTTTCAAAACCCTCATTAAGTCATAGTCTTATCCCATTGGGTACGTGGAAGACTAGTGCATCCAGTGCCATTACTTCAGGAAACAGTCGAACCAAAGCATGGAGGACTACACCAGAGAATTCAAAAAGATGGGTATAATGTTGTGCATTTATCCAAAGAACCCTTGTGTACTCCTGCGTGAGCAAGTGATGTTGTTCAAGCCCAAAATGGTGGAAAAGGCTTGCATACAAGCATAGTACATGGATAACATAGGCCTAAAAAGAGTTTAATTAAGTTGTTTGAAGGAAAATGAGAAACAACACGCTTATAAGAGTCGAAAGAAGAAGAAAAAAAGGGGAAAATATAAAAAGCATGTAGCAACAACACAGCAGTGCAACGATCCTAACAACCACTGCAACTTCTACAACATTGATGGCCATACAGAAGAGAAGTGTTGGAAGTTGCATCCAAAGCTAAACTCGAAGAACATGAAGAAAGATAATAAGTAGAAGAATATGATGGCCACTAATTCGAGCAACCAAGTTGAAAGTAGCTCAGAAGTGGTTGAGAAGATCATTTGTACATCAATGCAGAAGGAGGTGAATATTAGTGGCCTTCATCAACATGAAGACAAAGAAATGACTAAAGTATTCCATGTAAATGTACAGGTTAAGAAGACGAATATTGATGCCATGTTTGACTTAGGATCATAGGAAAATATCATCCCAGCAGATCTAGTTAAGATGTCGGGGTTGGAAGTTTGTGATCATCCAAACCCATATCCACTAGCATTCGCATATATGGGTGCAGAGCTGACAGTAAAAGAATACTGTAAAATTAGATTTTCTATCAGTGCTAATTTTATTGATGAAGTAGATATGGATGTGCTTCCCCTTGATGTATGTGGAGTCGTGTTTGGGACTCCATACACATACATGCGTGACGAAATATTCATGAGCAGAGCTAACCAGTACTGGCTCATGAAGGATGGAAAATCATTCATCATCAATGCACACAAAGGTAAGTCAGAAATTTCACTGGTAAGTGTCAACCAAGCCAAGAAATTGATCAGTTCCAACAAGAAGTATGCTTTATTGTTTTGAAGAGAAAATCAGCCTGTAGATGAGTCAATAAGAGGTGAGGCATCCTTAGAGGGGTGTACTAAGAAATAAAAGCAACAATTGGAGGAGTTTTTATAGGCATATAAGTATGTGTTTCGGGAGCCTAAAGGGCTACCACCTAAGAGAGAAGTGGAGCACAAGGTCCAGCTATTGCGAGACTCCCAATTACCAAATGTTAGGCTATACAGGCAGTCTATTATTCAATAAAGTGAGATGAATAAACAAGTGCGATAGCTACTATTATAGGGTGTCATTCAACCGAGTACATCACCATGTGGGTCACCCATCATCATTGTGGAAAAAATGAATGGGACTTTGTGGATGTATATAGATTACAGGGTTTTGAATAAAATCATGCTCAGGAATTGATACCCACTACCGAGGATAGATGATCTTCTATATAAATTGCAACAAGAAAAGTATTTCACTAACTGAATTTGAATTTTGGATATTACCAGGTTCAAGTCAAAGAAGAAGATACAGGGAAGACCACCTACAAAATCAGGCAAGGTTCATATAAGTGGTTAGTTATGACATTTGGCCTATGTAATGCACCAGCTACATTTATGAGATTAATAAATGATGTATTGTGCCATTTTATAGATTCATTTGTTATTATCTACTTGGATGAGCTACTGGTATATAGTGCTACCTGGGAGTATCATATTTTACATTTGATGCAGGTGCTGTAAACATTGAAGAAGCACGAGCTGCTCACAAATATCAAGAAGTGCAAGTTTGTGCAACAGTCCTTGGTGTATTTGGGGTATGTGATTGGTGGAGGAGAATTGAAGATAGATCCTTCCAAGATCGAGGCCAACATGAAATCGCCATTACGTACTAATGTTACTGAGGTTAGGAGTTTCACTGGAGTAGCACAGTACCTAAGGAAATCCATAACCTCATTTTATGTGGTCGCAACACCGCTCCATGCGGTAACAACAAGTGGCAAGAATTTCCAGTGGGGAAAATGGTAGCATAAGGCTTTCGACGAGTTAAATAAGAAGATCAGTAAAGCACCAGTTCTGGCATTACCAAACTTGCAATGACCCTTTGAAGTGGTGACATATGGGAGTTGGTATGCTATGGGTGTTGTCTTGATGCAACGACGAAGGCTCGTTTTCTACCATTATGAACTATTTCATGGGTTACTTCTTAATTAACCTACCTATGATAAGGAGCTCTATGCCATAGTGCAAACTATGAAGAAGTGGAAGCACTTTGACATGGGAAAGGAGAAAATAATCCACACATATCACTAGCCATTATAGTACCTACAAGCCCATAATAAGCTACAACAAACCAGACATTACAAGTAGATGGGGTTGTTATAGCAATTTCATTTGGTGATTAAGTATAAGAAGAGAAACACAAACAAGTTGGCTAGTATGCTTTCAAGGGCACACACATCAAAGATTACAGCTTTGGCGACTCTTATGCACATAAAACCCTTCACCCATGATGCATACAGAGAGGCATATTAAGAAGATGAGGACCTCAAGGAGGTGTATCATCAATTACAAAGTTAGAGTCATGTGCAAAATGGTGGCAGCATTGTTGACTAGTATCTCTAGGATGTCTTACTCTACATGTTGGATAGGATATGTGTTCCTAAAGGTGAGAATTTGCAGGTGATTACGGATGCTCATACGTCCAAGGTTGCAAGGCACTTTGGTGTGGCGAATTCCATGGCTAACTTGTAGAGGTATGTGTAATGGCCCAAGATCCAAGAACAAGTATCTAGGTTCATGAGAGGATGCATGCTTTTTGTACCAACAACCCTAGCAACATGAAGCAGGTTCAGTATCATCCCTTACTTGTACCTACTCGTACTTGGGAAATAATTTCCATGGAATTTGTCAGAGTTTTACTGATAATGAGGAAGGGACATGACTATTTTTTCATGTTATTTGACTGGTTCAGCAATATGTGTTTTATGATGCCATGTAAAAATATGACTAACGTACAGGAAGAAACAAACTTGTTCTTTGGACAAGTCTGGGTACACGTTGGGATACCAAGGAGCATCATTTTAGACAAGGATACAAGATTTCTCAGTGCATTCTGGACTACATTGTGGGAGAAGATGGACATGACGTTGAAAAGATCTACAGCATTCCATCCAAAGACATATAGGTAGACGAAAGTAGTCAATAGGACTTCGATGCATCTTCTGCGGGGTTACAACTAGAAGCATCCAAAGACTTGGGATGAAAATTTGGTATATATACAACATTATTATAACAGATAAGGCCACACTTCTACATGAAAGTCCCCATTTGAAACTTGTTATGGATATTTACCACCTTCACCTATGGATATTGCATATGGGTAGAAAAGAGGATTGAAGGAAGATATTATATGATATGCTTTGAGGGTTAAAAAATTTATAGAGAAGATCAAGAAGATTGATCTATTGGTACAGGAAACACTACACAAGGTGCAGGTGAAGTATAATGCCAGGCATGATTAAATTAGAACAGAGAAATTGTTCAACGTGTGAGACAAATTATGTCTACATTTGAAAAAGGAGAGGTTGCAGGGGCCTCGTAAGAAAATCAAGGCTCTAAGATATGGTCCCTTTGGGATACTGGAAAAGGTCGGTGATAATGCATATCGATTCATTTTACCACCATATATGAGCATTTACTCTATTGCAAATGAAGAAATTTTGAAACTCTATTAGCCTTGCATGCTAGGTGAGGAAGAGAAACAAGTCCTACCTTCTATGGAGGATTTGGCACCAGACGCTCAGGCAAAGTGTTGATCAGTGGTTGTCATTGATATCAACCCAAGCAGCAGTAGAGGCTACCTAGATCTTGCATGGTCATTTTGACTTGACAAATTACTCTATTATTAGTCTAGCATATCCTAGATGGATTCTACTCATCGATGTGTTTCCGCTGATATAATACATGCCACTTAATTCTTCATGGTTTGAGAGATGCTTGTGTTTCAAGTTAGTAACCTCGGTTAGTGGGCTAAAACCCTATGGGGTTGTGGAATGGCACTAATAATTGGTTTGGTCATTTAATAGTAAATAATTAATAAAAAAAATTCCTAAAATCCCTCCAACTTTCACTTGTTGGTGACCCTCTCAACTCAATACATTCATATAAATAGTGACCCTCATATCCTCCTCTAGTAGTGATTTTGTGGCTTCAAATAGGCCATCATGGAATTTTTGCTATAGCTTTGCTTCTGTGAAACTTAAGAAGCTAAAATTAAAACCCATTTGAGCCAAAATCATGAGGAACCACGTGACCAAATTTTAGATATTGGTTGTCTAGATTTGTGGAGATGTGATATGAGGAAGTGAGGGATTTTTCAGGCTCCCAAATTCCTTGTCAAACATTGGATGGTGGGAAAATCATCATAACTTTCTCTCTAAGCATTGGATTCCAATTTCGTAAATAGTGATAGAAATAGGACAAACTTTAGTTTGTTCAGTATCATTTTCAGGGCCACAGGTCGTAACAATGACACGTGGCACTTTGTAAAACTTCAATATACTGCGCTAGGTTATAATAACGTCATCGTGGAAGATTGAGCATAACTCTTTCTTGAAGAATCTGATATTGTCTAGAAATCTTCGGCAAAATCACATAATCAACCTTTTGTCGACGCGTTTCGAACCAACCAGTGTGGTTCATCGTCAGGACAAGTTGAAGAACCAATCTGGCTTAGCTCGATTAAATATAGTGTGCAGAGACTCCAACGGCTAAAATTCTAACGGCTAATTTGACCTAAAGAACCTGGTCAAATCACTAAAAAAGTTAATTAATATTTTTCTAAAAATTGGTAAAAAAGGAATTCATTTGTTAATTTAAAATAAATAGATATATTATTAATATTATTTCTATTAATAGAATCTATAGTATAAATGGTTAAATGATTTATTATAATTTATTATTTAAAAAATTGAATAATAATAAATTCATTTAAAAATAGATATATTATTAATATTATTTCAAATCTCTAGTATAATATTAATATTATAATGATCATTACTATTTATTATTTAATATTAATAATAAATATATATACTATTAAAATGTTAGTTAAATAGATATATTATTAATCTTGTTTCAAATATTAAGAGAATCTATAGTATGATACTTCATATTTTAATTATAATGGTCATTATATAATATATATTAAATGCTTTATTATTATTCAATTATTATATGGTAATAAATCCTTACTATTTTTATAATTTAGTTACATTAGGTAATTATGTAATAACTTAATGGTCCATTGGTAAGTTCTTTAAAATATATCATATTCATTATTTAAATATAATGGTCATTAAATTAAGTTATATAAAGTAATATAAGTTATGGTAAACTAAATAATGGTAAACTAAAAATAATGGTCCTAATAAACTATATCTTCATATAACCTATATTAATTAATATTCCCAAATTATTTAAATACAATAAATAGTATTAAATTACTATTATAATATAGTTACAATCGGTAACTGTGTATATTTAAATTTAAGGGTCCAATGGTAAACCAGATCATCATTTTTACTAATTATTTAAGTTTATTAATAATCTATATTTACTTAATAAATTATAATTCTAATATTATAAATAGTATTCAAGTTAAATCATTATTATGTAAATACCATAATTCAAGTATATGTTTCTTAATAATAGCATATCCATATTATATCATATATTTCTAATACTTTGTTGTTTATCATTTGAACCTCTTATAATTAATTTAGTAATTTATATCCATTAAATTATCAGTACAAGGCAATGAAGAAGAATTAAAAACCTATGCAAAGAAACTAATCTAATTTAAAATCACCCCTGGGATAAGGTTAATACTATAATTAGCCCGAAATTACCTAATAACAATTAACTAAATCCTGCACTCCAAAACCCGCCAAAAACAGAACTTGAGGACAGGGAAGACAAAAACCCTGAGACCTAACAAAAGGGGAATGAGGAGGCTAGGAAGACAAGGCTGGGACCCAGCAACGGCTAATCTTCCAGCCATCATCCCTATTAAGATTGTTCGGCCTTTTCTCAATCTCCAGGGCCTCTCTAAACTTTCGATGGTGAAACTGCGCAACTTTGGCAATGACTTGAGCATCTTCTATACAGACATGATGCATAGTCTTCCCCGCATGCTCAGCCAGGGCTGAGGACTTGGTCCTACCATGTCTTAAGTCAGCCGAATGCTCGCTAATCCGTTGATTGATCGAGCGACCAGTCTCACCAATATAAGGGGCCCCACATGAACAGGGAATGGCATAGACGCCCTTCATCTCCTTAGGGTCAATAGGATCTTTCACAGACCTGAGGGAGCTACGGATAGTGCGGAGAGGTCTAAAGGTTGCGGGCACATCATACTTCCTCAGAACCCTCGCAATCCTATCTGTGGTCCCTTGGATGTAAGGAAGGTTCACACCGAGGAAATGGTCTTTAGGGACTCTTCGGATTGAAGGCTCCTTCTTGGCCCTGAGGAAGGCTTTTCGACCCAGGTGCACTTGTCCTGACGATGAACCACACTGGTTGGTTCGAAACGCGTCGACAAAAGGTTGATTATGTGATTTTGCCGAAGATTTCTAGACAATGTTATGGATCACAGAAGTCTAAATTCCTTAATCTGATATTGATCAGACCTATGGGGTTGGAAAGAGAACGCAAAGGGCTATCAAAAGCAAAGAAGGAGCCTTCAATCTGAAGAGTCCCTAAAGACCATTTCCTCGGTGTGAACCTTCCTTACATCCAAGGGACCACAGATAGGATTGCGAGGGTTCTGAGGAAGTATGATGTGCCCGCAACCTTTAGACCTCTCCGCACTATCCGTAGCTCCCTCAGGTCTATGAAAGATCCTATTGACCCTAAGGAGATGAAGGGCGTCTATGCCATTCCCTGTTCCTGTGGGGCCCCTTATATTGGTGAGACTGGTCGCTCGATCAATCAACGGATTAGCGAGCATTCGGCTGACTTAAGACATGGTAGGACCAAGTCCTCAGCCCTGGCTGAGCATGCGGGGAAGACTATGCATCATGTCTGTATAGAAGATGCTCAAGTCATTGCCAAAGTTGCGCAGTTTCACCATCGAAAGTTTAGAGAGGCCCTGGAGATTGAGAAAAGGCCGAACAATCTTAATAGGGATGATGGCTGGAAGATTAGCCGTTGCTGGGTCCCAGCCTTGTCTTCCTAGCCTCCTCATTCCCCTTTTGTTAGGTCTCAGGGTTTTTGTCTTCCCTGTCCTCAAGTTCTGTTTTTGGCGGGTTTTGGAGTGCAGGATTTAGTTAATTGTTATTAGGTAATTTCGGGCTAATTATAGTATTAACCTTATCCCAGGGGTGATTTTAAATTAGATTAGTTTCTTTGCATAGGTTTTTAATTCTTCTTCATTGCCTTGTAGTGATAATTTAATGGATATAAATTACTAAATTAATTATAAGAGGTTCAAATGATAAACAACAAAGTATTAGAAATATATGATATAATATGGATATGCTATTATTAAGAAACATATACTTGAATTATGGTATTTACATAATAATGATTTAACTTGAATACTATTTATAATATTAGAATTATAATTTATTAAGTAAATATAGATTATTAATAAACTTAAATAATTAGTAAAAATGATGATCTGGTTTACCATTGGACCCTTAAATTTAAATATACACAGTTACCGATTGTAACTATATTATAATAGTAATTTAATACTATTTATTGTATTTAAATAATTTGGGAATATTAATTAATATAGGTTATATGAAGATATAGTTTATTAGGACCATTATTTTTAGTTTACCATTATTTAGTTTACCATAACTTATATTACTTTATATAACTTAATTTAATGACCATTATATTTAAATAATGAATATGATATATTTTAAAGAACTTACCAATGGACCATTAAGTTATTACATAATTACCTAATGTAACTAAATTATAAAAATAGTAAGGATTTATTACCATATAATAATTGAATAATAATAAAGCATTTAATATATATTATATAATGACCATTATAATTAAAATATGAAGTATCATACTATAGATTCTCTTAATATTTGAAACAAGATTAATAATATATCTATTTAACTAACATTTTAATAGTATATATATTTATTATTAATATTAAATAATAAATAGTAATGACCATTATAATATTAATATTATACTAGAGATTTGAAATAATATTAATAATATATCTATTTTTAAATGAATTTATTATTATTCAATTTTTTAAATAATAAATTATAATAAATCATTTAACCATTTATACTATAGATTCTATTAATAGAAATAATATTAATAATATATCTATTTATTTTAAATTAACAAATGAATTCCTTTTTTACCAATTTTTAGAAAAATATTAATTAACTTTTTTAGTGATTTGACCAGGTTCTTTAGGTCAAATTAGCCGTTAGAATTTTAGCCGTTGGAGTCTCTGCACACTATATTTAATCGAGCTAAGCCAGATTGGTTCTTCAACTTGTCCTGACGATGAACCACACTGGTTGGTTCGAAACGCGTCGACAAAAGGTTGATTATGTGATTTTGCCGAAGATTTCTAGACAATGTTATGGATCACAGAAGTCTAAATTCCTTAATCTGATATTGATCAGACCTATGGGGTTGGAAAGAGAACGCAAAGGGCTATCATAGGACAATATTTCAGACCCTGCAGATCTAAAATGACGTAGATACAATAGATTCAATATCGAGCTCCTATAAGGCAAGAAAAAGCATGCATGCAAGGATCATTACAGTAAGGACCACACATGAACATGCAAGGGTAAGCCTCCAACAAAAAGGTATGTATGATTAGCATTTACATTTGAATTTTTAGTAACATCACTGACATATGTTTTTGCGGGACAACGTAATTGTATATAATGTCTCAGTTATATCTCTATGTCTCTATATGTCACAATTAGTTGTTTGGATCTCCTATTCTCGATACTACAAATTTTATGCTACATATTCTTGATGCTAAACAAATATTGCTAAATCTATATGTTGTAATTTCATGTTACTTGTCTTGTCATAGTTGATATAATGGTCTATGTTGTTGTACTTAAAACTTGGTCCATCACAAGTCTAGGGTCTCTCATCAGTTTTTATTGTATATATATTTAGGTTAGTTTTGGATATAGTCTTGCATAGAGTCGAGGGATATATCAGGAGTGGGAGTATTTGTCTACTACTACAACAAGTCAACAACAAAAGTGGCAAACACACTTTAGGTACACATTGTAATTTTTAATTTGTATTTATTGATTATCATGCACTTAAATGTGTTTTGCAGGCAGAAGTAAGTTGAACTGTATTTCATTTTGGAATTTCTTTTGCTGGGAAATTTTTTCATGCAGGCCGAAGAAGATTCAAGTACAACATCAAGAAACAATTCAGAGCAACATGATCAAATCAAAGGAAGGATTGCAGCAACACATTCTTGACGACATGACAACCATTCAGATATTGTGAATTATTGTTAAGGCCAAGATTCATTATTTTAAAGTTGTAAAAGAGTCATTTATAAAGGAGTCATCATTGTAAAATTGTAAAAGAGTCATCACTGTGAAGATTCTAAAAGAGCCATTCTGATCTAGGTGGATATTGGTGGCCACCTGCCAAGTCCACCTGGACCCCCACCATTGTCTTTCTCAGCATTTTTGGTTTCCTTAATTGTAGCACAACTTACTATTTTTAGCAGTTTTTCGGGTCCTGAACTTCCGGAGCCATTTTGAGGCCCTAAACGACGATTTTTGGGAATCCAGGGGCAACATGGGTCCATGGAATGGACCGATGTTGCCCGTTCCAACAATGATAGTGCTCGGATCGATCTCTCTAATGAGCTATTGTGCGTGTCAAACGGAGATCATATGCCAAAGTTACAGCCCCGGGAAGTTGATGTACCAACTTACCCCCAAACGGGGCCCACAGTTTGGCGTTTCATCTCCTAGGGTTAGGTTATGGAATGTTAAGGGTTTTCCATTGTTTCTCAACAATATATAGGCCTTCGAGCCTCATTGTAACACAGTTCAGAGGCATGTAGCCATCACATCTCTTCTCAGAGATAAGCTACCATCGCCCTAGCTGGTTTATTTCCATTTCTGGTTGTAAGCATATTTCAGTATTTTCCATTAATGAAATGAAGTATTATTTCCACTGCATCTTTGTGTATATGGTTATCTCTGTAATTTGTTGCGTTCTTGTTTAAATCCGGATCAGGGGTATCAGAGCAGTCTGCTTTTTCTCTGTTTTTCTTTGCATGTCCCCAACAAGGTTGGGATATAAGGAGTTAGGGCTTGAACTGGTTGAACCTTTGCAAGACCAGCCTCGCAAATCCCGACGGTCTCCCATGGCGGACGAGAAGAAAGACGAGGGGCAGGAGATCCCATCAAAATCTTGCTCGAAGAAGCCCTCGAGCGACAACGGAAAGCGATGATGGACAGCTTTGCCCAAATCCTTCAGCGGCTACCCAGAAGCAACGCATCGGCTTCCAGCAGCTACTTTGGAAACGCCACACCCTTTAAGGTACAAGTTAATTTTGAAATCCCCATATTCGAGGGTCAGATAGATGCAGATGTCATAGATAAATGGTTAAATTTGCTAGAGGGTTATTTTTCTGTTCATGAATTTTTGAGTCGGGAAAAGATTGTTTTTTGCTCTCCTCAAAGCAGCCCCCCACGTCAAGGACTGGTGGGAAACCTACTGCGAGGAGAAGGATGAAAGTACTGGCTCACTATTTTCAGCCGCACCCACCTGGGATTCGTTCCGGGATGCCATCAACGAGCAGTACTACCCTGTCAGGAGCTATGAGGATGAATACATAAAGTGGACCATGCTGCGGCAGGGAAGGGACCAAGACGTGCCAGAGTTCACCAATCTTTTCCATACCCTTCGCACAAAGTTGGGTATCAAGGACTCGGAGCAACATTTGATACTCAAATACCGTGGTTGCCTACACAAGTACATCTAGGAAGAAATACAATTCCTAAACATCCCCTCACTCGGCGCAGCATACCGGTATGCCGTCAAGGTCGAGCAGAAGTTTAAACAAAAGAAGCGAGACTTTGGATCTGCGAATCCAAAGCAGGGGAAAGGTGCCCCTAAGCCACAGAACAAAGGACAAAGCCAAGGCGGGACAACCCAAGACAACTAGCCGAAGCTGCAAGCAAAGAACAGTGCCGCAAAGCCGAGAAAGGACAATAGAAAATGGTGCGAGTTCCATAAGAGCTCCACTCACAACACAAGTGAGTGTCGGGCCAAGCAGTCACTGGTGGCTGAGCTAAAGGTTTCAGAATCAGATGCATGTTCTGACTCTGAGTCAGAACCCGATAAGGGGTATGAGAAAGGGAAGCAGATCATTGATGCGGACCCCAGCGCCACTGTTGCTACCGCAAAGATCCAGAAAAATGAACCCGAAGATCCAGAGGAGGAGGAGCGTCTCTTCCACTCCCAGATGTGGGTAAAGGGCTCCCCGATACAGTTCATTGTTGATAGCGAGAGTCAAAAGAACCTCATTTCGGAAGAGGTCGTGAAGCGGTTGGTCTTACCGACCACAGCACATCCACAACCATACACCATTGGGTGGCTTCACCAAGGACGAGATCTTCGCGTGAGCCAGCAGTATCGCCTTCCATACAACATCAAGCCCTTCACGGATGAGGTATTGTGTGACATTTCTCCCCTTGAAGTTTGTGATGTATTACTAGGACAACCATACTTGTGGAAGCGACATGCTGTGTATGAATCAAGGCCCCGTGCTGTTATTATTACATTGGGAAATAAGTTGTTCAAGATACCAGAGGTAGCACCACCTACCGCCCTCTCTTTGATTACTGCAAGACAATGCAGTAAGATCATTTCCAAAACCAAGAAATTTGTTTTCCTGATGATACGCCCTCAAGGAAAGAAGAAGACAGTGGTCGCGGCCTCCAAATGGGGCCCCTTTGCACGACAACTACAGATGGACAAGATTGTGGAGGAGTACGAGGACAGCTTCACCTCCCCAGCAGGGGTTCCTCTGCACTGTCAAGTCAAGCACTCCATCGATCTGTCCCCAGGTGCGCCGCTACCCAATGGGCCAATTTATCGGCGCTCCGTTCTGGAGAACAATGAAATCAAGAGGCAGATTCAGGAGCTCCTGCAGAAAGGTCACATCCGTCCGAAACAGATAAGGCCACCAGCTTCATTGAGCGCATCCAACATATTCGCCAGCAGGTCCATGACATTCTTGAGAAATCAAATGCCAAGTACAAGCAGCGACATGATCAACATCGGGTGCCACACAAGTTTCAGGTGGGCGACAAATTCTGGTTGCATTTGCAAAAGGAACGCCTTACTGGAGCCTATCAGAAATTGAGACCACTCCGATATGGTCCTTACACCATTACTAAGGCTATGGGAGACAATGCATTTGAGCTCAGCATTCCCCCATTCCTTGGCCTGCACCTAGTGTTCAATGTGGACTGCCTTTGGCCATACTTTCCACCATTGCTAGACACATCCGACATTGCAGAACAGCTCAAACCCACAGAATTAAATCCAGATTGCATGGAACAAGCTGCAACTGATCGGATCATGGACACACAGATCAAGAACACTCGCCAACAGAATATCCAACTTTATCAAGTTCTCAAAGCAGGCCAACTCCTTCAGCAGGGCAAGTGGCTCACTAGGGAACAAGTTCAGCAGAAGTTTCCTCATCTCATGGAGGAGCTCAACGCAATGGGGACCATTGCTTCCTAAGGGGGGAGGAATGATCCAGGTGGATATTGGTGGCCACCTGCCAAGTCCACCTGGACCCCCACCATTGTCTTTCTCAGCATTTTCAGTTTCCTTAATTGTAGCACAACTTACTATTTTTAGTAGTTTTTCGGGTCCTGAACTTCCAGAGCCATTTTGAGGCCCTAAACGACGTTTTTTGGGGAATCCGAGGGCAACATGGGTGCATGTAATGGAACGATGTTGCCTGTTCCAACAATGATAGTGCTCGGATAGATATTTCTAATGAGCTATTGTACGTGTCAAACGGAGATCATATGCCAAAGTTACGACCCCGAGAAGTTGATGTACTAACTTACCCCCAAACAGGGCCCACAGTTTGGCGTTTCATCTCCTAGGGTTAGGTTTTGGAATGTTAAGGGTTTTCCATTGTTTCTCAACAATAAATAGGCCTTCGAGCCTCATTGTAACACAGTTCAGAGGCATGTAGCCATCACATCTCTTCTCAGAGATAAGCTACCATCGCCCTAGCTGGTTTATTTCCATTTCTGGTTGTAAGCATATTTCAGTATTTTCCATTAATGAAATGAAGTATTATTTCTGCTGCATCTTTGTGTATATGGTTATCTCTGTAATTTGTTGCGTTCCTGTTTAAATCTGGATCACATTCTGCTTTGATTTGAAGTGGTAGTGTTGCAAGGTATATGAGTCATTGTTGGGAGATGTCATGGATGGGTTGCAGGTCACAGAGTGATTGGGTATTTGGTCAATTACATGAAAATCATTGTACATATTATTGTATCATGGATTGTTGTCCCTGGTTTGGGCATCCACAGTCTTGTCTTATTTCAGTAATTATAGGGTGGCAGGGAGGTGCTAGGTAGGTGTATGAATTCAGTTATAGGTTTGGGCCTGTGAACACTTCAAGGTGGTATGGCGGTTCTAGGTCGAGTTGTGGCTCACTAGGGTATTGGGTCATCCATTTAGTTGATTATTGAAGCAACGAAGGTGTTGGTTTATCCTTCGAGTGGGAGCTGGAGAAGAATGTGTTTCCAGATTTCTAGGAAGTTGTTGCTTTGATTTCAGTTGGGGCTCAAGATTAAAGAATTTATTATAAAAGAATTTGTTGGTTTTTGGCCTGGAGTGGGTTTTCCACCTAAAATTCTTGTGCCTACTATGTTCTTTTATGTACTATTATTACTTCATAAACATTAATAATAATTGATGATTAACTAATGCTATGAAAATATCTAAAAGTGACAATTGCTAAGGAATACTAATTCAGTCTGCCTCTCAGAATTTCAAGCAATTGGTATGAGAGCGAGGTTCCTTCAGTAACAACTTAACTACTAGAATTTAGTTTTCAGAGCATAGATATTGGAAAATCAAGGAAACGTGTTACAAGTATTTCAAAGGAAGGTACATGTACAACAAAATATGAAGAAAGTGAGTATTGTTTACAAACCCCTAATTTTGATTCAGATGACTACTAAATATGGGAATCCAGGATTGAAGTACATTTACAGGCACATGAAGTATGGGAATCAATTATTTCTAGAGACACATCTACCGATGAAGCTAAAAGGTACAATTCAAAGGCCACGAATGTAACCTTGAATTTTTTGCCAAATTCTGTGAAAGCAAAATCTGGTCAATATTCAATAGCTAAATATATTTGGGAAAAGCTTCATAATCTCTATCCAACAAAGAAATCATGTCAAGATGTTATTGAAAATTCAGATCCTTCTGATTATGATGAAGAAATGGAAGAAATGAGTAAAGCATGGTTTCAAAATCAAGTGCTCAAGGTGATAAAGGAACTCAAAAGTCAAAACGAAAATACAAGACTTTTGGAAGCACAGTTAAAGACAAGAAAATAACTCATCAAAGAAAATGAAGAGTCTGAGAAGATGATTATCAATATTAGAATTCAATTGAATGAAATCAAGAATACAGTGACATGAGACCTCAAGAGAGAAGTTCAACAAAAGCAACAAGAACTTACGTAGCATTTGCAGAGGTTAGCAGGATCACACAACAGATGCAAGAAGTAGAAATTGAAATGAAGGAATATGATCAAAGATACATATCCAATGTTGATCAAAAGAAAAAACAATTAGAAACCTCTTCAGTAGAAATAAGCAGGCTCAAGATTGAAAATGAGAAGCAGAAGGAACATATATAGGTTCAAAACAGAGAAGTAGAGAAGACCATTTTTCTTAAGCTACAGGTTGAGGAGGAAGAGAAAAGAAAGAAGATCTTGAAAAGATTGTTTCGAGAAGATATTGCTCAAAAGAAAGAAGACCTTGATGCAAACCATGATGATATCAACAAAATCAAGGGATCTCAAAAAGAATAATTACAAGATAAGACAGATGAATAAGAAAAAAAGAAGGTAATTAAATATGGTAAAGCTCCAGTTGATGAAGGTACAAGCTCCACATCTTCGCAGGATGATTCTAAGAAGGAAGTTGATAAAAGTGAATAGCCAAAGAATAATTTTACAACTCCAAAGAACAAGATCAAAGTGTTGACAGTGCTAGACCCTCCAACATGTTAGGGATCTCCTGGGTAAGAAGTCCAAATTAGAAATCAGACTATTTGGTGTAGGAGTAACATCATTGGGTCGTACAATATTGCCTTGACTGTGGTTTCACATAGAGGCAAGTAAGATGGCCCTGTTGGTAGCAAGGGTGTGACAATTGTGGCAAGTCAAGGAAGGTGCATGAATAGTCCTAACACATGATAGGTGGGGTGAGTGCACCCCTTGGAAACCTGTGATAGCACGCGGCTTGGAAGGGAACGCACAAGCGAAGATGCATCACAAACTGACAAGTAAGCTAGAGAGCTATCTAAACTAATGGTCAAACCAATTAGCACATTTCAGTAAGGTTCATACATACTTATACAAAATAGTACATACATTCATGCGTAAGAAAACAAATACATATATCATTTATAGTAAACAAGATAGCTGGAATAAAATATAACATATGCATGAAACATGATGGCTCTAATATATTAAGAAGTGTAAGTTCTACTCATACAATACATCCATGTCAAAACACTAGTTTTGATAGCGGAATGTTACAGTCACAACCGCTTGCTCCTCCAAAGAGATATACTAGCTCTGCACAGTGGAGAAGCCAAGTCTCATTACAATACTATCCAAGCTTTCTCTAAGATACTCCTATTGGAAGCTTGGTTTACTAAAAGCATGTACAATGAGTTATGAGGGACTATATATAGAAAAATATTGTGTGGCCCTTGACATTCCCCTTTGTGACAGTTCATCTACCTTCATGACTCTTGACCTACTCTATGACTGTGACATCCAACTATCGACACTTGAACTTACACTTGACAAGACATTACATACAATATACACATATATACCCATGTGAGACAAAATAGGCTTAAGTAAGCCATGCAAGACATCACTATGACTTGAAAAACTATGAGAATACCAACTATTTGACATCCTCATGGTCATCAATAGTAGCGAATTGATGCCAAGCTAGGTAGTCTATGATGGTCTCATTGTACTCAAAGGTGAAATATTTCTAGAAATGAACTCTTGCCTTCATAGAATCTGGGTACACTTCTCAAGCTACATCATTTCCTTGAGTGTGACTGAACCAACAAAATACTTGTGCATGGTGTTTGCAATGATCCTCAAGTCTGTGCTAGTGGCTATGCGCATAAACTTGTCAAAGTATTAGTCAAGCTCCAATAAAACATGTGCCTTTGTCTTCACCTAGGTGAGCGTCCTAATAGACGGGATGACATTTGTGTGCACAACAACATCCATACTCTTGAATACCCATACATGGGAAGCTTATAGACTAGTGATGAGCTGCAGGAGATCTTCATAGTTCCAGATCTGACTTTGGATGCGTGCCTTCAGCTCGACCACTATGGGCTTCATCATCTTCGGCAAGTGTAGTAGGGTTACCTTATATCACATTGTCCATGCTTGCATGTAATCAACAACATCATGCATCTTTGAAAAGAGACATGCTCTCTTAGAATATCACTACTCCCAACCATTGAGATGAACAACTCCCTTATGCATGGTACCAATCTTGGAATGCAACACCCACATGACTATGTCAAGGGACAATACTTCATCTAGTATTACCTTCTTCAACTTTGCATGGGTGGATGTTGTAACCAATCCTCCACCCTCCTTGCCCATTTGTAATTCCTTCACCATTCAATCGTTCTCAGCTATCATTAGGTGAGCACTCGAGCTAGTGGCTTTTGCATATTCTCTTGTAGCATCACCGAATGCTGATGGATGGTTGCGCATGCCAGTCACAATAACTCATTCCTCAAACTATGTAGGAGATGTGTGATCATTCGTCGTTGACACTCTACGAGATTACTCAACTCTATGTTGGGATTTTTTGAATGAGATGTTGTGCATCTCCTCCTTCAGATTGTCTCCAAGGATCTCAGTGTCTCCTTGGTCACTTGCGACTTGCTCCACTTCTAGATACAGTGAAGCTCGTGGGTCGACCTCTTCGTGGAGAGGCATGAAGTCAATGTCTTGCTCTAGTTCCTATTGCTCCATGTCCATATCCATCTACTCAAATGATTTTTCAATCTCTTGAGCAAAGTCCTGCTCCTACGATGACTCACCATGTCTGCTTGATATCAGATGTTCAGATAAGTCGACTACCTGTATAGGTGCAGTTTCATCTGTTTATACATGTTTCACCCCCTATTGTGAATGTTCTTAATGCGTTTCCTTCTCCCATCTGCGTAGCTTCTGTTCCTTCTAAAGATGCTACTTCATCTCATGCAACTCTTTCTATGTTCGTTCAATTCTCTATTTTTCTCTCTGCCTTTGTGCATTCCTCTTATCGTGATGTTGCCTCTTCGCCTCTATTGCCAAAGATACTTTCTGTACAAGTGGGTCTGCTCGGAACTTGTATATTTGTTCCTACTCTATGTTGTCGAAAATCTTCCTCTTTCCTTTGTCACACACCAATATGTTCACCTCTGCTACTGCTACTGGTGCTGGTGCTCTCTGGTAAGCTACTTCACGATGGTTCGCCAACCATTCCATAGAGATGCCTACCTATTCATTGGGTCTAGAGAAGCTGTGATAATATCTCCATGGGTCTTCCTTTGCCCAATGACATGCCTCGTGGATCCACTGAACTATACTCTCGTGCAGTGATATTTTACAAGAGAATGTGGGTCATATGGATTGTAGCTTAAGGTGTCGAATGGAAATTTCTTGATTTCCTCTACTTCGAAATCTGCATGCTTAAAAACATGTATCTCATCTAACCTGATCTACAACAAAAGAGCGGGCCAAGGTGCCTTCTACATCTAGTGCAACCTAGCTATCAATCCTACCTAGGTGGCATATGATACTTCCTGCATGACGAGTTTGTCCAAGGAAAACTTCAGTAACACATGTAGAGGCTTCTCTATGTTGTACATCTGTATGAAGGTGTCAGATGGTGAGGTATACCAATTTTCTCTATCAATCACTGTCTCCATGGCTCCCCTTGACATGCAGGGTAGATCCTGTTCAAATATCATCTTGTACACTGGGGTGACAAAATGATTAGACAGTTGTGTGATAACTCCACTGAAGTTGCATTCAGAAAACATATTACAATAAGCATTCACAAAGGTCTCTACCGATGTACATGCCCACTTCAAGCTCGAGAACTCCTGACGGGAACAAAATGCATTCAAGATGTAAGCGAACATGTAGATTTCTACTTGCTAACCTTTAGGTAGTTGTTGAGCTCTTGTTACTTGTTCCTTTAGTTGGTGAGCCAACATATCGGACCAGCTACATGCTTTTCCTTCTATGGTCCACTGGTCCAATGCAATCACCCAACTCAGCGAGAAGGTTTCCGTGCTCTCTTGGCCATACAAGCAACATGAAAATATGATCAAATATTGATACGCCTTCCAAAGTATCTTTTCCTTTTAGATCTAGTTGGATGTCATCCTCAATTTGGCCAGCTCCTTCAACCAGTTCTTCAAGGTATCTCTGAAGTTGGCATTGCTGAGTATGTTGAAGGGTGTCTCCATGGTGATCATTGGCTTTGACATATGATACATTTGTTCATAATCCTATGCCCTGAACGTAGCAATCTCCATACCACTGACACTTCTCAATGTTGTTGTCTCGGGATTAGTGCGTGAGATGATCCAATGTATCATGTCCACACATGGGAACACGGGATACCCGCATGAAATCCAGTATAAGCCGGACTTGTGTATGTTCAGATAGACTTGGCGGTCTACGAGATCTTCTAAAAATGTGCCTGCAAATGCATCATTGACCTATTTCTATTTCAGCTTGATGCCCTTGTCTACAATCAACTTGGTGTGTTCATAGATCGATAGACTTGTAGACACTCTCTGAACTGCTACTGAAGTTGCACTTCTGTTAGTTTCTTTTGATCATGCTCTCTTAGAGGCCATTGATCCTGAACTATTGAGAGGTGGATGAACACATCGTAGATCTCGAGACATAGCGACCTACATGGTAAGAAATGTGTCAGCTAAAAAAAAAGAAAACTTGAGGAATGACATGCAACATAATTGGGGATTGACTGGCAAGGATTGTGCAATTTTTCTTGGGAGGCTGGGAGACTAGTTGCCAGAACTATGAAAAAGGTAGTCAAGGCTATTGGGAGGTTGGCTTGCTACTGGAATTGCACAATGTGTAATACAAACTAGCCTGATTGCTCCTGGAATTGCGCACTATGAAATTTCTGCTGGCAATGGTTGCAGGCCCAGTGACTACATTGTGCAATTTTCTAGGCCAACAATCACTACCTATCAAAATTGCTTAATGAAAGAATGGAGGATAGTCACTGGGTAGCAATGTGCATTTTCTGAGAGGAAGGCAGAGCCTTCCCTCTTAGGGTTACGCAATGTTGTCCTGGTGAGGTAGATTCTGTGTCAAAGCAGCCCAGACTCGCTGACAGGCCACTGAAAGAAAATGTGAATGTGAATGCATGGTGATACTGATTTTAAGTAGGATTGAATGATTATGCATGCAAATAGTGAATGAAAGATTCAGAAAATGGAACAACATGCATGTGTGTGAAGGGAGTCACCGAATCGGCAACTATTCGTGCAAAATAATGTCATGTGTGCGACAATAGTGAGATGCTAACAAAAACTAAAACGGTGCTAGTACAAGCTAATATTGATGTAAATGATACAAAGCAATCCTAGAAATCAAGAAAACAACAATCATAGAAGCCAAAACACAAAAATCAACAAAAATGCAGCAAAAGACAAGCTAAGAGGACTTACTTGTAAATAACTGAGCTAGATGTCTCGTAGACTCCTAGATGTAATGTGGGATGTCAGAGCTCCAAGATCAATGTTAATAAGTGAGCTCTGTAATGGAAAATAAATAGGTTTGAGGCTCATGATGCATAAGCCACAAATCTCAGAAAAAGCGACAGTTGGAGGAAGGATTCTAAAATGATCTTTACATGTAACCTCCAGCTGCTGAAATTAGATTCCTAAAATATAGGGATGCTTTTTGAATGTTTCTTTTTTATTTTGGGAAAAAATAACCGATGAATGCAAGTCAATTTTTCTCAATCTGAGGTGTAACCGATCAACCAAATGGCACATGCAACAACCTGCTTGAATGAGGGGAAAATTTGCACATTTTTGAGAGGGAGTTGGGCTGGCTGCCTAGAAGGATTGCACAATTTCTGGGTTGAGCAGTTGACTTCTACCCAAAATTTCTCAATTTTTGGGTTGAGCAGTCCTGCTGGGATAGATTGCACAGTTTTTCCAGTGAAGGTTGACAGACAGAATTGTGCAATTACGGAGCCTAGCAGACTGCCAAATAAGATTGCACAATTTTTGGAGGGAAGTTTGGTTCCCCTCCATAATTGTGCAATTTCCTTAGGGAGCTGCTCAGCCTGCAACTGGAAAAAGTCGATAGAGACAACCTATGATGGGGGTGCAACAAGCTATCATGCATATACTAGAATTCTGCTCGAGAACCATTGAAGCTTGTGTACTTGATAGTGCAAAAGATGGTGCTAAGCATGGTTGGTAGGGAGACTCCAAAATGAAACTAAGGTAAAATTTTGGATGGTGGTTGTAGTCAACACAACACTTGGTGACACACTAGTAGAACTCCAACTCTTTGAATGGACCTTCTTCGTGAAAAGAAAGTCTAACAACTCTAGAAGTATTGTTCAGTTCTTATTTTGTCTTCATTTCCACACTTGCTTGATTGTAATATGTAGCATCTATCAATCTCTTGGTCGATCGAAACACATTCCAAGCCAAGACAACATAGTTGTTTCGATTGGCGTTGAGGGGTACATTGGTGCACAAGTAGTATAATCATCATAGTCTTAGTTTCATCTTTGGTGTTGCTTCACTCCCAGCATGCCTGGACAATACTCCGACAGAGTCATGCAAGAACACAAGAAATGCTTTGTTGTCAGCGAGCGTGGTCGGTTCCCCAGTGGAGTTACTTGTATTACCTCCCTATGTAGGAATCCTTTCTCTTCTTTGGCATTATTCATTTTTCATTTTTTCAAAATTTTCACTTTTCATTTTTTCATTTTTCATAACTGTGTGTAGCACTTATTTATTTCAGAGGTAGAAGAGGGATCCTGACTTATTTAGACTAGAATAGGTTGTAGCTTTAGAGAGTTAGTTTAGATGTATACCTCTAACATTCTTGTTAAGGTTTCCCCCTCACCTTACTATTTTCGCCAAGGTTCACTTCGAACAATAGTTATTTTCCATTGGCATATCATGAAATAAGGATAAGAAGTTCTTCATATGAGAGAGGAAAATAGATAACCAAATGTTGATAGTTGTACAAGTCTCTTGTACTTTACCTATCTTGTTTCAAGAGTCACACACAGTTTCATGCGAATTTAACCTACAAGGGAAAAACAAGCAAACAAACATAGATGAAAGGAGAAGTAGAATTAAATGTGAAAGAAAAGAAGGTAAGAAAACAAGAAATCAAACAAACAAACATGTGAGGTAAGTAAGCAAACAAGCATGCAAGCAAACAAGCAAACATGCGAGGTAAGTAAGAAAACAAGCATGCAAGAAAACAACCAAATGAAAACACTACTCCTAGTCCTAAGCTAACAGTGAATGGGCCTGATCACGTGAAGTGATACTTCCAATGTAGCCACCGACACATTGGTCTACCTATGTTGGTGAAGGCATGGTCCACGAGCAACCTGGTTGTGCGAACTAGAAAACAAGAAAGATATAACAATGAAGACAAACACACTTCATGTTTCAATGTGTGCAGAGAAAATAAGTGAGTGCAAGTACAAGACATGAAGTCTGTGGACTTGTCATGGTGTTGTGTGACACTACATCTAGCTATGAATCATATGCATACTCTTGACTATGACATGTAAGCAAACGAAATAAAAAAAGACAACTTGATTCATGTGCATGTGCTTGCAATGTAAGATTCCTCCAATGCATGAATGAGGGGATCATGCAATTCAAGTGGAGGAAGTATGATCGGTGTGTGAGATTGATATTCAATGCATACAAATGAATGATGAGGAGCCTTGGGTGTTTCAACAATTTCCTGATTGGAAGTGAAACCAACCTCAGGATAGTGAGGGTCTGACATAACCATCAGCTCAGGGTGAAGTTCCTCGACAGTCTCGGGGTTTTAAACTTCATTGACAGATAGATCATCATAAACCGGTGGCTTCAAAAAATCAACTATGATAGAGTCATCACCGTGATCTAATATGGGAATAAATATATCATTGTTGGTCGCTTTAATTGTTTTCACAATTCAAGCTCCACATAAATTGTCAACCCGAGAAGGTCTTTTTATTTCAAAGATAATCACGCACTGGATATGCTCAATTTCGAAAGCAGAATCAATGTTGTAGTAAAAGAAGGACACACAACTATTAATCTCATCAATCTACTGATTCACACTCTACTTAATCAAAGATGAAGTCAATTAAGTTATAGCAAAAATGATTTCTCTGTTGCAGTTACAATCCAAACAAAGGAAAATCAATCTACAAGGAAAGAAACCAATCAACCACAGCAGGAACAAGACCCTATTCCTTAGTGAGGAACTTCAGCACCTGATGCCTGACACTTAATCATACTGTAAGAAAAGTAGCTTCAAGAGATCAAGACCCTATTCCCATGAACATGAACCTTCAACACTTGTTCTCTTGTTCCTAATCACACTGCAGGCAAAGGAAAACAATCAATGGGAGCAAGACCCTATTCCTTTATGCAGGAATCTTCAGCACATGCTTCCCAACGTCATTCATTCATGCATTCAATACATGTAGTGCTAAAGAAACAGAGTATTACTAAACTGTGTAACTAGTGTCCAACAACAGAATTAAGGGAAGTGCAAACACACAAAGAATTAAACAAACTACAGGAACCAAGAGGGTGAATCTTGTGAGGAAGGCGGGCCCTTTCCTTCTCACAAGATTCCCCAAGAGAAAGAATTAAATTGGAATGCTCAAAAGAAGATTTTATTCATCTGTCAAAGTAACTGATACATTACAGATGGAGACTAGCTCCAGTTCTCACACAATACTCTCCTGTAGCTTTTACAAAAAATAACTCCCTTCTAATGATGATGTCTCCTCTTTTTAAAGAGAAGACATATTTTACAATTTACATGAGAGCGAATCTACATTATCTCAATTCTGTTCTCTTTCCCAAAACAGGACTATTCTGTTCTTCAAAAAAAAGATGCTGTTACAACAGAGACAATAAAAGTGTTATCTTCAGAATAATCCAGGTAACCGTGTCTTCGTGCTGCTGCTACTATTCCACAAAAAGTTCTTCCAGAATCGCAAATTACGCATAATGGGATTTGCGTGCTTGACGGCTGTTTCAGCAACTGAGTCAGCTGTTTCAGCAACGGAGTCAGCTGTTTCAGCAACGGAGTCAGCTGTCTCAGCAACGGCCGCTTGTTCCCAACAAGGTATATAACTTATCTGCGATCTTTGGACTTGTGTTAGCAACAATACACTTCAATTAATGATAAAATATAAGAGTATTACGGAATTAAATGTAAAACAGATTAAACATATAATAAAGAAGAGGTTTCTATATACCTTGGGATAAAGTAGATGAAAAAGATAATGGAGTTCATGGTTATAAGTGTAGAATGGTGTCAAAATATATAGCAAAAATGATACATAGTGGAGTCCTAACAATCATGATAGCTACGATCAATAAAATCAATGATTTCATCAACATCCTCATGATCTAATGAATCAAACAAAGGGGTAGATCAAAAGTGGAAAAATTCACCATCTGTGCTTTTGGAAATGACAGATGAAAATTCAAGTGGATTTTAAATGAATAATTTATCCTCTTTGTTGTCGGATGATGGACTGACATCCAGTGTGTCCTAAGAGTGACCAACAATGGGTGCATCCATATATGGAGATACACATGCAAAATCATGGATGGAAGGTTCACCAAAGAGGTCAAGAAAGAATGGGGGAGGCTCAAATAGTAAGGAGTCATCCTTCACCGAGTGTTGATGCTCAGGCTCCCAGTGATACTCTTCATGAATTAAAATGCATGTTGGTTTTGCAAAACCAACTCCATCAATTACTTGATCCTCGTTCACGATAAGTGTAGAGTCTAGAATGGAAGAACACAAGATAGTATCATCCGAAGGATCATTCAAGTATAAAGACGAAGGTTGTGGTACAAAATTCATATGACAAATTAATGGACTCACAACGAAATATGCGCAAAATTTAAAAGTGAAGTGATGTTGGGAAGATTTGACAGTTGAACAGATGTGTGGGCATGTTCTCCCACATCACTCTGTAGTGTTGGAGTTGTTTGATGAGGGGACAACGGAAAGTCACTTGTGACAGTGACCATATCCATCCGTGATTGCACAACTCCATCACTGAAGTACGTTGAGTGAGGCTTGGGCTCAAACTTATTCCTTGGATGGACTGATTTGTTAAGACAGTACTCGAATCTATCCCAAAGATAAGGAAATTTCATTTAGAATTTCAGAACTTGGAACTAAAAATCATGGAAGCGGTGCCAAAAATCCATAGGTCATTTCTTCTGTTGTTGTAAGTCAACATGTTCTAGATCAAAATAATGGAAAGTATCTTCAATGAGATCATAGAAATGCTCAAGTGAGTGCATGCTATTAGCTGGTAGGCTGCAACACCATCACCATTGGGATTCGTGATGTGTGTGTGCATGGAGCAGGCTAGCATATTTGTCAGAACATCCATCTTCCTCATCAAGCATAGTAAGGAAGTCATGTAAGAACACAGGTCAGTACACTTCGCCTTCACCATCATACATGAATTTCGACAAGAGATCTTTGGACTCCCTCGTGATGTGGAGAGGTTCGGCATGCGAAACACATCATGGAGCGATGAGTGTAACAACGTCGATGATATATGCACAAAGGTTCAAAATAGGTTGATAGGACACAATTTTTCATCTCGAACTCCTTCTAGCACCAGAAATGTTGATGTTGTTGGAGCCACCATCATGTCGGGGGATCTCCTAAGTAAGAAGTCCCAATTAGACCTCAGGTTGTTTGGTGTAGGTGTCCCAGTAGTGGGTCGTATGGTATCACCTTGACCATGGTTTCACACAGAGGAAAGTAAGATGTCCCTGTTGGTAGCAAGAGTGTGACAGCTGCAGCTAGTCAAGGAAGGCGCATGAACGATTCTAACACACGGCAGGTGGGGTGAGTGCACCCGTTAGAAACCTGTGATAGCACGTGGCTTGGAAGGGAACACAGAAGTGAAGATGCATAAAAAACATGAAAGAAAGTTAGTGAGCAATCCAAAGTGATGGTTAATCGAATCATCACATTTTAATAAGATTCATACATATAAAAAATAGTCCATACACACATGTGTAAGAAAACAAATACATATATAATTTAGAGTAAACAAGATAGATGGAATACAATATGACATATGCATGAAACATGTTGGCTCTGATATATTAAGAAGGTAATTCCTAGTCATACAATACATCCATGTCTAAGCACTAGTTTTGATAGCGGAACGTTACAGCTACAACTGCTTGATCCTTTAAAGAGATATACTAGCTCTGCATAGTGGAGAAGCCAAGGCTCATTACAATACTCTCCAAGCTTTCGCTAAGATACTCCTATTGGAGGCTTGGATGACCAAAATACTGTAAAATGAATTATGAGGGACTATATATAGCAAAGGGTGTGGTGGCCCTTGACACTCCCCTTTGTGATAGTTCATCTACTCTCATGACTCTTCACCTACTCTACGATTGTTACATCCAACTTTCAACACTTGAAGTTACACTTGAAAATAGATTACATACAATCTGCACATGTACCCATGTGAGACAAAATAGGCTTAAGCAGGCCATGTAAAACATCACTATGACTCGGACAACTGTGAGAAGACGAGCCCCTCGACATCCTCATGGCGGTTGAAAATAGCGAACTGATGCTGAGCTCGGTAGTCTACGATGGTGTCTCTGTACTTTAACATCACATATTTCTAGAAACAAACTATGGCCTCCATACCATCCAAGCACACTGCTCGAGTTCCTTTGTCCAAATCATCTAATAACATGGGAATAATTGTCTTGAGTGCCACCAGACTAGCAACATACTTCTGCATGGTGTATGCACTGATCACCAAATTTTTTCTAGTGGCTATGTACATCAACTCATCGAAGCACGAGCTAACCTCCAGTCTGAAGTATGCCTTTTTATTCATCTGGGTGAGTGTGCCAATAGATGGTATCACATGTGCATGCAGAAAAACATCCATACTCCTGATTACCCATGCATGGGAAGCTTGTAGACTAGTGATGAGCTACGGGATATCTTCATAGTTCCGGATCTCACTCTGGATGCATGCCTTCAGCTCGACCGCTTTGAGCTTGATCATCTTAGGAAAATGTAGCACGGATCCTTGGTATATCATTGTCCATGTTTACATGTAATCAACAAAAACATACATGTTTGATAATATACGTGCTCTCCTAGCACATCATTGTTGTCAACCATTGAGATGGTCCACTGCCTTATGCACAGTACCAAACATGGAATAAAATACCCGCATGACTATGTCAAGGGACAATACTTAATCAAGTATTACCTTCTTCAAATCCGCTCAGGTGGATGCCATAACAAATTATCCTCCCTACTTGGTCGTCTCTAATTCCTTAGCCATTCGCTCGTTCTCATCTATCAGGAAGCAAACACTTGGCTTCGTCATATGATCTTGTAGCATTGACCAATGTTGTTGGATGTTTGCACACGTCAGACACGATTACTCATTCCTCAAGCTACGGAGGAGATGTGTGATGATCTAAAGTCGTCACTCTACGAGATTTCACAACTCTATCTTGGGATTCATTGAACGAGATGTTGTGCATCTCCTCCTGCTAATTATCTCCAATGATCTTAGTGTCTCCTTGGTTGCTTCGGACTTGCTCTGCTTCTGGATCTGGTGAAGCTAGTGGGTTGACCTCTTGGTGGTGAGGCATGAGACCAATGTCTTTCTATAACTCCTATTGCTCCATATCAGTATCCATCTACTCAAGTGCTTGTACAATCTCTTGAGAAAAGTCCTGCTCCTATGATGGCTCACCCTACCTGCCTGATACCAGCAATTCAGATGAGTCAAGTACCTGTACATGTGCAGTTTCATCCATCTATGCATGTTGTACCCTCTATTGTACATGTTCCTATTGTGTTTCCTTCTCCTGCCTACGCAGCTCCTGTTCCTTCCGGAGTTGCTCCTCCAACTCATGCAACTCCTTCTTTGTTCCTCCATTATCTATTTTTATCCCTAACTTTGCGTGTTCCTCTTGTTGCACTGTTTCCTCTTCGCCTCTACCACCAAAGCTGATTTTTACATAAGTGGGTAGGCTCAGAACTTGCAGCTTTATTCCTCCTCGATGTTGTCAACAATCTTCCTTTTTCCTTTGCCACGCACTGGTATGTTCACCTCTGTTGTTGTTGCTACTACTGGTTCTCTCTAGGATGCTGCTTTGCCAACCATTCTGCAACGATGTTGGCCAGTTCGTTGAGTTTGGAGAGCCTGTGAAAATATCTCCAAGGGTCTTCCTTCACCGAATGACATGCCCCATTGATCCACTGAAATTGTACTCTCATGCATTGATCTTTTACAAGACAATGTGGGTCATACAGATTGTAGCTTGGGGTGTCGAATGGATATTTCTTGATCTCCTCTGCTTCAACATCTGACTGCTTAAAAATATGTATCTCGTATAATCATATCCACAATGGAAGAGCGGACCAATGTGGCTTCTTCTTTCGGTACAGCCTAGCTATCAATCATGTCGACATGTGATATGATACTTCCTACATAGTGAGTTTGTCCAAGGCAAAATTTGGTAGAAGATGTGAGACTTCTCTGTGTTGTACATCTGTATGAAGGTGTTAGATGGTGAGGAATACCAATATGATATATCAATCAGTGCCTCCATGGTTGTCTTCAACATGCAGGGTGGATCATGTTCAAATATCATCTTGTACATAGGGCTGACAAAATGATCTGACAACTGTGTGATAACTCCTATGAAGTCGCATTTGGACAATATCTTACAATAAGTGTTCACAGAGGTATTCGTTCATGTCCATGCCCACTTCAAGCTTGAGAACTCCTGATGAGCAAATATTGCATCCAATATGTAGGCGGAGATGTAGATTTCTACGTGCCTACCTTTGGGTGGCTGTTGAATGCCTGCTACTTGTTCCTTCAACTGGTGAGCCAACATGTCAGACCAGTTGCATGCTTTTCCTTTTCTAGCCAGTTGGTCCAATGCGGTCACCGAACTTTGTGGGAAGGCTTCCATGCTCTCTTAGCCATGTAAGAGACATGAAAAGATGACCAAGTATTGATACACCTTCCATAGTATTTTGTTCTTGTAGACCTAGTTGGGTGTCATCATGAATTTGGTTGGCTCCTTCACATAGTTCTGCAAGTTATCTCTGGAGTTGGCATTGGTGGGTATGTTGAATGGTCTCTCCATGGTGATCATTGGCTTCGGCATATGGTACATCTATTCATAATCTTGTGCCCTGAAGGTAGAAATCTACATCCCACTGACACTACTCGATGTCATCATCTCTGGATCAGTGTCCAAGATGATCCATTCTATCATGTCTGTGAATGGGAACACGGGATACCTGCATGCACTCCGGTAAAATCCAGACATGTGGATGTTCACATACACTTCAAAGCCTTTGATATCTTCCCCAAGTTTTCTTGTAAATGCATAATTGATCTCTTTCCATTTCAACTCAATATCCTTGTCTATAATTAGCTTAGTGTCTTCATAGATTGGCAAACTTGTAGACACTCACTCAACTGTTGTTCCAGTTGCAATTCCGTCAGTGTCCTTTGATCTTTCTCTCTTGGAGGCCATTGATCCTAAACTAGTGAGAGGTAAATGAACAACTTCTAGATCTGGAGACACAATGACATGCATGGAAGGAAATTTCTCAGCTAAAACCAAAGAAAACTTGAGGAATGACATGCAACATACCTAGGGATTGACTGGCAAGGATTGTGTCATTTTTCCGTGGAGGTTGGGAGACTTGCTGCCAAAACTATGCAAAAATTAGTCTGATCTATTGGAAGGATGGATGGCTTCTGGAATTGTGCAATGTGAAATCCATACTAGCCTGCTAGTTTTTGGAATTTTCTAATGTGCAATTTCTGTTGGAAATGGTTGCAGACACATTGACTACATTGCACAATTTTTTGGTCTAGTATTCAATGCCTCTTAGAATTATGCAATGCAAGACTAGAGGATAATCACTAGGCAGAAATGCACATTTTCTGAGAGGAAGGTAGAGCCTTCCCTCTCAGGATTGAGCAATGTTGTGTTGGTTAGGCAGAGTCCCAGCCAAGGTTTCCCAAGCCTTCCGACGGGCAACCAAAAAAAAATGTGAATGTGAATGCATCGCGATAATTAGTGTAAGAAGCAGTGAATGATCGTGCATGCAAACAATAAATGAAAGATTTATAAAATGAAACAACATGCATGTGTGTGAAGCAAGTCAGCGAATTGGTGACCATTCGTGCAAAACAGTGCCACGCATGCGACAGTAGTAAGATGTTAACGAAACCTGAAACGATGATAGTACAAGATAACATGCACGCAAATGAAAGCAAGTGTCCACAAAAATGTAGCAAACAACACTCACACAAGCGAGAACACAAAAAGCAACAGAAATTTTCCAAAACACAAGTTAAGATGACTTACCCATAAATAGCTGAGCTGGATGTGTCATAGACTCCTAGATGTGTTGCGGGATGTCAGAGCTCCCATATTGATGTGAATAAGTGAGCTCTGAAGCATTGAATAAATAAGTCTGAGACTCATGATGCGCATGCCACAAAATCTAGGAAAAGGTGACAGTTTGAGTAAAAATTCTAAAACGATCTTTGCGTGTAACATCTAGCTACTAAAAATAGCACCCTAAAATATAGGGATGGTTTTTGCATGCTTCTCTTTTCTATTTTGGGAAAAATCAACCCATGCATGCAAGTCAATCCTTCTCGGTCCCGGGTGGAACCGGTCATCCGAATGGCACATGCAAGAGCCTGCTTGACTGAGGGGAAAATTTGCACATTTATGGGAGGGAGCTGGGCTGGTTTCCCAAAAGTATTACACAATTTCTGGGCTAAGTAGTTGACTGCTGCCTAGAATTGCACAATTTCTAGGTTGAGAGGTCCTGCTCGGATAGATTGTGCAATTTTTTGAGTGAAGCTTGACAGGAAAAATTGCGCAATTTTGGAGCCGAATAGGCTACCAGACAGGATTCTGCAATTTCTAGAGGGAAGGCTGGTTCCCCTCCATAATTGCGTAATTTATTAAGAGAGATACTCAGCTTGTAGCTAGACCAAGTCTAGAGAAACAACCTATGAGGGGGATGTAACAAGCTATCATGTAAAGACTAGCCATCTGCTAGAGAACCACTAAAGCTTCTGTACTTGACAATGCGAGACATGTTGTTGATGAAGGTTGGTAGGTAGGCACCAAAACGAAACTAAGGAAAAATTTTGGATGGTGGTTGTATCTGCTACATCACAAGGAAATCAAGAACAAAGGACCACAACAAAATACACCACCGCCTCCAAAGAAGAATGAAAAATATTCCAAGTATGTTCATTTATTTGATGGTTATTATTTTTATTACGCTATCTAAGGACATCTTGCCAAGGATTGTCAAGTTATTGATAGGTACAAACATTTATTTAATGGTTATTTCTTTTTATGTGCTAACTATGCACATATGGCTAGGTATTTTGCTTCTTTTTACAAGTACAATAATTATCTGCAAAACCCTAGGAGCATGTTTCTAGGATCATGAGACAGATTCCACGATGTTTTTTGTAGAAGAGAATATGTCCTAAATGGGTCAAACATTGATTGCTTCAAATTCCATAATTATGGCCATAGTGCCCGCGGTTGCAAATATCATATGGAAACTCCTAAGGAAAACATTGAATGATTCAAGTGACATAGCTATGGGCACATGCATTGAGATTGCAGGAATACGAGGTATGGGAAAGGAAATAGGTACAAGAAGACCAAGTAGAGAACAAGGTCTCAACAATTATTCTTTTAGGATTTGTAAAAGAAAAAGGTGATGAGGAATTCGTAGTTTCTTCAGATAATGACTCAAGTCAATATGGCATGTTAGGTGACTCACTATTTTGAACAATATGGCTTGTTGACTCCTTAATTTTTGTAGAGGAGGAATCTATGTAGTAGTATATGGCATAAGTCTACGATTGACAACAAATTAGTTTGAACAAGATGGTAGTTTCATTATAGGTTAAGGGGAGAAAAACAGTTGAATTATTACAGGTTACCGAGAACAAGGCAAGATTAGTTTGCAAAGGATATGCATAGGTTGAAGGAATTGATTTTGATGAAAAATTTTATCTCGTTGCTAGAATGTAAGCTATCAGGATGTCTCTCTCTTATGCTTGGTCGAGAAAAATCAAGGTCTACCAAATGGATGTTAAGTCATATTTTCTAAATGGTGAATTGGAGGAAGAAGTTTACATTGAAAAATGCAAATATTTTCTTCCCTCTGACAAAGAAGATTACATCTTCAGATTAAAGAACGCTCTACATGGTCTCAAGCAAGCTCCTAGGGCTTGGTATGATCATCTTGATGAATATCTACATCAATATGGATTCAAGAAAGGAAGTGCTTACAACAATTTTTATGTGAAAGTGGATTGACATAAACTAACAATTATCAAAGTATAATATTTGGAAGCAGTGATGATAGATTAAGTATAGACTTTGACACAAAAAAGTAAAGTGAGTTTGAAATGTCTATGCTTGGTGAACTGACATACTTTTTAGGGCTTCATATTTCTCAGCAGGATAAATGAATATTCATATATCAAACCAAGTACATCAAAGAAATGCTCAAGAAATTCAAGGTTGCAACTTAGTATTAGAAGACTCATCAAAGGATGTGGACCAAAGGTTGTAGAGATCCATGGTTGGCAGTCTCCTATATGTGACAACCTCCCAACTAGATGTGACGCAGGAAGTTGGACAAGTAGCACGATTCAAACCAACAACAAAAGAATCTCATATCATTGTCCTCAAAAGAATTCTTCGATATATCTTAAGGGCACAATGGAATATGGTCTCTTGTATCCCAAAGGAAATGATCTGGTCATCCAAGCTTATACAGATCCAGATTGGGGAGTAAGTGTTCATGATCGTAAGAGTTCCAGTGGAGTAGCATTCTACCTAGATGGTTGCCTTGTCTCATGGTTAAGTAAAAAGCAGTCTTCAGTGTTGTTATCCACAGCTGAATTAGAATACATCACGACATCAAGTTGTTGTATTCACGTTCTATAGATGAAGCAAACCTTGAAAGATCTTCAAGTTAACTTTCATGAACCTATTCCTATCTTCTGCGATAGCATTAGTTCCATCAGTATATCCAAAAATCCTATGATGCATTCCAAAACAAAGAACATTCCAATCAAATATCATTTCGTTAGAGAGGAGGTCACCGAAAGAATATAAAGCTTGAATACGTTGGCACAAAGGAAAAAATTGCTGACATCTTTACCGAACCATTTCCTCCTAAGGAATTTGACTATATTTGGGAAAATCTTTGCATTCTCCCAAGGTTTCATTAAACTCTTTCTCCTATCTAGTCAAATAGAAAGGGGGAGTGAAGGTGTGTATAGGTCTGCATGATAGTTGTTTGTTAGGGGAAGTTACCCTTTTCCATTGATGACCAAGGGGGAGAGAAAGTAGTAGGAAGAGTTGTCATGATTACAGGGGAAGTACTTGTGTTTCCATCAATGCCAAAGGAGGAGATTGTTGATCAGTGGTTGCCATTGATGTCAACCCAAGCAACACCATGGGCTACCTAGATCTTGCATGGGAATTTTGACTTTAAAACTTACTCTATTCTGAGTCAAGTATCTTCTAGATGGATTCTACTCGTCAATATGTTTCCATTGATATATGGCATGCCATGTAATTCTTCACGGTTTGAGAGATATTCATGTTTGAAGTTAGTAACCCCAGTTAGTGGGATAAAACACTATGGGGTTGTGGCATCTCACTCATAATTTGTTGTGGCCATTGAATAGTAAATAATTAATAATTTTTTTTTCAAAATCCCTCCTATGTTCACATGTTGAGGACCCTCTCAACTCAAGAAATTCATATAAATAGTGACCCTCATATCCTCCTCTACTAGGGATTTTGTGGCTTTAAATAGTTCATCGTGGAATTTTCACTATAACATTTCTTCTGCGACAGTTCAGAAGCTGAAATTAAAACCCATTTTAGTCGACAGCGTGATGAACCTAAAGACCAAATTTCAAATCTTTCTTCGCTATATGTTGAGAGATATGATTTGAGGAAGTTAGGGTTTTTGCAGGTTCATGAATTTTGTGTCAAAAAGCAGACCTTATGAAAATTGTCATAACTTTCCCTTTGAGAATTGGATTCCAATTTAGTAAACAGTGACTGAAAGGAGATGGAATTTATTTTCCGGGGTACCATTTTAAGGGCCGAAGGTTGCAACAGGGACACATCGTACTTTGTACAAGTTTGCTCTACTAAACCAACCTACTATTAGGTCATCATGGGAGATTGGGGATAAATCTTGAAGAATCAAATATTGATCATACCTGTTGGGTTGGAAATAGGACTCATAGGGCTATAGTAGGACAAAATTTTAGACCCTAGAGATCTGAAATTATATATATAGATATATAATAGATTCAATATCGAGCTCCTAGAAGAAAAGAACAAACATTAATTCAAGGATCACTGCAGTAAGGACCACACATCAACAGTCAAGGGTAAGTTTCTTACAAGAAGGTATGTATGATTAGTGTTTACATGTAAATTTTGAGTATAATCTTTGACATATGTTTTTGCAGGACAACATAAGCATATACAGTGTCTCAGCTATATCTCTATGTATCTATATGTCACAATTAGTTTTTCGGATATTCTATTCTTGATACTATGCATTTTATGCTACATATTCTTGATGGTACACCAAGTTTTCTAAATCTATATGATGTTGTAAGTTCATGTTACTTGTCTTCAAATAGATGATAGAATGATATTTGTTGTTGTACTTAGAACATGGTCCATCACAAATCTAGGGTTTGTCATAATTTTTTATTATATATATCTTTAGGTCATTTTTGGATATAGTATTGCATATAGTCTAGACCAATATCAAGAGTGGGAGTCCTTGTCTACTGTTGTAGCAAGTCAACAACAGAAATGACAAGCACACTTCAGGAATTCATTGTAATTTTTAATTTGTATTTATTCATTATGATGAACTTACATTTGTTTTTCAGGCCGAGGTAAGTTGAAGGGCATTTTGTATTTTTTTGGGATTGGTTTCGTCAGGTAAATTTTGCATGCAAGTAGAAGAGGATTCAAGTACAACCTCAAAAAAAAATTCAAGAGCAAAAGTGTCAAATCAAAGGAAGCATTGCAATGGGACATCCTTGAAGACATGACAACCATTAAGATAACATGAAGTATTGTTAAGGCCAAGAGTCATTATTGTAAAGTTGTAAAAGAGTCATTTATAAAAGATTCATCATTGTAAAAGAGTTGTTTGTAAAAGAGTCATCATTGTAAAATTGTAAAAGACTCATCATTCTAAAGATTGTAAAAAAGTCATTTGTGAAAGAGTCATTTTGCCTAGAGTCGAAGAGGTAGTGTTGGGAGGTATAGGAGTCACTATTGGGATGATTTCATGGTTGGGTTGCTGGTCATATAGTGATTGGGTATTTGTTCAAGTACACAAAAATCATTGTACATATTATTGTATCATGGATTTTTGTCACTAGTTTGGAAATCCACATTTTTGTCTTATTTCAGTCATTATAGGGTGGGAGGGAGGTGATAGGAAGGTGTATGAAGTCTCCTACAGGTTGGAGCCTATGAAAACTTCAGGGTCGTAGGGTGGTGGTAGGCCAAGTTGTAGCTCGCTATGGTGTTCGGGAGTCCATTCAGTTGATTACTGAAGAAAATAGGGCATTGGGTTTTCCTTCTAGTGGGACCTGCAAAAGAATGATTTTCTAGAATTCTACGAATTTTTTCTTTCATTTCAGTTGGGACTAAAGATTAAAGAATTTATTAGAGAGGAATTCAGTGGTTTTCTACCTGAAGGGGGTTTTCCACCTAAAATTCTTGTGCCTACTATGTTATTTTATTTACTGTTATAACTGCATGAACATTAATAATAATTGAAGATTAACTAATACCCTAAAAATATTTAAAAGTGTTAGTTGCTAAGGAATACTAATTCACCCCCGCTCTCAGTATTTCTAACACAGAGTTGATAGAAGATACAATTTTACAGAAGAGGTCAAGAGCTACAAGACAAGGGAAACAAGACCTTTCATAGATTGGGTTGAAGGGACAACTTTCAGGCAAAGTTAAATGGTACACCAAAGAGAAGGTGGAGGAAACATTTCCTAACCACATTCAGTAAAATATTTTGGGCATGAAAATCCTTCGAAAATGCGGAGGTGTGATCCAAATTGGACCATTATATTGTTTTTCATCTATCCCGATGCATTTGGAGTGCAAAAGGTGGATGAATAAGCTCATGTGGTCATTTTTACCGGCAGGTTCTAGTTTGGTGAAGCGGGGTCCAAAAACTTCCAAGAACATTTTGAGGCATGAAATGATGTTTTTTTCGGGTTAAGATTTGACTCTTAAGCATCTCACATTTAAGAGGTATTCTAAACATAGAGAGAGTTCCAACAACGTAAGAATCATGTCAATTCAAGTTCGTATGAAAAAATTATGCCACTTAGAAGTTGACCTTCCTGTTTTCACAACTATAGTTTGGGAGAATGTCGTGTCAACCCCCATTATTGATGAAAAATGGGTGATATACATGTTTGTGATGTAAAAGACTCTAGAATAGTCTATTTTTTACCTCTAGTTGATAGTTGATGTAGTCAAACTTAACCACTAGTAGGTTGTCGGGCTATGTTATAACCAAACCACTAGGAAGAAGATGCATTTCCATTGTTTGGACATAATTTTGTTCCATATTTGAGAAAAGATAGCACAGAGACATAGGAGGTAGATCACAAAGAGAGGATGTGTACACTGTTGCAACCCATGTGCCACATACATTACTTCTTTGTATCCACAACCATATTTCTAGATAGAGAAAGAGAGTGAAGTGGACTCACCTTCAAGCTAGGTTTTCTCCCAAAAGGGTTTCCAAGAGAGAATATCTTGTGTATTATGTGTGTATGAGCTTATTTTTTCACTCTAATTTTCTTCTTGATTTACTTTTACATGAATGCACTAATTACAATTAATTTTACAGATATAGAAATTAAATAAAACAATAATAGTGTATAATCTCATATTTTTTAATATAATATTATGAGAGTTGCTCTGACGAACTATCCAGTGGAATACCCACTGCAGGTATAGATCATAGATGGACATAGTAGTAATCATGTAACACTAGCATTTATTTCCATTTTCTTAAATGAAAGTAGATACAATTTGATGTTGTACAAGAATTTTGCTAGAAAATAAATAATGGTGGCCACGTTCCACAGTAACATTGTCTTAGTTGCATTGTAACATTTCTTACAATTATCTATTTTTGTGCCAAATATGATAGTCCTTAAAGGAAGCTTGACTCAATTTTTACAAGGTTCGAATAGGGTGGACGTCATGAAGGCCACTCTCATTCATATATAGAAAATCATTGCACAACCTTTCAATTGCTAAGTTGGAGCTTGTTAACTTTCAATGAATGGCCATTTTAGGCCTACAACATGTAAATGGATCCCTTCAAAAGATTCACAATTCTTCAATCCCTCCTCATGTGTATCATGTTTTAATTCAAGAGTAATCATATATATGTTATGGTGCCTCACTCAACCAAAGGGCTTTCAGATACTAAACATTTCTTTGATTAGGTCATCCACAACATTCCATAGGCTGCTTCTTCATAGAAGGATTTATCTCACCCTCTACTCAACATAAAAATCACAGAACACATGTATCTTATAAAAAAAATCATAGATTTCTATTGTTATTCTCAACAATTCACTATCAGGTGCACTTGGTTCCAAATATGTTGCATTCACCTCCTTAATCTCTCCTTCCCTTCGGTTTTCCATTACCATTCCCTTCATGCAATCCATAGCATGAATATTCGTAAGGTTTCCCTTTGGGATATCTGTGCTAAGTAAAAAATTGAGGGTGAAATGTTGCCTATGTACGTGGGGTAGTTTGCTAAGTGTCATTAAGAGATCAGAAGGGGGATAACTAATTTAGGTAGATAGGGATAAATCCAATACTCCCCTTTATAGTTTACCCTTTGGAATCATAATCCATATAGGCTCCTTCTCTTCTTCAACTTTGGAAATGTTTTGACTATTATAATAATTATTTTTTTTCCCCTTGGGAAAAATCGTAATTTTCTATTATAATGGAAAATTACATGTTGTAAATGTCAGTGGCATATGTTGTATGTGTGGCCATTGACATCAAAATATATAGGTATATACATAATTACCCACTAAGGGTATTCCATTAGGTTCAGTAAATATTTATACAAAAATTCAAAATGTTTGGTTTGAAAAATTTATGATACATATTAGTATCTTAAAAACTATGAAAAATTAGGGCTTGTCTTTCCTAAAATCTATCCGGTCAATGTAGGGCATATAATAAAACTAAAATATCTCTACCTCCCTCCGTTCTTGGATCAACCATTAACCTCTGGGTTAACTTTCTACCTCCTTGGAAAGTTGATCTGCAGCCTGGTTGCATTCCCTATAAATGTGGAGACAGGTAATTTATTCAAATTGAGATTTTAATTTGAATGCATCATCCAAAATGTTCTTGAGAGAATTCACATGAAATGCAGAGGTGCAATTGATCCAAATAATGATGATATTAGAGTCCCCAAAAATCTAAATATGTCTACAGTTTTGTGCCAATGCAAAGTATAACAAGTGTCGAAGCGATATGAGCTCAGTGAAATTGTTTGTGATAGCACCCATACCAATACGGATTCAGAAAGAGAGTCAGCCTGATAAATCTACAAGAATAACACCACCCCCGACCCCTCGTCTTGGGAAGAGCCACTGAAGTATGCCCATGAATGGTCATGGTTGATGGCTTCAGGATTTATAGTGCAAGAATGAGAGGGTTGTTCATCATCCAATATTTCATTGAAAATATTGATGATCCTAGTGGTTACCAAAGGCCACTGAATTTGCAGATTCTTTAAAATGATATTGTTCCGACTTAACCAAGTATACCAACATATAATTAGGAGGAGTTTATGATTCTTCATGTTGTGGGAAGTTTTCCACCAGTGGTTACTTTCCTCCTTCATGTTGTGCCCTTCCCAGCGCTATGGTATGACCAAAGAGGAGAGGACTTGCTCCCAAATATGTCATATGTTTGTGCAGAACATGAAGAGATGATTATTTGATTCCTTGTCCTGTTGAAAAATGACACATCATGTTTGACCAAAATGCGATCGTTTCGTCAAGTTGATACATGTATGGGTTTTATTCATGACGATATTCCACATAAAGAGTCTAGTACGTGGGGGAGCATTGAGTTTCAAAAGTGCTCTCCACCACCCGTCGATAATAGGGGGCTTATGCACTGTATGTATAATGGGATATCCTACATTGGGAGGGTAAACTCCATGAGATGTAGGAGACCATATAATATCATCATCACCATTAGATATTTGGACAATGATTTAGATAATGCATTTATGTCGTTCCCCCAATCTTGTATCCACTGTTATGTAATACCTAGAGTAGCTATAGATTTCCAAGCTTGTGAGAAAATAGTAGTATTGTGTCGATCCGCTATTTGTGCAATCATGGAAATTCGCCTACCATTTAGAAATACTATAACATCTAGAGGAAGTCAAGATAAGTTGCCACGTCATGTCCATGGATCAGATCCAAGGCATACCATTGTTCCATCGTTAATTCTCTAGGTCAGGACATTCCTGATGGTGGGGAGGGTTTGTAATATACCCCTCCAGATGATAGAGATGCCCTATTTATTCCAAGTTGGAAGAAAAACCCAATCCATGAGGTTTTGGGGTCAAATATACCTATTTATGACCACATCTCTCCATAGACTTCTGGATTTTAGGAGAAACCATTGCAATTTAGTAGCCAATTCATGAGAAAATGTAGGAAGATCTTTGAGGCCCCATCCTCCCCATTTCATGGGCAATACAATACAGCCACATCTCACCCAAGTGAATGGCTTCCCCTCCTTGTGTCCATTCCATAGAAATTTGCAACATATTTTTTGTATTCTCGAAAGTATACCTTGAGGAATCCAAGCAAGGGACATCCAGTAAACCATAGTGGCTTCCAATATTGATTTGATAAGCACCAACGTCCTAGCTCTAGATAAGAATCCATGGTTCCAATTAAGCAACCTTTTTTCCACCTTAGTCATCAACGAGGTCTAGTCAGCTATTTTTTATCCATGGGAGTTTATGTGAAACCCCAAATATTTAAGTTTGTCATCCAATTGAAAACTTTGGAAGGGAAACTTCTGATAAGCATGTCTAGATTCCTGAGGAGAGCAAGCCGAGAAGGTGATGGTAGACTTTGTTCTATTGGTTTCCATCCCAGTAGTTGTACAAAAAAGTTGCATGATATCATAGAAAGTATTTAAGTCTCATATACCACTGCTAATAAAAATAAGCACATCATCAACGAAAGGAAGATGGGATAAAATACATTGATCAGTGATCTTGAGCCCCAGTAGTCACCCAACTATTCTTTCCTGTAGGATCAGCCCGCTTAGTCCTTCCATGACAAGTAGGAAAAGTAATGGGGATAGTGGACAACCTTGTCTGAGGCCCCTCTCAACATGGAAGAAATTGGAGGCCGATCCATTTATAATTACACTAAAGGAGACAGTGGAAATGCAGCACATAATCCATCGGATGAAAGGGATGGGGAATCCAAGGTGTGTGAGAAGCTTCCTGAGATAAATCCATCTAACGCGATCAAAAGTCTTTGATAGGTCTATTTTGAGAATGTCTACTTTAAGGTGCTTCAATTTGATAAAATGGAGAGCCTCATGTGCTGTGCTAATGGCCTCATGGATCTGTCGATTGTGAAGGAAAGAAAATTGTTTAGATGAAATGTTGGCTGAGACAATAGGCTTGATACAGTTAGCTATGATTTTGGCTATAATATTGTATAAGCAGTTGGAAAGGGATATGGGCTAGAAATCATTTAAGGATTGGGGGGAACCCACCTTAGGGATGAGGGAAATAAAGGTGGAATTGAGGGCCTCATACATGCACCCTGTAATCTTGCATTCCTCTAAAACCTTGAGTAGGTCCATGCCTAAAGTCTCAAAAAAGGCTAGATAGAATTCTACAGACCATCCATCAGGGCCTGGACTTTTATCCTTCTTGAACCATTTCAGGGTACTCTCCAATTCTCCCATAGATATAGGTTTAGTGAGGTCTTCATATATGTCATGGTCAACATATTGAGGGAAATGACCAATGATACAAATGATTTCTACGAGCAAAGTCCCAAGTGGAGCCTTGTAAAGCTGCTAAAAATGTGAATTTCCTAGATGAGCCAGCTAATGGAACGTTTGAGCATATTGTCCATGATCAGTAGGAATTTTACAAACAATGTTACAAGCCCACCTTCCTTTGGCATAATTATGGAAGTATTTAGTGTTGTCATCCCCTGCCTTCAGCCAGATGGCTCTGCTTCTAAGTCTCCAAGTCTCCTCTCATTCCTGTAGAATCTTCGACCTCTACACCTCCAACTCAGTGAGGGTATCTTTAGCTTCAATTGAAATGAATCCATGACCTTGTTCATCCATAAGATTAGTAAGTTGGTTCTCAATAGAAAAAAGAGTTTGATCATCTCTAGACCATTTAGATTTGGCCCATTGAATGGAGAGAATTTTAATTTCAATAAGGTTTCGACAAAAACCTTTAGCCACGTTCAACCCTCAAGAAGGAGGGTGGTCTCTCTAGGATTGGGTGACCAATTTGTGATATTCGAGGTCCTATAAGCAAGTCGAGTTTAACTTGAAGGGTGCTTTGGGTTTTTGGGATCGACCATCCAGTTTCAGATAGATGGGGGAGCGATCAAAGATACCCCCACAGCCAGCCCATTGATGAAAATGGTGAGCGTACCAAGAAAGTCCTCTTTGATGAGAAAATGATCCTATGACCTACCCAGAGTAGCATCACCAATTCTCCTATTATGCCACGTTAGTTGTGTTTTGTTGATGGGGATGTCAATTAGATGAGTTTGTTCTAGGAGATGTTCCATATAATCTGATAGTGGATCTAGCTGTGAATGATGTACTGAAGATTCCTCATGACCAATAGTGAAATTGAGGTCTCCACCGAAAATTAGGTTATTAGAATTCATCAAGGATAGTTGTAGCAGGTGGTTCGATAAATCCACTCTACTATGATATGGTGCATAAGTATTGATGATGCGAAAGTTCCTACCCATCTTTGTGGAAAGGATATCCATTCCGAGGAATCCAGGTCCCCCCCATATAGAAATAGGGTTGATGGATCGAGTATTAATGCCAGTACAATACCCCCACATTATCCATTGACATCTAGGGCATGATAGCACCAGCCAGGCTTTATAGAGTGAAGCATTTGGGCAACCTACTCTACCTTCCTAAGGGTTTCTTGTAAAAAAATAATGTCGGATGGCTCTATATCTAGGAGCCTCTTAAGGAGTAGTTTTTTAGTGGGGCTAGCCAACCCTCTGCACTTGAAGGACATCCACTTCATGGATGGCCTTAACTAAGGTTTTTATTTGCTCTAAGATCCCTATCAATTTTGGTATTTCTACCCAAGTCCATCTCTACCCAAGAAAGAAGGATAGCTCTCGAAATCCTAGAAGGATGCCCTTGGGTGGGTTTGGTCTCAATAGGTAGGGAAGAGAAACCTAATCCATATGGTTCATGAGGGATGGAAACATGAGATCAGGGGTTATATGCACATGAAAGTTGAGAAGTGGTGGAGGACTCAAGTGAAGTGATGGGGTTTGCTCCAGTAACAGAGAGAGCTATAGTGGAGAAGAGTGTAGAAGGAAGATCAAGTGGGTAAGTAAGAGGGGATGTGGACATGCAAGCAATGGATGCATATGAAACATGTATTTGCTGTGTAGTGCATGTAAAAGAAATAGAGGAACAAAGAGGACAAAGAGGACCCGTGGACAAAGCAGTCAATGCAGCACTCTGATATCTCATCATGGGTGGGGATGCAATCCATGAAGAGGCATAACTAGTTGGCACCGAAGTGTCCCCATCCATAGCCATCTAACTCGTAGTGTGAACATGTTTTTCTTCCACCTGAGGATCTTCATATTATGGAATCCTAGTTCCTTTAGCCGATGAAATGTGGGGACACTCCTTATATAGGTGTTGTACCTTGTGACACCTTCTACACCTGAAGGGGAGCCCCTCGTAATTAAGGGTTTGCTTGTGAGTGAAATTCTTCTAGTGTGGAGTAATCTTTTCCTCCAATCCTTCTTTGGTGTTTAGGTGAACCAGTATGAGGGCCATAAATTTGTTTCTAGAAGATGTATATGACTTCTCATGATCCAAATAGGTTCCCAGTGCATTGTTAATAAGAAAATAATTTTAGGTAATGTTAATTTGAAAAAAAATTATAATTTTTTTGAAAAGTATAATGTTTAACCCAAGATAAATATAAATAGTACTATGAAAATATTTTAACCTTCACATTTCTATCTTTGAGCAGACTAAATTCTTAGATTTTTGTCCCATTACCACTCTTTTTTCAGTCCACTATTGCAAATTCAACTTCAATTTCAATTTGAAAATGATTAAATTTATTTTTTATTATTTAAATTTAAATTGACAAATGATAAGGTACATTTTGAAAATGAAATTGTTTAATATTTTTTTTTTTTTTTTCTAGGGTAAGACTAAACTAAGTACCCATTCACCATCAATCCAAAGCCCCGTGGGGTTAAATTGTTTAATATTTTATAATCATTTTATAAATTATTTTAATTTTAAATTGTTATCATAAAAACATTAAATAAATTTAACTCTTCAATATGAAATAGAAATCCTTTTTGAGTCTAGAATATCCATTTCCTAATTTATGATAATTAAATTAAATTTACAAAAAATCTTTTCCAAAATAAACACACATTTAAACATAATTAAAAATAAATACAAATATCTATGAAATTTTTTCTCATATTATTATATTTATTTATTAATTTTATTTTAAATTTAAAGTTTATATCAATTAATTTTTTATATTAAATCTAACTATTTTCAAATTAAATGAAGTCTTTTTATAGAAATCACGTGAGAGAATTTTTTGGTCAACGAGTTTTGAACCAACAAGTGAACCAACAAGTGTGGTTCATTATGAGGACGAGATGACGCTGCAACCCATGGCAAAGGCTTAATTCAAGTAATGACTATATTTGAACAATAATGTTTAATTCATTTTCAAATTATTTATATAAATTTTAATTTATAAACGCAACGTGTTTATGATTTGAAAAACATAATTATGAAGTAAGAAAACTATTTAGAGTTCTATTTCTACATAAATATTGAGAAATAAAGGTACATTTAACTTATATTGCTATTATGCAGTTATTTATAAAATTAGTTTATATGTACTTTTTTACATATATAGTTTTTTTACCTTATATGTTGCTAAATATTATGGTCATAATTCTTTAAATTGAAATCATTAAAATTATATTTTTTTATTAATTTTTTTTGAAGTTATATATTAGGATTTAGGTTAGATGAGGATTATATAGAATAAAATTTTTCTACTCTTAGTTTGAAAAAGGGAGATTAGATTAGTTTAGTGTCTTGAGGTTGTCAAGAGGTCATCTAACTATAATATTTTGTAAATAGAAACTTATAAAAGTGGGTTGGTTGTGAAGAAAAAAATATTACTAACCTTAAAATAATTAGTGAGTCATAATAACTATTAGAAAAGTGTCTGCAAACCCGCTTTAGATGGTCACTAACCACATCCTAGAAGAACGAGATGTTGGTAGATCTCCTAGCTAGAATGGTCAACTTGTAGTCTATACTATCAATTATTTCCTCGAGTTTTACCACTATGCTATAACACTCATATTGATTCCTCGTGTAACTCATTTCATCTACAATATTCAAATATCATTTAACCTTGCGTAAATTTTATGCCAGGATCGATGAAATGAAAGATGTGCACGTAATGCAACAAGTATAGTGGGAGTTGTAACCCTCTTTAATATGATTTGACATCATATCGAGGAAGGGGGAACATCCACTCCTAGGAACCATTTTTGCGGGGTATATTTTATTTATTGTTATGATGAATACAAATACAATAAATTTATTTGAAATGTTCTAATTTGGGTTTTATTTTAAATTTTTAGGAACTACAATGTAATAAACTAAACTTTTAAAACCCTCACGGTTAGCTCAATTGGTCAAGTCCCCATTGTTAAGGTACATTTCCTATTCTGTCAATATTTTTGGGGCTAAGCTTTGTGGATAAGACAAAAGGACATGATCCCTCTTGGTGTATCCTCCTCGTACAAATATTTCATGGAAATTGTAGTCAACAATCTCAAAGGTTCATAAACCATTAAAAAAACTTTATGAAATTTAAGTATTAATGGATAATATATGTTAGGTCACTATAATACTATTGTAGTCTCATTATTTTTATTGTTTATGTAACACCCTTATTGTTATTGTTGTGCCCTTACATTATTATTGTTATGTAGGCTTTGATTATATTGTGATCCCTTAGACTCCTACATATACCAAGGATGTCTTGTCAATTGAACCATCTAAGAATTATTCATTTATGTGATGTAAAGATGGTTTCCCCCACAAAGAAACTAATTTTCTAGTAATTGATCTATATTCTCTTTTGTTTGTGATTAAGTTTCTTAACATTTGGTATGAGAGATTTAGATTCTAGGATTTCACTACTTCAAATAGGTCATCTTGGATTTTTCGCCATTTTTTTCTATGAGGCATTAGAAGCTTTAATTTTGACCACATGAATATGAAGTCCTAGTGAACTTCATATAAAAATTTCAGACCTTGGTTTTGTACACTTTATGAGATATAGTCCAAAAAATTTAGGGTTTGTGCATGCTCAAGAATTCAGTCTCAAATTGACGGTCAACAGAAAATCGTCATAACTTTATTTTCATGAAAAAAAATTAAATTACATAAAAAATAATTGAAAGTGCAAATACATTAGTTTCATTTATATCAATTTCAAGGCCAAAGGTTGAAACAATGACACGTGGAATCTCGTAAGAATTCCCTCTATTGAACCAATCCATAATCAAGTCATCATGGGAGATTTGGAATATGTTTACCTTGAATAATCCAAACATGGTTACAATTGTGTCATTGGAAAGAAGACCTAGAGGGCTACCACAAGATGTAATTTCAAACCTTGGGAGTCTGAAATTACAGAGATAAAATAATTTCAATATCAAACTCCCAAAAGAAATAAAATTGAGGTGTGTATTTTCTTAAATTTTCTTTAGTTTTGTTTGAAAAGCAATTATGAATTAATTCAAATGGCATAGAAAATAATATATATCATTATTTGGTTCCAATATCCCTTCAAACGAAAAAATTGGGTATTCCTAGAAAGAAACTAGAAATCTCTACTATGAAAAATGAAGAAGAGGAAGAAATGCACCATGATAAAAAAAAAATTACGAGACCAAGTGCAACAAATTTCACTTGCACAAAGAGCAACCAAAAATGAATTAGAAGCGATGACAAATGTTAAGATATATGGTTTAGAATAAAAAATAAAAATAGATATTGACGGTTTAAAAGTATATATTGAAGGTTTGGAGGACGATTTATAAGTCAACATGGAAGATTTTAAGGAAGGTTTGACAAAGTTTCTACATGAAATACTTCCTAATGGCGACAAGGTATTCCATGAAACTCATGATGATAACAAAAGGAATGCTAATTGTGATTTTAGAGACTCTAACTTTGGGTTTAAGACCAACCACATTCCAAAGATCCATATGAGTAATTTTAAAGGAAAACATCTAGTAGCATGGATAATGCAAATGGAGCAATATTTTGATCTACATGATGTGCAACCCACACACAAGTTATGGATTTCATCTTTATACTTAGAACCCAATTATTTTAAATGGTATCAATGTATTTATTCTTGTAAACCACTTGTGACTTGGTCAATCTTTACAAAGGAAATGATATCACATTATGAGGATACAAAAAGAAACACCGTTTTTAGCCAATTGATAAATATCAAACCAAAGAGTAGAATGACAAAGCGCATCGAGAGATTCCCAAAATTGAATATCATGGTAACTGATATTCCAAAGGAGCATAATATTTATTTCTTTAGAAGGACTTTAAAGGATAACATCGAACACAATGTTTTCCTTTGGGAAACTAATTCATGAAAGACGACATTCAGGGTAGCAAGAAACGTTGAAAGAAAAATTATGGCAACAATGAAGTCTACCACTTACAACTATAAAATTGGAAGTGTTTCATCTCCTATCCTCTCACAAGCTATAAGGTTTAAACCAAAAAAAGCGGAACAATAAAGAGAAAAAGGTATTTGTTACAATTGTGATAGCGAATATAATAAATGTCATAAGTGTGTTGAGAGGAAATTATTTTACACAAATTGTGAAGAGGTGGAAGAAAAGGAACAAGAAACATCAAAATAAGAGGATATACACCAACAACCAACCTTAGAGAAATAAGAAATGAATTTGACCATATATTATAATTAACTAGAGGGAATTACCACTCCTAAAACTCTCAATATAAAAGGATATATCAAGAAGAAAAAGGTAAAAGTTCTTATTGATTGATGTAGTACCCATAATTTTATTCATTATCAGGTAACCAAGGAATTGAATTGCTTTCTATATACATCGCCAGAATGTCAAGTCATGGTTGGGAATGGAGGAACTATAAATTTCTTTCTAAATTTCCATAATATAAAGCTAACAATGGGGGAATATGCATTGAATATTCCAATGATTTCCATTGAAACATGTGGTGTTCATGTTATATTAAGAGTCCAATTGTTATAATCTTTGGGGATGGTAGATTTTAATTTTCAAGAACGTTTCCTAAAATTTTTCTAGGAAGGAAAGGAAATTGAATTAAGAGGTATCTAAGGGAAACCATGGAAGATAATAAACTCTAATGGAATTAAAATTCTTTTGAATAAAGAGAAATTAGGTGTAATTACATAATTATTCTAACTAGAGTTTCAAACATTGAAATCATCGATTTCTTTACATCTCCAAAAATTCTTGAGAATCGTTATAAGGTATTTGAGACTCCCGAATTCCTCCCACGTAATTGTGAATTGTGATCATGCTATTCAGTAGACTCCAGAAAGTATTCCTCCAAACCTTAGAAATTACATGTATCAAGAGTTAAATTCAACAAATGGTCACAGAAATGCAATAGGCTCGTATACTTCAACCTAGGAAATGTTCTTTCTCTGCTCTAGTAGTATTGGCACACAAGGAGGATGGATCATGGGGTATGTATCCAGGTTATAGGGATCTCAACAATCTCACTGTTAAAGATAAATTTCCCATTCCTTTCATTGATAAATTGTTGGATAAATTACGTGGAACAATTTACTTGAGCAGGTTGGATATACGTTCAAGATATCATCAAAGTATAATGAATACTAAAGACATTCTAAAAACACCATTCATAACTCATGAAGATCACTATGAGTTTTTAATCATGCCTTTTGGCCTTACTAATGAACCATCCACATTTTAAGGTTTACTTAATTCCATTTTCAAACCCTTCCTTAGAAAATTTGTTTTAGTATTTTTTGATGATATACTAATTTACAACAACTCTTGTAAGGGTCATGTTCAACATGTTTATAGGGTGCTCAAACTATTGGAGGATAAAAAATTATATGAAAAAATTTCCAAATGTTTCTTTTGACTACATGAGGTGGAATATTTGCGTCATATTTTATCTCATGAGAGCATTAAGGTAGACCCTAGGAAAATTAATGTCATTAAGGTATGGAAAATACCCCCAACCCTAAGGAATATTTGAGGATTTCTCAAGTGGATAGGGTATTCTTGGAATTTTGTTAAGAATGATGGCAGAATAAAAGTTCCTCGAACATCATTACTTCATGAAGATGTGCTTTCTTACACTCCATAAGAAACTAAGGAATTTGAACATATTAAAGAGAAAATGTGCCAAAAACGGGTCTTAGCTACACCATACTTCACGAAAGGCTTTATTGTGGAGTGTGATTCCTCAAGTAATGAAATTGGTGCTATTTTAATGAAATAAGGTTCAGACTCACTAATTTTGAATGTTTTCCAATAAAGGGAAAGTATTTACATAGACCTATTTATGAGAAGGAATTGCTAGCAACACTACATGCACTAAAGAAATGGAAACCCTACCTAATAGGAAGACACATCAAGGTAAAAATTGATCATGATAGTCTTAAATAATTTTTGGAACAAATATTATCTTAATAAGAGCAACAAAAAATGGCTCACAAAGATGTTGGGCTCTGACTTTCAAATCATCTACAAAAAAGGGAGGAAAAATGTTTTTGTAACTACACTCTCAAGAAAGGATGAGGATGCATAAGCATTTCTATTATCCAAGCTAATTGGATAACCGAAGAAAGGGATGAATGGAAGAATGACAAAGAGGTGTGAACACTCATTTAAAAGTTGAAACATGATCCCAATACATTTGATACATTTATCTCAAAAAGTGATCCATTATGGTGTGAAGATCACTTATATGTATGTAAGAATTCCCTAATCAAACAAAATATTCTTTTGGAATTCTACACCTCCCACTTACTGTTAAAAATTCAAAATTGAAATCATATTACAGCAACTGGAAAGTATTCTTATAATTGTTAATCAATTTTAACAATTCATTTTCGATGAAAAATACTGAATAAATCACACCGCAACCTTCACAAATAAAACTGCGAAATTAATAGTGATATAAACTATGAAATTACTAGTGCACAAACACATAAAAATGACACTGTTATTTTTGGACAATTGTCTCTGGAAAAATCCAACTTGGGAAAATCGGTACAATAGTGAGGGTTTTATTACAATACAATAGTAAAATCTGAGTGCAATCTATGGATTCCCAACTAGTAATCCAAACAACAAGAAAATATGGGAAAAATTATCGAAGGGAATTTCCCTTCTTCAACAAAGAATCTCGACACAACCTCTCCTTAGAAAAATTGTCCTCATAGACCGTCTATGTCGACCTCTATGATGCTCTGTGAATAAGGTATTATTTCTAGCCTATGAACTTCCTTTGATTAAGCTAGTTTTCCTATTTCTGTCGAGAAAATCAGTTCTTCGACACTATGGACCATCTGCCCAACCTCTAGAACTAAAAATGAATTTCTTATATGAAGCAACTACATTTTCCTTTGTGCTGCCTCACTAGGAATAACTTGGCCCCTTGCTACTGCCTCTCTGGATTTGGAAAATATCCTCCAGATCACTAACCCTCCCTCACTATATTTGTTCCTCCACGAAGCTCAAAATCTCTGGTAACTAACTAGTACTACTCTAGAAAAATGAATTCAATTAAATTCTCTAATTGGCTCTGGTGTTTTCCCCATCATCGTGTTGATACCTTCTTATGTGTTTATGTTGGGACTCTGATGACCAATATTAAATATTAATCGATGGCTTAGATCATTTCTGGATCGATTTGTGTGACTTTCTATATTATTCACATCTTAACTTTATTAAATCTGACTAATTAACTGTATTCCCTAAGTTTGGACTTAGGAAGTATTTGAAAATTGTTAATCATTTAACCAAGTCATCTTTGGGTGAATTTTCTAGAAAGGATTTTTACGTTTTGGAGATATCATGTACTCTAGCCTCTCCACAAAATTTCATGGCTAGAAAAAATTTGATGCTATAAAAAATAGCACTCCCTCTTAGCGACAATTATTTCCTCTCTAGTGTTACAGTTCTTCCACAGCAACCTATCACTATATCACCTGCTATTATGCTACTAATGTCTATCTATTGTGATTTCCTGCCACTTCCCACCAACCATTGCAAAACTCTAATGTTCCATATGTGTTGTTGTTGACCTTGTTATATTGTTGTCAACAATGCATCTACATTGCAACTCTGTTATTTCACTATAATACTACTATGTTCCCTTCAATTTTTTTGGGCATGGAATCCCCCGAAGGCATGTGTTGGGGCTCAAACCCCAAGTTTTGGCCCAATATTGTTGTAAAGACTCTGCAAATTGCGGGCGCGGAGCATGAAATGTATGATAGAGTCATGGGGTTGTCTGCCCTAGTTTTGTAATGTAATATCAGCCTACCCATGGTCTATGAACCATGGGATTGTATAAACAGAGCTAGGCTCTAAGTGTAAAAGATAATTAATAGGAATACGAAAGTGAGAATAGAGGAAAGAGTCGAAGTGACTAAGTGTGTCTTGGGTCGTAGAGTAGGAGAAGGCTCTGTATCTGAGCGTGCAGAGGCCTAGTAGCCCACAGCTGAGTGGGTTGACCCCTGCAGCTGAGTGCGCAAGGCGGAGTCGAGTCTATAACTGAAGAAGAAAATAATAAATGGAAGTTTTATCATAATTTTGTGCATATGTTCTTGGGTTAATGCTTGCTTGTTAGAAATTGCAAATATAATGTTTATTTACTATGCGCACCTATATGAATGATTTATATTGCTGTATAACTTAATGCATGCAAGTAGGCTAAGTTAATCAACTAACAGTGGAATACTAGTAAGGACTTGGGTAATAACAACATTCGGCCCCTGAGTAGGGTTGCACGAAGGCAACAATTTAGGATGTGAAGTACGGCAAAGTGTGCATAGCAACATGCATGCAGGGTAGAACCACAGACCACTTGAACCCATCAGAAATCTCTAGGGTGCAGAAACCTGGTTCTAGCACCCTTGCATACTACTTTGGTTGAGACCTCAATTCGCACTCTATGGACTCTTGCCGAAAGGGCCAGTAGTACTAGGATTTGTTTGGCCAGATCACCCATGAACCTGGGTCAGGCCCCATGGTTTCGTTGTGGGGACTGGGATCTACATAAGAGATGTCTAATGTCGTGTCACTGGAATTCGACAAAGAAAGAAATTAAAGGGTGGTTGGATAGAAATATTCACTAGATTGTGGCGCAGGAAAATAGGAATCCACGAGTATTGAAGGAACAGTGGTTAGAGTGCTACTTATATACAAAAATCCATGAAATTTTCTTTCCATCCTTCCCCTCTAAGTTGTACGAGTGGATCGCAAAGCTAACAGACAGTCAAGGAAGGTTTCGGCTTGAAAAACCTATTGTGTGGACTCCATAGTTGATGCACAGAATAGAAGCATCAAGAGATAAGATTGTGCATGCTGTGGACCATTGGCTCGATCAAATTATAGGATGGTTTATCACCGAGTTCATGGTAGATACGTTAGTCAGCTACATTGAGGCAGAATGATGCTTCCTCAAAGGACCGCGAGGTAAGTACATTAAATCTTTGAACACTTGGATTAAAATGCTACTATGTGAAAATAGGGTTATGCGAATAAATTGACGTTTGGGGCTACACGAAGTGGGAGGATCTACAGGAATGAAGGTAGTGAAGAATTAGAGACTACTCTATTGATTTTACCTTTGTGAGAAAGTGACAAAGAGTTCACGAAAGTTTCACCGAGAAGTGCGATCAGTCCAATAAGGCAACAAAATCCGTTCATACCACCCCCAAGGAGCCATAAATGATAAGATCAAGAAGGAAACAATAGTTAGTGCCTTGCAAGATTGTGCACTGACATGGTACATTAAGCATTCCTATTGCAATCAAACGTAGGGATTGTAGATATCTAAGCTGTGCTAAGCAAGGAATTCAATAGGCCAAAATGAAAGACACAGTCGATTATTGAATTTAAGGAAATCACGATGCTTCCAGGTGAGACCCCGTGGGAGCTGGATCAGAGACAGGAGTGTATGATTCGTGAAGCCAACATAACCTTGACAGATGGGCAACACTGCATATGGTTTGTAGCATCACTAACACTGAATCTAAGGAATGCATTGTCACAACAGAAGCTATCAACTCAGGCCAAGGCTTTGGAGATCGCAATGGGACTTCATGAAACACTGATACAAGGTCCTGATTGAGGAGTCCAATAGATCCACGTGCAGTTGAAAAACTTGTGCCTTGAGATGTAGAGCTCAAAACAAGACATAACAGCTCACCCAGAAGCGCACGAGGAGGTATGGTGCATAAAGTGAAAAGACCAGGAACATGACAAGTACCATTGTCCAGTCTTCGTGAACTACCTGGCAGGAGGAGGGCCAATGCCATTGAGACTCGAGGCACAAGCAGGGCCGAGCGTGGTGCCTGCATTATGGTGTGTGATCTGTCAGATAGGAGGGAAGCATGCTAGAGATAAATATAATCTATTACAGAAGTATACACAAGCATCCCAACAGTTGTTCTATAATTTTTGCAGGTCAATAGGCCATGATGAGTGTACTTGTAGAAGTTCTGAACTGATGATGGATCAGACTACTACCTATAGGGTTCAGACTAAAATGCGAGCCCTGGATCAAAATGCAGGGATGGCACAAACTATATTTCAGCAGCGCGGACAAGGTCGAGGTGGAATGGGACTACGAAGAGGTCGCAGACAACTGATCTGTTACAATTGCGGAGGGCTAGGGAATTATGCCCGTGATTTTACAAATCCAACGAGGGAATCCTATTTATATTGTATCCAGTTTGATCATGAGACAGAGGACTACCCCACACTAATTGGTTGCGCAATAAAGGAACACTCCAACCTCCCCCGACTCAAAACCTGCAAATGATGAGGCCTGAGCCATGCGAAGAGGACCCAAATGTAAACATCGTGCTCCAAATCAGTATCACAACAGGAGATGACAAGGACAAGCAGCCCGAAGAGACTTCGTGGGTTCACAAGGCTCCAACAAAGGAACTATATTTCAATTTGGAGTGCGTGAAGGAGACATTCATGAAAGCTAAGAAGAGCTTCATGGAGGCCTCCACTTCAAGTAGTAAGGACCAACTAGCTCCAGAAATGGACCCATCAATGCTCACTACCTTTCTAGAGACATGGATGAAGGTGTTGCATGACAACAAAGCGGTGAAAGGTATGTAATAACTCATCACTAGACCTACGGGACCTAGAGAACCATGCGTAGTCTAGAAGCTTGGAAAACATGTAACACAAACAAGAAGGGAGATGAGATTGACTACGCAAATTGGGGAATATGAAATGGATCAAGTGATTCAGGATCTAGGATCAGACACAAACGTTTTGCCAAAGCAGAGATGGGAGTGCATGGGTAGGCCCGTGTTGTGATGGTTTCCTATTCAACTAAGAATGTTGAACCAACAAAAGATCCTATAGATGCGAAGTTTGCAGGGAATAAGGGTAGATATCGAAGGTGCGAGCGCGCTTGTAGATTTTGAGGTGATAGAGATTTTTTATGAAGGCAATCCCTGTCCCGTGCTATTGGGAATAGATTAGGCCACTGACATGAATGGAGTGATAAATATGAATAAGCGCAAAAATATTTTTTAGAAAAGGTCACTACGCATAGTGGTACCTCTAGATCCTGCAGAAAGATCACGCTACACACAGCCAATGCGCGACTGTGACAACAATGACGATCTGGACTATATCTACAAGATAACCACTCGGGAGTAGGATTCGGTGAATCATACAGTGGATGGCACGATTTTGTGGGAGCGTGAAATCTCATGCACATCAAAATCAGATGAAGAAATAGAACGATGGTAGAATCAGTTACACGAGGTAACCATAGTCAATTGAAAAATGATGATAAAGTCACTATGTTGTGTAAAAACAGAGGCAAGAGATCTGTCGATGTATGATGAACTGACCGAGGTAGATGGTTTCCTAAACAAATTTGAAGAAGAAGTACCGGAACAATAGCATTTCGACACTCTGAAATGGGCACTATGTGCTATGCTCGTAAGATGATGGGGTACGCACAAGAAATTTTTTTAGGCCTGGCAGGAATGTAGGTGAATGATACACCTACGATTTAGGAAACCTTAGATGTGGATAACAGACAAGTATGACGAACGGTATGACCCACGTATGCACCTCACGAAATGGACCAAGGTCTACAGGGAAGAGCAACAGCCTGAGTGGGTGTATTTGTTATATCATACTTTGGATATCTACCCATGAATTTGTATACTGAGATAGAGCTCTGACATGGCATGAGCGAATGGGATATCTTGCACGAAGGATTCCTGTTAACCTTCATGTTTGAGAATTATTGGTGGGATACTATTGATTATGCGCTACAAGCAATAAATGCATATATCTTCAAAATACCCCAGGAGCTAATGGAAGTGCTTTAGTAGGAATGGGCGACCCAGCTGAGCTGTGCGCTCAAGTGTTACAATGTAAATATTGAGGACGATGATGAGGATCCATGGAAAATTAACATTCTAGAAATTGAAGGTTGTCGCGAGGTTTGAGGACCATTGATCAAATATCCTGACATCACCGTGCCACTAAAAAAAAAACAGGTAAACATTAGGATGGAGGATGAACCAAAATATGCAATGCTAAGTGATTATTGGGATGATTCCATTGTCGATAAGGTTTCTGAGTTACTTCGTGAGTACCAAGACTTATTCCCGACCAAGATTAAGGACTTAAAAGGGATCATGAGTGACTTAGGTATGATGAAGATCACCCTGAAACCCGACGCGAAGCCGATTAAGCAGAGGCCTTACCGCTTGAATCCGAAGTATAAGGAAAAGGTCCACGTAGTACTAAATAAAATGCTCGCAGCCGAAATTATTGAGTCAGTGGAAGAATCTTACTAGGTGAGCCTGATGGTAGTACATGAGAAAACATAAAAGGGTGAGATAAGAATATGTGTGGACCTTAGGAAGTTAAATGACGCACGTGTACACAACCCATTCTAGACACTATTCACAGATGAAGTATTGGAAAATGTTAGCGGACAAGAAGCATACTCTTTCATGGATGGGTTCTCAAAGTACCATCAGATCAAAATCGTCCCAAAAGACAGGAGCAAGATGACCTTCGTGATGGAATGGGGATGCTTTCAATACAGCATTATTCCATTTGGCTTGAAGAAGGGGCCAGGAATCTTTTCACACATCGTTGTTGCCACATTCAAGGAATACATCCATAAGCTCCTGGAGGTCTATCTGGATGATTAGATTGTCTTTAGATTCGTTAAGAACCATATAGCAAGCTTACGCTTCATGATCGATACTTGTCGTCGACACCAGATTGCGCTGAAACTTAAGAAGTGCACATCCCTCATTCCCTTTCGGAACCTGTTGGGACATGTGGCCTGCAAATAGGGACTAATGGTGGACCCTATGAAGATTGAAATGATTCTAAATTTGGAAGCACCACGAAGTGTTAAATAGTTGTGCACTACCTTGGGACACACAGGGTACTACAGGAATTTCATCAAAATCTATGCCCAAATCACCACGCCGATCAATATTATTGAAAAAGGATGTCACATTTTGCTAGAATGATGATTGCATGAATAGCCTGGATGTCCTAAAGGGGAAATTGGCCTCCACTCCAATCCTGGTCTTCCCAAAATGGGATGTGGAGTTTCATGTCCATGTTGATTCATCATGTATCATTGTGGAAGCAGTGCTCACACAAGAAGGGAGAGAAGGCTTGGATCACTCTATTGGTTTTGCAAGTCATAGATTGTCCAAATCCGAGAAGAGCTATTCCACAATCGAGCACAAGGGGTTGGCAATGGTGTACGCACTCCAAAAATATCAGCAGTACTTGCTAGGAGGACATTTAAAAAAGTATACAAAACATTCCACGGTAAATTACTTTGTCAATAAGCCTGTGTTGGAGCGGCGCATATTTAGGTGGCTCTTATTGTTCCAAGAATATGACTTTGAGGTCGTGGTAAAAAATGGATTCCTAAACACATGATGGGATTACTTGTCTCGTATTGAGATAGGAGAGGAACCTACTAGTTTGGAGGAAGGATTACCTAATGCACAACTTTTTATTGTACGCATCGCGGATGGGCACTTCGAAGATATAATCGAATTTCTGACAACGGGGACCACACCGAAGGAATACTCTATCCAACAGAAGAAGGAATTGGTGGTGCAATCAATGGACTTTTTTGTCATTACAAGGAACTTCTATAAAATGGGAAATGATGAGATATTGAGAAGGTACGTACCTAAATTTGAACGAAGTAAGATCCTCGTGGAACCAAATGGGGGTGTTGCAGGAGGAGACTATGCAAGACAAGTGACCGCACAAAAGATTCTTCATAAAGGGTTGTGGTGGCCAACCCTTCACTAGGATTCGAAAGCACACTGTAAGGCCTGCGATATATGTCAAAGGGTCAGAAAGCCATCCCAGAGGGACAAGATGCCATTGAATCCACAAATGAAATTGTAGTCATTTGAGAGATGGGAAATCGACTTCATGCGACCTATCAAACCTTAGGGAAAAACGAGCTTGTGCTACATCATCATCACGATAGAGTACCTAACACGATGGGTGGAAACACAGCTTGTGGAAGACTACATGGCCTCTACAACTGTCAATTTTTTGTTTCAACACATGTTGACTCGATTTGGATGTCCAAAGATATTAATGAGAGATTACAGTACACATTTCCTAAATGAAACCATCAGCACGCTCACAGAAGAGTTCCAAACGTATCATCAGAGAAGCACACCATATCACCCACAAGCTAATGGGACAATAGAAGCGTTCAACAAAATACTAGAGACTGCGCTAACCAAAGTGTGCAACGTGCAGCGAAACAATTGGGACCTGTGCGTACCTACAGAACTATGTGTTACATAGTAATTTGTCACTACCTTCACCCCAGTCCTTCTATTGTGTCATGTATCCAGTAAAACATGCCCATACTAGACAAGTGCTCTCTTATGTTGCCAATTGACCCAATTTTCCTAAGTTTTCTACCTCATCGCAACTATTAGCTAAATACATGCAATGAACAACGGTCATAATCTATACATTCGCGCTTCCGGCGTGGGAGTACACCTGATTCCTGCGATGATTGGATTTCATGCTCTGGCACGAGTCTATTTGGTATATTTCACAATGTTTTGGCTACTTGCATTGCTTACTAGCAATGTCAGCACTAGATCTTAGTTATAGACTCACAACGATCCGGATTGGGAAAATTTGTTTCAACAGTTGGCTTTCTGGATGTCTCTGGACCTAGTTGTTGGGTCAGATTGGGTCACCCTCCTCCCTTTGGCATGGTAGTTATGTATTTCGTGCCACTTGTCTTGAGGATAAGCATCCTCTCCCTCATTTCATGGACACTCCTTCTCTTATAAAATCACTCACCATTACTATCATCTGATAGGTCTTTTGGTTGCATAGTGCTACTACTGTTTTTGAGTTTGATAGATAGTTGGTGTGACTGTGACAAGTGTGGGATTGCTTTATAGTTTGCAAGAAGGTGTGGAGTGCCCTAAATCTTGTGTAAAAATTGTGAATGAGAGAGAGAGAGAGAGAGAGAGATATTGCTATTTGGGAGACCCATCTTTGAGAGTCAATGCTTGGATAAACACACTGGTTGGACCCTCTGAGAAGGCTTGCGACATCAAGACCTGGTTGTAAGCTTACTCTTATTTCATTATGAATACAATAAATGATGATTTCCTATGCATTGTATGTAATTTACTTGATATCTCATGACTTCTTGACTTTGGGAGTAAATATATCATTGTTGCTTCCTGGTTATGTGCTTTATAGTTGTCTTGTGTTGTTTTAGATCAATTACTCTCTAAGGAGAAGGAAACGGAAGCTGGAGTAGCGAAAAGGAACTTCATCAACCACTGGTTTGAGGTAGGCCTCCAACGATGACTATTTAAGGGAATCAATTATTGTTTTGTCCTTGTTGTGACTACACCCACTCTAGGGCTAGAGGGGTTGCCTCTATCCGCAGAGGGAACACTTTCCTGCATCACAAGTTGGCGACTCCGCTGGGGATTCCTTTGTGTGTTGCCTCCATAGTTTGCTCTTGATTTGATTTTGGTTTGGTGTCTTTTCAATTTTCAGGATACACTATAAGTCCTTTGGGTTACCTGTGTTGATCTAGGAGATCCCTACATTGATAGAAGGATTGACTGGTTTTTGTTTGGGAGTTCTTGTTCGTTTATCATTGTTTTTTAGTATCATCGTGGAAAATAGCTTAACAGTCGCGCCGATGTTGCCTTTACTCTTTTGTAAAGTCCTGTGCGTCGCTGAATCCCATTGCACAGCCACGACGACTATGAAATCAATCCATTTCAGAAGAGACGTGTAATCTCACGACAACGTCACTCTATTGCTACAGACACTGGCTTATCACTGCTAGTTGCTTGTGTAGCACCCGCAACGATTGTTGTAGATTTTTTTTTTCAATTCTACCTCCTCAATTTACCAGTCTTGTTGATCCCTTGCCCATTTTCTCTTGCTCAGTAGCTTGTTTTTTACTGTTTATGGTTAAGGCACTATTTTTTTAGCTTTATTGAATGAATCTTGCATTTTTGCCTGTGTCACCTGGTTCGTTCTTTCAAGTTCGTTCTTGAATCGATTGGCTTGGTTTGCTGGTTTGCCCAAGATTCGTTTGCAATTTTCTTGTTAGTTTGTTTGAGCCTTCTCCATTTCTTTTTTCTGGTTGATTTTTTTTTTTAGTGGCAAGTATTGAACCAATCTGTAGCATTGATTCAGTTTCTTTTCACTACCAAACATAGATCACAACTGTTTGTATCAACCATTTTTTTCACACTTGCTTGTTTTCCTGTCTGTTTCTCTTAAACTTAAAGCAATCAAAATCAAAAGACTACATTCATTTAGTATATGAAAGTGAAAATAAATTTTCATTTCAAGTTTGCATATTGGAAGGAAAATGGTAAAATCTATCATGAGTAGTATTTGTACACTACAGGGTTGATGCGTTTTTGCATTGTGTCTCTTCATTTATCATGGTTTTCTTGGTTTCGGAATGATCTCTCTACCCTCTTGTAAGTAGGTGTTCATTGAAGAAAAAGGATATTTCACTCATTCTAGCTGCACCCTAGGTTTTGTTGTATACATACAATAAGGCCTGAAAACTATAACATAATTCAAGATCAACTCTAAAATGAGCTGAATGAACTTAACAATGCATTGGAACATAACACACACTATTTAGAGGTCTAGGCTAGGGACGTGCTCCGGTGTTGTTAAACCTAGTTGCTATTGCTTTCACTCAAGGTTGGGTGATTCCTCCTTCTGTGACTCAGTAGTGGTCTAGCACGGAATTGTGCTCCCAGTACCGTCGAGTGTATGTTGCGAGACCCCACTAGGTTATCATCCTATATCCCTAGGAAGCAATGTTTGCCACCTTGCAAACCGTAATGCACCAAACATAGCATTCGAGAAGATTGAATGCTGTACAGAAAGTCCTTGGTTTTCATATGATCGGCAAGGTGTATATGCAGTTTTACGGGATGTTTGGTAAACCTTTTGCCTAGTTTCTCCATAGCAGTCTGTTTTGTTCCTTTTCGGAATCCTTAAAAGAAAAGGTCCATCTGAGCACTTGTCACTTCAGGCACATTAAATACTCGAAGGTGACTAGAGTCATCTTTTTGTCCTTTTCTCGACTCTTTGATGACGAAAAGGTCAGGTTCTGTTCCTGTGTCTTAAAATTTATCCGACCACATTCGCACTTACCCAATTAGATCTTGTTGCATTTTAGTTTGCATAGGGTTTTTCTCCTTACTCATTTAGTTATCCCTAGGGCTTTTGGGTTAAATCATCCTGGCGTAATCACCGATCTCGTCTCCCGTTCCAAGTGACCAAGGATCCCCATCTTCTGTCACTCCTGAGGTACCGGTTGTTAGTGATACTCTCCCTGTTATTCCAAGTATCCAACCCCTTAACTCTTGCACTCTAGAAGATGAGTCTTACGATATTCATTGGAACCCCATTTGGGAGCCTCCCAAAGAATATTTTCCCCTTATCCCTCCTAGTGTTTCGATCCTAATGTATTCTTCTGACATGGATGACACATCCCCTATCACGAGTGAAGAGTCCTTTGTGAAAACCGATGAAATTCCTATCCCAACGGAAACTTCACCCTTCCGTGTCACCTCCCTTGGTATCATGTTGTCGTTATGTTATAATGCTCTAGCTGATATCATGGGTTCTAGGTCTCCCCTTACAAGTTCCATGTGGTCTCGTACTATCACTCCGACTTCGGGATCCTTTACTCCCGAGATTCACAATGTGACATCTGTCCTGACTATGCCACCCATTTGTGTGGCTTCCACAACCCCCATTGTTAATGCCACCACTGCCTCTTCAGTGGTCACCACTATTGCGAAACCTTCGGCAGGTCCTTCGCACAGTGGTCTTCGGCACCCATATCCGAGGTTGCTGACCCTATCCTAAGTGCCCTACCTTCTTCTGGTTCTATTCCAACGGGGGGGCATATCATCAATCTCTTCAAATTCCTCAAAATCTAGATCCTCAAAATCTGTTAAATTATTATGATGCTGGAGGAGCTCATATTTATCTTCCTAGACCCATAACATCTCAACCTTTTGTTAAGGTCTTGGTTCCATTGTCTGTCGCTTGGGGTACCACAGCTTACCATGGTGTCCAAGCACAATTTTCAAATCTTGAAGGACCACCCTATCAAGGTCAACCATCTTACAGGCAGCAGTCTTACGGACCACCGTACTATGGGTAGCCTTATCCAGGGAAAACTGTTGGCCCACAAGGACAATACATTCTGAGACAACCTTCAGACTTCAGTGGGTCCTCTTTCACATACTTCGGGAAACCTTCTGGTAACCTAGGACAACCTTACATTCAACAAGGCCAACTGGATACCTACCAAGGCTACCCTTCTGGAGAAGTTGGCCAGTCTCAAATTCAACAAGGACAGCCAATTGTCCAGCCTACTCAACCATCTGGTCAGTTTGGACAGCCTTCGGCTTCACAAGGTCAACCCAATTCCTAGCAAGTCCAAGCTTCTAGGCAAATGGGCCAACTGCAACCAGGCCAACCCTCTAGCTAGGTGGCTCAACCTCTATCCTCTCAAGGACATCCGTCTGGGCTTGCTCAACCAGGAACTCAAATGATTGTCACTTCTCAAGCTCCACCTAGTTTTCAGCCCCAGTCTGGGCTCCAGACCTAATCCAGTCTTCAAATTCAGGTTGGATCCCAATCCCAACCTATTCATCAGCCACAGCCTGGCCTTCAAGCTCAATTTGGGGCCCAGCCACATTATGGTTTTCAACAATCCCAAGGGAAAACCTAATTTTCCCCATACCAAAAGTATCAACAACTATAGGTGAGTCCTCCGTATGTTACTCCTGCAGGCCAAGTTGGTAATCAGTGGAATGTTGGGTGGAAGATCCAGGGTGAACCGTCCAGTTACAGCTATGACCGCTATGGACAAAATCCCTACGGACAAAACCCCTCTGGGCCAAATCTGTCCGGACAAAATCAGTGGGGGCAACAAGAAAGTAGGTGTAATTTTGATGCTACCTCCTAGCCACGGCCTCAGATGTCCTTTAATCCTCAATTACCCTTTTAGCAACGTTGGAGTTACTGGATGTGTCCAAACTGACACATGAACCAATTCTTCATAATCCGTATTGGCCATCGGTTCCAACTAAAACTCTTGGTGATTTTCCCAAGTTTGATTGTAAAGTTGGAGAAGATCCCCAAGCCCATCTTATGACTTCTCACCTATGGTGTTCGTCAAATTCATGGCTTGATGATTCAATCTTGCTCCACCTTTTTTAATAGACCCTCACTGGCTCTGCTGCTAAATGGTATAATGAGCTAGCTCGCGGATCTTTTTAGGACTTTAAATCATTGGAAATGTCAGCTTTAACTCATTTTCGGTTGCCGATTCGATATGAGATGAGCACACATCTCCTGACATCCTTAAAATAGACCACGACCACACACATCTCTGATCATATCCATGAATGGCGACGGTGTCGCCATTTGATTAAGTTTTTGATTCCTGATCAGCTTCTAACCAACCGGTTCACAACCTAGTTTGTCAGTCCGATAGCCCGGGACATTGCTATGGGGGTATGTGTAACTGAAGAGCAGGCTATTGCATGTGCACAGTACCTTGACTTGGTTTATTCCCAGTCTGGTACACTATATGATTATTTTCCTGATGCCCCAAGGCCCAAAACTTCTGAATCCCCACCAACACCATCTATTGACGGCGTCATTGGTTCTGTTAATCTGTCCTCTAAGAAATCTTTTGTGAGCCTTGGGAAGAAAAAGTCGAATGCTTCAAATGAAAACACTTCTCAGGTTGTATCCAATTCTAGTAACACTTCCTAGGTTAACGCCATTTATTCCACCATGGTGGACAAAGCCTCGAAAGGGAAAAAGAAGGGAAAGGGAAAGAATAAGGTTGATCAACCCAAGCAGGATTCCCCTAAACCTCCACCCAAGGAAGGTACCAAACGCAAGCCTAAGTATCCTTACCTTATCTGTGATGAGGATCACTATACCAAAGACTTCCCAAGGTGGTCTGAAGTTATTCGTTTGTTGAAATGTGCCCCTGGGACTCCTGCCGTGCTTATAGAGCCTTTTCCCTTGTAGCAAATGCAAATGGTGGCTGATCCATATCAATCTTCTTCTCCCTTTAGTTCTCAGGTATTTATGGCTGGGACGATTCCCGTCCACAATAGTACTCAGGAAAAAGAGTATTCGTTGCCTGCTAGGAAGGAGGCTGAGGTCCCCTCTAGTGCTCGTTCGTCCAGTTCTGGTCCCCTTCATAACAAGCGGCCTAGTACTAAAGCGGTCATCTGGCCTCCTCTTAAGGTCATGCTCCGGAAGTCTTCTTACAACCCTAATGCTCATGCTGCCCAGCACTACAACACTGTTGAGGACTTCGCCCAGGCCCCATCAGCCATGTCCACATTAGAAGTCCTCTAGAGCTGCCCCTCTCGGAGGAAGTCCTTACTATTGGCTATCGGTGGCGTTGACCCGGCTGACTCAAACCTGATCACTTTTCACCTAGATAGTCATATACCGAGATTGCCTCACCAAATTGCCTTCCTTATCCAGGTCATCATCAATTCTAAAATGATTCATCGTACCGTCATTGATGAAGGTGCTTCTACTTGCATCATGTCTGTTTCTTGTTGGAAGGCTATTGGTTCTCCGACCCTGAGCCACTCTCCTACGACCTTAGAAGCATTTAATGGGAGAGAGTCTCATCCTTATGGTATGCTCCAACACTTACCTATTACTCTGGAAAGGAAGACAGTCGAAGTGGAGGTCGAAGTTGTTGAGGCCAATTTAACTTATGACCTCCTTTTAGGACGAAGCTGGACATATGCCATGCGAACAGTGGCTTCATATCTATTTCGTGTTATTCATTTTCCTCACCAGGGAAAGATCGTCACGATAGACCAGCTGTCTTTCTTCACCTCTTCCTCCTCTGGTGGCAACATGCCTTTTGTAGAGCATACCTCCATTCCATGTGAGAGTGTGGGTGCTGGACTCTTTAAAGATCCCGTCCTTCTGGGAGTTTTTTCACTCCCACTCCCTAATATCACCCCCATTAATATGATTTCTGTTCACTCTTATCCTTGGGTTCTTCCCCTTGTTGACCAGATAGAATCCTGGGGCAATGAGATTCCGTTGAGTCCTACCGAGCTCAACTACATCGAAAATGTTTCTGTATCGGCTCCATATTCTGAATCTGCTCCTTTGAGCAGTGCTCTCGAATCAACGTTCAATCCCCTTGGCTTGGAGATGGCACTTCTTCAGACCCTTTAAAGGAGATTTTTCCTTCTGATGATGCTATTATTGAGACAATGTCTTTCGAGGAAACTCCTTGGTCTAATCATCAACACCGTTCCTCATTTCTCCTTGCCCATCGGGAAATGCTTACTTGTCTCGAGTGGTTTACGCCTTGTCTCCCATCTCAACCCCTTCAGCCACCCATCCAAGTTCATCAAGTGTATTTTGAAGGGAATATGGGAAGCATTACACAAACTCAACCAATCAACATCTCTGTTAAACTAGGGATTGTTGAGCACATCCATGTCGGAGTAGCTTGTACTCCGGAAGAGATTCAGCTTTATACTGATCTTTTTCGCAAATTTCATGATGTGCTTGTCTGGTCTTATGAAGAGATGCCCGAAATTGATCCTAGCATCGTGGTGCATGAGATACCTACATATCCAGGTGCCAAACCTGTTCGATAGCATCTACACTCCATGCACCCCGGAAAGGCCGTGGCTATTAAAGCAAAAGTTGAAAAGCTTCTTAAAGTCGTCTTTATTTACCCCATCCCACTCATAGATTGGGTTTCTAATATTGTTCCTGTGACCAAAAAGTAGGGCACTATTAGGGTATGTGTTGATTATCGTGATATTAATCGTGCCTATCCCAAAGATAACTTCCCTACACCCTTCATTGACCAGCTCATTGATGAGTGTGCCAGGAGTGAGATATATTCATTTATGGATGGCTTTTCTGGTTATAACCAGATTAATATTTCACCTGTGGATCAACACAAGACCACCTTTATCTATCTGTGTGGCACTTTCGCTTATAAAAAGCTCCCCTTTGGTTTAAAAAATTCCGGTGCCACCTTCCATCGATCAATGTCTTATGTGTTCCATGATATTCGACACATTGTGCAGCCTTACCTAGATGATATTCCGGCTCATTCAGCAAAGTGCCAGGACCATCTAGCTCACCTTCATGAAATTTTCTTCCACTGTCGACACTATCGTATCTGGCTTAATCCGCATAAGTGTGTCTTCTGCGTTGAGTCAGACAAACTTCTCTGGTTCATCATCTCCTAAGAGGGTATCCATCTTGATCCCATTAAAGTTGAAGCCATCCTGAATCTCCCTCCCCTTGCTTCTTTACAGCAATTGCAGAGTTTGCAGGGTAAAGCAATTTTTTTACGATGATTCATTCTAAACTATGCTGAAGTGGACAAAGGCTATATGTGGTTATTAAAGTGGGATACCCCTTTTCTTTGGGATGCCATTGCACAAGAGTCATTCGAGCATCTCAAGGCCTTCCTTTTTTTTGCTCTGTTCTTGCGTCCCCCTGATTATCACCGTGACTACACTCTGTATTTAGCCGTTGTCGATACCACCATTGCCATGGTTCTAGTTCAATATGATGTTGATGACACTGAGCATGTAGTTTATTATCTTAGCACAATTTACTAGATATGGAAACTTGATACGCCTATGTCGAGAAGTTGGCTTTGGCCGCCGTTTTTGCTGTCCAGCGTTTCCACCACTATATTTTATTACGTACTACAACGGTGATTTCTGATTACAACCCGATGACGTACATCCTATCACGTGAGTTACTGGGGGGAAAATACTCAAAGTGGATTGTAATCCTCCAAGAGTTCGACTTGGAGTTCACCACCGCCAAGTCTAAGAAGTCCCTTGTCTTGGCTAAGTCGCTTTTCTCTCTACCATCTGTTACCGTGCCCTCCCGATCAGAGGACCATATTCCGGATGAAACTTCGTTCCTGATCAACACCCTCGATCCTTGGTACGGGGATATTATTGTCTATCTCTAGACATCCTCTTTTCGTCCCAACTTGTCCAAGGAGGCTCGACAACGTATTCACCATCATTCTCAACCTTATGGCATTATTGGGGACACCCTGTACCGTCTCGGTGCTGACTCTGTTCTCCGCCGATGCTTAACATTCAAGGAAGCTAAACTCGTTCTAAATGACTGCCATTCTGGTGCCTGTGGTGGTCATATGTCCAGGTATGCTACTACTCAATAAATCCTCTGTGCTGGTTATTTTTTGCCCTCTATCTTCAAGGATTACATTCTTCTCGTCCGCTCTTGTCATGAGTGCCAAATCTACCAACGGAAGATGCACGCACCCCCCACTCCATTGCACGTTGTTGTTACCGTCAGCCCTTTTTCCAAATGGGGCAATGATTATATGACTTGTAACCCTCGCTTGGTCGGGGGGAATGGGTATATCATCGTTGCCGTTGATTATTTCACAAAATGGGCCAAGGCGATGTCTACACTATCTGAAGACAGTCACACAGTGGCGCAATTTTTATTTAATCATGTCATCTCATAGTTTGGAGACCCTCAGGCTATCATAATTGATCATGGCAACACCTCCGTAATCATATGATGACTGAGTTAACAACCCAGCTAGGCTTGCGGCATGATAGCTCGACACCGTACTATCCCCAGGCTAATGGCCAAGTGGAAGCCGTCAACAAAGTTCTAGTTACGATGCTTCAATGCACCATTGGCATGCACAAGTCCAACTGGCACTTGATGTTGTTTTTCACTTTATGGGCCTACCGAACCTCAGTAAAGGATGCCACTGGGTTCACTCCATTCCAATTGGTTTACGTTCTAGAGGCTACCCTTCTCTAAAATTAGTTGTCGAATTACTCCCCAACACTACTCCCGTAGAAGAATGTCTTCTCTACCTAGAGTGGTTGGACAAGACTCGTCGACTAGCCTCTCTAGCTATTGAAGCACAGAAGAAGAGAGTGAAAACTCACTTCGATCATATTGTCCATCCCCATTCTTTCGTTGAAGGAGATTTAGTCCTGCTTTATGATCAAGAAAATGATAAGCTAGGGGCACGAAAATTCTAACCTATGTGGCATCGGTCATATATTGTAAAATGAGTTTTGTAAAAAGGGGCCTATGAGCTAATTGATTGTGAATGGAACCCTCTAGATAAGCCCCGAAATGGGATTTATTTGAAAAAATATTATGCATGAACCCCATGCATTTTTTGATTTGTACATATGCGTGTTTTCAGCAGATGTGTTATGTGCATGTTTTCATGTCTGGCTTGGTGTCTAGGCATAATTGCCACTTATTGTGTCTTTTTGCTTCTTGTGTAGATGTCTGATACACCCTACGTTGGTTTTGCTAATGGTGCATGCCACAGTATTCGGAATCTTTCTTCTGTGGCATGGGTGATCTATGATCCTCGCGGTGAGTTAGTATACCTTCAAGGTGTTTGTCTAGGTTGCACCACAAACAATGCCGTTGAATATAGTGTTTTTATTGAGTTACTAACTGAGGCTATCAACCTCTGTATCCATTGGTTGTGAAACTGGATTCTCAGCTTGTTTTCCACCAGCTTAATGGGCATTATTCCGTGAGAGATCATCATATTTTAATATTGTATTTATGTGTTAATTTGTTAGAAAGATATTTTGATTTTATCACATATCAACACATTCCAAGAAGATTAAACACATCAAGTGATGCGTTAGCAAACCATGTATTAGACAAAAATTTGCACAACATAAATCAAAATAGCATAAAGAAGCATCCAAAGCACAATAATGAACCATAAGAATATATATATATATATATATATATATATATATATATATATATATATCGTGTGGCGCACTGAGGTGATCAAAAAAATAAGTGTATATGTCCAAATAGATTCTGTGTTCTCTGTACATCCGAGACACATGCCTCTCAAAAAGTTAGCAGGAAATAAAACCTAGGTGTCTACTGTGGTGGGTTATGCTCCCTGTAGCACACCACCACTCATGCAACTAGCCTCAAAAGTCGGGGCACCCTAGGTATCACCCCTACTGTATATATCTTGTACTCCATGGGGACCTCCTCGATCCCTCTATAATCAGAAATCCCCTCCATCAGGCCCTCAAGATTTTGGGCCACCATCTCCACTGAACTGCCAACTGGGGGAGCCAAGGTCAGCTCTCTGATGCCCTGTGGATCCCTCCGTGCCTCTAGAGCTAGCCCTACGGGCCTCTCTGGTACCATGTCTGAAAGTACCATAGAATATTAAGACATATGCAATAAAAAAAAAATATCATAAAAGACAAAATACAAAATAAGGTGATCAAGTGTTTTACCACTATCATCCCACTGCTTGCTAGCAGGCAGGTGCATGTCAGGGTCTCCGCGAAAGTCCATAGTAGCATATGGCTAGTCCTCGACGAAGATCGTCTGGCAATATAGCCACTCACGGAATAGTGTCCCCCATGACACTAGTCGTCCGCCACCCCCTTGTGGCATAACATGCACCCAACGTGTGATCCTGGTCTCCCACGGTCTGGGCCTGTCTAAGTCCATATCCTGCAACTGTAGTATTGGAACCCACTCTAGCATGAGCAGGATCAAGATAAACCCATAGCCAAACTACTTCGCCTCCCCGTGACGACAGTTGGTAAGTTGTCTTTTCATGTTGGCCGTCACTGCTTCCGCCGAGTTGAGCATGGTTAGATTGAGGCAGTCAAGAGCCAACTGGAGTTGGCTCTTTTCTGCTTCATGTTAGGCTTGGGAGTCCACTGTCCTCGTCACCATGAATAGAAATACACAAAGAATCAAGTCTTCCACTGTGGGAATTTCCACCTTCCGGTGTGGGCACACTCGTGCTATTATCATATCTAATGATTCACCCATGACCTATTGGCCCTATATAATCGGCCTCTCGCCATGACAGGATAATGTGGTCAGGAAATATATGTCTGTAGCATCGAACTCAATGTCTCTACCACAGATGATGAATTTTCTGTCTGTTGGGTTCCAAGCACGAATTAGCAATTCTAGCAAATCTGGTTGAGCCCAAAGGTGCGGAGTGAGAAAAAACTTCAATAGCCCACAAGCCCGTAGAGAATTTTGGCACCCAGCATCATTGAATGCTTCCTCATTGTTGATATCACGAGTTTGTCCCTGCCAAACTAATGCCATGTTGCCCTGCATGATAAGGAAAATGGATTAGAGCTCATTTTCTAATTTAAAATTAATAATTTACACGAAAATTTAATTTGACGTCTCCATCACGACTGTTTTTAAAACAGTCGCGATGGTGAAGAGTTAACAGTTCATTTTTCTCATGATCATCACAAGAGTACATCAGTTTTTCGCGACAATCATGGAGGTGCTACGAGTTATCACACTCGGTCATCACAGACCTGAGTGGTTTTTCCGCGATGACCAAGAGGCAGATTCGGATTTGAAAAATCCGCCGACTACCACCTACGTAGCACCAAATTATGTGAAAAAACTACTAAAATGCAGCGCACGGAGAAATGTACTTACTTGGTGAAGGTCTCAGGACGAACCGTGGACAGATGAGGCTAGGATCAGCATGAGGAGTTTGCTCAGGTTGGTGCTCCAAATGCTCAAAGGTAAAATGAACAGTGCAAATGGTAAAAATGAATGAATTAACCCCCCCCCCCCCTTTTATAGTAATTTTTTGAAAAATTTAAAATTATACTTTAAAATTTGGCTTTTTTCTCCTTTTTATTCCATAGTTCGAAAGCATTGTTGGTTTTTAACTTTATTTCCACATATATTAATCATTTATGTAGAATGTGTTTTACGTTTGACATGTTTTTTTGCAAAACTAGAGGTGGCAAGGTCATGACATGCTCGATCCATAAAGTCTTCTCTAATGCTCTTTTCCGACTTAAAAGATGGAAAGATAGCTGAGTTATTCCTTTTGACTCGTTAAAAGAAATAAGAGGCGGTCTGCTTTAAGCCCTTCTTCAACCATATAAACACGAAAAGATTGCTGAACTTTTTTTGTTTCAGGTTCATTATTGGTTACGAAATGACATGGTTTGGATCGATTTTCTACTTTTTCGGATCGGGATCACTAATCACGAAAAGTACTCCTTGACCTCACAGTCAGGGTGTTCTTTCGGGTATTGTTTTATACTTTTTCGGGCTCGAGAGATACAAATATACGAAAAAGGACCCCCCTAGAGTTTTCTTTTTCGTGTCTTTTTCAAACTCTCTAAACATGAAAAAGACTCAGTGTTTTGCCTATGTCAGACTCGTTAACCCTCGACGACAATGGACTCGTCATCATGATGAGACTCGAGCTTGTCCTCCCTAGGGCTCATTAAACCATTACTAGGTTGAATTTGGCCAAAGGTCAAACTTATATTACAAGCAAATGCTATCCCCTTCAAGCTTGTTTTCAAAAATAATTGGGGTTCTCGCCAACAATGGTGGGGGGGAAGATTTGGAAGTTCTCATTGATTACCTGTGGTAGCTAGTCACTCTTGAACATTGACACTTTTGCTTCTTGTTGGGTTGGGACATCCATACATCGTCATTTGGCCTTCCGGGGTTTTGGGTTGCCATTTAGCCTCATTTGATCTGATCTGCGTTGTCTCCATCAAGCCTCTGATCCCTTGGTACCTGAATGCTGCCACACTCTAGAGTCCTGTCACCGACATGTTCAAGAGTATAATCCTTCTACAGTTTACATCCTTACCTCCTCTTCTGATACTCTATTTTTCCATCTACTACTTGTTCCTTATCTTATATCATTGATGGGGAAAACCTTATGGCCCTCTTGCAATGGATCATCTCTTGTCGACATCAACTCATTATCCAGGAGACTGATCTATAGATCCCCTTCAGTACCTTGTTGCTTGCATGCCACAATGGCAACTTCTTCACACCTGACGATTGACTTTCATCATTGGACGTCGATTGGGTGATTATGCAAGTGTTCGAATTTACCTCATTCTTCACACTTTGTGGATTGTACTGGATAGTACCTTGAGAGTCATTGGAATTATTGGTGGTTTCTCTTGCGCTTGTTAACAATTTTCCTCATTGATCGATAATGAAGCGACTTTCTACCATGCTCGAACTCAGCACATCTATTCGCATGCTAGAATTTGTACTATGATTGATTGGCTTTCAAGACCCCAAACTAAGATTATAAATGTTTGGGCTGCGTAGGTTGGTTCGTGATTACATGACTCATTGATGGATGGCTACGACCATACCTGAGTCTTCATGAATGGTTGTGACCATGCCTTTATCATTATCATGGTCTTACTAACTAGATGGCTGTGTCCATACCACAGACCTAGAATGTATGTCTTTTGGATGGTTGCGCCCATGCCTAGACTACATGTATTTCACTATCAGAGATCTTAGTAGTACTTGCGTCTGCAGGTTCTTCCAGAAGGTGTTCCAGCTCAGGCAATTTCGTAAAGCATTTCAGCCCTCCCACTCTCTCGGGCTTCATACTTTAGGGGCCATCTGTTACACAGTAATTTGTCACTGCCTTCACCCCAGTCCTTCTACTGTGTCATGTATCGAGTAAAACATGCTCATACTAGACAAGTGCTCTCTTGTATTGCAAATTGACCCACTTTTCCTATGTTTTCTGCCTCATCGCCACTATTAGCTAAATACATGTGACAAACATCAGTCATAATCTATACAATCGCGCTTCTAGCATGGGAGTACACTTGATTCCCACGACAATCAAATTTCATGCTCCGGCGTGAGTCTATTGGGTATCTTTCGCGAAGTTTTGACTACTTGCATTGCTTACTAGCGATGTCAGCGCTAGATCTTAGTTATAGACTCACGACGATCCAGATTGGATGAATTCGTTTCAACAGTCGCCCTTCTGGATGTCTCTGGACCTAGTTGTTGGGTGAGACTAGGTCGCCCTCCTCCCTTTGGCATGGTAGTTCCGTCTTTCGTGTTGCTTGTCTTGAGGATAAGCTCCCTCTCCATCATTTCATGGAGACTCCTTCTCCTATAAAATCACTGACCATTGCTATCATCTGCTAGTTATTTTGGTTGCACAGTGTTGCTGCTGTTTTTTAGTTTGATAGATAGTTGGTGTGAGTGTGGCAAGTGTGGGATTGCTTTATAGTTTGCAAGAAGGTGTGGAGTGCCCTTAATCTTGTGTAAATATTGTGAATGAGAGAGAGAGAGAGAGAGAGACTGCTATTTAGGAGACCCATCTTTGAGAGTGAATGCTTGGAGAAACGCACTAGTTGGACCCTTTGAGAAGGCTTGTGACGTCAAGACCCGGTTGTAAGCTTACTCTTATTTAATTATTAATACAATAAATGATGATTTCCTATGTCTTGTATGCAATTTACTTGATAGCTCATCACTTCTTCACATTGTGAGTAAACAGATCATTATTGTTTCTTGGTTATGTGCTTTGTCATTGTCTTGTGTTGTTTTAGGTCAATTACTCTCTCAGGAGAAGGAAATGGAAGCTGGAGCAGCGCAACAGAATTTCATCAACCACCAGTTTGAGGTAGGCCTCCAATGATGACTATTTAAGGGAATCAATTTTTGTTTTGTCCTTGCTGTGACTAGACCCACTCTAAGGCTCTAGGGGTTGCTTCTGTCTGAAGAGGGAACACTTTCCTACATCACACTATGGGATTATAGGACAACGTGCAAGAAACTGAAAGGACAAACACCCATTCAATTAGTTTATGGCGTGGAAGTTGTAATGCCGATGGAATATATCATACCTAGTTTGTGTAGCAGCACTCACATGAATGACAGACTGTGAAGCTCTTGAGGAAAGGCTTGTACAATTGGAAGAACTGGAGGAGCAATGATTCTTGGCTTTTTTTCGTGAGCAGGTACAAAAGCAGCATGAAGAGACCTAGCATGATCACCATATTAAGTTGTGACAATTCAAGGTCAATGAATTAGTGTTTATGTATGATAGTAAGTTTGAAAAATTTCCGAGAAAATTCAAAATGCATTAGTTGGGACCATACGTGGTTAAGGAGGTCACAGACGGAGGCACGGTCTAGTTAGTAAAACTAAATGGACAACCCTTCCCAGGCAAGGTGAATGGCAGCCGCTTGAAACCTCACACGGATGGGCTGGCTATTTGGCTAGCCAGCAAAAGCACAGTCCTCGCACTCCAATGAGTCAGATGAAGACGTGGGACTATAAACATATACCAGTACAGATGTATGGAAACAGTTCAGATGCAGAGGTCTCAGAAATGCGGATGTTGTAGATTCAGCAAGAAGTAGCTGAGTGCGCTGTGGCGCTAAGTACAGTTCGAGAATAGTTGGAGGCACTCCATGCAGAGATCATTGTGCCGACAAAGTGACTCGAATGCGAGTCATGATGTTTGTGTTGGGGGGTTGTTGGGCATGGAATCCCCAGAAGGCGTGTGTTGGGGCTCAAATCCCAAGTTTTGCAGGCGCAGAGCGTGAAATGTATGATAGAGTCACAGGATTGTCTGCCATAGTATTGTAATGTAATATTGTCCGTGGACCATGGGATTGTATTAATAGAGTGAGGCTCTAAGTGTAAAAGATAACTAATAGGAATAAGGAAGCGAGAAGAGAGGAAAGAGTCGAAGTGACTAAGTGTGTCTTCGGTCATAGAGTAGGAGAAGGCTCTGCAACTAAGTGCGCAGAGGCCTAGTAGTCCGCAGCTGAGTGCGCGGACCCCTGCAACTGAGTGTGCAAGGTGGATTCGAGTCCATAATCGAAGAAGAAAATAATAAAGACAAGTTTTATCATAGTTATTTGCATCTATTCTTGGGTTAATGCATGCTTGTTATAAATTGCAAATATATTGTTTATTTACTGCACACACCTATATGAATGATTTGTATTACTAAGTATAACTTAACGCATACAAGTAGGCTAAGTTAATCAAACTAACAGTGGAATACTAGTAAGGACTTGGGTAATAACAATGTTTGGCCCCTAAGTAGGGCTGCGTGAAGGGAGTAGTTTATGCTGCGAAGTATGGGAAAGTGTGCGTAGCAACGTCCGCATAGGGTCAAAACGTGGACCACTTGAACCCATCAGACATCTCTTCTAGCAGCCTTCCATACTACTTTGGGTGAGACCTCACTCTACGCTCTGCGGAATTTTGCCGAAAGGGCCAGTAGTACTGAGATTTGTTTGGCTAAATCACCTCTGAGCCTGGCTTAGGCCCAAATAAGCCAACATTTTTATTATCAGCGTATCCCATTATTGTTATTGTTGTGCCCATATGGTCCCCATATTTTTATTGTTGTGCCCCATAGAAACCCACTATGGTTATTGTTGAGCCCTTACATTATGATTGTTATGTCATGTTTGATTATATTGTGACACCTTACACTCGTATGTATAGAAAGGAGGTTTTTCATTTGAATTATCAAAGAATTTTTTATTTGTGTAATACAAAAGATATTTCCCCCAAGAGGATAATTTTGAAGTTGTTAATATACTTTTTCTTCTATTTTGTGAGCTGGTTGCATAGCATCTGGTTTCAAAGCTTCAAGATTCTAGGTTTTTCTTCTTGAAATAGGCCATATTGGAATTTTCACTATAACGCTTTCTCTATGAGGCTTTAGAAGCTGAAATTTCTATCACACGGAACCTAAATCTTCATGAATTTCATGTAAAAATTTCAGATCTTCATTCACTGTATTTTCATATATATGATCTAGGGAAGTTAAGGTTTTTGTAGGCTCCAAAATAAGTGAACTAGGTAAAATCGTCATAGTTTTCATTTTAGGCATCAGATTTGAATTTTGTAAAAAGTGGGTGAAACATCATAGACTGTGGTTTGTGGTGTACCAATTTCGAGGCCAAAGGTCAAAACAAGGACACATGTCACTCTGTACAACTTCGCTCTACTGAATCCATTTATAATTAGGTCATTGTGGGAGATTAGGAATAACTCTTTTATGAAGATTCCAATACTAGTCTGACTTATGGGGTTGTGAAGAGAACTTAGAGGGATACCATATGATGAAATTTCAGACCTTGGAGATCTGAAATTACAAATATACAATGGATTTCCTAGTGATCTACTACAATACAAAAAAAATGTGTCATTTTTAAAATTTTCATAAGTTTTATTTAGAAATTAGTTTGAAGTGATTCAAACGGAATAGTGAAGAACAAGTATCATTAATTACGCCGTAAGGCGTTCCCTTCTGAAATCAACTCCCCTATTGTGTTACGTGTCTTACTATGATCCCTCCGATCTCATGTTAGACGATTAAAATGTTTCCCATCGTTGGATCAATTCTTTGTGCATTTCTTATTGTTGTTGTAGGACTATGAGGAAAATGATATTCAACCGGCGAAACGATGGTGAACACTGCGAAGAACCGCCGACAACGATGGAAAAACTTGGAAGAACCACTGAAAACAGAGTATGTGATTTCCAGGGGACAAACCAGAGGTGTTTCTGAAAAACCCATGGGGTCTTCTATTTTGCCATATCCATGGACGAATGCTGAGCTCTCATGGCAGCGAAAGGGGTTTCATTTTCAGCCTGAAAACCCCTTTGAAATCAAATCCCCTCTGGCCAGCAATGATGGACTTCGAATATCGTGGCAAGATATGTTACTGTAATGTTTCACTGCCCACTTTTGTTACATTGAACCATTTCTCCATAAAATTTCCAAGCCTCCTCCGAGCAATTCAATTTCAGTAACCCTGCAAGTATCTTATTGCATGATTGAACAGCTGGAAAATACCCATGAGTTTTCAGTTGATGAAATGCAGCAATTGCTTCTTTCACCCTCCCAGATGACAAGAGGCTTTTGTAAAGAAAATCAAATATCAGAGGAGCAGAGTCCCAACCTTTGAATACATTCGACAACGATTTTGCCACCTCAGACACTAAAACACTATTACTTTCAGTCAGACGATGTATGTATGGCTCTACGTCACATAGCCTACCGGCTCCAACCAGGGTTTCGACGATCGCCAAATATGACCCAATCGAATGCTCGGGCCCCTTTTCCTTCCCTACCCAATCAAAGAATCTAACTGCCAAATCAGCATCACTGAGCAAATGCTGCAAGACCCCAGCCACAAGGTGGGTGTTCAATTGGGCTGCAAACTGCTGAAGAGAGTCCCAGCGGCTTTGCATTATCGCAGAACAGACATTGTGGATGAATCCCTCTTCTTCTATGGTTAATGGTGGAATGCGAATGTAAGGCAATAAAGAAGATCGTGTAATGTACTGATTGCTAAATGCGGGACGTAGAGAGTCTGGGCATGTACTGTATTTTCTCTAATTCCAGTGGGGTTTCTGACTGTAACACAGTTGGTAGTGAATGCAATGGCAATTGGGATTCAAAAGGCTTTCTGTTAAAGCACAATTTCTTGAGATTCTGGAAATTGAGAGAGTTGGATAACAGCCAGATGATGAAGCAGCTGAAACCTGGCGATTAATGCAGAGAAACCTAAGGGAAGTAGAGTGAGGATTTCTTTGGGAAATATAAAAATTTGACGTTTTCCGTGAGGATTTCAGAGAATAATTTAAAGGAACAACTGAAGCAATAAATGTTAGGGCTATTTTCTTACCTGATAGCTGTGATCCCATATTAATGTTCATCCACTGCTTGTGGTAAATGACGGGTTTTTTTGGAAGAAGAAGAATTGGTCATGAACTTTGAAAGGGTTTTAATATGGTTTAAGGGACAAAGGATTTCAGGAAATCATGCACCTGAGGCTCAAGGCCAAGAGGGATGAGATAAAATGACATTAATCCGCCGACTTGGAAGACAGTCTGGAATCCCACGCATAGGTCACAGGTCCGAAATGGTCTCCATCCTTCCCTCTTTCCTTTGTCACATGGCATACTTCTTGAAGTGGTCCAACTTTTGACTGATCTAGATCTAACCATTTCGAAAGCATATATTTCCTCATATGGTGGATGGTTTATGGATGGTAAGCTCACTCCTTTAGATCTATCATTTAACATTTCCCTTTTCATCTCTGCAAATGCTGCTGTGTGGACATTGCAGGGGACTCAGCCAATTGTTTGATTGAATGATTCAAGTTTTGCTTTTGTGTTACAGTGTTTCACGTGACAGACTAGCTAGGGGATAAACTTACAGATGAAAGCATCATTGAATACATACAGCAGGTGGCTTTAGCTTGAAGTTGGAAATTAACTTATTTTAACAAGAGGACGTGGTGCAGATTGTTAGTATATTGGATTTGTTGGAATTGTTTATGAGAATTTACTCATTAATATTTGTTGATTTTCTTGCTGCAGTACTTGGGAACAAAGCGTGTCACTTCCAGTAGAGAGGTGAAGACTTGTTTAGGTAGGATTGTAGGTGTACAATCCATTGGTGGATACGTAGCAATAGAATTCACTGGGACAGATCGCCCTGGTCTTCTTTCAGAAATTTCTCCTCTGTTGTGTTACGTGTCTTACTATGATCCCTCCGATCTCATGTTAGATGATTAAAATGTTTCCCATCGTTGGATCAATTCTTTGTGCGTTTCTTATTATTGTTGTAGGACTATGAGGAAGATGATATTCAACCGGCGAAATGATGGTGAACACTGCGAAGAACCGCCGACAACGATGGCAAACACTTGGAAGAACCGCCGACAACAGAGTACGTGATTTCCAGGGGACAAACCAGAGGTGTTTCTGAAAAACCCATGCGGTCTTCTATTTCGCCATATCCATGGACGAATGCTGAGCTCTCATGGCAGTGAAAGGGGTTTCATTTTCATCCTGAAAACCCCTCTGAAATCAAATCCCCTCTGGCCGGCAATGATGGACTTCGAATATCGTGGCAAGATATGTTACTGTAATGTTTCACTGCACACTTTTGTTACATTGAACCATTTCTCCATAAAATTTCCAAGCCTGCTCCGAGCAATTCAATTTGAGTAACCCTGCAAGTATCTTATTGCATGATTGAACAGTTGGAAAATACCCATGAGTTTTCACTTGATGAAATGCAGCAATTGCTTCTTTCACCTTCCCAGATGACAAGAGGCTTTTGTAAAGAAAATCAAATATCAGAGGAGCAGAGTCCCAACCTTTGAATACATTCAACAACGATTTTGCCACCTCAGACACTGAAACACTATTATTTTCAGTCAGACGATGTATGTATGGCTCTACATCACATAGCCTACCGGCTCCAACCAGGGTTTCGACGATCGCCAAATATGACCCGATCGAATGCTCAGGCCCCTTTTCCTTCCCTACCCAATCAAAGAATCTAACTGCCAAATCAGCATCACTGAGCAAATGCTGCAAGACCCCAGTAACAAGGTGGGCGTTCAATTGGGCTGCAAACTACTGAAGAGAGTCCCAGCGGCTTTGCATTATCGCAGAACAGACATTGTGGATGAATCCCTCTTCTTCTATGGTTAATGGTGGAATGCAAATGTAAGGCAATAAAGAAGATCTTGTAATGTACTGATTGCTAAATGCGGGATGTAGAGAGTCTGGGCATGTACTGTATTTTCTCCAATTCCAGTGGGGTTTCTGACTGTAACATAGTTGGTAGTGAATGCAATGGCAATTGGGATTCAGAAGGCTTTCTGTTAAAGCACAATTTCTTGAGATTCTGGAAATTGAGAGAGTTGGATAACAGCCAGATGATGAAGCAGCTGAAACCTGGCGATTAATGCAGAGAAACCTAAGGGAAGTAGAGTGAGGATTTCTTTGGGAAATATAAAAATTTGACGTTTTCCATGAGGATTTCAGAGAAGAATTTAAAGGAACAACTGAAGAGATAAATGTTAGTGCTGTTTTCTTACCTGATAGTTGTGATCCCATGTTAATGTTCATCCACTGCTTGTGGTAAATGACGGGTTTTTTTTGGAAGAAGAAGAATTGGTCACGAACTTTGAAAGGGTTTTAATATGGTTTTAAGGGACAAAGGATTTCAGGAAATCATGCACTTGAGGCTCAAGGCCAAGAGGGATGAGATAAAATGACATTAATCCGCCGACTTGGAAGACAGTCTGGAATCCCACGCATAGGTCACAGGTCCGAAATGGTCTCCATCCTTCCCTCTTTCCTTTGTCACATGGCATACTTCTTGAAGTGGTCCAACTTTTGACTGATCTAGATCTAACCATTTCGAAATCATATATTTCCTCAGATGGTGGATGGTTTATGGATGGTAAGCTCGCTCCTTTAGATCTATCATTTAACATTTCCCTTTTCATCTCTGCAAATGCTGTTGTGTGGACATTGCAGGGGACTCAGCCAATTGTTTGATTGAATGATTCAAGTTTTGCTTTTGTGTTACAGTGTTTCATGTGACAGACCAGCTAGGGGATAAACTTACAGATGAAAGCATCATTGAATACATACAGCAGGTAGCTTTAGCTTGACGTTGGAAATTAACTTATTTTAACAAGAGGACGTGGTGCAGATTGTTAGTATATTGGATTTGTTGGAATTGTTTATGAGAATTTACTCATTAATATTTGTTGATTTTCTTGCTGCAGTCCTTGGGAACAAAGCGTGTCACTTCCAGTAGAGAGGTGAAGACTTGTTTAGGTAGGATTGTAGGTGTACAATCCATTGGTGGATACGCAGCAATAGAATTCACTGGGACAGATCGCCCTGGTCTTCTTTCAGAAATTTCTGCAGTGCTTACAAGCTTTGGTTGCAATGTAGTAGCAGCAGAATCTTGGACCCATAATATGAGAGTAGCATGTGTTATATATGTAACTGATGAATTATCAAACCGACCTATAGAGGATGAATTTGGTCTGTCTACCATTAAGGAACGACTTTCAAATGTGCTTAAAGGGAATGACAATGGCACCAAAGGAGTCAAGACAGATTTTTCCATGGGCTTAACTCACCGAGAGAGGCGTCTGCACCAGCTGATGTTTGCTGACAGGGACTATGAGTGTTCTTCTGATTCCTCAGACCCCACTTTGTTGGATGAAAACAAGAAGCCTGTCATTACCATCGAGAACTGCAATGAAAAATGCTATTTTGTGGTTAATATCCAGTGTAGTGACAGGCCAAAGTTGTTGTTTGATAGTCTGTACTCTGACAGACATGTAGTATGTTGTCTTTCATGCTTCAATCACTTGCAATTTACCTTATGCATTGCAGGTAAGTTAAAGAGGTAAAAATATATGCATTTTCTTCCATTAGGCTGTGGCTCTAGGTAAAAATATATGCATTTTCTTCCATCATGCTATGGCTCTAGGTAAAAATATATGCATTTTCTTCCATCAGGATGTGGCTCTGGGTAAAAATATATGCATTTTCTTCCATCAGGCTGTGGCTTAGTGATTGAGATGGGAGCCAACATGCAAACTATTCAGATTCAAATCTTAGTTGCCCTTTGTATGTGAGGGAAGGTGTTTGACCCTCCCAAAAAAATTTTCCGTCAAGAACTGAACACATAAACATGTCCTTAATTAATGTGTGGCAATAATGTGTTGAGTCTTTCTGATTGGGCTAGTGGGTATATACTGTGATTTTTATATGTTGTGATTAGGTATGCTGTTAAGGCATTTCTTAATATTAAGGTTACTAGTTCAAAACTCGTCTTCTCATCTGTCTTAACCAAAAAAAAAAAATCTAATTAAATAAAAAATTTGCACTTACAGGAATATTACATTCGGCATATGGATGGTTGTACCCTAGACACAGAAGATGAGAATCACAGAGTTTTCAAGTGCTTGGAGGGTGCAATAGAACGTAGGGCATCTGAGGTTAGTGGATTTTGCCTTCCATATTCTAAATCTTTCAAGTTTTATCCAACTAATTGCTCACTGAGATGTTGATCTGAAGATCTGAATCTCTACTTCTGCTACTGAATCTAACAACCTCTAGCTCCTGATGAACAGGGCCTGAGTCTTGAGCTATGTGCAAGCGATAGAGTAGGCCTTCTTTCGGATGTCACTCACATGTTCCGTGAAAATGGTCTCTCAGTGACAAGAGAAGATGTGACAACCAGAGGGGATAAAGCGATCAATGTATTCTATGTCAGGGATGCTTATTCAAGAAATCTTGCCATGAATATCAATAAGAAGGTAGTCAAAGCTATGAGGAGAGAAATTGGACATACCATGTTTCTGCAGGTTAAGAATATGCCAGGTGACATTGCTAACTCTCTCCGAATCGATTCCGGATCGAAATTCAGATTTTATTTTGTTAGTTTATTCAAGGCCCAGCTTGACCGTCTCTCATACAATTTTCGTATGATCAAGTTCTGAATCTCAATGGCAGAATGCTTACTACCACTAATGCTTCTACTCCTTGTTTGCTGAACTTGATCCCATGACCACTTTCGAACCCAATGTTTCTTCATTCGCTTTGTATCTTATAGTGGCAGGCAAGATTATCAGACGAACTTATGTTTGGAGTTATTTAACCTGTATGTATGAATGACTGACTTGGGATAGAAGGGTGTTTCAGACAAGCTCGCTTGTAATGATATCTTATTGGTTATTATCATGCCATGCCTTGTCTGTTTATTTCTTTAATGGACTGGAAAGATAAAGCCTAAATTCCTCCCTCTTCTTCTCCCTCCAGGAAGAACGTTAGTAAAGTTTTTTTTTTGTATTAGATTAGAATGACATTATTGCATGTGTTTAGTCAATATTCATTCTATACTATTTTCATCAATCAACCATTTTAGAATTTTTAATGGTAAATAATAGAGACTCAACAGCGCAGTCTTTAATGAGTATAGATTAGTATAGATGCATTTCAAATCTAAATCTATCAAATTACCAAGGAAAAATCAAATCTTTTGAAGTACAATTGTTTTTTGAATCTAAACCTTAACAACAAATTTTTTTTGATCTTCTCAAACATAAATAATATAAATATACACCATTCAATAACACATATATCAATAGACACACGAAGTGGATATATCTGCCATTACTCTTGAATGTGGCACCTCATCACTGTTTTACTTTATATTAGTCATTCGAGTGCAGAGTAAAGCTATCACAGACACATCTTGACTGATTTTTTTCAATTCAATTCTAATTTTGGCTTTTAAATTTTAGCTATGGAGTAGAAATTAAGTAGGGTTCTCACGGTGCAAAGTTTTTATTCTATTTATAATTAATTACGCCATTTCAACTGCAGAGTTTTGATGTTAAACCCATCAAGTAGCACTTGACATTCATTCAGAGAAATTAAAAATAGTACTTTTGAGAAGCAATTCATTAAACTAAAAACCGGAGTTCAGGGTATGAAAATGCCATGTAAAATCATGTATTGGATACCTTCAATGGGGTCATAGAAGCGTTCGACCAGAGCAACTACAGTACTCTTTCCCGACCCACTTCGACCAACCATAGCTACAGTTTTTCCTGCTGGAATGTTCAATGAGAAATGGCTGAAAATGGGTATCTCTGGTCTAGAGGGATATGCAAAACTCACGTGTGTCGCTTCAGACCTCAGGGCGAGCGACTCTTCACTGATCAGAACGTTCTTCACTGATGATCTAATGGCTGGAGATTATTTAATCGTCTAACAATCCATTCTGGAATTCAGTCTGCAACTCCAAGTTGGTGAAAGAGGTGGTCAACTATTAGGCGGACAAAAGCAACGCATTGCAATAGCCAGAGCGATGTTTAAGAACCCGGCCATACTACTTTTGGATGAAGCAACCAGTGCTCTGGACTTTGAATTAGAAAAACTTGTTCAGGAAGCCCTTGACAGGTTCATGATAGGAAGAAGAATAGTAATTGTGGCACATCGTCTCTCAACCATTAGGAAGGTTAATCTGGTGGTAGTTATTTAGCAGGGGAGCATTTTGGAGATGGGGACTCACGATGACCTTATCTCAAAAGGGGATGACGGGGCTTATTCAACATTGATCAGACTCCAAGAAACTGCCCATGGGTTTGGTAACAATGCAAGAAAGAACAGTGTCAGGTAAAGGTTTTATCCCACTATGTTAATTCAATAATGGCACATTGTGGTTAACCTATGCAATAGTTTTCTCACTGAAAGTCCATAGAATTGGAATTGTTTTGTTTCTCCCATAAATCCTTTCCCCTTCTTTATAAAATTGTAATTTTTTTTTGCAGTCCCATAAATCCTTGGGGCCTTCTCTGCAAAACTGTAATGATAATGCTTATCCTCGGCTTCTTCTTCATAAAATTATACTTGTTTTGTTCGTCCTTAGATTAGCAGTTTGTGAAATTATAATTGTTTTGTTTGTCTATAGATCCTCAGGGTTTTCTTTGGAAAATTATTTAGCAGCTGCCAAGTTTTTCTGGTTTTATTACAGTGAAAGATTTTCCACCAAACTATTTGGATGCCTTCTCATACAATCCTTCATTTTTTTTCCTCAAATTATAATGGTTTTGTTCGGTCCAGAGATAAATCTTTTTTCTTAAATTGTAGTTGTTTTGCTCCTCCCATTAACCCTTCTAGTGTTTATTGGAACTTTAGATGTTACTCTGTAGAAGTTTATGGACTTTTACATTTTGTCACATTCTGAATGACCCACTCATTCATCACCAAGATAGAAAGGAAAATTGTTCTGTACCTTCCATAAATTCTTAGTATTTATCAGTTTGAATGATCCCAGGAAGAAAGGGGAAATAGAATGAACATAGATTTGTATTCTCATTTTGATTTTTTGTTCGTTTGCCCATTTCCAGGCCCTCCAGTGCAAGGAATTCTGTGAGCTCGCCCATAATTGGAAGAAATTCTTCTTATGGCCGATCTCCCTATTCCAGAAGGCTTTCAGACTTCTCAACTTCCGATTTCAGCACATCTGTCAATGTCAACTCAGCACACAAAACAGAGAAAGTACCCTTCATAGAGCAGGCAGGGTCATTCTGGAGACTAGTCAAGATGAATGCCCCAGAATGGGCCTATGCCCTACTAGGATCCGTAGGGTCCATGGTCTGCGGTTCCATAAGCGCACTCTTCGCTTACATCCTGAGTTCCGTGCTAAGCATCTATTACAACCCTGATCTGTTATACATATAAAATGAAATCAAGAAATACTGCTTCATTCTGATAGGGATATCGTTCGGTGCCCTCGTTTTCAATACGGTGCAGCGTTCCTTCTGGGAAATCGTTGGCGAGAATCTGACCAAGCGAGTCTGACAGACAATGCTCGAAGGTGAACAAAACGATTTCCTTGAAAAAATTTAGATTGACATGGCATTTTGAATATAGTCACATTCAGATTGACATGGCATTCTGAAATTGAGATAGAAGAGCACAGGATTTTCTTCTTTTATCTTCTTCTGAAGATTCAATATATGCATTGAGTGCTACCTTACCAATGGAGAAAAGTAAAATTTAGATATCACATCAAAATTTAGAAAGTCATACTTCTTAGACTGAAAAATGATTTTCTCAATTAGCCTATGATATTCTGAGGATATTAACATTGTTGTTATTAGACAGTTTGAAGTCCTTGATAAGAAACTGAGATTTTTTGTTCCATTTTGCTGACCAGGCAGTAAAAGTGGTTACAACAATGCTTTCAAAAGGTTATACCCTAGGAAAAGATACTTTAAGCAAAGCCAAAGAGTTAGACTAGAAGTATCAAGTGATGGACACTGCTGCAGCAAAGGTGGCAGATTTTGGCAAATTCTTCAGAGAGATATCAAAAGCAGCTTTGATTACAGCTGGGCATGAAGCTTGCAATGCAAGAACAGCTCCTGTCAACAACAGTTATTTTGCAACAGGAGCACTGATGGTTGCTGGGGTTCTTGACAGGGCAGCCAAAGCTGCTGCTAATTTTGGTAATAGGAATAATGCAGCAAAGAAGTAGACTTGAAGTATTATGGCACTATCAAGTTAGAACTGTAATGTAGTGGTGTTGGCCTTCAGGTTTATCTGTCTCATAATTAAGTATGCATGTAATGTTGCTTACCCTGCCATAATCGTTCTTGTATCAAATCAATTTTATGGTCTTTGTATATGTGTTTAAATGTCTGATCTTTCGGCAACCCTTCACATTGAGATACACTATATATATGTGGGCTTCAACCCCCAAATGCATGCTAGACAGCTATTCACACCAGCTAACATCAAGAAATTGGAGACGCTTCAGACCACTCAAGCGGTTGGGCAACTTTTTGATGTTTGTTTTGGATAAATTTAGGAACTTCAAATGTTTTAAGTTCCCAATAGACGTGGGCAATGACCGGATGGAAGTATGACTTAGATTTAACACAGTCATCTGAAACAAATAAACAACGTCTTCATTTTAGATTTTTATTCATTCCTTCAAAAATTTGTTAATTCTGTCCTGAATTCCCTTCACACCCCCTTCTTTTTCCTCAGACACTTTTATCTGTTTGCACGTCGACAGCAACAGCTCTTCAACGACAAATTTGGGTGATAAAATTTCATGAAGAGGGCAACGCATTAGGAGTATTTTCATTTACTTATTTTTACTCTTTTATATTTTATATGTGGAGGAAAAATGCTCAAATAAATTTAAGAAGAAATCTGTTTCCTCAAAATAGCATTAATACTGCACTTAGATCTAGACCTTGCTTACCTTGCCATAGTCGTTCTTGTATCAAATCAATTTTATGTTCTCTGTATATGTGTTTAAATGTCTGATCTTTCAATTTTGTTTTGAGGTATTTGATAAATGAGTACCATTCATGGGTAAACGACAATACTTTTTTCCTGTTGTATAGTTCCAAGATCAAGATTGGATCATGTAGATTACCTCAAAGGCCATTTTTGGTCAAGGATATTGAGAGTAACCTAGAATAAGATTTTACTTGTGAAAAGAAAGGGAAATAATGAAAAACAAATTTCATTTATTTCAACTATTTTGTAAGAAAAAGTCTTAAATGTAATCTTACTTTACAAATTGTCTGTAAATAACTATTTGCAGAGAAGGAAGATCCTACCCTTTAAATTCTACTTATTCCTGTAGTTTTGTAGAATAGAAGTAGCTTAAAAAGACCACCTACCTTACCAATGGAGAAAGGAGTAGTCTACCTAGGCGGAGGAATGGCCCGTTTTCCGTCACCGCCCGGAAAATCGTTCGGCTCCGGCCGCCGGCAATCCCTCTGCCCTCTGCCACCCTCCCCTAGCTCTGCCACCCTCCCCTGGAAATCCTGACATTCCCTGATAGAAAATCCGATCGGTGCTGGAAATCCTGACATCCCCTGACAGATCAGATCCGAGCTGGAATTGTAGTCATGGAGAGTTGTTGCCATTTCCAATTCGAAATGAGGAATTGCGATCCCGCGGGCTGCTCACTCACCTTCCTCCTCGACTCGGCACCTCCCGCTCTGCAATTCCTCGGCTCTACAATTCATCCGCTCTGCAGCTCGCCACCCAGGGACAATTTGGTGACACCTCCGACTCTGTTAACGACTGATTGACACATGCACCATTTCTGTCCTGTATCTGTTGTCGGCAATCGTAAATCCCCGAGTTAGCGAAGATGCTGCAGAGGCATTCAAAGAACAACAAAGACTTGGCGTTCTTTACATATGACAAGAAGAGAAAGCTTGGGTATGGTACTCAAAAGGAAAGGCTCAACAAGGACTCCATTAAGCCATTTGATTCCTGTTCTCTGTGCCTGAAGCCATTGATAGACTCCCTCTACTGTCAAAAGGGCCACCTCTTCTGCAAAGAATGCATTCTAGAATGCCTGTTAGCACAAAAGAAATACATCAAGAGGTTAGATTCGTTATCCACAATAGCAATCACTTTGAATCCATTTTCCAATATCCACCAACTGACCTTTTCAGTATGTTCCTTTAATCCCACCGCTTGAAATTGAGATAGAAGAGCACGAGATTTTCTTCTTTTATCTTCTTCTGAAGATTCAATATATGTATTGAGTGCTACCTTACCAATGGAGAAAAGTAAAATTTAGATATTACATCAAAATTTAGAAAGTCATACTTCTTAGACTGAAAAATGATTTTCTCAATTAGCTTATGATAAATTTGGGTGATATTGTAAGCCACACAAATTGGTCGAAACTATCTCGACCTTTTGGTTGTTGAATACCTCTTGCACCAAAAGGGTTTTTCCTTGTCGTCCCATACCCACAATAGCAATCACTCTGAATCCATTTTCCAATATCCACCAACTGACCTTTTCCGTATCTTCCTTTAATCCCACCACTTGAAATTGAGATAGAAGAGCACGGGACTTTCTTCTTTTATCTTCTTCTGAAGATTCAATATATGCATTGAGTGCTTGAACACCAATAGTAGCATTGAGGGAGGTCAGATATTTGAGATATTTAGCACCTGTGTGTATCTTTGTGATTCTTTCCTTTAGTTTCCTAATGTTCCTGCCCATTCGACAGTGGAAAATTGTGTTGATGAAAATAAGCTTGCCCTTCTCGCATTCCTCCACTATGTCAACAGCATTAGTGAGAAAATCCTCAAGTCTGTTAAGCCAATTGGTCACTGAACTAGAATTGGAAGTTCTGGTGGCTCTCGCATCCATAAATAGTCATTTAATGGAATTAACCTCATCACAAATGAATTCAAAATCTTCTCCCCTAACCGCCTGACTAGCGCAAATATGATCCTCCATAATAGTTTTGGCTTCGCTTCTGGTTTCGGCTTCTGGTGTTGTAAATACCATTTTATCCTTTAACATTTATTATTTTTGTTTTATTATTATTGCTTGAATTTATTCTTAATAAGTGGTTGTGTTTCTTTTGGTTTTAGTGAAAGTATGGGCTCCAATGTTGGCTCTCTTATGATGGAGTTTAATTCATCTTTGAGAAATTTTCAATTATTAAATTAGGTTAGTCAATTGCTTAAAATAGTAAATTTATTTCAAAAAGTTTTTGTTACTTTATAGGTTAGACACTGGCTTGAAATATTAAACTTATTCCAAAATGTTTTTGTTACTTTATAGATAAGGTGTAGATTGCTTGGCTCTATGAAAATAATGAAGGAAAATACATGTTAATCTGTTACTTGTGCTCTTTGACTGAAAAATACACGATGACAGAAAAATGCATATTATGCTAATTGAGGAATGTTTTTCGCTTGTCGAACTTATAATATTGAATTTAACACACTAACACTTCACAACAATGAACTAATAATATTCATGATGAAAATAGCAATATGGAAGATTTATCTGCATAATGAAAAAGGCAATATGGGAGATTCCAATCATGTTCCAAGGCATTTTTTAAAATGTGGATGTGACAAAAAGTTGTGGAAGGTGTTGTTTGTATATGGGACATTTCTTGATCATTGTGTATAATGCTAATGTTGATAGATATGTCTACTAAGTGGTTCCAATTAATGGGGCATTGATTTGATCATTCAATATATTTGTATTCTTTATCAAAGTATTCTTTTGTTGTATTTCTATTTTTCAATTTATGCGTTACGGCATTTCCTTTGCAACATCTGGTTCAAATGCTAGTTGATACCCCAAATAAATAAAGTGGAAACACTTAATAAGAAACCCAACATTTCTACTATGGCACATGAAGAAGAGGAAGACATGCAACATGATATATCAAAATTACGAGACCAAGTGCAACAAATTTTGCTCTCACAAAATGTAACAGAAGCTAAGATGGATGATGTGAAGAATGGAATAGAAGCTAAGATCGATGGTATAGAAGAAAATATGAAAGGAAACATGGAATATTTGAAGAAATATTTGACAAAGTTTCTACAAGAAATGCTTCCTAATGGCGAAAAGGTAGTAGAGGAAACTCATGATGAGAACAAAAGAAATGTTAATCATGATTTCATAGACTCTAATGTCAGAATTAAGACCCACAACATTACAAAGATCAAGATTAATAAGTTTGATGGCACAGATCCTATAAGATAAATATTATAGATGGAGCAATATTTTGATCTCCAGAATGTGTAAAACACACAAAAGGCACGCATTGCAACATTATATGTAGAATCCAATCAGTTTGTATGATATCGGTGGCTTTTCTTTAGTAAGAAAAGTTTCCCTTGGTCATTTTTTAAGGAGGAAATGATAACACATTATGAAGATAAAAAGAGAAACAACTTCTTTGTCCAACTGATAAATCTCAAACAAAAGGGTTCATTGGTGGAGCTCATTGAGGACTTCCAGAAATTGAATATAAGGGTAAATTATATTCTAGATGAGCATAGGATTGATGTTGTAACAACCCTGGTAAAATTCCATGTAAAATATATAAGGCCACGGTGTTGGTACACGTATTCAAGGATAAATGGTTGGGGAAACATCCTAATGGGTGTTGATTTAGTTTATTATGACTAAGGAAATTGGCTAAGGTAATGGCAAAGGCCTTGGAAAGTGTTGAGCCTTGCAATATGTATGTATTTACTCTTGATTATTGTCTTTTTCCCCCTTTCTTATCCATTTTGTGCCATGATATAATAACATACTGATAGGATTTTGATAAGGAATGAATAAAACTGCTCTTGATACAATTTGACCGACCAAACTAACTCTCATTAATTTTTATGCAGAAAAACAACAGAAGGAACATGAGATGTGTCGTGTACAATAGAACCAAGTAACGAGTCAAGAAGATCAGTGTGCGATAGAAGAATTGTTTAAAGATAGCATTTAGTTGTGAATCCCTCAACATCAGGAGATAGTAAGGGAACACATTTATCTTTTTCCTTTTGACTATAAAAGGGAAGACTAAAGAGGGATCTCTCATCTTTTACATGGATTTTAATTTTAATTTACAGAAGGGTGATTACGAAGAACAAGATCATATTATAATGACAAGTGACTTTCATGATTAATATACAACTTGTGTTGATGTTCATTCGGATATTCTGAAATAGCTAATTATTGTTCACTAGTGGCTAGGGCCCAGTCTTTGGTGGAACTTACTGTTGTTACTTGTTTATGCATTTTCCATTTCCAACAAGTTTATTCTACTTTATAGTTTTGAAGTTTATTTATTTTCGTTAATTTGGATTTCTAGTATTCATTTCATTAATGTGCAATACTAGTTGGTTTATTTAATTCATATCATGGATTGAATTAGTTATCAATTAAAGAATCATTTCTGGTTAGTTAAAGAATAGAGCGTGATTGATTAAATACTTTCCTTTTATCCAGTAGTTTAAGCCCAGATGAAAGAGATCAGTTAATGCTATGGTGCTCTCGGTTGATTGTCATTTGAATTTGGTTGATTAAGATTGGATTACAATTTTGTTTGAGATTGAGTCATGATGTTTAGATTAATTATTTCCTTTAAAGTTACAAGCTTGAGATTTATGATTGCATCTGTTTACTCTTGTATTGAATTTAATAACTCATTTTAAAGAATTACTCTCTGGATCTATAGCTTGCATATATTATGTACACTCTTGGAATAAAAAGACTTACCCAGGTTGAAAATTAATGTTAGGAAATTAGGAGTTTTAAAAGACACCTTTTAGCACCCAACATTTTGGTGCCGTTTCTAGTGAGAGTGTTTCCATTTTAAAAAGAGTGATGATTGTCTGCTGAGAGAGAATTGGGTATTAAAAACGGGAGGTAAGAACCTACGTAACGAGTGAGTAAAAGGCTCACTCCTCCACCCGCTTTCCAGCAGAACTGTGTAGGAATTTAAGATAGAAATGAACACTTGTATTTTTGTATCAATGAATAAGAAGAAAATACTAGAAAAAGATATAATTCCTCCCCCCAAACCTGAAAAATCTAACGGACTGGTGACCCTTCAATGATCAACCTTTACTGACGAAGTCATAAGAAACGTTGAGTCTCAATCATCAATAGGACCTTGAACTATTGCTACTAGACACCCTATTGTTTCCCTTCAGGCCACGAGATCACCATCTGTAGCCAACGTTGAGATTCGCAGTAATAATGAAGGGTCTGAATAACATTTTCAAGATATTGAAAATTCACAAACATGCCCTTCACAAGAAGGGAATTCTTGCAACCTCCGTGAAGGAGAAGGAGAAACAGGTAATCCTGAAATTAAATCATTAGAACCTAGATCTCTTGAAGTAGTGGTTGAACAGAGGACACCTAGTGTTCTGGATTGAGGTAGAATTTTTAAAATCATTCTAGCCTCTTCTGGACATCCTAGGAGCAAATCTCTAGCTCCAGATATCCCTGAAGAATATTGGCATATTTTTTACCAAATGGCCAAAAATCAGCGACAACCCCAAACCTCTATGTTACAATACCCTATTATAGACACAGCTGTCAATGATCCCATGAAAGATATTCCACTACAAAATATTCCTACCTTTCATGGGCTAACTTAAGAAGACCCTGATGCATTCTTTTTCGAATTCGATGTCTTATGTAGGGGTTATGATTACACCACTGACCCATAGAAGCTGAAACTGTCCCCCTCTACTCTGAAGGGAGAAGTTCTGCATTGGTTTATGGGACTTGGTGGAGGTACCATCAATGATTGGTAACATATGAAAACATCCTTGCTTAAAAAATACCAAGATTATTGCCGAAGTAGAGAACTAAAAGATGAAACCTTTCAAATGGTATCTAAGCCTAACTAGACTCTGGAAGAATATGTGGAGCATTTCCAATATAATTTGCAAAGATCTCCTTATGCAAATCTTCCTGATAATGTTCTAAAAACCACAATGATTAAAGGTATGAAAGACCGATGGGTAGAGACATTGAATTTAATGGGTAAGGGTGATATTTATGAAGAATATTATGACAATATTATAGACTTGTGCATAAGGTGCTCCAGGGGCAGTACAAGGTTGAAACTAGCCGGACGCGATGTGATCACCAGAGATAGCAAAGCCTTAGGAGGAAGCATTACAAGAGTCAAAATCGGAAATCTATTAGAAGATTTCAAGACTGATATCCTGGGGACCTTGACGACACAATTTGATATCACGCAAGCCAAATGAAAATAGGCCGAAGCAGAATAGAACCTGGGTATTTTCTGTCCCTGTTACAGAAAGAAACACAGTCATAAAGAATTCCCGCTAGATATGTTACAAGTATGTGCCATATGAACTAAGGAGCATGCCACAAAAAGTTTCCCATCACTCCCAGGATTAAAAGCAGTCTTCAAGGAAGCAAAAGAAGAAGTAGAACCAATATATCTATTGAACCAGCATTGTCAAGGGCAAGCATGTCAGACACGTATGCCTATCTATCCATATTCATTCTTTCCTCCCTCGCAATATAATTCTCAATAATATTCAGGGGTAGCATGGCAGAACCAACCACCTTTTTCTTGTTGGCCGCCTCAAAAATTTTCTATGCCACCATGGCCCAACTAGTCAAATCTAAACAAAAATTGGTCAAATCCCTCTTACCCTCCACCATTCTGGAAAAACAATCCCTATTCATCTCAATGGTGTCGTTCCACCTCACAAAATCAGAATTGGCAATCAAACTAGCAAAGATCCACGAACCAGCCTATGGGGATAGTTCCTCTATCTCAACCTACTTTACCATCACCTTATACGTTGTAGCATAATCCTAAATCTAATATAGGACCACAACTCCCAGCCCAACCCATCCTAAATCTAAACAACAGACTAATCCAGTTAATACAAATCATTCAAGGTCTAGACCCCGAAGTTGAGTTGTGAGAGTGTAATGAACTCAAGTTAAGATCTGGACACTTAATATCTCTAGACGAGAATAAAAATCTGTAACCTGAAGAACCACACCCAAATAAGCCTTTGACTGTAGATGATCCATGAGGGGAAGATACAGTAAGGCAGAAGACTCCCAAATAGATCATAACTACTTCCCCACCATTCCCAAAAAGACTGATGATCTCGCGCTGAATTGAACACCCCGACTTTGATCTTCTAGGTGAACTCAAGAATATCTATAGAAAAATACCCCTCCTGCAGGGTATTCAAGGCATTCCAATATATGCCAAAACTATTAAAGAATTGCGTATAAAGAAATCTGTGAGGAAAACAAAAATAACCCCAACTGTCCATCTTATCAAGGCTTTTTCAGATCTATTACTAGGCAAAGAGACACTTGTAAAATATGAAGACCCAAGAAACCTCATTATCAGAGTACAGATAAATGGTTGCTCTTTTCGCAATACTTTAGTTGATTTAGGGGCAGCCATTAACATTCTCACAACAACAACTTGCGAAAAACTTGGCATCACAGCCTCGGAACCAACAACTACCTTGCTAGAACTTGCTGACCACTCAGTCATTAGGCTAGAAGGAACATTACTGGATGTTATGGTTTTTGTAGACATTTGGGAATATCTGACATATTTTTTGATTATTAGTCCTAGGAATTGGCTAGATTGACATCACTTAATTTTAGGAAGACCTTGGCTAGCAACTGTTGATTCTTATATCAGTTGCTGGACAGGCAGTATGACCATAACCAGAGGAAATTATGTGAAGAATCTAGCCGTATACCCTGGGTGGAGTACTAAAGAAGGTATGTTTTCGATGATTATTTCAGTATATTTTCATTAGAGCTTACAAACCTTTTGCATCATGAACTAGGAAAACGATAAAGGATTGTAATAAAACATGTGATATTAATATGCAAAACGAAAACTCTGACAATTGTCATTTCCTTATGCAGGAAGGAGGAAAAACGAGAAGTTGTTGTTCCAAAGGAAAGGACAAGGACGTGTTAACTGTTGTCCCTTTTACGGGAGATCGTATGCAAACAAGGAAAAGCAAATCAAAGTGAATCAGCCCTGGAAAGGAACTGGAGATATCGGCTCGGTGCAGGAAAGGAAAGAGATGACTGAGGACGAACGGTTCGGCAAATCCCTCAAGATCATTGATCCTGAGGGATCATTGTTTTATCTATTTCTGCACTTAGATATCTCGTCGGCACCCTTATAAAAGGGGCAGCACTATTAGCTCAGGAGAGAGTTAGATACTTTTATGTTTTTATGTAATTTCTTTTAAGATCAGAACTTTGATCATCGAGTCTCGTTAAGGACTAGTTTATTGTAATTCTGATCTGTGCATTAATACAAACTTGGTTACTATTTCATCTCTGAGTCTAGAATAACTTCAAGCGGTGTACCCCTGGAGGCTAAGGGCCTGGCCCTGGAGGACACTTGCTCTTGTATTATTACGTTTGGTTTACGCGTGGTTTGCTTATCGACGTTATTTGGTAATCTGATGTGTTTTATAAGTTTACATCACATACTCTGTTATGTTTAATTTATGAAGGTTTCTATAGACAGAACTATTGTATTCACTCTACATCATATTACTGTTCTTTTAGGAGTTGATATAATACTACTAGTTTTTACAGAATACTGTTACTGTTCCATTACAAATCCTTTGTGTTGTGCACTTGTTCATTAACACTACGGAATTCATTTTGGAAGTTATGTTCTTTGCGATTGTTAGATTTAAGAACAATGTTGTTATATTTTGGAATGCAGTCGTATTCTTTCTAACTGAGATCGATACTTGGATCAGATTACTATTTAAGTGTGGTGTGTGTGTATATGGTTTTCAAGTGTTGTTCCATAATTTATCAGTAAGCAGTGCTATTCCATTGGTATGTGTTACTCAATCCGCCCTTAAGAGTGGAATATTTCCATTTGATTCTTGTAGATTATGATTAATGCACTTGATCTGATAGAGTAAGATGTTACTGCTTGTGAGACTTAGTTGTTGTTCTATTTCTTAGCTGATGTTCCATTTCGTATTTGTTGTTCCATTTCAGATTTGTTGTTCGATTTCTTAATTGTTGCTCCATTTCTTATCTGCCGTTCCATTTCTTGGTATTGGCGTGGATAACGGTCTTAGGCTGTAGTGAGCATGGACATCTACTATCTGGCTCCCAGGTCCATGATCTGTTCTCTGATTTCCTTTTCTATCAGTTTCCAAAGGGATGGGTTATTGCTACCGAACCCTTGACTGATAAGTTGCTTAGTCTTTTGAATGTGTGATTTAACCTTCTGAAGTAGTTAAGCTGTAGACAAGCATCCATTTACTCTTTTATTTTTGAACATTGTACTACTAGCATTACTCTGGCAAATGATAGCCTCAGACTGAGACACAATAACAAAACGTTCCCGGATTGACATATTAATGTGAGGTAATTAGAGGTGAAAGAGACCATTTTTACAGCTCCACATTTGTCACCGTTGCCGGGGAAAGAGTGTAGCCATTTGTTCTTTTTTTAGAGTAGTGTACGAACCTGTTAGGGAAGAGTTGGGTTTTAAAAATGGAAGAAAGAACCTACGTGTGGAGCATGTAAAATCCCTGCTCCTCTACCCGCTTTCCTAAAGATTTGCTGCCGTTTTGTTTGAGTAGAATTTAATAGTTAATTTGAGTGCATGACTAAGCAGAAAAAGCTAGAAAAAAATTCCAAACCTCTACCCAAGCCAGAAAAAGCTAAGGGGTCGGTGACCCTTGGCCGACCAACCTTCATAGATGAAATCTACAAGAAAGCATAATCTCAGCCCTTAATATGACCCAGGAAAGTTATTTCTAAACAGCCTACTAGATCCCTTAAGGCCACAGGATCACCATCTGTAGCCTTTACTGAGGTTCATAGTCAAACTGAAGGGCAGGATTTTCAAGAAATTGAAAATTCTACTCCAGAACTATTGCAGGAAGGGAATTTCAGTAATCTTTGTGAAGGAGGAGGAGAGATAGGGGAAATCAAGGAACCGAGGTCTCCTCTCAAGACAACTCAACCATTGAATAGCCTAGACAAGGGAAGTGTTGAAAAAATCATCTTTGAAGAAACTCAATCTCCTCAGACATTAGGCACTCTCATTATCCCAGATAGAGGAAGTGTTATTAAAACTATTCATGTTAAAGCCATTCCCTCTCAACCTAGGAATACCCTCCTAGATATCCCAGAAGGTTATTGGCATATATTCGACCCAATGCGTCAAAACCAGCCAAACACTCAAACCTCTATATTACAATAACCCATAGTGGATTCTACAGCAAATGTGCCTATGAAAGCAATCCCTCTTCAACATATCCCTACATTCCACGGTCTTACATCAGAAGACCCGGATGCATTTTTATTTGAATTTGATGTACTGCGCAGGGGATATGATTACACCACGGACCCCCAAAAACTAAAACTATTTCCATCTACACTAAAAGGGGATGCTTTAAGATGGTTTATGGGATCATGTGGCAGGGTTATAAATAACTGGGATCAAATGAAAGAATATTTTCTAAAAAAATATCAGGACTATTGCAGGTCTAGAGAACTGAAGGACGAAATATTCCAGATGATAGCTAGACCAAACGAAACATTAGAGGAGTATGTGGAACGTTTCCAGTATAATCTACAAAGATCTCCTTATGCGTCACTACCTTTACCTGATAATGTGTTAAAAACGACATTAATAAAGGGCATGAAGGAACAACGGATTGAAACAATAAACATTATGCGAAAAGGAGATATTTATCAAGAAAATTTTTCTGAAATTATTGATTTATGTATCAGGAGCTCGAGAGGCAGCACAAGAGTAAAACGGGTAGAACATGATCGGTTTGTAAGAGATAATAAAACTTCGACAGAAGGAGTAACGCATGTAGAAATTGGAAATTTATTCGAAAATTTAAAAACCGATATACTAGGGACACTAACTACACGACTTGATATTATGCAGGCCAAACAGAAGCAAATGGAGGTAGAACAGAATTTGGAAATCTTCTATCCCCGATGCAGGAAAAATCATAGCCATAAGGAATGTCCACTGGATGTAGTCCAAACATGTGCCATCTACACAAAAGATCACCGTACGGAAAGTTGTCCCTCACTTCCTGGATTGAAAGCAGTATATAAGGAAGCAGAAGAAGAGCCAGAATCGGTGTATTTGCTCAACCAACGCCGTCAGTGGTAGCCGAGACAATATGGTATATTTCCAGACCCAACTTCTTCTTTTCAGCCTCTGTAGTATAATTCTAAACAATATAATATGTGGCAAAGTCAATCCCAATCCTCGTTTCAAAATTGGTCACCGCAGACGTTTCCTTCCTCAAACCCGTGGCTAAATCAAGCAAGCCAATCTAGTTGGCCGAATCTTCCTTACACTCCACCATATTAGCAAAGTAACACATACCCACCAAAATGGACTCCCCCTACTTCACAAAGTTCAGCTTGTTAGGAAAACTGGCAGAGACCAATGCATCAGCCAGTAGGAACCATTCTACTCCCTCAACCTACACTCCCAGCCTTACAACAAAATCCTCAGTCTAATATGAGACCACAACTCCCAGCCCAACCCAACCCCAATCCAAATAACAGATCGGTCCAGTCTATCCAAATCACAAAAACACTAGAGATAGGAGCCGACCTGAGGGAGTGTAATGATATTCAATTAAGATCTGGACGTATTATTGAAACCAAGGGAGATAATATAGTTCGGGTTGAAAATCAGTTACCAAGAGAACATCTATCACAAGAAGAGGATGTGAATAAACAAAAAACTCATAATCAAGCAACCACATCCTCTACCTCATTCCCCGAACGATTAATCATACCTCAACCTATGCAATATCCTGATTTTGACATTCTTGGAGAATTACAAAATTTGTACATAAAAATTCCATTCCTCCAAGCCATTCAAGACATCCTGATATATGCAAAAACTATCAAAGTATTGTGTGTAAAGAAACCAAGGAGGAATATAACAAATAATCCAAGAGTCCAAGTAGTCAGCACTCTATCTGACTTAGTATCAGGAAAAGAAACACCCATTAAATACAAAGACCCAGGAAATCCAATAGTAACTGTGCAAATTTATGGTCAGATCCTTCCCAATGCCTTAGTTGATCTAGGAGATGCAATCAATATCTTAACAACCACTACTTTCCAAAAGCTAGGGATTACATCTATAGAACCCACCTCTACCTTGCTAGAATTGGTTGACCGATCTGTGGTTAGGCCAAAGGGCACACTACATGATGTCATGGTGTTTGTTGATTCCTGGGAATATCCAACTGATTTTCTGATAATAAATCCCAAAACCCGACTTGATGGACATCCATTGATTTTAGGTAGATCGTGGCTTGCAACTTTCGATGCTTATATTGGCTGCCGACAAGGAAATATGACTATAACCAGAGGACAAAATATCAATAACTTAGTTCTATATCCTTCAGCGTAGCCAAGTGTCACAATAATAAAAAATAATAGGCACCCTTTATCATACCTTACTGATAACATTAGATCTCCATCAACTATACAAGAGGCACTTGATTTCAAAGACCAAACAGAAGACAATGCCATTAATAATTTTAGTAGTCAAACTGAACTCACATCCCGTACACAATGTCACATGATAAGGGCAGCATTTGATAACAAATTAGAAGAAGATCCTCTTAAAGATACACATGAACAAACAATACCTATTACCTCTGTTGAAAATAGTAAAATTGTGGAAATTGAACCGGGAAAAACCTTAAACATTAATGCCAACCTCACATCCGAACAAGAAATGAAGCTCATCCATTTGTTAAGGAAATATAAAGAAGAATTTGCATGGGACTACCCTGATATTGTAGGAATTGACCCCCAATTATGTACACACCACATTTATATAGAAAAAGATGCGAGACATGTTCATCAACCTCAAAGGAGACTTAATTCTCATCTAAAAGATGTGGTAAATGCCGAACTTCAAAAACTTTTAGATGTCAATTTCATATATCCTATCTCTGATAGTAAATGGGTCTCTCCACTTGTGGTGGTACAAAAAAGAATGGGAAATGGAGAATATGTGTGGACTACAAAGAGCTAAATAAAGAAACACAAAAAGACCGCTTCCCTCTCCCATTCATCGACCAAGTATTAGACACTTTGGTAGGAAAGAAATTCTTTTCTTTCCTGGGTGGCTTCAGCGGATACAATCAGATTCAAATTGCCCCTGAAGACCAAGACAAAACTACTTTTACTTGTCTGTGTGGAACATTTTCCTACCGAGTTTTAACTTTTGGCTTATGCAATGCTCCTGCCACATTTCAAAGGGCTATCCTTAGCATTTTTGGAGATTTAATAAATGAAGGACTTGAAGTCTACATGGATGAATTTAAACCATACGGAGATGATTTCGATCCAGCATTGGATACCCTAGAAAAATTCCTACAACGCTGCATTGCTACTAGGCTTTGTTTAAGCCACAAAAAATGATATATGATGATGACTGAAGGACTTATCCTAGGACATTATATTTCAGCAGCTGGCATTCTGGTAGACCCAGCCAAAATCCAAATAGTTTTTCTTATTCCCAGTCCTACCACTCAAACAGAGGTACGCAATTTTCTTGGATTTTCTTGTTATTATAGGAGATTTATAGAACATTATTCGCACATTTCTGCACCTCTGTATGCACTAACTGGTAACGTTGATTTTCTTTCGACAAAAAAATGTGAACATGCTTTCCAGGATCTGAAGAAGCTTGTGTCCACAGCCCAGTCCTTCGAGGACCAAATTGGGATTTGCCATTTCAGATATCATCTGATGCCTCAGATACATCCATTGGAGCAGTCCTTGGGCAGGAAGAGGATAAAAAACGATATGCAATTAATTACATCAGCAAAAATTTATCCCCTGCTGAATTAAACTACACTGTTACTGAAAAAAAAATTTCTAGCTGTAATACATGTTGTCAATAAGTTTAGACATTACATTACTGGATATCATGTTATCTTGTACACAGATCATTCTGCCATAAAATATTTAGCAAACAAGCCTATCACAAACAACATAATAACTAGATGGCTGATTTTATTGCAGGAATTTCATATTACAATCAAGGATCGACCTGGCAAAGAAAATCTTGTAGCCAATCTTCTCTCAAGAATGCCAAAGCCAATCGATGCAGTAGCAGTTGAAGACCAATTTCCGGACGAGCATCTATTTGTTGTGGCTATTCAAACACCTTGGTATGCTGATGTTTCCAATTACCTAGCAGTAGGTAGATTACCAAAGCATGTAGCCCCTAATGAGCGGAAATAGATTGTTCAGCAGAGTGCTCGATTTTCTTGGATTGGGGGCTATTTGTACCACACAGGAGCAGACATGCATATCAGGAGATGCGTTCGAGAAGATGAAATCTTTGACATTTTAAAAGACTTCCATGACGGACCATGTGGTGGACATTTCACTGATCGCATAGCTGGACATAAAGTGCTACATACTGGGTATTATTGGTCCACGATTATCAAATATGCAAATAAATTTTTCCAAGCCTGTGACAGTTGCCAGAGAGCAAGACACCCTGGTTAATTTGATGAGATGCATATGAAACCACAGCTAGTCATCGAACCATTCGAGCAATAGGCTATTGATTTCGTTGGACTAATTAACCCATCATCAAACCAGAAAACATATATTTTGGTGGCAACAGAATATGTCACCAAGTGGGTTGAAGCAGAGGCATTGTCAAAAGCTATAGAGGACTCTGTCATATAGTTCTTGTGTACATTATGGCCTTCCAAGAGAAATAAGTACAGACGATGGACCACAGTTTGCTGGGAACAGAATAGCTGAAACACTCAACAACTATCATGTTCAGCATAAAATCACTACTCCATATCACCCACAGGAAATGGGCAGGTAGAAAGCAGCAATAAGATAATCGAATCAATCCTAATGAAAACCATTGCGTCACATAGACGTGATTGGCCTACCAGACTACCTGAAGCACTGTGGGCTTACAGAACAACATGGAGAAGCACCACTGGTTACTCACCTTATCAATTAGTGTTTAGAAAACAACCCATTTTCCCCATAGAATTCGATATCCAAACATTACGAACAACACAGGAAGTTGGCTTAGATCTAACCGAGGCACAGATTAATCAATTGTAGCAGATCAATGAGCTGGACAAAATTAGGCTCTTTGCACTTCAAAACACTGCCTTGATCCAATAGCAGCGAGCTAAATGGCATGATGCTCTCAGTAAAAATAAAGTCGTCCACGAAGGAGACTGGGCTCTTTTGTACGACTCCAGGTTTCAGGACTTCCCCGAGAAACTCCAGACTCGTTGGTTGGGACCATACGAAATCCAGAAGACACATGATAATGGGACCCTTACTCTAATCACTATTGACGGTTCTAGATATGCCTTCAAGGCAAACGGCCACCGAGTTCATCTCTATCGCAAACCACTCACTCGGGAGTCCTTCTGCCAGCAGCTACGCCAAGACTGTAATATGGAGATTTTGGGGGAGGAAGAGAAGTCTTCCTCACCTATAATTCATTAAGGAATTTATTTCTTTTTATAGTTTGTACATAATTTATTTTCTTGAATCATTTTTGTACATATTTTTGAATCAACGTTTTGTTGTTATTATTTTTGCTATTCCTTTTTCAAAAGAACAACATTTTCTTCTGGCTGTTCCTTTTTCAAAAGAGCAAACCCCTTTGGATCAGCTGTCATTTTATTGTAATTTGGTTCTTTTTCTTTATTTTTGATTTTTGCCATTCCTTTTCCAAAGGAACAACATTTTTTCTTTTTGCCGTTCCTTTTCCAAAGGAACGACATTTGTGTGTTTTTGCTGTTCCTTTTCCAAAGGAACGACATTTTCATGTTTTTTTGTTCCTTTTTCCAAAGGAACAATGTTTTTTTATCTCTGTTGTTCCTTTTCAGAAGGAATGACATTTTTGTGTGTTTTTCTATTCCTTTTCCAAAGGAACAACTTTTTTTATTTTTGTTGTTCCTTTTCCAAATGAATGACATTTTCCTGTTTTGTTGTTCCTTTTCCAAAGGAACAACGCTTTTGATTTCTGTGTGTTTTGCTGTTCCTTTTCCAAAGGAACGACATCTGTGTGTTCTGTTGTTCCTTTTCCAAAGGAACAATGTTTTCCATCTTTGTTGTTCCTTTTTCAAAGGAATGACATTTGCGTTTTTTGTTCTTCCTTTTCCAAAGGAACAAAATTTGTGGTCTTTTGTTGTTCCTTTTTCCAAAAGGAACACCACTTGTATTCTTTTGCTCTCCCTGTGAAATAGTGTGTTCCTTTTTCTGTTCTAAATTGAGGATGCTTATTACTCCTGTTCTTTCAAGTCTTTTTAAAATACATCTATGTACTTATGCAATGGATACAAAATCACAACATACTGAAATCAGTTAATCATAAATCGCCATCTTTATAAGAAATTGCTCTGAATTGGTAAGAGGATAGAAGGAAGGACATGCTTATTTATCATCTTTTGTTGTCATTGTTCTACTAATTCTGCTCTGATTGTTTATCTTTATCATGTTGATCCCTCTTAATCCTCTTTGATTATTATTTAGGAATAAGAGCAAAGGGTTTATATCTTCCTATTGAGATGTTAAGACTTCTTCCATCATTCCTACTCTTAAGGAGTGTTGAACCACCCTTTGTGTATAAATGGGATAGTGATTTATGGAAAAGAAAAGAAAAGAAGAGAAAAAAGAACAAACAATGATGCCTTAATGACTTATAAGTTGTCAAATGCAGGATAGGGGGTCTCATCAAGAGCCAGGCTACCATGATCATGAGGATGAAAGCGAAGTGGCATTCCCACTATGGCCACCACACCAGGGATATGGTCCAAAGGGTATATCAAATAAAGAACCCTCGGAATAGGAGGTCTCATCACAAGCCGCCCTGCCCACCTTTCGCTCCTTCCTCGTGAATGGCATTATGGCTAACTAGTCACCAAGTGAGCATAATGGCCTACATTTTGACATCACAGAGCAATTCCTAAGCATACACACAGGATCATGGTTCCATGGGTGAAATAAACAACTCTTCCAAGGATATGGAGGCTTGTCAGCAGCAGAGCACTGTTAATGGTATTGAAGTCACATTATTTACACCAATAAAGAGTTATTACCACCCTTCTGTTTCTTATACCTTAGTAATCAATCATATACGATGAATGCATATTATTTTCTGAACCATACAACACATGAAATCTATTATCACCAATCATGGCAGAGCAGTTGAAAATGACCGCATGAGACTCGGAATGTACAACAGCTGTCCTACCTTCCCAGCCTTGCATCATATCACATCAATTTCTTACGTATTAAGCGATCCAACTCTACGCCTAGTTTTCGGTAATTCGCTACTTTTTTAAACATGGCATATTTCCATATGTTGTTCCTTTATGACTCTGCTTCAGAGCGGGCGCTGCTCCTTTATTTGATGGCTAGGACAACCTATCACATTGCGGGGGGGGAGGTTAACCTCATCATTCGCTGGATTACGTGTCAGCTCAATATTCAGGAAGTTGTGTACTGGGGTATAGCACAGCTCAACGGTATACTATTTTTTATTTTTTCTGCATGACTTACTGTCCATAAGCCATTTCTATTGTATACTCTACAACATTAGATTTTGAACAAGTATTGTGGCTGTCAGCCTCTCTGTTTTTCAACAGCACGAACAACTTCCATTCCATTGAGAGTTTACAGCAAAACCATGGGAGGAAGATCGATTCGGAGAGAACCGCAGGTGTTAACAGTCTCTGCTACTGCCCAGGAAATCCTGGCAAGAGCAGGGTGGCTGAGTTCTCTCAACCACTTGCAGGAGTTTAATGAGATTGTGGCAATTGAATTCTTGCAGAACTTGCAAGAAGATCACTCCACAGTGGGGGGAGATGCATAGCAGTCATCGATGACATAATAGCAGAAGTCTCAGGACTGCCAGCCACTGGAACTGTATGGACATTACAAAAGGAGAGATTGCAGAAGATTATAGAAATCTTCCAAGACGAAGGCCAGAGCCTGGCAATTAGAGGAAAGGGGGTTCTTCCAGCAGCATTAGGAGAGTCGTGGGCAGAATTGGCAAAGACCATTAAAACCTACATCACCTGTGAAGGCAGAAAAGAAGTTGTAAGACCACGACATCTCAAACTCTTAGGTGTACTAAAGCAAAAAATTCTTTGTAAAATTACCTTCATTTTTGAATTCGTTACCTCATGATGTTGCACGGAGCATAAAAAGGGCACAACATGTAAAGTCAGTTGTTAGTCATCATGGATTGATTCGATTAATAGTCAGTCATAGCCTCACCCAACAGCAGAGCAGCTGGGAAGAGCTAATTGCCATGATAAATAAGGGATTAACTGCACCATCCCCAGAACGTAAACATGCCACCAATACACCCGAGCATCCAGAAAAACGTAAACATGCCACCAGCACACCTGAGCATCCAAAAAAATGTAGGAAATTAGAAAAGCGTAAACATGCCACCGGTACACTAGAGCGGCTAGAAAAACGCAGGAAATCGGTCCGGCTAGCACGGCTATGAGGGAGGCTAGAGAAGCCCCAAGAAAAAACCAGCCAACGAGTAGAAATAGAAGATGAGAAACCCCCACGGCCAGAAGGGGAGGACGATGAGAAAGGAGTGCAAGAAGAAGAAGAAAATGAAGAAGAAGCTGAGCAATCTGAAGAAGAAGGAGAAAAAGAAGCTGAAACCGAAGAAGATAAAGAAGAAGAAGCCAAGCAGTCTGAGCAAGAGGAAGAAACGGAACAACAGGAAGGTAGCCCATTGCAGGACCCAGTGGGAGAAGATGAATTGGCCGAAGTTCTAGCCAATATGGGTGAATATGGCTAACCTTCTAGTCCATCAGACCTCCACGTCGAATAGAAACCCCAGGGTGAAAATGCACCTGAAGAATCACATGCAAAGGAGGTAGAAGAAGAGAATCTGCCTATTTATGATGAAAATATGACAGGAGATGTTGAATAGGAACAACCCTGCTAAGAATTATGCCTTGTTTTTAATGGAACGGTATTTGCAATTAAAAATAAAGGCTGTTAAATCAGGTGCTCCTATACAAATTAACACCGTCAATGATTTTATAGGCTGCTATAAGAACTACGGGGTAAAAGTCCAGAGACTACTGTGTGAGTTCTATTTACATAACCTTGTATTAGACCAGGAGACCGAGCTAAACCCTGGCCCGTTTGTTGGGGATATCCAATTGCAGGCATTTATTTCATTTTGGGTTAATCAAATTAAATGGCTTAAAGCCTATAATACATTCCAAAGGCAAGAAAACGGGTTCGATTAGTGGGTAAGGGCTGAGCCTAGGGACCTAGTACAGTTGTGGAGAGCACACAGAAACTTCATGAAGCCTCCAGGTGTAATTGAAGCATTAGGACCCATGCATGAGGCACTCATTCGATAGGGATTAGAATACTTTTTCTCTATCAAAGACCCTGCCATCGATGTAGCTAAATTTCAGTATGAAATCTCTAATCCGAATATCCAGCTCACGGAACCATTTAAGTATGATAATTTTAAATTAGCTGCCAACCGCTTGCACCTCTATGGCGAAATAGTTTTGAGGGCATGGCCATCTTGGTTAGGATATAGGTTCCAGTGTCCAATTATTTGGCACCCTGCACCCGGATACCAAGCCCTGTTTGAGATGCCTGAGGGTCAGACAAGCCATTTCTTTGAATACCTAGTTACGCATCATGGCTATAGGCCTCCACATGAGATTCCATCTCTAGCCTATTCTGTCACTGCCTTACATGTCAACTACAATGTTTTCATGAGGGCATGAAAGAGGGTAAGCAGGGGGGTGTGCGGAGTACTAAAGAAGGTATGTTTCCGATGATTATTTCAGTATCTTTTCATTAGAACTTACAAACCTTTTGCATCATGAACTAGGAAAATGATAAAGGATTGTAATAAAACATGTGAGATTAATATTCAAAATGAAAACACTAACAATTGTCGTTTCCTTATGTAGGAAGGAGGAAAAAGGAGAAGTTTTAGTTCTAAAGGAAAGGACAAGGACATGTTAACCGTTGTCCCTTTGATAGGAGACCGTATGCAAACAAGGCAAAGCAAATCAAAGCGAATCAGCCCTGGAAAGGAAGTGGAGATATCGGCTCGGTGCAGGAAAGGAAAGAGATAACTGAGGACTAACGGTGAGGGATCGTTGTTTTATCTATTATGCACTTATATATCTCCACCGTCACCCGTATAAAAGGGGCAGCACTGTTAGGTCGGGAGAGAGCTAGATACTGTTATGTTTTTATGTAATTTCTTTTAAGATCAGAACTTTTATCATCGAGTCTCCTTAAGGACTGGTTTATTGTAATTTTTCTCTATGCATTAATACAAACTTGGTTACTATTTCATCTCTGAGTCTAGAATAACTTCAAGCGGTGTACCCCTGGAGGCTAAGGGCCCGGACCTAGAGGACACTTGCTCCTCTATTATTACGTTTGGTTTATGCGTGATTTTCTTATCCACGTTATTTGGTAATATTATGTGTTTTATAAGTTTACATCACATGCTTTGTTATGTTTAATTTATTAAGGTTTCTACAGACAAAACTATTGTATTGACTCTGCATCATATTACTGTTCTTTTAGGAGTTGATATAATACTGCTAGTCTTTATAGAGTACTGTTACTGTTCCATTACAGAGCCTTTGTGTTGTGCACTTGTTCATTAACACTACGGAAATCATTTTGGATGTTATGTTCTTTGCGATTGTTGGATTTATGAACAATGTTGTTCTATTTTGAAATGTAGTCGTATTCTTTCTAACTGAGATCGATACTTGGATCAGATTACTATTTAAGTGTGTTGTGTGCGTATATTGTTTTCAAGCATTGTTCCATAATTTATTAGTAAGAAGTGTTGTTCCATTGGTGTGTGTTACTCAATCCGCCCTTAAGAGTGCAAGATTTTTGTTTGATTCCTGTAGATTATGATTAATGCATTTGATCTGATAGACTGTGAGACTTAGTTGACGTTCTATTTATTAGATGTTGTTCCATTTCGGATTTGCTATTACATTTCGGATTTGTTGTTCAATTTCTTAATTGTTGTTCCATTTCTTATCTGTCGTTCCATTTCTTGGTATTGGCGTGAAGAATGGTCTTAGGCTGTAGTGAGCATTGACATCTACTGTCCAGCTCCCAGATCCATGATCTGTTCTCTAATTTCCTTTTCTATCAGTTTCCAAAGGGATGGGTTATTCCTACCGAACCCTTGACTCATAAGTTGCTTATTCTTTTCAATGTGTGATTTATCCTTTTGAAGTAGTTAAGCTGTAGACAAGCATCCATTTACTCGTGAATTTCTGAACACTGTATTACTAGCATTACTCTAGCAAATGATAGCCTTAGACTAAGGCACTCTTTGAAATAACAAAACGTTCCCAGATTGACGTATTAATGTGAGGTAATTAGAGGTGAAAGAGACCATTTTTATAGCTCCACACCCTCCTGCTCAGCCAAGTATAACCATTGTAAAAACTAGGAAGCAACCTATAACATATTTAAGACAAAATATTCGGTCACCATTGACTGTGGTAGATGCCCTTGAATTTAAAAACCAAACAGAAGATGATTTCATTAATACCTTATCCATCATCCCACTACAGTGTCTAATTTGAAATGTCACATGATCAAAGTGGTCCTTGACAATGAAATCGAAGAAGATTCCCTGAGAGATATCAATGACCAACCAATACCAACAACCACTGTCTATAATAGCAAACCTATCGAAATCGAGCCAGGGAAGATCCTCAACATTAACAATAATCAAAGTGATGACCAGTAATAGAAACTTATTCAAGTCATTAGGAAATATAAAGGTACTTGGGATTACCCTGACCTAAAAGGGATTTACCCACAGCTATGTATGAACCACATTTACACTGAAAAAGATGCAAGACCCATTTTACAACCTCAACATAGATTAAATCCTCACCTAAAGGATATTGTTAAAGAAGAACTTCAAAAACTATTAGATGTGAATTTTATCTATCCTATATCTGATAGTAAATGGGTTTCTCCATTAGTAGTGGTCCCCAAAAAGAATAGGAAGTGGTGGATATGGGTTGACTACAAAGAACTCAACAAGGCAATGCAAAAAGACCATTTTCCCCTTCCATTCATCAATTAGGTCCTAGATACACTGGTAGGGAAGAAATTCTTCTCTTTCCTAGATGGCTTTAGTGGTTACAATCAAATTCAGATTGCCCCTGAAGACCATGATAAATCTACTCTTACCCTCCCGTGGGGAAAATTTTCTTACAAGGTATTACCTTTTGGATTGTGCAACACACCTATGACATTCCAAAGATCCATACTCAGTATTTTTGCAGACTTGATAAATGAAGGATTAGAAGTGTACATGGACAATATGACACCCTATGGAGATGACTTTGAACAAGCATTATAGTCATTGGGGAAAGTCCTGGAATGGTGTATCGCTACTAGGCTATGCTTAAGCCACTAGAAGTGGCATATGATGATGACAGAGGGCCTGATCCTAGGTCATTTCATTTCAGCAACTGGAATTCTGATAGATCCAGTAAAAGTGCATGTAATCCTCTCATTAGCTAGTCCCTGCACTCAAATATAGGTATGTAGTTTTCAGGGATATGCAGGATATTATCATAGATTTATAAAGAACTTTTCATGGATTGTTGCACCATTATATGCCTTAACGTGAAATATTGATTTTGTATGGAATGAAAAATGTGACATTTCCTTTACAGAGTTGAAATGATTACTATCAACAACACTAGTATTACGGTGTCCAAATTGGGATATACCATTCCAAATTTCATCGGACGCGTCAGATTCAGCCTTTGGAGGAGTTCTTAGCGTAGAGGATGACAAGAAACCCTACACTATATATTACATTAGCAAAATCTTAACTCCTACTGAGATGAATTATACAGTAACAGAGAAAGAGTTTTTAGCTGTTATTTATGATATTAACAAATTCAGACACTATATAACTGGATACCTTGTAGTTTTGTATACTGATCACTCTGCTATCAAATATTTAGCTAATAAAACCATTACGAATGGAAGAGTGACACATTGGTTACAACTTTTGCCGGAATTTGACATAACTATAAAGGATCAACTGGGAAGGGAAAACCTTGTGGCAGATTTCCTCTCCCGAGTGCCAAGAATAGACAATGCAATGGCGATAGAAGACTGGTTCCTGGATGAACATCTATTTGTTGTGACTGTAAAAACACCATGGTATGCAGATGTGGCAAATTATTTAGTAGTGGGAAAACTACCCAAACATTTGACACAAGGAGAAAGGAAATTAATAGTGCAGTGCAACACTTAATTCTCCTAGATCGAAGAATACCTTTTTCACACAAGGGCTGATATGCACATCCACAGGTGTATAAGGGAAGACAAAATTTATGATATCTTAAAATCCTACCATGATGGACCTTGCAGTAGACATTTTGCAGACCGCATAACTGGACATAAAATTTTGCAAATGGGCTACTACTAGCCCACGATTTTTAAGGTTTCTAAGAAATTTTTCCAAGCATGCAATAGTTTCCAAAGGATGGGCTACCCTGGCCAATCTGATGAGATTCCCCTGCATCCATAGCTGGTGATAGAACCCTTTGAGCGATGGGCATTATATTTTTTTGGGCCAATCAACCCACCATCTAATCAGAAATTATATATATTGGTTGCAACAGAATACGTGACTAAATGGGTGGAGGTAGTAACATTACCAAAAGCAACAGAGGAAACAGTGATTAATTTTCTTTTTGAAATTTTTGTGCGATATGGCTTACCCAGAGAAGTAATTATTGATGGGGGGCCACAATTTGTAGGCCACAGGATTGTTGCTACACTGAAGAATCATCACATTATCCACAAAATTTCCTCTTCGTATCACCTGCAGGCGAATGGGCAGGTGGAGGGTACCAACAAATTAATTGAAGCTATTCTAACGAAGATAGTCTCATCGCATAGACGATACTGGGTGACTCGACTGCCAGAGGCCTTGTGGGCATATCGCACAACTTGGATGAACACAACTGGATACTCTCTATATCAGCTGGTATATGCTAAGAAACCCATTTTTCCCATTGAATTTGAGATACAAACACTAATGATAGCCCAGGAAGTGGGACTGGATTTAACTGAAGCCCAGATTAACAAACTACAACAAATAAATGAATTAGATGAAATTTGGCTATTGGCTCTACAACATACTGGACTCATTCAACAATAAAGAGTCAAGTGGCACAATTACATAATTAAGAAAAAGACATTTCATGAGGGCGACTGGGCACTTCTTTATGATTCTAGGTTTCAAGACTTCCCTGGTAAACTGCAGACTAGATGGTTAGGCCCCTATGAAATAAAGGAAGTACATGACAATGGCACTCTTACATTGGCCACCATTGATGGGTCTGGTTTTTCTTCAAGGAAAATGGGCATGAGGTGCGCCTCTACCAAGAACCACTTACAAGAGAATCCTTTTACCAACAGATATGCGACGACTCCACCATGCAAATTCTAGATATAGAAGGCAATCCTTCGGCAGCTTCATCATTGTAAAAAGTTATTTCTTTTTGTAAAAAATGTAAATATGATTGTTGATTTGAATTTCTACACTTTTTGTTTTTATTTTTTCCACTTCGGAACAACACTTTTGGTTTTTGTTTTTCCGACTTTGGAATTACACTTTTTGTTTTTGTTGTTCCCACTTTGTGTTTCAGGGAAAACTAGTGTCTTTTTTATCTGCTAGTCCCACTAAGATGGGTAGCTATCTTAGAAACAAATAATCAAAGCAAATTGTGATTTCCTTTATGTATGATAGATAAGCGAGAAGCAAAGGGGAACAACCTGGATCTTACACTTGGCTCCTTGCTTGTTTCCTCTCTCCCTTGATAGAGCTAGTGACTCCTCTCCTATTTGTCCCGCTTTAGAGAATACCTGTAGAGACAAAGTAACAAAACACCATTAAAGCATCTCGATCTATAATACCATAAACAATGACGAATCAGAAATACATTGACCATACAATTTCATTCACAAATAACAAGATTTACAAATACACAATTATATGGAGGAAAACTCAAATAACTATATTAATAGTAGAAGAGAGAATTACAACCCAACTATCTAATCCAACATCATCCTCCTAGCATCAAAGCCCTCTTCACCTCATGAAAAGCAAGATCACCCAACAATACAATATCTCTTCTCAAAGAGAAACCAACATCACTTCCTTACAAATTACAATGTTCCAGCCTCTAAATCTCTTAGATGAGGGATCTATTTATAGATATTTGCATAGGTGTGAGTTAGCTCTGGGTTTTTTATTAGTGTCATTCCACTGATAGTTATTGGTTCCACTTGGAGATTTCATTGATCTCTTACTCATCCCTAGGCGAATTCTGAGAGGTAATTGTCATAGAGGAAGTTTCTGGAAGATTCCATGAGCATCCGCTAAGCAAACTGCTTCAGAAATTTGTCCATTCTTTCTCATCACACCCCATAGAAATCCTTTTTAGTATGCATCTCAACTGGCTAGTGTAGGAGTCAGTATGCATCGTACCTTGACTAAGGAGCAATCAGTATAGTCTAGTTTTGGCCAATTCTGAGTGGTTTTTCAGGTGGGACTTCTGGGAAATGATGTAATCAGTTGACCATGATCCTTTAGGGTATGAAACAATACTTTTAGGGGTTAAAAGGCCCTTGGTTTATCAACATATATGATTGGCGTTGTAGTGCCCAAATATGTCTATAACAGTTGCCCCCTAAAGCATGAGGTTGTAAATCTTCTGATGTCGGGTGAAATGCTTTATCATGAGGATCTAAGGTATTCAAACTGGAAGGTCACCTGTATAAAATAAAATACAATACATCATCTTCATATTATTTTCATGATCTAGCTGAGCCAGGCATTCCCATGCTCAACTTTATAAATTCATTTTCATGTACATAGGATAGATAATCGTCTGTTGTTGCATAATAGTGATTCCTTGTATGTAGAGTCATCATCCCTTAGCTTGGATGATTATTTGTGCATCTTTAGTGTACATTTGATGTCTTTATATTCCTAGAAATATCGCAGCCTGGATGGATGAAACTAGATCCGGTGTTATAGAAATTTTTGGGCACCGCAACTGCAATCATACATGTCCATAAACCAACGGTTCCTAAGTCCCTAAATGTGTTGCTTCACACCCTAAAGGATCAAGGTCAGCTGATTACAAAATCTCCCAGAATTTCTCCAGAGAAAACTTCTCAGAACTGGTCAAAGCTGGACAATACACACTGCCCAGTGCAGAGGGTGTGATGCATCTCACCTGCACAGTGTAAAGGGTGCGATGCATACTGGAAAGCCCTTCTGTAGGGTGTGATGGGCGAGGGTAGAAAAATGGCAGAGACAGTTTGCAAGGTGGACCGTCATGGAATCTTCCAGAAACTTCTCCTGTGACACTTGCCTCTCTGAATTCACCCAGGGATGAGTAAGAGATCATCAATCTCCAAGTGGAATCAAGAACTATCAGAGAGAGGACACTAATCATAATCCCAGAAGCTAACTCACCCCCTGCAATCATCTATATATGGATCCCTCATCACAAAGATCCGGAGGCTGGATTTGGTATCTTGTAAGGAAGTGTTGTTCGTTTCTTGGTGGAATATCATAGTGTTGGGTGATCTAAGCTTTTCATGAGGTGAAGAACGGCTTTCATGCTGCGAGGATGACGTTGGGGCAGATCAATGGGCTGTAATCCTCTCTTCTAATCTTTATATCAATAAACCTATTCAATTTTTCCTCCACATTCTTGTGGGTATGATAGTATATGAATTTGTGTCGTCAATATATATCTGGTTCTATATTGTTTATGATTGTAGATCTCTGCACTTTGAATGCATTATGCTGCTTTGACTTTACAGGTACTCTTTGAAGTGGAGTGGTCAAGGGAGAAGCGGCAAAGACTTGTCGGTGAGGAGAAGGGACAAGCGAACAACTGAGTGAAAGATCGAGGTTGGTATTATCTGATCCTCTCCTATCTACTTCTCATAAAGGAAAATGAAAGTAACTCTAATCCGTTTGTTTCTAAGATAGCTACCCGTCTTAGTGGGGCTAGTAGCTCTGCATAGACACTAGATTTCCTGATAACAAAATAGCCACTCCACTAGGGAGTGAATAGATTGTTTTCTTGTCTATATTTGTTTGCTTTATAAACTTCCAGACGGAGCCTGAAGTCAAGCCAGCTAGCATTCGAACTGCATTTGCTATGCAAGTGCAAAGTAGATCAATGTTGCTTCAGTCTATCTCCGGGTTTTGTTTATAAATTGAAAAATCGACTTGTAAACATCCAAATTGCCCTGGTGGTGGCTCTAGTAACCTCATTAGATCAACCCCTGTGATTCGTATTTACTAATTATCACTTTCTTGGCCTAAATCCCTGAACTGATCTACAAACTATGATCAAAAGCCAAGAAAAGTCTCGTCCAAGTACCATCGCACCCTCTCTTCAAGGAAATCAGTATGCATTGCACCTCCCGTGTGCAGTAGGTGGGATGCATATTGGATTCCCTGTGTAATAGGTGTGATGATCAGAAAAGGCTAATTTTTCCTTCATACTTTGGTTTTTCTTCACTCTCTTCAGCTCTATTCAGGATTTTTCTATCTGTGATCAGTATACCACTGTGGAAATCCCCTTCCTTTCCACTATTCCACCTCCATCGTACAAAGAATTGTGAATGTTTTTATGTATTGTGCGCCATTTACAGTTCCCTTTTACAAAGAAGCAGCATAATCAAACTGTCATTTCTTAATTTGAAAGTGTCGCAAGTGTCGTTTTTAGTCCAAGAAAAGAATCCTATTGTTCTTGATAGTCGATTATGCAATTTCTCTTGTATTTGATTTGGATTAGTAGTTTTTCGAGTGTCGAAAGCAGTTTTCAATTCAAAGTCGGAAAGTATCATCATTATCTTCCTTTCATTTTGAAGAGAAATTTGTTAGTACTGTCACTTTGAAAAGATAATTTAGATTTGTACTTAGCATTCTTCTTGTCATTGACACATTAAGAAAGCTAAAAAAAAATACATGCATATGCATTTGCATTTAGACTGCTTGTTGGTTTGATTTAGGATAGTGCATATAGTGTATGCTCTCTGGTCTATGTTGAAAGAATCTCATCTCTCTTTCTTTAGTTGCTAGGATTTTCATTGTAAAAAGAAGATTAAATGATTGTTTATCATCTTAGATTGCATTTTAGGAATTGTATATCTACATCACACGGTGAACCTGAAAGGCAAATTCCTTAAGAAATATCAACTGTAAAATAAATTCAATGAACATAAAAACGCTTTGGAACCTAATGCACAACATTTAGAAGTCTAGGCTAGAGACGTATTCAGGCGTCGTAAAGCCTGGTAACTATTGCTTTCATTACTGGTTGGGTGATTCCTCCACTTTGAGATGACAAGTGCTAGTACGAACTTGTGATCCCACGTATCGTCGAGTATATACTGGGAGACCACAATAGGCTATATCCTTTATCCATAGGAAGTCATGTCTGTTGCCCTATCGATCGCAATGCACTAAACACAACATTCGGGAAGATTGACTACCATACCATAAAAAGTATTATGTAGTTTTGCGATTGGTTTGGTAATCCCTCTGTGTAGATTTCTAGAGTAGCCTCTTTCATTCCTTTTCAAACTGCTTAAAGGAAAGGTCCATCTGAGCACTTGTCACCTTAGGCTCATTAAAAATTGAAGGTGACTATAGTCATCTTTTGTTTTATCTCGACTCTTAAAAATTGAAAAAACAAGTTGTGTCAAAGAATCTAAAATTTATTTTAATCGTAATAATATCATCATTTCCACGTTCGTCTTAGGTTGAGGAAAATGGAGTCCACCAACCAAGGATTCCCCCTTGCAGGAAATCCTAGTCCTTTCTCCTCTTGGGGAGATGTTGGTGCACCCCATATGGCCACATTGTCACTTCCAGGATTGACGATTGGTTTGCAAATATGGCTCTTCTCGACCTCCGTCATTCAGAACACTGTGATTCCTGAATAATCAAGTCAACAACTAGACAATACTAAAGTTACCCCCCAACCTTCTATTTCATCTAATTCTCCCTCTCCTCCTTCCTCTTCACTTCATGAAGCTGGTAAAGCCAAAAATCAAGTAACTAAGAAGGAGAAGAATGGGAAGTAGAAGAAAGAGAAAAAGAAGAAGGAGCCAAGGACGAAAAGGGGTAATTGTGCATCGTCTAGCAAAAATCCACACACTGCACCATCTAAGCCTAAATCTCCATGTGTCGTTTGCAAAGGAGACCATTATCATCGAGATTGTCCTTGCATTCCTCGCATCTTAAGGGACTGGTCTCCTCGTTTGCACAATCCGGTGTCATCAACCTCTTAAGATAATGTTGAAAGTACACCATCAACTAGTGAAAGCGAAGTATTTGGACTAAAAAGGAAATGTAAATTTCCTTGTAAACTGTGTGAAGGCAATCATGTCATCCACCATTGTCCCTTCCTAGACGAAGCTAAAAGAGTCTTGGATAACCATCCTGCTTCACCACTACGGCTTCCTCCTAGATACAATAAACTCTTGCCGAGTCCATCACTAGTTGAAAATCCAACTGACACGCCATTGTGGTCTATCGAAGCATCTATCATTGAAGATAAACCCGCTGAATCCATACCAGACGAAAGTCAAAAGGTTGAGGTGGCAGTCAACCCGGTCTTGTCTTCGGAAGGTCCATCTTCAGATGATACAATCACCGAAGAGAATGAGAACGACACCATTCAAATTCTTTTCGTAAACATAGACTCCGATGAACATGGGGGAAATCCACCTGTTCCTCTATCGCAGGAAGGAAGTTCGTCAGAGTCGTATCCGGCCGTCTATTCGGTCCCACCTCCAAGAAACCTAGTCGTTTCCTTCGATTGGAATCTACTAGGCAGACGCTATTTACCGGCTAATTTACCATTTCGAATCATTGTAAAAGCTTACAAAATTGTCATGGTCGGTACCCTCATAGATGAAGGGGCTTCTATGAGCATCCTTTCCTCAACTACTTGGAAAGTGCTTGGTTCGCCATCGCTTCTGCCTGAGATGAGAAATATGATAGGGTTGGACAAGGGAACCAGTCGACCATTAGGGATCCTCCCCAATGTGCCTATAATGTTGAGAAGGAAAACTATTTATATGAACGTAATGGTAGTCCAAGGACCTCTAGACTATAATCTACTCCTTGGGTGTGACTATATTTATTGCATGGGAGCCATTGTCTCCTCACTCTTTTGAGTAATGTGTTTTCCACATGAAGGAAGAATGGTCCAGCTTGTAGACCAACTTTCATTCCCCGGCTCACACATAGAAAATATTCAAACACCATCCCTAAATGGTATTTTCATGCAAGGAACGTCTCATCAATCTCCAATCCGTTGACTCGAAGAACGCGAGTAATTCAGGGGACATGAGTGAAACCTAGAGGGAATGCACCCTCGTCTACTTCGGCAGGGAAACTTCAGGTATATTATAGGTTTCCGCGAAGGATATATGACTGATCTGATGCCCATCCGTATAGGAACAGGGAGTTATATTGGAATAAGATACCTTTGTTAAAAGGTAGGCCTTTCCTGATAGAACAAATGTTTTGTCTACAAATTTAAGGGTAACCTGGAAACTCTACTTCACTATACCTGGGGGCATGCAAACCTCTTGTGTGTGAGTGAGAAGCGACCAGCATAACACTAACTCTATGGTTCTGCTGACTTCAACCACCTAAGTCGAATGAGTGGTCAAATCGACCGTTCGTCTTCGCAGGGGCCAAATGGCACCAACAAAGTAAAGGAAAAATCTTCCTACCTAACCTTGGTAGTGATGTTGGTAGTTAAGTAGAGGAGCGTAGTTGGTCGTTCCTAGCTTGCATATGAGAGACAATGGAGAAAACCTTCGAAAGGTGCAAGCTCCATAAAAATGGAATCTATTGATAAGACATCCTTATTACGACTGGCACAAGCAGTTTTTATGTCAAGTTCAAGCTCGTTAAAAATTAAACCTAAGGATGAGCAAATGTTTCCCCAGAGTTTAAGCTCATTAAAAAATGAACCAATTTCCAGTAAATAACCATTGTGAATGCTTTATCATCAGCTTTTGAGCCTTGGTCATGTTCTCATCATCACCTCCACTCTGTTTTAGCCAATCATTCACCTCCATTTGATTTTTTACCCCTTTTTGAGGAATAGCTGCAAAGAGTGATCCTGTCAGCCATCCTTGTGACACTGCCGTGATTGGAAAATTCCAAACCTTACCTGGAATCAGCTGCTACTTGAAATTTTCACTCGTTCATCAAAAAACGAGTCTTCTTTAAGCTCTTTTCGTCTGACTCATAAAATATGAAAATATTGCCAAACAATTGGCCTCTCCATCTCATTAAAGCTACCGGGAGTTCTATCCCTCCTCTAGATTTTAATCTTTTTGGACATGAAGGATTATTAAACAAAAAGATCGAGCGCTTGTTTTTTTCGGCTCGTTAAAATTATCAAAAATTCATCCCTTTCGTATTATTTTATACTTTTTTGGACTTAAGGGAATATATGACGAAAAATGATTGTTGGAGTTTCCTTTATATCCCTTTCAGACTCTCTAAAATTGAAAAGGACCAAGTTATCTTTGTCGTTAAACTCGTTAAAACCCAGAGCGACAAACTTGTCCATATAGACAAGAATGAGTTTCACTGTTGCTAGGCTCATTAAAACATAGTGACGGTTTTTCCCGAAGGGAAAATTATATAAAATGCATATGTTATCCTCCTCAAGCTGATAAAAATAAAGACGTACTGGTTAGCAATGACTAGGGAAAAATTGGGAAGAAAACTTGAAGAAACTTTATTGGTAGCAAGTCGCTCTTGAACATGACACTTTCACTCCACGTCCGAGTCAAGTTGGGTTATTCCATTCACTGATCATATTACCATTGGTCCATCACACCATCCATATTTGGAGTTAACACTACTAATCCATGTCAGTGTCACTGGTATGTTCAAGAGAAGTTGCTCAGAGAATTCACCTCTGTCTCATCCGCTGCAATACATTCACGCTCCATTCTTTCATGACCGCCACCCTGAACCCTGTATCATCAGATCATGTTCACCTCCAAAATCATTTACTTCATTCTGTGTCGTAGATGTGGGATTCATTAAGACCCTCCTACGATGGGTCACTTCTTGTCGACATGAGCTCATTATCCAAGAAGTCGACTTAGGAACAACCCTTTCAGTACTTTGAAGCTTGCATGCCTCAATGGAAAGTTTCTCACTTCCGGCGATAGGCTTACATGAATGGCCTTCGACCAAAAGATTTTGCGTGGTGTTCGATGCCAAGTCCCTTTTTCACACCACGCGAATTGTACTGTAGTACCTTGAGGGTCATCATCATTATCATTGATTCCTCTCGCGCCAGTTAACAGCTTACATCATTGGCTGGTAATCAGGCGATGTATTTCCATGTTCGACTCCAAAACATCTTTCACATGGATCAACTTGTACTCCGAGTGAAGATTGGATGAGTTTGAAGACCCCGGATCTAGTTTCATCCATCTTGGCTGCGATATATTCAGGAAAATAAAGACATCAAATGTACATTATTGTTGCACAAATGATCATCTGAATCAAAGGATGATGGCTCTATCAGAATGATCAGTCTGCCACACAGACGGTTGTCTATCCTATGTACATGAAAATGAATTTATAAAGCTGAGCATGGGAATGCCTGCCTCAGATAGATCATGAAAATATTATGGAAATAATGTGTTGTATTGTATCTTATTACAGGTCGCCTTCCAGTTCGAAAAAAATTCGGATCCTCATGATAAAGCATTTCACCTGACATCAAAAGATTAACGACCTCATGCTTTAGGGGGCAACTGTTATAGAAATTTTTGGGCACTGCAACCCCAGTCATACACATCCATAAACGAAGGGTTCCTAAGTCCCTAAAAGTGTTGCTTCACACCCTAAAGGAACAAGGTCAGCTAATTACATCATCTCCCAAAATTTCTCCACAAAAAACTACTCAGAACTGGTCAAAGCAGGACCATACAGACTGCCTAGTGCAGAGCGTGCAATGCATCTCACCTGCTCACCGTAAAGGGTGTGATGCATACTGGAAAGCCCCTCTGTAGTGTGCGATGGGTGAGAATAGACAAATGGAAAAGACAGTTTGCAAGGTGGATTGTCATGGAATCTTCCAGAAACTTCTCCTGTGACACTTGCCCCTAGGAATTTGCCCAGGGATGAGTAAGAGATCATCAATCTCCAAGTGAAATCAAGAACTATCAGAGAGAGGACACTAATCAAAATCCCAAAAGCTGACTCACCCCCCTACAATCATCTATATATGGATCCCTCATCATAGAGATCCAGAGGCTAGAATTTGGTATCTTGTAAGGAAGTGTTGTTGGTTTCTTAGTGGAATATCATTGTGTTGGGTGATCTAAGCTTTTCATAAGGTGAAGAAGGGCTTTCATGCTGGGAGGATGACGCTGGGTCAGATCAATGGGTTGTAATCCTCTCTTCTAATCTTTATATCAATAAAGCTATTCAAGTTTTCCTCCACATTCTTCTGTGTCTGATGGTATATGCATTTGTGTGGTCAATATATATCTGGTCCTATATTGTATATGATTGTAGATCTTTGCACTTTGAAGGTATTATTTTACTTTGAATTTACAGGTACTCTTTGAAGCGAAGTGGTCAAGGGAGAAGTGGCAAAGACCTGTCGGTGACGAGAAGGGACAAGTGAAGAACCAAGCGAAGGATCGAGGTTGGTATTCTTTGATCCTCTCCAATCTACTTCTCATAAAGGAAAACAAAAGTAACTTTAATTTGTTTGTTTCTAAGATAGCTACCCGTCTTAGTGGGACTAGCAGCTCTGCATAGACACTAGATTTCCCACTAACATCTGGGGTCATCAAAATCATTCAATCTTCGCCTGATGTACAAGTCGATCCATTTGTAAAGAAGTTCTCATGTCGAACATGGAAAGACATCGCCTGATTACCAGCCAATGGTGTAAGTTGTTAATAGGTGCGAGAGGAATCACTGATAATGATAATGACCCTCAAGGTACTACAGTACAATTCACGTGGTTTGAATATATGACCTGATGTCGAACACCACGCAAAATCTTTTGGTCGAAAGCCACTAATGTAAACCTGTCACCAAAAGTGAGAAACTTGCCATTGAGGCATGCAAGCTTCAAATTTCTGAAAGGGTTGTTCCTAAGTCAACTTCTTGGATAATGAGCTAATGTCGACAAGAGGTGACCCATCGTAGGAGGGCCTTAATGTATCCCACATATACAACATGAAACGAAGCAAATGATTTTTCTAGATGTGAAAACGATCTGATGATACAAGGTTTAGGAATGGCAGCCATGAAGAATGGAGGGTGAAGGTATTGCAGTGGATGAGGCGTTAGCTGGGTGGTGAACTCTTTGAATGACTTCTCTTGAACATGTCGGTGACACTGAGATGGAATGTTAGCATTAACCCCAAGAGATGGATGGCGTTGAGTACCAATGGTGATATGACTGGTGAATGAAATAACCCAACCCGACTCAATCATGGTGATGGAGTGAAAGTGTCATGTTCAAGAGCGACCTACTACCAATGAAGTTCTTCAAGTTTTCTTCCTTTTTCCCCAGTCATTGCGGACCAATACCTCTTTATTTTTGTCAAGATTGAGGAGGATAACATATGCTTGTTCTATAATTTGCCCTTCGGGAAAACCTGTTGCTATGTTTTGGTGAGCCAAAGGATAGTGAAACTCGCTCTTGTCTAGATGGACAAGTTTGTCGCTATTGTTTTAACGAGTTTAATGACAAGGATAAATCGGTCCTCATCTTTAGAGAGTTTGAAAGAAGGATGGAAAGGAAACTCCAGCGGTTCTTTTTCATAGTATAATCCCTTAAGTCCGAAAAAGTATAAAATAATACGAAAGGGATGACTTTTCGATCGCTTTAACGAGCCGAAAAATACAAGAACTCGATGTTTTTGTGGGATTATCCCTCATTTCCAAAAATATTAAGATGTAGAGGAGGGATGGCGCTTTCCCTTACTTTAACGAGCTGGAAAGGCTAGTAGCTTAGCAATCTTTTCATATTTAACGAGTTTAAAAAGAGCTTAAAGGAGACTTATTTTTGAGGAACGAGTGATGTTTTCGGGTAGCAACTGGTTCCAGGTAAGTTTGGAACTTCTCCAAACATGGCATTGTGAAGAGGGTGGCTAACAGGATCACTCATCGCAGTTGTTCCTCAAAAGGGTAAACAATCAAGTGGAAGCGTATGATGGGCCAAAAGAAAGGAGGTGACAGTAAGAACACAACCAAGGCTTGAAAGCCTTATAGCATGGCAATCACAGAGGTCGTTTACTAAAGGCGAGTTAATTTTTTAATGAGCTTGAACCTTGCATTAACATATGCTCAATGGCGGGTTTATTTTTTAACAAGCTTGAACCTTGCGGAAACATTGCTCATTATAGTGGTCAAAGATGTTTAATTCACCATCAACACGTTATATTCTTTTGATGGTCGTACAACCTGCTCAATTACTCCATCAAGTTGATTAGAAATACATATACATGCGTGAAAAATGAATAAAAAAACTAACAATTTACTTGAAGTACGTGAATAGTAACATAAAAAGTAGTTTTACCTCTCATTTTTACCATTTCATTCAAATTTGGGATTTTTGATCTTTGGAGTGGTTTTCCCCCTCAAATTTCATCAGCTGATTTCAGGAGATCCAGTGGACTAATGTTATATACCTAAGGGGGATAATATGGGGTACCAAGGGAGGTACCCAAGGTAATAATGTAATAATGGGATGGGCCATAGTAATAAATAAGGTGGTTAACCCATGTCATGTAAGGGACCACAAGTAGTTAATAATAATGTAATGGGTCCATGGTATTAGTTGATGGTATGAGGGAACCATGGTAATGACCCATGGTATTGTATGTATGAGGCCTATATAGAGGCTAGAGACTCCAAATGGAGAGATATGAAGAGAAGTATTATTGTATGAACAAGCATATGGCTTGTGGAGTGCTCTCCTTCCTTAAGGAGTGAATGTATGGTGTTGCCCTACCATAAGGGTTTTCATATCAATAAAAAAATCCCTACAAAAATAAAAAAAATTCCACGGTTTGCCCAAGAAATTTCTCTGATACCACTTGTTGTAGATCTGATCCAAAAGATATACGAGAACAGAAATAACCCAAGAACAATAACATTGAAATAGATAGAAATGATTCTCTTTATTGATATCAAAACCCTTATGGTAGGGCAACACCATACATTCACTCCTTAAGGAAGGAGAGCACTCCACAAGCCATATGCTTGTTCATACAATAATACTTCTCTTCATATCTCTCCATGTGGAGTCTCTAGCCTCTATATAGGCCCCATACATACAATACCATGGGTCATTACCATGGTTCCCTCATACCATCAACCAATACCATGGGCCCATTACATTATTATTAACTACTTGTGGTCCCTTACATGACATGGGTTAACCACCTTATTTATTACTATGGCCCATCCCATTATTACATTATTACCTTGGGTACCTCCCTTGGTACCCCATATTATACCCCCTAGGTATATATCATTCCACCCCCCTAAGCATGTTTCGTCCCTGAAACATGGGAAGAACACAAATAATAATATTTAATCAAAAGAGTAGTCCATTAATACCATGCACGTGCATCTATCCATCCAAGAGAAAGGTGAACCCTCGATCTCGCTGGTGCCTCGCTCGCTTGAGATGGAAGTTGACCGTGGCAGCTCTTCTCTGTTGATGTGTAGTGGGTGGATCTTCTCTCCTCGTGATCCGTCATGTGACGACTTGGTTTCCATCTTGATGGTTGTCTCGCTGGGTGATGTGGGTGATGATATGTTGAAGTTTTAACCCACGATGGTTGTTTCTTTACTTCACCCTGTTGTGGTGCCTGTTGTGGTGTCTTCTTTTTCAATATGACTTCAACCACTGAGCCCTCGTCTGATGTATCATCACCTATAGCCTTTTCTTCTGCAGCCTCTATTTGTGTTTGATTGTTGATCATCAAAGGCTCCTCATCTGATGTGTCAGTCCCTTGAACATCTTCTGCTTCAGCATCCTTGGACTCTACCTGCTTATTAATGGAAATATCCTGTAATGTAATTTTCTTATTTTTATACCAGAGCTTCAGGAATTTCTTCTGCACATTAATATTGGTAGTACCCACTAATTCCATCCAAGGGTATCCGAAAACAACATCTAGGTTATTCGTATCTGAAGCATAAAAATCACCATGAAACACATACTTATCCATAGAAAACTTCAAATCCTTATAGATTTGAACATCCTTATCATCAACCTGTGTATGTTCAATTTGTTTTGCTGGGACTTCCAATTTTTTTGCCAAATTAACACTAATAAAATTATGTTTACAACTAGGATTGATAGAAACAATGATCTTCTCTTTCTGAATCAATCCATGAATCTGCAATAAGGATATACCAGTAGGAAGTAACCCTTTAGGTTCCATAGTTTCCTTATTTTCTGTAAAAATAAAATCTTTGCTAGGCAATGTGACCTGACAAGCTAACTGGCAAGCCTCCGTCCACGTGGAAGGGTGGTGAAGTAGAACTTGAGCTTTGATGGCTTCTTTAAGACCGATGATAAAACAGTCCTTGTAGAATGTATCTGTGAGACCCCTAGTGCAGAAGGATAAGGATTCAAAAGCGGTAATATATTCCTCCACTGTACCAGTCTGTCGGATCTTAGTGAGACAACCCAAAAAAGATTCTTCCTGTTCAAAGGGATCTAGGCCCGCCATCACAAAAATATTGGCGAAAAATTGAAATGGTCACAGATCCGTCAATATTTCTCCGAATCCCTACTATAACCTGTTTTTAGAAGTGGAACAATCATTCTGCCTCTGCCCATGTGATAAAAATCCTGATCCAGGTACTAGAATTCTAGATCTGCTCTGCTACTCTCCCGCCGTCACCCAAAATGTCTGCAAAAAGAGCTAATTTTAAATCAGCGATATCTCCCTCATCCAGACTCCGGTTCGACCGATTTTTTTTTTGAAATCGAGTGTTTTTTCCCAAAGAATACAGATCTACAATTAGATTTTGCAGATCTTGCACCAGGGCTTCTAGATCTTTACCACAAGCTTGCTGCCCTCAAAATTGTCTGCAACCCCACTGATTTTTAGATCAGCGATATCTCCTTCATCCGGATTCCGATTCCACTGATTTTTTTTTTGAATTTGTGTAACAGTCCAAAAATAAATATCTAATTAACTGTCCTAATTAGCATTAAATTTAAATCAGAGTGGCACTTACCTGTGGTAGAAGTAGGCTTACCGCAACAAGGTTTTGGGGACGACTCTCCACCCAACCGTAGGCTCAATTGTGCAAGACAACTGGCCACCCCCGAGCCTCAATCAACTACTACTGCCAGTGCCCCTAAGCCTTGGTATACATTCTTCCAAGAGAATGGAAGATACAACCTCAGACTGATAGAATGCGGGAAAGAATAATGATCCCTCATCTTCCTTGCCCTCTATTAAATAGAAGTCTCATGCCACTTCCTTTTGATTTCTTTCCTTTTTGATAGTTTCCATTTCTTGTTTTATTTCCTTTTTGTTGATAGTTTTTTTTTGATAGTTTCCTTATTCTTATCTAGAGTTTTAGTATGGTTATTTCTATTTTATTCTATTTTATTATTTTATTATTTTATTATTTATTGATTTCTTTGTATATATTTTTAATCTTATTATTTAATTGATTTATTTATTATTATTTATAATTTATTTTATTAATTATTATTTATTCATTATTTCTATTATTATTTATTATTTATTATTTATTATTTTATTTACTTCCTGTTGCCAACACCCTCTGCTGAACTAGTATAACCAGCAGGCATCGAAAGTCCCCAACACCCCGGGAAATCTCAAGGGATCTCTGTCCTTTTTCCCACTTTCGGCACCAGGCTAAGCCTGACCCGGTCTGTATCCTAGTCCAAGGCTGGCCCCAAGGCTCGCGCCTGACTCAGACCTCATCTGCCCCAAGGCAGGCATCCGGTCCGGTACTCAATGACCCCGGGCATCTCGCAAGGCTGGCCCACTCCCTCCACAACTACTAAGGCGCACAGCCCCAGGCATCGAAGTCTTATACAACCCTTCCAGACTTCGGCATCCCAATCCAATACTAGGCACCAAGCCTAGAACATCAGGCACTTGGCCTCCTCAAGATGGTCTCATAGCTCTTCAAGAGCTATCCATCAAGAGCTATACACAAGACAAAGGAACCACTGGCATATGTAGTGTTGATTGAGTTTGTCCCCAGCCCATATGGTGTTACTTATTCTCCCTCGTGCATATGGGCTCACACGAGATCATCAAATAAATCGGCCCTCTAGGCCCATTTGTGGAGTCCTGTGAATCCTCACATCTCCACATGCATCCAATGCATTAACCATATCATCAAATAAACAGGCCCTCTTCGCTCATTTGTGGAGTCTTGTCAATCATCACACCTCAACCTGCAACCAATGGATTAGCTATACCATCATAGTATCATAAAAAAATAATCCACATGCCAAGTCTTGCATGTCATCATGAGAACATTCATCCTTGTTAATCGCATCATTATGGATAATGACGAACTGCATGCTCATGCATGTCATAAATTTGTATGCATATCACATGCTTCACCTCATGAAATACCCTCATAAGTTAGCACATCAACATATTTGCATCAAAGACATATCATGACTTCACATAATAAATGAATTACATGTCAATAAATCTCATATTATAGCATCACATTATGCATATCATATCCATCATGAGTATTCAACATCAAATACCTATCATCACTTAGTAATGAATGTGTCAATATACATAATACCTATGCATGTCGCTATTAGAATATGGATACATTATTACTATAAGAACCATATGTAAATCATTATCTTCCTACCATGGAACATCGTCAATATGAGAACATGTCAATACTTTAGAATAATACTCTATAAGCATTCTTATCATGGCTCATCAAAAAAATCAATTTCATTTACTTTATAAACATTCAACTATGAATTATGATTATTGAACATCCATCTAGGATCCATGTTATCTCATCAGTGTTATTAGTGTTATGTTTTCATCAAGATACCAACTACTTTTTCAATAATCATTTCCACTTTTTTTTTTTTTTTCAACTAGGAAGTTTACCATTTACACCATAGGTATAATAATCTAAGTGCATCGTTAAATTTCACATGAGCCTCATCATCTTGAGTCTTAATCTCTCGTCATATATTCTTCCTTCCCAAGGAAATTCTGGTGAAATTCATTGTTAAGATATTACCATTTGTATAATCATTTAAATCATCAATATCAAGTTAAAATTCCATGATCACTATACATATTTTTCTTAACCAAATAGCGCACATACAAGAGGTCATCCCTATTTAAGTTTTATTTTATGCCTAATCTACTTGCATGAGGGCTTGTTGCCCCCTCATGATTTACTCATTAGTTGCATAATTTTCATTGTTCATCCTAAAAAGATTTGCTTTTCTCATCACGTTTCCACTTGATCTCTATTATCGTAGATTCACCCATGTTCAAGTTGGAATAGGGATTCTTCCACTTTAATTTTCACTCATTAATTATTCAGTTTAGACTTTGAAATGATTGGAACCACTACCATCATTATCATCTATGAGTGATTTGGTATGCCCATTGTATTTTGACCATAACTTCTTTCAATACTAATGACGTGCACTAATAAGTTGTTTTGTATGAGGTAACAATATATGATCAATCCCCTCGTGAGTGAAATTTATTCAATTGCACCCTTTATTAGTTGAATCTGACTTCTTTTGCCAATTTATATGTAATCCTTATCAAAGTCTCATTATATAATTTCCAACTATATTTCCAACAATATTTCTTCCTACACTTCATGCTCAATGTTTTCTTATTAGTCTACATCATGTATTTCTTTTTCAAAAAGTTAAACAATTATCATCCTCGGAACATTTTCCTAGTTTATCATTTCTCATTTCTCATCGATTACAAGTACTTAGAACTTCTTATAATGACACTTATATAGGCCATCACTTTGACCTTACCAATCATGTTGCTCGGTTCAATCATTAATATCATTAAGAGAATTTTCTTCTTGACATAAACTTGCTTTACTTCCCCTACCATATATTCATAGATACCATTTATTTTTCCCTTAGTCTCAATTTAAAACATGTTACACTTGAAATGTTGCTACTATTCTTCCAATATAATAACTTATCTTCCTTGAATTGCTCATTTTATTATGGATTCTCTTCTTTACTCTAATGTTATCATACCCTTTAGGCTACCAAATGTAATCCGCTTATCATTTACTGTTTTAAGACATAAACATAATAAAATTGCCTGATCATACATCTTGTTATCCATAATTCATGCATATAGTTAGTCACCTATGGAAAAATTTACAATGTGGCCCTCCCACTAGAGGGAAAAACTACTATAGATGTTGTCATGTACACAACTTATCTCCTCCAATTGATCAATTTTATTACGCATTTACTTCTTTAATCTATGTCATCATACCTTCAAGGTTCCTTCAAATTGACCTTCATTATTACCATGATTATTCAACCTCATTGGTTGATTGCCAATATTTTCCTCTTTATGTGGATCATCCTTAGATAGACCTTATAATGATACCTTTAGAGTACCAAGTTATGATTATACCAAATTCTTCCATTATGTTCTAAAATAGGTTGCCTCTTGTTATTGATTTCTTACCCTTGTTGTGACACTTCCTCTCAACCACCTTAAGTATCTATCTAGCACCATTTTGTTTTTTGTTCATCTGATCCAAGTTGGCCATAATCACATGAGCTATCATTAGTTATCATCATTAGAAAATTTGCAAGTTTCTCCTTTCCATTTTTCCTTAGACAACTCTATCCAATATATGCTATTGACCTTGAATCACGAAACCTCATGTAACATTATACTCAACAGTAACAAAAACAAAAGATAACATATTAAATAAAATAGACAGGGATATTAAAGAAAACCTAACGGTTTCCATAATAAACCCATACTATATTGACAAATCTCGTGCAGCCCCAGCATCCCTTATTAAACTCCAATTTCTATCCAACTTCTCATTGTAAACTTTTAATCTTTTCTTAGTATGTTCTGCCTTACTAAAGTGAAATGTAGCCAGGTAAATCATGAGCATTTTCGTTAGTGTAGATTTCCCCTCGTCCTGGCAACTAAGTCAAAGAAACTATACTTGTAGTGCATGCTCTTATGGCATGTTTCATGGAACACTACATGTAGTGAATCAAAAGAAAATTTCACAGCTCTTGTACTTTATGCCTCGAAGCATATTAATATCCTTAATGCCTAAGAAGTTGATAACTACCTTATGTAAAATGCATTGGCTCAAGCCATCCTTCATTTCAAAATGAAATAGACCTCCTAATAAGGGAACAATAATCGAGGAGGAAAAGACAGAAGTACACTGAACAGGATTAGCACTGAATAGTGTATGACCTTATCATAAAACTATAAATCCATCAAAATTTCATTGCCACACTGCAATTACATAACCATAGATATTGGAAACATTTTGATATATACAGACGGGCAGTAATCAATACCGATCAAGAAAGTATGAAGGTGAAAGGCCAGACACATTAGTACCTATCAAGAAAGTACAAAGGTCCAGAGATCAAATAGCCCACAGACACCATAATTAAACCCAGAAAAACGACTAATGATAAATATCTGTATCAAGATCCTACCAAAAATAAAGCCTACACTACTTTTAAGACACCTCTAAAAATGCGTTTTAAAGAGCTTTATTAGTTTCTATGGTAATATTGCTATCTTTTAAAAATAGTCAGTTTGCCACAATTTTCTAGCCACGGATATGCGCGGTCCATTTTCCAAACGAAAGTCTATGCTTTCTTCTAAAAATAAAAATGAAATTGAAAACCCTAACAACGCAATTTATAGATCAAATATTAAATAACAAACTGGTTGCAGCTTGCTAAGCCTCACCTATTGGCATAATATTAGGAACAGAGCAATGTGTTTCCATCTATAGGTCCACCAAGGTAAAAATAAAAAAATTGAGTAAGACATCTATAGTAAGCAACCAAAAACATCACTCAAGGAAGGAAACTCCACCGTTGACAGTTTCTAATGTTTCTATTTTCCTTTTAAGAAGTGAGGCTAGGTTAAATATTTCAGTTTCTTTTACATATAACAGATTAAAAAAAAGTAGTTTCTTTTAGATATTGTTGGAAAGTTGAAGCTTCTGCTAAAGTTTCGGTTTTCAATTTCAAACTTCAATGTGGCTTTGGAGCCTTCTCAAAATATCCCAGTGGACGCTTTTGCGACTCAGGGGCTTCTAGAAGCCAAATCCATCCGAGACCAACAAAATGCAAAGGCACTTCCGAGAGTTATTCTACAATTTCTCAAGGCCAAGAGAGATTGAATTTACAAGGACATGAATCAATAACCAAGGCAAGGAGAGACTTATAGACAGGAGAAAATATCCTCATGCATAACAGGAAATATGTCTAATCTATTCCATTTATCTAAGCAGTCACACCAAGGCAAATATGTAGAGCGAAAAGTTAAAATTTAAAAATCTGCAATATGGAGTTAAAGGAAATAGAAAAAGAGAAAGGATTTTAGAATCTATGACAAAGCACATAGTAATTCAAATATGTTCAAATGCATTTCCATCTGGTCAAAACTTCAAAATACTCAAAATAATGTAAAGGAACATATGCATGTGTAATGATGCTATAAGTTTCAAGTCACTATTGAGGAAAAGATTATGATTATAGGACCGACTGTATGTTGCTATAGGATAAAAGAACAACAATCCATGTAAAATGAACCTCTACTTTTCAAATTATCTCGCCAAACCATGGTGACTACCTTAATTATATTTGTGTCATAACCAACCCATGTTTATTTAGTAAGTTGAAGTTCCATGAGCAGATATTCATGCCTAAGACCCTATATCTCAATTATCTTAAGATCTCAACCTGTCATGTATATGCTTTGTTTTGGAAATAATTTTGAATGTCATGAAATGATCTTGTTAACAATTTGAGAGAGCTAATTGCTGAGATCACTAATGGGCAAATCTCAGAACATGTTTTAACTAATTCCAAATAAGCAGAGGAATTGTCTTTTTCAAGCAACATAATTCTATCTCTGTAATAAGAAAACAAAGTTTGTAGTGTTTAAACTTTAAATTACCAACAGATGCTCATTGTGTACGATTACAAGATTGGTTGCATGCCTACTCACGCTGTAATGTTTTCTTCTTTTTTTTTAAACATTTGCGGGTTGTCTAACTTCACTTAATAGATTGTAATGGTTCTCATGGAAAGTGCATGGAATTTCATTGGACGTTAATTTCTTTGTTCAAAAATGAAAACAATCTGATTCTGGAATCCACCTTCTGCAATTGACCTTTATTGCTTTCCGTAACATTCTACGTTGGCAATGACGGTCTTAATTGCAATAGCTTTATGCATATCTTTGTGCTATTGGTAAGAATTCAGAAAATATAACTTCTTCGACACCTATTCACTTTCTTGATCTAGTTTTCTACTGATTGGGGCTACCAATATTGGATCTTTTTTTTTTCTGTAGATAACAAGCACTTCATTGATGTTGAACATGGAAAATCACCGCATATGACAAATACAAGAGATGGGTCAACCGTAAATATTAAACATATATGCATGAAATAGAGAAAATCCACATAACTTGTTTCGGAAAAAAAAAACCTTAATATTAGAAGATATGCCACATATATCTCTTATGCACTTCAGGGAACGACACATCCACTGGTATTGTGATGATAAGTACTTTATCAAGGAGTAGAGTACTTGCCCTTTTTTGTTAATAACTAGCAATCATCAATTTTTGAGCATGTTTAAAAAAAATCTCTGTAAATACGATAACTGGATTTTGGCAACTTAAAGACTGCAGGAGAAAATAATATCAGAGTTAACCCAACACAGGAAAAATGTTTCAAGGTACTTTAAAGAAGTACGTAAATAATAAGAAATGCCTTATGCGAGAACTGGAAACTGTTCCAATTTAAATATCCTGAAAAATGAGATTTCATGTAGCTGAAAAAATGAGATTTCATGTAATAAAATGGGAATTTTGATATTGAGTCTCCACCTGTAAATATTTGAAATTTCATTTTTTAATGGAGGGAGTAGAAAAAGAAGGTATATTTGATGATAAAGTTGATCTAGAATATTCTGACGAAGAGTCTCAGAATCCTTCAAGTTTAGGAATCAAGCAGGATAAGGTGGGAAAGAAGAAACAGATGTGGCATAAAAACAAGAAAGCACCTTAATATGAGGATAGAAGGGTAATAGAACATGGGGCAAAAGTTAGTCAGCAACACAAGTTGATGGCAAATGAGGCTTTTTGTTTTTATGCTTCCATCCTTCAGCCACTTCCATTCCAGAGATCAACTTCTACTCAACAAATTACCTCCCTTTTTATAGTGCTCCTGATTCAGGGCACCCAGTGGCGGATGGAAACATGATTCTAGATTAGTGAGGACATGGGGATCCATATGTTAAATTTGTAATTTTACAGCGCGCGGTGGTCTTTTGGAAAACCACCTGGTCTCCCCGCACCACCATTCGCTGAAGGCGGTTTCCGTAGCGGAGGCTCCGAACACCCTCACTCGCCGCCACGCGTCCCATGTACGAGCGACCGAAAACTGCTTTCCCCGGACGCTAAAGTCCGTTTGTTTTGCTGGAGGTTGGTGTGCGAACCTCGTTGGATCAGCCAAGTATTTTGGACGCGCGATCTCCGCCGTCGATCTCCGGAAGGTGCACGGGCCCACGACAAGTCAGATTTTGCGTGAAGTTTTTGTTGACCGCCGAGAAGGGGATTAATGCTTTTAATGTGTTTACGTAGTTTTGGTGGCGGCCATTAATGAGATAATGGGCATACGTCCCATGTGTTTAATATAGTCATGGGCATATATTATTATATGTTTTTTATATATTTTTTTATGATGTAGTAAATAGACTACGTGCGGTAGTTCAGTTTTTTTTGGGATGTATGTTTTATATAAAACATTGTGTCGAGCCCGTGAGTGTATGTAGTTCATGTAAGTTTTTTTTTATGTTGTGAGTGGTGGTTACGCACGTGAGTGCGATTGTCTTTGTAAAAAGCACAGCAGTGCGTTATAGAATTTGGAATGAAATGTTTTGTTTTTAGCCATTGAAGAACAGAGGACAATTTTTGTAATATCCACAGCAGTGGAAAATCTGTGAGAGCAGCAGAGTTTTTTTTTATTCCCTCTTTGCACAGAGGAAGAAATATGTAACAGAGTTTCAGTTTTAAATTAATAGAAATGTGTTTGTGACTGTGTAATGCTGTGTTCTGAGTGAGTTTGTTTTTTAAGAGGTTGTCTGCAAAAGATCCTGGACAGAGTAAACAGAGCATTGTCTCTGTGGTGAATTTTATTTGGTTTTGGTATTTCTCCATTAAAAATACCCAACAGTGGTATCGGAGCAAGGCTTAGGCTCTTTGTAGGAGACAAAGAAGCTGAAGGGAGAAGGTTGTTGCTGCAGCAAAACCTCTCAGGCAGTTAGAAGACTCAGACAGCGAAGGATTCAGGTATTCCCCAAAAGCATTTCTCTTGTTATTGCAGAAGACAGTCAGTTTTTTAAAAAAAATCACAGTCAAGGATTTAAAACCATAGTTCGAGATGCAAGGAATGGCAAGCACAAGCATGGGTATGTTCAACACCCAGCTCCCACACTTTAATGGGAAGAACTATGACTACTGGTCTATAACCATGAGAGCTTTGTTCATCGCTCAAGATATATGGGAACTAGTAGAATATGGGTTTGAGGAACCAGCAGATGAAACTGAGTTCAATGCATTAACTCAGGGAGAGAAGGATCAGCTGAAGCTCAATAGGAAGAAGGATGCAAAGGCCATTGTCTTGTTGTATCAAGCAGTGGACCAGAGTATATTCCCAAGGATAGCAGCAGCTACAACATCACATGAAGCATGGCAAACTCTCAAGACAGCCTATCAAGGCATGGAGAGAGTGAAGACAGCAAAATTGCAAATGCTGAGAAAGGATTTTGAAAACTTGAAAATGAAGGAATCAGACAATATTGAATCATTCTTCACTCATGTGATTGGTGTAATCACACAAATGAGAACTCATGGAGAAACCATTGAAGATAGGAGAATAGTGGAGAAAATATTGAGGGTTTTACCCTCAAGGTTTGATGCCATAGTCACCACCATTGAAGAGACAAAGGATCTCTCAAAGTATTCAGTTGATGAGCTACATGCATCACTGATAACTCATGAGCAGAGGTTGAGTAGGAATGAAAACTCATCCCTTGAGCAAGCCTTCAAGACCCAGATGTCCTTTGGAAGAGGAAGAGGTCAAGGAAGAGGAAACCGAAGAGGAAGAGGCAGAAGCCAGAACAGAGGAGGAAGGAACAGCCCAGCAAATGCACAAGGAAGAGGCAACAATACAAATCAGAACCAAGGTCAAGGCAGCAGCCAACAAAGAGATCAGTATCAGGCTCAAGGACAAAGGTATGATAAATCTAATGTTCAATGCTTTTATTGCAAAAAGTATGGACATTATGCTAGTGATTGTAGAAAGAAACAGCATGATATGAACAGCAGACAAAATGCAAATGTTACAAGAGAAAACATCAGTCAAGAAAATGTCCTGTTAGCTTGTAACATGGCTGAAACACATAGTGAAGACATATGGTTTTTAGACTCAGGTTGCAGCAACCATATGACAGGGAATGTAGCCCTCTTTTCAGCCTTAAATCAGAATTTGAAATCAGAGGTCACACTAGGAACTGATTGTAAAGTGTCTGTTATGGGAAAAGGGGAGGTAAAAATATTCACAAAACAAGGAGAAAAGAAAACCATAGCAGATGTCTACTATGTCCCCGGAATGAGATGTAACTTATTGAGTGTTGGACAACTTATCCAAAAGGGTTACAATGTTTACTTTGTAAATGATGTGTGCACCATCATGGACATACCACCCAGCAAAAGATGCATTGCTGAGGTAAAAATGACAAGGAACAGGATGTTCCCTCTCCGGATCCGGGCAGACTTGAAGAACAAGAAGGAAATGGCAGCAGTCACCCAAGAGGCCTTCCAAAGCGTGCCAAAGGATGAGAACTGGTTATGGCACTTGAGATTCGGGCATCTAAATTTTGGAGGTCTAAACTTATTGAGCAGAAAAGGAATGGTAAAGGGATTACCGTTGATAGAAAAGTCGGACAGCCTTTGTGAAGGTTGTATATTGGGCAAACAACATAGAGAGAGTTTTCCATCAGGGAAAAGTATAAGGGCAAAGGCACCCTTAGAGATTATCCACTCAGATTTGTGTGGACCAATGCAAGCTCCATCATTAGCTGGCAGCCTATATTTCTTGACATTCATTGATGATTTTACAAGAAGGACTTGGATATATTTCCTCAAGAACAAAAGTGAAGTCTTTGAGAAATTCCAAAACTTCAAAGCACTTGTGGAGAACCAAAGCGGGCTGCACATAAAAGTATTGAGAACTGATAGAGGAGGTGAGTATATCTCCAATGAATTCCTAAAGTTCTGTAGAGAAAATGGAATACATAAACAGTTCACAACTCGGTACACCCCACAGCAAAATGGAGTTGCTGAAAGGAAGAACAGAACCATCATGGAGATGGCAAGGAGCATGTTGAAGGCAAAGCACTTGCCAAATGAGTATTGGGCTGAAGCTGTACATTGTGCAGTTTACATACTAAACAGGTGTCCTACAAAAGCAGTGATGAACAAGGTGCCAGAAGAGGCATGGAGTGGGAGAAAGCAAGGAGTCACCCACATGAGAGTTTTTGGGTGTGTGGCCTATGCACACATTCCAGATAAGCTAAGGAGGAAGTTGGACAGCAAAGGGGAGAAGTGTATCTTTATTGGATACAGTGATGAATCCAAAGCCTACAGGCTGTACATCCCATCTACCAAGAAGTTCTTTGTAAGCAGGGATGTTCAATTCATTGAAGAGGAAGCTTGGGATGGAAGCATAGAGAAAACAGTGAATGTCAAGAACTGTTTGTCTCATGATGAAGATGAAGAGGAGGTGGCTGAAATGAATCCCCAAACAGCGGCACCAACAGAAGAACAGCAAGGTATACCATTGAGGATCAATGAGAGTGCTTCTCCAAGCACACCACAAGGAGGAAACTCAAGTGCATCTTCAAGCACTTGCACACCAAGTGAAAGAGGTAAGAAGTTTAGAAATCTAAGTGAAATTTATGAAGAAGGAATAAATTCCTTATTTGCCTTGTTCTGTCATGTTGATGATCCTATTCATTTTGAAGAAGCTATTAAAGATAGAAAATGGATAGAAGCTATGGATGAGGAGATGAATGCCATAGAGAGGAACAAAACATGGGATTTGGTTGAGCTACCAAAAGGCAAAGAAGTCATTGGTGTGAAATGGGTCTACAAGACCAAGAGCAATGCTGAAGGCAAGATTGAAAGGCATAAAGCAAGACTGGTTGTCAAAGGGTACAAGCAGCAGTATGGGAGAGATTATGAGGAGACTTTCGCCCCGGTTGCAAGAATGGAAACCGTGAGAGCAGTGTTGTCCATAGCAGCTCAAAACAAATGGAAAGTCTACCAAATGGATGTGAAATCAGCATTCCTAAATGGAGTGTTAATGGAAGAGGTCTATGTGGAACAGCCTCTCGGATATGAGAAGAAAGGAGAAGAGCACAAAGTGTGCAAATTGAAGAAAGCTCTTTATGGGCTGAAGCAAGCGCCAAGAGCATGGTACAGCAGGATAGATTCATATCTATTGGATAATGAATTTGACAAATGTGAAGGAGAACCCACAGTCTACATCAAGGAAAAGGATGGTAAAATTTTAATTGTTGTCTTGTATGTAGATGATGTTATTTTCACTGGAAATGATATTTATCTTATTGAGAATTTTAAATCAGTCATGAAGAATGAATTTGAAATGACTGACATGGGTTTGTTGAGATACTTCTTAGGCATAGAAGTAGATCAAAATGAAAAATGAATTTTTATATCTCAAGCAAGATATGTAAATCAAGTTTTGGGCAGATTTAAGATGGAAGAATGCAAGGCAGCAATCACTCCCACAGTAATGGGATTAAAGCTCAGCAGAGAGGACAGCAGCAAGGATTTTGATCCTAGCTTGTATAAAAGCATTGTGGGCAGTCTTATGTATTTAACAGCAACTAGGCCTGATATTATGTATGCTGTTAGTTTGATTTCCAGGTTCATGGAGAGGCCAAAGGAGGCACATTGGCAGGCAGCAAAGAGAATTTTGAGGTATGTGAAAGGTACCAAAATGTTTGGAATTCTATATCATGCCTCAGAACATTCAGATTTGGTTGGGTACACAGATAGCGATTGGGCTGGAAGTGTGGATGATCGGAAGAGCACTTCCGGTTATGTTTTTAACATGGGTTCAGGAGCCATTTCATGGGCTTCTAAGAAGCAGTCCATTGTAGCATTATCTACAGCAGAGGCAGAATATGTGGCAGCGACAGCAGCAGCATGTCAGGCAGTATGGATGAGAAGAATGTTGAGAAGCTTAGGCCAGGAGCAGGCAAAAGCGACAGTGGTCTTTTGTGACAATAGCTCAGCTATTGCCTTGTCAAAGAATTCAGTGTTTCATAAGAGAACGAAACACATCGACACAAGGTTTCACTACATCAGAGAGTTAGTGAACAATGGAGAAATTGTCCTAGAACATTGCAGGACCCAGGAACAGGTTGCAGACATCTTGACAAAGCCACTGGTTCAGAAGAGTTTCGAATTTTTGAGGAAGTGTTTGGGAATGACCGAACGTGCGGCTGTTAAAATTAAAGGGGAGTGTTAAATTTGTAATTTTACAGCGCGCGGTGGTCTTTTGGAAAACCACCTGGTCTCCCCGCACCACCATTCGCTGAAGGCGGTTTCCGTAGCGGAGGCTCCGAACACCCTCACTCGCCGCCACGCGTCCCATGTACGAGCGACCGAAAACTGCTTTCCCCGGACGCTAAAGTCCGTTTGTTTTGCTGGAGGTTGGTGTGCGAACCTCGTTGGATCAGCCAAGTATTTTGGACGCGCGATCTCCGCCGTCGATCTCCGGAAGGTGCACGGGCCCACGACAAGTCAGATTTTGCGTGAAGTTTTTGTTGACCGCCGAGAAGGGGATTAAATGCTTTTAATGTGTTTACGTAGTTTTGGTGGCGGCCATTAATGAGATAATGGGCATACGTCCCATGTGTTTAATATAGTCATGGGCATATATTATTATATGTTTTTTATATATTTTTTTATGATGTAGTAAATAGACTACGTGCGGTAGTTCAGTGTTTTTTGGGATGTATGTTTTATATAAAACATTGTGTCGAGCCCGTGAGTGTATGTAGTTCATGTAAGTTTTTTTTTATGTTGTGAGTGGTGGTTACGCACGTGAGTGCGATTGTCTTTGTAAAAAGCACAGCAGTGCGTTATAGAATTTGGAATGAAATGTTTTGTTTTTAGCCATTGAAGAACAGAGGACAATTTTTGTAATATCCACAGTAGTGGAAAATCTGTGAGAGCAGCAGAGTTTTTTTTTATTCCCTCTTTGCACAGAGGAAGAAATATGTAACAGAGTTTCAGTTTTAAATTAATAGAAATGTGTTTGTGACTGTGTAATGCTGTGTTCTGAGTGAGTTTGTTTTTTAAGAGGTTGTCTGCAAAAGATCCTGGACAGAGTAAACAGAGCATTGTCTCTGTGGTGAATTTTATTTGGTTTTGGTATTTCTCCATTAAAAATACCCAACACCATATCTGTCTCAATGAGATCCCATAGGCGCCCTCAGACCAGACCTCATTCCAACAATCAGTTCAGACGCACATTGAGACCTTCTAGACCACATCTATAGGCCCTTACTTGCAAACAGTTGCACAGTATTTGCTCAAGTCCTCTACCCATTTGTTTTTTTTTTCAGGACAAACATCTATACTGAGTTTTCTCCATTCGGCCTTGGATGTTAGGAGAGTGGGCTCTAGTGACCCAGGTTAGCCTCTTATGGATGGTGAAACGATTTTAACGTGCATGAATCTCAGACACGACAATTTCAAGCGTAAGATACCGTAAGTAAAATTGGATGATGCAAGATTTGCGAGAAAGCTGGTCTAGATTTGCTCAGACACCGATATTAATGGATTGTAGGTTTGAAACGGTCATTATCAAGAAATTACTTAATTTTCAAAATGAAACACAACTCACGACTCAAATAAACTTCCCTCTCCGATCCGATCATCCAGCTGGCAGACACGGATACTAATGGATTGTTGCAGGTTTCAATCCTCATTATTAAGAAACTCTGGTAATTTTCAAAATTAAGCACAGCTCATGAATCGGATAAACATTCCCTTCCCTTTCCAATTTGATCATGTAGATTTCACGACCTTCAATCAACTGCTTTACTGTGACAGTGTTGGAGCAGTTGATGGATGTATTAAAGCAACAGACTACAATTTTAACAATCCATCTTATAATTATAAGGATCCGTAAAAAAAAAAAAAAAAATCCCAACAAATTTGTTAAGGAAAAGTCCAAAATACAAGAACTGTTAGTCACACGACTACTGGTGATAGCATTAACTGAGAAGGATCAAGAAAGTTCAAACTACAATATTATTGCATAAAGACAATGCTACGATATTATTGCATAAAAAATAGACAATGGCCAAAACTTGCCAAAGTTATAAGAGAAAAGAACGATAGGAAATTGTCATAAAATTCCTAAAATTGCACACTTATTTGATTCAACATTATATTCTTATGTAGGTAAAGATTGAATCTACAGTTTAACAACAAGATATTGCTGCCATTTGGTAGAGTTTTCACGATATTTCGCAGAGCATTAAGATATTCAACTCAAACAATTGTAGTACATGGTGCAAAACTATACAATTTTCATTTAAAGCAGTGTTACCGAAATCTGAAGGCAGTTATTTAGGTCATGCAATTGGCGCACCATGGCGGTGTCCCACAGCCGGAGAACAATCATCCAAATTTATATCACATAATGTTTTTCCAGAAATCTAGAGTTCTCAAGCAAATTACTGAAATCCAATTTATTTTCCAAGTCTTTGATCCTCTGTAGCAAAATTACTGAAAATTGCCCGTCTTTTAGGCATTATTATGTAATTTTACACGCACGAACTTGTATTTACTAATTTAACATGGCGTTACCGAAATTTGTTTTCGTTTCAGACTACTTCGCATCAGCATTACCAAAATTTGGATCACTCCGCTTAGCAACACGGAAATTCGGGGTCAATAACCAAAATATTGATGAGTTTTGCTTCAATAATAGAGTCCTTTCAGGGAATCATTACCAAAATCTCCACAATTTGCGACACGGCCGCGACACCACAGATATTTAGGGTCGTTAGCGGGAGTAGTTAGGAATTTCGAATAACTTCGACGGAATCACGGCGAAATATTGCGTTGCTTAAACTACTACTACAGAAAATCAGAGTTAATACATATTAAAGAATTCTTGAAAGTGAAATAGTACCTAGCTTGGACTACTGCTACAGAAATTTTATATTTAGGAAATTTGTGTTTATATAATTCCTGAGGAAATCACGGTGAAATATTGCCTAGCTTGGACTACTAATACTGAACTTGGAGCAGATTTATATTTAGGAAATTTCTGTAAGCTTTAACGGAATCATGGCGAAGTATTGGCTAACGTCGACTACTGCTACTGAAATTAGAGCAGATTTGTATTTAGAATTTACCAATGTTGCAAATATTCTTTCGAGGAATACATTGTCGAGGTTCTCGAAATAAACTTATTAGAAATACTGTGGAAAATGTCTGCAAGCATAAATTTGGATCTGAAAAACCAATAATATTGGAAACAATGACAACATCAAAAGCAAAGAAAATATCGGAAATATAAGAAGAAACTGGAGATATTTGCAAGACTGATATTTACCATCGATACAGAAATTTATGCATCAAGTACATCACAGGTAATTTGAGGAAGGAGCGGCTTAATTTATGTTTAAGATCTTAGCCATAAAACCCATGATGCAGAGATTTCTTATAAGAATATCAAAAAAATCATTTTGGAGATTTGATTTGATCATAGAGAATAATACTTGTGTCAAATCTCAGGACCCATCCTAGAATGGTCACCTGAATTAATTAAAATAACGATTGATCTGATTGGCGGTATATGAAGGCTAGAGAGATTTGGTCCCTCGATCTGATATAGATTTTGGAGGGTAGCCCTTAATAAGAGTTTTCAGAACAAATTTAGAAAAGCAACATTAAAGCCAAAAATTTAACAACGATTTTCAAACAGATCTAGAACAATAACAATAGATCTTATTAGTTATTGCATTAATGTTTAATTCCCAAAGGTACCAAGAGTTTGAACATTGCTTTGATTTTTTTTTTTTTAAGATGCCCATAGGCCCTAAGGGTTGAGCCAAAGCTCTGATACCATATGTAACAGTCCAAAAATAAATATCTAATTAACTGTCCTAATTAGCATTAAATTTAAATCAGAGTGGCACTTACCTGTGGTAGAAGTAGGCTTACCGCAACAAGGTTTTTGGGGACGGCTCTCCACCCAACCGTAGGCTCAATTGTGCAAGACAACTGGCCACCCCCGAGCCTCAATCAACTACTACTGCCAGTGCCCCTAAGCCTTGGTATACATTCTTCTAAGAGAATGGAAGATACAACCTCAGACTGATAGAATGCGGGAAAGAATAATGATCCCTCATCTTCCTTGCCCTCTATTAAATAGAAGTCTCATGCCACTTCCTTTTGATTTCTTTCCTTTCTGATAGTTTCCATTTCTTGTTTTATTTCCTTTTTGTTGATAGTTTTTTTTTGATAGTTTCCTTATTCTTATCTAGAGTTTTAGTATGGTTATTTCTATTTTATTATTTTATTATTTTATTATTTATTGATTTCTTTGTATATATTTTTAATCTTATTATTTAATTGATTTATTTATTATTATTTATAATTTATTTTATTAATTATTATTTATTCATTATTTCTATTATTATTTATTATTTATTATTTATTTTTGTTATTTATTATTTATTATTTATTATTAAGGGGAGGGATATTACAATTTGGGTATTTTTTCACAAGGAATACATATCTTCAATTAGATTCTGAAAATCTTGCACCAAAATGTACAGATATGATCTACAAATTCGCCACCCAAAAAATCCCTACAAAAATAAAAAAAAAAAATCCACGGTTTTCCCAAGAAAGTGCTCTGATACCACTTGGTGTAGGTCTGATCCAAAAGATATACGAGAACAGAAACAACCCAAGAACAATAAGATTGAAATAGATAGAAATGATTCTCTTTATTGATATCAAAACCCTTATGGTAGGGAAACACCATACATTCACTCCTTAAGGAAGGAGAGCACTCCACAAGCTATATGCTTGTTCATACAATAATACTTCTCTCCATATCTCTCCATGTGGAGTCTCTAGCCTCTATATAGGCCTCATACATACAATACCATGGGTCATTAACATGGTTCCCTCATACCATGAACTAATACCATGGGCCCATTACATTATTATTAACTACTTGTGGTCCCTTACATGACATGGGTTAACCAACTTATTTATTACTATGGTCCATCCCATTATTACATTATTACCTTGGGTACCTCCCTTGGTACCCCATATTATCCCCCCTAGGTATATAACAATTCTCCACACTGTTAGGACTAGGTAGGAGCTAACCCTGAGCTCTTCATTTGCATTTCATCCTTTTCTGATTTTGAGCAAGCTTTCCCTTTCTTCGGGGCCCTGGAGGTTTGAAGAATTCGTTCTCTCTCCATCACACGTGGCCTGCACCAAAAAGTGTGATGCATACTAAGCTAGACATTGGCTAGTTAGTATGCATCTCACCTTGTGCACAGGCAGAGTGCAATGGGCGCAGAAGGGAAAGTTTTCACAATGATTTTCATGATTTTTTTTCATGTTTTTGCTCAAATCAGGATCCTAATTCATCTTTTGTTTGTGTTTCAAAGATTTCTTGGATCAATATGGTCATTACATGGTGTGAACATGAGCATGAAGAAGAGGACATGATTGCTTTGCATGATCCGAGTACGGTTACTACATTGCAAAACTGTGATTTGCTAAAATTCTTCTGCATATCCAACATGAAGCAACAAATCAATTTGTTGCAATATTTTCTCGATGCATAGGATCTGATCAACTAGTTATTCTGTTATGAAACCAGCTCAAGGAAAGATAGAAAAGATAGATCAACGCCTTAGAATTCACCCTCTTCGAGGGGGCAACCTCCTTTACATTACATAAATGAACAATTATTCGATGATACAAATGACAAAACCTCCATTCTATATATAGGAGACTAAGGAGTCACAATATAATCCAGCTAACCCAACAATAATAATATAAAGCCACAAAAATAACAATAGAGAGATTCTATGGGGCACATAAATAACAATATGGGGGTAATAGGGGCACAACAATATAAATAAGGGGTATAACTACAATAGTAATGGGATAATCACTACTATTATAGGGACCCAACATGCCCCTCTCCTTCAAAAAAGTGTTGTCCTCAACGCTTGAGTAGTTCTGGATACTTCTGCATAAAATTCTCATCCTCCCATGTGGAATCTTCAGCAGATAAGTTCTTCCACTTGATAAGATACTCCGAAATTGATCGATTTTGTAGCTGTCGAGTTCTTGTTTCTGTGACTGCTTCCCGTTCCAATATAATTTTTCTTTCCTCGTCAAGTTCTGGAAATATTGTTTGAATTGAGAGCTTGTTGTCTATAACCTTATTTAAACATGAAACATGGAAAACTGGGTGCAATCGAGAAGCTACAGGAAGCTCCAATTTGTATGCCATAATACCAATCTTTTGCAACACCTTGTATGGACCATAATACTTTGGTGATAATTTATTATCCTTCTTAGCTTGCTTTAGGGACATTTGCTTATATGGTTGTAGCCGTAGGAATACCCAATCACCTACATCAAAACTTCTTTCACTGCGATGTTGATCTGCCTGTTGTTTCATTCTATTTTGTGCCAACACGAGGTTATCCTTTAAGAGTTGGAGGACTTGTTATTGATGTTCCACTGCCTGAACCTTAGAATTTTATCTTAAATATGATGTCATGGATGGTGGTTGATACCCATAAAGTGCCATAAATGGGGTCATTTTTGTTGCTGTATGGAAGGAAGTGTTATAGCACCATTCAGCCAGACGCAGCCATTTGACCCATTGCGTCAGTTTATCAGATACAAAGCAACGAAGATATCCTTCCAAACATTTGTTTACTATCTCAGTTTGCCCATCAGATTGAGGATGATAAGATGAGCTATGAGCTAACTGAGTATGAAGACAAGAAAATAATTCTGTCCAAAAATTTCCAGTGAAAATGGGATCTCTGTCACTTACAATAATCTTTGGGTTTCCATGTAGCTTTTGAACTGTTTCCATAAATGCAGTAGAAAATGTACTGGCTTTAAATGGATGTGATAATGCACAAAAGTGTGCATACTTGGTAAGTCTGTCAACTACCACCATGATGACACTGTTTCCCTCAGACTTGGGTAAACCTGTGATAAAATCCATTGAAACCTCCTCCCAACGTTGGCTTGGAATGGATAAAGGTTGTAATAGACCCGGTGTCTTAATTGTTTCAACTTCATTTTGTTGGCAAACCAAACATTCCGCCACAAACTTTTGAATATATGATTTAAGGCCATCCCAAAAAAATTCCTTCTTAACCTTGTGGTAATTTTTTAAAAATCCCGAGTGCCCTCCTAAGGGAGAAGTGTGCAATTCCATAAGAATATTTTGTTTTAGCTGGGAATTATTACAGAGGTATAAGCGATCTTTGTACCATAACAAATCAATTTGCCAGCTAAATGTATCAGAAGTACTAGAATCTTGTTGTTGCTTTCGAATAAGTGCCCACACTTCTTCATCATTCTTCCATTCCTCCCTTGCTTCATTTACTCAATCTGGTTGGATAATAGAAATGGCACACAACAATGCTTCCACATCCTCATCCTTTCTTGAGAGTTCATCTGCCACCACATTTTGCTTCCCTTTTTTGTAGATGATTTCAAAGTCATAACCCAACATCTTTGTGACCCACTTTTGTTGCTCTTCAGAGGATAATCTTTGTTCTAAAAAGTATTTAAGGCTATCATGATCCATTTTTACCTTGAAGTGTCTTCCCATTAGGTAGGGTCGCCATTTCTTAAGTGCATGGAGTATTGCCAACATTTCCTTCTCATAAATAGCTTTGCTTAAAAACTTTCCCTTGATTGGACGACTTTCAAAAGCAATGGGTCTTTCATCTTGCATTAGAACAACACCAATTCCATTTCCTGAAGCATCACATTCCACAATAAAGGTTTTTGTGAAGTCTGGTGTAGCTAAGACCGGTGCTTGGCACATTGCCTCTTTAAGATGTTCAAAGGCCTTTGTTGCTTCCGGAGTCCATGAAAATGAATCTTTCTTCAATAATGTTGTTAGAGGTGCTGATATTCTCCCATAATTCTTAACAAACTTGCGATAATACCCTGTCAACCCAAGAAATCCTCGCAGATGCTTTATGGATGTGGGGATTTTCCATTCCTTAATGGCTTTAATTTTGCTAGGGTCTACCTTAACTCCTTCATGAGATACAATATGACCCAAATATTCCACCTCCTAGACTCCAAAGAAACATTTGGATCTTTTGCATATAATTCTTTCTCCTCCAATTATTGTAGCACCCTATCAACATGTTCAACATGATCCTTCCAAGACTTGCTGTAGATTAGTATATCATCAAAAAATACTAACACAAATTTTCTAAGGAATGGTTTGAAAATTGAATTCATCAAACCTTGAAATGTTGAAGGTGCATTGGTAAGGCCAAAAGGCATGACCAAAAATTCATAATGACCCTCATGAGTTCTAAATTTCGTTTTCAAAATGTCTTCAATCTTCATTCTGATTTGATGATATCCCGAATGAAGATCCAACTTGGTGAAGTAAATTGATCCATGCAATTCATCCAGTAATTCATCAATGACAGGAATGGGGAACTTATCTTTAATAGTGAGCTTGTTGAGCTCCCTATAATCCAGACACATGCACCATGATCCATCCTTCTTGTGCACCAATACTACTGGCACTGAGAAAGAACTTTGACTCGGTTGAATTATACCAGCCTCTAGCATTTCTGCAACCATACGTTCAATTTCACTTTTTTGAACATAGGGATATCTGTACGGCCTGATGTTTGGAGGAACACTTCCTGGAATCAGATGAATAGCATGATCATGATCACACATAGGTGGGAGACCTTTGGGAGTCTCAAATACCTTGGAATGATTGTCCACGACTTTTTGGAGATCTGGAGAAATAGATGATTCCAATGTGGAAACATCTAGTGAACATAATTGTGAAATTACACCTCTTTTCTCATTTTTTAGAAGCTTTGTCATGCCATTGGAGCTGATTAAATTTCCTGGTTTCCCTGCAATACCCCTTAATTCAACTTCCTTTCCTTCTATAGAAAATTTGATGAAAAGTTCTTGAAAATTAAAAGCTATTGTACCCAAGGATTGTAGCCATTGGACTCCTAGTACAACATCAACACCTCCCATTGAAATGGAAAGCATTGGGCTAGTCAATACATATTCTCCCATGGATAGCTTGATATTATGGCACTTTCCAGAGCAATTTATTGTTCCTCCATTTGCAATCATCACTTGACACTCTGGTGCTGGATATAGGAAGCAATTCAATTCTTTTGCTACCCTACAATGAATAAAATTGTGGGTGCTTCCTGAATCAATCAACACTATTACCTTTTTCTTCTTGATTTGTCCTTCTATCTTGATGGTTTGAGGAGTGGTAATTCCCGCCAATGCATTACAAGATATGGTCGGATTTATTTGTTCTTCATCTAGGCTTTGTTCCTGGAGTATATCCTCTTCTTTTGACCTTTCTTGCTCCTTTTCTTCTTCCTCTTCACAATCTATGTAGAATAATTTCTTCTCAGCACACTTATGACCTTTTGTGTATTTGCTATCACAACTGTAACAAAGCCCTTTTGCTCTTTTTTCTTCCAATTGTTGTGGTGTCAACCTTGTAGGTTGTGGAAGACTAGGGACAACAACACTTCTGTCTTTATAGTTGTGAGTGGTATGTGTCCTAGTTGCCATAATTTTGCTTTCCATTTTTCTTGCTAACCTGAATGCCTTCTCTAATGAATCAGGTTCCCAAAGGTGAACATCATGTTGGATATTATCCTTTAAAGACCCTATGAACACATCAATCCTATGCTCCTTTGGAATATATTTTACCCTTATGTTCAATTTTTGGAACTCCTCAATGTGCTCCATTATTGAACCCTTTTGTTTGAGACTTATCAATTGGCTAAAAAAAGTGTTGCTTTTTGTATCCTCATAATGTGCTATCAATTCTTCTGTAAAAATTGCCCAAGTGATAAATTTTTACGAGAACAAATCCATTGATACCATACAAACTGATTTGGCTCCAAATATACAGTTACCATACGTACCTTTTGTGTGTTTTGCACATTATTGAGATCGAAGAATTGTTCCATCTGTAATATCCACGTGGCGAGATCCTTGCCATCAAACTTCCTCATATCGATTTTTGGAATATGGTGATTCTTCGATCCAACATTAGCATCTATGGAATCATGATTAACATTTCTTTTGTTCTCATCATGAGTTTCCTTTACTACCTTTTCACCATTAGTAAGTATTTCTTGTTGAAAATTTGTCAAATTTGTCTTCAAATCTGAGATGCCTGTCTTCAAATTTGTGTTCAAATCTATCTTCAAGTTGTCCATCTTAGCTTCCATGCCATTCATCTTAGCTTTTGTGAGCGTGACATTTGTTTCACTTGTTCTTGTAATTTTGATATATCATGTAGCATTTCTTCCTCTTCTTCACGAGTCATGCTAGAGCTTTCAGGTTCCTTACTAGGTGTTTGCATTTTCTTTCCTTGGGGCATCAACTACCGATAATAATACTCTAATATGCCCTTTGAATTCCTTCAAAATAAATTTTCAAACAAAGCTTAAGCAAAACTTTAAAAAAATCTACACACCTTTTTTCACTTTGTAGGAGCTTGATATTTCCTCTGATGTATCTCTATACTTTCCAATAATCTAGTTCTGAATTTGTGACCTATAGTATCTCTCTGTGTTCTCTTTCCAATGCCACCATTCTAATCCAAATTGGATTCTCCAAGAAAGAGTTATGCACAATCTCCCAAGATGATCTGATTATAGACCTTTCCAGAAGAGAGAACTTGTATGAAGTGCCACGTGTACAATTTTCGATCTTTGGTTCTGAAAACGATATACAAGAAACTATATTCCGTCCTCTTTCTATAAAGCCTTACGAAATTTCAATATGATTCCCAGAGAGAACGTTATGACGATTTTCCCCAGGTCACCTGTTTTGAATGTAATTCAGGAGTCTGCAAAAGACCAACTTCCTCAGATCATATCTCCACAAATATCACGCAAAAAGCTCTAAAATTTAGAACCAAGGTTCAACGCGATTTCTTCTCAAATGGGTTTTTTTTGCGACTTTTGAAATTTCACAGAAAGAATGTTATAGAGAAAATGCCACGATGACCTGTTTGGAGCAGCGAAACCCTAGAATCCAAAGCTCTGATACCAACTGTTATGAAACCAGCTCAAGAAAAGATAGAAAAGATAGATCAACGCCTTAGAATTCAGCCACTTCGAGGGGGCAACCTCCTTTACATTACATAAATGAAAAATTATTCGATGATACAAATGACAAAACCTCTTTTCTATATATAGGAGTCTAAGGAGTCACAATATAATCTAGCCGACCCAACAATAATAATGTAAAGCCACAAAAATAACAATAGAGGGATTCTATGGGGCACAGAAATAACAATATGGGGGTAATAGGGGCACAACAATATAAATAAGGGGTATAACTACGATAGTAATGGGGTAATCACTAGTATTATAGGGACCCAACATATTCCAGATTAGAGGCAAATCCATTCCTTTGACAGTCGAGGATATCTACTTTTTGACGGGATTATTGAGGCGTGGTGCCCCTCTCTCACTATTAGGATCCGCCTGTGGGTGTGAATCCGTGAGGGATTATATTCGTCAGTTTTGTAGAGATGGATCTCAGCCCAGCAGGGATGGCAAGATCAATATCCAAGACGTCATTGATCGATCCTTGAGGACCATTTTATTCACCTTTGCTAGATTGGCTAGTACCGCGGCTCTTCATTTTGCCAACAGATCTTATATGCAGTAGGCCCTGGAATGCCTGGAACCAAAGGTATTCAGCTGGTGCAAGGTAGTACTTCAAGTCATAAAATAACAACTCTCCAAGATAAAGAATGGAAGGTCCAAGAATTTTGGTTACGGTTCCATTCTGATTGCTTTCGCCTTGGAGAGGATTCCACTAATGCAACCACAATACATTTCACTACGATTTCCAGCACTGAGGGAACCACGGATGTAGAGATGGGTTGATCTCATGGCCATACATGCTGGTTAGTGACAAATTTCATTCTCTGATGCCTTCTTTGAGTGGTTCGACTGTTAGGAGATGGTCTTTACGGATTATCCATACATTGGGATGGATTTCTGAGGTGCCGCGGATTTCGCGTTACCAGTTGGCGAGCAGTGGAGTGTTATGGGTAAAATTATTTGACCATACCTTTGTTTATCAGTTTTATAATGTTTTTGTGTTTTTAAATGTTACCAAGACTAATTGAACTCGTATATTTGTGTAGATGTTGCGCCAGTACGACCAGCAGCACTGCCTAGGGTAGCAACTGACGTTCTAGTAAGAGAGGCTGTAGGAACGGCTGTACTTCGTGATATGGACATAACAGAGACCCTCGCAGCATTGCAGGATCAGATCGAGGGTCTCACTCTTGGTATTTAGGATGTGAGGACTGACGAGTTACCTATGAGGTTACAGCGCCATACTACTCGCATGTCGATTCGATGGACTAGGCTCTTACATATGATTGCACAGGCGGCACGATAAATTTTAAGAAGCCCCCCTAAATTTATATGTATAATAAATGGGTGAATCTCCATGGTATATAGGAAAAATGGAAGATGATTTTATCAATAATATAATATATATATATAATTTTTTGGCGAATCTCTCACCAGGCATGGCGAATATTTTACTCAATTATAAAATCTTGTAAGATCTTGGTGAGTCTTTCACTAAATAATAAAACTTTGTAAGGTCCTAGTGAATCTTAGCATTGTGAACTCTTAGAGAATTTTTTGGAAAAGTATAAAACCATATATGACAAGAGCCACATGGTGGCAACATCACTGTTTTTTTCACATTTCCACGAAATGGAACTTGTTTATAAAATTATAAAAAAGCCAACCAAGTCCCTTATAATATGCAAGTAAGCTTATAACAAAGTCTGATACATCTACTATGTTTGTCTTCATTCAAGTGTCTTAGTTGCTATACTTAACACTGCGAATCACAACTCTCTCAGAACTTAGCTCTATAGTGTAATTAAAACCTTTGGAAATTAAATCTGACAACTATATAAAAAGGATTAGTGAAATAGAAGCTTTTGTGAATGAGCCCACTAATTATCACTGCTAAACAATCAATCCAGACTATGAAGTCTTCCATCTTGATCACAATCATGCTCACGATGAAGGGAATGCGACCACCTAGCCTGACATAATGGCCATAATAGCTTCCAATAATCAACAACCACCTTGCAAGGACATCCTAGCTCATGTCTCATGAATTTTATTCATCAATCTTAACTAATATAAATCTTATAAAGATAATATTAGAATCCTCTCCGGATTCACTGTTAGTACAAAGGTAAAGGAAATTTTCTAGCTCAAGGCACTAGCCAATACCACTTTGGTATTTGTGACCCCTTTGTGGGGATGCACCTACCCTGCCCCGTTGGGTTTCTACCTTGTAACATAGTTCAAGGATCACAAGACTTTCCAATCTTCCTACTCCATTAGACACACTTTATATGCTATACATAGTGAATGGAAAAGAAGCATTATAGAACACACAAATTTCACAGAAGGAAGAAAAATCTTAGCCAGTTCAATATCAAAATCTTAACCATTGATTAATAAAGAATAACAAATAGTGTAATGATCGAGTTATTTATTTACAAGCTGTAAAGAATGTAGTGCAATGTAAAATATTACTTAGGCAACCCTTCAATATTTTGTACTAATATGTCTGTCCATGTACATATGAAATTAAGAGCATTGTTGAATACAAAGTTTCCTTTTCTCTTGCCTCCATTTTGACAAATCAGTGTGAAGTCAGTGTCACTTTGAATCTCCTTTCCTATGTGGGTGTTTTGACAAATCAATGTGAAATCAAAGTCACTTCGAATTTCCTTTCCTGCAAGGGATCACATCCACAGTTGATTAGTAAAATATAATCTACTATATATTATGTTCAAGAAACTGACTGCAATCTACAGTGGAAGCGAGACCTCAATTCTTATTCTGAATTTGAATATCTTAGGACAACACAAGAGATAAAAATGCATATGGCCTTAGTAGCTAGAAAAAAATCACTCCATTATTACAAGACCACCTAGATTTCGACACTTAATCTAAATAGTGGCACTAGTTGTAGTGCTTATTTGCATTAACACCATGGAAAAGCAACAACAATGTTTCAAAGTACACTTACTAGAAAAGTTGTAACGTTATGAGAATATTCAATGATAGCATCTGAACCTCGGGGAAACTAGGGAACCCAAATATTGGAATATATCTCATACCAAATCTGAGAAAAAAATAAAAAATGGAAAAAATCAAAATCTATAAATCAAGTAATGAATTGTTTACAAATAAAATACAATTCCTTTAACTAACAGTTAAATTGTGGTGATATATTTAAATATTTAGTAAGAGGGTAACTTCAAACCATGGAATATTACCTTTGTCATTACTGTCATCCCTTACTGACTGAGATTACAAATCAATACTTATGAAAAGATTGTAAGAAATTATGTGAAATAGTAAAGCATAACCTCTATTTTCAAGCAACAAAATGAAGACATTTTTACATCAAGAGCCATAATTGATACATAATCAATGAATCAAGTCCTTGTATGGCACAAGCTTGTTTCACAACCTCTATTTTCTCAATAACAAAATCAAGACATTGTATGTGGTTATTGCCAAAAGGAAACTACGTTCTAATTTGGAAGAGGATATTATCAAAAGACATGGATTTATTCAAAGCTACAAAGCCTAATGGGTCACTGAAAAATAAGTTGGAATATGGGATCATGATACTTAAATTGAAAAAAAATGGTTTCCTTCTAGAAACATTACAATTATACAATGTTTTTTGAAATCATTAGAATTTGAAATTGAGCCTTTCTATCAAGACAAATTTTCATTAACAGAATGTACTTTCCTACCTGAAACGTTGTAGTTATCAAAGAAAAACTTGAAAAGCATAAGAGAAATTAGCATAATGTACCTTCTTTCCTTCCTTAACGTTCTTAAAGTGTTGAGGTTACCCAATTCATCAGGTAACTTTCGAAGGAAATGACAGTTAGTAATAGTCCGATTCACAATGGAAGATGTGTCACAAATACGAGGGGGCATCTCCTCCAAATCACAAAAGTGCTCCAGGTTAAAATCTAGCATTATTGGAAGCTTAATGCTGGACTGGTTGTTATTGAACCCAAACATTTTTCCATTCTTCACTAAAAGCTTAAAGATAGCTTCTCTAAGTTCTACATGACTTTACTATGCTCTTGAAGTGGGGGTACATGCAGGCTCTCCAAGTGAATAGTCTTAAACTAAGTGAAGATGAGGCTGATAGATCATTCAGTGTGGATATCTTTAACCCATAATTGAATACTATGTCTCTCTTGAACCCATAGTTGAATACTATTAGGACTTTCAAATTTTTCATGGAACTCAAAAATGTTGGAAGAAAGTATTTTCTTCCAAAAAGAGTAAAACTAAAGCCTCTGCTTGAGGACAATTGATGTCACACCACTAACACTTCTCCATGGAATCTATATAGGTAAACCAAAAATGCAGAATTCCATTAGAATATTGTGTTTATTGAATACACAAATGAAATCATTGCATTTCTTTAAAATATCTTTTGAAATCAAAATTACTGAAATTACACATCGATAACATAGTGGGCGTAGGATAAAATTCACATGTTTCATTCACAGAAAGCATGAGAAAAAACCTAATACTATATATAAAACCAAGAAAAATTCAGATTCATCACTTCTAGGGACCTCGTAACCACCCTGCCACCCTGCCAATACACAAGTATGTTCCTATTTTTAGTTAGAAAAATTACCCAAATTACAATCTTTTTACTCCAACATATGTTGGAAAGTTATAGAAGGACGACTAGTGCAATCAATCCATTCCTTTTAGCCTTGGATTTGTTTCAATTTAAAACAGAAGTATACAAATATACTTGTCCAATGTCTATGCTTTAACCATTCACCTTAAGATGCTTTTACAATATAATTTCCTAAGTCTATTTAATATCTTCATTATCATAAAAACCAACCTATATCCATCTTAACTCCACATCTACCACTCTTACGGGGATGAAATCTATTTATCCCTCTGAGCACTTGGTAGACCCAGAATTAAGATAGATCTAAGATGATATAATTTCCCCTTTAAATAGTCTATGCTCACATGAATACCATGGTATTACCATGGGTTATCCTAAACCTGGAGCTTAAAAATTACTATTAGTAATTTATAAAAATTAATAAAATTAATATTTGAATTTTAATTTATTTTTTATTTGAACCAAGCTAAAATGTTTAACATACATTAAATTACAACATCCATTTTTACTCTTGATCCACCAAGCCCCAAGGGGGATCAAATATCTTTTCTCTCTATGCTAGTTTGCATATCACGATATTTGATACCTCTCAGGGGTTAGCAGATCCAGAGTAAATATGGATCTATGCTGGTTTAATTCCCCCATTTAAATAGACTACATTCTAGTTGAATACCATGGGTCAATACCATGTGCCATTTTGGTGAATACCATGGGTCAATACCATCTGCCATTTTTATTTTTATTAATACTAATATTAGGGTTAATAATGTTTTTTTGCATGGTATTAATAACAATCTAGTCCATGGTATTTGTCCCATAGTACTTTGCCCATAGGTTTCACCAAAATATAACACATTCTTTGAGTGTTCAAAAATATAAGGTGACTTATGGAGTAAATATAAAAAAATGTTTTATTTGTTTACCATGCCTCTCGTTTATTTATATTTTTATTAATTTACCATACCTCTTTTACAAATATGGTATTTGGCCCATAGGATTCACTTAAATAAAACATCTTTCTTGAGCCTTCATAAATAGAACGAGGGTTATGGACTAAATATAAAAAGAGGTTTTATTTATTTACCATACATCTAGTTTATTTATATTTTTATTTATTTGCCATACATTTTGAGTATGTATAAAAATACGTTTTATTTATTTACCATACCTCCACTTTACTTATATTTTTATTTGTTTACACCCTTGCATGTATATAAGGTGACTTATGGAGTAAATATAAAAAAATGTTTTATTTATTTACCATACCTCTCATTTATTTATATTTTTATTAATTTACCATACCTCTTTTATAAATATGGTGTTTGGCCCATAGGATTCACTTAAATAAAACCTATTCTTGAAAATGGGCGAATGGATTCACTTAAATAAGACCTATTCTTGAAAATGGGCGAATGGAAGGTTGTAACTCCTAGTTTCAAGGGATAAATTTACCTTTTTTACCCTCTCCCTTAAAATAAGGTGGGCTATTTGAGGTGATTTGTAAAAATGTGCTATGATACAAAATATTCGTCCACTAAAAATTTAAAACCCCTTAATTTCGCCAAAGGGCGAACATTTTCCCCTAAAATTTTCTATGACAGGTGATGACATGCTATCACCAACACCATTAGCCTAGGGTGCTTTTCTGCATTTTGGCGTATTTGGGTCATATGACCAATTTTGTCTTAGACACCAAAAATTTTGTAAAAACTATAAACAATTATATATTTTTTATTTTTGGAGTTTTATTTTGGTTAAGTTATGTGATCCCGATGCAAATGTTAATGTGAAATTATTTTTCTTTACAAATGCTGCAAATGTCTATCTAACAGAGAATTTGCTAATGAATCAGTGACGTGTTTAAGTTTCTGGAAATGTGTTGATATTGAATGGAATCAAACTGCCTTTCCAAAATCCTGACCCTCGGGAACATACAATAGATAGCTAGATTCCGAACAGAATAGATGCCAATAAGTTGTAGGATGACGAGTTGAGAATCTAGCCTAACAATAAGTCAGCGTATGCCATGTGCGATGGCATCAAAGATAAGCTCCATCAATGCACTGTACTTAGTGATGTTGTTTGTTGATCGACCGATACATATCCATCTGAAACTCACTAACTCACCACTTGGATCAAAAATGGCCCAGGCTATAGAAGATAAGTTCTGCATACTACGACTAGCTCCATTGGCGTATCCAACAAATGATTCCAATAGGTTTGACATTTGCAAAAAATGCAAAGTGGATTACCTAATCAAAATGACAGCTCTTGACGAAAACAAAAATGTAACAAAAGCATATCTATAAAGAGATTACCACACTTAATCAAGCATAGTAACGCTTAAGATACAACCAATTCCGGAGTTGCAATAGTGGAATCACATCGTAAACTACTAGCTCGTAGGCTCCTTTTGCTAATACTCGTTTAACAATGTAGGGGCCCATCCACAACGGTTTGAGCTTACCTTTTCCCATTTATCGGAGTCCTGATCGTATAACAAGACCCGGTCACCTTCTAAGGAGACATGGGGTTTGACATTTTTATCAAATTGCGTCTTGACATATTTATTATGAGCTTTGTTAGCCAATGTGGCATCATGACAAGTTTCATCCAAGTGGATTAGTTCCAAGAAACGATCCTCTTCCTCCGAAGTTTTGGAAAGTAGATTGATTGCGAGCTTAAGAGATGAAATTTTACACTGAATCGGGAAGACCGCTTCCAGGCCATATACCAACTGAAAGGGTGTAAATCCGATCACAGTTCTCACCGATGTCTATATTCCCATAGAGCCGATTATAGGATTAAGTTCCAATTCCATTTGTGAACTCCAATCATCCTTTGCAACATGCGCTTCAGGACTTTGTTGATGGCCTCAACTTGTCCGTTAGCTTGTGGATAATATGGAGTAGAACTGTCATGGGACAGTCCTAATTTGGCAGCCAATTCAACCATCATGTGATTGCGAAAATTTGATCCATGATTTGTGACTATAGCTTGTGGAACACCAAATCTAGAGACTACATGATTCAAAAAGAAAAGAGTAGCCGTTTTTCCACTGTTGTTTAATGTAGGTATCGCCTCAACCCATTTTGTAAAATAGTCGACTACAACTATGATATACCCATGCCCCCCGGTTGAGGTGGGGTTACAAGTCATGAAATATATGCCCCATTTAGTGAATGGCCGAACAACAACTACTGGATGCGGCGGTGTAGGTGGTAGTCTAGTTTTACGGTCGAAAATCTGACAAGCATGGCAACTTCTGACTGCGATTATGCAATCTTTGAATATAGTAGGCTAGAAGTAACTAGCTCATAAGAACTTTTGTGCCATAGCATAACCAAATTGATGCCCCCCACATGACTTGAATGACAATCATTCAAGACTTTTTCGGCCTCCTCGTGCATGAGACACCTTCGCAAAACTGTATTGACACCACAACGTTAAAGTGTATCACTAACGATCATGTAGTCTTTTGCTTGGTATCGAGTACACCGCTGTTAAGAGTGAGAGGTGTTAGGCCTAAAGGTTTGGGTTTGGAGATAGATCAGTATATCTCCATACCATGGATCGCTTGATGATATCAAAAATAGAGTTTCACCCATGATTGATGCTTCAGATGTTGAATCATTGGACGACGATGGGAGGTTGCATAGTAAGTCCGCGAAAACTAGAGATTTCTTTGATTTGGATTTGGTGAATTCTAGATCAAACTCTTGTAAAATGGCTATCCATTTTGAATATTTTCCCCCTAGTAATTGACGCAACAGAATGTAGGTCATAGGGTTGCAATTTGACAAAATGGTAGTTTTTCGAAAGAGGATATAGTGTCGAAATTTTTGTACTGCTTGAACAGCTTCTAGAGCCAACTTTTCAACGTAGGAGTACTTTCTTTCTATATCATTTAAGTTTCGGCTTAAATAATAAACTGGATGTTCAATTCCTTTGTCTTCTTGTACTAAAACCATGGCGATGGTTGTATCTGTTGTGGCGAGATACAGCTTAAAGGCTTTTTGATATTCAGGAGCGTACATTAATTATGCTTTTATTAGGGAATCCTTTAAAGCATCAAAGGAAGTTTGCGCAACCTGATCCTAGTTGAAGGGCACTTCCTTTTTCAAAAGACGTGTATAACCTTTAGCAAGTTCAGTGTAATTTGGAATGAACCTCCTTAGAAGGTTTGCTTTCCCTTGGAGTTTCTGAATCTGAAGAAAATTTGAAGGTGGAGGCATGTCGATGATTGCCTGAACCTTACATGGGTTGAGTCAAATTCCATCCTTAGAAACTACAAAACCAAGTAACCAACCACAAACAACAAAAAACACACACTTGTGTTGATTGAGTCGTATCTTGTAGTGTCGACAATGTAGAAATATAGCTCTCAAATGTTGCAGATGATCAGTTTGTTTTGGCAAATGAGCTGGTAGATCATCGAGATATGGTTGAACGATGTGGTTGATGTCATGGAAGGCATAGTTCATTGCCCTCTGAAAAGTTGCCCCTGTATTCTTCAAACCAAAAGGTAGTTTATAGTACATGAATGTACCCCATGGACATATAAATGCAGTATTCGACTAGTCCTGTGGGCAGATATTGATTTGATTGTATCCGAAAAGTCCATCCATGAATGAAAAGATTCCGCATCCTACACATTCATCAATTATCTGGTCGATAAATGGTGTAGGGTAGTTGTTCTTTGGACAAGCTTGATTCACATCCCTGTAATCGATGCACACTCTAATCATTCCTTACTTTTTCATCACAGGAACAATATTCAATACCCAATCAATTAGTGGAACAGGATAAATGAAACCAACATGTAAAACTTTTTCAACTTCTGTCTTAATGGCAGTGGATTTCTTCAGGTGAACCGGTCGAAGTCGTTGTCATACTGGTTTGACATCTAGATACATATTGATTTCATGTTCAATGATGCTCGAGTCAATGCCTGGCATTTCTTCATATGGACATGCAAAGGCGTCTTTGAATTCACAAAAGGGAGCATAGTATATTTCTAGTTCTTAAGGAGAACAATATTTTCCAACATGAATATTCTCTACGACATTAAGTTTCGTCGAGATATTAATGGCGATAGTCTCTTCAATATTGGACAGATTTCACTCAGAATCCACCGTATTTACAGTATTTTATAGAAAATAAAAAACTGAAGGATGATTAAGGTTTCCGGAATAATCTTCATTGTTATCTTGAAGATGGGAACATTGGTGGTAATCTTCACATGGTGCCTCTCCTATCATCATTGACTAAATGATTCCTTCATCTGTAGAATGTACACGAGACCAAGGATCGGAAGAGGTGCCATATTCTAGAGACCTATCTATCCAAACACTCGATGAGTGTTGATTTGGGTTTGCCACCCAGGCCCAGAAAATTGATTGCTACAAAATTTCTATGGGGCTTGGGGGCAACACCTGGCGATGATCCATACTAACAAAATGTTTAGAATTCTTCTTAATCTTTGATGATGTAGAAGATACCATATGACAGGTTTCCACTGTGGCCACTTCCGCCAGATTACTCGGAGGCGGGAGGGCAAAAGTACCCATCAAAGCGGGGTCTTCTAGGAGACCTACTCCAACATTTTGAATCGATTAAGAGCCTCCATGGATCATTGGAATGCTTCCCGTAGCTTTTGAATTGTTGGGGAAAAAGGTTGGTTGGTCAATGATTGTAATTCTACCTTGGAGGGGAAATGAAATCTTTCTAAAATATGTTGAAACAAGAGTAGCCATAGCATAAATCCAGGGCCTTCCCAGTAGGATATTGTAATCAAGGTTTCCATCGATGACATTGACTTTGATTTCTACTATCTCACCTCCCAGTTCAACTTGAAAGTTACTTAATATCCCATACGACGTGTATGTTCTTCCATCGAAAATTTTTAATGTCGTTGATGATCGTGACAATGGTGGTGAGCCTAAAGTTTTCCAACAACTCATTGAAAAAATACAAGTAGATGTCCCCTCATCAATGATTGTTCGATGAACAGTTTCATTGAGTGATTTTACCTGTATAAGGAAAGCAAGTTGTGTCGGTAACTGAGGTTCATATCCTTTGTGGTTGAAGGCCACAAGATTGGAATCCGTTGGGTCAATCTCACCTAATTCTGATAATAAAGCTTACTTTTGGGAGGGGAAATTATCTAGAACTTCAAGTGTCGACATAGCAGATGGAAATCGAGCAAGATCATCTACTATATTATAATTTTGTGCTACTCGAGCAAGAGGAAAAAATGTCAATCTATGTACTACTCCATTTGGCAGCTTTATAGTTAGTTTAGGAATGATGGGTGGCACAACTTCTAACGAAGTTGTTGTCGAACTATTGGGTTGATCTGTAGCCTTATTGTTCGACATCTGTGGATTCCCATAATATTTATTCCTTATCGATATCAAAGCATCATTTTGTTGTTTTGAGACGGATAACATAAGCACTTGGGATGGGGAAGCATGATTGATAGCAACTAGATTAGTTTCTAGGTTTGGAAACAGATCAGTCAATACTACTAAGGTACTTGAAGTTTTTAAAAATTTCTTGACCTCAGTTCGATGTGGAAAATTTTTCATATAATTGTCCTCATTACATATGAAACATGCCTGATTAGGTTTCTTTTTCCTAGCAGGGTTTAGAGAAGGTTTCTCAGGAGTCAAATCTTCGTGTTTCTTCTATTTGTTTTTCCCTTTCTTCTTGCCCCTTGGTTGCTTTGGTTCTTTTCCCTTGTCAGATGACATGGCATTAACCTCCGAGGCAGGAAGTTTTTCATTTTCTTTTTTACTAGAAACTTCAAGGGCTTTACTAGATTGAGCCTTTCCGGTTTGAGTACTTTAGGTACCAGTCACGCCATCGCCAACATGAGAGTCCATGTTTGCTTTAGGAGGGGTGGGAATGGAAAATTATAGTCTAGGAGCATCAGGTATTTTGTCATAGAGCATGCCAGACTAAGTATAGATCAAGTCCAAATATTGTGCACCAGCAATGACTTGCTCTTTAGTGACAACTCCTCCTTTCACCACATCTTCAGTAATACAAGGTAATAATGACTTAATAAACCACTTAGCTATAAGCTAATTAGGAACATATGTCTTTACCATTCGACAATGACGTCGCCACTCTTGAAGATGATCATATATGTGCGTAGTTTTTGCCTGTTTAAAGTTGGTAAGGAGTTCTGTCCCTGTTTCGTACCTTATGGGTAACTGAAAGTGGGTTAAAAAGGTAGTGGCAAGGGCGCTGAAGTTATCGAATGAAGCTCTAGGCAATTCAATGTACCATTTCATTGTTGGACCAGTTAGCGTTCATTGCGAAAGGCGATGCCTAATCGAATCATCAATGAGGATGTTGGATGAACACCACAAATGAAAGGTCATTATGTGATTCAATGGATCTTCACCCATATTTCCATTGAATTTAGGAATATCTGAGGGAAGTTTATGAGGAATCGCTGGCCACCAAGTGGCGTAAGAAATTGGATCATTCGTTAACTGGTTCAAATCTGGTAATTCTAGAGTTGCTACAAAAGGAAACTGTTGATTTAGGTTTGGCAAAGCATTTCCAGGATAAGATGGGATCACCTGAGTAGTAGGTCTTTGCATACAAGTATAATGTATCTGATGCTGGCAACTTTGATAAGGTTTATGGACATAACCAGTATAGCATGGTTGTTGATAACCTTTTTGAAAATGCGGTTTTCCATTACCTACAAAGCCTTGTTGCTCAGGTCCTCGGTAAGCTTCCTGGAATTGCGGTTGTTTATATTGCACCAGCCACAGTTGTTAAACCATTTGATGTTGCCCAATACTGGATGATTGACCAAGATGCGGAGTGATAATACCCGTTTGAGCCTGAGTCGTTCTAGTTAAGGAAGCACTAATCTGGTGTTGTGATTGAGCCGTAGGGACAAGAGGTTGTTGTACTGCAACCTAAGAGATTTGAGTTTGGCATACAACAGTTTGTGCTTGTACTTGCAACACAGTCACAATAGCAGGCATGGTGGTAATATTTGGCACAGGTTGGGTTGGTTGCATTGAATATAAAACCCTTAGCTGTTGAGGCAGTATTGGTACCCAACCACTGGATATAACTCTAGTTTGACCTGAATTTTTTTGTGAACTCTCATATGGTTGTTCTCCAGGAGGAAAAAATGAAAAAGAATACCGCCCTCCATATGGCAGCAATCTAGTGTTGAAAGGACATATAGGTTTTTGAAAACTGTTCTGCTTGAGTTGATACTAGCATGCAGGATCAATTTTCTGAGTCTCAACATAAGAAATACCAGATTGGATTCCAAATGAACAAATAGGAACAGACCATGTCATCGAAACAGGCCCTAAGTGGACCCCAGCCAGTGATTGATAACTAGCTGGGACATATGGTATACCAACAAACATCGTAGGAGTGGAAACAAGAAGTTCTGTTGTGGCTGTATCAGATGACACAGTCCTAGATGTTGACAATTTTTTAGATATATTTAGTCTATCCAAAAGATTTCCTAGCGATTCGAAAGGAACTTGCAATGAAGGATGATTAAAAGAACTAACTTCAGGAATAGAAGGATATAAGTGGATCCTGATTCCAAATTGAAATGGAGTATTGGATGGAGGATCCTCTACTATCTCCTCTATGGCAATCAGTCCAGGTGGAAGTGGTAGACCATCACGTCTGTAAAATATTTGTCGAGCCGAAGAAGGTATAGCTTCTGTAGTGATAGATACTGGATGGGTGGAACCTTCTGAATTCTGGAACTCAACTTCCAGATGTTCAAGTAAGTGAACTTCAATTTCTTGATCAGCCCTAGATGGATCTATTTCAGGGATAGAAGTCTCTACTGTTACACTAGGGTCAGTTGTAGTGTCCTCTTGTAACTGCGGAACTTCTTCTGTAAAGGCAGATGTACTAGAAATGATTGGAGTAACTGGAGTCTCTGATGATGTTGAAACACAAGTTTCAAATAAACTAAGAGAATTCGACTCAGTTAAATGAGACCGTTTTGCCCGAAATAGCTTCGTTTCTAGAGTGAAAGATGGTTGACTCGCTATTCTCCGCAAACGATGGGGTTTTGATTGACTTTCTTGCATGATTGTGGATTACTTGATCAACTCAAAATTAAAAAGGGGAAAATATTATTCTGAATTAAAAAAAATTTAATGACGCTTTGACACAACCTTGCTTTGTCAATTTTTAAGAGTCGAGAAAAAGCTAAAGATGACTCTAGTCACATTCGATTTTTAATGAGCCTGAAGTGGAAAGTGCTCAGATAGACCTTTTCTTTTAAGGAGTTGAAAAGGAACGAAAGTGACTACTCTGGAAATCTAGACAGAGGGATTACCAAACCAATCGCAAAACTGCAAAATACACCTTGGTGGTAAATTAAAGAGAAGTTACCAAGGACTTATGTACAATAGTCAATCTTCCCGAATGATGTGCTCAGTGCATTTCGATCGATAGGGCGGTAGACACAGCTTCTTATGGATAAAGGATAGAAGACTATTGTGGTCTCCCAATATATAATCGATGGTACGGGGAGCACAAGTTCGTGCTAGCACTTGTCGTATCAAACAGGAGGAATCACCCAACCTTCGATGAAAATGATAGTTACCAGGTTTTACGACACTGGAACATGTCTCTATCCTAGACTTCTAGATGTGTTGTGTCAGGTTCCAAAGCATTGTCAAGTTCATTGAGATTTATTTTAGAGTTGAACTTGCTTAGAAGTTTGTATTTCAAGGTTCACGACATGATGTAGATCTAAAATTCCTAAATATGCAATCTAAAATGATAAAAAAATCGTTTATTTTAGCAATGAAAATCCTAGCTACTAAGGAAAGAAGATTATGATTCTTTCAACGGAGAGCAGAGAACACACACTAAATGCACTTTTCCTAAATCATTTTCCGCATGCAGTCTAAATGCAAATGCAGATGGATGTATTTGTTTCTTGTTTCCTTAATGTGAGAATGCCAAAAAGGAAAACTAAGTACAGATCTGAACTATTTTCTTCAAAGCGACACTTCGACAATCTCTTTTCAAAATGAAAGGAAGATTAAAACGATAATTTTTTATTTCGAATAGAAAACTTCTTTCGACACTTAAAATATTAACAATTAAAATCAAATACAATGGCAAAAGTAAAATTGACTATCTAGAGGAGGAAGACTTTATGACACTCTTCTTTTTGATTCGAAACGACAATTAGGACACTTCTTTGCATCAAAAACGACAGTTCGATTAAGCTACTTTTGACAAAGAAGGACTGTAAATGATAGACAAATACATAAAAACATTTACAAATCCCTATCAATGGAGGCTGAATAATGTAAAGGAAAGAGGCTTCAGCAATGAGATACTGATCATGAGTAGTAAAACCACTGAATAGAGCTGTAAACGAGGAAAAACCAAATTTCCATGAGAGAAATAGTATCATTCAGTCATCGCACTTGTCTTTAAGGAATACAAGGATGCATCTCACCTGCAACACACGGGAGGTGCAATGCATACAGGCTACCAGTTACAGACAGTGCGATGGGCTAGGGAACAAAATTGAGTTTGGTTTTTGCTCAAAATTCGCAGCTAAGTTCAGTGATTTAGGTTGAGCTATGATAGATAGTAAAAAGCAAAGTATAGGGGTACGGTCTTAAGAGGTTATTGAGCTACTACAAGGGCGTTTAGGATGCTTGGAAGTCATATATTCAGTTCATGAACCAACCCGAAGATTGACTGAACCAGCATTAATCTACTTTGCAATTGCATAGAAAAAGCAGTTCAAAGGATATCTGGCTAACTTCAGGCTCCGTCTGTAGTTTATAAAGCAAACAACAATAACAAACAAACAAACTATTTGCTCCCCAGCAGGGTTGCCATTTTTTTTCCAGGAAAACTAGTGTCTTTTCGATCTGCTAGTCCCACTAAGATGGGTAGCTATCTTACAAACAAACAATCAAAGAAAATTGTGATTTCCTTTATGTATGATAGGTAAGAGAGAAGCAAAGGGGACCAACCTAGATCTTCCACTTGGCTTCTTTCTTGTTTCCTATCTCCCTTGATAGAGCTTGTGACTCCTCTCCTACTTGTCCTGCTTTAGAGAATACCTGTAGAGACAAAGTAACAAAACACCATCAAAGCATCTCGATCTATAATACCATAAACAATCAAGAATTAGAAATACATTGACCATACACTTGCATTCACAAATAACAAGATTTACAAATACACAATTATATTGAGGAAAACTCAAATAACTTTATTAATAGTAGAAGAGAGGATTAAAACCTAGCTGTTTGATCCAGCATCATCCTCCCACCATCAAAGCCCTCTTCATCTCATGAAAAGCAAGATCACCCAACAATAAAATGTCTCTTCTCAAAGAGAAACCAACAACACTTCCTTACAGATTACAAAGTTCCAGCCTCTAGATCTCTCAAATGAGGGATCTATTTATAGATATTTGCAGAGGTGTGAGTCAGATCTGGGTTTTTGATTAGTGTCATTCCACTGATAGTTCCTGATTCCACTTGGAGATTTCATTGATCTCTTACTCGTCCCTACGTGGATTCTGAGAGGCAAGTGTCATAGAGGAAGTTTCTAGAGGATTCCATGAGCATCCACATAGCAAACTGCTTCAGACATTTGTCCATTCTCTCTCATCACACCCCACAGAAGGCCTTTTCAGTATGCATTGCACTTGGATAGTGTAGGAGTCAATATGCATCACACCTTGACGAAGGAGAAGTCAGTATGGTCCAGTTTTTGCCAGTTCTACGTGGTTTTTTAGGTGGGACTTCTGGGAAATTATGTAATCAGTTGACCATGATACTTTAGGGTATGAAAAAACACTTTTAGGGGTTGAAGAGCCCTTGGTTTATCGATGTATGTGATTGGGGTTGGAATTCCAAAATATGTCAATAACAATTTGGAAGAGAACTTTTTGTTTTTGTTGTTCCCACTTTGTAACAACACTTTTTGTTTTTGTTGTTCCCACTTCCGAACAACACTTTTCGTTTTCTCTGTTCCCACTTCGGAACAACACTTTTTGTTTTTGTTGTTCCCACTTCGGAACAACACTTTTTGTTTTTGTTGTTCCCACTTCAGAATAGCACTTTTGGTTTTCGTTGCTCCCACTTTGGAACAACACTTTTAGTTTTTGTTGCTCCCACTTCAGAACAACACTTTTCGTTTTTCCCATTGCCACTTTGGAACAACACTTTTTGTTTTTTTTGTTCCCACTTTGGAACAACACTTTTCATTTTTGTTGTTCCCACTTCAGAACATCACTTTCGGTTTTTTTCTTCCCACTTCGGAACATCACATTTCATTTTTTTTGTTCCCACTTTGGAACAACACTTTTCATTTTTGTTGTTCCCACTTGAGAACAACACTTTTTGTTTTTGTTGTTCCCACTTCGAAACAACACTTTTGGTTTTCATTGTTCCCACTTCGGAACAACACTTTTGGTTTTTTTTGTTCCCACTTTGAAACAACATTTTTGGTTTTTGTTGCTCCAACTTTGGAACACCACTTTTCAATTTTGTTGTTCCCACTTCAGAACACCTCTTTTTGTCTTTTCTATTCCCACTTCGGAACAACACTTTTTATTTTTTTTTTCCCACTTCTAAACAACACTTTTGGTTTTTGTTGTTCCCACTTTGGAACAACACCTTTTGTTTTTGTTGTTCCCACTTTGGAATAGCACTTTTTGTTGTTGTTTTTCCCACTTGAGAACAACACTTTTCATTCTTTCTGTTCGCACATCAGAACAACTCTTTTGGTTTTTGTTGTTCCCACTCTGGAACAACACATTTCATTTTTTTTGTTCCCACTTCGGGACATCACTTCTCATTTTTGTTGTTACCACTTCAGAACAACACTTTTCGTTTTTCTGTTCCCACTTCGAAACAACACTTTTCGTTTTTGTTGTTCCCACTTCGAAACACCACTTTTCATTTTTGTTTTTCCCACTTTGGAACAACACTTTTTGTTTTTGTTGTTCCCACTTCGGAACAACACTTTTCGTTTTTGTTGTTCCCACTTCGGTAGATCACTTTTTGTTTTTGTTGTTCCTAGTTCGAAACAACGCATTTCGTTTTTTGTTGTTCCCACTTCAGAACAACACTTTCGTGTATTTTGTTGTTCCAACTTCGGAACAACACTTTTTGCGTGTTTGATGTTCCAACTTTGGAACAACACTTTTTGTTGTCTGTTGTTCAAATACCACCTTTTTTTAGAGTGTTTTTTTGTTCCTTCTTTGGAAGAACATTTTTGCTTCTTCAAGTCATGTGTTTTCTAAGCAACACCCTTTTCCTTTCATTATTGTGATGTTGAACAACACTTGCAGGATTATTCCTAGCTCGCCTCAGCACCATTTTTCCGATTCCGATTCATGGCATGAATTACAATACTTTTATGAGGACAAGAATTATGGATTCTATTGAAGCAGGTGAATACCCTTAACGTTATGATCTTTATCAAGACAACTTATTGATGATATATTTCTTAAAAAAAAGGCTAGGGACACAATTATTTATATTTTACTTTATTGTATTTATTTCTGCTATATATGACACTGATTGATCATCTTTACCATGTTGGTTCCACCCCTCCTGGTTATAATTCTCTATGTCTATTATAAGTGAGATTATGGGTATATTTTTTCCTATTGATATGTTCAACTTCTTCCACCATCCCTTCTCTTAAGGAGTACTGAGCCTCCCTCTGTTTATTATAAAAATGCGTAATAACAACAAATTTTTCTTATAGATAGAGGATAAGGGGTCTCATTAAGAGCAAGCTTACCATGTTCATAAGGATGTCGAAATGTGACATTCCCACTATGGCCACCACACCAGGGTTATGATCTAATGGATGGCTAAAATATCCTTGGAACAGGAGGTCTCATCACGAGTCGGCTTTATCACTTTTTCTACTTCCCAATGAATGGCAATGTGGTCATCTCGTTACCATGCCAGAACACTGATCTCTTTTGTAGAAACAACAATGGAATTCTCCAACTATAAATTGATGATCCTGGCTCATATGGTTTAAAAAACATCTCTATCGAGGCTATGGACACTTGTTGGCAATAGAAGCTCTGCTTATGGTATTGAAGTTCGATTTTCAACATCAATAATTATTATAATACCCTCTTCTTACTTTTCTTTCTATCAGAAGAATTATTTCCTTAATTTCTCCCTACCATGAACCTTTATGCATGAGTTAATGTTTTTAATCAATCATATCATTTTCAGATAGAATATCGTCAGCAAAGCATCTTTTTCTTGCATATTGTTGTCCTTTTTCCTTAGTGCATAACCTATCATAAACCAAATCATCTTGTCTCTTACCAATAACCATCATTACACACCTTGCTGTCATTATATCCATACCTTTTATAGTCCTCCCATTAATATACATACTCTGTCTCATATTAATGTTGTATCTTTCACCCTTGTACGTTGTCGTCAGAACATCATTCCCCCATCTATTCGGTCATAGGTGACCTATCAACTTGAAGGAGGGAGCGGACCTCCATTACACTCGTGCATGCATTATATATGTTCTATTCGATTTCATAGGTTGATATGCTACTCTATGGTAATGTGGCATGTGGAAAAATAATAGTCCTCAAATTAATGAATTCTCATAGGAATATTGTTTAACATTGGAAAACTTAGCTGTTACAACTTGTTGTTTTATCTCTCGGTTCATGTATGTTCCTATGTTTTCTCCATTGCGCTAATCCTTTGCAATAGTAGGAATAACTCAAGCATTATGGGTGGTAAGACAATGCGTTGAGAACCTTTAGTGCTAGAAGTCTCCAACAGAGCCAGGGAAATTCTAGTCCACGCAAGGTGTATATCATATTTCACAAGATTTCAGCCCCCTAGTGAGGAAATCGCTATTGAATTTCTACAGCATCTGCAGAATAGGCAACCCCTGGTGAGAGGTAAAAGAATCATAGTATTAGATGCTATAATAGCTAAAGTATCTGGGCTGCCGGCAGAAAAAATTACATGGCCAAAAAAACACGTAATGTTGCAAGATGTGGTGGACATTTTCAGAGATGCAGACAAGGAATTAACCATGAAAGGCAAGGCCATACAACCATCTTCTCTGGCAGAACCATGGCATGAGTTGGCAAGTGTTCTCCAAAGGTACATTACCTTTGATGGAAAATGAGACATGGTAATACCATGAAAACTCAAACTTTTAGCTGCTTTAAGACTAAAGATCACTATTAATCTACCATCTTTCTTAAATTCATTGCTGCATGATACTGTCGATAGAATAAGACAGGCTAGGCACCCAGAAACCGTAGTTAGCCACCATGGATTTATTAGACTAATTGTTACCCATAAACTTGTTCAAAGAAACTTAACTTGGGATGGTCTCATAGCACCCCTGGAGATTAGTCAAAATCCTATAATCCAAAATCCTGCAATTTTGGAGATAAGCCAGCAAAGCCCTGTTCCAAAAAGGAAAAGGACTACTCGCTCAAACATTGAACCCCATAAGCACAGGAAGTATGGAAGGTTACATCTAGCCCATACAATGTCTTTAAATCCATAAGATAGCACCAGACAACCTGCATAACCATCGAAACCAATTAGTATATAGGACTTTGAGTCAGAACTAGATGAAGAACTTAAGCAAGGGGAAGGATGTCATTCATAATCAGAACCCAGGAAGAGGCCAATTTAGAATTAGAACCCAAGGAAGAGGCCAATTCAAAACAAGAACCCAATAAAGAGGATAGACTGGACTTAGAGCAAGAAAGGGCACAACACTTTGGTGATGAACTCGAAAATGAAGAAGAACCTCCTCAAACATCAACCATGAGCCCCCAAAATTATATTCTGCAGGATTTTGAGACAGGAATGGCTCAAGTCCTGGAAAACCTAAATGCATACATGTAGCATGGAGGATCACTTGATCCTAACCTAATGGAAGCCAATCCCTAGAAGATTCTAGGCATACAAAAATTATGCTTTCTTCAAAGGCTACAGACCAGGAAAAGGAAGCAGACACAGAAGTTATTCATGAATCAGACAACCAATCTAGGGAAATAGTTCTCTTGGAACACAGTCATGATAAACAATAGAAATCATTAGATACAAAAGCTATTGACAAGCCTGTTAGTGTAAAAGATGCTCCTCGGAAGAGTCAAGTAGCTAGAGCAAAACTAAAGAAGCTGGGACAAAAATATCAAAAGCTTCAAAAGACACGTTAAAAGGCTACGTGAGAAGATTAAAGAAATTACAAATGGAAAATCCCAGAACACTACTCTTGAGGTAGTCTCTGTAGCTATGCGAATGGTAATATGTAAGTGTAGTTCAACAGAGACCCAAACCGAACTCGTTCCTACTCAAACAATAGCCACCCAGGAAAATTTGCATGCAGACTTAGTGGATGCAGCTGTTCAGATGGAGGGTTGGTCCTCCCACAGTAAGGAAGTACAGACCGATGAAATATCCTCTCATAGCACAAAAAACTCAAACAGAAGAACAAAACAAGAATATCTTGTCAAGAAAATATCCTATTATCTGAAAGCTACAGGAAGAACTTATGCAAGCCCAACTTGCTCTAGAATGATGTAAACAAGAGACGATCCCTCTCCAAAAATATCAAGAGTTGCAGAAACTATTTAGGGAATTAACCATAACTGAGAATGGGACTTTTGACATATTTAGACAGGAAGAAGAAAAGCTGAAGAAGGTGAAGAGCAAGCTGGACAGAGCCAGGAATCTGATAGACACCATTTTCTCGCTATATTCGGATGTCTTGACATGTATGTCTCTGGCCACAAATTATGCCTTGTTCTTATTAGAACGGAACTTATTGTTAAATATTAAAGCCATAAGAGCTGGAAAGGAAATTGAATTAAAGACAACTGAAGATTTTATAAGTTGCGGCAAGGAACATGGGGCAAAAGTCCAAAGGCTTCTTTGCGAATTTTATCTACATAATATCATATTAGAAGAAGAAGTGGATAAGAACCCTAGCCCTTGTGTTGGAGATATTCAATTCCATGATTTTATCTCTTTTGCAGTTAATCAACTTAAATGGTTTAAGGCCTATAATTTGTTCCAAAGACATGAACATTGGTTGGATCTCAGGGTAAGGAGTGAGCCTACTCACCCTTTGCACTGTTTGTTAAAAATAAAAGGTTGATGACACAAGAAGGCATGATTCAAATTTTAGGGTCCAGACATAAGGAAATTATATATAAAGGAACAATATATTTCCTCTCCATCTAGGAAAGATCCCAGACTGCATCCAAAATGAGATGGACGGTCTTAACTAACAGTGTTAAGGAAAGAGAACCATTTAATTATGGGAACTTCAAAATTATTGCAAGCCAGTTAATCACATACAAAAATCTTATTTTGAGTGAAGGAACTTACTGGTTGGGATGTTGATTTGGTTGTCCCATTATTTGGTAGCCTCTTGAAGGGTATTGGTTTGACTATGAGTTACCTGAAGGACACGAACAGACAATGTTTGCAAATTTGGCACAAAATCACGGTTATAGGCATGATAAAGAAACCTTTTCTCAAGCCTAATCCTTAACTACATTACATAGGAACTATTTATTTGTCATGAAAAAAGGTAAGAAGGGAAGAATGTTGAGCCTTGCAATAGGTATATATTTACTCCTAGTTATTGTCTTTTTCCTCCTTTCTTATCCATTTTGTTCCATGATATAATAACATATTGATACGATTTTCATATGGAATGAATAAAACTGCTCTTGATACGATTTGAACGACCAAACTAACTCTCATTACTTTTTTTGTAGAAAAATAGCAGAAGGAATAGTTGTTGTTCCAAAGTTGGAACAACAAAAGCTAATTGAGGAAAATGAGACGTGTCATGTGCAGTCGAACCAAGGAACGAGTCAAGAATATCACCGCGAGATAGAAGAATTGTCTACAGATAGAATTTAGTTGTGAATGCCTCAGGATATCCTGATCCTGAGGGATCACATTTATCTTTTTCCTTTCAACTATAAAAGGGAAGATTGAAGAGCAATCTCTTGTCTTTTACTTGGATTGTAATTTTAATTTATAGAATGGTGATTCTGAAGAACAAGATCATATTGTAATGAGAGGTGAATTTGATGATTAATATACAACTTTCGTTGTTGTTCATTCAGATATTCTAAAATAGCTAAGAAGTGTTCACCGGTGGCTAGGACCCGGTCTCTAGTGGAACTTACTGTTGTTCCCTATTTTATGCATTTTCTGTTTTTTGCAAGTTTATTCTGCTTTACAGTTTTGAAGTTGATTTATTCTCATTAATTCAGATTTCTGGTATTCATTTCATTAATGTGCAATCCTAGTTGGTTTATGTATTCGATATCATGGATTGAATTAGTTATCAATTAAAGAATCATTTCTGGCTAGTTAAATAATAGAGAGTGATTGACTAAATGCTTTCCTTTTATCCAGTAGTTTAAGCTGAACTAAAAGAGCTCAGTTAATGCTATGGTGCTCTCAGTTAATTGTCATTTGAATTTGGTTGATTAAGATTTGATTATGGTTTTGTTTGAGATTGAGTCATGATGTTTAGATGAATTATTTCCTTTAAAGTTACGAGCTTGATATTTATGATTGCATCTGTTTACTCTTGTATTGAATTTAATAACTCATTTTAAAGCATTACTCTCTAGATTTATAGCTTGCACATATTGTGTACACTCTTGGAATAAAAAGACTTACCCATGTTGATAATTAATGTGAGGCAATTAGGAGTTTTAAAAGACACCTTTCAGCACCCAAGAGAATGGCATGAGGAATTTATTAGCATTTTATATATGAAAATAACAGAAATTAGGATACAAGGGAGGTGAATGGTCATATGTTCAATGTGAGGATTAAAATGAAGGAAATTAATGGAAAATGAAGAAAATGGCGGCCTCATTAATAAAAAGGATTATGAGGATCAATGGGCAAGACTTGGTCAGTTCAATGTTGGAGCTATCTCATTATTCTCTCTCTCATACTCTTGGATACTTATAGTTTTCTTGGAGCACTCTTGGAGGCTATGGAATACTTGGATTCTTGGAGCAAGAAGGCAAAGGAAGAGTAGGAAAGCAAAAGAAGGCATCAGGATCCACAACTACATCATATTTTCTTGTAGGCATTGAGTTGCATATAGATTTCTTTCACTAGTTATGGCATGCATGTCACATGCATGTGGTTCCTTGCCTGTGATCTATCATTGGCATGGGGGATACCCATGATCGAAAGTGAATCTCCTATTCTTTCCATTTCCTAGATAACGATGGTGATTGTGGGTTACATTCATTTTTTTTTTTGGGTTGGTACTCATGTTTCCTTAGCTTGTGGTAAGTTATTAGTCCTTGAAGCCCTGGTTGGGTAAATTCTGTGGAAGCCCTGTATTAGCTTGGGTTGAGTTACTAGTCATGGAAGGCTTGGTTGGAAAAATGCTCTCGAACCCCTTTGTAAGTTGATTTACTAGTTTTGGAATCTCTGTTTGGACAAATGCTCTGGAAGCCCTATATAACCTATGGGTTGATTTACTATTCCTGGAAACCTTGGTTGGATAAACACTTTGGAAGTCATGGAAGACTTGGATGGAGACCTATCTGATGATGGTTTTGTGATGTTCTACCATGAGGTGGAGTCACTATTTGATGGGTTAAGGTTGATGGCCTTTGGAAGCCCTCGATTATTTTTTATTGATGTGTTCTATGAGATCCCACATTCATGCTTGGAATACGGCATGAGGGTGAATGGTTGAAGAGAGATTTGGGTCAACCATTCTACAGTCTGGTGGAACATGGAAGTCCCATATCGAGTTTTCATTTTGCATCATTATTGAAGGGTTATTTCTCCTAGTATATCTATGACCATTATGATAGATTATCTGTGGTTTATATGGCTATGATTTCATTGGTATTTCTATGTCTACTATGTTGGTTATGTATGTACAAAATTCATGTATTCCTCTCAACATGTATCAATGTATCTATGACCTAATGGATTAAATAGTAGCTAATGTGACAAGGATAAATTTCTTCATAGCGAATCTCAGATAATTATGAGACCCCTATGCTCAGATCTGTTATTTACACCTCTAGGTTGCATATTTATTAAGTGTTTGACAAAATGTATGTCATTGTTAGGCTTGGTTAGGTTAATCCCTTGATGAAGTTTTGTGTTAGAGGATTTCTGTTGGTTTCATTTACTTTCTTGGAAAAGATCATCAAGTTTTGAGCATTGGTGTTGGGTAGTGGAAGTCCCACGTAATGGTTTTTGGACTCAAAACCCACAATTTTGGGTAAGAGGTATGGTAAAGACTCCGCAATGTGCGCAGAGTGTGAATTGTAAATAAGTCAAGTCAAAGGGTTTTCCACCCAAGAAATAATATAGAATAATAGGAAGTAATTTGGCTTGTCCATGGTCTGCAGACCATAGGAATGTATAAATAGAGCGATGCTCTATGGGTATAATGTAGTTTTTTGGAATGTACGTTTGGATCTTATATGTAATAGGTTTTTGAGAAACGAAGTCTTGAAGCATCTGTAAGTCCAAGTCAATGGTATTGGTGGGTAGATCGAGGCTCTACAGTTGTGTGTGCAGAGGCTTGGTAGAGTCCGCAGCTGTATGCGCGGACCCCTACAGTTGAGTGCGCAGGGAAGATCTGGTGTATTGGTGATAAAGTTTAATTAAAGCAAAGTTTCTTTTGAATTACTATGTTAAATCTAGAATATTACAGAACTGGTTAATTTATGATTGATATTTCTGTTAGATTGTTATGCTTATGTGTATGTAATGATTTTATGTGAATCTGTGTCTCTTTTGAACACACACACTGGTTAGCTCTCTTAAATGTTTGCTTAAAGACCATAACAAGTAGATCTGATCTCTAATAACTCATTTAGTAGTAAGTGTTGAGAAATAGCCCTATCCCAGATCTGCGTAGATACAGAGTAGCGTGAAGCTACAAAAAGGTGAGCAAACCCACCAGATGACATCAATACATCTCAAGGGTGCAGAAACCTCGTTCTAACACCCTCCCCTGCTACCTCAGGTGAGACCTCAGTCCGCGCCTCGCGGGCTGTTGCCGAAAGGGTCAACAGTTGGGGATTTGTTTGGCTAAATAACTCTTCTGAACTTGGGTGAGGCCCATATAAGCCAACAAATGGTTCCGCCGCTAGGACCAGGATCTGCCTAAGGGATGTCTGATGTTGGAACTCTCGAACTCTACAAAGAAAGAATTTGAAGAGTGCTTGGATCTAAAGCTTCACAAGTTCGTGGGCCAGGAAAACAGCAACCCGTGGATATCAGAGGAAGATTGGTTGGATTGTTACATATACACAGATATCCATGAAATCTTCTTTGTAACATTCCTGATAGAGTTGTACGAGTGGATTGCGAGGTTAGCCGATAGTGTGGGAAGGTGCAGACTAGATCAACCTATTGTGTGGACTCCGAAATTGGTGCTAGAAGCATCTGAAGATAAAATTGCACACACAGTAGATCACTGACTGGACCAGGTAATAGGAGGGTTTATTACTGAGTTCGTGATAGACACAACCATGAGTTATAGTGAAGCAGAAAGGCACTTTCTCCAAGGACCACGGGGTAAGTATATTAAATCGTTGAAAACTTGGATTAAGATGTTGTTGTGTGAAAAAAAAACTATGCACATTTATTGATGTCTGGCATAACATAGAGTGGAATAGGCTACTGAGAAACCGAAGGATTAGAGAATAGTCTGCCAATTTCCATTTCATGGGAGAGAGAGGAGGAGCTCACAAGGTTCTTTCTAAGAAGTGCGGTTTGGTTTATTAAGCAGCGCTTTCCACTGATACCACCTCCATCTACGCCATCACCTACTTCTTTGACGTCAAATCCATCTTCACCCACTCCACCTCCACCTCTGCCACCACCAAAGGTTGGGATGGCGAGTGCGGTCAAGTTGCCAATATTTAAGGGTGCATGAAATGAGGAACCAGGTCAATTCTAGTTTGTGGCAAAGTCTGTATGGGAAGCCCAAGGCATAACGGATGATAACATAAAAAAGGTTACCCTGGTTAGCGCACTTCAGGACCGCGCGTTGACGTGGTATATAAAATACTCAAGCAATCATACGAATGTGGGAATAACGATGATCCAGAACGCCTTGGATAAAGAATTCGGGCGACCAAAATCAGAGACACAGTCAGTCATTGGTTTCAAAGAGAGAGCGATGCTACTAGGTGAAACCCCATGGGATCCAGATCAGAGATTAAAGATCACAATCCGTGAGGCTAACATGAAATTGACGGATGCATATCACTGCACGTGGTTTGTGGCATCCTTGACACCACATCTAAGGATGGGACTATCACAGCAAAAGATCTCAACCCAAGCCGAGGCATTAGAAACCACGATGAGATTGCACGAAACCCGAATACAGGATTCAGGGTTGGGAGTTCAGTAGATCCACACCCAACTACAAAACCTGAGCGTACAGATGCAAATATTGAAGCAAGAAAGGGTGGCTCGATCGGAGGCGCATACAGAGGTAGGATGCATTAAATGAAAAAATCAAGCACACGAGAAAGACCATTGCCCCATGTTTCTGAGAAAACTAGTGTCTCTATTTTATCTGCTAGTCCCACTAAGACAGGTAGCTATCTTAGAAACAAACAATTCAAAGAAACTTGTGTTTTCCTTTATGGATGATAGATAAGAGAGAAGTAGAGAGCACCAAACTAAATCTTTCGCTTGGATCCTTGCTTGTTTCCTCTCTCCTTTGATAGAAACTACTGCTCCTTCCTCACTTGTCCTGCTTCAAAGAAAACCTATAGAGATAAAGTAGCAACACACCATCAAAGCATAGAGATCTATAATACCATACACAATGCAGAATCAGAAGTACATTAACCATATAATTGCATCCACGAATACAAGATTTACAGGTACACAAGTATATGGAGGAAAAATCAAATAGCTTTATTGATAGTAGAAGTAGAAGAGAGGATTACAATCTAGCTATCTGATCCAGCATCATCCTCCCAGCATGAAAGCCCTCTTCACCTCATGAAAAGAAAGATCACCCAACAATACAATGTCTCAAAGAGAAACCAATAGCACTTCCTTCCAAATTACAAAATTCGAGCCCTTGGATCTCTGGGATGAGGGATCCATTTATAGATATTTCTAGAGGGATGGGTCAGCTTCTGGGTTTTTTATTAGTGTCATTTCACTGACAGTTCTTGGTTCCACTTGGAGATTTCATGATCTCTTACTCATCCCTGGGAAAATTCAGAGAGGCAACTGTCATATGAGAAGTTTCTAGAAGATTCTTTGGGTTTCCACCTAGCAAACTATCTCTGCCATTTTTCTACTCTCGCCCTTTGCACCTTAAAGAAGTCTCTTCCAGTATGCATTACATCACACCCTCAGCATGAAGCAGTCTGTATGGTCCAGTTCTGACCAGTTCTGAGTAGTTTTTCAGGGAGAACTTCTGGGAAATGATGTAATCAGTTGACCTTGATCTTTTAGGGTGTGAAACAACACTTTTAGGGGTTTAATATCCCTTGGTTTATTGACATATGTGATTGGGGTTTCAGTACCCAAATATGTCTATAACACCCCGGCTTCGTGAACTATTTGGCTGGGAGGGGCTGATGCCACTAAAATTGGAGGTACAAGCAGGACCAAATGCGACACTTGCACTCTGGTGTACGATTTATCGAGAAGGTAGAAAACATGCAAGGGATAACTTCCACCTATTGCAGAAGTATACCTAGACCGCACAGCAGTTGTACTGCAATTTTTGTCGATCAGTGGGTCACGATGAGCGAACCTGTCGAAGTTATGACTTAATGATGGAAAGGACCCCAGCCTACCGAGTGAAAACTGAAGCACAAGGTTTGAACCCAACCGTAGGGCCATGAGGAGGATTTCAAGGACATGGATGATCAAGAGGAATGGGGCTCTGGCGGGGCTGTGGACAGTTGATCTGTTATAACTGTGGAGGGCCAGGCCACTATGGTCGCGACTACACTAACCCGACCAAGATCTCTTATCCATATTGTGAGCAGTTTGATCATGAAATCATAGATTATCCGACGTTAATTGCCCAGATGCATGAGAAGGGAGTGTTACAGCCCAACCCAACTGAAAATGTCCAAATGATGAGACCAGAACCATGTGAAGCAGACACTAGTATAAACATGGTATTGAGGAGCGGCACAACCACAGGAGGCAATGCATGGAAAGAGCTTGTAGAAGACATGAAGCGGCGCGATTTCCCTACAGAGGAGCCTGACTTTGAGGTGGAACAAGGAAAGAGCATGCCTAAGGAAGCTCAGAAGAGCCTCACAAAAATCCCTACTCCAAGTAGGAGGGACAAAATTGAGCTAGGAATAGATCCCTCCATGATTACTACGTTTCTAGAAACCTGCATGAAGTTGTTGTGCTACAGTAAAGCCGTCAAAGGACTACAAGAGTTGATCACTAAGTGCACCGGGTCAGGGGAAACGTGTGTAGTCTAGAAACTAGGAATAAATGCTTTGTGCACTGGATGAGAGATGAGAATGACAACACAAATTTCGAAACACGAGATGGACCAGGTCATTTTGGACTTAGGATCGGATGTGAATGTGTTACCTAAGCAAAAATTGGAATGCATGGGTAAGCTCTCATTGCAGTGATCCCTGATTCAACTAAGAATGACCAACCAAAAAAATATCTTAATAATGGGTTGACTGCAAGGGGTGACAGTGGAAATTGAAGACGTAAGTACACAAACCGACTTTGAGGTAATAGAAACTGTTGATGACAGTAATCCTTCCCCTGCATTTTTTTGAATCGATTGGGCCACGAACATGAACAAGGTCATCAATTTAAAAAAATGAACAATGACATTTGAAAAGAAGTCACTACAGGTAATAGTTCCATTGGACCCGGCTGAAGGAGAATGATACACCGAACTAGTGCATGATGAGGGGAGTGACAATGAGATGGACCATATCTATCAGATAATAGCGTAAGACCAGGATGGTGAATCCCACAGACAATGGAAGAATCTCATGGGAGCATGATAGGTCCTGCACACTGAATTCAGATGAGGAGACTGAGCAATGGCAAGACCGATTGCATGAAGTTACAACACTTAACTGTAATAGGATGATTAGATCATTGCGACGTGTGACCATGGAAGAAAGACAACGGCTAGCGGATAACGGCGCTATGAACGAGGGGCAGTTCATCAGCCTTAGCACCTTAGTCATAGCCCAAAAGTAGCATGGAGAGTCAGATGAAATGCTGCGTGCGCAGGGGAAGATGAGAGGAAGAAGGCGGTTCCATGTACGGATTAGAGGACGTGCTCACTAGAATAGGGCATTCATCCATTTACAACAAAGGGCATGGCCATATGTTGCGCATCCATCGCACCAACTAAATCTACACATATCAAGGGTCAAGTGGGCCAATACAACCATACCCAGAGCTGGGTATGCGGAGGGAAGTCTATCCACGGTCAAACAGGCAATTTCCCCCACGGTCTGACTTGCACCCGAAGGCCTTCGTGATAGAATTCAACAGTTATGGGAAGACATTCGTCGTTGAAAAATGAGACTTCACGAGTTAGCAGAAATGGGGTCCAGACTACAAAAGAACAGTGTGAAGCTAGATCAATAAATTGATAAAATAAAATTAGAATCCACCCACATGGACCATGTGCGAGAGTTATTGAAGGCACTAGACCTAGCTGGCTCTCCTACACAATTAGGACAACTCGTGACCCTGCTAGCATGGTTGCGCCTGCACCCTAGGGCACATGGAAACACGAACTACGATATGCCATTAGAATCAAAGGAATGTGAATGGTGCTCGCAGCCTAGGTTAGTAGGGAAGTGGAAGGCTCACACGATGGGTACACCCACCTAACTATCTATAGAAGGCCTAATCCTAGCACTCCACGCAGTTGGAAGAGGGCGTGGGACTATAAAATAGGCTGCAGAAAAGCTGTGCAATGATGGTCAACTACATCGGATGCACCTGCGCACCATGGTTGCACTACCGTAGGGAGGGAATGGAAAATTCCTATTGCAGGTATTGTTCATGACAAGATGTACCACTTAAGACATGGAGGAGCAAGCAACGGGCAATTAAGGTGTAAGGATAACCACCAAATTCGCATTAATGAGCCACGAGGTGGGCAAACGACCAATTTTGAATTTGAAATCATATATATCAAGAAAGCAAAGGGGCATACCACAAAGTTTCATCTTGTGGTGAATTAGACACCCTGGGTCCCGGTTGAAAGGAGCAAGATGAATGACAAATTATTGAAGGAAAGCTCGTGGTTTCAGGGACTGCCAAAGGAATATCGAGAGCCATTCCTCAGGTGAATAAATCTACCACAGATATTCCATAGAATCCCACACCACAGGCAACCGAACTCCCTAAATCACCCAGGACATCGCAGACCAAAAAGGAGCCCTAGATTCCAGAACCAGTAAGGAAGTCACTGTGACATCTACACTTTAGCAAGCTCTCAATGGAAGATAAGGGTAAAACTGTCACAATTGAAAGTGACGAGGAGGAAGAAAGCTCTCCAACATATGTTGAAAAAATAAACCCTGACAAGGATACTATCCAATTAGTACGATAGCCCAAGTATATGCCTCCAAGAAAAGGGAAGGCTAAGGTACCTACCAATCTGGATGAAGTCGATAATAAACTCATCATCCCATCTCTTCCAAAAGGGGTTCTAGTTGAAAGCTCAGTGGTTGGCTGTATTTCGACAATCAAATTTGAAGACTGGGACCTGGCAGATACAACAAAATTTCGACATTTGGCAATTGGTGCACTGATGGAGCACAGTGCAGAAGGGATGGTTACAAACCTTCAGCAAAAGGAGTGTCTACAATCGGTGGAAAAGGCTGGGTTGCTCTGTCTCTTGTCCGTCCCCCACTTTCTCCGGACCCCTATCACAATATTGGTCATTAGGAAATTTCTTTATTTGGTCCATGATGGAATATTATGGATTGGAAAACCTGTCCACATCAGCGCCGAACTCATTCATAGGATCTCGTAGCTTCCCTGCGAAGGAAGAGACCCGAGGGAAATTGTCGATAAGAGTGGCGATGTAACAATGATAGAAACCCTGAAAAGGAAATATAAGCGTGAGAAGGGGCAGTGAGGGTACGTTATTGATAGTATTTAAGATAAGGCAGTTTGATTTTCTACCTAGTTGCTGGCCGGGAAGGTGACGTGGAAATGTTGCGACACTGAGGTTCCAGCCATAGTCATTACTCTTGGTGAGGAATGTGTAGCTACAGAATGGTTCAATTGGTCGCAGTCCCTTTGTGAAGAGTTCCTGACCAACTATTAGGAGGTCCAAGAGGAGGGAAAGACCTTCAATTATGCATGGCTGCTGCTATCCATTGTACTAGTTACCACTGACTTACCCGAACACAATTAGTTCCCGAACTTGGACAAGGATTGGCCAGATGCTGCCAAATATGCTTCCCTTTGGGTGACAAGAGACACTATCTGAATCCAGGGTATCAAGATCTTTTGGATACTGATGGATATAAATGTGCACCAATGGATTAACAAGCAACCCCACCTGTCAACTGAAATCTATGAAAGTGTGAAGCATATGGCCAAGTTTAAAGTGGACATGCACTTCGTCTACATCAGAGCATGGAAGGACCCTGACTAGACAAGGACAACACTCCCTTTCATTTCCATTGATGAAGCTATTGATGCGGTATTGGATACCTGGCCAGCAGCATGGCGTGGACTAGATGCAGTGGGGTGAAATGAGGCCACTATCCGAAAGGAGAAGGATGAAGCTAAGCACGCAGCATAGCAAAAGTGGAATGAACAAGACGCTGCGGAGGTTTGAGTGGCCCGGGAGGCGGTGTAGATTTCAACAGAAAAGGCACTAGTAGGGGGGGCTACGTCAAAAAAGGACAAAAGTAGTTAGAAGGTATCCATCGAGACGGCCAAGGAAGAAACACCATCAACCATGGTCGGTGTGCCTTGAAAATGACCATCGCTGATAGAATGGACAAAGCTACAGAAGAAGGTGAAGGCATCTAATTGGGATGGCGAACTGACGACCTTAACTGAGGGTGACCTAGGTGACATGGGGGACATAGTTCGTGAAGCCACTCGGGATGCAATCAACAAGGCCATGTCAAAGCATCAAATTGTGTTGGGGGAGCTCCGTAAGTAGCTACAGGAACTTGGGATACAGGTAGCACCAAGAGGCACTAACATTACTCAGGGGGTTCCCAGTATGTCAAATAAGGAGCCACTACTGAAGGCCCAAATGCCTCATGCCATTGCAATTCCAGCATGAGCGCTGATAACTAAAAATGCGGAGGACAGAGTTGTGCTAGGACAGCTTACGGGGCTGGGACTAAACTTGGCTGCCCTACCGCAAGAAAGCTTGCACCAACCCTAGGATAGTTCCACGATGGAGCTCCGCACCAGGGAAGGACGCATAGAATAGGTACTCCGCGAATAGAAAATTAATATAGAATAGTTAAGCCTACAACAGACGAAGCAGTCACACAGAATTAGCAAGTGGAGCAATTAGTAGTGGAAGCCTGCTCGAGTGTCCCTAAGTTAGATATTGAGGTCGAGCTGCTTGTTGGCACATGAATCTACAAGTTGGCTACTGGGTTCCGTAAAGCAAAGGAGGAGGCCGCGAGGATCCAGCTATAGCTCAGGTTCCAAGTCGTGGAATTAAAATTGCAGATGTAGCCTTTGATGCCATCGGAGGTCATCGAGCAGTGCAAAATCATCATTACCTCCAGGCATGAGATGATCACACATTCGATGAAGGAATGTACCGACTTGTTGACTCAGTTGATTGTTATGCTCACCTCACTCTAGGAAGATCCAACACTTTAGCGATTGGAAATCGAGGCAAGGGAGCTCCAGCAAGGCGATGATAATATTAGGGGAATCATGTAGATGGCTTTTATTACGTAGCGCTTGGCTAAAATAAGGGAGGCCCAGGACCTGAAAATCCAAGCGAATGCATCCAGACAGAAGGAAGTAGTGATTAAAGCCCGTCTCTAGCCATGGCTTGATGATTCATTTGTGGTTTCGACCACCATCAGACCGAGTATGCAACCAGGGAAATAGCAGCAACAAAGACTGATGTGTCAGCGACACATGTGGAACTGATATAACGGATGGCAGAATAATTTGCTGCAAGTACAAGTGAACCACAAAAGCTGCTAACTAACCTCCACGCAAAGATTATCACACCAGTTGAGTGACTTGGTGTGAGTCACGATGATTGTGTTGGGGGATTGTTTGGTACATGAGGCCCTGCGTAATGGTTTTTGGACTCAAAACCTGCAATTTTGGGTAAGTGGTATGGTAAAGATTCTGTGAAGTGAATGGAGCATGAATTGTAAATAAGTCGAGTCAAAGGGTTGTCTTCACAAGAAATAATATAGAATAATAGGAAGTAAGTTGGCTTGTCCATTTTCCGCAGACCATGGGAATGTATAAATAGAGCGATGATCTATGGGCAGAAGGTAGCTTTTTGGAATGTATGTTTGGATCTGATATGTAATATGTTATTGAGAAACAAAGTCTTGAAGTGTCTGTAAGTCTAAGTCAAGGGTGTTGGTGGGTAGATAGAGGCTCTGCAATTGTGTGCGCAAAGGCCTCTTAGAGTTCGCAGCTATGTGCGCAAACCCTTGTAGCTGAGTGTGCAAGGAAGGTCTGGGTGTATCGGTGATAAAGTTGAATTAAAGCTAAGTTGGTTCTGAGTTATTGTGTTAAATTTGGAATATTGCAGATCTGGTTAATTTATGATTGATATTTCTATTAGATCGGTATTCTTATGTGTATGTAATGAGTTTTTACGAATCTGTATCTCTTTTGAATGTGCACATTAGTTATCTCTCTAAAATGTTTGCTTAAAGACCATAACAAGTAGATCTAATCTCTAATAACTCATTTAGTAGTAAGTGTCAAGGAAGATCCCTATCCCAGATCTACGCAGATACAAAGTTGCGCGAAGCTACAAAAAGGTGTGCGAACCCGCCAGACCACATAAAGACATCCTAAGGGTGCGAAAACCTAGTTCCAGCATCCTCCCCTGCTACCTCGGGTGAGACCTCAGTTTGAAAGTGCCAATAGCCACGGGATTTGTTTGGCTAAATAACTCTTCCAAACCTGGGTCAGGCCCATATAAGCCAACAATTGGTTTAGAGACTAGCACTAAAGAAGTGGTTTAAATATCACAGCCTCTCGCATAGAACTAGCTGATAGAGACTGTAGTCTCTCCCTTGCGAGCCCTGTGGGAGCGACTATAGGCTTAGAATTTCTTGCATGACTTGTCATGGGAGCAACTCTAGGGTTAAATCATCTAAATTCTAGGCTAACTTAGGGGTTGGGCACCTAGAGTGGTGAATCAGCTCCTCGGGGACTTGAAGCACCTGAGGGATGTTTGTGTGATGTGTTTCCATTGATTCCATTTCTTTAAGGTTACCTAGGAGGTTGAATCATATCATAGTATCCTCACGTCGCATGTTTACCATATCTAAATGGTTGCTTGGGTAGATGTGGTAAAAGGGTGGTATCGAAGCGTGGATGTGCCCTCCTTGGGTTGTGTGTTGATCATGCTTTCATGTTGGTTTCATATGTGTTCCTTATTCATGTAGTCCATGTGCTTGTTATAATTACATGGTGTTGATCATGGTTTTAGTGATGTCGCCATGTGAAGGTTGAACGTGTTTTCATGGAGTATGTCTTCATGTGTGTACGGTTGACTATGCATTGTTATGCATGTCAATGATCACATATATGAAGTGCACGCGAGGGGGTTTTTATTGTCATGCATGATGTCATGGTTTGTGTAGTTGATATGGTGATGCATTGATGACTGGAGTCTAGATAGAATGATGTGTATATGGTTTTGTACACATGTCTTACGTGTATATATGCAGTTGTTATGCATGTATGGTATTGGTTATAGTTATGCACGAACAGTTAGTGAAATATGCCTTGTGAAGTCATGGTATGAAATGTAGGTCATCATGGTCCTATTGGTATGTTTGATGCTAGTGTGTTGGCTGAGATAGAATAGGAGATGCAGATCATCAAAGTGAAGTTGTAGCATTGGACATCGAGGCGAGAGAATGTTGTCATACATTTTAGTATGTTGGGGATGTAGGTATGTAAGTTAAGGATTGTTATATGCATTAAGGTTATATACATTAGGTTATGCACCTGTATTTTTATGTTATGGTTACATACCTGATAGATGATAATTGATTAGCATAGTCATATGCACATGAGTCAAATAGTCAATAATGATAGTAACATGTGGTTGTAAGAATTGCTATTGTTGGTTAGCTTAGATAACTTGAAGATTATGTTATATGATATGTTGTTGATGAGTATGTTATAGGTTACCTTATTGTTTCTATATGATAGTTAGCTTGACGATTAGGTTTTATATTGTTGATGAACATGATATATAGCTTATTGTTGTTATGTGCTATTAACTTGATGATTAGGGTTATTTCATTGAAATCTTGATGTTGTAATTTTGATTGGTCATATGTGTGATGGTTATGTTCATTGCATTGAATATCTTGATGTTATATGTATTGTGTTAAGTTGGTTTGACCTATGCATATGGTTGTGGCTGTGATATTTAGGTATGAGCCAACATATTTGTGATATGGTGTCGTACTAAGCTAGATTGATTGTACATATGTGATTGTTATGAATGAACAAAAAATTCTTATGAGCTTATGACATGGACATGTTAGTTACTTATTGTTATGGATATCATGATTTATCTTTGAGTTGGTATGTTGTGAAGTTGTATCGTGCTAACCTACGTTTATTGTGTAGACAAGATAACCTCCCGTGATATACATTAAGGTATGAGTTTTCATATGTCATATATTTGGTGCTTGGTTGTTTGATTATGATGTCTATTTGGTGTTTGAGTGTTTGGTTCCCAGTTGATTTATTTAACATGGTATGTTTGCAAGTGGGTTGAATATTTCATGAATTTCATAATATGAATATGTGTTCTAATGATCTTTCTTTAAGATGGTTTTATTAACACATATGTTTTGAGGCAGTTGATTTGTACTTGAGTATAGTAGGTGATAGTTCTAGAATTATGTCTAATGACTATGAGTTGACTATGATTATGACATGATTATTTGTAAAGGTTGATTTCCTTGGTATTTGGAACATGTGGTTAACATGTGTGAGGAGTTGCAGGGTAACATGTTAGGTACTAGCATGACCAGGTAATAATTGATATGTTTATATACCTAACAGTTGGGTGACGTGACAATATTGGTGAGCTCTAGTATTGTAGCAATAATGCTACAACTCTTGGGGCTTCCTGTCTCTCATTTTATCAACCCGGTAGTTCGTACAAACTTGGAAGCAACGGTGATATATGCACAAGTACTAGCTCTTGTCGCAGCTGTCACTTGGTCAGCTGGCACAAGTCCGCTAGGGCTCAAGCCAGCTTCTATAGGCTCTCAGAAGAAGCTTGCTAATTGATGGACGAAAGCTATTCTCAAGGGAAAACTACTCTACTTGACAAAATGGACTGAAAGCAAATCAAAGCATGTAAACCTAGGAAACCCTAATTTGACTAGTCTAACCTCTACAATGCAAAGAATGTTAATAAAACTTCTACCAATGCTGTCATTACCTCTAATAAGTGAAAATGCATGGACCTAAGCTACTTGCATCATAAAAGACATGTTTTTGTATTTTTCCTTTAAGTGTATGGAATGATTGTGATTTTGTGCTAACTAGGGTTTGGTTGTGCAGATGGGATGGAGAAGGAAGGAAAGCATGGGAAAGGTTGGGGAGGTTAGGAGAGGTCCCTAGGGATCCTTAGCATCCATCCACAGAGGTTCCTCACGTTCAGAAGCTCAGCAACCGAGTGAGTGGCCTCCTACAAGATGTCTGCAGGGGATCCTACAGGATACTCAGAGGTTTCTACAGGAAGGCTGTGCAATTCTACAGGATGATTGGCCGTGGAGGTTTTGGGAGATGATGGAGTGTTGGAGTGGTGTGGGAGGCTAAGTGAGATGGATATGGACCTGATGATGGCTCAGGAGCTGGAAAATCAGATGAAGGAAGAGTGTATGCAATGGTTTGATGATTGGAAGGATGGAACCAATGAAAGTTGAAGGAGATGGAGCTATGTGGGAAATGAGAGAGTTGGAGGGTAAATGAGTGAGACAGAGGTTAAATAGAACTTGAGGAGATGATGAAGGTGCCCTGCATATTGTTTACAACTGAACCAACAAGGACATGCAAGAAAACAAAGATCTAGTTATGAAACCTATGACCTAGTTACTTTACTCTAATCTGCCCTAACAACAAAGGAAATGAACAGAAGTTTATTTGCAATGAAACCATGTGAAACAATTATGAAACTAAGAGATTATAAACCTAAACATGCATCCAAACTGATATCAAGTTCTGCAAATGAGATTCGAACACTAATGATTGCATGGTGAAGCAAAGAAAGTGTTTTTGTGGGCAGCAAGGTTACATTGGTCCCAGCTCATGATTCCATTGAAGGGGAGGTGAGATCCAAAGTACTTGGTAGCCTTTTTCTGAATATATTCCCTGTGATTAACCTATCAAGCAAATCTGAACATTAAAAACCTTTTCTAATCATCAAAAGCAACCTAAACAACAACACAATATTTAAATCTAAATAGCAGATTTTATTATGAGAATGCAGCAAAGACACATAAGGATGAACAAGGGAGGTACTGGGCGCTTGAGATGGACCCAACCCCAAGAACTACAGCCTCCCAAGAAATATTTAGAGCTGGTGCAGAGCTGGATCCATCTTTATTAATCAAGAAATGAAAAGTACATCAAAACTGTACATAAGGAGAGCTTGGGAATGAGCTGAAAGCAAAGCTAATCCATGGCCTAAAAATCGAACTACAAGCTAGCTAAGTAATGGCTAAAACAAAATGACTAACTAGCTACAAAAATGACTACCAACTAGCTAACCAAAATGAGGCCCCAAGCCTTCTTATTTATACAATTTGAGGACCCAACAGTCCTCCTAAAAGTTAGGGACTTGGCTGCCCAAGACTTGTAGTTAATAGCAGTCCAACTTGACTTGCTTGGCTGCCCTTGAGCTCATTGATTTGGTGGCCTTTGAACTCCGAGCTGATGGTGGAGAATTTGAGGTAAGGGTCCATAAATGAGGGGGACACCTTCCTACAAATCCTCTAGCTTGTTCTCCCACGAATTTGGCTGCCAAGTGCTCATTAAGACCTTCAATTTTGTCTCCAAGTTGACCAACAAGGCTACACAAAGCACCCATTAGACTTGTTGGCATAATGACTAACCAAATTCACTCTATTAACATAAAAATAATCAAAAAAATGCAATAAACAAATGAGAATGGTGGACTAAGTCAAATTAGGAGGTTGGATGAGCCCAAATAATTGTACATTTTTGGGGCTCATCATCACCCCCCTACTGAAAGTGTTGCTCATCCTCTGAGCAACCAAATCTCTCCCCTTGTCTTTGATGGCCTTGGTGACTTTCTTGGCTAGTATTTCGGCCGATTTCTCCTTTGGCTTCCCGCTTTTCAGACTTTCCTGTAGAAACTGTTCTGTCTTCATGTAGAAACAGACTCTGTCTTCCTGTAGAAACAGACTCTGTCTTCCTGTAGAAATCGTTTCAACTGTTTTGGTATGCTTGGTTGGGGGTTCCTTCTCCTTTCAGCTTTGCTGTGGAAACCTTCATCTCCTCCCCCTCTTTGCTCTTCTTCCTCACTGTTTGCTGCTTTTCTTACTGAGTATTCAGCCTTGTTATGAGTGCACAATCATATGGAAGAAATGGTGCCCTCTTCTCTATCAAAGACAATTCACCAGCATTTTGTGTGAAAGAAAATGTACCATCAAACTATCACCTCTCAGCTCCAAAGTAAGATCTTCATAGAAATCATCAGAGATGAACATCTTGCCAACAATCCTCAAATGCTAAGTTGGACCAGTTAGCAGAATGAAGCCATCACCAAATCACCCCACTTTTCAAAGGCTTTGGTAAGCAGGTTATTGTGTTTAAGCAAAAAAAAATAGACCTTCCTCTTTTATAAATTTTACAAACATCAGTGAAACAAGGAGACACAAGACACTCGATCAGAACCAAGCCAAAATAGTGTTTTCAGGACTTCCTGTAGAAGTCCTGTAGCTGATTTCTGGCTTCCTGTAGAAGCCGTTCTTACACTTCCTGATTTGGCTTGCATGGCTGGGGTGTATTCTTCTTCAATTTTGCTGTGGTTGCCTTGGTTTTGTCTTCACTTGTTTGTACTTTTTCAGTCCTCTCTACCCTGCATTGCAATTGTTTCTCCCTTGGCATTTATGCCTTTATTCTACCCACAACTTTTGGTCTTGGTAGCTTGGCCTTTGTTTGTTTCTCTTCTTTCTTTTCCTGTTGTGGCCTGTCTTGGGTCTTTTCTCTGCTGTTCATCAGATGCTTCCTTGTCTGCGTTGATGGATGAGGTGAATTCATAACTTGAAGGCTGACCTTGCTACCAAAAAGGATGTAAGCTGGTTGGTCTGGTTTGGTGAGAGTGCCCAGTTTCAATGCTCTGAGCAGAAAGGGACTGTTTTATATATATATATATATTTTATGCTTTCCTCTTTTGATCCTCAGGACAAGATTTCTCGGGTGCTTGTATTTCAACTTTGCACCAATTCCCTGGTTATAATGCTTTTGGTGCCCAAACCCAACTGTCAAAAGGGAATGAGGCTCCCACAGACAAAGTGTAGAGCTTCATCCTCAGCATGCATACAATCACATAAAATTCGTATTCTTCATGCATAGGTTAACCCTCATAGTGGTTTATCGTTTCTAGCAGAGGAATTTCTTAACATGAACTTTGGAAGAGAATCTGACGCAGGACCAACTAAAACATTCCATGTAACACAGAGGAAAACTACTATTCTGGATTCACAAGCAGATTTGTTTCATACTTTCTTATTCAAAACAGTTTTAATTTGGCATCTTTCAGATGTATCATGCATGGAAGAGTTTTTTCAAGCCTACCACTTTCGGGATTTCCAATTTGTCGAAGAAAAATCCAAGCTTTTCTGCTCCAGGAGGCTCTGCTATACTTTCCTGTAGAACGCCTTCCTGTAGACTGTGTTCCTGTAGAACTGCGTCCCTGTAGAAACGCCTGTAGAGTCTCTGCGCCTTTGAACGAGATTGATACGTGGGATAATTTTGAAAACAGGTAGAAACCAGTGGAGGATGACTAGTTCATCACTTTTGGAATCGGAGGATGCATACTTCAGTCAAGTGCAAATGGACAGCAGGTAGTGTGAGTTTCAACTGAGTGTTCGTTAATTGTTGCGTGATCCACGTGAGAGAGTGAAGTGGCCAAGTGTACATGGCCACATGAAACTGGAAGTGTTGTCCCCAAACTGCATGCTTTACCCCTGTAATCACTGCCGTGAATTGAACTGAAGTTTAAACAACCAACACTCCTTGTTGTTTTAATTTCCACGTAAGTCAGCTATCCATGTGTATTGCGTGACTTCCAGCTGAGTGCTAGGGAAGAAAATCGGTTGAGCCTCGCCAATCCGTGGCTTAATCTCACCATTTCATTCATTCATGCAGTTTCCAAATTAATTTTATGTAATAGAAGAATGGGTTTGTCACGTACCTCGAAGTTGAATGGCTGCCGTGAGCTGCTGTGGCCTGTCCTTGCTGCATGCATTGATTTTATGATTGCATGATGGCTTGGATGCTAATCTTTGATTGTTTTTTTCATGTGCAGGTGTCCTCTGGCCAGATCCAAGCTCCAGACGATTGTTTCCACGTTCAAATCTGCACATTCAAGCTGCTGTTGCTGCATCTTCCCCGAACCAGAACTTGTTTTTGACATTTCTCCCAAACGCCAAAGCGGATCGATCTGAAACTTGTTGAGCATGTTTCTGTCATCATTATGCATCTCCCATGGCAAATTCGTGATCAATGGATGCACGGATTTCGAGAAAATTGGAAAATGGCTGAAGATTTCAGAGCTCGATTTCTCGGAAACCGTGCATCGGAATTGGTTGAAACTACTTGGGTAGGCTACTATCACCCACATGCATCTCCCCACGAAATAGGATTTGAAACGGATGCACGGTTATGGAGAAAATGCAAAACTGGCTGATGGTGATGGAGGCTAATTTCTTGGAAACCGTGCATCAGAATTGCATGAAACTGCTCAGGCATGTTGTCATCAACCTTGTACAATTCCCCATGAAACGGTTTGTCAAATGGATGCATGGTTTTCAAGTTATGGCAAAAACAAATTCTGCTTTATGGATTTTTGCTTCAAGGTACTTTGCATGTGCTTGCATGGTATGACAAAATGAATTTTGGCTGTGATGCAGGTATGGAGATGATGGAGGAGGAGTTGGAAGATTGCATGAGGCTTCTAAACCCTTGAGGAAGCTACCATGCTCGCCAAAGCAAGTTTTGAAATGCATGCCTAGTTTCCCACAATTTCTACAGGAAGATCCTGTAGAAGCACAATTAGAAGCACAAGGAGGTGAAAAAATGATGGATGAAGGCAAGGGATGGACACACAAGTGCTTGTAGGCCTAATCAACAGATTCCCACCATTAGATTCACTTTTGAAATTGGATTTGGCTCGTCCAAAGGATCTACAGGATGTTTCCTGTAGAAATTCAGAGCTTTCCTGTAGAAGACACAATTTTGAGGAAAGAAGCTTAATGGCATGAAAAAATGATGGAAAAGGGGTGAGGAATGGAAACATGGGTGTGGGTAGGCCTCATGGACATTTTCCAAGCCTTCAGGTCCTCCTCGGAGATCAATTTGGCTTTTTTGTAAGCTTCCTGTAGAAGATACGAAACTTCCTGTAGAAGGCACAAAAACTCCTTTGTCTTTGTTTTGAGTGATCCACCTGACCTACAATGTCCTTCTTGCAACCTGCAATGTCACTGCTGCAACATGAAATTATTCAATGGAGATTAGCTTTTTATTTTTTCTTTTTTCTTTTTTTTTTTTTTTTTTTTGAAAAACAACTAGGGCGTCTCATGGAGGTTTTCACCCTAATTGCCTGCCCTGGGCGCCTCCAAGGGAGGTTTTCACCCAGAGATCTTATCCTCTTTTTTTTTTTTTTTTTTTCAACCCATTGACCGCCTCATGGAGGTTTTCAATCAATGAGCCAATCTAAGGCGCCTCCGAGGAGGTTTTCACCTTAGATTTCTATTTTCCTCTTTTTTTCATTTTTTTCTTTTCCTTCTTTCTCCTTTTTTCCTTTTTCTTTTTTTTTTCCTACCCTACCCTACTTGAAAAAACAAAATCATTTTCAAGTATAAGAATACTTCCAATGGAGCCATGTGCACATCGAGATTAGAGACAAGATGATGTAAAGGCTCGGAATGCATGCTTTGACAATTATCCAAGTTTCAGAGACAAAATGATCTGACTTTGAAAGTACAAAACATAGCTGAGGAAGAGAGTACTGCTGCAACTGAGTGACCTTCTGAAACCATATCTCAATATAGCTTTGATATCCTTGGTTCTTTTGTTGATCTGGATCATTCTTCATGTCACTTTCTATCATGACTTTCTCATCTTCCTCTTTTTGCTGATCTTTCTCTTGAGTACATGGAGGATTTAATGGTACCCATGAGGGATCTTTCTTTATCTCTGCTTCTGATGTCTTCTCTTTATCAAGTGCAGCCCATGGTTCTTTGATCTTCTCTTTTGAATTTTCTTTTGCTGGATGTGATCCTTCAATGCTTTGAAGATGATCTGTTTTTTGCAATGCTTTTCCTGAGCTTTGGTGAACATCATTGAGCTCAAGAGGAATCATTTGCACATGTTGTGCCTCAGCTTTGCAACTGGGTTGAGCTACTCCATTGCATGGTTTTGGAAATGGCGGTACTGGTGGTTGAGTGGAGGTGTGTACTTGAGATGGAGATGGGTGACATTGTGGTTGGGTAGGCATTTGGGGTTGCCTTGGTGGAGGAGGAGGCGATGGTTGTGGATGAGCAGGTGGTGGAGGAAAATGAGCGGGATGAGAGTTGTACTGGGGCCTCCACTCCTGATAAGTTGCATTCCAGTGAGGCTGTGGCTGAGCATAAGAGTGAAACGAATGAGCAACTGGTTGGGAATAATATGGATCTGTGAAGGAACAAGGAGAATATGACCAAGGAGGAGGTGTAGAGCAGGAAGGATGAGCAGGGGGGTCCCAAGAAGGCATGAAAGTGGCTTGATAAGGGTCATAATAGGTCTCGGGTATCCCTTACAGTTCCTGTTGGTAAGATCTAGGTCCATGTGGCCAACTTTGGTTCATGTAATAGAGTGATTCAGTGGCTCCCTTGGCTCTTTGATACGCAGCTTTGATTCTGGGCAAGGAAGGGCACTGATATGTAGGATGGTATTCTTCACATACAAAACAGACTTCTAGGGAGTGCATTGGACATTCGTTCCTAGGATGCTTTTTAAGGCACCTAGGACAAAAAATGACCAAAGCCCTCTTGGCTTCCTCTTTCTTCTTTTGGATCCGCAAGGTATCCAGTTGCATGGCAAGAAACTGCCTCATATCACTCTTGAAATCTTTGATCTGATTTTCAAATTCATCTTTGGACAAGATGTTGCTCCCAACATCTCTACTTGTAGCCATTTGCTTCAGAGGAATGTTTCCTTCTTCTTCTCCCCTATAGGTTCTTCAGATATGTCTTGATGTCCACCCAGGGGCTCTTTCATCACAGCCATCGAAGAAGAACGTTGGCTGTGTGAAGCAGTGGGGGTGTTGTGCAATCATTTTTCTAACTTATCTCTACTCCTACAAGGCATGAAATAGATTGAACTGCAACTAACTATCTTGCGAAATTGAAATGAAAGCAGGAAAGGACTAATCTATTTTGCTCAAATGAAATTGCAAGAATGAAATGCTAGGCTACGCTTGCGAAATTGAAACACTAATCTACGCTTGTAGAATTGAAATGCGGAATTGAAAGGCTATTCTAGGAAAGCAGGAAATGTTAATCTATGAAAGCGTGAAATACTAATCTAGGAAAGCAAGAAAGGCTAATCTACTTTTGCATAAATGAAATTGCATAATGGAAATGAAATAAACTACTTAGAAGAAGGTTGTAGTAGAAAATAGAAGAATAGCAACAATCACCAATACTCTGCCGCTTCCCCGGCAACGGCACCAAAAAGATGGTGAGCTCCAGTATTGTAGCAATAATGCTACAACTCCTGGGGCTTCCTGTCTCTCATTTTATCAACCCGGTAGTTCGTACAAACTTGGAAGCGACAGTGCTATATGCACAAGTACTAGCTCTTGTCGCAGCTGTCACTTGGTCAGCTGGCACAAGTTCGCTAGGGCTCAAGCCAACTTCTATAGGCTCTCAGAAGAAGCTTGCTAATTGATGGACGAAAGCTATTCTCAAAGGAAAACTATACTTGGCAAAATGGACTGAAAGCAAATCAAAGCATGTAAACCTAGGAAACCCTAATTTGACTAGTCTAACCTCTACAATGCAAAAAATGTGAATAAAACTTCTACCAGTGCTGTCATTACCTCTAATAAGTGAAAATGCATGGATCTAAGCTACTTGCATCATAAAAGACATGTTTTTGTATTTTTCCTTTAAGTGTATGGAATGATTGTGATTTTGTCCTAACTAGGGTTTGGTTGTGCAGATGGGATGGAGAAGGAAGGAAAGCATGGGAAAGGTTGGGGAGGTTAGGAGAGGTCCCTAGGGATCCTTAGAATCCATCCACAGAGGTTCCTCATGTTCAGAAGCTCAGCAATCGAGTGAGTGGCCTCCTACAGGATGTCTGCAGGGGATCCTACAGGATACTCAGAGGTTTCTACAGGAAGGCTGTGCAATTCTACAGGATGATTGGCCGTGGAGGTTTTTGGAGATGATGGAGTGTTGGAGTGGTGTGGGAGGCTAAGTGAGATGGAGATGGACCTGATGATGGCTCAGGAGCTGGAAAATCAGATGAAGGAAGAGTGTATGCAATGGTTTGATGATTGGAAGGATGGAACCAACGAAAGTTGAAGGAGATGGAGCTATGTGGGAAATGAGAGAGTTGGAGGGTAAATGAGTGAGACAGAGGTTAAATAGAACTTGAGGAGATGATGAAGGTTCCCTGCATATTGTTTACAACTGAACCAACAAGGACATGCAGGAAAACAAAGATCTAGTTATGAAACCTATGACCTAGTTACTTTACTCTAATCTGCCCTAACAGCAAAGGAAATGAACAGAAGTTTATTTGCAATGAAACCATGTGAAACAATTATGAAACTAAGAGATTATAAACCTAAACATGCATCCAAACTGATATCAAGTTCTACAAATGAGATTCGAACACTAATGATTGCATGGTGAAGCAAAGAAAGTGTTTTTGTGGGCAGCAAGGTTACATTGGTCCCAGCTCATGATTCCATTGAAGGGGAGGTGAGATCCAAAGTACTTGGTAGCCTTTTTCTGAATATATTTCCTGTGATTAACCTATCAAGCAAATCTGAACATTAAAAACCTTTTCTAATCATCAAAAGCAACCTAAACAACAACACAATATTTAAATCTAAATAGCAGATTTTATTATGAGAATGCAGCAAAGACACATAAGGATGAACAAGGGAGGTACTGGGCACTTGAGATGGGCCCAACCCCAAGAACTACAGCCTCCCAAGAAATATTTGGAGCTGGTGCAGAGCTGGATCCATCTTTATTAATCAAGAAATGAAAAGTACATCAAAATTGTCCATAAGGAGAGCTTGGGAATGAGCTGAAAGCAAAGCTAATCCATGGCCTAAAAATCGAACTACAAGCTAGCTAACTAATGGCTAAAACAAAATGACTAACTAGCTACAAAAATGACTACCAACTAGCTAACCAAAATGAGGCCCCAAGCCTTCTTATTTATACAATTTGAGGACCGAACAGTCCTCCTAAAAGTTAGGGACTTGGCTGCCCAAGACTTGTAGTTAACAGCAGTCCAACTTGACTTGCTTGGCTGCCCTTGAGCTCATTGATTTGGTGGCCTTTGAACTCCGAGCTGATGGTGGAGAATTCGAGGTAAGGGTCCATAAATGAGGGGGACACCTTCCTACAAATCCTCTAGCTTGTTCTCCCACGAATTTGGCTGCCAAGTGCTCATTAAGACCTTCAATTTTGTCTCCAAGTTGACCAACAAGGCTACACAAAGCACCCATTAGACTTGTTGGCATAATGGCTAACCAAATTCACTCTATTAACATAAAAATAATCAAAAACATGTGATAAACAAATGAGAATGGTGGACTAAGTCAAATTAGGAGGTTGAATGAGCCCAAATAATTATACATTTTTGGGGCTCATCAAATATATAGTAAGACTCAGTTGCAATAGGGTAAAGGTAAAAGAAAGGAATCAGGTAAGAATTGCTTTGGCTATGTTTTGAAACCCTAATTACAAATGAATGAGTAATTTGCATACAAGGAGTCTTATTAACATTGATTTTGTCTGAAATTATGTTGATATGTGCTATATTCATGAACATGTACTTAACAGACATATTATCTAGTCTGTAGTTGCAGGTGGATCTATGAAGGGAATTGGAGTCCCTTAAGAGATGGCGTGGATGTGTTCAGTTACAAGAAATGTTCTTGGCAACGCAAGGTAAGATAAAAAAGGCATTTTTATATTTATTTATGCACTGATAGTTATGTGTACAGGGCAGTATGATGCATGGGCTTACATGGCGAAGATATTGCTACGAAATATTGAAGAAGGCTCATATTTAGCATTCCTTGAGAATGATGGGGATTGAGTGATGGTTTTTGTTGCTAATCTCGTGCTTTTTTTTTCTACTTTCTTGTTCTTGATTGTGGTTTCATGGTTTCCTTCTTGGTTTTTCCTTTCCTTTCCTTTTATGTTTTTCATGTATTGGGAAGTTTTTGGGAAAGAGGAAAGTTAATGGAGCTCGAGGAGAGCTGTGTGGTACTCAACAGGTAATGTAAGACATGAATGAAGCTCAGTGCACGAGTAAGCACAGTAGAAGGTAAGGCTATGAAAGTTGATTGGAATGATTGGGTCCATTAGGGTAAATGGAAAGTGGTACTACAGTCATGAGAAAGGTAACCAGAAAAGGTAAACGAGTGGCACTAGATTATAACGTTGGACATTGGATGCATATTTGAATTTTCAGTAGATTCTGGACTTCCTTGGAAGGAGGTGAATCCTGGTATTACTTTGAGGGTGGAGGTGTGAGCCTCTATATTCCCTTGTTGCAGATACAAACATCGTATACTTTATTTGCTGGTTGAGAAAATGTGGATATGTATATATGTGTATATTATTGTAAATATTGTATAAAATGTGTATGTGTATATGTGGATTGTAAATACCATAATGAGTTGTGTTATAAAGCTCTAGTAAATGATATGGTTGTCTTGTTTTATCATATGGTCATTGTAAATACTGAAACGAGCTATGTTATAAAACTCCATGGGAAGTATGTTTTGTTTTCAATAGTCTTGTTGCTTATAGGTGTCTGTGAACACCGAGGATGGTGTTGCCCCAAGGGGGAGGGTTCTATAGAAACCCTAGTAAAATTCCATTTAAAAATATATAATGTCATGGGAATGGGACACATATTCCAAGCTAAATGGTTGGGGAACATCCTAATGGTTGTTGATTTGGTTTATTATGGCCAACGAGACTGGGAAAGGCAATGGCAAAGGCCCTGGAAATTCATGAGGAATTTATTGACATTTTATTTATGAAAATAATGGAAATTGGGAGAAAATGGAGATGAAAGGTCACAAGTTGCATGTGAGGAGAAAAATGACGGAAAATAATGGGAAATGAACAAAATAGAGGCCTCATTGATAAAAAGGCTTCTGAGGATCTGTGGGCAAGACTTGGTCAATTCAGTGTTGGACCTCTCTCAATATTCTCTCTCTCTCTCATACTCTTGGATACTTAGAGAGTTTTCTTGGATCACTCTTAGAGCGTGTGGCATACTTGGATTCTTAGAGAAAGAAGGCAAAGGAAGATAAGGAAAGCACAAGAGGGCATCGAGATCAGCAGCTACATAAGATTTCTTGTAGGTACTGAGTTGCATGTATGTTTCCTTCACTATTTTGTGGCATGCATGACACATGCATGTGGTTTCGTGGTTTCCACATGTCATTAGCATGTAGGATGGTCGCGATTGACAATGAATTACCTATCCTTGCCATTTCCTGGATAGCTATGAAAATTTTGGGTTACTTTCGTTGTTTTTCTTTTAGTTAGTTCTCATGTTTTCTATTCTTGGGTTGACTTATTAGTCATGGAAGGCTTGGTTGGAGAAACTCTCTAGAAGTACTATAAAAACTTGGGTTGAGTTACTAGTCCTCAAAGCCTTGGTTGGACAAATGCTCTTGCAGCCCTTGGTCAGTTGACTTACTATTCCTGGAAGCCCTGGTTAGAAAAATCTGGAAGCCCTCTATAAATTGTGGGTTAAGTTACTAGTCCTGGAAGCATTGGTTGGAAAAATGATCTGGAATCCCTGGAAGGCTTGGATTGAGACCAATCTGATCATGGTTTTTTAATGTCTGACCATGAGGTTGAGTCCCTGTTTGATGGGTTGAGGTGTATGGAATCTATAAGCCTTAAATGTGTTTTGATTGATGTGTTGAATGAGATCCCACATTCATGCTTGGAATATGGCATGAGGTTGAATGGCTGAAAAGATATTTTCCTCATCCATTTTATGGTCGGGTGGAATGTGGATGTCCCATCTCGGGTTTGGATTTTGCATTAGTAATGAAATTTTATTTATCTTTTTATCTCTATGATCATTATTATGGATTATATATGGTTTATATGGCTGTGATTTCCTTGGTATTTTTGTCCCTACTATGTTGGTTATGTATGTATTTTATGACAACAATTTTGTATGGCCCTCATCATGTTTTCACCTATTTTTGAATGATCAATGTATCTATGACGTAATGGATGAAATTGCATCTAATGTGATAAGGATATCATGCTTCATAGAGAATATCAGATAAGCATGAGACCCTTATGCTCATATATGTTATTTACACCTGTAGGTTGCATATTTACTAACAGTTTGAGAAATGTCTATTATGTTTAGGCTTGGTTAGGTCAATACTTTGATCAATTTTTATGCTAGAGGCTTCACCTTGGTGTCATTTATTGTTGTGGAAAGTATCATCAAGTTCCGAGCATAAATTTGGAGACTAGCCCTGAAAATGTGGCATAAATATTGCAATCTCTAGCATAGATCTGGCTCATAAAGAGTACAGTCTCTCCCTTGTAGGCACTATGGGAGTGACTATAGGTTTAAAGTCACAATCATGCATTGTCGTGGGGGTGACTTTGGGTTTAATTCATGTAAATTCTAGGCTATCTCAACGGTTTGGCACCTAGAGTGGTGGATTAGCTCTTGGGGGTCCCAAAGCACCTCAGGGTGGTATGTGTTTGATGATTATTTACTGGACCCTACCCAAATATGTAGTTCTTTGGGGCTACAACTCCAAATTACCCCACCTCACTCCTAAGGCATGAATACCATCATCTTAAAGTATCTCTCCAATCTGGAGGACAACCTGTTGATCTTTGCAGAAGGTGCCTACTAGTCCTCCTTCTCAGAATTTTCATTCTTCCTAAGCAGACACTACATGCTATAGTGACCAAGCTCATCACACCTAAAGTACTTGATCCGTTAGAGGTCCTTCTTCTTCCTTCTTTGCTCCCCTTTCCCCTAAATGAGACCCTTTGATGTGAGGGCCACATTCTCTTTCTCCTTCACCACCTTCGATATGCTATTACTACTACCATTGATGGATATTTTCAACAAAGCTTTCCCCAACTCCTCCTACTACATGTCAGACCACATACTCTCCCATTTCGGTAGCTTGTCCCTAACCAATATACTTTGGACAAAAAAATTTCCACTCCTAAGAAACATTGTTCAGTTCTAGCATCACAATCTCTATTGGTTGAGGCATTCCCCATCAACTGCAAGTTGGTCCCAAACCTCCTAATTCCTAGTGAGAAAGAGATCTATGCCTTACCCTTTTTTCTTCTCGATGCATCTCATCATCTCTTCCAGGAACATATGTTGTCGCCTGGAAGTAACCTGATATAGCATGGAGAGAGCATCCCACATCTCTTTGGAAGTATCCTTTCCAGCTATGTGTGAAAGTATATGTCTCAGAATCCATCTAGGATCGACGGCTTCACCTTCACCATTTCATTCTTATATTCCTTTAGCTTATCCACATCCCGAAGAACTTTCAGGACACCATCTATGTACAGATTCAACCCATATTCATCCAAACATAAATGACATCTTGGCCTTCGAGATGGAAATATTAGAAGAACCCTTCAACCTATCCTCATCTCTAATCCCTGCTATGCCAATCTCAAAAGCTATCGAAAACTCCCTTTTTCCCTCTTCTTGGATGCTTCTCTAGTACTCCCACTCCCTTCTACAATGCATGTATCTGATAGTTTTTACTGTCAACCTGTAGTTAGAAAAGAAAACCCCTGACTCGAAGTTCCTCCAGAGAAATTTCCCTTTGTTGTGTTTGTTTCTCTTCCACCTGATGCTAGTTATGCTGCTACAAAAAACATTTGCGTCCAACCAAGGAATCTGCTCAGTGAAAAAATGAGGTGTAGTTTCTTCCTTTGAGTGCTAGAATCACTAATCCAGGCAACTTGAATTTTCTACATCCCTGTAACTAAAAATCAAATTTATTGCCTAGCAATTCATATTGGATATTCAAGAATTGCGTTGCACTAGAAAAATTTGGCCTACTAATACTTTTGAGCAGTGAAATTTTCCTATTTCCTTTTGAGTTTCTCAGCTAATAACTCACACTCTAATACCCTATGAAAATTTCAAAACTAAAATCTTATTGCAGAAACTATAAATTATTCTTCTAATTGTTAATTAATTTTAACAATTTATTTTATATGACAAACATTGAATAAATCACACTACAACCTTCACAAATAAAAATGCATAAATATAAACATTGGAAATTGAGAAAATACTAGCACACATAGACACATAAAAATGACACCGTTATTTTTGGATATTTTTGCATGGAAAAAATGAACTTGGGAAAATTGATGCAATATTGATGGTTTTATTATTACGCAGTAGTGAAATCTGTGTAAAATTTATGGATGCCCAATTGGAAATCCAAACAGGAAGAAAATATGGGAAAATTTATCTAAGGGAATTATCCTTCTTACCCAAGTAATCCCAGAACAACCTCTCTTAAAAAAAACCATCCTCCTAGAGCCTCTACACTGCTCTATGCATATTGTATGATTCCTAGCCTTTAAATTGGCTCTGATGAAGTCTCACTGCCTATCTCTACTAAGGAACCCGCTCCTTTGGCACTCTCAACCCTCTGTTAGGCCTCTAGAACTGAAAACAAATTTATCTCAAGCTGAATCAAATTTCTTCACCGAAGTAACTGAATAGTCCTTTGCACTTCTCCACTCAGAATAAATCGGCCCCTTACTGCTGCCTCTCTGGATTTGGAAAAATTCCTCCAGATCACTGCCATTTCCCCTCATTATCCTTTTTCCTCATAGAATCTCGAACTCTCTAACAAGTGTCTATTGCTACTTTGGAAAATCAAATTCCCCAAGTGTCTCTTGTGTGTTCTCCATCACCACATCAATCCATTGTTATGTCTTTATGGTGGGACTCCAATGACCAAGATTATATCTTGATCGATGGATCATATTATTTCTTGATCGATCCATGTGATTTTTTAGATGATTCACACCTTGACTTAATTAATTCTAATTAATTAACCATATTCCCTAACTTTAGACTTACGACATATTTAAAAATTAGCTAATAATCTATTTAAGGCATCTATAGGTGAAATTTCTAGAAACAATTTTTGGATTTTGGAGATCTCATGTATTCTAGCCTGCATATTATTATTAGTGTGCCCCATATAAGCCCACTATTCTTATTGCTGTGCCCTTACATTATTATTGTTATGTAGGCTTTGATTATATTGTGACTCCTTAGACTCCTATATATACAAAGGAGGGTTTTCCATTTCAACCATCCAAGAAGTTTTCATTTACGTGATGTAAAAGAGGTTGTCCCCTCGAATAGTCCAATTTTCAAGTCGTTGGTGTATCTTTTGTTACGTTTGAGAACTGGTTACATAATAATGGAATTAGATTTAAATACTATCAATAAATTACTTATAATATACATTTTATATATTAATAAAATTTTAAAACTTATTTAGAATATTGACATAATAGTAATAATAAATGAAATGTCAACATAGCATAGAAATATGTTAATATAAAGAAGTAAATTGTAAATTTTTATAAATAAGTAGTGAAATTAATAGTATTATTTACTATCTAGTCAAACTAGAGGTATTCAATGATATTGCACAAATGCATGTACTATGAGAGTGGTTGACTGACTCGAAACCCCATTTCTTGGGCCCTTAGAATAAAGAATACCTAAACAAGGTTGCTTCAGGATCTATTTTTCTTTCAATTCTCACCAAGTAGTGAATGCACCTAAGATGCTTTCCCTTTAGAGATTGATCTCTTCTTATTCTCCTTACATTATTTTGATTTAAGAGAAAATTTGTTCTAGCTCCATGGAAAGATATTTTTTTCCTTCTAGTTAAAGAAAAAGGACATTTAGTTTGAGTTCAACGGCATGAATGGGGGCCTTCTCATGGCTTGGAATTCTAATATGAAGGTCCTCCCTCCCTCCTATTTTATTTTTGTTATACTTTTCTCTTCGAAGATTATGATCTATCATCATCCTTCACATTTTTAGCATATAGGTCACTATGCCAATAAAAAGGCATATTGGGAATGTCTTGCTTCTTCAAGTGTTCTATCAACATTAACTATTGTTTAGAGGTGATTTGAATCTTACTATCTTGATCAGAGAAGTATGCTAGAGTCATCCATGTGGGGATCCTTTTGATAGATTTTCCTCTCATTTATTCATTGTTCACCTCCTCAAACTTGACACTTTTAACTTACTTTGACTTGCGGTAAAGGTACGAAGGGGGAAGATTTTGTTTGCAAAAGATGACATATTTTTTTTGGTATCTCAATCTATTCTCAGGGGTCCTTAGACCTTCAAATCGCGGGTGTCTTTTGCTGGCCTTTCTAACCTTCTTCTAATTCAAAACGAAATTTCCAACAAGAGTCAAATCCCCCATCCCACTTGAAGTTTAACCATGCATCAGTTTTGGAAGACGATTATCACTAATAGATGTTTTCAGTTTGGTCCCTTTTAGTTCTGGCTCAAAAAAATTCATATGTGCAATGATTCACTAATATCTTTCCAAGTTAAAATATGTTTCCAAGTAATAGGTTGAATCTCATTTGATTTAATATTAAGCACAACTTTTGGAAATAAAGAAAAATATAAATATCGTGCTAGTTGGGCATGCTCCTAGATAACTTTTAGAGAATGATGGGGTTTTCCCTAAGTCTCTATTGGTTCTTAGACATGATTCTTTAGCCAAAGAAGAGATTCACTATTGGCTTAAGAGTAGAGTGATATGGATTTTATAAGGTGATCATAATATACCATTTTTCACAAATATCCTAACCACAATGAATTTCTAAATTCTATTTCATAAAATTAGGGGCCTCATGGGTGTATTGCTAGATCCTTTGACGAAAAGGTAAATGCTACTGTATTCTGTTTCAATAGGATCTTTTCAGATCTAGAAGGATGTCTAGTCAAAGAGATATTAACCATGATGAGGATTTTCCCTCCATAACTAATCTACTCAATCATTCAATAATGACTATAAAAAGAAAAGTCAATAAGGGAGAACCTTGATGAATGCCACACAATTCTTTGAAAAACATTAATTGCCCACCATTAACCAGAATAACATACTTTTTTAATCTAACATAACCTATTATCTATGGAACCACATCAAACTTCAAACCAATATTAAGAAAGATTAGACTCAGAAAAGTCCAATCAACTTTATCATAAAATTTCGTGAGATCAATCTTCATCACAATAGCTACAACATTTTTTAATTTAATGTAGTGCATGGCTTCCTAAGCCAACCTAATAGGACCATGGATCTTTCTATTGAATTTAAAACCAAATTAGCCAAAGCCATATAATGAGACAAGCCAATATTTAACTTACTAGAAAGCACCTTTGAAATTATTTTATAAAACATATTGCACAAAGCTATCAACCCATAATCACTGGAATTCTTTATGATCATTTTGGGATTTTAATGGAATGAAAGTTACATTGAGATTACTAGAAACAAACCCCCTGCTCTTAGATTCCTCTACCGCCTCCATATTGTCCCTTCCCATAATAAAAAGAGAAGCCAAAAACAACTCCAAAGACCGGCCATAATCGCATGGACTCTTGTCCTTAGGCATCGTCTTCAAGATACCTAAAACCTCGTCATAAAATGTAGGCTCACCTAACCAATTTGATTCTTCATTAGATCAATAAGATCTGATTACTCTCATTTGATCAATTACATTAACATAAACACCATTCTTAAACAAATTTTCAAAAAAGGAAACTCCTTTCACTGCCATAGACACGGCTATACAAAAAACAACAACAAAGGTATGATTTACTCATGAAACAATCTATTTTCATCTCTACAATCATGAACCGTTTAGTAGCGGAGTTTATATAGACTTTGAAATCATAATATAAATAGAAATGGTTTACATAGACTTTGATGTCATAATATAAAATAAAAATAAGAATATTTATTAAAGCTGGTTCTTACATTAATATATTATTTTGTAGTTACTTATTATTTTGTTTCTAAATTAATTATAAATAAATTTAATTGAAACCTGCGTGGGTTTGTTTTTTTATTGGAAGAATCATAATATAAGGCGATCCTAATATCATATAAACCAATGTTAATTAATGAAGTTTAGTCCACTCATTTTGTGGAAAAATTTTATCTAAAATTTTTCAATAAAATAAACTATAATATTTTATGAATCTCTTTATATATCAATATGTTTTATTTAAAAATTAAATATGATGTATATGGAATTTAACAACCATATATAATATATTGAATTTATATAAAAAAAACAAATTGAATTTATATAAAAATATATATATATATTTTGTTTGATATACATATTTAACTATTTACACTACCGTCTTTGTATTAATAAAGTTAATATATAATAAAATTAATTAATGTTAATTAATAAATTTACTCCACATATTTATTAGATAAAATTTGTTTACTTTTATTTTATTTTATAAAATAAAATATTTTATTAATAAATTACTTATATTTGTTAATGTATTTCATTTAAATTTAAAAAATATTAAATATTAAATATGATATACGCAATTTAATAACCAATTTTATAAAACTAGTCTCTTTAATCGGTATATTTGGATTGAGATCGTTGATTCTACAACCAATAGGATCTTTCTTGTAATTTGTTGTTTTCCCCATATAACCTCCACATCCCATAAGAAAAACAACCTAGATAAGAATTGTCCTTTCCATACCTTAGAAAAAGACATTTACAACTTGAGCAATAAAGGAAATATCCTTTTGTTTGATGACATTAATGCTCAAACTGCTACTAACCAAGCTATTATGTTAAGTAACAACTCTAACCCCGACCCCTTGTGGCTTGATGAGGATGGTAACTTAGCTAATAGATTCAAGAGAAAATCTGAAGACATAATCGATAACTTATTTGGCACTGAGTTGGTCAGGCCTTGCAGTTCCGAGGATCTAATCATTTGTAATGGTATCAATAAATGGTTTCTCTCTAGTGAGATGAACTGTTTCCATGGGTTGGGTAGCAACGTCATGGATTATATGGTTTATGACATCCACGTACTCAATCATATTCCAAACCTTGAACTTCTTAACGAGTACTAGCCTGACTCTCACCACACACCTTTGTCTTTATCCCTCAATATTTCTATGCATACCATCCACATGCAGGAGAATAGTGAAAGAAAAAGTCATGTTCACTTCGACATAAGTAATGTCAACCTATTCTTAATGGATTTGGAAAGGGATTTAGTATCCCTGACTTATAATAACAACATTGGTCAAATCTATTACCATTTTACTACTAACCTTTCCACTAGCACTAGAAAATTCTCTAATAAGACATCATATAAGAAAATACTAGAATTTCCAATCTTTGGTGTGAAGAGACTGTAAAATTGCTAGGAAAGCAATTAGAGATGCCTGTAATGAAATCATTAAGATCCATAATATAAGTATATACAAATCTCCCATTAAGTGGAAGAAGAGGTCATATATTAATAAGAGACAAGAACATATTCTCCACCTTTCCAAAGTTGCGCCCATAAAAGTTTGGGGGAATGTGCTTGTTCATAAAAGTAAAGATAATCATTCTATTCCCCTAGAAAATTGCGATAACTATTTTAAAAATTTGTATGACTCTTCGATCACCATGGGCATCATCTTAAATACTCCTATTAAGCATGGTATTTTTTCTCTGGAAGACGTTGAGTATTGGATTAATAAGCTCAGTAATGGGAAAGCCAAAGATATTGAACGTTAACAAGATGATATCTTTAAAATGGCAAAATATATCACCATTCTTCATCTCCACAACATTCTAAATTTGGCTCTAAAGAAAGGCTTCACTAAGATTTGGGCGTAAAGATTTATTTTGCCTATCTTCTAAAATGGGGACAAAATAATTCCTTCTAACTATAGGAACATTATAATTAGCCACATCCTAGCCAAGCTTTATGGGCTCATTCTGGAAAAAAATAATTAGGCTTTGGCTTGAGAACCAAGGTAAAAGACCTAAATGGAAAGTTGGTTTTAAGAGACATCGCTCGACCATCAACCACCTTGTCACTCTTAGGATAATCGAAGAGGAATACCATAATAGTAAATCTGATCACTTCTGTTGTTTGGTGGACTTTAGAAAAGCTTTCACCACTATCCCCCAAGATAAGCTCTAGGAGAGGCTTGAAGAGACCATGGTTCCTCTTGAACTAATTATTGTTGTGATCCACCTCTATGAGACTGACATTGACAAGCTTAAGATCAATGAAGGGTGGTCTAAAGATATTAAATATAATATCAAAGTTAAGAAAGGTTGTCCCTTTTCCCCTACCCTTTTTAGTGTTTACATCGATAAATTATAGGAGTGTCTAGAAATTGTGGGTTGAAAAGGCACCGAGCTCATTAGTATTATCATTACTCTTCTCCTTTATGTTGATGATATCGGCCTTCTTGTAAGGAACCATGATGACGTAGATAGGCATCTTAAGACTCTTCATGTCTACTGCTCCAAGACAGGTATGACAGTTAATACCAACAAGACTAAATTCATGATCATTAAATCCAAAAATATCACCCATGGTACTTTCGTCTTTGATAATCATTGTATTGAGTAGGTTTCTTCTTATAAATATTTGGGTATTGACTTTCCTCATCAGCTCAATGGGAATTATAGCATTGATAAAACAAATATTGGAGGTTGGAAAGACTGTTATGAGCTTGAAAACAATTGTAAGTCAATCGATCTCTACATTTGGAGTAAAAAAAGGTTCCACTTTGAGACTCTCCTCAACCCTGTTATCTTATACGGATCTGAAGTTTGGGGGTGTAGTATATCTAGGGAGTCGTAGAGAAATATTGAGTGAAATTTTGACGATCCAAAAGCAATTCATAAACCATAACCTCAAGATCAATGGAAATAATCCCTATCCTATCCTCTTGATCGAAGTGGGCATCTCCCCCATTAAAAGTGTGGTTATGTTTAGATATATGATGTATAAAAAGAAGCTTCACAATCTAGAATCCAAGAGGCTCCCAAAAATTTCTTCTAAGTTTAGTCAAAAACCCCACCCGTGCGTCAAGCTTGGGTGGCATTAGGATTCTCAATCTTGGTTCAACCTTTGGGGGATTAAGGAGGAGATCATCATGGGAAGCAAGGACAATATCAAAGATGCTATCACCTCTAGTTTTAAAGACAAGATGTGGGATAGTAAGGATCTGGAGGGTAAAAGAAAGATAAGGTACTATAAGGAGGTGATTAACCCCAACCTTGATAACTAAAATTATTTCTCTATGTTAACTAGCACTAAGAAAAAAATAAACATTGCTAGGATTATAGCTAACTCTCATGAGATTCAGAGTGCGACCAAGGGGTATTCTACTCTGAAGACTCCATGGGGCAATAGAATCTGCCAGATCTGTGATATTAAGTAGGCGGAAGATGAAAAAAACTTCCTTTTAGTCTGCTCAGCTCTTTCCCACATACGCTCTCAATTCCTTATCATTAGTCACACCTCCATTCTTCTTGACTTATTAAGTCAGACCAACTATAGAAATCATGGAATGCTTCTGTGCATGCTCCTTGATCACAAAAACAAGATTTTGAAGAATGACAATTAGACTCTCTTTTCTTGAGGTCTGATGGACCACATTGATCTTAGTGGACATTAATTATCATTATCATCACCATAATATATTGAATTTATATAAAAAAATTAATTTATTTAATATAATGTAATATTTTATTAATTACATTAGATTATTTTAATTAATAAAATTAATACATTTATTTGAATTATTATTATAGATAAATTATAAGCTTTATTAGATTTATTTATTTAATTCGATACAATTAGGTTGATAATGAGTGTCTAGTGTATTAGATTTATTTAATTAATTAGTGGCAATTTGGTTGATAATAACAGTCTAGTATATTAAATTTATTTAATTAATTAAACACCATTTAATTGATAAGAAGAGTCTATTATACCCCGGATGCGGGTGGTAGTACGTTTGGCAGTGAGGTGCCACATGCCACACATGGGCCGCCTCGAGATCAACCGAGGAATTCAATGCCTAGTGCCGTCGAGGAATTAAGAGCTGAGACGCAAGCACAAGGCATTCCATGCAGCATAAGGTGAATTGGGGAGGTCGCAAAGCGCAGTTATGGAGGACGAATCTCGAGAGAATGTTGAGAGGTTTAAGATGGGAAAAGGAATGTCGCAGGTCTATGCTCAGAGCGAAGATCACGCAGTTCAGGTTTTTGGTGGCAATCTCTTCTTTCAGGCTACAGCGCTTGCTGTTACAGCCAGCATTCAAGAAGCTAAGGGAAGTCTCGAGCTCGAATACTCTGTTGGTTGCTGCTTCTGTGACACTGAGCTTCGTTCCAGATCTGTGGGGAGAGGACTTAATTCTGTGGGAAGGCGACTCAAGACGGGAAAGCTTTCAATTGCCGCTCTGCTTCACGCCACCGGCATCACTGCAAAGATGGTTAGACCGAGGCAAAGGCTACTCAGTCGACGGGGCTCCGCTCGAGGAGGTTCTTCACGCCATCCCGCTGCGGAATCCCACCACCACTGCTGTTGTTGTTACTGCTACAGAAGGGCAGGGGCTACTCCCATCCAGGCAAGTCAATTCATGGATACGGGCAATCCCAATGCTGGACCGCACCCTCTTCCGGCGTTTGGATCTGCCATCTTCACCCTTGGCAGCTCGAGGGACAATTCCCGCATCAATGCACACATCTCGATCTTATTCATTGAATACTCTCCGGAGGACGAAGACGGTTTGGGCAGCAAGGGGGCGCTCCCAGATGAACAACCGGAAATTGTCGAGGAAGAGCCAGCGGGGGTACCTGAGCAGACTCCCATTCGACCTCAAGGGCAGGAGGCGTCGACCTCCAAGAAGGACGCAGTGGAAGAGTGGGACGGCTTCCCAGAACATCATGGGTGGTGTAGAATTATCGAGGAGAAGCCAGAGGAATAGATTCCAGTGGCACACTCCGTCGTCTTCCACTTTTGCTCGGGTCTGGTATAAGTCATATGTCCATGTCTGCGTCTGGTATAGGTTACATGTCTCTGTCTGCGTCTCTATAGTTCATATATATGTCTATGTTTTCCATGGTTCTGCAAGTAGGTCTCGTAGGGGAGCTATCATAGGTCTTCTGTCACCCCTGCGAGGGAAGAATTTTTGTTCCAAAGCCCCTGCGCGGGATGTTTTTGTTTGGTTTGAAAATACTGTTATGTTATTGCGCGATGTGGAAGTGGTTATGTATGGAAATGCTGCCCCTGCGAGGGCTAATACTGAGTTGCGAGCTGCTAACCCAAAGAGCCACAGTATGCCTTGGGCAACCTGACTCTTTGATTGTAATGTTTTCCTGTACATAATATAATAGAATAGCGTAGATTTAACGAGAAAAAAAAGAAGAGTCTATTATTGATTGATCTTCCATCCATTATCTCAATTTATGTTGTTGAGTTTTTTTCCGATCTCATCAACCTCTTTGATCGTTCTTTTCAAATAATGATTAATGGTAGTGATGACACTACATTCTCCAACATATATGGTGTTTTATTTTTAGTGTCATCACTTATATCAGCAACGCATACCTTTTCATAGCCACACAAGGTCAAATAGACACTTTTGTTCTTTTTAGGACCATTTAGGATATTTGTTCGGTCATGTTTTCTGTAAGGTGTTAGGAAGAGTTAAAACAACCTTAATTTTCCTTTTCTTGAGGGCATTGGCCATTTTGTTAATGTTTACTTTAATATAAGACAATTTAATGGTTGTTATAAAGTCATCATTATCTTTTTTCAGATTTGTATTCTCGAGTAAATTCTTCATAAAAATTTGTATATTTGTATATTTGATAATTAATATATTTTGAATTTTAAAACAAACATATTAATAAAGATAGTTAATTTATTAATAAAATACTATATTCTATTTTATTATATGAATATAAATAAAATTTCCATAATAAATGAGGAAACTAAAATGTATTGATTAATTGAGTTGTCTATAAATAAGATAAATTTGTCAAGAGAGATAAAACTTGTTAGAATCCAACAACTATTAGTAAGACTGCTTGAATCTTGTTTTTATGAAAAAAATGAATTATATCTTGGAGTACCGAAGATTTGATAATTATAACTAGGATTTCTATAAAATTTAATTGGATAAGCTGGAATTTCCATTGTATTCTCAACAAATTTAAAACCTAGTTAAATTAATCATTCGTTAATATTACATTAATAAATATTTATATATTAGCTTTATATTAATAATAATGAACATCCAGACTTTATATCTATTAATTACAAAGTCTTATAGGTTAATTTTATTTATTCAAAAAATCTAGTGTAAACAATCAAATATTAGTCAGATAAATGTTATCCAATTGTTAAGAAGTTACACTGTATTAAAAAAAGAAAATATTAATATAAATTTAATATATTAATATTAAATTCTTTATATGATATTTAAAATTTAAATAAAACATATTAATAACTAAAAATAATTAATAAAATATTATATTCCATTTTATTAAAAAAAAATAAATAATTTTTATTTGTTGTAAATAAGCTAACTAAACCTATTGATTAATATGTAATTATATCAAGCTTCTATTATGATTCTTCTATAGTTCTTTTTATAGATAATAGGTTGCAATATATAGTCTGAAAATAAATCATGTAAGAAAATAAAGTCGTAAGATTTACCCTTCTCCAAAATGCAAACCTGTGAGAACAGAAGTAAACTATTATATTATATTAAATGGAATTTTTTTATTTATACATATAAATACATTTTACATTATAATTAGTAAGAAAATAATATACAATAATAAATCATAAAAATTTTCTTGAAGGTTTTTTCCGACATATTTGTGTCAGAAAAGAAATAAATAAATTTATAGAAGAAAATAAAAAAATAAAAAATCTCGTGCATATGAAGAAAATAAAACTAGTTATTTTAGTTAGTTATTTATAAATTTAGTTATTTTTTATTTTATATATATATATATATATATATATATATATATATATATATATATATATATTTATATATAAATTATAACAATTTGGTTAAAGTTTTTTTTTTTTTTTTGAGATATTTGTGTCAAAAAGAATTAAATAAATTTAAAAAAAATAAAAAAATCTCTAGTTATTTATTGTATGTATGTATGGATGGTAATTTTTTGTTTAAAAGAATTACATTGGAGTGTTTTGAATTTAGTTTTTTTAAATAATTACATTATAACTAATTTACATCAATTTTAATTATGTATTTTTTTAAGTATAAAATTTGAGAAAAAAATTTTAAAGTGAGAAATTGGATTCTTATAAACACTTAAGAGATCAAGAGTTAAAGATGGATCTAGGTTGGTTTGATTATTAATAGCTAATAATTAAAATTTATTGGTTTTTTTTATTTATTTTATTTCATCTTTTTTTTTTTTTTAATGTAATTATCTAGTAAAATGGTTACATCACATCACATAACATAACATAAAATAGCCTTACAACATCTCTTTCATTCAGAGTTAGAGAGCCCCTTTGGACACAATAAACATAGTGTTATGTATTTATATATAATAAAATTAAATTTGAAAAATATTAATACACTAAATATAATAATTAATCATGGTTATCTAGATTGGTTAGGAAAAATGGTTGTCCTCTTGCCCTTCTAGATTCATAATCATGCTATTTATATGATGAACTATAATGCCTTGACAAACATTGTTGCAATGATTTGATTCATATAAATATTGTTGTATTGGGTTTGAGCCTTGTGAACTCTTGAGTGAGTATCATTTTAATCATGGGGTAGTTCAATTGACGATGACCATATTATGAAGTGTTATGTAAACCATAAGATTTAAAGTCTGTTGTGAATAAAATAAAATAATAATATTAATAATTTTTTTGATATATAAATACAACTTTAAAAGTTATTTAACAAAAATAAAATAAATTAAAGGCTTGTTAATGTAAAATAATAACTTGTAACTTTCTATAAATAATAATCATAATCTTATTACTAAGCATTTCATTGTAATAAAGTTATTAATATGTGCTATAAATTCAACATCTTTGTTTATTTGGAATTCATATTTAAACCTACTAATTAGCATATAGAGTCTAAGTATTTAGCCCAAATGAGTGGATAAAATTAATGTTTGCATTATTGTATATTAAAATGTAAATAATGAGGCAACATTTTGATGCTCACACTCTAATCTCAACAATGGAATGGAAAGCTGATAAGTTTCTTGATTCCATAGTATGGATTCATTTGGAGTAGGAGGCTCAAGCCCCTCCTACCATAACACATTAGCCATGCCAAGGAGTGCTATGAGAAACGCTAACTATCTGCACATACCCATTAATATAGGAAGGTAATCTAGTCACAAGCCTAATATATCTGACAATGAACACAATATTTCACATGGAATAGATTCGACACTCGTAAACCATCATGCATACCATGGTTCTATTATACCTCTTGTACTATGTAATTTCATTCATAAAATTATTCCAAATGCAATAGCTAATAGGCTAAAGCCAAGTATTTTGAAAATTATATCCAAAGAACAAAGGGGCTAGATCCTAGACAACATCAAATGAGCTCAAGAGTTAATTCATTCATTAGAAACTATTAAGAAATATAGACTACTCATTCATTTAGACCTCACTAAATAATCTGATCAACCCACCTAGAAATACCTTTATCATCTAGTTGTAGCACATAGATTTTTCAACAAATTGATTCATTGGTTTTTAGCCTTACTAACTAAATCTTTCTTTTCTATTATTTTAAATATATCTCTATCTGATGATTTGTCTTGGGAAATTAAACAAGAGTACCATCTTTTACCATTCATATTCCACTTAATGGTGAAAGGCATATATTATGTGTTAAAAGTGATTTTCCAAAATTGCAATGAAAAAAGACTCACGATGTTTAATTTGGATTCTCCATCTCCCACTAATAGTTCATAGATACTACGTTGTTTTGTAATTCCCCTTCAGCTAGAAAATCTAGAACCTTCAAGCTAGTTTTAGAATAATTTCATAATGCTTGAAGGATGGAAACTAATCTCAGTAAATCTCAGGGTTTTTTTCTACAACGCTCCTCTAGTTGTAGAATTGGACCTATCTGAAATGTTATAGATTCAAGGGAATTCCCTTTACTCTAAATACCTAGGAGCCCCTCTTTTGCATAAATCATGAAGATACTTAACCTGCAGAATCTAATAAGTAAATGTGAAAAAAATCAAGCTATACGTTTAGATCTCCAAATATTATGGAATTGGATGTCCTTAAATCAGTGACTCCAGCCTTTCCCATATACCCCTTTTCTTTTCTAGAAGAACCAAACATTATAATTAAAATACTTAGATATATCTAATGAATTATTATTTGGGTAGGAGAAAGATTAGAGAGAAAATGGTCCTTTATAGCTTCATACAAATTATGTAAAACAAAATTTAGAGGAAGCCTAGGGCTAAGGCTCCATAGGCCTCGGCCATACGAGCAGGGCATACAAGGCTCATCTCATGCACAATACAAACCTAACCAGAACACATCCATTCCCTATTGGGGGGCCTTCTCATCCCTCCTAGTCTACACCTCCTCCTTCATATTTTGAACTTTAGTACCATTCCCGGTCGACTAGCTAGTTATTTCAGCCATATACTCTACCACAGCCTCATTCGAATGCAACACCCTAGCGATGGATGCCCCTATACAACAATGCTCCAACTTTAATGCCTTCACGTCCTACTCAACCACAACTTATACACCCTGCTCCACATAAACAACCTCAGATGTCTGCCCAGCCAAATCCAAACCTGAAAAATATACAGGCACGAAAAGTGTATAGTGGAGAGACATCCTATCCTGCTTATGTTGTGGAGATTGAGGAAATCAACCTAAGATATGGGAGAGTACTCCCAGAAAAACAACCTCCACCTCCACCTAGGGAGAGTGAGGAGGAAAGAGAGGAAAGCATGCCTAGAGTGAATCCACCACCCTTTCATGAAAGATTATCTCATCCAGTCGAGCCAAGCAAAGAAGAGAATCAAATTCTGGGTGAATTGAAAGATATCTATGTCAAAATTCCACTTCTCCAAGCCATCAAGGATGTACCTATTTACAAGAAATTGATTAAAGATAAGTGTTTCAAATTTATAAGGAGGTGAAAAAGAGACACCCCTAAAAATAATTTCATCAGAAAGTTGTCTGACTTAATGTTGGGGAAGGTAATTTGCCCGAAGTATTTGGACCCTAGAAGCCCTCTAGTAGATGTGCACATCAATGGCACCATTGTCTCACACACTTTGATTGATCTTGGAGCTGCCATTAATGTAATGATTAAGAACACCATGCTCAAATTCAATCTCCACGGCTCATTAAGAAAGGACACAACAGTCTTGCAACTTGCAGACCATTCAACAGTAACCCCTGAGGGGATTGTTGAGGATGTGATGGTCTCCACTGACTCTTGGGAGTACCCTGTAGACTTCCTAATTCTCCAGCCTAAGGCCAAGCTTACAGGTTATCCTCGCATACTTGGGAGGCCTTGGTTAGCCATTGTCGATGTCTACATCAGTTGTAGGGCTGGAAATATGACTATCAAAAATGGGCATCTACCTAAGAAGTTGGGCTTTTACCCTCCTTCTCAGCCATCCCTAGAACATGACCTACTTTTATGGCTAGAAGAGGAGGAGGAAAATGAAATATACTCTACCCAACTTTATGCCTAAGAAACTACCATGGGAGGAGGATAGTTGGATGAAGATGACTTGATTGAACACATACTCCAAGTTCCAACTCTCAGCACCTTGTCCTTAGAGGAACTAGTAAAGGAAACCAAGAGAAACCATCAGATTGATATATGCTTAGTTGGCTCAATCCTAGCTATGTCAAAATGGTAAAATTCAACCCTGAAAGAACTTTTGAAAATCAGCCGCTCTTTTTGTACACGAAGAAGAAATGTTGTGCAACATGTTAAGGGAGCATCTATATGAATTTGCTTGGTGTTACAAGGAAATGAAGGGATTGTACCCCTCGGTGTGTACTCACCACATTTATAACAAATAAGGTTGCAAAACAATCCGACAAGCACAAAGGAGAATGAATCCATCTCTAATGGACATAATCAAAGAAGAACTGCAAAAGCTGTTGGATGCAGGATTTAGTTACACTATCTCAGAGAGTGAGTGGGTTTATCCTCTGGTGTTTGTTCCAAAGAAAAATGGAAAGTGGAGGATTTTTTTCAATTACAGAGTGTTAAACAAAGTAACAAAGAAGGACCATTTCCCTCTACCTTCCATTGACCAAGTGCTAGATGGTCTGGCAGGGAAAAAGTTTTTCTCTTTCCTAGATGGGTTCAACGGGTGCAATCAAATCCAAATTAGCCTAGAGGACCAGGATAAAAACACCTTCACCTCTCCTTGGGGGGTTTTTTCTTATAGAATCCTTCCTTTTGGCCTATGCAATTCCCTTGCCACCTTCTAGAGGGCAGTCCTAAGTATCTATGCCAAGCTAGTCCATAATGTAGTAGAAATTTAAACGGTTGATTTTACACAATATGGGTGTGATTTCTAGGAGGCTCTATCCAAATTGGTTAAGGTGCTAAACAAATGCATTGAAATGAATCTATCCCTTAGTCCTGAAAAATGTGAGTTCGTGATGACTACAGGGACTATTCTAGGTCATTCAATATTCTATAAAGGACTGTAGGTGGACCCAAATAAGATAGCCATCATCTAAAGGGTCCCATCTCCACAAAAATATAGGGATGTCAGAAGATTTTTAGGTTTAGCTAGATACTATAGGATATTTATAAAAGGCTTCAGTAAGTTAGCCTCTCCTTTATTTGGGTTTTTGTCCAAAGACTCTAAACTTGTATGGGCAAAAATTTGTCAAGAGGCCTTGGACATCCTAAAGGACAAGTTGACCACTGCACCTATTCTTCGACGCCCAAATTGGGCCCTTCCTTTCCATATACATGTTGATGCCTCTCACAAAGACATAGGAGCAGATCTAGGCCAGATAGATGAAAATTTACCTTATGTCATTTACTTCATCAGTAAGAATATATGAAAAGATGAACTGAACTACACAATGACTGAAAAGGAGATCCTAATTGTTGTCAATTCATTGGAAAAATTCATCCATTACATTACATCTTACCAAACATTTGTACATAATGACCATGCTTTAATTACATACTTGATTAATAAACCTGATATAAATGCCCAAATTATTATATGGTTACTTTTATTACAACATTTCGATCTAACTATTATTGGTAAGCCTAGCAAGGAGAATGTTGTTGCAGATTTTTAATCCAAATTAACTTTACCTACAGGTGAGCAAGGAATGGTTGATGATCAGTTATTAGATGAACACTTATTCGACATTTCAGTTCTCTCTCCATGGTTTGTTGACATAGAAACTTACTTGGTGTCTGTACAGTTTCCATTAAATTTGTCATGTAGAGAGAAAAGTAAGATTGTGAGGAAGAGTGCCCCATTTAGTTGGACTAGGGGCAACCTCTTCAAGCTAGGCTTGGATCAAATTCTAAGAAGATGTGTTAGGGAGGAGGAAGCCCTTGACATCCTTTTGACCTGTCATGATGGGCCTTCTGGAGGGCACTTTGCACCCAAAATAATATCATTCAAAGTGATACAAGCTAGTTATTACTGGCCCACTCTTCATCTGGATGTGAGGAGGTATACTAGTTAGTGTGATCGATGTCAAAGGATGGGGAAACCTACTCCAAGGGGTGAAATGCCTCTGCAACCTCAAATGACTTTTGAGCCATTTGACAAGTGGGACGTGGGTTTCATTGGACCCATTGACCCTTCATTTAGGCAAAAGCAGTACATCATAGTGTGTGCTGACTATTTAACCAAGTGGGATGAAGCCAAGGCCATTAAAGCATCAATAGAAGAGACAGTGGGTGAGTTCTTAAAGGAGAATGTATTTTATATGTTTGGGTACCATGGAGAACAAGTCACTGATCAAGGCATCCAATTTACATCTCACATGATTGAAAATGTGTTAAGATAGCACAAGATCAAGCATAAAACATCCACTCCTTACTACCCATAAACTAATGGGCAAGTGGAGGTAAACAATAGAGTGTTGGAAGGCATTTTGACCAAAGTGATTAGTAACAATAGAAAAAACTATGCAGATAGATTAGTTGATGTCACTTGGGCCTACAATATCACCTAGAATACCATGATTGGATTCACTCATTACGAGCTGGACTATGGGAAGAAGGCCCTGCTGTCCATTGAATTTGAAAACAACACCTTAAGGATGGCAGCACAACTAGATCTAGATCTCACCAATGCACAACAATAGATATTGCTCCAGCTGAATGGGTTAGATGAGTTTCAAATGCAAGCCCTATTGCATAAAGAGGTGACTCAAGTTCAAAGGGAGTTATGGCATGACAAGAACATAAAGGACAAACAGTTTCAAGAAGGTGATTTGGCTTTGTTGTATGATTCAAGATACAAGGATTTTAAAGACAAGTTAAGGGCTAGATGGTTAGGGATTTATGCCATAGAAAAATGTCATGATAATGGTTTAATACAGATAAGAACCATTCATGCAGAGGATATTCCTTTACTTCTCAATGGGTACAAATTAAAGGTCTACAAGAAGTCCTTTTCGAAGCAATAATTCATCATTGGCATCAAGAAAACAGTGATGGTGGTGGAACAAGTCTCAGCTTCTACCCCATCAAGTCCCTACGAAAATAAAAAAGAAAAATAAAATAAAGAGACTGAGTGGGAAAACTCCATAAGGCATCTGAGTCCACTGTTTGGTCGAAAACCTCTTGTGGGCAGACTAGTTGTTATATATATATATATATATATATAGAGGGATTGATGGGATAATGAAGAATGTGGGATGGAGGACTGAAAATATAGAGTGTATGGGTCCTTCTTCTGCTCTCTTATTTCTCTAATCCTCCTCCTGCTGACCTACAAGCAACATTTTCAAAGTTTTTTGCTCCTCCTGAAAATGTTGTTTGCAGGTCGGCAGGAGGAGGATCAGAGAAATAAGAGAGGAGCAGAAGGACCTATACAATCTATATTTTCATTCCTCCATACCATATTCTTCATTATCCCATCAATCCATCCATTTATGAACTCCTCCAGGTCAGTTTACATAGGCCCTATGTTTTATACTGGATTCCTTGTAATCCTACAAGATTCCCTGTAATCCTACAAGATTCCGTGAAAACCTACAGGGAGATTCTGTAGGAATTACAGTGGCATGGGAATCCCAAGAAAAGTGACCCTAGAGAAAGGGGATGACTAGCTTGTGTCAAAAAAATAAAATTTTACTCATCCACTTCACGATCATGCCTATCACCATCAGGATTACCCTTGCATTCATCCAATAAGTCAGTTCCAAAAAGATTACAATTTCCAAGAATAAAAAATAAAAAATAAAAAATAAAACAAATAGAAGAAGGTCAGAACAAAGGACAAGGGGACAATACCTGAAGTCTATACCTCTCACCTAACAATCACTAGACCCCTTCTCTACCCATGAAAACAATCCTCATGCTCCAGAAGTGAAAAAGGAATGAAAAGTTTAGAGCAGAGGAAGCTATAACACATCTTGTACGTTTACAGTAGTAGCCTATCCCACAAAATGAAATTTCACAAGTTGTAGTCATCTTCAGCATAAATATCCCAATGTCATGGAAGCTCCTCCAGAGATTAGCATCAGTCATAGGATCATGAACATCACTCTCCAGTACTTGCACATCAAAGGAAATGAGCATCAAAGGAAGTCAATAATAAAAAAAATATACAGCAAATACACAGCACAGGGACATCATTCTCCAACAAGCAACATCATCAAGTCATCCTACACATAGGTATGTCATCTTGCTTAAGCTCTCTTGTTAGCATAATATGATAAAAAATGTAGGATTGTGTAAGAGTTAGTTTTATAAGAAAAGGTGGCCAGTTAACTTGGACACCTTCAACTACTCGATGAGGAGAATACAATTAGATTACGCCACATGTGGCAGCAGTCAAATCCAAAGAAAAACGAGATGAGGCCAAAAATGGTTAAGTTACGGATGATCGAAGTGGGAGATGATTACGAGGCAAGGAGGAATGATGGAGTGGTAGTGGGACCAATGGTCCAAAGTGGGTGCTCGTACTTAGGTAGCCAGCACACCATCCCATATAATCACCCATATGAGGAAATAAAAGATTGTTTCCATTCAAAGGAAGAATTCAAAATCTCAAGGATTCATCGAAGTAAGGTTGGTCTCGGCCCTTGAAGGAGCATCTACAAGAAAAAAAGTGAGCAATTTTTAGCACAAGAGCACCTACAGGATCCTACAGTAAAACTTGCAGGATCCTACATGAGAACATACAAGATATAAAGCAGCCATCTACAGGATTATCAGTGGGGATTTAGAGAGGAAGGATCAAAGGTTGGCTTCATTAGATAGTAACTAGGAGGTAGGAGCTACACCTTCCCACATTTTCCAATTAAAAAAATATACACAAACTCTCCATTTGGTTAAGGAATTTGTAGTCTAGGGGAATTCTATCATAGGGTTGTCATTTAAAATATCTCACCCACTAGAATTTGGAATTATACCCATACAAGACTCCACAATTACAAAATGAAAAATGACATGGGGATTTAACAAGATGGAACCCACAAACAGAGTGAGAATTAATTAGCACCCTCATGTAGTAGAAATATTCACAAGGCACAATTGGATGGTTTTATTTGAAAAAGTGAGGGGATATGATGATGAGGTGGCCAGAGAATTTTCTCTCTCACTCATACCACTAACTAGGACCCATTTCACTGTTGTGCTGAAAGGCCTCTCAGTATAAATCACTCCTGAAGTCCTAAGCAGAATCACCACACTTCCTTTAGGGTTGCCTTGGAGAAAGGAATATAAGGGTAACAACACCCTTGCAAAGAAGAAATTATTTTTTGAAGGGGAGGAGGCAATGGAGGACAAAAATGGGGTCAAAAGATAAAGCCTCCATACCCTTGGAATCAAATTGTTTACTATCTCATTAAATATATATCATGTGAAGGGAGAGACAATGTGGTATATGCATACCATTTCAGGGTTCTCCAAGAATTGAGATTTGGAGCGGACACACCCCCTCAAAACAGACTAAGCATACCCTACTTACTTCTTCAATCGGTGATAGCTATGAGCATCAAAGTGAAAGAAGGAAAACATCAACATCAAGCTCATCATGGGGTAATCAAACTTATCCTATAATATTCCCTCCAAAACCTAAGACTTCCTATTACATGGACAACTTTCAGAGACATGGAGGGAGACACAGAAATAAAAGCTCTTGAATATGATAAAATCCCCACTACTAGTGAGAAGGATGAAGAGGAAACATAGGAGGAAGAAGGGGAAGAAAAGGAGGAGGAAAATGAAGAAGAGACAAAAGAAGAAGCAAAAGAGGAAACAAATGAACAGAGTGAGGATCTGGAGGAAGAACGAGAAGAGAAAGACAAGGATGAGAAGGAGAATGGAAAAGAGGAAACAAAATTCAAGGAAGAACAAAGGTCTACACTTCAAGGAAAGGAAGGGGAAGAATCACCAAGGATGTCTCCAAAACCCACTAAGAAAGAGGCAACAACTTCTCTCACTACCCTAAGTACACCTCTCAAGAAAAAAGGGAAGAGATAGGGACAAACCCCGTTGCAATTTAGGACAAGAAAATCACAAGAATCAAGAAAGGAATACATCAAACGCCCACAAAAATTCCTATTGTCATTGAAGACTCACCAAAGAAACAAGAAAAGGTACTTCCTCTTGAGAGAATTTGGGGAGAAGGATCATGAAGACAAGCCTCCCCCAAATATCCCATCACTTATGTTAGGAGGCATGTCACCAGGTCTACCACATCAAAAGGAAAATGTCTTCTATAGGAGACACAAAAGGACCCACAGGAAGCAGAGGCCATCCTATAGGAAACTCTGCAAAACCTACAAGAAACTCATAAAATGGACCAGGAAGGTATCACTCAGCAAGAAATAAAGAAGGAAGGTCCAAGACTAAGGGAACCTAGTCCCCAACCCAACCTTGACTCTTACTACAAGTTTATTGAAGGGGGTAGGGTCATCCCACATAAATTTTCCATCCCCTTATTCTTTGAACTTGAGAAAGAAAGGTTAGGAACGCACATGTGGATGTAAATTGCCAATTCCAAATGAGTGGAGGATGTGGGCCACCTGGAGCATAAAGTAAAGGAGATGGGTAGATAACTATGCAACATAAGAGATAGAGAGGTAATGATGAAAGGTCATTTGGAAGCAGAGAATTCATGGCTAAGGGGACAATTACAAGAAATGGAAATCCAGTTGGAAGCTATGGCGAGTTTATCCTCAGAGGCAATCCATTGCAGGATGCTAGAAAATTATTATGCCTTGTATCTTAAGTAGCAGTGGCTATAGTTCCAAATTAAGACTTTAGCACAGAGATCAATGAAAACTCAGTTAAAGAGACAAGTTGTGTAGGTAAAACTCAGACATTTTGGCTCTATCCTCCAGGGTGCTTTAATCACAGAGATCAATGAATTGTCTATAGTCTTGGAAGGTCATAGTGCCTCTCTGTGCTAAAGTCTTAATTTGGAATTAGAGACACTGCTCCTTAAGATACAACGCATAACACTTTGGTGGCATCCTGCACTGGATTGCGTCTGAGGATAAACTGGCCATAGTTTCCAACTGGCTTTCTCTTTCTTGTAATTATCCCCTTAGTCATGCATTCTCTTCTTCCAACTAAGTTTTCATCATTGGTCCTCTATCTCTTATGCTGCATAGTTATATGCCCATCTCCTTTAATTTCTCCTCCATGTGGCCCCAATCCTCCACTCCTTTGGAATTGGAAATTTGCATCCACCTGTCTATTCTTGACCTTTATTTCTCAAGCTCAAAGAATAACAGGATGGAAAATTTATGTGGGATGACCCTACGCCCTTCAATGAACCTGTAGTCAGAGTCAAGGTTGGGTTGGGGACTAGGTTCCCTTAGTTCTGGATCTTCCTTGTTTGTTTCTTGTTGAGTGATACCTTCTTCTTCCATTTTCTGAGATTCCTCTAGGTTTTGCAGAGTTTTCTATAGGATGGCCTCTGCTTCGTGTAGGTCCTTCTGTGTCTCCTATACAAGACCTTTTCCTTTTGATGAGCCAAACCCAGTGATAGACCTCCTAACATAAGTGATGGGAGATTTAGGAGAGGCTTGTCCTTATGATCCTTCTCCCCGACTTTTCTCAAGAGGAACTACCTTTTCTTTCTACTTTCACGAGTCTTCAATGACGATAGGAATTATTTTGGGTGTTTGAGGTCTTCCTTGCCTAATTCCTGTGCTTTTTCTTGTCCTAACGTGAAATGGGGTTTGTCTCTGTCTTTTCCCTTTTTGCTTGATAGGTGTACTTAGGACAGTAGGAGTAGTTGTTTCTTAGTGGGTTTTGGAGATACCCTTCGTGATTCTTCCCCTTCTTTGCATTGAACTGTAGACCTCTATTGTTCCTGGCCTCTTGTTTCCTCTTTTCTATTCTCCTTCTCATCCTTTTCTTTCTCTTCCTCTTCTTCCTCTACATCCTCACTCTATTCATTTGTTTCTTTTTTTTCTTCTTCTTTTGTCTCTTCTTCATTTTCCTCCTCCTTTTCTTCCACTTATTCCTCCTATGTTTCCTCTTCATCCCTCTCACTAGTAGTGGGGCTTTTGTCATATTCAAGAGCTTTTATTTCTCCCTATGCATGCATGTCTCTGAAAGTTTTCCATGTAATAGGGAGTCTTAGGTTCTGGATGGAATCTTCTAGGATAAGTTTGATTAACCTATGATGGGCTAGATGTTGATGTTTTCCTTCATGCACTTTTATGCTCATATCTACAACTAAATGAAGAAGAAATAAGGGTATGTGTAGTTTGTTTTGAGGAGGTATGTCTGCTCCAAATCTCATTTCTTGGAGAAGCTTGAAATAGTATCCATATACCACATTGTATATCCCTTCACATGATATATATTTAATGAGATGGTAGCTAATTTCATTCCAAGGGTATGGTAGGATTTCTCTTCTGACCCAAATTTTGTCCTCCATTGACTCCACCCTTCCAAAAAAAATTTCTTCTTTGCAAGGGTGTTGTTACCCTTATATTGCTTTCTCCAAGGCAAGCCTAAAGGAAGTGTGGTGATTTTGCTTATAACTTCTAGGTGATTTCTACTAAGAGGGCTTTCACCACAGCAATGACATGGGTCATAGTTAGTGGTATGTGTGAGAGAGCAAAGTCTCTGGCCGCCTCATCATCGTATCCCCTCATTTTTTCAATGTAACCCATCGAATTGTGCCTTGGGAAGATTTCTACTAGAGGAGAGTGTCGATGAATTCTCAGTGTGTTTGTGGATTCCTTCTTGTTAAATCCCCCTGCCATTTGTCCTTTGGTAATTATGGAGGCTTGTATGGGTATAACTCCAAATTTTAGTGGGTGAGAGATTTTAAATGACAACCTTGTGACACAATTCCCATAGACTACAAATTCTTTAACCAAATGGAGGGTTTTTCTATATTTTTTTAACTGGAAAATGTGGGAAGGTGTAGCTCCTACCTCTTGGTTACTTTCTGATGGAGCCAACCTTTGATTGTTCCTCTCTAAACTCCCACTAATAATCCTGTAGAAGGATTATGTGTATCTTGTAGGTTCTGCTGTAGGATCTTATAGGTTTTCTTGTAGATGCTCCTGCGCTAAAAATTTCTCATTTCTTTTCCTATAGATGCTCCTTCAAGGGCCAAGAGAAAGATTGCTTTGATGAATACACATGATTACGAATGCTTCCTTTGCATGGAAATCATTGTTTTATTTCCTCTTATGGGTGATTGTGTGGGATGGTGTGCTGGCTACCTAAGTACAAGCACCCACTTTTGGACCATTGGTCCCACTACCAGTCCATCATTCCTCCTTACCTAGTAATCATATCCCACTTCAATCATCCGTAACTTAACCATTTTTGGCCTCATATCCTTTTTGTTCTGATTTGACTGTTGCCATGTGTGGAGTGATCTAACTGTATTCTCCTCTTCAACTGGCTGAAGGTGGCCAATTTAATTGGCCACCTTTTCTTATAGAACCAACTCTTACACGATTCTATGTATTTAATCATATTATGCTAACAAAAGAGCTTAAGCAAGATGACATACATGTGGGTAAGATGTGTTGATGATGTTGCTTATTGGAGAATGATATCCTTGTGTTGTGTACTTGCTGCATATTTTTTATTATTGGCCTTCTTTGATGCTCGTTTCCTTTGATGTGCAGGTACTCGAGAGTGATGTTGATGATCATGTGGTTGATGCTAAGATCTGGATGAGATTACTTGACATTGGGTTCTCTATGCTGAATATGATTGGAACCTATGAAATTTCGTTTTGTGAAATAGGATGCTACAGGATTTCGTACAGGAAACCTACAAGATGTCTTGTATTTGCCTCTCCCCTGAAATTGTCATTCTTTTTTCACTTCTAGAGCATGAGGATTGTTGTCATGGGTATATAAGGGGTATAGTGATTGGTAGGTGAGAGATATAGACTTCAAGTATTGTCCCCTTGCCCTCTGTTCTCACTATCTTCTATTTGTTTTTTTTTATTTCTGAAAACTGTAATATTTTTGGAACTGACTTAGTGGATGAATGTAGCAGTAATCATGATGGTGAGAGGCATGGTGGTGAAGTGGTGGAGTAACATTTTATTTTTTTGACATAGGCTAATCATCCCCTTGCTCTAGGGTCACTTTTCCTGGGTTTCCCATTCCACTGTAATTCCTACAAGATCTTCCTGTAGGTTTTCAAGGAATCCTATAGAAAACACAGGGCCTGTGTAGACTGAGCTAGAGGAGTTCATAAATGGAGGGATTAATGGGATGGAGGAATGAAAATATGGATTTTATAGCTCCTTCTTCTCCTCCCTTATCATGACATTTTTCTAAGGCATAAGGCCCTAACCATCTAGTCCTTAACTTGCCTTTAAAATCCTTGTATCTCGAATCATACAACAAAGCCCAACCACCTTCTTGAAATTGTTTGCCGTATATGTTATTGTCATGCCAGATATTCCTTTGAACTTGATTCACCTCTATGTGCACAAAGGCTTGCATTCAAAACTCATATAACCCATTCAGCTGGAGCAATCTCTAATGTTGTACCCCGGTGAGATCTATATCTAGTTGTGGTTCCATCCTTAAGGTGTTGTATTCAAATTCAATGGATAGCAGTACCTTCTTGCCATATACCATATCATAAGGCATGAATCCAGTGGTGGCCTTCCAGGTGGTATTGTAGGCCCAAGTGGCCTCAACTAATCTATCTACCATGTCCTTTCTTTTGTTGCTAATCACCTTGGTAAAAATGCCTCCCAACACTTTGTTGGTTACCTCCACTTGCCCATTATCTTGTGGGTAGTAAGGAGTTGATGTTCTATGTTTGATCTTGTGTTGGCTTAACAAATTCTCAATCATGTGAGATGTAAACTAGCTACCTTGATCAATGACCAGTTCTCTACGGCACCCAAACTTATAAAATACATTTTCCCTTAAGAACTCAGCCACCTTCTCCTTTGTTGTTGCTTTGATGGCCTTGGATTCAACCCACTTGGTTAAATAATCAGTGCACACTATGATCTACTTCTTTTTCCTAGATGGAGGGTCAATGGGTCCAATGAAATCCATGCCCCACTTGTCAAATGGCTTGAAAGTCACTTGAGGTTGGAGAGGCACTTCATCCCTTGGGGTGGGTTTCCCCATCCTTTGGCATCGATTGCACTGACTAATATAGCTTCTCACATCCTCATGAAGACTGGGCCAGTAATAACTAGCTTGTAGCACCTTTAATGTTGTCATTTTGGCTGTAAAGTGCCCTCCAAAAGGCCCATCATGACAGGTCATAAGGATGTCAAGTACTTCCTCCTCCCTAACACATCTTCTCAAAATTTGATCTGGGTCTAGTTTGAAGAGGTTTCCCCCAATCCAGGTGAATGGGGTGCTCTTCCTCACAATCCTGCTTTTCTCTTTAGAGGACAAATTCGGTGGGAACTGTGCAGACACCAAGTAATTTTCTATGTCAGCAAACCATGGTGAGAGAATTGAAATGGAAAATAAGTGTTCATCCAGTAATTAATCATTAACCATTCCTTCCTCCCCTATAGGCAAAGTCAATTTGGATAAAAAATCTGCAACAACATTCTCCTTGTTAGACTTATCAATAAAAGTTAAATCAAACTGTTGTAACAAAAGTAACCATCTAATAAACCAGGCATTTACATGAGGTTTATTCATCAATTATTTAATTTCAGCATGGTCAGTATGTACAAATTCTTGTTAACCTATAATGTAATTCCTCAATTTATTCAATGAATGCACAACAACTAATTGCTCCTTTTCGGTCAGTGTGTAGTTCAGTTCGGCTTTTGACAGATTTTTACTGATGAAGTAAATGGCATAAGGAAACTTGTCATGTATTTGGACTAGATCTGCTCCTATGGCTTTGGAAGAAGCATCAGCATGTATATGGAAAGGAAGGGCCCAATTTGGGACTCAGAGAATAGGTGCATTGGTCAACTTGTCCTTTAGGATGTCCAAGGCCTCATGATGACTTTCTAACCATACGAATTCAGAGTCTTTGGCCAATAACCAAAATAAAGGAGAAGCTAACTTGCTGTAGTCTTTTATAAATATCCTATAGTATCCAGCTAAACCTAAAAACAAGGAGAAGCTAACTTGCTGAACTCTTTTATAAATATCCTATAGTATCCATCTAAAGCTAAAAACTTCTGAGATCCCTTTGTTTTCATGGAGACGAGACCCTTTGGATGATGATTATCTTATTTGGGTCCACCTATAGTCCTTTCTATTATGTTGAATGACTTAGAATAGTCCCTGCAATCATAAATAACTCACTTTTTTTGGGACTAGGGGATAGGTTCAATTCAATGCATTTGTTCAACATCTCACCCAAGTTGGATAGAGCCTCCTAGAAATCAAACCCATATGGTGTAAAATCATCCATATAAATTTTTATTGCATTATGGACTAGCTCAGAAAAGATACTCAGGACTGCCCTTTGGAAAGTGGCAAGGGCATTGCATAGGCCAAAAGGAAGGACCTATAATTGAAAGTACCCCAAGTATAGGTGAAGGTGTTTTTATCCTGGTTCATTGGGCTAATATGGATTTGATTGTACCCACTGGACCCATCTGGCAAAGAGAAAAAAAGTTTCCCTGCCAGACCATCTAGCACTTGGTCAATGAAAGGTAGATGGAAATGGTCCTTCTTTGTTGCTTTGTTTAACTATATGTAATCAACAAAAATCCTCCACTTCCCATTTTTCTTTTATACCAACACCAAAGGAGAAACCCACTAACTATCTAGCATAGGGTATATGAATCATGCATCCAGTAGCTTCTACAGTTCTTCTTTAACTATATCCTTGAGAGTTGGATTCATTCTCCTTTGCAGTTGTTGGACTCGTTTGAAACCTTCTTTGATATAAATGTGGTGAGTACACACCAAGGGGTGAACTCCCTTCATTTCCTTGTAACTCTAAGAAAAGGCATATAGATGTTCCCTTAGCATGTTGCACAACTTTTCTTCTTGGTGTACAGAAAGAGAGGGGTTGATTTTCAAAGTTCTTTTAGGGCCGAATTCTAATGTTTTGACATGGGTAGTATTTGAATTAGCTAAGCAGATATGCATTTGATGGTTTCTTTTCATTTCCTTTACTACTTCCCCTAAGGACAAGGTGCTAGGAGTTGCACTTTGGAGTATGTGTTCAATCAAGTCATCTTCATCTGGTTATCCTCCTCCCATGGCAGTTACTATGGCATAGAGTTGGGTTGAGTAGATTTATTTTTCTTCCTCCTCTTCTGGCCATAAAGGTAGGTCATGTTCAAGGATGGTTGAGGAAGAGGTTACAATACCAACTTCTTGGACATATGCCCATTTTTTATAGTCATATTTCCAGCCCTGCTGTTGATGTAGGCATTGACAGTGGCTAACCAAGGCCTCCCAAGCATGAGAGGATAACCTATAAGCTTGTCCTTAGGCTGGAGAACTTGGAAGTTTGTAGGGTAGTTCCAGGAGTCAACGGAGACCATCACATCCTCAATAATCCCGTCAGGGGTTGATATGGAATGCTCAACAAGTTGCAAGATTGTTGTGGTCTTTCTTAATGAGTCTTGCAGATTGCATTTGAGAATGGTGTCCTTAGTCATTACATTAATGGCAGCCCCAAGATCAATCAAATTTTTTGGTATAATGGTGCCATTGATGTTCACATCTACTATAGGGCTTTCAGGGTCCAAATACTTTGGGAAAATTACCTACCCCAACATCAAGTCAGACAGCTCTTTAATGACATCATTGGTAGGGGTGTCTCATTTTCTCCTCCCTAGATGTTTGAAACGCTTCTCTTTAATGAATTTGATGTGAATAGGTACATCCTTGATGGCTTGGAGAAGTGGAATTTTGAAATAGATTTTTCATTTCATCCAGAAGTTAATTCTCTTCTGGGGTAAGCTGGACTGGATGAGTTAATATTTCAGGAAAGGGTGGTGGATTCACTCTAGGCATGCCTTCCTCCCTTCCATTGAGGTTGGTTGTCCCGGAGTACTCTTCCAGATATTAGGTTGATTTCCTAAATCTCCAAAGTATAAGAAGGATAAGGTGTATCTCCATTGTACACTTGTTGTGCATGTCTGTTGTTCGGGTTTAGATTTGGTTGGCAAGCATATGAGGTTGTTTAGGTGGAGTAGGGTGTAAAAGTTGAGGTTTAGTAGGACGTGAAGGAAATAAAGCGGGAGCATTGTTGTATGGGGGCCTCCACCCATGGGATGGTGCATTCCATAGAGGCTGTGGCAGAGTTTATGGCTGAAATGACCAGCTGCTCGGCTGGGAATGGTACAGAGGTGAAAAAGGCCAATGAGGAGTTGTAGACTAGGAGGGATGAGAAGGTCATAAGGATTTCAAATACTTCCTCATCCCTAACACATCTTCTCAGAATTTGATCTAGGCCTAGTTTGAAGAGGTTTCCCCCATTCTAAGTGAATGGGGTGCTCTTCCTCATAATCTTGCTTTTCTCTTTGGAGGAAAAATTTGGTGGAAACTGTGCAGACACCGGGTAATTTTCAATGTCAGCAAACCATGGAGAGAGAATTGAAATGGAAAATAAGTGTTCATCTGGTAGTTGATCATTAACCATTCCTTCCTCCCTTGTAGGCAAAGTCAATTTGGATAAAAAATCTGCAACAACATTCTCCTTGTCAAACTTATCAATAATAGTTAAATCAAACTGTTGCAATAAAAGTAACCATCTAATAATCAGGGCATTTAGATGAGGTTTATTCATCAATTATTTAATTTCAGCATGGTCAGTATGTACAAATGCTTCTTAACCTATAATGTAATGCCTGAATTTATTCAATGAATGCATGACAACTAATAGCTCCTTTTCGGTCACTGTGTAGTTTAGTTCAGATTTTGATAGATTCTTACTGATGAAGTAAATGGCATAAGGAAACTTGTCATATATTTGGACTAGATCTGCTCCTATGGCTTTAAAAGAGGCATCAACACGTATATGGAAAGGAAGGGCCCAATTTGGGACTCAGAGAATAGGTGCATTGGTCAACTTGTCCTTTAGGATGTCCAAGGCCTCATGACAACTTTCTAAGCATACGAATTCAGAGTCTTTGGCCAATAACCAAAATAAAGGAGAAGCTAGCTTGCTGTAGTCTTTTATAAATATCCTATAGTATACAGCTAAACCTAAAAACAAGGAGAAGCTAACTTGCTGAAGTCTTTTATAAATATCCTATAGTATCCCTCTAAAGCTAAAAACTTCTGAGATCCCTTTGTTTTCATGGAGGTGGGACCCTTTGGATGATGGTTATCTATTTTGGGTCCACCTGCAGTCCTTTCTGGAATATTGAATGGCTTAGAACAGTCACTATAGTTATCAAGAACTCACATCTTTTGGGACTAAGGGATAGGTTCACTTCAATGCATTTATTCAACATCTTACCCGAGCTGGATAGAGCCTTCTGGAAATCACACCCTTACGGTGTAAAATCATCCATATAAATTTCTATTGCATTATGCACTAGCTTAGAAAAGATACTTAGGACTGCCATTTGGAAAGTGGCAAGGGAATTGGATAGGCCAAAAGGAAGGAACCTATAATCGAAAGTACCCCAAGGATAGGTGAAGGTGTTTTTATCCCGGTTCTCTGGTCTAATATGAATTTGATTGTACTCGCTGGACCCATCTAGCAAAGGGAAAAACTTTTTCCCTGCCAGACCATCTAGCACTTGGTCAATGAAAGGTAGAGGGAAATGGTCCTTCTTTGTTGCTTCATTTAACTATATGTAATCAACACAAATCCTCCACTTCCCATTTTTCTTTGGAACGAACAACAAAGGAGAAACCCACTCACTATCCGGCATAGGGTATATGAATCATGCATCTAGTAGCTTCTGTAGTTCTTCTTTGACTATATCCTTCAGAGTTGGATACATTCTCCTCTGTGGTTGTCGGAGTAGTTTGCAACCTTCTTTGATATAAATGTGGTGAGTACACACCGAGGGGTGAACTCCCTTCATTTCCTTGTAACTCCATTAAAAGGCATCTAGATGTTCCCTTAGCATGTTGCACAACTTTTCTTCTTGGTGTATGGAAAAAGAGGTGTTGGTTTTCAAAGTTCTTCCAAGGCCAAATTCTAACGTTTTGACACAGGTAGGATTTGAACTAGCTAAGAATAGATCAATCTTATGGTTTCTGTTCATTTCCTTTACCACTTCCTCTAAGGACAAGGTGTTGGGAGTTGGACATTGGAGTATGTGTTCAATCAAGTCATCTTCATTCGGTTATCATCCTCCCATGGTAGTTACTAGGGCATAGATTTGGGCTTAGTAAATTTCATTTTCTTCCTCCTCTTCTAGCCATAAAGGTAGGTCATGTTCAAGGATGGTTGAGGAAGAGAGTACAATATCAACTTCTTGGACATATGCCCATTTATTATAGTCATATTTCTAGCCCTGCCGCTAATGTAGGCATTGATAGTGGCTAACCAACGCCTCCCAACTATGAGAGGATAACCCATAAGCTTGGCCTTAGGCTGGAGATCTAGGAAGTTTGCAGGGTACTCCCAGGAGTCAATGGAGACCATCCAATCTTCAATAATCCCCTCAGGGGTTACTATGGAATGGTCAGCAAGTTGCAAGTCTGTTTTAGTCTTCCCTAATGAGCCTTGGAGATTGCGTTTGAGCATGGTGTCCTTAGTCATTACATTAATGGAAGCCCCAAGATCAATCAAAGTTTGTGGGATAATGGTGTCATTGATGTTCGCATCTACTAGAGGGCTTTCAGGGTCCAAATACTTTGGGAAAATTACCTGCCCCAACATCAAGTCAGACAGTTGTCTGATGACATCAATGTTAGGGGTGTCTCTTTTTCTCCTCCCTAGATGTTTGAAACACTTCTCTTTAATGAATTTGATGTAAATACGTACATCGTTGATGGTTTGGAGAAGTGGAATTTTGACACATATTTTTCATTTCACCCAGAAGTTGATTCTCTTCTAGGGTGGGTGGACTGGATGAGTTAATATTTCAGGAAAGGGTGTTGGATTCACTCTAGTAAAGCTTTCCTCTCTTCCATTACGGTTGGTGGTCTCGGAGTACTCTTCTAGATCTTATGTTGGTTTCCTAAATCTCCAAAGCATAAGTAGGATAAGATGCATCTCCATTGTACACTTGTTGTGGATGTCTCTTGTTTGGGTTTGGATTTGGTTGGGCAGGCATATGAGGTTCTTTAGGTGGAGTAGGGGGTAAAAGTTTTGGTTGAGTAGGAGGTGAAGGAAATCAAGCTAGAGAATTGTATGGGGTCCTCCACCCATGGGATGGTGCATTCCACTAAGGCTGTGGTAGAGCATATGGTTGAAATAACTAGCTGCTCGGCTAGGAATGGTACAAAGGTGCAAAAGGCCAAGGAGGAGGTGTAGACCAAGAGGGATGAGAAGGCCATAAGGATGTCAAATACTTCCTCCTCCCTAACTCATCTTCTTAGAATTTTATCGGGGCCTAGTTTGAAGAGGTTTCCCCCAGTCCAAGTGAATGGGGTGGTCTTCCTCACAATCTTGCTTTTCTCTTTGGAGGAAAAATTTAGTGGAAACTATGCAGACACCAAGTAATTTTCTATGTCAGCAAACCATGGAGAGAGAATTGAAATGAAAAATAGGTTTTTTTCCAATAATTGATCATTAACCATTCCTTCCAACCCTGTAGGCAAAGTCAATTTGGATAAAAAAATCCACAACAACATTCTCCTTGTCAGACTTATCAATAATAGTTAAATCAAACTGTTGTAATAAAAGTAACCATCTAATAATCCAAACATTTACATGAGGTTTATTCATCAATTACTTAATTTCAGCATGGTTAGTATGTACAAATGTTTGTTAACCTGTAATGTAATGCCTGAATTTCTTCAATGAAAGCACAAGAGCTAATAGCTCCTTTTCGGTCACTATGTAGTTTAGTTAAGCTTTTGACAAATTCTCACTGATGAAGTAAATGGCATAAGGTAGCTTTTCATCTATCTAGGCTAGAGCTGCTCCTATGGCTTTGCGAGAGGCATCAACATGTATATGGAAAGGAATAGCGAACTTTGGGCCTCGGAGAATAGGTGCATTGGTCAACTTGTCCTTTAGGATGTCCAAGGCCTCATGACAACTTTTTGACCATACAAATTCAGAGTCTTTCACCAATATCCAAAATAAAGTAGAAGCTAACTTGTTGAGGTCTTTTATAAATATCCTATAGTATCCAGCTAAACCTAAAAACAATCAGAAGCTAACTTACTGATGTCTTTTATAAATATCCTATAGTATCCATCTAAACTTAAAAACTTCTGAGATCCTTATGCTTTTGTGTAGGTGGGACCCTTTGGATGATGGTTATCTTATTTACGTCCACCTGCAGTCCTTTCTAGAATATTGAATGACTAAGAATAGTCCCTGCAATCATCACGAACTCACATTTTTTGGGACTAAGGGATAGGTTCACTTGTTTTCATTTGTTCAACATCTTCCCCAAGTTGGATAGAGCCTCTTGGAAATCACACCCATACATTGTAAAATCATCCATAGAAATTTCTATTGCATTATGGACTAGCTCAGAAAAGATACTCAGGACTACCCTTTGGAAAGTGATAAGGGCATTGCATATGCCAAAAGAAAGGAACCTATAATTGAAAGTACCCCAAGGATAGGTGAATGTGTTTTTATCCTAGTTCCTTGGGCTAATCTAGAGTTGATTGTACCTGATAGACCCATCTAGCAAAGAGAAAAGCTTTTTCCCTACCATACCATGTAGCACTTATTCAATGAAAGGTAGAGGGAAATGGCCCTTCTTTGTTGCTTTGTTTAACTATCTATAATCAAAACCAATCCTCCACTTCCCATTTTTCTTTGGAACCAACACTAAAGAAGAAACCCACTCACTATCCAGCATAGGGTATATGAATCATGCATCGAGTAGCTTCAACAGATCTTCTTTGACTATATCCTTGAGAATTGGATTCATTCTCCTTTGCGGTTGTTGGACTGGTTTGTGACATTCTTTGATATAAATGTGGTGAGTACATAGTGAGGGGTGAACTCCCTTCGTTTCCTTGTAACTCGGAAGAAAAGGCATCTATATGTTCCCTTAGCATGTTGCACAACTTTTCTTCTTGGTGTACAGAAAAGAGAGGGGTTGATTTTAAAAGTTCTTTCAGGGACGAATTCTAATGTTTTGATACGGGTAGGATTTGAATTAGCTAAGCATAGATCAAGCTGATAGTTTATTTTTGTTTCCTTTACTACTTCCTCTAAGGACAAGGTGCTAGGAGTTGGACTTTGGAGTATGTGTACAATCAAGTCATCTTCATTCGGTTATCCTCCTCCCATGATAGTTACTAGGGAATAGAGTTGGGCTGAGTAGATTTCATTTTCTTCCTCCTCTTATAGCCATAAAGGTAGGTCACGTTCAAGGATGGTTGAGGAAGAGGGTACAAGATGAAATTCTTTGACATATGCCCATTTTTTATAGTCATATCTCCAGCCCTGCAACTAATGTAGGCATTGATAGTGGCTAACCAAGGCCACCCCAATATGAGAGGATAAATCGTAAGCTTGGCCATAGGCTGGAGAACTAGGATGTTTGCAGGGTACTCCAAGGAGTTAATGGAGGCCATCACATCCTTAATAATCCCCTCAACGGTTACTATGGAATGGTCAGCAAGTTGCAAGGCTGTTGTAGTCTTCCCTAATGAGCCTTGGAGATTGCGTTTGAGCTTGGTGTCCTTAGTCATCACATTAATGGAAGCCCCAAGATAAATAAGAGTGCATGGGATAATGGTGCCATTGATGTTCACATCTACTAGAGGGCTTTCAGGGTCCAAATACTTTGGGAAAATTACCTGCCCCAGCATTAAGTCAAACAGTTGTTTGATGACATAAATGGTAGGGGTGTCTTTTTTTCTCCTTCATGGATGTTTGAAACACTTCTCCTTAATGAATTTGATGTAAATAGGTACATCCTTGATGGCTTGCAGAAGTGGAATTTTGACATAGATTTTTCATTTCACCCAGAAGTTGATTCTCTTCTGGGGTAGGTTGTACTAGGTGAGTTAATATTTCAGGAAAGGGTGGTGGATTCACTCTAGGCATGCCTTCTGCTCTTCCATTGAGGATGGCTGCCCTAGAGTACTCTTCCAGATATTAGGTTGATTTCCTAAATCTCCAAAGCATAAGCAGGATAAGATGTACCTCCATTGTACACTTGTTGTGCATGTCTGTTGTTCGGGTTTGGATTTGGTTGGGCAGGCATATGAGGTTTTTTAGGTGGAGTAGGCTGTAAATGTTGTGGTTGAGTAGGAGGTGAATGAAATAAAGCTGGAGAATTGTTGTATGGGGGCCACCACGCATGGGATGGTGCATTCCACTAAGGCTGTGGCAGAGTATATGGCTTAAATCACTAGCTGCTCAGCGGAATGGTACAAAGGTGCAGAAGACCAAGGAGGAGGTGTAGACCAGGAGGGATGAGAAGGGCCCCTACAAGAGGGAATGAATGTGTTCTGGTTACGATTGTAGCATGCATGGGATGACCTGTGCATGCCCTGTTTGTATGTCTGAGGCCCATGGGGTCTCCTTTGATTTAAGTATCAAATTTATTGAGTCACCCCTTCGACAAAGTGGTTTTCTTCACAGATTGAGTATATTTCAATCATGTTTAATGGACTTTCATTCCTAGGGTGCCTCCTTGTGCATCTAGGGCAGAAGATGGCTAATTCTCTCTCTACCTCCTCCTTCTTTCTCTTGATGTGCATAGTGTCCATCTGTACAGGAAGGGTTTGCAGCATTTCACTCTTGAAATCTTCTAGCATGTTTCCAATTTCACCTTTTACGGATGTGTTGGAAGAGGATGAGTTGGCCATTGGTTGATTACCCCTACCCTTTTTCCTAGCTACCCTAGAATGATTCCTAAAGACAATCTTGATATATTCATAGGGTAGCTGGTAGATGTCCCCTCCTGCTAGCAGGTTTAGGGTATCCAAAAGATCTTCCCTTACCCATCGGAGTAGGACTAGCTTCAGTGACTCAGGATCAAGTGTGCACCTGGCCCTTTTGTAGCTAAGTTGGAATCTTTCTTCATAATCCTCTAGGGATTCATCATGCCCTAAGGTCATCCTAAAAATTTCCTCCTTAGTTTCTTGGATCTGCAGTAGTCTCAGTACTTGTTGTTAAAGGCTTGCTGAATCTGAGCCTAGGTTGTGATGATATCCCTAGGTAAACCCATGAACTAGCGCAAAGATGCATCCTTGAGAGTAGATGGGAATGATTTCAACTTCTGCCCATTAGTGGTGTAATCATAAATTCTACATATGACATCAAACTCAAACAACAAGCGTATCTGGATCTTCTGAGGTCAGGCCATGGAAATAAGGAAGAGAAGAGGGGATTATGTTTTTCATCTTGGTATCCCCATTAGTTTGGCACCCTCAATTCTTTCTCTATCTCCTTTGTCATTTCTATTTTCAGCCATTAGGTTAGTTCGAATGGGTTCTCCATTTTCTTCTCCCCCTATAGGCTCTTCAAAATTCTCTGGTTGTTCACCTAAGGCGTCCTCTAATTCACAGCTACCGAAGAAGAGAAAAGGTTTGGTGTTTCAAGTGATGGGGGTATTTGGTAGAAATTTTCCTAAGTTATCCCTATTCGTATGAGGCATGAAAGAAGTTTTTTTGTTTTTTTGTGTGGTTTGTTTTCAAGATTTGAGACTAATTTCAGAATTGAAATAACAAATTGAATGGAAATCAACTACTGAATGAAATCTCACTTGCAGAATGTAAAAGAGATCAAACCAACTTACAATTACTTTTGTAGAAATGAAGCTAATATCAGAATGTCAGAGATAAGAAATGGAAGAAAGAAAGCAGAAATCACATCTTACTCAGACACCTCCCCGACAACAACGCCAAAAAGTGATGATCACTAGTATTGCACCAAGAATGCTACAACGCCTGGGGTTACCAACTTTACTTTATCAACCTGGGGTTCTTATAAACTTGGAGGTGATAGTGATGTATACACAAGAAGATGTGATGGGTCCACTCTTTTTCACTAATAAAATGGTTATAGATGACTATTGTTTCTCAAACCAACCTTCTATTGATTTAGAAGAAGCTTGATTACAAATGAGAAAAAAAGGGATTTTGCACTAACTGAAATCTTGTCTACTATAGTAAGGAAAGACTGAAATCAAATGCATAAACAAACAATTCATCTAACTAACTTCTAAGAGGCTTTGCTTCAAAATAATGCTAGGTTAAGATTTATGTAATCCTACTTTTCTAGGCATGTAATCTGAAATAACCAAACATTCTACTGGTGTGCATGTAAATGAGCAAAATAACTTCTTTTTTTCATTTTTTTCTTTTTTGTGTGATAATGTGGATGCTAAATCCTCTTGGTGATGTTAGAGATGGTGGTGGAAGGTCAGATGGCTTAGGAGGCAAGTACGGACCTTCTCATATCTTCCTGGATTCTTTTTCCACAATTCGGACTCAAAATAGGCCACTACAAGTCCTCCTACCAGATGTCCTAATGCTTCCTACAGGATGTCCTAATTCTCCTACAAGATCTGGCCAAGAGAAATAGGAGTAATTTGGAAGGTGGTGTAGGGCTTATGGAAGGTCAATGGTGGTATAAATAAGGCAAGAGAGTGAATAGGACTTCTTCAGACCTCAAAATAGAGTTTCTAATATGGTTGGACTTGCTCAACAACCCTAGAACGTTGTTCATATGGAATGATGAATTGGGTGAGGGACTTAGTGGCTTTTGATGATCATGGATGGATGAAGTTAAGTTGGGGTTGCTGGTCATTAGATATCCCTGCACTACTGAAACTCATACACTGCATCAATCAGTGGAATTTATCCATGAATCATGTCAAATGAGAAAGATTTCCAATCAACTAAGAAACCAGAATTCCATTATCTAGTTGCCTATTTCATGCATGGAAAAAACTACAGGATAATGTCAAACACTATGAGATATAATGCTAGGCTGAAGATATCAGAAATGAAATTTGAATCCTATTCTTGAAAACTAAGAAGATGCCGGCCTAAGTAGCATAAAACCCTAAACTCCATAAAAAATGAGAATTCTATCTTTTTGGGGCTGCATAGGAGTTATTTCATCAAACCGTAGTCCCTGAAGGGAGGAATGAGGCCAAACCTACTTACTATCAACTTTTTTCTATTCCTTTATCTTTCTAAGCTATTACTAAAGCAATGCACAACTTGGAAGCAAACTAATCAAATCCACAACTACTTGCAATGAAATAGTGCTAAAACCAATTCAACCATTAATCTATGAAATCAACTAAGAATACACGTACAAGAAGAGGAGCCTTTGCTGCTATGGTTGGGCCATAACCCAAGAACTTAAGCCCTCTGAGTCAACTCAGAGATGGATCAAGGAAATTCTCATTCTCATTATCATATCAAAACAATTACATAACAATATCTTCCACAAGTCTTGAACTCAAAAAATCGAAATCCTAATGAGGCTCTAGGCCTCTTTCTTTATACAACTAAATTCTCCAATGACTTCCTTAAATCTAGGGAGGCTCGGCTCCCAAACTCAAGGTGAACTGGTTGTTTAACTTTCACTGGGTCAGCTACCTTTTGATCTTCATGACTCGGCTGCTTACAACTCCGAGCTAGTGCGATTTTATGGGGGAATATTTGAATGAGTGAGGATTAAATGAGGAGGATTTATCTCCTACAATATCTCCTCCTTTCCTCATTTGAGTTTTTTCCCTTAATTAGCCAAAATTGCCATGATTTTCTCTCAAAAACTTGCAATCAATGCAGATTAGTCCACTAGACATAACATATTAATTTTCGTCATCTCATTAAGCAAAATATAATAAAAATATGTAAGGAATTATGAGAAGAGTCCATTTAAATGAGCTTGGAGGTGTATTAATGTCTATATAGTTACCCAATTATGAGGCTCATCAGTATGTTCACTATCGTCATGTTGACGACCTTTGTATGGCCATTAGCTTAGTGGTGGAAGGTAGTTGACTTTCTAACCTTGGAATCCAACATTCACTAGAATCTCAACCAGAATATGTTAAATAAATTGCTATCCTGATAATATATCATGGTCTATGGGATTCCAAAATGTACCCACACCCACTTGAAAAGGAGATTGAAAATGGATTATGTTGTCATTCTCTTTTTGGAGGAAGGGAATATGGCCATCCTAGAGAATCTCTGAATGAAAAAAAAAACATAAAGTAATTGCCATGATTGGTAGAAGGAAGGCTTCAAATATAGTCCATGGATATGGTTTTCGAAGGTTGGCTAGGAGTACTACAAGTTTTGAATAGGCCTTGCTTCTTAATGGTTTGCCTGGAATTGGCATAAGAAGTGCAAGATGTGATATATTTGTAACATCCTATTAGAGTTTTGACCAATAAAAATACTTCCATGGTACAATGACCCTATTCTCCATGCCGAATTTCCTTGCTACTTGACTACAATGTGCCTACCAAATTAGCTTGGCACAATTTCATGAAGGAACACAAAGGTGTCGTAGGTAGCACAATAATGTGTCCTATAGGTGGAACTCTCGAATTTTCTTTCCTTTAATCCATATTTGGTATATGGTGACAAATTTTGGATCATTTATGTATATTTTCAACCATCAAGAAGTATCATGCCTACAAGGGTTGAGAATAGTGATCAATGATATAATCAGGGGCCAATTGAGGTAATGTGCAACATAATTGGTGCTACCCTTATTGTATTTAATTTTCAAATGGAGTTACTTCATATATGTGCACCATTTCTAATGGTGATCATTTTATGACTTTCAATGTGTCTACATGAATTGAAGAGGTTGGTGATCTGTGTGGATAATCATCTCCTTCCCTGAAATGTAATGTTTCCATTATCGACAAGCCTACACATTGGAATACATGTCCTTATGATAGGTAAGGTCTCTCCAAAAAATAGTAGAGAGACTCATTATGGTAGTCCATTGGATTCCCTTGTAGAGTGAGGACTATAGCAATAGCATAGTCATAGGTATATGTCTCAATCTCGAATGGTTGTTGCAGGTATGGAAAGGTGAGGATTGGTGTAGAGAAAAGGCATTGTTCTAGTTCAATGAATTCCCTCTGTTGTGACCCAAAAAAAAGAAATTTTCTTTTTCTCTAAACTTGGTAACTTATCTTATGTCGAAGTGATATAAAAGAATTTGAACATGAATAAGTAATAAAAATTAACAAGGCCCAAGAATTTGTAAAACTTTGTGAGACTCATCGAGGTCGGACAATCCCAAATGACTAAGATCTTAGTTGGATCCATGTGCACACTGTCATGAAACCAGCTCAAGAAAAGATAGAAAAGATAGATCAATACCTTAGAATTCAGCCTCTTCAAGGGGGCAACCTCCTTTACATTACATAAATGAACAATTCTTTGATCATACAAATGAAAAAACCTCCTTTCTATATATAGGAGTCTAAGGAGTCACAATATAATCCAGCCGACCTAACAATAATAATATAAAGCCACAAAAAATACAATAGAGGGATTCTATGGGGCACAGAAGCAACATGGGGGTAATAGGGGCACAACAATATAAATAAGGGGTATAAATACAATAGTAATGGGGTAATCACCAGTATTATAGGGACCCAACATGCCCCTCTCCTTCAAAAAAGTGTTGTCCTCAACGCTTGAGTAGTTTTGGATACTTATGCATAAAATTCTCATCCTCCCATGTGGAATCTTCAGCGGATAAGTTCTTCCACTTGATAAGATACTCTGAAATTGACTGATTTCGTAGCTGTCAAGTTCTTGTTTCTGTGACTGCTTCCGGTTCTAATATAATTTTTCCTTCGTCATCAAGTTCTGGCAATATTGTTTGCACTGGGATCTTGTCGCCTATAACCTTCTTTAAACATGAAAAATGGAAAACTGGGTGCAATCGAGAAGCTGTAGGAAGCTCCAATTTGTATGCCATAGTACCAATCTTTTGCAACACCTTGTACAGACAATAATACTTTGGTGATAATTTATTATCCTTCTTAGCTTGCTTTAGGGACATTTCCTTATATGGTTGTAGCCGTAGGAATACTCAATCACCTACATCAAAACTTCTTTCACTGCGATGTTGATCTGCCTGTTGTTTCATTCTATTTTTTGCCAACACGAGGTTATCCTTTAAGAGTTGGAGGACTTGTTATTGATGTTAGATGTGATGTTCCACTGCCTAAACCTTAGAATTTTCTCTTAAATATGATGTGATGGATGGTGGTTGATACCCATAAAGTGCCATAAATGGGGTCATTTTTGCTGCTGTATGGAAGGAAGTGTTATACCACCATTCAGCAAGAGGCAACCATTTGACCCACTGTGTCTGTTTATCAGATACAAAGCAACGAAGATATCCTTCCAAACATTTGTTTACTATGTCAGTTTTCCCATCAGATTGAGGATGATAAGATGAGCTATGAGCTAACTGAGTACAAAGACAAGAAAATAATTCTGTCCAAAAATTTCCAGTGAAAATGGGATCTTTGTCACTTACAATAATCTTTGGGTTTCCATGTAGCTTCTAAATTGTTTCCATAAATGCAATAGAAGCTATACTGGCTTTAAATGGATGTGATAATGTACAAAAATGTGCATACTTGGTATGTCTGTCAACTACCACCATGATGACACTCTTTCCCTTAGACTTGGGTAAACCTGTGATAAAATCCATTGAAGCCTCCTCCCAACGTTGGCTTGGAATGGATAAAGGTTGTAATAGACCCGATGTCTTAATTGTTTCAACTTTATTTTGTTGGTAAACCAAACATTCCGCCACAAACGTTTGAATATCTGATTTAAGGCCATCCCAAAAAAATTCGTTCTTAACCCTGTGGCAAGTTTTAAAAATCCCGAGTGCCCTCCTAAGGGAGAAGTGTGCAATTCCATAAGAATATTTTGTTTTAGCTGGGAACTCTTACAGAGGTATAAGCGATCTTTGTACCATAATGAATCATTTTGCCAGCTAAATGTATCAGACGTACTGGAATCTTGTTGTAGCTTTCGAATAAGTGCCTGCACTTCTTCATCATTCTTCCATTTCCTCCCCTGCTTTGTTTATCCAATCTGGTTGGATAATAGTAATGGTGCACAACAATGCTTCCACATCCTCATCCTTTCTTCAGAGTGCATCTACCACCACATTTTACTTCCCTTTTTTGTAGATGATTTCAAAGTCATAACCCAACATCTTTGTGACCCACTTTTGTTGCTCTTCAGAGGATAATCTTTGTTCTAAAAAGTATTTAAGGCTATCATGATCCGTTTTTACCTTGAAGTGTCTTCCCATTAGGTAGGGTCGCCATTTCTTAAGTTCATGGAGTATTGCCAACATTTCCTTCTCATAAATAGCTTTGCTTAAAAACTTTCTGTTGATTGGACGACTTTCAAAAGCAATGGGTCTTTCATCTTGCATTAGAACAACACCAATTCCATTTCCTGAAGCATCACATTCCACAATAAAGGTTTTTGTGAAGTCCGGTGTAGCTAAGACTGGTGCTTGTCACATTTCCTCTTTAAGATGTTCAAAGGCCTTTGTTTCTTCCGGAGTCCATGAAAATGCATCTTTCTTCAATAATGTTGTTAGAGGTGCCACTATTCTCCCATAATTCTTAATAAACTTACGATAATACCCTGTCAACCCAAGAAATCCTCGCAGATGCTTTATGGATGTGGGGATTTTCCATTCCTTAGTGGCTTTAATTTTTCTAGGGTCTACCTTAACTCCTTCATGAGATACAATATGACCCAAATATTCCACCTCTTGGACTCCAAAGAAACATTTGGATCTTTTTGCATATAATTGTTTCTCCTCCAATAATTGTAGCACCCTGTCAACATGTTCAACATGATCCTTCCAAGTCTTGCTGTAGATTAGTATATCATCAAAAAATACTAACACAAATTTTCTAAGGAACGGTTTGAAAATTGAATTCATCAAACCTTGAAATGTTGAAGGTGCATTAGTAAGGCTAAAAGGCATGACCAAAAATTCATAATGACCCTCATGAGTTCTAAATGTTGTTTTTGGAATGTCTTCAATCTTCATTCTAATTTGATGATATCCTGAACGAAGATCCAACTTGGTGAAGTAAATTGATCCATGCAATTCATCCAGTAATTCATCAATGACAGGAATGGGGAACTTATCTTTAATAGTGAGCTTGTTGAGCTCCCTATAATCTGGAAACATGCGCCATGATCCAACCTTATTGTGCACCAATACTACTGGAGCAGAGAAAGAACTTTGACTTGGTTGAATTATGCCAACCTCTATCATTTCTGCAACCATACGTTCAATTTCACTTTTTGGGACATAGGGATATCTGTACGGCCTGATGTTTGGAGGAACACTTCCTGGAATCAGATGAATAACATGATCATGATCACGCATAGGTGGGAGACCTTTGGGAGTCTAAAATACCTTGGAATGATTGTCAGGAATTTTTTGAGATCTGGAGAAATAGATGATTCCGATGTGGAAACATCTAGAAAACATAATTGTGCAATTACACCTATTTGCTCCTTTTTTAGAAGCTTTGTCATACCATTAGAGCTAATTATCATTCCTGGTTTCCCTACAATACCCCTTAATTCAACTTCCTTTCCTTCCGTAGAAAATTTGATGAAAAGTTCTTGAAAATTAAAAGCTATTGTACCCAAGGATTGTAGCCATTGGACTCCTAATACAACATCAACACCTCCCATTGGAATGGAAAGCATTGGGCTAGTCAATACATATTCTCCCATGGTGTTATAGACATTTTTGTGCCTTACAACATAGAGCATGAAATGTCAATAATCCAAGGGATCCAAAGTCCCTAACATGTTGTTCTTACCCTTAGAGGAACAAGGTCAGCAAACCACAGCACTGCAAATTAGTTCTCCACTGAAAAACACTCAAAAACAGGTCAATTTTGGATCAAAGCAGCTGCTCCACTAGGGATCTGCACTGAAATTCAAAAGCTCTATGGTGTACCTGCGCTGCATTGCAAGTGCAACAAAGGCTACCTGCGCTGGGCGTACTTTGACATGTGGAGGAATCGTTTTCTCAATGTGCCAGTGCCCAGGAAGCTTCCAAAAAGACACTTGATCATAAGATTCGCCTAATGATGAGTTAAGAGCTTCTAAAACTCCAAGTGGAAGGCAGAAACTCCAAGTGAAGAACTGAAGAACAACTGGAGTTGAAGAGGACAACAAGTCACACATCAAGATGACTTACCTTCACTCCAAAACTCTATATAAGGATCTCATCCCATGGGATCTGGAGGGTAGAATTTAGTGCGAAGAATTGTTGTTGGTTTACAGTTGTGAGCATTGGGTGATTGCTTGAGGGAGGTGAAGAAGATATTTCTCTCCGTTGGGAAGGTGATGCTGGATTGGACCTCTCATGGTTGTATCACCGCCTGAACCTTACTTCCATATATTAATAAAGCATTTGAGGTTCTTCTATTCGCATGTGTTTCAATGGTGTATTGTCTTACTTGCGTCTTTGATTTATGCTAATCCTTGAATCAGTTATGAATGCATGCTTCTTGTAGTTTCCTTTTCTTGTCTTATTTGTAGGATCTCGTGTAGCTGGGCCCGTGAAAAGACTTGGAGATGGGAGCAAGCGGCAAACAAAAGAGATTGGATCGACCATTTGCGCAAGACATTGGTAAGTGGATCTCTTCCTTTTATCTCTTGCATGTCATAAAGAAGAAACTTTAGATAGCTTTGCTTTCAGCTGTTGTTAAGGAACTGTCACCCTTAGAGTGGGTTAGGGTCATTCCGAGTTGGATACTTTCCCCCACAACAGACTGGCTATGACCTCTTGGATCTAGACCTATGAGAAAGTGTCGTTGTGATTCTAAGAGCTAGTTTATTGTTGTTCATAGCTGCTTGAGCATTTGCTTTCGTTATATGGTTCGGATTTCAGTATTTCTTGTGTTGAAACGAGTGAATCTTAAGGTGTTCTTTTGATTATTGGACAAAAACTTGTTTGCTTACGCTTGAAATCGAATTCGAAATTATACAACAGCTTTCTTTTTGTAATACACCAACATTAAGGAAGAAGAAAAGAAATACTTGCATTGTGCATGTGCATTTTGACAGTTTGCATGTCGATTTAGGAAAAGTGCATTAGTGTGTGCTCTATGATCTGTTTGAAAAGATGATGTCTTTCTTTTCCTTCAGTAGTTAAGGTTTTCATAAGTTGAAAGAATTGAAAAAGCTTTCTTATTATTCTTAGACTGCATTTAGGAGTTGTATCATACATCACGTGGTGATCCATAAAGGCAAACTGCTAAGCAAGATCAACCTAAAAAGAACTGAATTTATCTAACAACGCTTTGAAACATAACGAAACACAGTAGAGGTCTAGGTAGAGACGTGAACCGGTGTCTTTAAACATAGTGACTGTCGATCTCTACAAAGGTGGGTGATTCCTCCTGAGGGACGATAGCACTAATACGGACTTGTGCCCCCGCGTACCGTCGCGTATATTGGGGGACCCCTATAGGAACAAAGCCTTTATCCATAGGAAGCCGTGTCGGCCGCCCTACTGATCGCGATGTAGTGAACACAGCATTCACGAAGATCGACCACTCGTACCGTAAAACGTATTCTGTGGTTTCACGAAAGGTTTGGCACACCCTTGCCTAGAACTCCAGAGTAGTTTCTTTTGGCCTTTTTCAAATTCTATAACTGAAAAAGTCCATCCGAGCATTTGTCACTTTGGGCTCGTTAATACATCGAAGGAGACTAGAGTCATCTTTAGCTTTTTCTCGACTCTTAAAAAGTGAAAAAGCAAGTTGTGTCTAAAGCGTCGTCATATAAAATTCATCTTAAACGGAACATAATTACCCCTGATTCCTACGTTGATCTTAAGGTTGAGAACATGGAACACACCAACAAAGGGATTCCACATGATGGGACCCCTAGCCCTTTCTCCTCTTGGGGAGAAGTTGGTGTGCCCCACATGGCCACATTGTCACTTCCAGGGCTGACAATTGGCCTGCCAGTTTGGCTATTCTCAACCGCTGTAGTTCAGACCACCACGGTTCTTGAACAGTCGAGTCAACAGTTGGACCAGTCTAGAGCTACCCTCCAACCTTCCACTTCTTATACACCTTCCTCCGATCCTTCTTCTTCGAAAGGTCAAGCCGCCAAAAGCGCGGCTCCCATAGAAAAGAAGAAGGAAAAGAAGAAGAAAGAAAAGAAGCAGAAGGAGCCAAAGGCACCTGGGGGCAAGCAAAAGGTATCTAACGAAAACCCACACAAAGCACAGACCGGGCCCAAATCGCCATGTGTCATATGTAGAGGAGACCACCTCCACCGTGATTGTCCCAGTATTCCCCGGATACTAAGGGACTGGTCCCCTCGTTTGCACAATCCGGAAGCGTCAACCTCTGACAACCAGGTTGAATGCTTACCTTCGACCAGCAAAGGTGAAGGTCCCAGACGACGAAGGGGAATGAGATTCCCATGCGAACTGTGTGAAGGCAATCACACCCTTCGCCGTTGTCCCTTTTTAGACGAAGCAAAGAGAGTTTTGGAAGATCAACCGGTTGCACCATTGCTACTTCCTCCTGGATACCAAAAACTCGCGCCACGTCCTTCGTTGGTCGAAAATACAGCTGCCCCGCCCATAGGGCCAGCTGAAGTGTCAGTTACTGAAAATGAACCTACTGAATCCGGACCGGACGAAAGTCCAAAGGTCGAAACGGCAGTTGACCCGGTTCTCCCTTCAGAAGTTTCATTTTCAAATACCACAGTCACTGAGGATTCATCTTCAGTTGACACCCTCACCGAAGAGAGTAAGGATGACACTGTCCAAGTTCTCTTCGTCAACACCGATTCTGAGGAACATCAGGGCAATGTGCCCACTCCTTTATCGCAGGAAGGAGCGTCGTCAGGATCATATCCGGCCGTATATTCGGTCCCACCACCAAGCAACCTAGTTGTGTCCTTTGATTGGAACCAACTAGGCAGACCCCGGTTACCAGCCAGTATACCATTTAGAATTATAGTCCAAATATACAAAATGGTGATGGATGGAACTATCATTGATGAAGGGGCATCTGTGAGTATCCTGTCCTCTATTGCTTGGAAAGCACTGGGTTGCCCGGCGCTTTTGTCCGAGACAAGGCATCTCTCAGGTTTTGACAAAGGAACCAGTCGACCATTAGGGATTCTACCTAATGTGCCTATTACACTGAAAGGGAAGGCTGTCAAGATGAATTTGATGGTCATCCAAGGACCCTTGGATTATAACATACTCCTTGGACGAGACTACATATATTGCATGGAAGCAATAGTCTCCTCGCTCTTTCGAATAATGTGTTTTCCATACGAAGGAAGGATGGTCAAGCTCGTAGACCAACTTTCACTTTCGGGATCGCGCATCGCAAGTAGTCACATACCTATCCTCAATGGTCTATTTGATCAAGAAAGGTCTCTACCTCTGGTTCTTCTTCCTGATGAGCGCGAGTAATTCGTAAAGGAAGGTCGGAACCCAGGGGGCATGCATCCTGGTCTGCTCTGGAGGCAGAAAAAACCTTGGGTGTAAAGTAGAATTTCCGCGGGAGAATATGACTAGTCCGTACCCCGTCCCCCTCTTCTTCTTCGTAAAACAGAAGAGCCGACAAGAGCTCTCATGCGGAAGAAGGGGCAGTTAGGAATGGGGTTGTTCTGGAAAAAGATTCTTTTGTTAAAGTTATGTGGGAGGACGGGGGCCCGTTACTCACCTTGGTCTAAATAAGTAGGCTCTGCCAAAGAAGGGGATCCGTTTGCGGCAGCAAGTAGTAACCATCTTTGGATAAAAGGCAAGCCTCACCCATTAAAACAAATGTTTTAGAGGATAAGTAGGGGCAGCATCCAAAGAAAGGGATTCAATTGCTGCAACAAATTGTAACCATCTTTGTGTAACCTAATGATAGACACCGCCGAAGAAAGTTTCTGTTTGAAAGAATTAGCAGAACAATCTTTGGGTAACCTGAAAGAGGTAAGCCTCACCTGTTGAAAACAAAGGTTTTTAACGGAAAAGTAGGGGCAGCCTTGAAATTAGACTTACACCTGGGGGCATGCAAACCTCTTCGAATGCAAGCTCGGGCGGCTTTTTAGTTTTAGGTAGGACTAACCCCCGCTAACCCGTAGGATGGGCCGATACCCAGCTTGCATAAAGAGAGGATATGGAGCAATACGTAGGGAGATGAAGCTCTTTAAAAAATAGCGATCTTCCATGAGACCTTACTACTTTATGACTGGTAAAAACGAGCAGTTTTGGCAAAGTTCATGCTCGTTAAAAAATAAACGCAAGATCTGAGCAGTTTTAATGCGGAAATTCATGCTCGTTAAAAAATAAACATAAGCTTGTGAGCAGGCTTCCCCCAGAGTTCAAGCTCATCCAGAAAAAATGAACCGGTAAATAACCATTTGAGACCGTAAATTCATCAGCCATAAAAGCCTTGGTCATGTTTGTGCACCGTCACCTCCACTTTTCATTTGGCCGATCATTCACATCCACTTGATTGTTTACCTATTTTGAGGAACAGCTGCGAAGAGTGATCCCACCTAGCCATCCTTGTAATACTACCGTGATTGGAAAATTCCAACCTGTACCTGGAATCTGCTGCTATCCCTGTTTATCACTCGTTCCTCAAAATACGAGTCTTCTTTGAGCTCTTATCACTGACTCGTAAAATATGAAAAGTTTGCCGAGTTTTGGCCTTCCAGCTCGTTAAAAGGACCGGAAGAGCTATCCCTCCTCTAGATTTTAATCTTTTTGGACCTGAGGGATTATTGCACAAAAAGATCGAGCGCTTGTCTAGTTCGGCTCGATAAAGATATCGAACATTCACCCCTTCTGTATTGTTTTATACTTTTTCGGACTTAAGGGATTAGATGACGAAAAAGGACCCCTAGAGTCTACTTTATGTAGACATGTCAAAGTACGCCCAGCGCGGGTAGCCTTTGTTGCACTTGCAATGTAGCGCAGGTACACCATAGAGGTTTTGACTTTCAGCACAGATCCCTAGTGGAGCAGCTGCTTTGATCCAAAATTGACCTGTTTTTGAGTGTTTTTCAGTGGAGAACTGATTTGCAGTGCTGTGGTTTGCTGACCTTGTTCCTCTAAGGGTAAGAACAACATGTTTAGGGACTTTGGATCCCTTGGATTATTGACATTTCATGCTCTATGCTGTAAGGCACAAAAATGTCTATAACAGTTGCCCCCTAAAGTATGAGGTCGTTTATCGAGTGAAATGCTTTATTAGGAGGATCCGAAGTTCATTCAATCGTCGGGAGGTGACCTGTAACAAAATACAATACAATACATTATCTTTTCATACTTTCTTTTCATGATCTAGCTGATGCGGGAATTTCCCATGCTCAGCTTTATAAATACATTTGTTGTACATAAACAGACGATCATCTGATAATAGACAGATAAATCTCTGCTTTTAATTATCATCCTTTTAGTAGGATGATCATCTGCTACACATGTCTATGTCTTTATCTCCTGAATATATATCGCAGCCCGGATGGATGAAACTAGATCCGGGGTCTTCAAACTTGTCCGATCTTCACTCTGGTACAAGTCGATCCATGTGAGAATTTCTTGAAGTCGAACATGGAAAGACATCGCTTGATTACCAGTCAATAATGTAAACTGTTAACAAGCGCGAGAGGAATCACCGATAATGATGATGACCCTCAAGGTACTGCAGCAAAATTCACGTGGTGTGAATATAGGATCTGACGTCGAACACCACGCAAAGTCTCCTGGTCGAAGGTCATTAATGTATACCTATCGCCAGGAGTGAGAAACTTGCCATTGTGGCATGCAAGCTTCAAAGTACTGAGGGGGTGTTCCTAGATCAACTTCATGGATAATGAGCTGATGTCGACAAGAAGTGATCCGTCAAAGGAGGGCCTTAATGAATCCCACATCAGTGACACGGAACGGAGCTAGTGATGATGGTGAAAACGATCTGTGAAATATGATTCAGGGTGGCAGTCATGGAAAAATGAAAGATGATGTACTGTAGTGGATGGGACCCAGTTGACACTTTTTGAATGACATCTCTTGAACATATAACGACACTGATGTGATGGATCGGTAGCATTACCCCATGTATGGATGGTATGGCGAGACCATGGTGAAGGGACCGGTGAATGATAATAACCCAACCCGATATTTACGGAGGCAAAAGTGTCATGTTCAAGAGCGACTTGCTACCATTAAGCTTTGAGGTTCTTCCCAATTTTTCCCCAGTCATTTCTGACCAGTACCTCTTTATTTTTTTCAAGCTTGAGGAGGATAACATATGCTTGTTCTATAACCTGCCCTTCGGGCAAGCCCATCGCTATGTTTTAACGAGCCTAGCGATAGGGAAACTCGTTCTTGTCTAAAGACAAGTTTGTTGCTATCTAATATTTTAAACGAGCCCAACGACAAAGACAACTCGGTCCTTTTCATTTTTAGAGAGTCTGAAAAGTGTACATAAAGTAGACTCCAGGGGTCCTTTTTTGTCATCTAATCCCTTAAGTCCGAAAAAGTATAAAACAATACAGAAGGGATGAATGTTCGATATCTTTATCGAGCCGAACTAGACAAGCGCTCGATCTTTTTGCGCAATAATCCCTCAGGTCCAAAAAGATTAAAATCTAGAGGTGGGATAGCTCTTCCGGTCCTTTTAACGAGCTGGAAGGCCAAAACTCGACAAACTTTTCATTTTTTACGAGTCAGTGAAAAGGGCTCAAAGAAGACTCGTATTTTGAGGAACGAGTGATAAACAGGGATAGCAGCAGATTCCAGGTACAGGTTGGAATTTTCCAATCACGGCAGTATTACAAGGATGGCTAGGTGGGATCACTCTTCGCAGCTGTTCCTCAAATTAGGTAAACAATCAAGTGGATATGAATGATCGGCCAAATGAAAAGTGGAGGTGACGGTGCACAAACACGACCAAGGCTTTTATGGCTGATGAATTTATGGTCTCAAATGGTTATTTACCGGTTCATTTTTTCTGAATGAGCTTGAACACTGGGGGAAGCCTGCTCACAAGCTTATGTTTATTTTTTAACGAGCATGAATTTCCGCATTAAAACTGCTTGGATCTTGCGTTTATTTTTTAACGAGCATGAGCTTTGCCAAAACTGCTCGTTTTTACCAGTCATAAAGTAGTAAGGTCTCATTCTGGGGACGTGTCTTGTTGGTAGCTTGTGTTTCTTAATATTCATTTCTTAAACAAAAGAGTACCGAGTCGAACTGCATTCGAGTCCTTCGAATGCAAAGTAGAGGGCAGCTACTCTAGCCAAGTGCTGGGCATGTTTATGATTTGAAGAGCTGATCCACAAGGACTCTTTTTAGCTCTTTGTGATAGTGTTCATCTTCCTTTAATCATCCTCTAGTGTATACTTGACTAATAGCCTCTGATTTGGCCAAAAACCATTGATTTTTGAGCAAACTGTGACCCGGAATCTGAGAGAGACGACAGTTGTCTCATCAGTGCAGCTGCAACAAAGGCTACCTGCACTGCAACGCAGGTCCCGAAGGGGCTACCTGCGCTGCATCTCAGATTGACAGTGCAGCACCTGCGCTGATCCAGTTTTTCCTTTTGCAGCTGGGATTCCCCACTGTCTGTTGCCCAGTTTTCAATATTGTTTTTGCAGCCTGTTGTCAACCTGTATACCCAGCTGAAACCACTTCTCTTTGCCTTCATTCTGCCTCAGTTGTATGAAGAAACCGTGATTGTTCTTATTGTATTTCTTGCTGTCATTCACAGTTTCCCATAGCGAAAGTGAACTAGTCTTGCTATGACCTCTTGGATCTAGACCTATGAGAAAGTGTCGTTGTGATTCTAAGAGCTAGTTTATTGCTGTTCATAGCTGCTTGAGCATTTTCTTTCGTTATATGGTTCGGATTTTAGTATTTCTTGTGTTGAAACGAGTGAATCTTAAGGTGTTCTTTTGATTATTGGACAAAAACTTGTTTGCTTACGCTTGAAATCGAATTCGAAAATATACAACAACTTTCTTTTTGTAATACACCAACATTAAGGAAGAAGAAAAGAAATACTTGCATTGTGCATGTGCATTTTGACAGTTTGCATGTTGATTTAGGAAAAGTGAATCAGTGTGTGCTCTATGATCTGTTTGAAAAGATGATGTCTTTCTTTTCCTTCAGTAGTTAAGGTTTTCATAAGTTGAAAGAATTGAAAAGGCTTGCTTATCATTCTTAGACTGCATTTAGGAGTTGTATCATACATCCCGTGGTGATCCATAAAGGCAAACTGCTAAGCAAGATCAACCTAAAAAGAACTGAATTTATCTAACAACGCTTTGAAACATAACGAAACATAGTAGAGGTCTAGGTAGAGACGTGAACCGGCGTCTTTAAACATAGTGACTGTCGATCTCTACGAAGGTGGGTGATTCCTCCTGAGGGACGATAGCACTAATACGGACTTGTGCCCCCGCGTACCGTCGCATATATTGGGGGACCCCTATAGGAACAAAGCCTTTATCCATAGGAAGCCGTGTCGGCCGCCCTACTGATCGCGATGCAGTAAACACAGCATTCACGAAGATCGACCACTCGTACCGTAAAACGTATTCTGTGGTTTCGCGAAAGGATAGAGTAAAGTCTTGATAGAGTAAAGTCTTGATAGAGTGAAGTCTTGATAGAGTAAAGTCTGCGAAACCAGAGATTCTGGGTTCGTTCCCCAGCGGAGTCACCAGTCTGTTGTGGGGGAAAGTATCCAACTCGGAATGACCCTAACCCACTCTAAGGGTGACAGTTCCTTAGCAACAACTGAAAGCAAAGCTATCTAATGTTTCTTCTTTATGACATGCAAGAGATAAAAGGAAGAGATCCACTTACCAATGTCTTGCGCAAATGGTCGATCCAATCTCTTTTGTTTGCCGCTTGCTCCCAGCTCCAAGTCTTTTCACGGGCCCAGCTCCACGAGATCCTGCAAATAAGACAAGAAAAGGAAACTACAAGAAGCATGCATTCATAACTGATTCAAGGATTAGCATAAATCAAAGACGCAAGTAAGACAATACACCATTGAAACACATGTGAATAGAAGAACCTCAAATGCTTTATTAATATATGGAAGTAAGGTTCAGGCGGTGATACAACCATGAGAGGTCCAATCCAGCATCACCTTCCCGACGGAGAGAAATCTCTTCTTCACCTCCCTCAAGCAATCACCCAATACTCTCGACTGTAAACCAACAGCAATTCTTTGCACTGAATTCCGCCCTCCAGATCCCATGGGATGAGATCCTTATATAGAGTTTTGGAGTGAAGGTAAGTCATCTTGATGTGTGACTTGTTGTCCTCTTCAACTCCAGTTGTTCTTCAGTTCTTCACTTGGTGTTTCTTCCTTCCACTTGGAGTTTTAGAAGCTCTTAACTCATCATTAGGCGAATCTTATGATCAAGTGTCTTTTTGGAAGCTTCCTGGGCATTGGCACATTGAGAAAAAGATTCCTCCACATGTCAAAGTACGCCCAGCGCAGGTAGCCTTTGTTGCACTTGCAATGCAGCGCAGGTACACCATAGAGGTTTTGACTTTCAGCACAGATCCCTAGTGGAGCAGCTGCTTTGATCCAAAATTGACCTGTTTTTGAGTGTTTTTCAGTGGAGAACTGATTTGCAGTGCTGTGGTTTGCTGACCTTGTTCCTCTAAGGGTAAGAACAACATGTTTAGGGACTTTGGATCCCTTGGATTATTGACATTTCATGCTCTATGCTGTAAGGCACAAAAATGTCTATAACAGTTGCCCCCTAAAGTATGAGGTCGTTTATCGGGTGAAATGCTTTATTAGGAGGATCCGAAGTTCATTCAATCGTTGGGAGGTGACCTGTAACAAAATACAATACAATACATTATCTTTTCATACTTTCTTTTCATGATCTAGCTGATGCGGGCATTTCCCATGCTCAGCTTTATAAATACATTTGCTGTACATAAACAGACGATCGTCTGATAATAGACTGATAATTCTCTGCTTTTAATTATCACCCTTTTAGTAGGATGATCATCTGCTGCACATGTCTATGTTTTTATCTCCTGAATATATATCGCAGCCCAGATGGATGAAACTAGATCTGGGGTCTTCAAACTTGTCCGATCTTCACTTTAGTACAAGTCAATCCATGTGAGAATTTCCTGAAGTCGAACATGGAAAGACATCGCTTGATTACCAGTCAATAATGTAAACTGTTAACAAGCGCGAGAGGAATCACCGATAATGATGATGACCCTAAAGGTACTGCAGCACAATTCACGTGGCGTGAATATAGGATCTGACGTCGAACACCACGCAAAGTCTCCCGGTCGAAGGTCATTAATGTATACCTATCGCCGGAAGTGAGAAACTTGCCATTGAGGCATGCAAGCTTCAAAGTACTGAGGGGGTGTTCCTAGACCAACTTCTTGGATAATGAGCTGATGTCGACAAGAAGTGATTCGTCAAAGGAGGGCCTTAATGAATCCCACATCAGTGACACGGAATGGAGCTAGTGATGATGGTGAAAACGATCTGTGAAATATGATTCAGGGTGGCGGTCATGGAAGGATGAAAGATGATGTACGGTAGTGGATGGGACCCGGTTGACACTTTCTGAATGACATCTCTTGAACATATAACGACACTGATGTGATGGATCGGTAGCATTACCCCATGTATGGATGGTATGGCGAGACCATGGTGAAGGGACCGGTGAATGATAATAACCCAACCCGATATTTACGGAGGCAAAAGTGTCATGTTCAAGAGCGACTTGCTACCATTAAGCTTTGAGGTTCTTCCCAATTTTTCCCCAGTCATTTCTGACCAGTACCTCTTTATTTGTGTCAAGCTTGAGGAGGATAACATATGCTTGATCTATAACCTGCCCTTCGGGCAAGCCCATCGCTATGTTTTAACGAGCCTAGCGATAGGGAAACTCGTTCTTGTGTAAAGACAAGTTTGTCGCTATCTAATATTTTTAACGAGCCCAGCAACAAAGACAACTCGGTCCTTTTCATTTTTCGAGAGTCTGAAAAGTGTACATAAAGTAGACTCCAGGGGTCCTTTTTCGTCATCTAATCCCTTAACTCCGAAAAAGTATAAAACAATACAGAAGGGATGAATGTTCGATATCTTTATCGAGCCGAACTAGACAAGCGCTCGATCTTTTTGTGCAATAATCCCTCAGGTCCAAAAAGATTAAAATCTAGAGGAGGGATAGCTCTTCCGGTCCTTTTAACAAGCTGGAAGGCGAAAACTCGGAAAACTTTTCATTTTTTACGAGTCAGTGAAAAGGGCTCAAAGAAGACTCGTATTTTGAGGAACGAGTGATAAACAGGGATAGCAGCAGATTCCAGGTACAGGTTGGAATTTTCCAATCACGACAGTATTACAAGGATGGCTAGGTGGGATCACTCTTCGCAGCTGTTCCTCAAAATAGGTAAACAATCAAGTGGATGTGAATGATCGGCCAAATGAAAAGTGGAGGTGACGGTGCACAAACACGACCAAGGCTTTTATGGCTAATGAATTTACGGTCTCAAATGGTTATTTACCGGTTCATTTTTCTGAATGAGCTTGAACACTGGGGGAAGCCTGCTCACAAGCTTATGTTTATTTTTTAACGAGCATGAATTTCCGCATTAAAATTGCTCGGATCTTGCGTTTATTTTTTAACAAGCATGAACTTTTCCAAAACTGCTCGTTTTTACCAGTCATAAAGTAGTAAGGTCTCATGGAAGATCGCTATTTTTTAAAGAGCTTCATCTCCCTACGTATTGCTCCATATCCTCTCTTTATGAAAGCTGGGTATCGGCCCATCCTACGGGTTAGCGGGGGTTAGTCCTACCTAAAACTAAAAAGCCGCCCGAGCTTGCATTCCAAGAGGTTTGCATGCCCCCAGGTGTAAGTCTAATTTCAAGGCTGCCCCTACTTTTCCGTTAAAAAAATTTGTTTTCAACAGGTGAGGCTTACCTCTTTCAGGTTACCCAAAGATTGTTCTGCTAATTCTTTCAAACAGAAACTTTCTTCGGCGATGTCTATCATTAGGTTACACAAAGATGGTTACAATTTGTTGCAGCAATTGAATCCCTTTCTTTGGAGGCTTCCCCTACTTATCCTCTAAAACATTTGTTTTAATGGGTGAGGCTTGCCTTTTATCCAAAGATGGTTACTACTTGCTGCCGCAAACGGATCCCCTTCTTTGGCAGAGCCTACTTATTTAGTGCAAGGTGAGTAACGGGCCCCCGTCCTCCCACATAACTTTAACAAAAGAATCTTTTTCCAGAACAACCCAATTCCTAACTGCCCCTTCTTCCCCATGAGAGCTCTTGCCGGCTCTTCTGTCTTACGAAGAAGAAGAGGGGGACGGGGTACGGACTAGTCATATTCTCCCGCGGAAATTCTACTTTACACCCAAGATTTTTTCTGCCTCTAGAGCAAACCAGGATGCATGCCCCCTGGGTTCCTGATCAGCTACTAGCTGAATGGTTTATAAAGTCACTACTTCCAGCTATAACGGAGGATGTGGCCAAGGGGGGAGTCATAACAGAGGAGCAAGTCATTGCTCGTGCTCAATATTTAGACTTGGTATATACTCAGTCTGGCACGCTCTATGACAAAATACCTGATGCCCCCAGGCCTGAATTTTCAATTCCTCCCCCTCCTAAATCGAATATTGACTCTCATGCCAGAGATGGCGTGATTGGCACTGCAAGCGCGAAGTCGAAAAAGGCTTCACCTCAGAAAGCCCGTAAGACTTCAAATCGAAATGCCCATGAAGAGATTCTTGCTTCGGAAGTAAATGCCATATCAGTAGATAAAGGCAAAGAAACCAATCAACCAGGAAGCAAGAAGAAGCAAAACAAAGGGAAGAAGAAGCAACAGGATGATCCGTCACCTAAAAAAACTTCTTCTAACTCTCCTGAGAAATGGAAAAAGAAATGGCCCTGTATGATATGTGACGAAGATCACAAGACATCAGAGTGTCCGTACAAAGCTGAACTCAATAGATTCTTTAAAAGTCCAAAGAACCCAGCTGTGTTGACTGATCCATTTCCCAATCCAGGTCAAAATATGGTTGATAATGGAAATGCTTCCCCATCGCAAGTGCTGATGTTGTCGATCTCTAAGCAGCAAAATGATGCTTTGATTTCGACAAGGAACAAAGATTACGGGAATCCGCAACTGTCAAACGAAAAAGGTAAAGATCAACCTAGTAGTTCGACAACGACTTCGACAGAAGTCGTCCCACCCATAATGCCAGAATTAACGATAAAACCACCTAAGGGTGTAGTACACAGGTCGACGTTTAATCCTCGTGCCAGAGCGGCGCAGCATTATAACATAGTAGAAGATTTGGCTCAATCACCATCCGCTATGTCGACTCTAGAAGTGCTACAAAATTGTCCATCCCAAAGGCAGGCATTGTTATCGGCAATAGGAGGGGTTGATCCTAAGGATTCCAATCTTGTGTCCTTTGATCACAAAGGGTATGACCCTCAGTTACCAGCTCAACTAGCTTTCCTTATTCAAGTGAAGGCCCTCAACAAAACTGTTCACAGAACAATTATTGACGAGGGGGCATCGACATGTATTATGTCAATGAGCTGCTGGAAAACGCTAGGGTCACCAACCTTGTCGAGATCTTCGACAACACTAAAGGCTTTCGACGGTAGGACATATACCCCTTACGGTATCCTAAGTAACTTGAAAGTTGAACTAGGTGGAAAAACAATAGAGATTGATGTTGAAGTCATAGATGGAAATCTGGATTACAACATCCTACTGGGAAGACCATGGATTTATGCCATGGCAGCTGTCGTGTCGACTTATTTTAGGAAGATCGCTTTCTCGTTTGAAGGAGGGATTACGGTCGTCGACCAACAGAACTTCCTCCTTAATGGTTCGCAAGTTACGGGAAGCATTCCCATGATCCATGAAAGCGACCATTCAATTCAAGATATAGGAGTAGGCTTGTTGAAAGACCCCACGATGATGGGGACTTTCTCGCTACCAAATCATATGTACATAGGAAATGTACCATTGGTGGCTACCTGAAACATGATATCTTCCACGAAAGTCTCAAAAGATAAAGTCGTCATGGATCGGGCAATGGTATTGCACCTGAGCCCAATCGAAATATTGTAGCAATCAATGTTTCAGGAATGGGAGGCGAGCCCAAATCAATGCTCGTCAAGCGTTTGGGTAGATAGGTCAGGAGAATGTGGTACCCCTTTGGATCCTTGGTCACGAGTGCATGCAAGTGATGAAGGAATCCTGCAATCAATGTGGATTGAGGGGGCACCATGGGATGATAACCACCATCGTTCCCTTCCTAAGGAAGATACTCAAGGTGACTTGTATCACCCTTCAGTATTTGAATTCCTAACAAATACTGTAAATATGGTGGACTCCGAGAGAAACCTATCCAATATAGAAGAAACTATAGCCATAAATATCTCGACCAAAACAGATATTGTAGAGAATATTTATGTTGGCAAAGGTTGTTCCCCTTCAGAATAAGAAATATATAAAGCTCTTTTCCGCGAATTTAGAGATGTCTTTGCTTGGTCATATGATGAAATGCCAGGCATTGACTCGAGTATCATTGAACATGAAATTAAGATGTATCCTGATGTCAAAACAGTGAGACAACGGCTTCGGCAGGTGCACCCCAAGAAAGCCGCTGCCATTAAGGCAGAAGTGGAAAACTCCTCCATGCTGGTTTCATCTACCCGGTTCCTCTAACCGATTGGGTATCAAATATTGTCCCTGTTATGAAGAAACAAGGAACAATACGAGTGTGCGTCGATTATAGGGATGTAAATCAAGCTTGTCCAAAGGACAACTACCCTACAACCTTCATCGACCAGATAATTGATGAATGCGCCGGATGTGAAATCTTTTCGTTTATGGATGGATTTTTCGGGTATAATCAAATTAATATCCGCCCACAAGACCAGTCATAGATTGCATTTATTTGTCCGTGGGGCACCTTCGCTTATCGAAAATTACCCTTTGGTTTAAAGAACGCAGGGGCGACTTTTCAGAGAGCAATGAATTATGCTTTCCATGACATCAAGAACATCGTTCAACCTTATCTCGACGATCTTCTGGCTCATTCGCAAAAGCGGACTGATCATCCGCATCATTTAAGAGCAATATTTCTACGTTGTCGACACTACAAGATAAGACTCAATCCACACAAATGTGTGTTTTGCATCAGTTCTGGTCGTTTACTTGGCTTTATAGTCTCCAAGGATGGGATTCGTCTCGACCCTTGCAAGGTGCAGGCAATCATTAATTTGCCTCCACCTTCGAACTTGCTTCAGATTCAGAAACTCCAAGGGAAAGCAAACTTTCTGAGGAGGTTCATTCCGAATTACGCAGAACTTGCTAAAGGTTATACCCGTCTCCTGAAAAAGGATGTACCTTTCATCTGGGACCAGGTTGCACAAGCTTCCTTTGATGCTTTGAAAGAAGCGCTAGTCAAAGCATCATTAATGTACGCCCCAGACTATCCAAGGGATTTTAACCTGTATCTGGCTGCAGCAGATACGACCATTGCGATGGTTTTAGTTCAAGAAGTCGATGGAATTGAACACCCTATATATTATTTAAGTAAAAACTTAAATGATACGGAAAGTAGATATTCTCATGTTGAAAATCTGGCATTGGCAGTTGTTCAAGAGATTCAAAGATTTCGGCATTATGTCCTCTTTAGGAAGACCACTGTATTGTCAGATTGCAACCCCATGACTTATATACTGTCGCGACAGTTGCTTGGGGGAAAATATTCAAATTGGATAGCTATCCTTCAAGAGTTTGATCTGGAATTTGTAAAATCCAAATCAAAGAAAGCTTTAGTTTTTGCAGAATTGTTATGCGATCTCCCGTCATCATACAACGATGAAACATCCAAAGAATCGATCGTGGACGAAAGTTTGTTTCTGATATCAGCAAGTGATGAGTGGTATGGAGATATAATAGTTTATCTCCAAACCCAGAAGTTTCAGCCAGACACCTCTCACTCAGAACAAAAACGCATTCGATACCAAGCAAAAGACTACATGATCGTCGGTGATACGCTTTACCATCGTGGTGTCGATACGGTCATGAGAAGGTGTCTAACCCATGAGGAAGCCGAAAAAGCCCTGAATGAATGTCATTCAGGCACCTATGGGGGGCATCAATCTGGATATGCTACAGCACAAAGAATCTTACGAGCAGGATACTTCTGGCCAACCATGTTCAAAGATTGCATAACCGCAGTTAGAAGTTGCCATGCATGTCAGATTTTGATAGCAAAACCAGAAGACCCCCCGCTGCTTTATAGCCAATAATAGCTGTGGGGCCTTTCGCCAAGTGGGGCATCGATTTCATGCAATGTAACCCCACCTTGACCGGGGGGCATGGGTATATTATAGTCGCAGTTGACTATTTTACCAAATGGGCCGAGGCGATGCCTACATTGGATAACACTGGTGAAACAGTAGCCCTATTCTTTTTTAATCATATAGTCGCCAGATTCGGCGTGCCACAGGCCATAGTAATAGATCATGGATCGCATTTTCGCAATCACATGATGGTTGAATTAACTGCCAAACTAGGATTGTCTCACGACAGCTCTACTCCGTACTATCCACAAGCTAACGGACAAGTTGAAGCGATCAACAAAGTCCTGAAGCGCATGCTGCAAAGGATGGTGGGGGTTCACAAAAGAAGATGGCATTTGATCCTGTACTCGGCCTTGTGGGCCTACCGAACATCGGTAAGGAATGCCACTGGGTTCACACCTTTCAACTGGTGTATGGCCTGGAAGCGATCCTACAAATCCAGTGCGAAATTTCGTCCCTTAAACTCGCAATTGATCTCCTCCCCAGAACCTCAGAAGAAGAAGCTCGTTTCTTGGAATTACTCTAGTTGGATGAAACCCGTCGTGATGCCGCCTCGGCCAACGAAGCCCATAAGAAACGTGTCAAAGCGCAGTTCGACAAAAATGTCAAACCCCGTGTCTTCTCGGAAGATGATTTGGTCTTGCTTTATGACCAAGAATCCGATAAATTGGGAGCTGGGAAATTCAAGTCCTTATGGATGGGCCCTTATATTGTTAAAAGTGTGTTAGCAAAAGGTGCCTACGAGTTGGTAGATTATGATGGAATTCCACTATCGCAACCCCGCAACGGGTTGTACCTTAAGCGTTACTATGCCTAATAGTAACCTGTATGCTTTTGTTACATTTTTGTTTTCGCTAAAGCGTTTGTTCCGGTTTAAGTAATCCACTTTTTACACTTATTGCAGATGTCAAATCCATTGGAACCATGGGTTGGATATGCTGACGGAGCGAGTCGTAGTTCGAGGAACCTATCCTCAGCAGCATGGGCCATTTTTGACCCAAGCGGCGAGTTAATGAGTTTCAGGGGGGTATGTATTGGTCAATCAACAAATAATATCGCTGAGTACAGCGCGTTGATAGAGCTCCTCTCTGATGCCATTACCCATGGCATACGCCGGCTAGTCGTCAGGCTAGACTCACAGCTCGTGGTACTACAGCTCAAAGGTACCTACTCTGTCCGAAATCCAGCTATTTATCGCAAGTTCCTAAGAGTTAAAATCTTGGAAAGACAGTTTGATTTTATCCAATATCAACACATTTCCAGAGACTCAAACACATTAACCAACTCATTAGAAAACTATGTGTTAGATAGACATTTGCAAATTTGATAAAAAGAGAAGCATCATCGATGTTTCATACATGGATCACATAAAAATAGGAATAAACCCCGAAAATCAAAAATATATATAATTGTTTACGGTTTACATATAATGTTCTGTAACCAAGACAAAATCGGTAATACGACCCCAAAACTCAAAAATGGCTGGGGGGCACCCTAGCCTAGTGATGCTCATGATAACATGCCACAACCTGTGCGATCATGCGCAGAAGACGTGACCATCGTCTAGGAACACCAGCAGTATGTCGTTGCAATCGCATAGGCAACTCGTCAATCCGTACATCCGGAATCCCAAAGGTAAGACCCTCGATCTGTTCCTGCACAGCAGCAAGAGTCTCGGCCAAGTCAAGGTCACGGAGAATAGCCCTCCCTGGAGCCTCCCCTACGGGGGCAGCGGCCGGAACTCCTGGACAAACTGCTGGACGGACGAGGCCCACATCTGCATGCACACATGAGTTTGATTAGAGTCTTGATAGAGTAAAGCACAAGGACATTATAAATAAAAAACAGTAAATGGTGATAGGGTCAAAATATTTACCAAGATCACCCCACTGCTCGCCATCCAGTAGCACCAAATCTGGATCACCTCGGAAATCCATGCCAATATATGGATACTCAGAAAAAGCCATATCCTGCCGCTCGAACCACCTAAAGAAGGCATCAGTAAAAGTAATCCGAGATTGACCTGCATGTCTAGCCATGTGGTCAACCCACCTCTGCATGCGTGGCTCAGTAGGAGATGGCAAGTCGAGGACAATGTACTGAGGTTGCATCAGGGGTATCTTCTCCAAAGCGAAGGCAGTCAAAACTGAACCAAAGCCAAAATTCTTCAGTCTCCTGTCCTTTACTTGGGTCAACTGGTTTTTCATCTGAACCAGTACTGCATCACACCAGTTAAAAACTTTCGGCTGAAGACACTCCAGGGCGTGCTGCACATATGACCTGTTGGCAACATGAGGGGATGCACTACCGGCCATCCTACAAATCGTGTACAGAATAGACCTGAGGGACCTGTCAGTAACATCACAGATAGAAATCTTGCCGTCTCTGCTCGGCTGGGATCCCTCCCTGCAATACTGACGGATGTAATCTTTCACGGAATCACTCCCTCGGGCCGAACCGGACAAGGAAATGGGGGCACCCCGCCTTGACAACCCAGTCAAGAAGTAAATGTCCACTATGGTCAAAGGGATGGACTTGCCTCTAATCTGGAACACTTGGTTAACAGGATCCCAAGCATCAAGCAGGTACTGCAGTAAACATATCTGTGCCCTCATGCTAGATATGCGGAAGAATTTTAGCAAGCCACAGTTCCGCAACGTGCTCACAGTAACAGGATCATGGAGGGCAATCATGTCCTCCTCTTCATGCTCTCGTTCTCGCCACGTAAGAGTCATTCTGCTCCAATAAACTCTGCAAAACCAACAAGAGGAGGAGTAAGTTCCCTGACTGAGTAAAGAAAATGGCAAAAATCTCATAAAAAATTGTGCAACCAAGATGTTTTCTGCGCCCAACGCAGGTAGGGAAGGGTCTCACCTGCGTTGGGAGACAAACTGCCTATAAAAATGAGCAACCCCAACACAGGTTTCGATATAGGGCACCTGCGTTGATGGCAGAGCGCCCTAGGGAAACCATAGGGGCTCATGGGGGCAGGAAAACAAGCATAAAACTGAGAAATAAGACCATGAAAAGATAGAGCTAGGGTTTAGCTCCTACCTGGTGGAAACGGCGCTGAAAATCGTCCACGAAATCTCCCGAAATCAGCTGGTGAAGAATCAAGAGGAAGAGGCACCTCCAAGGCTCCAACAAACCAAATGCACATGAAATGGTAAAATGAGAGGTAAAAACATCTTTTAAATTGCTTTTTACGTAGTTCAAAGTTTAATATTAGTATTTTTACTTCATGTTATCCGTTTCTAACAAGTTTGTTGCAGCAATTGATGAAACAATACTATCTCTGGAAAAGAAAAAACTAGTCATGGTAAAATATGAATTTGACCTTATCAAACGAGCAGTTTTCGCAAAGTTCATGCTCGTTAAAAAATAAACGCAAGATCCGAGCAGTTTTAATGCGGAAATTCATGCTCGTTAAAAAATAAACATAAGCTTGTGAGCAGGCTTCCCCCAGTGTTCAAGCTCATTCAAAAAAAATGAACCGGTAAATAACCATTTGAGACCGTAAATTCATCAGCCATAAAAGCCTTGGTCGTGTTTGTGCACCGTCACCTCCACTTTTCATTTGGCCGGTCATTCACATCCACTTGATTGTTTACCTATTTTGAGGAACAGCTGCGAAGAGTGATCCCACCTACCCATCCTTGTAATACTGCCGTGATTGGAAAATTCCAACCTGTACCTGGAATCTGCTGCTATCCCTGTTTATCACTCGTTCCTCAAAATACGAGTCTTCTTTGAGCCCTTTTCACTGACTCGTAAAAAATGAAAAGTTTGCCGAGTTTTGGCCTTCCAGCTCGTTAAAAGGACCGGAAGAGCTATCCCTCCTCTAGATTTTAATCTTTTTGGACCTGAGGGATTATTGCACAAAAAGATCGAGCGCTTGTCTAGTTCGGCTCGATAAAGATATCGAACATTCATCCCTTCTGTATTGTTTTATACTTTTTCGGACTTAAGGGATTAGATGACGAAAAAGGACCCCTAGAGTCTACTTTATGTACACTTTTCAGACTCTCTAAAAATGAAAAGGACCGAGTTATCTTTGTCACTGGGCTCGTTAAAAATATTAGATAGCGACAAACTTGTCTTTACACAAGAACGAGTTTCCCTATCGCTAGGCTCGTTAAAACATAGCGATGGGCTTGCCCGAAGGGCAGGTTATAGAACAAGCATATGTTATCCTCCTCAAGCTTGACAAAAATAAAGAGGTACTGGTCAGAAATGACTGGGGAAAAATTGGGAAGTACCTCAAAGCTTAATGGTAGCAAGTCGCTCTTGAACATGACACTTTTGCCTCCGTAAATATCGGGTTGGGTTATTATCATTCACCGGTCCCTTCACCATGGTCTCGCCATACCATCCATACATGGGGTAATGCTACCGATCCATCACATCAGTGTCGTTATATGTTCAAGAGATGTCATTCAGAAAGTGTCAACCGGGTCCCATCCACTACCGTACATCATCTTTCATCCTTCCATGACCACGACCCTGAATCATATTTCACAGATCGTTTTCACCATCATCACTAGCTCCGTTCCGTGTCACTGATGTGGGATTCATTAAGGCCCTCCTTTGACGGATCACTTCTTGTCGACATCAGCTCATTATCCAAGAAGTTGGTCTAGGAACACCCCCTCAGTACTTTGAAGCTTGCATGCCTCAATGGCAAGTTTCTCACTTCCGGCGATAGGTATACATTAATGACCTTCGACCGGGAGACTTTGCGTGGTGTTCGAAGTCAGATGCTATATTCACGCCACGTGAGTTGTGCTGCAGTACCTTGAGGGTCATCATCATTATCGGTGATTCCTCTCGCGCTTGTTAACAGTTTACATTATTGACTGGTAATCAAGCGATGTCTTTCCATGTTCGACTTCAGGAAATTCTCACATGGATCGACTTGTACTAAAGTGAAGATCGGACAAGTTTGAAGTCCCCGGATCTAGTTTCATCCATCCGGGCTGCGATATATATTCAGGAGATAAAAACATAGACATGTGCAGCAGATGATCATCCTACTAAAAGGGTGATAATTAAAAGCAGATAATTATCAGTCTATTATTAGACGATCGTCTGTTTATGTACAGCAAATGTATTTATAAAGCTGAGCATGGGAAATGCCCGCATCAGCTAGATCATGAAAAGAAAGTATGAAAAGATAATGTATTGTATTGTATTTTGTTACAGGTCACCTCCCGACGATTGAATGAACTTCGGATCCTCCTAATAAAGCATTTCACCCGATAAACGACCTCATACTTTAGGGGGCAACTGTTATAGACATTTTTGTGCCTTACAGCATAGAGCATGAAATGTCAATAATCCAAGGGATCCAAATTCCCTAAACATGTTGTTCTTACCCTTAGAGGAACAAGGTCAGCAAACCACAGCACTGCAAATCAGTTCTCCACTGAAAAACACTCAAAAACAGGTCAATTTTGGATCAAAGCAGCTGCTCCACTAGGGATCTGCGCTGAAAGTCAAAAGCTCTATGGTGTACCTGTGCTGCATTGCAAGTGCAACAAAGGCTACCTGCGCTGGGTGTACTTTGACATGTGGAGGAATCTTTTTCTCAATGTGCCAGTGCCCAGGAAGCTTCCAAAAAGACACTTGATCATAAGATTCGCCTAATGATGAGTTAAGAGCTTCTAAAACTCCAAGTGGAAGGCAGAAACTCCAAGTGAAGAACTGAAGAACAACTGGAGTTGAAGAGGACAACAAGTCACACATCAAGATGACTTACCTTCACTCCAAAACTCTATATAAGGATCTCATCCCATGGGATCTGGAGGGCAGAATTTAGTGCAAAGAATTGCTGTTGGTTTATAGTTGTGAGCATTGGGTGATTGCTTGAGGGAGGTGAAGAAGAGATTTCTCTCCGTCGGGAAGGTGATGCTGGATTGGACCTCTCATGGTTGTATCACCGCCTGAACCTTACTTCCATATATTAATAAAGCATTTGAGGTTCTTCTATTCGCATGTGTTTCAATGGTGTATTGTCTTACTTGCGTCTTTGATTTATGCTAATCCTTGAATCAGTTATGAATGCACGCTTCTTGTAGTTTCCTTTTCTTGTCTTATTTGCAGGATCTCGTGTAGCTGGGCCCGTGAAAAGACTTGGAGCTGGGAGCAAGTGACAAACAAAAGAGATTGGATCGACCATTTGCGCAAGACATTGGTAAGTGGATCTCTTCCTTTTATCTCTTGCATGTCATAAAGAAGAAACTTTAGATAGCTTTGCTTTCAGCTGTTGCTAAGGAACTGTCACCCTTAGAGTGGGTTAGGGTCATTCCGAGTTGGATACTTTCCCCCACAACACATGGATAGCTTGATATTATGCCACATTCTAGAGCAATTTATTGTTCCTCCATTTGCAATCATCACTTGACACTCTGGTGCTGGATATAGGAAGCAATTCAATTCTTTTGCTACCCTACAATGAATAAAATTGTGGGTTCTTCCTGCCAATGCATTACAAGATATGGTTGGATTTATTTGTTCTTCTTTTAGGCTTTGTTCATGGAGTATATCTTCTTCTTTTGACCTTTCTTTCTCCTTTTCTTCTTCCTCTTCACAATCTATGTAGAATAATTTCTTCTCAGCACACTTATGACCTTTAGTGTATTTGCTATCACAACTGTAACAAAGCCCTTTTGCTCTTTTTTCTTCCAATTTTTGTGGTGTCAACCTTACAGGGTGTGGAAGACTAGGGGCAACAACACTTCCGTCTTTATAGTTGTGAGTGGTATGCTTCCTGGTTGCCATAATTTTGCTTTCCATTTTTCTTGCTAACCTGAATGCCTTCTCTAATGAATCAGGTTCCCAAAGGCGAACATCATGTTGGATATTATCTGAACACATCAATCCTATGCTCCTCTAGAATATCTTTTACCCTTATGTCCAATTTTTGGAACTCCTCAATGTGCTCCATTACTGAACCCATTTGTTTGAGACTTATCAATTGAATAAAAAAGTGTTGCTTTTTGTATCTTCATAATGTGCTATCAATTCTTCCGTAAAAATTGCCCAAGTGATAATTTTTTTATGGGAGCAAAGCTATTGATACCATACAAACTGATTTGGTTCCAAATATGCAGTTGCCATATGTACCTTTTCTGTATTTTGCACATTATTGAGATCGAAGAACTACTCCATCTGTAATATCCATGTGGCGGGATCCTTGCCATCAAACTTCCTCATATCGATTTTTGGAATATGGTGGGTCTTCGATCCAACATTAGCGTCTATGGAATCATGATTAACATTACTTTTGTTCACATCATGAGTTTCCTTTACAACCTTTTCACCATTAGTAAGTATTTCTTGTAGAAAATTTGTCAAATCTGTATTCAAATCTGCCATGTCTGTCTTCAAATCATCCATCTTATCTTCCATGCCCTTTATCTTAGATTCCACACCATTTATCTTAGATTCCACGCAACTTATCTTAGCTTCTGTTAGCTTTTGTGAGCATGACATTTGTTGCACTTTTTCTTGTAATTTTGATATATCATGTAGCATTTCTTCCTCTTCTTCATGAGTCATGCTAGAGCTTTTAGGTTCCTTACTAGGTTTTTTCATTTTCTTTCCTCGAGGCATCAGTTACCGATAATAATTCTTTACTATGCCCTTTGAATTCCGTTAAACCAAGGTTACATAAAAATTAAAAAAAAACTACACACCTTTTTTCACTTTATAGAAACCTGATATTGAATCTGATGTATCTCTGTAATTTCAAATCATCCAATTCTGAAGTTGCAACCTGTAGTATCCTTCTGTGTCCTCTTTCCAATGCCACAATTCTGACCCAAATTGGATTCTCCAAGGAAGAGTTATGTGAAATCTCCCACAGCGACTTGCTTTTAGAATAGTTTAGTAGAGCGAACTTGTATGACATGCCACGAGTCACTGTTTCAACCTTTGATTTTGAAACACACATACACGAAACTGCAGTCTATCCTATTTCTGTACCTTCTTACGAAATTTCAATCCGATCCCCAGAGAGAAAGTTATGACGATTTTCCCCTGGTCACCTGTTTTGAATGTAATTCATGAGTTTGCAAAAAGACCAATTTCCTCAGATCATATCTCCGCAAATATCGTGCTAAAAGCTCTAAAGTTCGGATCCAAGGTTCACCACGATTTCTTCTCAAATGGGTTTTTTTTGTAGCTTCTGAAACATCATAGAAACAAAGTTATAGCGAAAATTCCACGATGACCTGTTTGGAGCAGCGAAACCCTAGAATCCAAAGCTTTGATACCAAATGTTATGAAACCAGCTCAAGAAAAGATAGAAAATATAGATCAACGCCTTAGAATTCAGCCTCTTTGAGGGGGCAACCTCCTTTACATTACATAAATGAACAATTCTTTGATCATACAAATGACAAAACCTCCTTTCTATATATAGGAGTCTAAGGAGTCACAATATAATCTAGCCGACCTAACAATAATAATATAAAGCCACAAAAATAACAATAGAGGGATTCTATGGGGCACAGAAGCAACATGGGGGTAATAGGGGCACAACAATATAAATAAGGGGTATAACTACAATAGTAATGGGGTAATCGTTGGTATTATAGGGACCCAACACACACCTTGCTCATTAATAATGTAGAGTAGTTATTAGATCTCGTCTATTCCAAAGGACCATTTTTCCATGTTTATGCCTAGATTGTGCTATGACAAAGTGTCCAAGGCCTAAAAAATGTGTTACAAGTGCTCTTCCTAACTGTTGTTAAAGATGAGAATATTATTCACATATAAAACCCCAAAAAATTCAGTGAAAGGTCATAATATGTCATCCATGAGCCTCGTGAAAGTTCCAGGGGAATTTTCCAAACTAAATGCCATCATCATAAACTCGAAAAGGCCCTTCTTGGACTTCAAAGTAGTCTTCCACAAATCTATGGGTTCAATTGGAACATTGTGATAGTTAGACTTAAAATCAATATTTTTGAAATATTTGATCTCCGTGAGCTGATCAATAAGGTCATCAACCCATGGAATCAATTAGTTTTTCCTAACTATGATTTTGTTAAGGGCTTAATAATCAATACATAGCCTCAGGTCCCATCCTTCTTCGACATGAGTACGATTCAGCTCCCAAATGGTGAGGAAGTTGGTCGGATATGCCTTTTTTGTAGAAAATCCTAGATGTACCACTCGGTTTCCTCATATTACAAAAGATATCATTGATATATTGACCCACTGGGTAGAGGTTCCCAGGGGAGGCTAGATCAATGCAGTGCTTGAGGTGACAATGCATAGGTAACCCTATGGGTGAGCATAAGATGTCTTTGTATTATTCCATGATTATTTCCACTTTTTTTTTCTGCATAGAGGAGCCCTATGTGGAGGCATGGATGTGGCCATGATATTCCCCTTACTTTGAGAGTGAATTGGGATGAAGAAAAATTTCCAAATCTGGGAGATGATCTTACCACATTGCCTAGTAGGTATTAGAGAAATAGTAGTAGGCTATATTTTGCTTCAAAAACTAATAATAATAGTACAATTTCTTGACTCATACACAACATAACACATCCACAAGTATATTTGGTCCAAAAACGCATAAAAACATTTAAGGGGAGTAACGTCACAAAATACCTTGCCTATGAACAATTGATGTTGTTGTGTAGGAAACAATGTTGGCTCACACATATATCTTTCCTTTGGTGGAGCCACATGATGGTGTATGGCTATGTGTGTGGTGTTGTTGGTAGGCCCAACTACTTAATGAAATTTCCTAGAATGAGGCTCTTTGGACTCCTACTATCGACAATCAATCATAGTCAAGACCCCTTTACCCACATCTGTGAGTGGAAGAGATTCTCACCTTCCTCTCGATCTTTAAGCTCCTTGTGCTAGATATTGGTGGTAGAAACGGGGGCATTTGGCTCTATGTCACTGATCTATTACCCCTTGTCAAGGTCTTACTTAGAGTTGGAAATAACATCTAACTTTGAGGCTTTCTTCTTGTCCACCAATGACTACTTCATTTGACACTCATTTGCATTATGAGTTACTCTCGTGTGGAACTCACACCACTTTCTTGTGTCCTTCTTCATCTTCCAATTGCTATTATTTACATATGGACTCGATGGGATGTCCTAGGCTATTGCACCTTAGCTTTGTCCTTTTTCCTATGGTTGTGGGGTTCCCTTCCCTTGCTTCAGATTCATATAACCAAAGGCTTGCTATTCTATTTAAATTTTTGTTTGACTCAGTAAGCATACCGGCATGTTGCGCCAAGCGAGGAGATGTCTAGAAAATTCATCTCTATCTATACAATTTTTATAAAATAACATGATAGTTTAGCACTAGAGGTCACTCAAAGTCCTTTGCACCCAACTTTGTGGGAAATGTATGAAATAAATTCATGAACTTTTGCACGTCATGGTCCCTTTCATGCCATAGTGTGGTCCATTTTATGTATTTTCCTTCGCAACATCCAATCAAATAATATTGTTGATTAAAAACATATTTAAAAGAGTTATAAGAGGGTTTGAGTAAAAATAGTGAAAAATCCTTCAAGGCACATTTCTCACAATAATTTATTTGCCAATATTTGACATGGGGGGCTTTAAGTAGTGAAAAAGTGATAGTTTCTCTATCGAAAAAATCATGGACCAAAAAATATAATTCTAATAGACCTAACAATTTTTCCATGACATTTACATATATTTTTCCTTCCAAAATAAGAATACCAAAGTTAAGTTATTGCTTAAATGGGTTGGCACCTCCAAAGCGATGGCTAGATGAAGATGTATCACCTAGTGGTAAGCACTGAATGTTTTGGGAAAAGTGTTCAATCATTTTGTTCCTCTGTCACTCAAGTGATTTTTCAAGCAACAAATTGAAAGGTTCTCTTGCTTCCTCATTTTTATTTTTTTATTCCATGGGTTGTTCTCATGGTCACTGTGGATGGTCTTACAAGGGTTCAACTAGTTCGAGTCCCAACTCCTTATATCCCAACCACATTCGCGACATGCAAATACAAATAAAGAAATTGAAGCATTCTTTTGATGGAACTAATCTATATTTATGAAGGAACAAATTGAAATATATATTTAAACCAAAAACATAAATATATAGGGAAATTGAGCTTTGATTAGTAAATAATAAATATTGGAAACTAATTACATGTAGAGTGAAATCAAACTAGCTTAGGTAGTAGTAGCTTATCTCTGAGAAGATATGTGACATACACATGCCTTTTTAAATGTTTTATTATGAGGCTCATATTCCTTTTTATCATGAATAAATAATGAAAAAACCTAAACATCTAGAAACATACCCTGGGAGATGAAGTGTTGAAAGTTATGGGACCTAATGGGGTTAGTTGGAAGGTCAACTTCATAACCTCATGAATTTGGCATATGATCTCCATTTTCCACATACAATAGCCCTTTATATATATATATATATATATATATATATATATATATATATATATATATATATATATACATATATATATATATACACATATATATATATACATATATATATATATATATATATACATATATATATATATATATACACACACACACAACAAGTTTCAACTGCAAACAAGGATATTTTATCCATATTTTTTTGTTTCCCCAAGAGGTGTCATTTACGGCCTCAAAATGGCTCTAGAAGTTTAGGACCCAAAAATTACCAAAAACAAAACTACTAAAATAGGTAATTGTGCTAAAATGTAGGACATTTATTGGAAAAAAGTGTCGGGGGTCGAAGCAGAATAGGTAGGTCGTCACCAATATCCACATGGATCACTTTCTATTTTAAATAGTTAGATCCAAAAGAATATTTTTTGTAATAATAAAGTTGTTATGTTTATTTTATATAAAAAATTATTAATAAATCATGTAAAGTGTTTACTTTTGGAGAGAAAAATATGTATTTTGTATTAAAATACAAAACTTTCAAAGAATTCTAATCAAAATATTCTTCTTTCAACAAATGTTTTTTTTTTGGTTTTTTTCAAATGCTATGAATGTTTATTTCTTGTGAGTTTCTTATTCTATTTAATCTAAGAAAAATTATTGTTATATGAAGAATTTGAGAGGTTACAATGAGGATAACTTTCCCTTAAATCAACCAACAAAATTATATTTCATTCTAATATCTATGATGCAATCAAATTGTTTGTGTCATACCTCTAACAAGGAAGATTGTCACCATGATTTCATGTAGCTTAAATCCTCTTATATTGTTAAATATTTATAATATTATTTTTTGTGTTTTCTACTATATTAGGTAGACGAGATATTCTCGTGAGTATAAGAGGATTTTTTTATATTTCTTAATTATTCTTTCATTGTATTCAACTCCTTTAGTATCTATCATAGTTGAAAGTAAACCTTTTGGTTAAATATCTAGAGGGTGTTTTCTTTTACATCGAAGATAGGTTTTAAATCTATAGGAACTCCATTTTCAAAACATATGCATGTCATGGTGCCTTGGCATAGTTTCCTACCTAGAAAGTCTAGTCAAGGTAACACCATCAAATTAGAATTATTGTGAGGGAGTAAAGTAGTGAAATCATTTTTCCCTAGCACAATGACTGAACCAATTTCTATGGTGAATAAGGAAATGGAAGTCTAATATAATTCACTTGGTAAACTCCATTGTGTAAAACCTAGGAAATGACAAGAAATTTACAAGAGTCAATCTAGATCATGAAGAGATTTCATCGCTATCTAATCCTGAATCTTTAATAAGGCAAGTTAGTTTAAAGGTGTTTTCCTGAAGCTTCTTCTTTAACTATTCCTCAAGAACCTACTTTTGAATAGAATCTTGAGACTCTTGAAGTAAACCATGAGATTCTTGAAGAAAGTCCTAAGATCCAATTACCTGTATTATCCCCAAAAATTTATTTCTTGTTAAAAAGTAACTTTCACTTCCAACACCCTATCTCATTGAAAAAATTGAAGAATTTGAATCTCATATTTATAGTGAGCCTAAATTTCCTCGAGTTAAAATAAAGGAATCGTTTTCATTTTTTTAATTCAATTCCTCTTCCTCCAATTGAATTACGGGGAAAAATAAAGTGACATGGTAATCCTTTAGCTCTAAAAGTACAAAAGGAATTACAAAGACAAAGTCTTCCATATCAAAAATCTCCATAACATAAGCTATCACATCTAAGTCCACAATAGAAAATGATTAGAGTGGAAAATCAGGTGCGAGGCCCTTCATAAATCAATCATTTTTATGTTGGACACGTGGCTGAAAATTCAAGTGGTAAAAAGTAATACGATATGACAATGTAAATATTTATTTTGATAAATGAAAATAAAATTGTTTTGTGTATTATTGTTTTTGGAGATATATTAAAGGCTATCATGTTATAGATTAGATTCCAAACATCCAAGAAAATAGTTGGAATTAGTCATGCCCAAGAAGAGGGTAGGAAAAAACAGAGCCTTCATTTTTCCACAAAGAACTATTTTTTAAGCATACCAGCAAAGGAATACATGACTGGAGATAAATTTCATGGGTGGAAGTTGTTTTAAAAATGATCGTGGGAGATAAAGCCAATTGGAAAAAAAGAAATGCATTAGTGGGAAAAAGAAACTAGACCTTAGACTAGAATTAACAGGATGCCACTTGGGGTTAAGGATATGTAAGTTAAGGAAGAAATAGGGAGATGTTTTCCTAGAAGGAAGGATTCAGGGCTCGAGGAAGCTACTAAAAAATGTAGTTCAATAGTTGGGAGGATCATGGTAGCATTTGACATATTTCCACGAAATTTTAGATAAGTATATGCATATCTAGAAAATCTATGTTAAATATGATTCCTTTGTAGTTTGGAGTCTTGAATGGATTAGGTAGGATTTAGTTATGAATATATATGTTCCCCTAGGTTTATTCAAGGAAGTGAATTTTTAAATCCAAAAATTGTTTTCTATGAAAAAATGTATATGTGTGTGTGTGTGTATTTTTGTTTTTTCTTATAGAGGAAACTTTATGGTTATGGGGGAAATTATTTAACTATAAGTTTTGTACATGTAATACTAACTATTCCTCTATTGTGAAGAATTGTGAAGAAACCCTACCTAGGAATCAACCCTGGTATCCATTGTATAGATTGGTATGAAATGAAATCAAGAGAGAGATAACTAAAGTAGAGGATTACCTAGGTAGTAAAAAAAAATTGAAAATATGCAAGAAATGAACCTTAAATGATAATGTTTCATTTGTATAAAAATTAAATTCATTGCGAACTATAGAGAAAGTTCGGTATTATAGGACAAGTAATCTAGTTGAATAGAAGGTGAAGTTGATGCCTAGGTTAGGATGGTGTTGGCCATAGATGAGGAAGGGAAACCACATTGATTGGACAAGACTCATGCAGCCATTGGAAATATAATAATATGTCCTTAAAGAGAAACATTGGGTGGAAACCCATGACACGAGTTATCCAGGCTTCTGGCATACCTTGTGCTTTCTAAGACTAAATAATAATGGTAGCATTTATATGCTTATGCATTCATTATAATACATGCACTATAGAGAACATGGATACATCTGCAAAGAATACCCTTATATGCATGTCTAGAACACAAGACGAAAATAGAACTAATAATGCCATAAAGTCATAACTACAACTACAATAGCATACACAATACCAAAAAAGAAAGTAAATACATTGTTTATATTTCTCGGAATGAAGAAGAAAATTTACATATTTGGCCCTGCCAGTTTCACCTGCAACTCAAATTATAGAGCATGAAATATTTAGGTTAGTAGAAAGGGGAAACCCTTAGCTAAAAGGAAATGTTAGAAGGCTCTTTCCACATTGGCCGAAATTTCTTTACTAATAGTTCTAGTGAAACTCCTCATGGAAATTATATAATAAAGGTTGAAAACCTTGACCGATTAAGGCCTTCTCTATATATACTCTAATTAAAAATACATTTTATGTAGTTGATGTACAAATATTAATCTCGAGATGGCTTCAAGAATGTAACAACCCCTAGTTGATTTCCTACGTAAATAAAATAATACCAAGGTCATGCGACACATATGCCAAGTTGAATGTTGGGAAAAATGTAGTGATGTATATCACTGAGGATTAATTAATGGCTATGGAAATTGGCAAAGGAACTGGCAAAGAAAAAGAGCCATTAATTGGCATTTGTTTATGAAAATAAAGGAAAATAGGAGAAAAGGGAGATGAAAGGTCACATATTTGCATGAGAGAGAAATTGAAGGAAAAATGAAAGAAACTAAAGAAAATAGAGGCCTCAGTGATAAAAAGGCTTCTAAGGATGAATTCACAACCTTTGGATAGTTCAGTTTTGGAGCTTTAGTCTATTCTCTCATACTCTTTCACCCTTAGAGTACTCTTGGAGCATTCTTACAACACTTTGGCATACATTGGATTTGGAGAAATACGACAAACAAAAATAGGAAAGTGTAAGGGAATGGATTGACCAACAAAAACAACTAGATTAATTTGTAAGTAACAAGTTGCATGTGTGATTTCCTTGCTAATTTATTAGTGCATGACATATGCAAGTGATTTTCAAGTTATTTTTTGTTACTAGCTGGAGGATTTCTTGGAATGACAATGGTTTTAGCTTGGCCTTGTCATTTCCTAGATATCCATGATGTTATGGGTATTTCCACTTAATATTATTCTGGTTTGTGCTCATAATTGCTCATGGTTGTGCGTTGGAACAAAAGCTTTAGAACCTGTGGAACAACTTGTGTTGAGTTACTAGTCCTCAAGCCTAGGTTCAGGAAAAGGCTTTGGATCCCTTGCTGGGATGAGTTACTAGTCCTTCGAGCTAGGTTGGATGAATGCTATGGTGCCCTAGAAGCATGTGGGTTGAGTTACTAGTTCCTTGATCCCTTGACAACTTAGGTAGAGATCGATCTTGTTGGTGTTAGTGATGTCAGATCGTGAGGTGGAATCATTGGTTAAGGGTTGAAATGGTTTGGCCTCTGGAAGCCTTAGTTTGGTTTTGTTTTCTTTTATTCCATGAGATCCGACATCCATGCTTGGAATATGGCATGAGGGTGATTGGCTGAAAGAGATATTTGGTTCAGCCCAATCTATGGTCGAGTGGTACATGGATGTCTCTGACTTGATGGAATTTTCATATGTTAATATGAGACATTTCCTTATGGATACCTATGAGTAATTATAGTGATTACATTGGTGATATTATGGTTTGGTTTCCATGGTTTATATCTGAGTTATTTTTTGGTTATATGTTGTTTATATTATGTGTATCTTCTACGGCTCTTTTCATGAATTGTGTAGCTATCGATCGGTTCATGAATGTATTGACTAATTAGTGTTGTTGCATATATATGGATAGGTTATATAGCTTTCGTTCCTATTCTCAGATGAATCGCAGGCTCTAATGATCAGATATGCATTCATGACTTGTATCTTGCATGTTTGTCGTGTGTTTGGAGAAATGTCTAGTGTGTTCTAAGCAGTCTAAGTTAATTTTCTGATTCAAGTTTAAATTTATAGCTTTGTTGTGATGTAAACAGTGATTTTGAGAAGTATCAGGAAGTACTGGCCAATGGTTTAGAGGATGACCTTAAATTATGGCTCATATCTCAGGACCACACACTTTGAACTACAAATTTTGGCTGAAAACCACACTAAGGAAGTGTTTTACTTGTGGTTGGAAACCCATGATTTCACCCAGGCCTTCTGAGGCATGTGGTTGGGAGCCTAGGTTTGTAAAAATAAGCCACCAATCATGGTTTCATCATATTGGGTGGCCTTTTATCCCCTGAGTGTCCTGCGGTCCTGAGGAATGTTGCGACTTGTTAGTTGGTGGTTAGTTGTATGCACCACTTCCTTTACTGTAGCTAGTAGGTCAGGTCAGGTCATGATAACCCTTCATCTCATGTTTACCCTCGTAGATCAGTGAATTTGGGTTAATTTTAGAGGAGGTATTTACACATTGGTATCATAGCTTCTAGGTTCAAACACTTGGACTGGATGGGAAAAATGTGTTTTTCATGCATCCATGTTAGTTGTATATGTGTTCATTATGCATGCATTGTGCTAGTCATTAGTTTAGTAGTTTCGTTATGTAGAGGTTGATGATGTTGGTGTTGAGATGATTGATATGTTGACTTCATTACATATACATATGTTGTTCTAGTATGGATTGATTATGTAGACATGATAGCCTCTCCTAAACTTCATTGAGTTATGTTGATAATGTTTATATTTTATTTATCTGACATGATATGTTCGTAGGAAGAAGAAGATCATAGACGAAAAGAAAAATTTTGGACTATATTTCATGTGATTCTCCATATAGATCAGATGAAAAACATGGTGATGAGTACTCTCTTGACATACTAGATACATTAACAAGTTTTAATGCAAATATTAGAAGTTGTAAGGAAGATAATGATAGGATCATTTAGTCACAAGAAAATCTTTCCAAGGAACAGGAAACGGAAGAGGAATTTAGTGCATTCATCCTTCACGTTTAATTATTGTAGAGAGAAGGACTCCTTAGGATAAGTCCTTGATCGGAGGAAATTAATAATGGGGCATATGGCAGTAGGTCTTAATTAGGATATAGGTTTGACAAGAATGACATAGTCAAAGATGGTAGGTTCTTGGATACACCTCATATGAGGAGTAATTCCCATGGGTTTTATTGTACTTTTGGTTTAGAGATACATCATTTTCATCATTGTCACCATCTTTATGGAAAGAGTGAGAAGAAATACTTACCAGAGGAGTTAAACAAAGGAAATCCTCCTACATTTGATGGAGAAATGAAGAAATCACAAGATGAAAAAGCTTGGTTTCTTGAGAGGAATAAGTTTTTTAGATTACATGATTATTCAAAAAATATGAAATCTAGCAGAGCTACTTTCAGTCTTAAAAAAAAAGTAGACATTTTGTGGGAAGATGTGAAGAATGTAAGAGGCATTTGAGAAGAGGATTTGACTTGGAGTGAGCTAAAGAGAAATTTTAGGAAGAAGTGCTATCCAAATATATTATGATGATAGTGAAGATGATTTCTATTAGTTGAAGATGGGATCTATGACAGATGAAGAGTATACTAGTAGATTCTTTGAGTTTTTGAGATATGTACCATATCTTAAGGAGGATCGAGAACAGAGTGAGAGATTCGTCAGTGGGTTCCTAGTGTCATTCAAAGACATAATTGAGTTTGATGAGCCTATATCATTGGAGGAATCTATCAAAAATTTGAAGCATTGTTATGAGCAATAGAAGTGAAAGACTGAGTCTAAGAAAGATTGGGAATGTAATGAGAAGAATAAAGGAAAGTGGTCCAAGAAGAGAGGAAAACCTAAGGATACAGATGACAACGAGAATGAAACATTATACAAGAAATTCAATGGAGTTGATAGAGGTTAGGGATTTTAGTCTCAGGAGTAGAACAAGGCTCATGGAATGAAGCCTTTGTAGTGTTGGAATTATGGCAAGGATAATCATAGAATATATTTTCCACGACATTGAGGTGGTAAACTACATATTTACAGTGCTCAAAAGGTGAAAATAATTGGGGATGTTGGAAAAATTATTCCCCATATTTATGCAATAATGGGTAATAGGAAAGTTGATCATAAAGCATCTATTATCATGATGGAAGGTAATGTTTTTGATCAAGTTCTTATTATTTTGATTGATCCTAGGTCTAAATATAGTTATATCATTTATGACTTGGTGGATAAGTGTTTCTTGAATAAAGAAGTGCATGTAGAGTCTTGGCTAGTGTAGTTTGCTATAGGTCACGGGGGCTTCACTCAATGACCTCTCACTATACATTGGAAAATATATTTAAAAATCACAATAGTTAACCCCATAGCAATATGAACTTAATAAACCTTCCCAATTTAAAAACCCATACTTTCACTAGATATTGTAGGTATCCATCTTTTCATTAATATTTTTTATACCCCTTTATATTTTTTCATTAAATTTGAGATCCATTTTCTATACCTTCCAATATAAAAACCCTTTACCCCTTATTTTATGCTCAATATATTATGTCAATTTTATCTTAATATATATCCCCCAATATGAATGGACATAGTATGGTATTTTTCCCCCAATGAAGCCCCTGTGATATAGGTACTAAGAAAAGAATTCATTATTGGTTAATATCTTGTGAATTTGTGCTAAATGGTATGTCTATATTAGTACATCTAAATGTGCTTTCGTTGGGATCATATAATATGTTATTGAGTATGGATTGATTTTACATTCAAAAGACCAAGGTAGATTGCTATGATAAGGCTATTTAGTTATTACATGATGATGGAGATAGGTCAACCTTATAGGGTAAGAAGAATCCTACATAAGTGAGAATCGTTACAACTATGTAGGAAAAGTTTAATAGAAGATAAGGATGTGTATTGTTTGTGGTTCATATTTAGTGACAAAGTGAAGGATGTTGAGGATAATGATGCCTTGAAGAGGTATCTAGTTTTGCAATAGTTTCAAGATGTATTTCCATTAGATATCTCAGAGTTATCACCTCATATGGAAGTGGAAATTTCTATTGAGTTGATGTCGCGACCAACACTAGCATCGAAGACACCATACATGAAAAACGCTCTAGAGTTAGTGGAAATAAAGTTATAGCTTAAGGAAATTCTTGGTCAGGGATACATTAGGACAAGTATGTTACCTTGGGGTGCAATATTATTATTTTTTAAGAAGAAGGATGGTACTCTCAGGTTGTGCATTGATTACAGGACATTGAACAAGGTGACTACTAAGAACAGGTACCCTTTTCTGTGGATTGATGAGTTTTTTTATTAGTTTAATGGAGCAACAATGTTTTCGAAGATTATCTTGAGATCAGGATATCATCAAGTATGTATTAAATAAGAGGATATCTACAAAAAAAAATTCTAGACCAAGTATGAGCATTGTGTTTTTTTTGTGGTTCCTTTTGGTTTGACTAATGCTCCAACTACATTCATGTGTTTGATGAATAGTGTGTTGCACCCTTATTTGGACAAGGTTGTGATAGTATTCATTGATGAGATATCAATATATTCATAGAACAAGAAAAAACATATAGAAAAATTAGTAGCAGTCTTAATATTGTTCAGAGAGTAGCAGTTGTATACCAAGCTTAATAAATGCAGTTTCCTTCAAACACAAGTTCATTACTTGGAATATGTTGTTTCCAAGGAGGGTATAAAAATGGACCTGAAAAAAATCAGAGCTATCATGGAGTGGGAAACACCTACGAATATGGATGAGGTAATATCATTCATGGGACTAACAGGTTATTATAGGAGGTTTATAAACAAATTCTCATGGATTCTGTATCCTATTACATCTTTGCAAAGAAAAGGGAAGAAGTTTTAATGGAGTTAGGAGTGTCTAGCTAGTTTTGAGCAGTTGAAATAGTTGCATACAAATGCTCTAGTTTTGAAGATTGCAGATCGATATTAAGAGTTTTTGTTGTGTATAGACTCTTTCAATAGAGGACTTGATGGGCTCCTGATGGAGGAAGGACATATGGTATGCTATGAGTCAAGGAAATTTAATAAACACAAGAAAAATTATCTGACTCGTGATCTAGGGTTGGGAGCTATCATTCATGCCTTGAATATGTGGAGACACTATCTTCTTGTCAAGAGGTTCATTTTGATGAATGATAAAAGTGGGTTGAGATACTTGTTTGAACAACCTAACATGAATTCTAGGAAATCTAGGTTGTTGGCCACTCTCAGTGAGTTTTACTTCGAGATCACATACATTGCAGGTAAGGAGAACAAGGTTGTATATGCTCATAACAAAAGAGTGCATGTAAATCGCATTGTAACTATGAGTTCATATGGGACATGCAAGAGCAGATCTTGTAGGTAGGAAAGTAGGATGACAAGTACCAAAAAATTGAGCACATGTTATAGCAATAGGATACAGGTGAATGGGATGTGGATTATCATCTAATGACATATAGTTTGGTCCGATTTAAGAACAATATCTATGTGTTAGAATACAACAAGATAAAGTAGCTATCTTGAGGGAATTTCATGCTAAGTGACATTTAGGTCACTTGGGATATTAGAAGACATTGGCAGCGGCCAAGAATTTCTATCATTGGATGAAATTGAAGAGTGAGGTGGATGACTATGTTGCAAAGTGCTTCTATTATCACCAAGTAAAAACAAAGTGTAAAAATTTAGGTTTTTTTTGTAGCTGATTTTGATTCTAGAGTGGAAACGAAAGGCCATTACCATGGACTTCATTATAGGTTTTCTCAGGACATCGAAGTCGTATGATTTTGTTAGCATTCGAATTTGCCTCATGCTGGGGAAGGCAAAGCTCAAGGCAACATCAAACCACGCTCAGCCTCGTAGCTAGCCCTACGAGGACAGGAGAGGGCTCTCTTCGGGTCTATCTCTGCAAAAGGTCTTCAAAGGGGCTACGATGACCAATAAGGAATACTGATCGTAGGCTAGATATTAAGTGCAGAGGTTTAAAGGTGATTTTTTGGGGTTTTTGTTGAATCAAAGGAAAAAGCAATTTTGTGTGCGGGGATGAGACACAGTTTCTGCAGAGGTCTGCTTGGAGCAAGATAGGCAATTGTTTTGATGCTTTTAAAGTGATGTGGTGTATATATCAGACAGGTGAGGAGATATGGAGAGCAAGCAAGAGCAAGGGTTCTCCTTAAACTGAAGAAAAGCTGGAAGATTAAACAAATTTAAAGGCAGAGCACAGCAAATTTATGGATTCTACCTTAACACTTCATTTGTTCAATTGCAGAAGATGAGAGATGGAAAAATGATACACATAACAAACTTACAAGTACTGAAAGAAGCACACCATCAACAAATAAAGCCACAAGAATTCCAAATAGTGTTGCAAATCCCTGGTCTTCCCTTTGCCAAAATGCTAAAGTAAAATGTACAATAAAGTCTCAAAGCCTCTTCCCAAAGAGTCAACCCATGAAAATGACTAAGAAAATACATAATATAGGAAAGCTAACACATTCCCTTGCCTCTAGGGGTCGAGCTCATCATCCTAGGAGCTGTTTCAACCAATTCTAAACAAAGCACTACAATCTAGGCAATCAAAACAACTTGCCTCTATAAGCTAGGAAACCAATTCATTCATTAATTTTTTGCTATTTTATGAATGAATCTTCTAGAATAGGTAAATAAGTGTCATGTCAACATAAAATTTCATTAATTACATCAAGGAGGGTGAAAAATCCCACCACAAGTCAAAATTGGTCAAACTGGCTGCGTTTTCCTGAGCTGAAGAAGAAAATTTTGGAAAATATCCTGATGCATAGCGCGCCAAAACCCTATGCGTAGCGCGCTTTTCCACCTATTTTTGAGGCACTTCCCGGCATCCAAATTGATCTCAGGTTGGCTTGTTCGAAAGCTCTGGATGTCTACTTTCCAACCTAAGTGGAAATTGCCAATTTGGTGTTCATTTTCCCCTCCAAACGTTCATTCTCCCAAGGCTTCTACCTGTGTGTCCAAAAAGGGGCAGTGAGGTCATTGTTTTCATGTTTTTTGACCTTTTGGGGACCCAAACCTTGATGAAATGCCTTGGAAATGGCTGATAATATGTATTTCATCATGAAAAATCCAAAAATGCAAACCTTCCTTGAATTGGACCTCCCCATCTTCAGGGTAGCGCGCGGCGCGCTACGTGTTGAGGGCAAAAAACTGGTTTTTAATACAAAAATTTCAAAATTGACAAAAACTTCTCCAAATTTTTTGAAATTTGAGCTGGGGGTGTCTCATTGAGTATCGTGCTCCTTCAAAGAGGCTTCTGCCAAAATTTGGAGTGGGTCGGGCCTTTTTCTCCGTTTTAGTGCCTTGCTCAATCGCCCTTTAAGGATCTTCAGTTTCGCTTTGCAAACATGCATGCGGGCCCAGTAATGATTCTTCATATGGTGGAGCATATCTTTGTCTCTGTTTGCCTTGGCTAATAATTTCTCTAAATGGGTGTTCACCCGGATGAGCATAGACTCTCGCTCAATAGGTGTCAAATCACCAGGTCTCTTGTGGGCCAAGTTTCGGACTTCTCGGGTTTGCCGCAACTCATAAAGAGTGTGTTCATGTTCTAGCTATTTGTTGAACTGCTCCAAGTAGTTGATTTTCCAGTTGGCCATTTCCAATTTCTGTTGCAACAAGTGATTCTCAGCCTTTTGTTTTTGAATGGCCTCCTTTAGCTCCGATCTAGGAGAGCTGATATCAAGGTCAATAATATCCGTGTCTGGATCCCGTGAAGGTCCCTCATCAAACATGGGTTGCTTGCCTGTGTCCTGTACCTATGCTGCAAAAGGCGAGACCCTTTCCACCTGATGTGGAGATAATACTCGTTGCACTGATGAAGTCAACGAGACCCCTTCCACCTGATGTGGAGATAATACTCGTCGTGCAGATGCAAATAAGGCCTTGTGGCCTCTCTGATATGTAACATATGAAGGAGCGCTAACATGCTCGGGCTCAGGAATGTCAAACTGATGTGAAGGCCCTCCCTCATCATGGACAATCTCGAGAGGTGGTTGTGGCACCATGAAAAATTCGTGAGAAATGAACTCCTCCCAAGCAATACCCTGTTGTTCCAACTGATGCATCACTATGATCTTAATCAGTGCATAATTATAGATGCTCTTATGCTGCTGTGCTAGGGCCTTCCTTTGTACTAATGGCACCATCCTCTCTATGTTGCGACACATGAAAAATGGAAGGTTCATCATACGTACCCTTGTAAAATGCATCAACAAATGGATATGGTACGAATTGAGACGTGAAAATATGTCCTCACAAGTGAAATATCGAATGATGAGTCTCATCATTGGTGCATACTCATCCCTTAGGAATCTGAAAGGAAAAACAACGGTTAAATGTATCATACACCCGGGCTTGATATATGGCTCATAGTGAAATCTGTCTAACTGCTAGCGCTTATTCCATTCCTCCGCTACATTTGGTATCCCAGTGGCCTGAGCAATCATCTTGGGTGACAAGGTGAAATCCACTCGAGAAAGGTTTACATGACCATTCTGCAAATGTAGGACAAATAAACGAACTAGTTCTTGGTGATGTTGGATTTGTGAGATCCGCTCACAATATTCAAAATATGATTGATACCGAAAAGAGTTCATTGCAAGTGGACAAGCTTGCAAATGAGCCAAAGAAGTGGGCTCCTCCCTGACATGCCGACCACCTTTGCCACTTTTATAATACCTCCTTGGCACCTCTATTTCTGGTGTAGAATCACTGTCATAACTCTGCTCATAAGCTGACTCGGTTTATGACATATTGTTGAAGACAAGATGGCTGGAATATATATGTTGACTGTGCACACAATTGACTGTAGACTTTTTCCATTTTTTCAAAATGTTGTGAGCAAGGGGACAAAAATACAAGGGAATTGTTAGGGAAGGGGGAACATTAGGGAATTAGGGACAATGAGAATAAAACAAGGAATTTAGGGAAGGGAAAGGGCATAGAAATTCTGATATTTTAGTGTTTGGGGTGAAGTAGGGAATATTATGGTTGTAATAGAAGGGAGGGGTTAGAATTTTGTAGGGCGATAGTGTAGGGTTTTATGAAGAATTTTGAGGAAAATGTTGGTGAATATGGGAGGGGTAGGAAACACAAAAGTGGGAAAACCTTGGCAGCATATAATTTTGAAAACCCTACAACAAACTAGACCTTTGAATTCTCACAACAAATTGAGGGTTTTTACATTTAATTTTCATGGCATAGCTAGCATAATTTATTTACATACATCTTGCAAAACTGAGTACAAACCATGGACATGAAGCCTACATGTGTTTTGACTGAGTTAGAGGAGGAGTTGCACACTTGCTGGCAAATTTCTGAGCAAAAATCCCAACGCGTAGCGTGCCTCACCCAACGCATAGCGCGCCCCTGGTGCGTAGCGCGTGAGTAAATTTGCACTGAAAGAGGTGTGCTGATGCGTATTGCGCCCTAGGTGCGTAGCGCGCCAATGCTGATGCGTAGCGCGCCCCTGGAAATAGCCGGATTTGCTCACCAGCTTATAAAATCACCCTAGAATGGATGCACGTTGCTGTTGAGATGTGAATGGGTTGGTTATGAGGAGAAATGCCTTTATATAGACTCCCTTTTAATTTTTACTTGACCAAAACCAATTTTGTAACGTTTGGTTGTTGACATTTTTTCACATTAAATAGGCTCTGACTTTTTGGTTTCCCTTTAAAAACAATTGGTTGAAATAATGATTTCTTCTGATAATTTTTTGCAGGGATAGCTCTGATGCTCTAGCAAAGGAGACCAAGGCTGCGCTTGGACATTTGGAGAACTTGAAATTTTTTACAATCTTTACAAAAATGAGATGGTGACTTATCTTCAAAATAGAGTTTTGAAGAGAAGTCCTTATTCAGCTATACAATGACGAAAATTATTGAATTGATGATCTATCAAAGACATCCCTGTGGCCTACTGGTCTTCTAATACTTTTTAAGGCAAAAATTGACTCAACCCTAGACCTAAGACCTCAAAATTTTAAAACCTGATTGTAAATGATCTTTGAAGATTTATTTTAATAAACAGGCCTAAACCAACAGTGCTAAGAATAAGGGAAATAAGTGATACAACCCACTCCATCAGAGTTATGGCATGCCTAACAAAATGCAACTGATCAAAACTGATGGGACACCTAATCATGAAATGCAAAAGAGATTTTATCTCTGCTGGAGGGATAACTAGACCAACTCTAACATTGGCTCCAATGGGGATGGTAGCTCCTTGGAGATGCCAAGAACCGCAGATCTCTGTAAGATCTAGACAGTGCCTTCATCCATTGGGCGATGGAGTCATTATTTTCGACACAAAAACAAAAATTTGACTGAAAAACCAAAAATTTCTTTGACCAAACTAGACTCAAAACTTAAAATATTTAGACAAATGACTTGACAAACGTAGACTAACTAACCTTCATTTTCAGAATTATAGCCTTCACCTCGGACCCCAGACTAAAGATGATAAGTTAGTTTTACATGTGCAATAGAATAAAAGTAAAATGATATGTACAATGATGATGAAATGAGCATAAAATACTCATATGTAATATCTCTTTAACAGCCGACCGTTAATCGGCCCTCCAAGACATTCATCTCCATTCATCTCTTTGAGAAGAAAAGCGTTCTGGCCACGATATGCTGCAATCTTATAAGGACCCTTCCATAAATTGCCAAATTTTCTGTGCTTTCCTTTGTCTTCATGTCGAGCATCCCATCTCAAGACTACCTCATCTAGCTGAAATGTGTCCACCTTTGCTTTTCGGTCATAAATCTTTTTGACGCGCTCCTGTAACTTGCAAGTGTTTTGAAATACCTCCTCCCGTGTCTACTGTAAATGAATCATTTGATTAATCCTTCTCTGCATGGGATCTTCCTCACTACCCACTTCTTGAAGCAATTTGACTACCGAGACAGCAAGTGAAGTTGGAAAAACCGTGTCTATTCCGTACACCAACTCGAAAGGAGACATGCCAATAGACTTTTTCTGACTCACCCTATCAGCCCATAGTGCATTTATCAACTTCTTGTCCCAGCCCTTTTTACTGATTTCCATCAATTTCTTAATGATATTGACCAAAGATTTATTAGATGACTCCGCCAATCCATTTCCTTGAGGATGATATGTGGTTGAATGTCCCAAGCTGATATTGTACTTATAACAAAACTCAATCATCCTCTTTGACTTAAATGCTGCTGCATTATCTGTGATTAACTTACTTGGGCATCCAAAACGTGATAAAATATTAGTTTCAAGAAAAGAGATAATTACCCCATCCGTGGCTTGTCGAGTAGGAATTGCTTCAATCCATTTAGTGAAGTAATCTATGGCTGTCAATATCCATCGATGCTGTCCTGATGATGCCAGATGAATTTCCCCAATGAAATCCAATCCCCACTGCTGAAATGGTGCTCTAACCTCAATTGGTTTGAGAGGAAATGGCTGTAGTTTCTGCTTGCCTTCGAAAATTTGGCATTAATGACAATTCTTAATAGCCTTATATACATCTAAAAATAATGAAGGCCAATAATAACCTGCGCTTCGAATCTTGTTCACTGTGGTTTTCCAAAACAGATGGCCTCCACAGTCACCTCTATGGAAATCTTCCACAACTCTTTTGGCTTCCTCTTCTACCAAACAATTTAATAATATTCCACCAGGATCTTTCGAATAGAATGCAGAATTTAGTATGTAGAATTTTGCAGCTTTCAATTTCAATGTTCTACTTTTGTTTCTAGGCATTCCGGGAGGTGAAGACAAATGCTGAAGTATGTAGAAAATGTCACCATACCAAGGAGAAGAAAGAAACATTTCAGATACCTGAACGGATGAATTCTCCTCATCTTCATCAGACATGGTAGCAATCAAATTTATGTCTAGAACTTGCAAATTTGTTTCAGCCATTAACTTGGCGAGTCCTTGACCTTTGATCAGCTTTGTTGGTTTAATCTCCACATCATACTCTAATAATGCAGCAATCCACTTACCCCTCCTGCCTTCTGGATCTGCCTGTACTAAAATATCTTTAACTACTGCGTTAGGAACATAAGCTAGAATATGGGAATGAAATAAATACACACGGAAATCTTTCAAAGCCTTTACAAGCGCAAGTGATTACTTCTCAATGATGTTATATTTTAATGCTCCATCTCTTATAATCCGACTGAAAAAAGCAATGGGATTTTCAACACCTTCCCTCTTCTGCATTAATACAACTGCCAAAGTGTGCTCAGAAGCAAATGAGAACAAAATAAAATCCTGAGTGTAGTCTGGGCTGATCAAAATAGGAGCTGAAGAAAGAGCTAGCTTCACTAAATTAAATGATTTCACTGCCTCTTCGGTCCACTTTACCTTACTGTCCTTTTTCAGCATGCTCGTGATTTCTCTAAGATGCTCTGCGAGATTTGGAATGAAGCGACGCAGAAAATTCAGTTTACCATTGAAGGACTGAATTTCCTTCTTGTTCCGGGGCTGTTCAATTTGCTGAATGGATTCAACACGTGCAGGGTAAATACGGATGCCATCTTTAGATGTGATGTGGCCAAGAAGTTTGCCTTCCTCCATGGCGAAAAGACTCTTTTTCGAATTCAGCGAAATGCCATATTTTCTGCACTTTTGGAAAACAATTTTCAAATGATACAAATGTTCCTCATCAGAATTTGAAAACACAGTTAAGTCATCCAGATAAACAACCAAAAACACATCTTTATCATTGGCGAAAGCCACGTCCATTGCGTGCTGAAAGGTGGCACCCACATTTTTCAAATCAAACGGCATCTTTCCATAATGAAACGTTCCCCATGGAGTGGTGAATGTTGTTTTGTCACGGTCATCTTTATGTACTAAAATCTGATTGTATCCAGAATAGTCGTTGAGTAGTGACATCCTTGATGCTCCAACTACTCGTTACAATATATGGTCCATTTTAGGCAGCGGATAATTGTCTTTTAAGGATACCTTATTCAAATTTCTGAAGTCAATACATAAACGGATCTCACCTATTTTCTTCCTTATGGGTACCAAGTTTGATATCCAATCTGAAAATCGGATAGGCACAATGATTCCTGACTTATACAGTCTGTTTACCTCCTTTTCAATTGATGGCAGTAGCTTCGGATTGATTTTCCTCAACTTTTGACGAAAAGGCTTCTGATTTGGCTTAATAGGAACGGTATGCTGTATGATATTTGTGTCATATGTCTTCAGATCTGAGTAATCCCATGCAAAAACATTAGAAAATGAAGACAACAATCTGATATACTCTTCCTTTACCTTTGGTGACAATGACTTTGATAGCTTAACCATCTTGGGATTCTCAGCTGTCCCAATGTTTACATCCTCAACACCTTTTTCAGTTGGTCTCAATGTCAGTTTGTGGGCCACATCATCTTGGTCAAACAACTCCTCTAAAGGAATCAATCCCTTAGGAATTATGTTGTCTTTAAGTTGCAGCACGTCCATTTGATTTACTTGTATATTATCACTACCGTCATCATGTTCAGTATCTATTGAGGTATCTTTGAACTTACCCTTATTTTGCAGAAACTGATTGATCTCTTCATCATCTTGAAAGACTTACCAACACCGCTGATTGTCTGGGACAGTAGGACAATGTTTCACATGAATCTCAAACTTGTTGCTAGAATTCATCAGAATTTTTAGATTGCTTGCTGCCTTAGCAAGTCCATTAGCAACACCATTTTGTGTGTGAGGCACCCATGTCAAGGTATGATCAGAAAATAACTTCAAAATATCTAAAACTGTATTTCGATATGCCCTCATACAAGGATGCTTGGCCTGAAACTCACCCTTAACTTGCTTTATCACCAACTCGGAATCACCATAGACTGCAATCTTCTTCGCTTTCAGATTTCTAAGGATCTTAAGGCCAGCAATGAGAGCCTCATATTCCGCCTCATTATTTGAACAGTCAAATGCTAGTTTATAGGAACACACTCTCACCTTGCTTGGAACTTTTTCTTCAGTGGAAAGGGGACTTCGAATCCACACACCAACACCAGCACCATCACTACCTATTGCGCCATCAAAATCCATGGTCCAAAGACCATCTTCATCTTCTTCCAAGTGTTCAAATTGTGTTAGTTCTGTTTTTTCTGTTTGCTGCCCCTTATCCTCGGTTGGATGCTCCATAGTAGCTTGATTTTCTCCTTTTTCCTTTTGCAGAACTTCTTTGAAATTTTCAGTGATCTCTGGTATATCTTCCGCCTGAACTAATTGACTATCTACATCATTAAAACTATCAGCAAATAAAACAAATGACTCCAAATCTGTATGTACATAATTTACAGGATGATTGATTGGCTTCTCTTTGCTGGTTATCATGTATCTCATCTTTTGCTCTCGATATAGATTTCTCATTTGATCAAAGACTGGAATTGTAGCATAAGAAAACTCTAACTGTAGAGTTCCCTTCAACCTAGCCCCCCAAGATCTTGAAAGTAGCATACCAAAACGTGGAGGAATATCCGCCACAACCACATCCATCAAGACATTCTTCGCTGGGATTTGGTCTAAGCTAACAACTAAATCTTTGATGAGCCCGATACATCTTACATGGCTGGAATCAAATGAATACAAATCATGACATTTTCTTGTAATGTCTAACCCCAACTTCTCCATGATCGCCTTTGGCATCAAATTCTGCGAAGCACCCGAATCGAACAAAGCATTGTGCAAAACTTATTCATGCAATATCAAACTGATATAAAAGGGAGGAACATCACTATCAGGGGACTCACCATCCAATGCTGGCCCAAATATCAATTCTGGCTGATCATCTTCAACATTCACCGTGTCAAACATCGGATCAAAATTCAGAATTTTAGAGACTTGACTTCGGTAGCTGCTGTTTTTCATGATTTCAATCAAAGGAATAGACACTTTTAATTTGGAAATTTCATTTTCCAAACTAAATGCTGAAACTTTATCAACTTCTTTGAACGGAACTTCCCTCCTATCTTTGATTACATTTGACTGATTTGTCTTTCCTGTTGCTGATATCTTGCTAGTTGTGGGATCAATTGTCTCCTTTCCTTTTTTCTGTGGTATCGGTGAATTCGTCTTTGGTGTTGTAGCTTCTTTTCTTTTATGAATCGGATTGATAGGCACATCTTAGTTCCTCAATGAATACTGCTTCTGTTGAGTGGACAAGGCATTCAAATACCCTCTTTGGTAATCATCTAAATCTGTATCGTTAGCTAAGATAAAATCTTCATCTTGTTGGGCGCCTGAAATTTCTCCATAATCTTCTTCTTCAATGATGTAAATGGGCAGATCATCAGGAGTAAAGAAGTGATTTTGGTCCCCTACTACATCAGCATCTTCATCTGAATCTTGACTCACAAAATTCTGCAAAAGAGGAGTCTTGATCTGTTGCTGGGCTGCCGACTCTTGTATTCTTGGTTCACGTTGCTTAATTCTGAACTGAGGTTGTTGCTAGCCACATTAATTTGGATTACGAATCTACGGTTCTGATTTGTCAAGGTTGATTATTTTGAGCACTTTTTCCATCTCACGAAGCCAAGGCAGTTCTGATGTAGATTCTTCCTTTATAGTCACTCTTTTCTCTACCTTCAACCATGCTCTCTTGTCATTCAGATTTTCCTCAACATTAACAGCAATCTTTTGCATATCTTCTAAAGTAGGCGGATCTCTATCCCGTAATGAATAGGCCATCTCTGGATCAAAACCATCCGGGAATTTGAGAAGAGCTGATTTTCTAGATGGCCTTAAATCATCCGGAATAGCATTATAAATTGTATTGAACCTGATAATATAGTCTTGGACAGACTCACCATGATTTCGTTTGATATTATTGTACTCGGCATTGATCTGAAGCAGATCCTTTCTGAGTTCCCAACGATCTAAAAACTGTCTTTGAAGTTCATCCAAGGTAGGTATACTTCTGGCCCCCAAGCCTCTGAACCATTTTCTTACCTCTCCTCCAAATGTTTGCACAAACAACCGCATAGTTACATCCTCTTCATCAATCTCATATAAATCACAAAAATTTTCCATTTTGTCTATGTGTTGTTGAGTGGACACACTTTGAGGAGTGCCATCAAACAAAGGAATCTTACTCTGATAATCCATGGGCATATCATGAAAATCTTGAGGAAGAGCGAGAGGAGCAAACTGAGCAGCCATTGCGCTTGGTGGATTTGGTCTGGGAGTAGTTGGTGGAGAATATGCAACCGAAGTATGAGGAGTATGAGGAGGTGTATGCGGAGGTGAAGCGATGTGGGATGAAGGAGGGGAATTAGCTGCATATTTTGAACAAGTAATTATAGGTTGCAAAGGAATGGTGGGAATGAAAGGCGGTTCGGTGGGATTTTTCGAAGCGGAAGCCGTGACAGTAGATCCAATATTCTCAGATGCAGCTTCTAAGAAATCAGCAATATTTGCGGCCTGAATATCACTCTGAAGGTGCCTCAAGATAAAATTTTCAATTAATTAATTATGTTTTTCAACTTTAAGAGCTGCAGCAAAATCAGGATTTGGAACAAGATAATCAAGTGCACTTTCGGATTGAGTTTTAAACAATGACAATTCAAATTTCTCATCAAAATCAAGTTCTTCAAGATACTCAAAAATTGCAGGACATGAATGGGATTTAACGAAGGGAGCCGCCAAGCTTTCTTGACGGAGGATTTTTCGAATCAAGTTTGGGTTTTCGTAAATAGGAGGTGGATTCGGATCTGGATTAGCTCTCGTATGTCTTTTTGAAGCCAGTGTGTTTATTAGAAAATCAAGGAATTAAAATAATTCAACCAATCATTTTCTAGACTCAATCATCCAAAGGTCTAGAACGATCAAAAGTACCGGGGTGATTTGCAAAACAAGTTTCACAATCTAACCGAAGATTGACTGAAGCAACGTTTATCTACTTTCGCTAATGCAAAGCAAAAGCGTTTCGAAGGCTACCTGGCATAACTTCAGGCTCCGTCTAAGACTTGTGAAACAAACTCATCAGCAAGCAAACCATTGAGACTTCTTCCCCAGTATGGTCGCCACTATGTTAGCGTTCGAATTTAACTTAAGCTGAGGAAGGCAAAACTCAAGGCAACATCAAACCACGCTCAGCTTCGTAGCTAGCCCTACGAGGACAAGAGAGGGCTCTCTCCGGGTCTATCCTGGCAAAAGGTCTTCAAAGCGACTGCGATGACCAATAAGGAATACTAATCTTAGGCTAGATATTAAGTCTAGAGGTTTAAAGGTGATTTTTTGGGGTTTTTGTTGAATCAAAGAAAAAAGCAATTTTGGGTGTGGGGATGTTATAGACAATTTTGTGCCTGGCAGCATCGGGCATGAATTTTCAATAATCCAAGGGATCCAAAGTACCTAAACATGATGTTCCTACCCCTAGAGGAACAAGGTCAGCAAACCAACAGCTCTCAGATCAGTTCTCCACCTGAAAACACTCAAAAACAAGCAATCCTGAAATCAAAGTAGGTGCTCCACTAGGCTTCTGCGCTGAAACTCAACTCCTCCATGGTGTACCTGCATTGCAAAGCAGGTAGAACAAAGGCCACCTGCGCTGAGCGAGATGGGACAAGTGGCACACTGAGTCATTGCTCTGGAATCTTCCAAAAATGACACTTGGATCAGGGATTTCGCCTTGTGATGAGTCAAAGGCTCTGTTTCTCCAAGTGGAAGCAAGGTTCTCCAAGTGGACTCAAGAACTGAAGATCAACTGAAGGGAGAGAGGACACAAGGAAGCTACACATCAGTTGCACGCTGACTCATCCTTTCTCAATTCATCTATATATTGAGCTCTCTCCTATGAGCTCAGGAGGCTGGAATTTTGTGCAAAGTAATGATATGCTGTTGGTTTCACTATAGAACTATTGGGTGATTGCTTGAAGGAGGTGAAGAGGAAAAATTCTTTCTGCTAGGAGGTGTTGCTGGATTGGGGCCTTCAATGGTTGTAACACTCTCAGAACTTTACTTCTTCCATTAATAAAAGCTATTGAGGTTCTTCTATATGCACTTGTTTCAATGATGTATTGTGATAATTGTATATTTGATTTATGATAATCCTTGAATCAGTTATGATTGCATGCTTCTTGTAGTTTCCTTCTTTGTTATTTTGTAGGATCTCATTGTAGCTGGGCCAGCAAAAGAGCAAGGAGCTGGGAGCAAGCAGCAAAGAGAAGAGTTTGGATTCGACATTAAGCGCAAGGCAACGGTTAGTGCATTTCTTCATTCTCTCTTGCTTTCGTAAAGAAGTAAACCTTAAGTAGTTTTCTTTACAGTTGTTGCTGAGGTACTATCACCCTTAGAGTGGGATAGGGTCATCCGAGTCGGATACTTTTCCCTACAACAAACTGGCGACTCCGCTGGGGATCGTATCTATTTGATTGTTTGTAGTATTTTGCTATTCATTTCCTGAACAAAAGAGTACCAAATCGAAAAGCTTTTGACTATATCAAAAGTGAAGTAGAGGGCAGCTACTCTAGCTCATTTCTGAGCATGTTCATGATTTGAAGAGCTGATCTACAAGGATCCTTGTAAGATCTTAGTGATATCTTTTCATCTTCCTTGTCATCCCTTAGTGTGTGCTTGACTGATAGCTTCTGATTTGAGCAAAAACTGTGAATTTTTGAGAAAATTGTGACCCGGAAACTGAGAAAACGCAACTTTCGTTTTCCAAAGTAGGTAGTACATAGGCTACCTGCTTTGCAACGCAGGTCCCGAAGGGGCTACCTGCGCTGAGAGCCATACTGGCTGTGCAGCACCTGCGTTGGCCCAATTTTGCCTTGTGCATTTGGGGTTTCCTCCCTTTTTCTTGCCTGTTTTCACTATAGATTATGCAGCCAGTTACCAGTCTTGTACCTGTTCTGAAACCAACCTTACTTGCCATCATTCCGCCTCTGTTATATAACAAAATTGTACTTGTTCTTTTGTATTTCTTACATCATTTACAATTTCCCATAACGAAAGTGAACTAGTCTTGCCTTGGCCTCTTAGATCTGAACCTGTGTTAGGCATTTTGCTGGTCTAAAGAGTTAGCTTGTTTGCTGTCCATAGCTGATTAGTATTTTTACTTTCGTCATTATGGTTTGATTTCATGTATTTCCAGTGTTTAAACAAGTAAATCTTAAGGTGTCTTTTGATTTTGGCCTAGCTTGTTTACTTTCGCTTGAAATCGAAATCAAAGTTATATAACAACTTTGTTTTTGTAATACATCAACATTAAGAAAGGGAAAAGAAAATACATGCATTGTGCATTTTGCATTTGACTGTTTGCATACTGATTTAGGAAAAATTGCATTAGTGTGTGCTCTATGATCTGTGTGAAAAGATTTGTCTTTCTTTTCCCTTAGTAGTTAAGATTTTCAAAGTTGAAAGATTGAAAAGTTTGCTTCTCATCTTAGACTGCATTCAGGAATTTGTTACATACATCTCGTGGTGATCTTTAAAGGAAAACTGCTAAACAAGATCAACATTAAAATAAATTCAATTTACATAACAACGCTTTGTAACATAGCGCAAACACATAGAGGTCTAGGTAGAGACGTGTTCCGGTGTCGTTAAACATAGTGACTGTCGATCTCTACGAAGGTGGGTGATTCCTCCTGAGAGTCGGTGGCACTAATACGGACTTGTGCTCCCACGTACCGTCACGTATATATTGGGAGACCCCTATAGGAACAAAGCCTTTATCCATAGGAAGATGTATCGGCCGCCCTACTGATCGCGATGCAGTGAACACAACATTCACGAAGATCGACCACCCGTACCGTAAAACGTATTCTGTGGTTTCGCGAAAAGTTTGGCACACCCTCTGCCTAGAACTCCAGAGAAGTTTCTTTTGGCCTTTTTCAAACTCTATAACTGAAAAAGTCCATCTGAGCATTTGTCACTTCGGGCTCGTTAAAACATCGAAGGAGACTAGAGTCATCTTTAGCTTTTTCTCGACTCTTAAAACATGAAAAAGCAAAGTTGTGTCTAAAGCGTCGTTAATAAAATTTATTTTAATCGGAACATAATCACCTGTTATTCCCACGTTGATCTTTCAGTTGAAAAGTATGGAGCCCACCAACCAAGGAAGTCACCTTGGTGGAAGTCCCAATCCCTTCTCCTCTTGGGGAGATGTTGGTGCGCCTCATATGGCCACATTGTCACTTCCAGGATTGACAATTGGCCTACCTGTATGGCTCTTTTCAACTAATTTAGTTCAGATCACCACTAATCCTGAGCGGTCGAATCAACAGTCAGACCAGTCTAGAGCTACCCACCAGCCTTCCACTTCTTACAATTCTTCCTCTGATCCTTCATCTTCGCAAGGTAGAGTTGGCAAAAGTCAGCCTCCCATGGAGAAGAAGGAGAAGAAGAAGAAAGAAAAGAAGCAGAAGGAGCCTAAGGCGAAGGCGACTGGGGGCAAGCAAAAGACATCTGACAAAAGTCCACACACTGCACCGACCAGGCCTAAATCACCATGTGTCATTTGCAAAGGGACCCACTTCCACCGTGACTGTCCTTGTATTCCCCGGATACTAAGCGACTGGTCCCCCAGGTTGCACAATCCGGTAGCATCAACCTCTGATAGACATGTTGATTGCATTCCGTCAACTAGCGAGAGTGAAGGACAAATAGGGAGACCAAGATCACCCTGCAGACTGTGTGAAGGTGATCACGCCATCCACCGTTGTCAATTCTTAGATGAGGCGAAGAGAGTTTTAGAAGATCGTCCGGTTTCACCATTACGACTTCCTCCTGGATACCAAAAACTCGTGCCAAGTCCCTGGATAGTTGAAAATCCAGCTGGCCCGATCAAGTGGTCAGCTGAAGTGTCGGTCATTGAGAATGAACCTACTGAATCCAGACTAGACGAAAGTCTAAAGGTCGAAATGGCAGTTGACCCGGTTCTTCCTTCAGAGGTTTCATCCTCAAATGACACCGTCGTTGAAGATTCATCTTCAAATGACACCCTCACTGAAGAGAACAAGGATGACACCATCCAGATTCTTTTCATCAACACAGACTCTGATGAGCATCAGGGCAACGCGCCCATTCCTTTATCGCAGGAAGGAACATCGTCAGGGTCGTATCTGGCCGTGTATTCGGTCCCACCACCAAGCAACCTGGTTGTGTCCTTTGATTGGAATCAACTAGGCAGACCCCGGTTACCAGCCAGTATCCCATTCAGAATCATCGTCCAAATCTACAGAATGGTGATGACTGGAACTATCATTGATGAAGGGGCATCTGTGAATATCCTTTCCTCTACTGCCTGGAAAGCACTGGGTTCCCTGGCGCTTTTACCTGAGATGAGAAATCTATCAGGTTTTGATAAAGGAACCAGTCGCCCGTTAGGGATTCTCCCCAATGTTCCCGTTACATTGAAGGGGAAGATAGTTCATATGAACGTCATGGTCGTCCAGGGACCCTTGGTGTATAACTTACTCCTTGGACGAGACTATATATATTGCATGGAGGCGATAGTGTCCTCACTCTTCAGAGTTATGTGTTTTCCGCACGAAGGAAGAATGGTCAAGCTCGTAGACGAACTTTCATTTCCAGGATCACGCATCGCAAGTAGTCAAATACCATCCCTTAACGGTTTATTCACTCAAGGAATGCATCCACCCCCGGTTCTACTTCCCGATGAATGCGAGTGATTCGGAAGAAAGAACTGGGACCCAGGGGGCATGCACCCTGGCCTGCCTTGGGCAGAGAAAACCTTGGGTATAAAGTTAATTTCCGCAGAAGAATATGACTAGTCTGTACCCCGTCCGGCATGGAAGAGAGGGTTGTTCTAGGATAAAGTTCTTTTGTCAAAGTTATGTGAGTGAGATAATCAGCTTCTCGCTTCCCTTGTCTAGGTAAGTAGGATGCCGAGGGAGGAGATCCATTTGTGGCGGCAAGTAGCTACCATCTTTGAAGGCAAGCCTCACCCATTAAAACATATTTTTTAAAGGATAAGTAGGGGCAGCCTCCAAAGAAAGAGATGAAATTGCTTCAACAAGTGGTCACCATCTTTAGTAACCTTGTAATAGACATCGCCGGAAAAAAGAGTTTAGTTTGCGACAGCGAACAAAACCATTTTTCGGATAATAAGTAAGAGGCAAACCTCCCTCCGTAACGCCAATGTTTTATCTGTTGCGATCTTGCAAAAATCAAAAAGTGAACTGATGGGAAGACAAGTACCGTCGGCACCAAAAAATAACGAGAAGACAAGTATCGTTAAAACTATAGCAAGACGACAAGTAGAAAAACAGAGGTGGGACAGAGGAGGGGCAGCCTTGAAATTATACTTTATACCTGGGGGCATGCGAACCTTTTGGAGTGCAAGCATGGGACGACTATTTATTTTTTAAATTTTTAGGTCCTCGCTTTAAACCTATAGGTCTAACCCGTTAAACTCGTAGGATTAGCCGTTTCCAGCTTGCATAAATAAAGGATGTGGGGCAAAAGTTAAAACTTGCCAAATTGGAGTAACTAGTGAGGTATAGCTCCTTAAATATGACTACCTCACCTGAGGCGTTCCTTGTATTAAGACTGGTATAATCGAGCAGTTTTAGCAATGTTCATGCTCGTTAAAAAATAAACGCAAGATTCGAGCAGTTTTAGCACACAGTTCATGCTCGTTAAAAAATAAATGCAAGATCCGAGCAGTTTTAGCACATAGTTCATGCTCATTAAAAAATAAACATAAGTTGTGAGCAATCTTCCCCTAGAGTTCAAGCTCACCCAGAAAAAATGAACCGGTAAATAACCTTGGTAAATGTAACCTTTGACAACCATATTAAAGCCCTTGGTCATGTTCTTGCAGTCTCACCTCCATCCGTTCATTTGGCCAATCGTTCATATCCATATGTTTGTTTACCCATTTTGAGGAACAGCTGCGAAGAGTGATTTCACTTAGCCATCCTTGTGACACTGCCGTGATTGGAAAATTCCAACCTGTACCTGGAATCTGCTGCTATCCCTGTTTATCACTCGTTCCTCAAAAGACGAGTCTTCTTTGAGCTCTTTTCTCCTGACTCGTAAAATATGAAAAGTTTGCCGAGTTTTGGCCTTCCAGCTCGTTAAACGACCGGAAGAGCTATCCCTCCTCTAGATTTTAATCTTTTTGGACCGAGGGATTATTGCACAAAAAGATCGAGCGCTTGTTTTGTTCGGCTCGTTAAAGCAATCGAAAATTCATCCCTTCTGTATTGTTTTATACTTTTTCGGACTTAAGGGATTAGATGACGAAAAAGGAATTCTGGAGTTGACTTTATGTACCTTTTCAGACTCTCTAAAAATGAAAAGGACCGAGTTATCCTTGTCGTTAGACTCGTTAAATTCATTAAATAGCGACAAACTTGTCTTTAGACGAGAACGAGTTTCCCTATCGCTAGGCTTGTTAAAACATAGCGATGGGCTTGCCCGAAGGGCAGGTTATAGAACAAGCATATGTTATCCTCCTCAAGCTTGATAAAAATAAAGAGGTACTGGTCAGCAATGACTGGGGAAAAATTGGGAGAACCTCACAGCTTTAATGGTAGCAAGTCGCTCTTGAACATGACACTTTGTCCTCCGTATCACATCGGGTTAGGTTGTTTCATTCACCGGTCTCATCACCATGGTCCTCGCCACACCATCCACATTTGGGGTAATGCTACCAATCCATCACATCAGTGTCGTTATATGTTCAAGAGATGTTGTTCTGCAAAGAGTCAACCATGTCCCATCCACTGCCATACATTGTCCTTCATCCATTTCATGACCACCACCCTGAATCATACATCACAGTTTGTTTTCACCTCATCACAATCACTAGCTCCGTTCCGTGTCACTGATGTGGGATTCATTAAGGCCCTCCTTTGACGGATCGCTCCTTGTCGACATCAGCTCATTATCCAAGGAGTTGATCTAGGAACAACCCCTTCAGTACTTTGAAGCTTGCATGCCTCAATGGCAAGTTTCTCACTTCCGACGACAGGTATACATCAATGACCTTCGACCAGAAGATTTTACATGGTGGTCGACGCCAAGTCCTTTATTCCCACCATGTGAATTGTACTGCTGTACCTTGAGGGTCATCATCCTTATCGGTGATTCCTCTCGCGCTTGTTAACGGTTTACATCATTGACCGGTAATCAAGCGATGTCTTTCCATGTTCGACTTCAAGAAATTCTCACATGGATCGACTTGTACATCGAGTGAAGATCGGAAGAGATTGAAGACCCCGGATCTAGTTTCATCCATCCGGGCTGCGATATATATTCAGGATATAAAGACATTTGATATGTACATCATTGTAGCAGATGATCATCCTTCTCAAAGGATGATAATTTCAGCAGAGAATTATCAGTCTATCATCAGACGATCGTCTGTGCTATGTACCAAAATGAATTTATAAGGCTGAGCATGGGAATGCCCGCCTCAGCTAGATCATGAAAAAGAATGAAAAATAATGTATTGTATTGTATCTTATTACAGGACACTTCTCAGCAGATTGAATGAACTTCAGATCCTCCTAATAAAGCATTTCACCCGATAAACGACCTCATACTTTAGGGGGCATCTGTTATAGACAATTTTGTGCCTGGCAGCATCGGGCATGAATTGTCAATAATCCAAGGGATCCAAAGTCCCTAAACATGATGTTCCTACCCCTAGAGGAACAAGGTCAGCAAACCAACAGCTCTCAGATCAGTTCTCCATCTGAAAACACTAAAAAACAAGCAATCCTGAAATCAAAGCAGGTGCTCCACTAAGCTTCTGTGCTGAAACTCAACTCCTCCATGGTGTACCTACGTTGCAAAGCAGGTAGAACAAAGGCCACCTGCGCTGAGCGAGATGGGACAAGTGGCACACTGAGTCATTGCTCTGGAATCTTCCAAAAATGACACTTGGATCAGGGATTTCGCCTTGTGATGAGTCAGAGGCTCTGTTTCTCCAAGTGGAAGCAAGGTTCTCCAAGTGGACTCAAGAACTGAAGATCAACTGAAGAGAGAGAGGACACAAGGCAGCTACACATCAGTTGCAAGTTGACTCATCCTTTCTCAATTCATCTATATATTGAGCTCTCTCCTATGAGCTCAGGAGGCTAGAATTTTGTGCAAAGTAATGATATGCTGTTGGTTTCACTATAGAACTATTGGGTGATTGCTTGAAGGAGGTGAAGAGGAGAAATTCTTTCTGTTGGGAGGTGTTGTTGGATTGGGGCCTTCAATGGTTGTAACACTCTCAGAACTTTACTTCTTCCATTAATAAAAGCTATTGAGGTTCTTCTATATGCACTTGTTTCAATGATGTATTGTGATAATTGTATATTTGATTTATGCTAATCCTTGAATCAGTTATGATTGCATGCTTCTTGTAGTTTCCTTCTTTGTTATTTTGCAGGATCTCATTGTAGCTGGGCCAGCAAAAGAGCAAGGAGCTGGGAGCAAGCAACAAAGAGAAGAGTTTGGATTCGACATTAAGCGCAAGGCAACGGTTAGTGCATTTCTTCATTCTCTCTTGCTTTCGTAAAGAAGTAAACCTTAAGTAGTTTTCTTTACAGTTGTTGCTGAGGTACTATCACCCTTAGAGTGGGATAGGGTCATCCGAGTCGGATACTTTTCCCTACAACAGGGGATGAGACACAGTTTCTGCAGAGGTCTGCTTGAAGCAAGATAGGCAATTGTTTTGATTCTTTTAAAGTGATGTGGTGTATAGATCAGACAGGTGAGGAGCTAAGGAGAGCAAGCAAGAGCAAGGGTTCTCCTTAAACTAAAGAAAACATGGAAAATTAAACAAATTTAAAGGCAGAGCACAGCAAATTTATGGATTCTACCTTGACACTTCATTTGTTCAATTGCAGAAGATGAGAGATGGAAAAATGATACACATAAAAACTTACAAGTACTGAAAGAAGCACACCATCAAGACATAAAGCCACAAGAATACAAAATAGTGCTGCAAATCCCCGGTCTTCCCTTTGCCAAAATGTTGAAGTAAAATGTACAATAAAGTCTCAAAGCCTCTTCCCAAAGAGTCCAACCATGAAAATGACTAAGAAAATACATAATATAGGCAATCTAGTACATTCCCTTGCCTCTAGGGGTCGAGCTCATCATCCTAGGAGCTGCTTCAACCAATTCTAAACAAAGCACTTCAATCTAGGCAATCAAAACAACTTGCCTCTATAAGCTAGGAAACCAATTCATTCATTAATTTTTTGCTATTTTATGAATGAATCTTCTAGAATAGGTAAATAAGTGTCATGTCAACATAAAATTTCATTAATTACATCAAGGAGGGTGAAAAATCCCACCACAAGTCAAAACTGGTCAAAATGGCTGCGTTTTCCTGAGCTAAAGATGAAAATTTTGGAAAATATCCTGATGCGTAGCGCGCCAAAACCCTACGCGTAGCGCACCTTTCCACCTATTTTTGAGGCACGTCCCGGCATCCCAATTGAGCTCAGGTTGGCTTGTTGGAAAGCCCTAGATGTCTACTTTCCAACCCAAGTGGAATTTTCCAATTTGGTGTCCATTTGTCCCTCCAAAAGTTCATTCTCCCAAGGCTGCTACCTGTGTGTCCAAAAAGGGGCAGTGAGGTCATTTTTTGCATGTTTTTTGACCTTTTGGGGACCCAAACCTTGATGAAATGCCTTGGAAGTGGCTGAGAAGATGTATTTCATCATGACAAATCAAAAAATGTAAACCTTTCTTGAATTGGAACTCCCCATCTTCAGGGTAGCGCGCAGCGCGCTACGCGTTGAGGGCAAAAAACTGGTTTTTAATACAAAAATTTCAAAATTGACAAAAACTTCTCCAATTTTTTTGAAATTTGAGCTGGGGGTGTCTCATCAAGTACCATGATCCTTCGAAGATGTTTCTGTCAAAATTTGGAGTGGATCAAGCCTTTTTCTCTGTTTTAGTGCCTTGCTCAATCACCCTTTAAGGATCTTCAGTTTCGCTTTGCAAACATGCATGCGAGCCCAGTAATGATTCTTCATATGGCAGAGCATATCTTTGTCTCTGTTTGCCTTGGCTAACAATTTCTCTAAATGAGTGTTCACCCGGATGAGCATATAATCTCGCTCAATAGGTGTCAAATCACCGGGTCTCTTGCGGGCCAAGTTTCGGTCTTCTTGGATTCGCCGTAGCTCATAAAGAGTGTGTTCATGTTCTAGCTGCTTGTTGCACTTCTCCAAGTAGTTGATTGTCCAATTGGAAATTTCCAATTTCTGTTGCAACAAGTGATTCTCAGCCTTTTGTTGTTGAATGACCTCCTTTAGCTCCGAGCTAGGAGAGCTAATATGAAGGTCAATAATATCCGTGTCCGAATTTCCTGAAGGTCCCTCATCAAACATGGGTTGCTTGGCTATGTCCTGTACCTGTGCCTGTACCTGTGCTGAAGAAGGCGAGACCGTTTCCACCTGATGTGGAGATAATACTCGCTGCGCTGATGAAGTCAACGAGACCCCTTCCACCTGATGTGGAGATAATACTCGTCGTGCAGATGCAAATAAGGCCCTGTGGCCTCTCTGATATGTAACATATGAAGGAGCGCTAACATGCTCAGGCTCAGGAATGTCAAACTGATGTGAAGGCCCTCCCTCATCATGGACAATCTCGAGAGGTGGCTGTGGCACCATGAAAAAGTCGCGAGAAATGAACTCCTCCCAAGCAATACCCTGTTGTGCCAACTGATGCATCACTATGATCTTAATCAGTGCATAATGATAGATGCTCTTATGCTGCTGTGCTAGGGCCTTCCTTTGTACTAGGGGCACCATCCTCTCTATGTTACGACACATGAAAAATGGAAGGTTCATCATACGTACCCTTGTAAAATGCATCAACAAACGGATATGGTACGAATTGAGACATGAAAATCTGTCCTCAAAAGTGAAATATCGAATGATGAGTCTCATCAATGGTGCATACTCATCCCTTAGGAATCTCAAAGGAAAAACAACAGTTAAATGTCTCATACACCCGGGCTTGATATATGGCTCATAGTGAAATCTGTCTAACTGCTGGCGCTTATTCCATTCCTCCCCTACATTTGGTATCCCAGTGGCCTGAGCAATCATCTCGGGTGACAAGGTGAAATCCACTCCAGCAAGGTTTACATGACCATTCTGCAAATGTAGGACAAATAAATGAACTAGTTCTCGGTGATGCTCGATTTGTGAGATCCGCTCACAATACTCAAAACATGATTGATACCGAAAAGAGTTCATTGCAAGTGGACAAGCTTGCAAATGAGCCAAATAAGTGGGCTCCTCCCTAACATGCCGACCACCTTTGCCACTTTTATGATACCTCCTTGGCACCTTTATTTCTAGTGTAGAATCACTGTCATAACTCTGCTCATAAGCTGACTCGGTTTCTGACATATTGTTGAAGACAATATGGCTGGAATATATATGCTGACTGTGCACACAATTGACTGTAGACTTTTTCCTGTTTTTCAAAATGCTGTGACCAAGGGGACACAAATACAATGGAATTGTTAGGTAAGGGGGAACATTAGGGAATTAGGGACAATGAGAATAAAACAAGGAATTTAGGGAAGGGAAAGGGCATAGAAATTATGATATTTTAGGGTTTGGGGTGAAGTAGGGAATATTATGGTTGTAATAGAAGGGAGGGGTTAGAATTTTGAGGAAAATGTTGGTGAATATGGGAGGGGTAGGAAACACAAAAGTGGGAAAACCTTGGCAGCATATAATTTTGAAAACCGTACAGCAAACTAGACCTTTGAATTCTCACAACAAATTGAGGGTTTTTACATTTAATTTTCATGGCATAGCTAGCATAATTTATTTACATACATCTTGCAAAACTAAGTACAAACCATGGACATGAAGCCTACCTATGTTTTAACTGAGTTAGAGGAGGAGTTGCACACTTGCTGGCGAATTTCTGAGCAAAAATCCCAACGCGTAGCATGCCTCACCCAATGCGTAGCGCGCCCTGGGTGCGTAGCGCGCCAATGCTGATGCGTAGCGCGCCCCTGGAACTAGCACGATTTTCTCACTAGCTTATAAAATCTCCCTAGAATGGATGCACTTTGCTCTTGAGATGTGAATGGGTTGGTTATGAGGAGAAATGCCTTTATATAGACTCCCTTTCAATTTTTACTTGACCAAAACCCATTTTGTAATGTTTGGTTGTTGACACTTTTTCAGATTAAATAAGCTCTAACTTTTTGGTTTCCCTTTAAAAACAATTGGTTGAAATAATGATTTCTTCTGATAATTTTTTGCAGGGATAGCTCTGATGCTCTGGCGAAGGAGACCAAGGTTGTGCTTGGACATTTGGAGAACTTGAAAATTTTTACAATTTTTACAAAAATGAGATGGTGACTTATCTTCAAAACTTCGTTTTGAAGAGAAGTCCTTATTCAGCTGTACAATGACGAAAATTTTTGAAGTGATGATCTATCAAAGACATCCCTCTGGCCTATTGGTCTTCTAAGACTTTTTAAGACAAAAATTGACTCAACCCTAGACCTAAGACCTCAAAATTTAAAACCTGATTGTAAATGATCTTTGAAGATTTATTTTAATAAACAGGCCTGAACCAGTAGTGCCAAGCACGAGGGAAATAAGTTACACAACCCACTCCATCAGAGTTATGGCATGCCTAACGAAATGCAACTGATCAAAACTGATGGGACACCTAATCATGAAATGCAAAAGAGCTTTGATCTCTGATGGAGGGATAACTATACCGACTCTAACAAATTCTATTATGGTTGTGGTTGATAGGTTGACCAGAGTAGCTCATTTAGAAAAGTTAATTTTAAAACTTAGTGAGTGACATAACTCACAGCCTCATCAGGGAGATGTTAGTTTTCCATAGGTCAACATTGTTCTTTGCTTTGATTATTACATTTCTTGATTAATACATTAATTTCACCACATATCATTATTACATTATTCATATCTACACCATTATTCATCAGCATATGTGATTATATAGAAGGAATAACATCATCATCATCAATGCAGCAAAACGTAAAGGAATGATAGAAGAAAAGCACGCACACATATAGAGACACAAGGATTGGTCCGAGACAACAGAAAAACCCACTATGGGGAAAAACATTTCAAATATTCTTCTTCTTAGATAGTCATGAAATGATTTATCAAAAGAGAGTACAATGGTCCATAACTTTATCTATGCAACAAAATAACTATGATATCCATGAAACATATCTAATCATGCTTATAATCACAACCCTGATTCTGAGGAGTGTAGTGTGTTGTGACTGACTATAATAAAATATTGGATATGTTGTCACTACATTGAACACTTATGAACACTATTGCCACTGAGTGAACTCTTTGGAATATTGAAATCTCATCTTCAAGTCCTCGACGCAGGGAGGAGGATTTGTGTGAGCATCTATAACAATCTTGGACACTCTTTGTGAACCAAATACCAACATCTGTGGTAGCCTGGATGCTCCCTAGATATTTATGTGTGTGTTTCAGAGGAACAACTCACCAGATTTGCTCCAAACCCCCGAGGGATCTCTTCCGGTTATTTCACGTGCATTGGGGATAACTTGGATGCTCTCAGGACCACTCTATGTGAGCGTCTAGGGACCAAAACCTCCAGATCTAACTCTGAAACCCTGGATGCTCTCATAAGGATTTTTTGTGAGCATCTATTGCATATGAAATCCTCTTAGGACCATATTATGCATGTGCTCGAGGACCAAACTAAGCAACTGAAAACCTAGCCTCCTCGGCACTCCCATAAAAATTTTGTGCCATCGTCGAAAGCTCCCTGGATACGATCATGACCATACTATGCCAACGTTCAGGGATGAAAATACTTAGTTACATGCCAATGTCTAAGATCCATAAAACCCTATATCAATGTGAGCTTTCATGCTATATTTTCAGACCCTTTACGCGAGCTTTCCTCCATCAAACCTGTGCAAACCAAGATAATAAGAGAAGAGAATATGGCTTGATCAATGTGTCCAAATGGTCTTGAGGTATCTTCTATTTATAGTCTTTGATGAGGTTCCACTTGGAATTTAGGCTAACCTATCCAATTTAACATTTTCTTAGGGCTCACCTAACACAACATACATGAGCGAATAAACAAATTCAAAAAATTACTTTCGCTTGTACAAATGAGGTGATATTTAGGTCAATTTTGGTCCTCCCAAAAAGAGGAATCTAATGGAATCATAATCTTGGTAATCTAAGATATATAAGGTGGAATTTGACCACAGTTGCAAAAATTTACACTCCCCCTGAACTAGGGAGAATTCCACCAGCCAATCTTTGTCCACCGATTAATATTCCATTCTTGTGTCTTCAAGTGTCACCATGTATCATCCCTGATCATCTGTGTCATACAGTGACCACCTCAGGTATCTCATCATCATAAATCATCAATGCACATGTGGATCTATCCCTTGCGTATTCTTTCTTATCTCTCTATTGTTCTTGCTCATATGTTGAACATTCTTGAATCTAGACGAAGAAGAATTCTTTACCAGAGGGGAGATTAAGCTATCACCCTCTATCCATCACGATATTACCTAGAATCTCTACTAGCACGCTACTACCTAGAATATCATCATCAATTGTCATCAAAGAGAATATCATCAAGGAGCACATATCAACCTAGAACCACATCAGGGAATTCATCTCGACCCATAATATCATGAGGGAGCTATACATATACAACCCCATATCAAGAAATAGGATATACTAACACACAGGGAGCACATATCAACCCTAGGATCTTATCAGGGAGCTCAATGTCAACGTGGAATTGCATACGGTTTTCTCAGTCCATCCTATTTCCTACTGATCTTGCAACCAATGACCCTAAAAGGTTATGTGGTAGAACACTTACATCATAATCAAATTGGGTTGTACACCCCAAGTACACTCTCAACTCATTAGCCAAACAAGGAGTGGTATCCCCGACAAACCCTGCTTGTGGGTATGATTCCAACTCGAGTATACTCTGTAAAGAACAAATAGGGGAGAAACATTCTCTAACCATATGAAGATAGGGGAGCATCATATTCAACCCTTTGGGTAATAGGTAGGGGTCATACCCTATTTCTAGAGTTCCCTCAACCCCATGAGCCCTTCTACCTCAATTCCTCACACTAGGAGCTCAAACATGGAGGAAGAGTTGGCTCAATTTCCTCGATCAACATTGTTATCATCATACTCAAATGTGGTATTAGCTTCTTTGAGTGATAGCCATTTCTTGTTCATACAGGACATCAAATCAAATATCATGTCAGAACATAAAAATTCATATAAATCATAAAAGGGTACCATAATCATTTTCCCTCTCAAGGAGGTGCCAACCACAATCCTAAGCTTGTTTTGAACAACTGCACTATCTCAATGTATGAGAGTATCTTTGTCCCAACAATAAAGATGGGAGTTTATTCCAACCATATCTCACTCTATGTCATCACAATGTATCTATGCCATATCTAAATCATGCTTGGACAACTCTCTAAGGAGTTTCTTCATCCTACTTCATAATTATCCATGCTAGAAACATTGTACTCATCCTCAATCTCACTATGGACCTGTCATCTAAGATATCATGGAAGATATCATACTAAAGAAACATCCAAATTCTCTTAACAATGATATCTATCAACAACAATACATCCATGTAAACACATGTTATAGGAGAAATATTTGAGCCTAAAATTAAATAGAATACCTCATGTAGATATTTCAAGGGATGATTGGTGGCAACACTATGTGAATGAAGTGGCTCACTCATGAATTTATTTATGTTCTATGCACATCATATATATATATATATATATATATATATATATATATATATATATATATATATATATATAGATATATATATATATATATATATATATATACATATGGATATTAAAAATTAAACATCAATGCTTCAATCAATAGTTGAATGACATGTCAAGTTAAACAACATCTTTGAACTTCAAAACAGAGTATCCAAGGATTTGATTTTCATTATCTAAAAACATTTTTCAATAGCTTTGCAATATAGAATTTCTTTTCCAAATTCTAGAAATCGATTCGTCATGCCATGATACATCATTTCTAGCCTTAGAAGCTATCTTCCTCTGATTTATATCGTGAGAGGCTCACCTCCTATCAATATTATACCATCATAATATGAAACCAAAACCATAATCAAAATCAAAGCCATACCTTAGAATTCATCATCCTAACTTCATCAGATAACTGTCAAATATAGACATATATGGATCAGGGAGTTTTCCCCATTCAATATTCTAAGCATAATTCCTTATTGAGCCAACGTAATCATCCTTAAATAAATCAATGTTGTACCACCATGTCAATAAAGTCATATTATCAAAGTATACAAGTCAGATCACAACCATTATCAAAGTCATCAATATCACATTATCAAAACTTTCAACCAGGAGACAAGTGGTGCTCATCTCAAATATTGAATTTATCTATTATCATGCCAACAAGTTGTAATCATTCATGCAATATTAATCCAAAATTCATCAGGTCATTCTCATAATCATAGCATAAGTCATTAATGTTGCTAGGTGCAAATGCATACTCCATAAATGAGTCAAGCGGGTTTCAATTTCATGTTGAATCACAACTAAAATACCTCAAACATTGTGTTATGAATGAGGAGGCCAATACAAAGTCATTTTTCTGAATGCCCACATAGCATATACATCAAGGCAAATCAACAATTGTTAAATGAGATCATTAGTCATGAGGTCAAGTCCAAATTATCTATCGTAGAGAGAGATATAGTCAAAGCATATCTGAATCATCAATTCAAAATTTCAATTTATTGTCAAGTATCACGACACAACACTAATGACTTATAATCTATATCAATAAGCTAAATCATGCCAAACTATTGTATCATAAACATAGTTACATATCTATATGTATGTCCCAGTCACCTGCAAATGCAAGCTCAATCTATTTGTTCATGTTATGGTAAACATTCAAGATTTTCTTGCTTGCATATCTTGCTGTTATCTATAAAACATCTATGGTACATACATCTTCCACATGAACATCTAATTTCATGCAAGATAATTCATTTTTATGTGATCAAAAATATAACCAAAAAACTTAGGAAATTAGATTACAGTGGCAGAATATGTCAAAAACACTTTGTTTCAGAGTTTAGACATATTCAGAAATCATCCCTTCAGGCTAGCATGAGACCATCTTTAGTTTCCTAGATGCTACTTGGGCTTTAGCATGTATGTGTCCAAGGAAGAGATTTCCATTTTTGTGTAGAAATTCTCACTGTAGATTAAACTGATTATTCAATGTACTAAATAAAAATACTTAATCTACTTCTAAAATCAAACTTGTGGAAGCTTAATTGATTTTGAGCAAGTTCAAAAAGAACAGATATAATAGAGAAGAAGATTCAATCACAAAAGAAACATAGAATAATACTCTAGGGAAAGCCTCAACTAAAAACCCTGCTATCTGTGTTATAATGCAAGTGGAAATATCTCAGGATTACACAAAGATTTAGCTCTCAATCTACCTAGCTCTCAGTGCAATCCCTCATTGTTGCTCATAGACAGAATAGACAACACATATACCTTCTTTCAGTCCTCCAAGCCTCATATTTCCTTGCGCAGTTTCTCCTGGGTCCTTCAGCTGCAACTTGTGTAATTCTCACCTCACACACTGCTACTAACCTCTATAGTAACTTCACAATCCTAAAGGAAATGAATTCCTTCTACATGGATGAGTTTTCTTTATAGGAAAATTCCTCCAACAAATAGTACAATGTCCCTGTCTTTAATCTCAACTGGGTCTCTGTTTGAATTGAAATGCATGAGTTATTTATGAGAGAATATCCAGTTATCTGGAGAACACTAGTTGCATGCATGCATGCATTAACTGACTGAACTCACAATTAGTTCCTCAAACTATTTATAACTAATTAAACTAGACTTAACTTAGTTAACTTAGCTAACTAATTACAACTCAAATACAACTCATCCTTATTGATCTGAATTGGATCCTAAACACTCTCTAAGTTTTCATGAACTTATTCAACTTATGCCAAGCAAATTCAAGTCTTAGAAAGATCAAGTTATCAGAAGGAATCCTCATGACAATTGCAATTGTAATCAACGCGAAGCAATGAGGACCGTCGGTCGAGCACGTAGAGAGTTGGCCCATGGTAATGTGCACTGGAAAATTGGTAAAAGCAATGGCTAATTCAAGAAACGGGGGTGGTTTCTGATACGCAATTAGTGCTAAAGCACAATTCGCATATCGTAGGGCATCCCCCTCATTGAAGGAAAGCCCTGAAGTGCTCGGACCCGAAATGGCTATGAAATGCGGAAAAATAACTATTTCGGTTCTATGGATTCCAAAAAACTAGCAAGATATCAAAAGGCCTCGAGGCGGTAAGCAGTTTTGACTGAGTCCCGTTCGATGCCACACACTGAGTGACACGCGTCTAGCAGAAGAGAGAGAAAGCCGCTCACATCGGACAGGTAAACGTCATGCTTCTTACCCACCCGATATGAACAACGATGGTAGGATTTTGGGGGGCCAAATCAATAGCGGACGTGTGTCCCAATAAATGACCATATTTGACAAAGATAAGGAAATCTTACATGGGATTTGAAGTCCGACATGGGCGATGAGTTGGCAGAAGATTCATGTTTTGCTGGCATCTTGGAACAAATGGAAATAATGGTCGGTTCAAACGTGTCCAAGGAACCTGACACACTCACCCGTTGCAAAATAGGTGGCCACCTCCCTATGAAGTGTTACACAGTAATGACGACGTAGAACAGGCAAGTTCGAATAGACAGAGGCAGGGAAAACTAGAACGTCTAGAAGAGAAAACGAATCGATAAAGAGAAAACTAGCTTTAAAGCCATGAACTTATAGAAGCAGAGGATACAACACAGAGAGGAGTTAGTTAGATGCAGAAAGCTAAGAGCAGAGAATAGACAGAAGAAGCCAAGCTGACCTGAAGGTAGCATCGACCCAGATAGAGCCAGAGAATGTCAGAGAGTCTGTGCACTCCAGAGAAGGCTTGAGAGGTTCAAGCGAGATCCTCAACATAGGCATGTCCTGTATGAGTTTTAGATTGGGTTCATACTACTGTGACCAGTAAAGGTCAAGTAACAATAAGGAGAGTCTATATACTCCAATCCTACTAATTGATATCTGTTGAGTGAGACTCAAATTGAGCTCACTGTTGTAAAGAAACTTTGCTTTAAAAACATAATAGAGATGCCACCACTGAAATTCGGACCAGGAGATGTAGCCCACGAGAATTGGGTGAACTCCTTATTAAACTTGTTGTATTACATGTTTTCCTGTTATGTTTTCTCTAACTGACTCAGTGTCTATGTATTTCACAATCTTATTGATCCATTGCATAAAGTAACATAGGCACATCCATGCACATGAGTATGTAATACCTTTAATTCTTTCTCTTGGATAAATTACAAATCAAGTGGTATCAGAGCTCTAGGTTACTAAGGTTAGACAAGCTTGTGCTGGATTTTGTTGTTGAATGCTAACTAGATCAAAGCTTAAATTAGGAGAAGGAGAGTTGGTTGAAGCTAACCCTGAAATTGGAAGAGTCCACTCTAAGAGGAAAATGTTAGAAGAAAACCTCTTGGAATCAGACTCCCAGTTCATGGATGGTTTCCTAACCATGAAAGCCATGGTGGAGGAAATTTAGAGAGAATTGAAGAAAGGTAGAGATGGAGATTCATCAAACTCCAAACAAGATAAAGGAGTAGAAGAATCTCTCCTCCATGAGCACTCTAAAGAAAAGGGAAAGAAGAAAAACTAACCACACCTCCTAGTAGCCCTAAAAACAAAAAGAAAACACCTTTGATTAAATTAGATGTATAATTTTATTTACCGATATATGATGGAGAGTTGAATGCAAAGAAGCTGGATAATTGGATTAGACAGATTGATGTTTATTGCAGAGTGAAAAACATCGATTTAGACAAGAGTAAGATTCAGCTGGCCAGCCTATGCCTTGGAGGCACTGCCTTGGTATGGTGGGAAGGTAGGACACAAGCTGGCATGAAGAAACATGGTAAAATTCTTTCTGTCTAGAGTGAATTTGTTTCTACAATTAAAAAGAAATTCTATCCACTATCCTATATGCAAGAAGCCATGATGAGCTGGCAAACTCTTCACCAATTAAAAGGGAAGAGTGCACAAAGTTACACTCAAGAATTTAGGAAAAGAGCTTTGATTCTAGCAATTTCTTTAGACTCACCTGAAACTCTGCTGAAGTATATAGGTGGTCTACACAGCTACTTAAGGCACACTATTCTCATGTTTAATCCAACTAGCATAGATGAGGTATATGTTCAGGCTACACATCTAGAGGCTAGAGGAAAGAATGTGAACCCAGAAGTTGGGGGATAATCAAAACCCACTGCAAGCAAAAGCAAGGAAAAGAGAAAAAATAAATGGAAAGAGAGGACGGCCAATACTGTACAAAAGACCAAGTCTTCATGCACTTACTGTAAGAAGGATGGGCATGATGATGAACACTGCTGGATCCTGTATCTGGAGCTGAGACCAAAGAAGTTCGAGGGACAGAAGAAGAAGGCTTCTGCGGCTATTCAAAAGGATTTGGGGTTAGAGTCAGGAGATGAAACAACAATTGCAGACACAAGTATAAAAGGTGAAAATTTTGAGGCATCTACTAGTAATTCTACACAATCCACTGATAATGAAGAAAATGAGAGGAAAACACATGAGCATTTTCATACTCGAGTAATTTCCAAGGATCAAAAGATTGATACTTTGTTTGATAGTGGCTCACAAGTAAATTTAATTTCTGAAGCAATTGTAAAAAATTTGGGATTACTAATCACACCGCACAAAAAGCCATATCCATTAGGTTGGTAATGTGATAAAGAACAGATACAAGTGACTAGACAATGTAAACTTAGGTTTTCTTTTGGGTCACCATTTGTAGATGAGATTGAGTTAGATATAGTTGCTTTGCATATATGTGGAATTGTTTTAGGAAGTCCTTACTTGTATGATAGAAAAGTTATTTTCTATAGAGCTGAGAACAAGTATTAACTCGTTAAACATTGAATCGAATATATTGTAAGAGCTCATAAACTCAAGAATAATTATACTCTAATAAACTCAGGGCAGATGAAAAGAATTGTAAATTCATGTAAACAAGTTTTACTGATGGTTGTAAAGGAAAAGAAACCTGATAAAACCAATGTATTTGAGGGTTGTGATGGTAAACAACAAGCTGATTTAGAAAACTTTTTCTCAGAATATGATATACTATTTCAAGAACCTGAAGGTCTGCCACCCAAAAAGGAAATAGTACATGATATGAATTTGCAGCATGATGCTCCATTGCCTAACATCGAAATGTACAGGTTGTCTGCCTTAGAAAGTGTAGAAATCAAGAAGCAGGTATAGGAGCTGCTTGAGAAGGGGTTCATCAGGCCTAGAACATCACCATGTGGGTCTCCAATTGTCTTGGTGAGAAAGAAATATGGCTCATGGAGAATGTGCATTGATTATTAAGCATTGAATAAGATAACGATAAAAAATCGTTATCCTCTTCCTCGCATAGATGATATGTTGGATCAATTAAATGAAGCTGTTTGTTTTTCCAAGTTGGACTTGCATAGTGGCTATCATCAGGTCAGAGTTGCAAAGCAAGATGCATGGAAGACTACTTTCAAAACAAAGCAGGGATTGTATGAGTGGTTGGTTATGCCTTTTGGCTTAACTAATGCTCTTGCTACTTTCATGAGAGTAATGAATGATGTACTGAGATCTTTTATTGATGATTTTGTCATTGTATATTTGGATGACATTCTTATATTCTGTAAAACATGGGAAAAAAAATTAAAGCACGTTAAAAGACTCTAGATGTTTTGAAAAAAGAAAATATTTATGTTAAGCTCTCAAAATGTGAATTTGGCAAAACATCTTTGAATTAATTGGGTCATATTCTAGGGGGTGGTGAATTGAAGATAGATCCCTCTAAGGTTGCAGTCATTATAAACTGGCCTAAACCCAAATCTGTTATAGAAGTTAGAAGCTTCTTAGGAGCAGCACAATACTGGAGAGTTTATTTCTAACTTTTCCTTAATTTCAACTCCCTTACACACTTTAACAGGATTGAACAGGGTGTTTCAGTGGGGAGGCAAACAACAAAAAGCCTTCGACAACTTCAAAGAAAAGATTAGTACAACACCAGTACTAGCACTGCCCAATCTTGAAAGACCATTTGAGATTGAAATAGATGCTAGCGACTATGTTATGGGAGCAATGTTGATGCAGCACAGTAAACCCATATGTTATCATTCAGAGAAATTTAATTCTGCAGTAGTTAACTATCCCACATATGATAAATAATTGTATGCATTAGTACAGAGTGTGAAAAAGTGCAAACATCACTTAATGGGAAAAGAGATAGTTATACATACTGATCATCAACCACTTCACTATTTACACTCCCAAACTATGTTGCAGTAATTAAGACATTATAGATGGATGGGTTTTCTACAACAGTTTCATCTTGTAATTAGGTATAAAAAGGGCATACACAATAAAGTTGTAGATATGTTGTCCAGACCAATCATAAATGCATCCACTATAATTAAGCATAATTCAGTATTCCATGAAAGCTACATTGAACATTATGCTCAAGATATAGATTTTAAAGATGTATATGCAACTTTAAGTCATGGAAAACAAGTAGAAGAATTGGATTATCATGTTAAGGACTAGATCTTGTAACATTTTGGGAAGCTATGCATTCCACAAACTGAAAGAGTAAAGATAATTTGAGAGGCACACACATCTCTAATATCAGGTCGCTTTGGTGTAAGTAAAACAATTGCACAACTGCAAAGATTTTGTTATTGGCAAAAAATGAATGAGACAATTTGTATATATGTAAAAGGGTGTACCATGTGTGCTAAAAGCAAGCCCAGCAATAGAAAACTAGGCTTGTACACTCCAGTACCAATTCCTTCTCATCCTTGGGAAAGTGTCTCCGTGGACTTTGTTGGAGGATTGCCTAAATCTGGGAAAGGTCATGACTATTTATATGTTGTTGTGGATAGGTTCAACAAAATGTGTATTTTGATACGATGTAACAAATAGATTACAGTGGAACAAACTGCAAAGTTGTTCTTTTAGCATGTATGGGTTCATTTTGGATTACCCACTTCCATTATATTTGATCGATATACCTAATTTGTTGGGAAATTTTGGTCAAGTTTGTGGTAATTGATGGACACCAAGCTGAAGAAGAGCACAACTTTTCATCTGTAAATAGATGGCCAAACAGAAGTAGTCAACAACATAGTGATCTAGTTTCTAAGAGGCTATTACAGCAAGCATCCTAGGCTTTGGAATGAACACTTATGTTATGTGCAGCATGCTTACAATCGAGCTAAACATTCTTATACACAGAGATCTCCTTTTGAGATCTGTTTTGGTTTCACACCAAGGTCTCCCTTGGATTTTTTCTTTGGTAAAGACATAGCAGTTGATGGACACAGTGATGTGGACAAGGAAACCAAGTTCATAGAACAAGTTCAAGAGATTCACCAAGCAGTACAGGAACAACTGGAAAAAAGCCAAGCCAAGTACAAGGCAAGGCATGACAAGCATCAGATGGAGCATAGTTTCCAAGTTGGTGACCAAGTCTGGCTATATATTAGCAAAGACAGAATGCAAGGTAAAGGTAAGAAGTTGAAGCCAATAAGGTATGGACCTTTCAAGATACTTGAGAAAATTGGTGAGAATGCTTTCCACCTTGATTTACCAGCTTACATGCACATCTACTCAGTTGATAATGCAGACAGCTTGAGATTATTGGAACCTTCATTAATTGAAGATCCCGAAGAGCAGAGTCAATTGCTTTCTATTGATGATCTGTTGCCTAAATATATTAATGAATTACAGGAAGATACAGTTTTGGACAAGAAGGTGAGAACTACGTGCAGAGGGGATGTTGAGTACCTCAGGGTTGGACTCAAAGGTTCAAAACCAAGTAGTGTAAAATGGACAGAAATTGGGCAAGCGAGGAATCAGTACCATCACCTGATGGATGCTTAAAAATAAACTTTTGGTGGTCCAAAAGCTTTTTTAGTGGGAATGTCGTGATCCAAATTGGATCCTAAACACTCTCTAATTTTTCATGAACTAGTTCAACTTATGCCAAGCAGATTCAAGTCTTAGAAAGATCAATCTATCAGAAGGAATCCTTGTGATAGTTGCAATTATGATCAGCGCAGAGAAATGATGACCCTCAGTCGAGCGCGTAGACATTGGCCCATGGTAATGTGCACTAGCACAAATTGGAAAAACTAGAGGCTAATTCAAGAAACGGGGATGGTTTTTGATACGTGATTAGTGCTAGGCATCCCCCTCAGTGATGGAAAGCCCCAAAGTTCCCAGACCCGAAATGGCTATGAAATGCAGAAAATTAATTATTTCAGTTCTGTGGATTTCACAAAACCGGGAGGATATAGGAAGGCCTTGAGGCAGTAAGAAGTTTTGAATGAGTCCCACCGGATGCCACACACTGAGTGACATGCGTCCCGCAGAAGAGAGAGAAAACCTCTCACATTAGACGGGTAAACATCATGCTACTTACCCGCCCGATATGAACAATGACTGTAGGATTTGGGGGGCCCAGATCAATGGTAGAGGCGCATCCCAATACCGGATTTCACAAAGATAAAGCAAGATTACATGGGATTTGAAGTCCAACGTGGGCGATGAGTTGGTGGAAGATTCATGTTTCGAGGGAATCTTGGAGCAAATGGAAATAAAGGTCGGTTCAAACGTGTCCAAGGAACCTAACACACTCACCTGTTGCAGAATAAGTGGCCACCTCCCTATGAAGCGTTACCCAGTAATGATGACATAGAATAGGGGAGTTCGAGCGGATAGAGGTAGGGAAAACCAAAATGCCAAGAAGCAGAAATGAACCGACAGAAAGTAAACTGGCTTTAAAGCCATCAACTGACAGAAGCAGAGGAGAACAACACACAGAGGAGTTAGTTAGATGTAGAAAGCTAAGAGCAGAGAATAGAGAGAAGAAGTCGAGCTGACCTGAAGGCAGCATCGAGCCAGCCAGAGCCAGAGAGAGTCAGAGAGTCTGTGCACTCCACGGAAGGCTTGAGTGGTTCAAGCGAGCTCCTCGGCATAGGCCTGTCATGTATGATTTTTAGATTGGGCTCATACTATTGTGACCAGTAGAGGTAAAGTAACAATAAGGAGAGTCTGTGTACTCCAATCCTACTGATTCATATCTGTTGAGTGGGACTCAAATTGAGCTCACTGTTGTAAGGAGACTCTGCTTTGAAAACATAATAGAGAGGCCACCAATGAAAGCTGGACCAGGAGAGGTAGCCCAGGAGCATTGGGTGGACTCCTTATTAAGCCTGTTGTATTACATGTTTTCTTGTTATGTTTTCTCTAACTACCTCAGTGTCTATGTATTTCGCAATCTTATCGATCCATTGCATAAAGTAACATAGGCACATAGACACACGAGTCTGTAATACCTTTAATTCTTTGTCCTGCATAAATTATAGATCACTTATCTCCTTAATTAAGGGATAACTTCCTCAATCAAAGGGATAACTGTTGCATGTCTTCACAAAGGCTTAAGGTTTGATCTTCACCAACTAATTAACTCAAGATGAATTAATTAATTATTTTTCAAATAGCTAGTGAAACTAAATTCGAATTCTAATTCAAGGACAAATTAAAATTGGAATATATCCCGAAATGCTATTTTAGAAATGCTAATTTTAACATTTCTATTTTTTTTTCTATTTTCAATAGAGTTGGAGTATATCCTGAAATCATATTTATAGGAATTATATTTTTATCATTTCTATTTTTATGATTTCTTGTTGCTATTTTCAACATTTTATGTCTACATCTCGAACATAAAACCTAATTTGTCTACAAGATTCAAATCTGAGACTTTACTATAGTTCAATAATTTCTGAAAAATCATACTTCAAGAGTACATAAATTAGACAACAATGTGAGCAAGAATCTTGAGAAGATATTCTCCCTCTGACTGGAAATCTACTTCATTCATCTTCATTCATGTCATCAACCTATCTCTACTAGAGTCAAGCAACAATATATTTGTTATATCATAAACATATATCTATAATGGCTATGACATCAATATTTCAACAAAGGTTAGACTCAAAGAAACATCTAAGGTTAGACTCAAAGAAACATATAGATGCGACATCATACCTCAAAGATTATGAGAACTTTCTATCCAGTCACTTCATCAAGTTAGAACATTGATTTTGAACACATGCCATCAATACCAGACCACAGGTAGTAAGAGATCTAGAATATCAATCTCATAGTTATACCTCTAACATTAAGGTTACCATGATTATCATGGTCAATGAGATCAGGTTAGTTCATTAAATAATACTTTACCAAAACAACAAGAGTATCAATCGCTCTTCATATGCTTTCAGCATGCTTATCACAAGCATTACTAGTAGTATCAAGTATAAGAGTCAATGAGGTATCCTTGTATATGAAATCCATCATGACAAGTATGAAGAGTATCATTTACTAGATTCAAGGTGTTAGCCTTCCTTATAGGATCAAGATGTCTAATGGATGGATGTTTTCCAATCATCAAGTGTATCAATATTAGATAACCTCATAGAATTCAAGAAGATCAAAATGTTAAACACTAAGTGCATCATTTCATCATAGGAAACATAGATCCAAGTAAATTTCATATGCATGTGTGAGCCATCAAAACAATATACATTCTCGTCATGTCTTAGGGCTTACCGAGCCATCCAATGTTACAACTGAAATACAACCTACCATGCATACCTTGTGGCATTCAAATACCCACGCATATTTACATTAGACATAGGTTGCTTGAAGCACTTTGTCATCCTTTCATCAAGTACCTCTTTATCTCTTTCCAGATCTAGATTTTCTTTCTTGGATCTCAAATGATCCTCAAGAAGGATCTACTCATCACATCTCATCAAGGAGGTTAGAAACATCCATATAGTCAAATACATATTCGGGAAGTATAATGAATAAACATAATCATCAGATCCATAGGTCCAAACAAAAGTAAGAGGAAACATAAGTCAATAAATGCGTATCTTCAATGAGAGGTGATCCTCTCCCTCTTGAATCAATTTTTCAGATATATCAATGTTCATGGTCCATATACCAATGTTGCCTTCAATTATCCAACCAAGTCTGCTAGGGATTATCCCATATAGGGCTTTATCAAATCATTGTCAAGTGCTTGAGCATCTTCACATTGAACAACTAGGTTACATATCTCATATTGTTTCCATAAACTAGGGTTTTCTCTCCAACCCTAACCTCATAGAATCCATCAAACCCTAATAATCAAGTTCCCTAAGGCTTTCCTCAAACCCTAGAGTTATTTTAGGTATCCACCATCCTCTTCTTGTTTCCATCTATAGGTGTCATGATCAGGGTGATCTCCATGGCTTTTCTTCAGCCCACCTCTAATACTCTGTTAATTGCTCATAGGACCACATTCTTATTTTCTTTGATAATTCCATTTCTTCATTAATACATTAAGTTCACCCCATATCATATTTACATTATTCACATCTACACCATTATTGATTAGCATATGAAATTACATAGAAAGCACAACATCATCATCATCAATGCAATGAAACATAAAGGAAAATTAGAAGAAAAACATGCACGCGCATAGAGAAACTAGGATTGGTCTAAGACAAGGGAAAAAACCACTATGGTGAAAACCCTTGAAAATCTTCTTCTTCTTAGATTGTCATCAAATGATTCACCAAAATAGAGTACACTGATCCATAACTTTATCTATGAAACATAAAAACTATGATATCTATGAAATACAAATAATCATGCTTATAATTGTTGGAAATAATACTGAGAGGGGGGGTGAATCAGTATTATCAAGTTCTTTTAATAAATCTTCCTTATTTATACTTTGAATTATTTTTGCATGTCAATACCATAAAATAATGAGCATGAACAAAGAAAACAGATAGTCACACCAAAGAACACCAGATGTAAGGTGGAAACCCAATGTGGGTGAAAACCACCTGCTGCAATATGTCTCTATCTTCTTTCAAATTAGAAACTCCTTTTACGATGGTTTTGTACTGGTGCAGTCCTTTACCAGTACGCAAGCTGCAACCTGCAGAGAGCTACAACTCTCTCTCGTTTTCTAGTCTCTTCTGGAAGGGAGCTACAACCCCCTACTTCTTTTCTTTCAAGGACCACTTTTCATAAATTTTCAAACTGGATCCATAAACATCAAGAGATCAACAACTACAAGTAAATCACCCAGTCAACTACAGTAACCAGATCCACAATGATAGTAAATTAAACCCAGAATACCTTATCAACAGAGAAAAGTCAGCCAACAAAATATCTTAAGACAGATACGCAGTTTTTCTTTATCTGGCCTGCGTGGCTCCGCACTTCACCTTCTGCTCCCCTGCGTATACACGCAGAGACCCTTCTGTTGCACCGCGTACCCATGCACTGTTTCTTCAATCGCGCTGCATACTGTTACTGTAGGCACGCACCCACAGATACTATCGCGCCGCGTACTGCTACTGTAGCCATGCACCAACAGATGCTATGACGCTGCATACCTACGCACCTGCGGCTTCTGAAGCGCCGCGTACTTTCCCTATTCCTACACACCTGATCCTCTGTCGCGTTGCGTACCCATGCACTGCGCCTTCTTCTTCTTTGCATACCCACGCAGTGCGCCTTCTTCTGCTCTGCGTACCCACGCACTTGCACTGTTAATCACCTGCGTACCTCTGGTTAGGGCCGAATTGGCAGTCCACTAGTGTGCTACAGATCGTCAGATGTCCAGATCTGATCATGCGCTCGAGAGATCACCCTTCATAGATTCTCTTTCAACTTCACTTTTATATAGATCAAGCTTTTGAAACAATAACCCAATATTTCAGATCTTAAGATATTCGATTTGCAAAAGATACTTAGCCAAGTGATCTCCTTTGCTTTATATAGGCAAGCTCTCCCTAAAATAATGGATCAATACCATAGATAACCAATACAAGGGGCCCAAAAACATGGGGCTCAATAATAATAATAATAATAATATAAAACAATACCACGGGCCAAAACCATAGAATCAAGAACGGCGGACTAAATACCACGGGCCAAATATAAGGAACCCCACGTGAGCACACTTCTCTGCCTTGAAGTAAGTGCACTGGGGGTACGCACCTCATGCACGAGTGACCTGCGTGTATGAGCACAGTCCCTTCACGGCGTGCCTGCGGGTATGCACCTTTTGAACTATACTCCTGCGTACCTCTTAATTTCCAACATTTTGAGGGCCTGATTAGAGCATTTCCACTTGAGAGTGTTGCCATCAACAACAACATATGTATCATAGAGCCATACCAGAATCATAATGCCAACAATCTCCCCCTTTGGACTTGATGGCAACCTCAAGATCCTCCTCAACGTCATTCTCCCCCTTTGACATCAAGGGCAAAGGGTTATGCTCGCCCTAAGAACATGCTCCCCCTGACTATAAACCAAATCTGCAAATAAGAACCATAAGCCACCAAAACACCATAAATGACCATGAAAGAGATAGAGACATATTGCAGCAATATTCAAACCAGCATCCATGATCTTCTTCTGTACGTCCTCCATAATGCCAACAATGCATTATATGATCCCCCTGAACCTGTGCCATTCGATCTTCAACCAATGAGCCTTATGTACAACCAACCATCAGAAGAGATTCAACACGATGATGCATCAACAACCCCCAGCTTTTGCCCGAGGTATTCAAAGGTCTCCCTGGGCAGTGGTTTGGTGAGTATATTAGCAACTTGTTCCTTAGAAGGAACATACTCCAACTTGACCTTTTGTTCAAGTACTTGTTCCCGGAGAAAATGATACTTGATTGGTATGTGCTTGGTCTTTGAATGCATGACAGGGTTCTTTGAAATGCTGATTGCACTTGTGTTATCACATAAGATGGAGATAGGTGGTGTACAAGTGATTTGAAAGTCCTGCAAGGTCTGCATCATCCAAAGGAGTTGAGTGCAGTAAGATGCAACAACAACATATTCTGCTTCAGCTGTAGACAAGGCAATCGAACTCTGTTTCTTGCTGAACCAAGATACTAATCTGGAACCCATAAAGAACGCACCACCACTTGTGCTCTTCCTGTCATCCACGCTTCCTGCCTAATCGGAATCTGTATAAGCATGAAGTGTGAGATTTGTATCTCTAGGATACCATAAGCCATAATTTTGAGTCCCTTGAAGATATTTAAATATTCTCTTCATTGCCTGAAGATGAGTTTCCTTCGGATTCGCTTGAAATCTTCCAACTATTCCCAATGCATGCATGATGTCTGGTCGGGTACCTGTCAAATAAAGTAGACTTCCAATCATAGATTTGTAGGTTGGTTGATGCACTGCTGCTGATTCATCATTTGCACTGAGGCTACATCCTGTGATCATGGGTGTACATACTGGTTTTGCATCTTCCATGCCATATTTCTTCAAAATTTGCTTGAGATACTTGGTTTGAGACAAAAATATCCCTCCTTCTTTTTGTTGGATTTGCAAACCAAGAAAATATGTCAGTTCTCCCAGCAAGGACATTTCGAATTCTTTTTGCATCACCAAGGCAAAGCTTTGACTCATAACTTCTTCATTGCTGCCAAAGATAATGTCATCTACATACACAACAAGTATTAGCAATTTGTCACTTTCAACTTTTATATAAGATTGTTGTCTACTGATCCTTTTGAAAAACCTTGTTGATGAAGATATTTGTCCAAACGATAGTACCAAGCCCTTGGAGCTTGTTTGAGCCCATAGAGAGCCTTTTTCAATATGCATACAAGATTTGGATCATTTCCAAGAATGAAACCATCTGGCTGCTCAATGTATACTTCTTCTTCCAAGCCTCCATTCAGAAAGGCTGATTTCACGTCCATTTGAAATACTTTGAAGTTTTGAAAGCTTGAGAGAGCAAGGAACATTCGGATGGCATAAAGTCTTGCAACAGGAGCAAAGGTTTCTTCAAAATCTATTCCTTCTTGCTGAGCATACCCTTTACAAACAAGTCTTGCCTTGTTTCTAATTACTTCTCCATTTTCATTAATTTTATTTTTGAAGACCCATTTTGTCCCTATAACATTCTTATCCTTTGGTCTAGGAACCAGCTGCCAAGTGTTGTTCTTTTCGATCTACTCAAGTTCTTCATCCATTCCTTTCACCCAACATTCATCTTTGCATGCCTCTTTCACATTTTGTGGTTCAGTGGAAGAGAGTAATGCCAAATAGCTTGAAGCTTCTGCAACCGTTCTTCTTGTTTGTACACCTGCTTCTTTCTGCCCCAAAATCTGAGATTCTGGATGATTCTTCTGAACATATCTTGATGGAGTCTTCTCTTCTATCCTTATCTGCTCCTCTGGTTCTTCTTGAGGTTATTCTTCTTCATCATTCTGTCTTTGAGGGTAGTCTTCATCTTCTTCGATATCTTCATGATTTACTTGCCTAAGAATGTATCCCTTCTCGTCAACCACTACATCAATGATGTCAACAATTCTTCCAAGTCTTTTATTATAGCACTTGTATGCTTTGTTGTGTGGAGAATAACCAAGAAGAATGCCTTCATCTGCTCTAGGTTCAAGTTTGCCAAGTTGCTCATCAGTATTCTTAATATAGCATTTTCTCCCAAAGATTTTGAAGTTCTTTACCGAAGGAGTCTCACCATACCAGAGCTCATGAGGAGTTTGAGTGCTGTTCACCCGGACATTTGTTTTGTTGAGAATAACCACTGCAACATATGCAGCTTCACCCCAGAAAGTTGCAGGAGTTCTAGACTCATCAAGCATAGCACGAGCCATTTGTTGGACTGTTCTGTTCATTCTTTCCACTACTCCATTTTGCTGAGGAGTTCTAGCTGTAGAGAATTCTCTTCTTATCCCATGTTCTTCACAGAAATCGAAAAATTCATTTGAGGTAAACTCCCCACCTCTGTGGGATCTGAGGCACTTAATTTTGTATCCTGATTCATTTTCAACCAAGGCTTTAAAGGATTTGAATTTTTCGAATGCTTCATCTTTGTGCTTCATAAGTCCTAACCAGACAAACCTAGAGAAATCGTCAATGAATAATATCAAGTATTCTTCTCCTCGAGATGTCCTTTTCCTGAATGGTCCACATACATCTGTATGTACAAGCTCAAGAGACAAGCTAGCTGATCCTTCCTTCTCTAGAAAGTTAGTTCTGGTTTGCTTTCCAAACTGACATGATTTGCATATGGTGTTGTCTGGAATTTTGATATCTGGAAGACCGTGAACTGCCTGATATTTACATGCTTTCCTTATTTGTGAAAAGCTTAGATGCCCCAACCTCCGGTGCCATAACCAATGTTCATCATCCTTGCTTAGATAGCATTGTTGTTGTCCTTCTTCAAATATGTATAGATTATTTGGAGTTCTTTTACCTTTGATCACCGTTTTACCTATATCAAGATCACGAACAAAACATCCATTTGTTCTAAATATTACCTCGGTTCCTTGATCACACATCTGGCTGACACTTAGAAGATTATGTTTCAATCCATCAACATACAAAACATTTCCAGATTTGACCTTTTATTTTAACTGAGCAGTGCCTTTTCCTTTTATAGCTGTAGGAGTATCATTTCCAAAAGAGACTTTCTTTCCCTTTTCTAGAGCAGAATATGATTCAAGTTTTTCTTTATCACCTGTCATATGCTTCAAACATACACTGTCAATGTACCATATATTTTCCTGTCCCTCTGCATAAAATGCTATTCCACATGTTTCTGTTTGTGGTTCCTTTATTCTCCATGTTTTGGTGCTTGAGGCTTGTTCCTTTGTCTGCTGAAACCTGCTACTTCATTCAGAATCTTCATGACCAAAGTTATTGCAAATAGAATATTCAACTTCATTTTCAAGAACCGAAAAGTTGTTATAGGCCCTTTTTGTAATCCCGGTCATACTTCTTTGTTTTTGAGCTTCTCTAGTCACGATCGTTTTATATGCAACACATTGAGCTGCTTTGTGACCAAAGTTATGGCAAGAAAAGCATTGTCCATTGAAGAAACTTCCGCGGTTATCCAAGCTTCCAGCCAAACGATTGTAATTTCTATTGTCATTCATGCTTGAAGCAAATTGAGAGGATTTTACCTGTGGCTGGTTGTAGCTTTTGTTCATCCTTAAGATGGATTGCCCCTGATTTGCCTGATAGTCTTTGTTTGTAATTGGTCCCTGCTTTACCTGGTGATCTCCATTGTACTTTTGCTCATTCCTTCTTGCTGCATCAAGATAACTCTGTGAGGTGGATGCTTGAGAAGTTTCTCCATTATAGCCTAGACCTGTCTTGTTTAGAGGAGAACGTTGTACATTGATGATCTTATCCAGAGTTTCAGATCCTTTGACAAACTTAAGATTAATAGCCTTTGTTTTCTCAATCTCTTTTTTAAGACCAACAATTTCACCTTCTAACTTTCCAAGATATTTTCCTTTTCATCAAATTGAAGTTGTAGAGTATCAATGATCCTATTCTTTTCTTCTATACATGTCTTGAGCCTAGAAATTTCTTTATAAAAGCTATCCACATCTATAGAATCCATGTAATCATCATCTTCAAATGCCATTAAAATTTTATAGTCATTACCTCGTTCATATTCATCACTATTTGATAGACCATCACTATCTTCATGAGTGTAGTAGCTTTCCTTATTTGAAATATGTTTCTTGTTCCATCTAGCAGGTTCCTTTCCTTTATCTTTATAAGGACATTTCGCAGCATAATGACCTACTCTTCCAAAAGCAAAGCATTTAAAAGGTAACTTACCTCTGAACCTTCCAGTACCCCTTTGAAGATTTCTGACAAAATTTGATTCTTCTTCTTCTTCTTCTGGCACGTGACTTGCTTCATAATAGTCTCCTTTGCCTGAAGCCTTGAAAGCAGCTTTTCTTCTGTCTGATGGACCTCCCATTCTCATTTCATAAGCAGTTAGAATTCTGTGTAGCTGAGACATAGTAAGAATTCGTAGATTTTCCTTTTCTTCTATTGCAGACACTTTAGATTCAAACTTGGGGGACAATGATCTTAGAACTTTTTCAACCACAATAGCCTCTTTTATTTCTTCACCCAAGTTTTTCATGCAATTAACAATCTCATGTACCGGAAGAAAATAGTTAGCCACACTTTCATCATTATACATTCTGAGATTCTCATACTGAATCCTAAGGGTTTGAAGTTTAGCATGCTTTACCTGTTCATCTCCTTCATAGCTCAAGACAATCTTGTCCCATATTTCCTTTGCGGATTTATATTCCATAACCTTTAAGAATTCTATTTGAGATAAGCGTCCTAGCAAAGTATTCACTGCTTTAGCATTTGTGTCATATTTCTTCTTCTCGGCCAAATCTGTAGGAGTAGCTGAAGGAAAAGTGTAGCCTGTATCTATGATATCCCAAACTTCTGTACCAAGAGATTGAAGATAGGCAGTAACTCTTACCTTCCAATAATTGAAGTTTGTCCCATCAAAGATTGGTGGCCTGATTGATGCTTCCCTCTCATAGTTTCTCATGATGAATGATCTTCCTCCAAGCGATCAAGCTTCTCTGAAGGACCTGCTCTGATACCAATTGTTGGAAATAATACTGAGAGGGGGGGTGAAACAGTATTATCAAGTTCTTTTAATAAATCTTCCTTATTTATACTTTGAATTATTTTTTCATGTCAATACCATAAAATAATGAGCATGAACAAAGAAAACAGATAGTCACACCAAAGAACACCAGATGTAAGGTGGAAACCCAATGTGGGTGAAAACCACCTGCTGCAATATGTCTCTATCTTATTTCAAATTAGAAACTCCTTAACAATGGTTTTGTACTGGTGCAGTCCTTTACCAGTACGCAGGCTGGAACCTGCAGAGAGCTACAACTCTCTCTCGTTTTCTAGTCTCTCCTGGAAGGGAGCTACAACCCCCTACTTCTTTTCTTTCAAGGACCACTTTTCATAAATTTTCAAACTGGATCCATAAACATCAAGAGATCAACAAGTACAAGTAAATCACCCAGTCAACTGCAGTAACCAGATCCATAATGACAGTAAACTAAACCCAGAACACCTTATCAACAAAGAAAAGTCAGCCAACAAAAGATCTTAAGATAGATATGCAATTTTTCTTTATCTGGCCTGCGTGGCTCTGGATTTCACCTTCTGCTCCCCTGCGTATACATGCAGACACCCTTCTGCTGCACCGCGTACCCACGCACTGTTTCTTCAATCACGCTGCGTACTGTTACTATAGGCACGCACCCACAGATACTATCGCGCCGCGTACTGCTATTGTAGCCACGCACCAACAGATGCTATCGCGCCGCATACCTACGCACCTGCGGCTTCTGAAGCATTGTGTACTTTCCCTGTGCCTACGCACCTGATCCTCTGTCACGCTGCGTACCCACACACTGCACTTGCTTCTTCTCTGCGTACCCACGCAGTGCGCCTTATTCTGCTCTGCGTACCCACACACTTGCACTGTTAATCACATGCGTACCTCTGGTTAGGGCCGAATTGGCAGTCCACCAGTGTGCTACAGATCGTCAGATGCCCAGATCTGATCATGCACTCGAGAGATCACCCTTCATAGATTCGATTTCAACTTCACTTTTATATAGATCAAACTTTTGAAACAATAACCCAATATTTCTGATCTTAAGATATTCAATTTGCAAAAGATACTTAGCCAAGTGATCTCCTTTGCTTTATATAGGCAAGCTCTTCCTAAAATCATGGATCAATACCATAGATGACCAATACAAGGGGCCCAAAAACATGGGGCTCAATAATAATAATATAAAACAATACCACGGGCCAAAACCATAGAATCAAGAACGGTGGGCTAAATATCACGGGCCAAACATAAGGAACCCCACGTGAGCGCGCTTCTCTGCCTTGAAGTAAGTGCACTGGGGGTACGCACCTCATGCATGGGTGACCTGCATGTATGAGCGCAGTCCCTTCACGATGTACCTGCGGGTACGCACCTTTTGAACTATACTCCTGCGTACCTCTTAATTTCCAACATTTTGAGGGCCTGATCAGAGCATTGCCACTCGAGAGTGTTGCCATCAAGTTCAACATCTGTATCATAGAGCCGTACCAGAATCATAATGCCAACAGTAATCAAAACCCTAATTCTAAGGATTGTAGTGTGTTGTCAGTGACTATAGTCACTGTTTGATATTGTTGTCACAGTACTAAACACTATTGTCACTAAGCGAAATCTTCAGAATAGTAAAATCCCATCTTCGAGTGTTGGACGCAGGGAGGAGTTGTGTAAGCTTCCATAACAATCATGGGAACTCTTTGTGGGCTGAATGCCAACATCTATGGTAGCCCATATTCTCCCTAGACCATTATGTCCATGTGTCCTGGGACCAACTCACCATATTTGCTCCAAACCCCCATACCCTCTCTTCCAGTTATTGTGTGTGCATCTAGAAAATCTTGGACACTCTTAGGACCACTCTATGGGAGCTTCTGGGGACTGAAACCTCCATATTTGCCTATGAAACCCTGCATTCTCCCATAAGGATTTTATGCAAGAGTTTATGGAAACTTGAATTCTCTCAAGACCCTATGGTGCATGTGTCTGTGGATGAAATGAAGTAGAAGAAACCCCAGCCTGCTTGACGTTCCCATAAACACTTTATGATAACATCAAAGGCTCCTTGGACGATTTCAGGACCATACTGAGCCAACATCTAGGGACGAAAATACTCAACATGTTGGTGTCTGACATCCGATAACCCTATATCAGTGCGAGGTTCAGCTCGGTAGTTTCATACCCTTTGCGCAAGATTTCCTCCATCAGACGTGTGCGAACAAAGACAATAAGAGGAGAGAATATGGCTTCATGAATGTTTCCAAATGAGCTTGAGGTATCTTCTATTTGTAGGCTTTCATTAGTGTCCACTTGCTGTTGGGATTGACCTATACAATTTAACATGTTCTTAGGGTCAACCTAACCCATTATACATGAGTGAATAAATAAATTCAAAAACCAACTTTTTCTTGTGCAAATAACATGATATTTAGGCCCTTTTTGGTTCTCTCAAAAAAAGGATTATAATGCAATAATAATCTCAATCATCTGAGTTTTCCATGGTATTCCTAAGAACATTGTATCCGAAAAATATGTGAAGTTCACTTCCTAGTTTTGGAAGGATTTGTTTGTAGGTTTCAGGACAGAGTCAGCCTTTATTCCAAGTCTATAGACAAATGGATTTTTATATGGAGGACATGTTGAGAACACACACCATGAATTAATAACATATGTGGGAAGCGTATCTTCCACTTGTGGAGTTTGTGTATAATAATGGGTATCAAGAATATTTAAGGATGAGTCCATCTGAGGCACTGTATGGATAGAGTTGTAATACTCCCATAAAATGAAGTAATCGACCGAATAGGGTATTGATTGGAATAGATATGTTGAGTTGGAAGAGATGCACCAAAAAATGTAGGTTATCAAGAAGAATCTAAAGGTGTAACAACCCTATTTTTCTAAAAGAAAATATACAACCAATGTCACGGGACATGTATTCCAAGATGAATGGTGGGAAAAAAAAACCTTAGTTGGTGTTCATTTCAATTTATTACGGCTAAGAAAATTGGAAAAGGAAATGGAAAACAATTTGGAAAGGCATGAGACATTAATTGGCATTTTATTTATGAAAATAATGGAAATTTGGAGAAAATGAAGTTGAAAGGTCACAGGTTGCATGTGAGGAGTAAAATGAAAGAAAATAATGGAAACTGAAGAGATTAGAGGTTTCATTAATAAAAAGGCTTTTGAGGATCAGGTGGTAGCTTTTTCTAAAGTAACCTTTTGTCAGTAAAGTTTTGGAGCTCACTTTCTACTCTCTCTTACTCTTCGACACATAGAGTTTTCTTGGAGAACTTCAACATTGGGTCAAGAAAAGCAAAGAAGGCAAAGGAAAGCAAGGAAGAGCATGATCTAGGAGCTACAACGAGATTATTTGTGGGTATCGATGTGCATGTGTGATTTCCTTGCTAGTTTTGGCATGCACAGTTATGCATGTGTGTTCGTGGTTCTCTTGTTGTCATTAGTACATGGTTTTCTAGTTGTGTCAATGTTTTCTAGCCTAGCCTTGCCATTTCCCGATAGCCTTGAGGTTATGGGTTCTCATGGTTTGGTGGAGTTGGATTTCTAAATGGATTCAAAGCTAAGTGAGGTGGATATATGAAGTGAAGAGCATGTGTCCTAGTGATCCATGAACAACATTGTGGGTTGTGGTAAATCCACAGCCTAGTATCCCCTGAACTAGACTGTGGGTTGCGGTATAGATGAAATTTGTGCTTCCTTGGTAAGCCTAGGAATTCTCGACTGATGAATTGTAGGATATACAATAAATCCTAGAGGTTGGCGCCTTTGATTAGGCCTAGGAAACCTTGGCCAGTGAATGGCAAGATATAGGGTTAATCTAAGAGGGTGGTGTCTCGATCATGGCCTAGTGACCCATGAATTAGACTATGGGTTGTGGTAAAGCCTAGGGACTAAGAGAGAGTAAAATTCCTCATGTTATAGGGGGGGAAATCTGGTGGCATCCATCCTCATTTGGTTCTTTTGTTCAGTGATGAGTCCCACATTCATGCTTGGAATATGGCACATGGGTGAATGGCTGAAAGAAAGATTTGGTTTAGCCAAACTATGGTCGGGTGGTTCATCGATGTCCTAAACCTAGTTAGATTTTTCATTCATTAATAATAGTTCCTTGTCATTGGTATTTCATATGTAATGTGCTAGTTTATATGTGGATTCTATGGTTGTTCTATCCTTATTACTTTTGTTCTTTATATGTTGGTTACAGGTATGTTTTATGACAGTGATGTTGTATGGATCTTATCATGTTTTGATTTATAAATGAATGAACAATGAATATATGGCCTATTAGATGATAAGGAAACTAATGTGATAAGGCATTAATGCTTCTTAGTGATTCTCAGATAAGTATGAGACTCGTATGATCAGATTTATTGTTATAACCTGCAGAATGCATATTTGTGATATGTTTGATGAAATATCTATCATGGCTAGTAGGGGTATAGTCAAGCATTTTCTAAATTGTTTTCATTTGTATCATTGTGTCAAAGCTATTTTTTATTTTTAGGAGTTTCACGAAGTTCTAGGAAATGGTCTGAGATCTGGCCCTGAAAAGGTGGCACAAAATATGGGGTCATTGGCTTTAAACTAACTAAAAATATCCCAGTCTCTTGCATTCCCTTGCTGTGAGAGAGACTGTAGGACCCCAGTTGCATGCATGCACGTGCCATGGGAGCAATGGAGGTTCTATGTTAGTAAGATGTTGGGTTGCCTCATGGGTTGGTCACATGGGAAGGTTAGTTGTCTTCTGAAGGTTCTGTAGCATATGTAGAAGGTCAAGTTAGTTGTGTTTTATTGATTCCACTTCCTTAACTGTACGTGGAGACTTTAATCAAATCATAGTAGCCTCTCTTCGCATGTTTACCCCAGCGCACTGATTAACTTGGGTAAATGTGGGAGGAGGGAGTTACAGCGTGGTATCAAAGCATCGGTCACTCCTTGGACTAGAAGGGCAGTGTGTTGGTCACGTATTCATGTTAGTTGCATATGTGCCCTTATGATTAGGGTCTATGTGCTTTCTGTGTATGCATGTTAGTTGTCCTTGTTTCTGTTGTGATGTTATTTTGGAGTTGATAACATTGTTGTTGGGATCTGTTACTCATGAATGCATGTCAGTTGTATATGAATTTTTTTATGCATTTCAGTGTTTATATGTTGTTGTGCATGTATTATTATGGGCATGGTCACCATGCATGACGTCATTGTAGGATTTTTAGGTCATCATGATGTTGTTAGTATGTTATGATGCTGATGTGTTGGTTGAGATAGAGCAAGAGATGTAGACTATGAAAGTGAAGTTGGAACACTACACCTCGGGGTAAGAGAAGATCATCATACAGGTGTGTATGGTGGATATGCTGGTATGTAGGTTAAAGGTTGGTATATGAATTATGGTTATGTGTAAGCCTTTCATTCTATTGATGTTATGGTTACATACATGAAAGATGTTAGTTTATTAGTGTGATCATATGTACATGTGTTGGTTAGTCATGAATGGTATTAACTTGATCACTATGTTATATGTTGTTGATGATTGTGTTATATGACTAACTTGTTGTTGTTATATGTTAGTCAACTTAATGATTAGGGTTATTTAATTTAATATCTTAATCTCACATAAATCGTGTTAATTTGGATTGGCCTATGAGGATGGTTAGGGTTATGATATTCAAGTATGAGCTAACATATTTGTGATATTGTGTCATACTAATTCGGACTAACTATGCAGATGTGATTTTTATGCATGAATGACAATTGCTTATCATTTTTTGATGTGAACATGTTAGCTAGTTACTATGATGGATATTATGACCTTATTTATGTTTGAGTTAATATGGTGTGACGCTATATTGTGCTAATCTAGATTGATTATGTAGACAAGATAACATCCATTGATATACATTAAAGTATGAGATTACTTATGTCATCTATTGGTGTTTGAGAGTTTGGTGTCTATTATGTTGTCTATATTCTATTTGAATGTTTGATTAATTGCATGATATGAGTATGTGCCTATAAGATTTCATGAAGAAATGATCTTCTTTTAATATGGTTGTACTAACACATATGTGTTGAGACAATTGATATGTACTTGAGTGTATGTAGCTTATACTTGTAGCATTATGTATTACAACTAATGAATGAGAGTTGATTATCAATTATAGCATGGTTGTTAGACTTGGTAAATGTTGATTTCAAATTAATAGATATATTGTCCTTATATTTGGAACATGTGTCTGACATGTGTGTTAGGTTACAAGGCATTGTGCTTGGCACAACAACATAAGGAACGGATGTATTGTTATGTTTATTTTTGCATTGATAGTTATGTGTTTATGGCAATATGATGCAAGGAATTGCATGGCGAAAGATGCTACCATGAAACATTCAAGAAGGCTTAGGTTGAGTTTCTTTGGAAGTATTGGGAAGCCATGGGGATTGATTCATGGTGTTTGTGCTAGTCTTGTGCTTTGGATATTTATGATTTGTTGTGCTTGACTTTCCATCTTGATCGTGTGTAGTGCACGATCATTCCACTTTTTTTTTGGTGTCGTATTGTTATTGGTTTTCCTGGTTATATTCTTCTTTGTCACGTGTTCTTATATTTTATGTTTCGAGGGTATTCAGAATTGGTTGGGAAGGAGGAAAGTTAATGGGGTTCAAGAAGAGTTTGATGGAACCCAACAGGTAATGTAAGACCCGAATAGAGCTCGACGCATGATTAAGGGAATCTAAAGGAAAGAGTATGAAAATCGGTTGAATTGGTTGGGTGTAAATGGACAGTGGTAGGAAAGTCATGAGAAACGTAATCAGGAAATGTAACTTGATTGGATTTGAGGCGTCAAATGCCATGGCTATGTTGTGAATTGATATTCTCAATGTCGTGCATGGGTTCCCTAGATAAGAAGAGTTCTTTTGACATAGACCTTATGCTATATGATAATTATGTTGTGATGTTGATTATGTTAATGTCTGTATATGTATACATGTATGTATGTATGTATGTATGTTGTCTTTAACAGGGTTACCTTGGATCATGATTGTTTTTATGCTAATGTTTATATGCATATATGTATCTATGTTTGCAATTTTCTAACAGGGTTTTTAGAGATCATGATTGTTTTATGTTAATGTTTATATGTATGTATATATGCATGTCATTATCTGATATGGTCGCCAAGGATCATGTTTGTAGAGGAATGATTGCTTATGCTAGTGAATGACATGAAGAGGTTCTTGGTTTATGAGGAATCAAGTGGGAGGAGTAGCCTACATAGATATATGAGGTTAGTATCATGTGGATGAATTTATATTATATGTTTATACTATGTCTATCTTTATGCTATGGGAGGTAATGCTGAGGGATAAACTAGCAGAATGGAAGCAATGTGATCGACGACATGATGGACCAATCATGAGTAGTGGAAATACATTAGAAGAAAGGTTTCTTTGTAGATTTAGTGTGTGGTCTATGGATGTGTAGTACTACTATTGTATATATGTTGTACATATTACACCTGTGATGTTGTGTGCATGTAATGGTTTGTACATATGGTGTTTTGTACACATTGTTTATGCAATGTTATGTATAAATGATGTTGTGTACACATTTTTTATGCAATGTTATGTATATATGATGATGTGTACATGTAGTTTATGCAATATTAGGTATAGATGGTGCTGTGTACATGTTTTTTATGCAATTCTATGTATAGATAGTTTTGTGTACATGTTTCTTATGCAATGTTATGTACAGATGGTGTTGTTTGCATGTTGGATATGTGTTGTTGTGTACATATGGTGTTGTGTACATATCAGATATGTGATGTGGTGTACATATGGTGCTTTATACATGGTGCATATGCAGTGCTATGTACATATGGTGTAGTGTGCATGCTATACATATGTTGCTATGCATATGTGGTGTTGTGTACAATTGTAGATGTCGTGTTTGTGTACATGTGGTTCTATATACACGTTATGCAGGTGGTGTTTTGTACAAGTGGTTTTGTGTACACGTTGTGAAAGTGGTGTTATCTATAGGTGGTAATGTGTACATGTAATACACATTGTATGAGTGTACATGTGGTATTGTGTTCATGTCGTACATTTGTGTTATGTACATGCGGTACTATATATGTGCATTTTGTAGTCATGGTATCATGACATGGGTATTTTTTTTGTTGTACTCTTTGTATGTATATGTATTGTGTGGTGTGGCACATCAGATATAGGTGTATGTATTGTATTTTATTGTGCACTCAGTGTAGGTGTATGTTTTGTATGTTAGGTGTAGGTGAATGTATTTTGTGGTGTTGTATACATGTGTGGGTGTATGCATGTGATACATGATTGAAGATAAGAAAAGGGACTAGGTGTTTGTTGGGTGTGCTAATTGATCCAGTGTGTGCATGGAAAGGACAAATGATAACGGTAGAAGCTAAGGATCGATTAAAGGATAAGTATCAATATTTTACTTCAGTTTTATTACGCATGTGATCTATGACTCTAATGTATAATGATTATATGAGATATATGATTCTAGTTTATGATGGTTACATGTGATCTACGATTTTGATTATGATGGTTGTGTTCTAAGCTAACTAGATGTGATGTTTTGATCAAACCACTATCTTGACTTGTTGTGATAGGAAGTAAAGAGGATTGAAAGTGTACCTTGTTGACAAGCCATCGATGATGTATGATGTGAATTTATTTCAATTTGTTTTGAATCTAATGGAATTTATGTGTCTAGAACAGGAAAGCATGGAAAAACATAGTTGGGCGGTCGAAACTGACTAAAAGAATTAGCAACAACAGTGAAATAAATTGAAACAGAAAAAAGTATGTTGGTAAAGAACTTCAAGAGTAAGGCCATTGTGTGACACTGTTACTCAATAGTGTCCATTTATTTCCATGAGCATGTTATGACTGGTATGATGGTTTTTAGGAAGGAATATGCCTTGGTTTTTGACCTTTAGATGCAAGGAAGCCCTTCCAAGGGAGGGGTTGCTCAAGGGACTGTGTAGCAGAGAAGGGGATACCCACGGAACATGGAAGGTGTGTGATTGCATCGATGGGGGTGACCATATTTCTTGAGACACTGTGTAGTAGGGAAATGAAGGCTAGGGATGAATTTGTCTCGGTCATTAGTATTTTCAGATGGAATCAAATTTGGGAGCGTGCCTGGGAATGATGAGTTGGTAACTGCTCACTACGGGAACAAGAAGTGCAGGATTGTAGCACTAAACATTGGATGAAAATTTGAATTTGGCAATGGATTCTGGACTTCCTGGTAAGTAGGTAAGTCCCACTACTACTTTGAGCGTGGAGGTGTGAGCCTCTAGATTCCTTTGTTGTTGATACGAGCATCGTAACCTTTTTTTGTTTCAAAAAATGTGCATATGCGTATATGTGTATATTCTACTAAATATTGTATTGAGATGGATTTATAAACCTCCATAGACAATATGGTTATATATATGGTTTTTATTGTAAATATCATAATGAGATATGTTATAAAGAAACTATAAGTGGTATTCTTCTCATGTTTTCAATAGTGGTCATCGTAAATACTACAACGAGTTTACTTATAAAGCTCCATGGGCAGCATGCTTTTCTTTCAGTAGCCTTGTTGGTTTTGTTATTCTCCACAATATTCCAATGTGGGGACAGGAGATCGACGGAGGTAACCATAAACCACTTAGGGTTCAGCAACTAGCCCTGCTAAATAAGAGAGGGCTCTCTCTATAAATCTCATAGTCAAATATGACTACAGTAGGAAAAATATATTAGGCTAGATATGTTTATCTCTAAGTTTCTACAGATTTATGGTTTGCTGGATGAGGTACAAATCAAGGAACTTGGTCAGGTCTTCAAACGTTTCAATTGCAAGAGATATAAATGAGTAGGGTAGGTATGCCTTTGTGATACTTTGGGGTTTTGTAAATTTTAGGCTTTTTTGGATTAGGGAACTAGGTCAAAGATCAAACATTTCAGTTGCAAGAGATATAAAGGAGCAGGGTAGGTATGCCTTTGTGATACTTTGGGGTTTTGTCGATGTGTGTAGGGTGGAAAATTGAAGATAAAAGTGAGAATGGAAAGTATGAATCCATTTATCAGAGGATGGGTAACATAAACATGAATTTCCTAACAAAACAGAGCTTAAACTTAAGAATTTTGTTTAAAACCTCTTAGAAAAATCACTGAAAAGAATAGATATGGAAAGAGGATGAAATTATCATTCATACAAGATTGTAACAGAGAGAAAACATTATCACAAACTCACAACACAATAATTCTTGAATAATATCTACAACTGTCCTTTTATTTCCTATTGAAGTCATGAAGTACAAGCTCCAAGAGTTCTAGTCATTGATGTCCAACCCTAAATCTAAATGAAAACTAGATATCAATAGACCAAATAACCATTTCCCCTCTCTCAAGGTTGAATCCTTCAGTTTAGGAAGTGATTACATGAAGTTCTCAATAGAACCTAATGTTTACAGAGGTTAAAACAAATCCTCCTTTTAAACTTTGACTAAACTCCTCCTCATAAATGAGGCCTAAACTTACATGGAAATTACTCTAACAAGCTTATTTGTCTCCTATCAGATCATCTCAACTCATAAAAGAAGAATTACACGAGAAAAAGTCGAAATTGATTGAGAAAATTAAGAAAAGTGAGTTCCAGGAAAAAATGTAGCGAATTGCCTGAAAACAGAGCATGCCTGGAGAAAACTTAGTGTGTTTCTTGTAAGTGACTTTGGAGGGGTTCCTGAGCTCCAAATCTAGCTCATGATAGCTCATTTGAAGTCTTTTTTTTTCTGTTACACCATAGATTCCTCAAGAAGTAAAAATTACTGATTCTAGACCTCCAAATTTCAATTATCCTAGAGTTACTCGAAAAACATAGCATGTTGCTCAAAAAGAGGGCATAAAGGTGTTTTTAGGCACTTTTTTTACTTTTTGACTTGTCAGATCATGTTTTAGTGGAATTACAACTTGCTAGGATTGATTTGGAGGTAAAAAGGCATCCAAAACACTAATCAATTTGTCAAATAGAGGCCCCCAAAAAAAACATAGCGTGGGCCACACTACCTTTTCTAGCCAAAAGCTGCTAAAAATTGGAAAAATACCCAAAAATTCAAACAATTACCAAAATTGCTCAAAATTTACTCCATTAACCCTCCAAAATATAAGACGAACTATCAAGGATGCATCAAAAAGAAATTCCAATTTATCATTCTTCTTGAGTTTCTTTAGGGTTTTCTTGCATTTTTCCTTCATGCTCTTAACCCTAATTTGAAGAATCTTGTTATGGGTGTAGTAATTCCTAGCCATGTGCCTTTGCAAGTTGGTGGCCCTATTAGCCCTTTCAAGGAGATTCTCCAAGTGGGAATTAAATTTATCCAGCAAATACCCTCTATTTGTCTCAATATTTTGTTCAATGGAATTGTTAATGTCTTGCTGCTCCAAAGGTGTAGATGGCTCACTCATTTGGTTTCCTTTCCTCTTCATGGCCTTAGTTATAGGCCTCTTTATATTGAATTGAACTTTATAATCCTCCATTTTCTCTAAACCAATGACTTTCTTACCTTTGTGTGGCACATCCTCTACACGCATTCTAGGTTTTGACATTAGCATTTGGTTCACTTTGAGTTTCCTATTTTCCTGCTGCAAAAATGCAATCATGTAGTTGGCTTTAGCCAAATCATCTTTCAAACCTATAATCTCATCCTCTTTCTCCATCACAAGTTGCTTCAATGATTTTCCCTATTTTTCATTAATATGCTCATGGAATGATGTGTCATGGTGATGTGGAGATGCTACCCTATCAACTAAGGTAGACTTAGCCCTTTCCTCTTCTCTAGGAGTAATCATAAGTCTCTTCCATCAGATTTAGGTCTGAGTGATTTCTTCCCTACGTGTCTTCTTCACTGAAACTCTACTAGATAAGACAACCTTCCTTAGTTTGGAGGATGTTGGTGGTGTATTGTCGCTAGTAGGTTGACTAGTAGAAGGAAAAAATATTGTGGACTGCATGAAATTTTTCCAAGAGATGTTCCTCTATTCAAGCTGGTGTAGGACAATGATTTTAATTAAATCATGATGGTAGAGACTAGCTTGGTGATCACCATTTCTATTTTTTACTTTCTTTTCCATCTTAACTAAATTTCTGTAAAGGTAGTGAGGTAGCTTGAGAGGCTTTACGACGGTGAAGTACATCAACAATCTAATATGATACTTATACATTGTTCAAAACCTTCCCTCACATGTAAAATATTTCATGATGAGCTTCACTAATGGAGAAAAACTTTCAATAAATAGTCCACAAGGAAAAATACTCTTGGGAGCCTCTTTGAACCGAATTTTGATGAAAGCCTTGTAATGTGAAGTGTCCAGATTTCAGGTTTTTAACCACTATTCCCCACTGCTAGGTATCCTTGTGGTACAACCTATTGTCTCTGATGAAATTATGAATTCCACCCCTGCAATATTGACCTTATCTCCTCTAAGGTTTGTGGAGAAAATGATCATTAGTTTAGCATGATAACCCACTCATCGGATTTTCTCACAAAACCCTAGGCAAGCAACATTCTAGAAACACTGCTTAGCAAATGGTGAGGAGACCAAATCCTGAGTGTTAAGGGGTTCAAACCTTGAAACTTTTCCTCCCTTTTTGTAGGTTTTATTTTTAGTTTCCATGTTCAAATGTTTCACAACAAACTAGATTATGAGGAATGGAAAAAACATAGTTTTAATTAGGGAAAATGACGATTTAGGTTTTATAATTTGAAGTGAGGGAAAAAAGGAGTTAGGGAGGGAATTAAGTAATGGGAAAATATGAGAGTTGGGTAGGGCTCTTATGGACCTTAGGGGAGTTAGAAATAGGAGAGGGAGTTATGGGAATGGCAAAAAATAATTTTTACATAGTCCACGCTACCCTTTTTGCTTAAAACATAGTGTGGGGTATAGGGTTTGCCCTACAATCTATGGGGATCACTGAGAAGGGTTAGAAAATATATGGGAAATGTATGTTACTGTGAGGATCAATAGAAACTTTTTGGAAACTAGTTTATCTATGTGCCAATCAACTCACAAAGTGTAAAATGAAAAACGTAGTGTGGAAACACTAGGAGAGGGTTCCACACCTTCAAATTGAAAATTTCACTTTGCTAAGGTGGTGTTTTCCATTGACATACCTATAATAAGCTGAGAATACATTCACCCATTAAATAAAGTGCTTGGAGATTCATTTCAAGCCACCCTTGTAAGAAAAGGTACCATCTAGATGAAAACATAGCGAGTACAATAAAAACACAAGGTGGTTGGCCGAAAATGCAGCCAAGAGATTTGGAAGGGGAGACAATCACCCTTTGAGAGTGTCCTTCGATTCTTGTTGTAGAAAGATGGCCTTTTCTAGTGAATTAGTGCTCAATTCCAATGGAATGAGTGAAATAAATGCTTGTATGGTCTCTTATAAGAGTTAAATTCACGTTTTGCATATGTCATGACATGACATCATCCTTGATTCTGAAACCAACATGAGGTGTTTTGCAGTAATACCTTTATGAACTAAATTAGTACCCTTACCTTTATTATATGCCTCCTAAGATTCTAACTCCCTTATGTGTGGACTTAAGACCATAATCATGGATTTTTTTATCTTAAAACTGACATAATGATGATAGTTACAAGTGATAACCTGGACCAAGACATTTATGATTATTTAACTTATTCGTGTTCTATAACACTTGAAAAATGACATGACCATGATGAATAATGATAACCATGAATGTTGAAGGGAGTAGAAATGACCTAGACACACCAACCAATGATCAAATTTTTTTATTTGAAGACCTGTTGAAACCATAAAAAACTTTACCTAGGACCCTAACAAAAAATTTGAAAGAGCACATTTGATCACTGGTGACTGGCAGGACTGAAAGAAACTAACATTAGCTCCAGATGGGAATGGCATCTCCTTTAGGAGGTCTCAAGAACATTGTAGACCAAGTATCCTAATCCATTAGGCACGGAGTCAAAAACAAAAAGACCAAACTCAAAAATGAAAACTGACTAATAGACTAAGCTGACTTAACTCTAAAATTGACTACTAACTGAACTTAATTATGGAAACAGACCATTGACGTCTTAGATCCGTCACCTCAGGCTTCAAACCCTGATCATAACCACCCACTTGTTGAATATATAGATATCTATATATCTATATCTATATATATATATCTATATATATATATATATATATATATATATATATATATATATATATATATATAGATATAGATATAGATATATAGATATATATATATACATATATATATATATATATAGATATATATATATATATATATATATATATATATATATATATATATAATCATGTGAAATGATCCCTCTAGTGTAACCAATCCAGCAAATGGCTACTTACTTGAATCATGTTCACACTTTCCTTAAGAAGTCAGAAAAAACAAAAACTAAGCAACTCCAAGTATCCACTAAAGATGTTCTCATGATCCATAAATACAAGAAAATCAATCTTCCTTGTTGACTATAGAAAATTAATGTAAGGATCCTCAAAAATATAAAATGTTACCTTGTCTTCAAATCCAAAAAAAAATAGAAGTAGTCCTTTCATTTTGATCTGAAACAATACTTGGTTGTTGATCCATAGGAAGGCATATGGAATTACGACTTTCTGCTACCTAAATGTTGGTTGTAAATTAATCAAGCATAAGTAAATCTGATTGTATCTCTCACATACTATCTCTCTCATGCTCATACTCTTTCTAATTCATAGTTTAAATGATCCTTGAACATAAAACATTCTTCAAGATTATAAAACATGTCTACCCTATCCTGTTCATGAAATAAAATAGTCCCTATTAGCTGATCTCTTTGTAGGAAATATATATCACAAATTGGCTACTCACAACAATTGCGTGTATACTTTCCTCAGCCTCATGACTGTCATTGTTTAAACCCAGATTTTCATTTTCAGTAATGGAAGAAATTTCACTCACACATTCTTGGTTTTGTGAACACTACAAAAATACCTTAACTTTGGCTGTAACATGGATTTTCAGGAGCTGATCTATTTCATCTTCAGACAGAGGAGGAAACTGAGTTTCATAGAAATAAACATTGGCTTGGTGATTTTCATTTTCAAGATCTGGAATAGGCCTTTTTCTATTTTGATCCTAGACTGTTTCATCCAGGTAGGAAATTGTTGATTCTTTTGGGAGGAAAAATCATAAAGGGCTTCTAATATCTCTTCTTCTATACATTCTTCATCCTCATACAAATTTTCAAAAGAATTAATGAAACTTTTAGAAATATCACAACATCTATCCATCATTGATAAGGAAAAATTGCAGCTTTGATAATGTTGAAAGAAAACTAAATGAAAGTCCTTTACAGAATATAAACTAGCTGATGGTAGACTCTCGTACCATTTCCTCGCTATTTCCTCCGAGGTAGCCATGAAGATCTTCTCAGAAAATCTTCAAGAAACTTAGTCTTTAATATATGAATATGAAAATGAAATATGACCAAATGCAAACTAGCATCTTCTCCATCTTGACCTTTAAAATTTGGCAACCTTGTTTTCCAATCTATAGAAGGAATACGGTTTGGAAAGCTAGGAATATGATCTTGATTCATAGAAGCATACCTTTGAGTAGTTGAATCCCTATTGAAAATAGTTAAATCCCCAAGAATTTCTTCAAACTAATAGTTTTTAAACAATCAAGTGCCCATGAAAATTCTAAACCTTGGGATCTTCGACACTGGAGTTTCTAGGTGAAAGATGCACCACCTTTCTTGTGTTTGATCATTTTTCACCATCAGAAATCAGATCTAATCCTTTTTGTTCTTTCCTAGGGAAGATAGGATCTTGTGTTCCCAGGCAACGGTGCCAAAATGTTATCCTCCACAATATCCCAAGGCTGAGAAAGGATATTGACGGAGGTAACCTCAAACCACCTAGGGTTCAGTAACTAACCTTACTAAACTAGAGAGGGCTCTCTTTATAAAGCTCACAACCATATATGACTGGAGTGGGAAAATTATATTAGGCTAGATATGTTTAGCTCTAGGGTTTTATAGAATTGTGGTTCACTGGATCAAAGTTACAGATAAGGGAACTAGGTCAGGTCTTCAAAGGTTTCAATTGCAAGGAATATAAAGGAGTAGGGTAAGTATGCCTTTATGATACTTTGGGGTTTTGTAAATTTTAGGGTTTTGCTCGATCAAGAGGGAAAATCAGGGAACTAGGTCAAAGATCAAAGGTTTCTGTTGCAAGAGATATAAAGGAGCAGGGTAGGTATGCCTTTGCCATACGTTGGGGTTTTGTCGATGTAGTGTAGGGTGGAAAAGAAAAGATCAAAATGAGCATGCAAAGAATGAATTCATTTATGAGAGGATCAATAGCATAAACATGAAGTTCCTAACAAAATAGAGCTTCAAGTTAAGAGTTATGTTTAAACCTCTTAGGAAAATCACTAAAAAGAATAGGTATGGAAATAAGATGAAATTATCAATCAGATAATAATATAACAGAGAGAAAACATCGTGACAAACTCACGACACAATAATTCTTCAATAATAGCCAAAACTATACTTTGATTTCCTGTAAAAAGTGATGAAGTACAAGATCCAAGAGTTCTACTCATTGATGTCAAACCCTAAATCTAACTCAAAACTAGATATAGATAGACCAAATAACCATTTTCCCTCTGAGGGTCGAATCCTTCAGCTTAGGAACTGATTACATGAAGTGCTCAACAAAAACTAATGTTTACGGAGGTTAAAACAAATCCTCCTTTTAAACCTTGACTAAATTGCTCCTCATAAATGAGGCCTAAAATTACATGGAAATTACTCTAACAAGCTTATTTACCTCCTATTACATCATTTCAACTCATAAAATAAGAATTACATTAGAAAAAGTTGAACTGGACTGAGAAAACTGAGAAAAGTGAGTTCCAAGCATAGACATAGAAAATTGCCTGAAAACGCAGCGTGCATGGAGAAAACGTAGCGTGATGCTTGTAAGTGGCTTTTGGAAGGGTTCCTGAGCTCCAAATTTAGCTCATGATAGTTCATTGGAAATATTTTTCTGTCTATTACAACATAGATTCATTAAGCATTGAGAATAATGTTCTAACCCTCAAAAACACAATTCTCCCACATCTACTCCAAAAATAAAGGGTGCTACTCAAAGAGAGGGCAAAAAGGTGTTTTTTAGGCACCTTTTTCACTTTTTTACCTATTGGATCATGTTGTAGCGAAATTTGGTTTGCTAGGATTGATGTAGAGGTCAAAAGGCATATAGAACACTAATCAATTTGTCAAATAGAGCCCACCAACAAAAACATAGTGTGGGCCACGCTACCTTTTCTAGCCAAAACCTACTAAAAATTGGAAAAATGCCGAAAAATTCAAAAATTTCCGAAAATTTCTCAAAATTTTCTCCATTGACCCTCTCAAATATAAGTCAAACTATAGAGGACGCATCAAAAATAAATTCTAAATTATCCTTCTTCGTGAGCTTTATGGTTTTCTTGAGTTTTTCCTTCATGCTCTTAACCTTAATTCGACAAATCTTGTTCCATGTGTAGTAATGGATAGCCATGTGTGTTTGCAAGTTGGTGGCCCTGTTGGCCCTTTCAAGTAGTTTCTCCAAGTGGTAATTAACTTTATCCAACAAATACTCCCTATTTGTCTCAAAATGTTTTTCAATGTATTTGTCAATGTCTTGTTGCTCCAAAGATGTAGATGCATCACTCATTTTCTCTACTTTCCTATTCATGCCCTTGGTTCTCAGCCTCTTTAGCTTGAATCAAAATTTAGTATCCTCCATTTTCTCTAAGCTAATGAATTTCTTACCTTTTTTCTGGCTCATCCTATACACGCATTTTAGGTTTTGACATTAGCATTTGATTCACTTTGAGTTTCCTATTTTCCTGCTGCAAAAATGCAATAATGTAGTTGGCTTTAGACAAGTCATCTTTCAAACATCTAATATCAGCCTCTTTCTCCATGACAAGTTTATTCAATGGTTTTCCCTGTTTTTCATGAATATGCTAATGGAATTATGTCTCATGGTGATGTGGAGATGCTTCCCTGTCAATTGAGGTAGGCTTCGCCCTTTTCTCTTCTCCAAGAGTAAACCCAATCCTCTTCCCTCTGATGTAGGTTTGAGAGATTTATTCCCTATGTGTCTTATTCACTGAAAAAATGATAGATGAGCCAACCTCCATTGGTTTGGATGATCCTAGTGGTGCACTATGGCTAGTAGGATGACTAGTAGAAGGCAGAAATATTGTGGACTACATGAGAGTTTCCCAAGAGATGTTCCTCTTTTTAGGATGGTGGAGGATATGGATTTTAGTTAAATCATGGTAGTAAATACTATCGTGGTGATCACCCTTTCTATTTTTCACTTTATTTTCCATCTTAGCTAAATTTATGCAAAGGTAGTGAGGTAGAATGAGAGGCTTTACACTGGTGAAGTGCATCAACAATATGATATGATACTTATACACTCCTGAAAACCTACACTCACAGGTAAAATATTTAATGATGAACTTCATTAATGGAGAAAATTTTTCAAGCAATAGTCCAAAAGGAAAAATACTCCCAGGAGTCTCTTTGAACTGAATTTTGATGAAAGCCCTGTAATTTGAAGTGTCCAAATGTAATTTTTTGAACCACGTTTCCCCACGGTTGGTATCCCTGTGGCAGCAACTATTGGCTCTAATGAAATGATGAAGTCTACCCCTACAATATTGACCTAATCTCCTCTAAGGTTTGTGGCAAATAGGCTCGTTATTTTAGCATGATAACCCACTTGTTATATTTGCTCATAAAACCCTAAACAACCAACATTTTGGAAACACTTCTTGGAAAATGGTTAGGAGACCAACTCCTAAGTGTTAAGGGCTTCAAATCTTGACACTTTTCCTCCCTTGTTGTAGGTTTTATTTTCAATTTCCATATTTAAATGTTTCACAACAAACTAGGTTATGAGGAATGGAAAAAACAGAGTTTTAATTAGGGAAACTGGGGATTTAGGTTTTGTAATTTGAAGTGAAGGGAAAAATGAGTTATGGAGGGAATTAAGAAATGGGAAAAATGTTGTAGGTGCGTAGGGGTATTAAGGACCTTAGGGAAGTGATAAATAGTATAGGGAGTTATGGTAAGTGAAGAAAATCCTTTTTACACAGTCCACACTAGCCTTTCTGCTGAAAACGTAGTGTGGGTTCTAGGGTTTTCCCTAGAATCTATGTGGATAAAGGAGAAGGGTTAGAAATGATAGGGGAAATTTATATCAGTGTGAGGAAGGGTAGAAAATGTGGGGAAACTAGTTTAGTTGTGTGCCAATTAACTCATGGAGTGAAAAAAAGAAAACGTAGCATGAAAACCCTAGGAGAGGGTTCCACACCTTCAAACTGAAATTTTCACTTTCCTGAGGTGGTGTTTTCCTTTGACATACATATGCTGAGCTGAGAAGACATTCACATGTTGAATAAAGTCCTTGGATATGTGTTTCAAGCCACACTCTCAAGAAAACGTAGTGTCCATATGAGAACATAGCTACTAGGGTAAAAACATAGCATGGTTAGCTTAAAACACAGTGTGGAGCTTTGGAGGGGGTACCAATAATATTTTGAGACTGTCCTTCGATGCTTGTTGTACTAATATGGAATTTTATAGTGAATTAGTATTCGATGAAAATGGAATGAGTAAAAAAAATTCTTGTATGGTCTCTTATAAGAGTTAAATTCACTTTTTTCATATGTCATGACATGACATCATCCTTCACTTTGAAACCAATGTAAGGTTTTTTGCAGTAATACATTTATGAACTGAAGTAGTACCTTTATCTTTTTTACATATTCCTCCTAATATGCTAACTCCATTATGGGTGGACTCAAGACCATAAACATGTCTTTTTTGGCTTAAAACTGACATAATGATGACAATTACAAGTGATGACATACACCAAGACCTTTATGATTACTTAACTAATCTATGACCCGTAACACTTGAAAAATGACATGACCATGATGAATAATGACAACCATGAACTCTAAAGGGAGTAGCACTAACCTATACACACCAACCAAGGATCAAAGTTATTTTTTTGAAGACCTACTGAAACCATAAAAAACTTGCCCTAGGACCCTAATAAAAACTTTGAAAGAGCACATTTGATCACTGGTTACTGGAAGGACTGAGAGACACTAACAGGTTGCAGGTGTCATTGAACACCAAGGATGGTGTTCCCCCAAGGGGTAGGGTTTTGTAACTACCCTATTTAAAAAGTAATGTAAAAAGAAATATAATATCAAGGTCATAAGACACGTATTCTAAGCTAAATTGTGGGAAAAACATTTTAGTGGGTGTTCATTTTAGTTTATTATGGCTAAGGAAATTGGCAAAGGAAATGGGAAAGGCTTTGGAAAGGCATTAGGCATTAATTGGCATTTTATTTATGAAAATAAGGGAAAATTGGAGAAAAATGAGGTGAAAGGTCACAGGTTGCATGTGAGGAGGAAACAGAAGGAAAATAATGGAGATTGAAGAAATTAGAGGACTTATTAGTAAAAAAAGGCTTTGAGAACCAGTACGTAGCTTTTTCCAAAGTAACCTTTTTCCAGTATAGTTTTGGAGCTCCCTCTCTATTATCTCTCTGACACTCTTAGACACTTAAATTGTTCTTGGAGCACTTCATCCTTGGATCAAGAAAAGAAAAGAAGGAAAAGGAAAGCAAGTAAGAGAAGGATATAGCAGCTACAACACAATTATTTTCACGTATCAATTTACATGTGTAATTTCCTTGCTATTTTTGGCATGAATGGTTATGCATGTGTGTTCTTGGTTCTCTTGTTATCATTTGCATGAGTTTTTTCAGGTGTGACAAATTATTTTAGCCTATCCTTGCCATTACTAGATAGCCTTGAGGTGATCGGTTATCATCCTTTTCTAACAATGGATTTATGGAAAGGTTCGAAGTTGAATGAAGTGGATATTTGAAAGGAATAGCTCATGGCCTAGTGATCCCTCAACTAGATTGTGGATTGCAGTAAAGCCACAACCTAGTAACCCTTGAACCAGACTGTGGGTTTCAATAAAGTTGGATTTTGTGTTGCCTCAGTGAGCCAAGGAATCCTTGACTAGTGAATGGTGGGATATATATTAAATCCTAGAGGTGCATGCCCTTGATAAGGCCTAGGAATGCTTATTCCATGCATGTCATGATATACTATAAATCGTGTGTGGTGATGTCCCAATCATGGCCTAGTGACCCCCGAATCAGATTGTGGGTTGCGGTAAAGCCCAAGGAATAGGAGATGCTAAAATGCCTCATGGCTTGGTAGACAAATTTGTGGCATCCATGCTCATTCAGTTCTTCTTTTCAGTGATGATTCTTGTGTTCATTCTTGGAATATGGCATCAAGGTGATTGTATGAAAGAAATAGTTGGTTCAACCAATCTATGGTCAGGTGGATCCTGTAAGTCCCAAACCTGGTTGGATTTTTCATTCATTAATAAGAGTTCCTTGTCCTTGGTATTTCATGTTTAATATATTGTTTTATATGTGGATTCTATGGCTTTTGTATCCTTATTTTTTTTGTTTTTTATAATCTGGTTACTATTATGTTTCATGAAAATGATGATATATGGCTCTCATCATTTTTTTATTTGTAAAGGAATGAAAAATGAATATATGACATAATAGATGATAATGCACCTAATATTATAAGGCATTAATGCTTCTTAGTGATTCTTAGATAAGTATGAGACCCCTATGCTCAGATTTGTTGTTATGACCTGTAGAATGCATATTTGTGATATGTTTAATGAAATGTTTGGCATGGCCAGTAAGGGTCCATTAAAGCCTTTGTTCAAGTATTTTCATTTGCATCATTTTTTCAATGTAATTTTTCATATCTAGGAGTTTCATGAAGTTTTGGGCATTGACCCTATACTTGGCCCTGAAAAAGTGGCACATAATCTAGGGTTGTTGGCTATGAACTAGATGAAAAATACCACACTTGCTTGCATTCCCTTGTTGTGAGAGTGCTTGGAGGGCCCCAATCTCATGCATGCCCCTGTCATTGAAGTGACTAAGGCTCTAGGCTAGTAAGATGTTGGGTTGCCTCAGGGGTTGGTCACCTGGGGATGTTGGTTGGCTCTTGGAGGTTCTGTAGCATGTCTAGAAGGTTAAGTTGTTATTGTTTTGTTGGTTCCACTTCCTTAACTTTACATGGGGGGTTGAATCAGATCATAGTAACCTCTCGTCACATGTTTACTCCAGCAAGGTGATTAACTTTGGAAAATTTTGGAGGAGGTGGTTACAAAATGAAACACAAGACACGATAAAACGTTATGCAGAACAACATTGGGTATTTATGTAGTTTCATGTTGGGGAGCATGTGTACTTTCACAACAAGCGAAAGAGGAGTTCCTTGAGGATTGGATCATGTGCGCAGGTGACACCTCGGTATTGCGAGCCTTTAGAGATCCTTGAGAGGATTAGACCAGTGGCCTACCAACTTACACTTCCTCTAACATGTGAAGGATGTTTATCATGTGATTGAATGTTCTATATTGTAGGTAGAACCATAAGGAGAATTCCAACGAAACCTTAGTCAATTTTGCAGTGAAATATGGTCATGCTTTGGAATCAAGCAATTGAGAAAACTAAAGTGTAGTGGAAGAATTTTGGGCCTGATGAAGCTACATGGGATATGGATGATCAAGGGTGGTCTATGTATCCTTCTCTATTTTCTAGTTGAGCAGATGTATTATGGTATATGTTTTGATGTTGTTTTTTGGATACGTAGATATAAGCATATGTATGTAAATACCACATCAAGATGTGTCATAAAGCTCCAATAAGAGGTATGATGTTCATGGTATTATGGTCATGATCTCTGTATCATAATATGATGTAATTTTGCATCAAGCTCTGTAATAAATCTCCATTGGAAGTATAGGTTTTTCCAGTTTATAATTTTCATTGAACATAAAGGAAAGTGTCCCCCCTAGGTGGAGGGGTTTGTAATAAGCCCTAGTTGATTTCCTAGGTAAATAAAATAAGACTGACGTTATGATATGTGTATTCCAAGTTGAATATTGGGAAAAATGTAGTTATGGGTGTCATTGGTGATTAACTAATGGTTATGGAAATTAGCAAAGGTACTTGCAAAGGAAAAGAGGCACTATTTGACATTTATTTATGAAAATAAATGAAAATAAGAGAAAGGGGAGATGAAAGGTCACATATTTGTGTGAGAGGGTAATTTAAGGAAAATGAAAAAAATAGATGTCTTAATGTTCATAAGGCTCCTGAGGATAATTTATCAAACTTTTTTCAGTTTAGTTTTGGAGCTATATTCTTTTCTCTCATACTCTTGCACCCTTAAATAACTCTTGGAGAATTCTTGGAGCACTTTGGAATACATTAGATTTGGAGAAAGAATACAAATTAAAGTAAGAAAGGATAAGGCAACATGTGGATGAACAAATACAACTACATTTCTTTGCAGGTAACAAGTTGCATGTGTGATTTCCTTGCTAGCTTATGAATGCATGGTATATATATGGGATTTTCCCGTTATGTGTTTTCATTGGCATGGAGGATTAATTTGATTGATAATGGCTTTAGCTTTTCCTTTCCATTTCCTAGATACCTATGGTGTTGTGGGTTTTTCCACTTTGTTGGTTTTTTGTTGGTGCTCATAAATCCTTATGGATTTGGGTTGCAAAAAATTCTCTAGAAGCCCTAGAATGACTTGGATTGAGTTAATGTTCCTGGATCATAGGTTTAGAAAAACACTCTAGAGCCCTTGGTGGGTTGACTTACTAGTCCTTGGAGCCAGGTTGGAAAAGTACTTTGAAGTGCTGGAAGGCTGCGGGTTGAGTTACTAGTTCCCGGAGCCCTAGAAGGTCGTGGTTTGAGTTACTAGTTCCTAAAGCCCTGGAAAACTTTGGTAGAGACAAATTTGCTTAGTGTTCATGACGTTCGAGCATGAGATGGAATCACTCGTTGAGGGTTGAGGTGGTTTGGCATTTGGAAGCCCTAGTTTGGTTTTTTTTATTTTATTCCACAATATCCCACATTCATAATCTGAATATCCCGTGGGGGTGGTTCACTGAAAGAGAGATTTGGTTGAGCCCGATCTATGGTTAGGTGGTATGTGGAAGTCCGTAATTTGGTTAGAACTTTCATATGTTAATATGAGAAATTTCGTTATGGTAATATATGAGTAATTGTAGAAGTTATATTGGTGATATTATGGTTGGCTTTTCATGGTTTATACGTTGTTTATTTTATGTTTATATGTTGTTTATATGGTGTGTATATGCTATGGATATTTTCATGAATTGTTTAGCTATTGATCGATTGTTGAATGTATGGATTGATAAGTGTTGTTGCAGATATGTGGAGAGGGTATAAATCCTTCATGATGACTCTGACATGAATCTCAGACTCTTATGGTCGGATATCCATTCATGGCTTGCAAATTACATGTTTGCCATGTGTTTAAGGAAATTTATAGTGTGTTCAAGGAAATCTAGGTCATGTTTGTTATTCAATTTTTAATTTTTAGCTTTGTTTTCATGTCAATAATGATTATTAGATGTTTCAAGAAGTTTTAGGTAGTGGTGTAGAGGTTGACCTGGAATTGTGGCTCAAATCCCAGGATTGCACCCTTTGAACTAGAAAATTTGTGTCACAACCACACTTAGGCAGTCATATGCATGATGTTGGAGGCCCTTAACTACACTGAATCCGTTTCATTCCTGCGGTTGGGAACCTAGGTCAATAAAAAGAAACCCAAACACAGTGTTTACTCACTTAGAGTTATAATTTTTCACCTTAGTGTCCTGTAGCCCTAATTAATGTTGTGAGTTGTTAGTCAATGGTCAATTTTAGGCCCCACTTCCTTAACTGAATCTAGGAGGTTGGGTAATGTTATAGTAATTGTTTGTCTAATGTTTAACTTTGCAGACTGGTGAAATTGGGTAAATATGGGAGGACATGTTTACAAAGAACCTATGAGGGGTAGCATAAAATGAGTATCTATAATGACCAAGGTGGAAATAAAGTAATGTTTCAAGTAATTAACCGTAAATATGTCTCAGAACAAAATCTCAATTCTGGTCAAGCAAAATATTTGTACTAACAAGATAAAATCCTTAGTGTAGTCTTGGGTTACCTAGAAAGTAGTTATAACAATATTATTGAAATAATTGTGTAGAAAAAGAATGTCCCGCCTTGTAGGGGGGTACGAAAAATCTTGACTACACTGCCCAATCATATAGAAAATGGACTTAGGGTTATAAGCATATAGAAAGAAACCTTTTGGAAAAGAACAAAGTTAGTGTTTTTAACTCAGGACTTGATTCTAGTAATTTACCCAATAATAAATCCCATGAGGAATGTGTAGCAATGCCACAATTTATGCAAAGAAATGTTTTCCTAGAAAAACTCCAGAAGATAATAGGGTTTGATCTGTTATTATACCACCAAATCAAGAAAATTTTGTTGCATTGTGTTATATTCTTTCTCGACTAGCCCACGTAGTTAACCGGGGGGTTAGAGGGGGAGCGGTGCCTCCCATTCATTGTGTCGATTGCATAGTGAGGGGGTCATAGGGGGTTTGAGGGGTACAGGTAGCCCCCCTCCATGGTGTCTGGGACAGGGCCCCAAAAAATTTTGTTTTTGGACCCTATATTAGGTTGGGTGGACCTACCTATGGTTTTGGGAATGATTTTTCCACATGGTATTGGACGGGATGGTTTTCGGTCCATGGTTTTGGACGTGATGGTTTTCGGTCCATGGTTTTTGACGTGATGGTTTTTTGGTCCATGGTATTGGATGCTTAAGCATGTATAAATATGTATTGTAACATCGAAAGGAACATAATGAAAAATCAAGCTGGTAGTCCTGGTTTTGGGATCCAGGGGAAAATCTCTGTGTATATGTGTTTTATGTGTTATGCTCTCACATTGTTTATTTTCTGTGTTTTAGAATTCGTATGGAGGTAATTTCTGTACGGGGTTAAAACCTACAAATTTATGTCATAACCTATGCTGATCATTTCGAAAAGTTTCACATAGGTATATAGTAAAGGGAAACAAGTATTTGTAATGTATAAGTTTGATTTTAGATCCTATTCTATAAGCCTTGCCTTGGACGACAAGAAACAGTTTTATCATCAAAATGCTAGGAAGAGAAAGTCAAACGATAATGGAAAATCCTTCAAATGTAGGGAAAAACATTTTTTTCTTCCTATTTAACCTTGCGGTTGTAGAGCTTGGATCTCAAACCAGTTCAATTGCAAATCGTACTATTGTGTCATGGGGGATGACTGTAGGTAGTGACCCTAATAGTGTTAGATTCATCCCCACCATCAATTACATTGAACTAATCACCAGTATTGAAACAAAAGTTGCATTCTTAGGGCATGATTCGACAGATAATCATGTTCTGCATAGTTCTTTCACGTGAACATATTACCATATGGCATCCATGTAAGTGCAACGTGCCATGAGGACCTTCAAGGGTTAAAGAAATTTGTCAAATTTCACACGGTATATAACCTACCAGAGGGAAGCATAATAAATCTAATATCAAGGATATAAACATTTTCTGTGTGTAAACTACAATAGTATAAGGTGTCTCAAAATTAAGTATTGTAAGTGGTGGCATAATGTTTATAAGGGTTGGTATGACGCATTATAAATATAAAAAGATAATAGGCTCTTTTCCTTAAACTCTGTGAGTGGATTTGTGCTAGACTAATAACTTCACATAATGATGGCCTCAAAATTGTAGGAGGATAAATTGAACAATAAGTGAGTGGATAAGCAAGGTTTCAATATAATGTCGAACCATGTTTTTGTGTCAAGCTAAGACTGAAAAATGTAGAGACATTGCAATGCTCCTCGATATAGGATAAACAAAATGGATGTTGGGAATCAATGAGGTGTTTTACCTATGAAAGTAAAATTTAAGGGAAAAGATAACCTTCAAGTGTTCCTTCAAATGGCTTCCACACCCCTTCATGCACCAGTCATTTAAGCCTCTTGTTTATTAGGAAGGTCATACCTCAACCTAGTATTTGAGTAATTTGAAGTTATTTGATGCTTAAGTCAACCCAAACTACACAAAGTCATGTCAAATAAATCATAGGAATTCCATTCTTACTCATTAAGAATGTATTCCCAAATCATATTTTAACACATCAACTTAATTCACATACATCATTCTTGAATCTACATTCACAGCTAAAAGTGACATACTTCAAGTTAGCTTCTGTTAAGCTTCCATTACTATAGGTAAGTCTTCGTAGATACAATTTCAACTAGTAGAGATGCCCAGTAGGACCATATCACATTGACAATGATGCATTAAACATATATGAAACCATGCATCCACTCCACATATCTCACTCACCCATTGAAAATCAAACCATACACATGCTCGGGCTTAACCCCAACTTCTGAAGCACAACCTTTCCTTACATGTCTTTAAGTCCTTTATCATATTTCTTATAATTTGTCTTAACAAATATATAAATGAATATAAGAACCCATTCCTTTTATTTCATGAGTTTCTAAATGACATAATAATAATAATATCCATTATGCAACCAATATTCTTCCATGTCAACATACACAATGTTTCAACATGCATGAAATATAGCCATTCATGCATCAACCTACAAGCAAGCATGTTGGCCCATTAGGCCCTAATATTTTAACTTGGCTTTGATACCATATGTAAGGTCCCACCTTACCAACCATCAATAGTATAGAGAAGCAAAGGTCACATTGAATATTATTACTCAATTTTTATTTTTATTTTTATTTTGTTTTACTCATAATATGACTAACGTTGCTATCTTGTAATGATGTTCCTTCAACTATTTCAATGTAAGAATATAACATAAGAAGTCAAGGATAAATTTCCATTAAGACTAATTCCAAAACACATTTCCTTTCATGTTTAAAAGTTCATAACATGTTCTCTTTTCATACTTATACATGAGCTCTAAGTAAGAGTGGACATAAATTCTACCATTATTCCATGTGCGCACATTAAGCTAGATCAACCTATTTGATTTCCTAGATTATGCTAAGTAAGCTTCATTTATTAACTCTTGATATCATAACCACAAAAGTATTATACTTCTTTTACAAAAATCGCATATAACTGTATGAGTATTAAGCTACCTAAAGCAAGGTAACTGAGGGAAGAATATGTCTCTCTTCATCAATAAATCTAATAAATATGATATGCTTATGAAATAGCAGCACAAAATATATCAACCCAATGACATTTCCAAATTCATCAATAATTCCCAATCCCAATGATTAAGGCAATGCTGCAATCATGAGAATTATATAATGAATGTTGAAACAAAAGCAACTATTGTTACTAATTCAGAAGCATGATATTCTTCAAGAAGTGATGTAAAATAATAAAAATGCATAAATTGGTCACAATTATTTGTCTTTTATAGTCATTGAAGCACAAGAATGCACCCATGAACACATGCATCTCAGACAAAACTTATTATGCTGACTTGCACAAAATCCTACAGAAAGTCACTATAAAATTGTTTCCAACAACCCCTTTTCTTTATGAAATATTTAGATAGTAAAAGTAATAACACTCCTATGCTCTATTCACACTTCAGCAAACTATTAAATTAATTTTCACATTCATACCAAAAACATGCAGACATAAGAAGCTACATCCATCAAATAGTCTATTCATAAATTTCTAGTACATGAAAACTACGGTAAGTAGGAATTTTACTCTAACAATTTATATGCACAAAAACTACAGCCATTCATGTCTTTTGATAAACACTTTGCAAACATGCAATCTACAACCATTCGGGCATTTTGACAAATGCTTTGCAAGCATGCAATCTACAACCATTGAGGCATTTTACCAAACACTTGGCACCAATGAATTTGAGATTATTCTTCAACCTATTCAACTCAGAAAATTCAAAAGTAGAAACTTCAAGTTTTGGCATCTTAAAACAGGGACTAAACAATCTTAGCTTTTCATCAAAAACACAAAAACATATGCATATAATTGACAACAACAATCTGTAAAATCCCCTCGATTTTTGATCTAGGTTCTACAAAGTACTTTTATGAATCAAATGGAGGGTAAAATGGCCTCTTGGCATGGATACCCCATGATGTTGAGTGAAAAAGTACAGAATGTTCCAAAGATGCAATTTATTAAAACAACAACAAAAACATTCCTACTATCTCATTTATCACTCTGTCAAACACTTAGTGTGTAAATTTTATCTACAACTATACATGGAGAAAAAAAACTCAAATTTATGATAATATGGTATTGTAGTAAACTCATGGCAACCTGCAATGGAAAAAAATTCATTATAAAAAGTACTTAAAACTTTGGCAAAACCTTATTGTTTTAATCCCCCTAAATGTAGATTCTCAAGTATAGCTACCATTCATTATTGGTTAGCTCATAAATAAATTTGTAAATATCTCATAAACATTCACAAGTAGAAATTTCCAATTAATTTTAAAGTTCTACAAAAGTTTTAAATTAATAATAAATGAAAAATTCAAGAATGCTTATGAACATACCGAGCCATGTATTTATACAATTCTAAAATGATGGGAATATGCTCCAACTCCAATGAGATTGTGCTCCTGCTCCATATCCTTACCAAGTCATTGTGAACCATCTCATTTTCCTCCCAACCATATCCAGGGAGAAATTCTCCCCCTGGAACCCCCGAGCTGTAAGAGCTCACAAATAGTACGAAAATACAGCAGTAGAGAGATATGAAAGGCAATATGAGGAAGATCAGTTTCACTTCCTCCCAGAAACATTGTTGGCCCTTGGCACCAATCTCCAACTACTATATTTCATTACCAAATCTCCCAAGATTTCTAACTATTGAAGCCACAATATTCAAGTCAATCAAACTACATCAAGCACCACAGAGGATCCCACAATCAGGCATTATGCACCACGTGCACCCATGAACACATGCAGCTCAGACAAAACTTATTATGCTCACTTGCACAAAATCCTATAGAAAGTCACTATAAAATTGTTTCCAACAACCCTTTTTTTTGCATGAAATATTTAGATAATAAAAGTAACAACAATGTTATTCTCTATTAACACTTTAGTAAATTGTTAAATTAATTTTCACGTTCACACCAAAAACTCACAAAAGAAGAAGCTACATCCATCAAATAGTCTATTCATAAATTTCTAGTACATAAAAACTACGGTAAGTGGAGTTTTACTCTAACAATTTATATGCACAAAAACTACATCCATTCATGTCTTTTGATGGAAACTTCGCATGACAGTAAGTATTCCTTTTACTCTAACAATTTATATGCACAAATACTACAGACATTCATGTCTTTTGACAAACACTTCGCAAACATGCAATCTACAACCATTAAGGCATTTTGACAAACACTTCGCAAGCATGCAATCTACAACCATTGAGGCATTTTGCCAAACACTTGGCAACAATGAGTTTGAGATTTTTTTTCAACCTATTCAACTGAGAAAATTCAGAAATTAAAACTTCAAATGTTGGCATCTTAAAACAGGGACTAAACAATCTTAGTTTTTCATCAAAAACTTGAAAACATACCCATATAATTGACAACAACAACTTGTAAAGTCATCTAGATTTTTAATCTAGGTTCTTCAAAGTACTTTTTTGGAATCAAATGGGGTGTTAAATGGTCAAATGGCATGGATACCCCTAATGTTGAGCGGAAAAGTAACATAATTTTCCAGAGATGCGATTTATTAAAACAACAACAACAAAAACATTCCTACTATCTCATTTATCACTTTCTCAAACATTTAGTGTGAAAACTTCATCTACAACTGTACATGGAGAAAGAAAACTCAAATTTATGATAATATGGTATTGTAGTCAACTAATGGCAACCTGTAATGGAAAAAAAAACATTATAAAAAAAGAACTTAAAACTTTGGCAACACATTATTGTTTTAAACCCCCTAAATGTACATTCTCAACTACAACTGCCATTCATTATTGGTTAGCTCATAAATAAATTTTTAAATATCTCATAAACATTCACAAGTAGCAATTTCCAATGAATTTTAAAGTTCTACAACACTTTTAAATTAATAATAAACTAAAATTTCAAGAATTCTTGTGAACATACATGGCCGTGTATTTATACAATTCCAAAAATATCGGAATATGCTCCAGCTCCAATAAGATTGTGCTCCTGCTCCAATATCCTTACCAAATCATTGTGAGCAATCCGGTTTTCCTCCCAAACATATCCAAGGAGAAATTTTCCCCCTAGAACCCCCGAGCTGTAATAGCTCACAAATAGTACCAAAATATAGCAGTAGAGAGATATCCAAGGAAACAGGAGGAAGATAAGTTTCACTTCCTCCCAACACCATTCACGGTCAGCTCCATCAGGTACAACTACATATTAATTTAGATTAGGAATTTCAAAATCATTTCGAAAGCAATTGGCTACTCTCCCAGTCTCTCACTCTCATAATATTTTTCAAATCTCTTCAACTCTTGGTATCAAAATGCACCTCCCTCCCACTAAGTGAGAATACATGAGACACATATATACGAGGAGCAAGAAATTCTTGTCATAAAGGAGGAGTAACATGCATGTATTGTATTCCATTTAAAGGAGTTAACTCATGCCATTAAGGAGAGGTATGCATGCCTTAGTTAAGGATAGTGTAATTTATGCATTAAAGAAAGCGTAAGAGGAAACTTTTATGACATGTATTTAATGAGTTGAAGAGGAATATGCCATTATTTTATGAGTGCATAAAATAGAGTGTAATGGATTGTTAAAAGAGAGAGATTTACATACAGCCATGACAGTCATCAAGGAGAGAGGTGTGAATTGATTGAGATGAAGGTGACTTGTAATTCTCTTTTAATAATAATATTATAGTCTTATAAAGGATATTAATAATATTAATAATATTGAGGATTAATTCGAGATTGAGTGATTAGGATTGATTAACGATAAGGTAAGTGATTTTCCTTCGACTATACTTGATTGCCAATTTATGTAAGGTGATTTACTATTTTTGGAAAGTCATGCTTGAGATGCTAGACATGACTTTGTATTTTTAGAAAGTCACTCTAGGATTGTTATAAAAGTTACTTTATTAAGGAAATTCATCCCTGAGCTTCCCATGAGTGGTATTTTTCTTCTGGGGAATAGGGATTCCTTACCCCTATTGCATGCGTCTTTGTGCCTTAGTAGATTGAGGACTCTGCGCCCTCATCTACTCTAAATATTCAAGATTCCACACCCTGATGTTTCTAAATATTTAGGACTCTATTCCCTAAACATTTTATTATAGATATAATACTCCACATCTTTACCTTTCATGGATTTAGGACACCAAACCCTAATTTCCATGGCTTCTCATCTACTCTGCTTTGAAACTCCACGCTTCACCTTAAGGTATTGATTGTGAGCTCATACCCATCTGATGGTTCGTTGGTAAGGCCTCATTCCAAGACCTACACACATCACAATCTCATAGATCAAAGGAATCAATGAATTTCATAATTAACTTATTCACATTTTACCAAAGATTGTGCATGACTTCCACAACCATTTTTGTTCTAGAGAAATGACTTCCACATCCATTTAAACTTTGAACATCCTTGATTGAAAATAACCACATTCCGTATCACATACTACTCAATACAAGATTAAGCATATAAAATCATAAAAATCATGTATCATGTCTGCCATTTATAATTTGAGCATCCTTGTTTGCAAATAATTATGTACCTACCACATCTTGCTCATTACAAGATTAAACATATATAATCATATAAATCATGTATCATCCATAAATAATAATTAACCATATGTTCCACATAACCATGATCATCCATGGATCTACGTTGAATCAACATCCATGTCATACACATATTTCCTAACTAAGATACCAAAAGAGAAAACAATGATAATATGTTCTTAACCAAAATCAATTCTTATACACACAACCATGGATATTATCCTAAGCACACAACAACTAGGTGACCCAAACTAGGTCTATACAATATAAGCATGTACACAAGTTTCTCACACATAATATTATATCATTATATCAACACCACCCTCTAAGTGTCATCAAATCTATCTCACCAAGAAGAGACACTACAGTAAGTTTGAGAGCTTATGAATATACCACCTAGTTAGTTTTGGAGGCCCTTCAATCCATAGATTCTACAAAGGGAGAAACAAAATGTTGACCACAAAATTCAAACTCTAATTATAGATGATTAGATTGAAGAAGAACCAGAACAATCAACATATCAATTAAATTGTCATAATGGTTATATTTATCAAGCTCGCGGTACACATCAAGGTTTTCCTTAGTAGGAACAAGAATCATCTGAAGGTTTAAATCCTTCTCTCCTTTCTCATTATAAATAATTTTTATGATTCTCCAAGAATAACATGTTAGGAAGAATGTGTCAATTCCTAGAGTAATCCCAGATAAACATGTTAATAAAACCAAGAGGTTTTCTATTACTCCATCTAATGATAATATCAATGGCCCTCTACTTCACATCAAGAAATTCTAGTCAATGAAGGCCAGCCCAATGTAGAGAAGGTTACTACTCAATTAAATTTAAAAGGGAACCAGAAAAAGTTAAAATTCCTATTCCAATAACAAAGTTGGCTAAGGATATTATATACTGGAAAGAAGTAGTCAAATTGATTCAGTCCTCAAAAGCAATAACATAATAAGGTACTTCAAATTTTCAAGATGAGAATCCCTCTATGTTATTTGGTCGATATCTACAAGATAGGAATATGAAGTGGTGATTATGTTGGAAGCTAAAATAATACCAAGAGGTGGGGTGAATCATTATTGTAACAGTTTCACTACTTTAAAATTTTATTTTCACAAGAAGACATTAATTTTTTTTTTTTTATCAATAAGCAACAATTACTTTAGGAATCAATGGAAGATTCAAAGAATATGTAAATGCATCAAATATTCTTCTCCATTTTATTAATAGGGCAAGCTACAACTTGCAAATGAAATGTTCTCGCTACAACTAGGAGGAACCTACAACTCCCTGATTTATCAACGAAAATGAATGGAGATATGACCCCAACTATTCTCCATCACCCACTCAAAGGAGCACCTACCCCTAATCAATAGGATGCAACTTTCTTTAGAAACTCAATGTTCCATCTTTCATCCATTTTAACACTGGTATCAATGAGTGCCTTCTCTACTTTCAAAAACAATTAAATCTTAATCTCCACTTAAAGAACACCTACAATAACATCTTATTATCATGAACACGATACCAATACCTTGCGACAAGAAAATATATTTCTCCAAAATTATATCCATTTTTCTTGATCAAAACCTCTTTTATAGTTTTTCTTTTGCTAAGTTTGGCTTCTTGGATTTTTGCATGAATCACTATTTGTTTTCCTTTGTCCTCTTCGTATCAGTTTTCTAACTATATTTAATCTTGATATTCAAGTATTCTAGACATGTTCTCGAAGTTATTTGATCTCAAAATCCATTATCAGCAAGTTAAACTAGGTCAAACTATTTTTTTTTCAATTATGGCTTTGTTCAGTATTTAAAAGTGCTCCTATTATTTTTATCTGCAATTAATTTGGCCTAAATTCACAATTTGACTACTAAAAATAATAGTTCTGTTATTTTATCTTGAAGCACCTTTTCTCAACTCCTTTACCTGGTTTTCTATCCAAATAGACAATGTCCGTAGCCATGGCTTAACACTTTGGGCACTAAGCCCTTTTGAGTCCTACGAGCGTCAATTCCTTGTATAAATGGCTCCACACCATTAGGTGTGCTTCTACACAAAGTGAAAAATATTATTCATGAATATTCATATTCTCTACACCCCTAGTTGCTATTTGTGCCATAGGTTCATGTGAAGACACATAGACTGTATCCCCTTCTATCTCAGCACTTTGTTTGTGTGTGTGTTTGTAAACCCACTCTGGTCTTATCGCATGGTCAATGTGTCTCGTGGAGACTGCCCGACACCTTTTTAATTAGTTGTCATTGTTATTTTATCTATCCTTTTTGTCTCGGTGCCTACTACCCAATGCTTTACTACAAGCATCATAATAATCCTGTAGGGTTGTGCCTTAGAGGATAAGTTGTCTTGTGGGGTCTTCTTACTACACCAATATCCAATGGAACAACTCTCTAGGCTTAGTTAGCTACTGACATGTCTCGAATCCTGCTGCCCAACACTCTTTCTCTGTGGACTTTTGTTCAATATTAGGGTATTGCCTGGACATAATGACATCACTCATGCCATGTTTCAACATATGAGTGGTGACATGTGCACCCACAAAAGGGTAACTTGGGTGCCCAAAAATGTTGAATACTCTTGTCATGTGTCAAACTCCTATTGGTTGATGTTGATGTCATTATCCTCTATTGTCAGGGCCAAGCATGAGCTACCACTTGTCCTATTGTGAGAGAGGAGAGAGAAGGGTCCTCCAAGGCCTATTTTGTGGCCATTTTCCTTTGTCATATTTTTTTTCTCAAAAACCATTTAGTTCGAGCCTTTTTTCCTCGAAACCATTCTTCAGCAGATTATGGTTTTGAGGGGTGTCCCTGAAGTATCTCCCCACCATTAATATCTGCGATAAAATTTGTGTTAAACCAATTATTGTGACCACAAATATTGTCTAAAGGGCTATCTCCAATGTCATTCAAAATCCTCCATGTAACTCGACACTTTCCTCCTAGTGCTTAGCCATGTTCACCTTACATAATGTTTCGAGATTCACCCTCCAAGTTGTTTCTGCTAGGCTAGCCTGCACTATGGGCTCTGGTGCTCACTCTCCATTGGGAAATTCTTAGCTATAGCATCATAACAACTTCCACCAGGTTTCCTAGAATTGGGCACTGTCAGCCAACCTCCATGGTGAATCATTTGAGGTGCCACTACTACAATTGTGTCATCCCAGTCCTCCTCTTTCTCCAATGAAAATGTTTTCCACTACAAACGTTTCTGCCATTATTTCTCAGAGTTATCTCTTAGAGGATCTCGCACCCTTTTCGCTACACTTTGACAATGTTCCAAACTTGACTATGCGGGAAGGACCCTCCAAATTCCTTTTAACTTAATTATTTGACTTCAGAGACATACATCTTTGTTTGGCTCTATATTTCAATCCAAGAGGCCATTTTGGGACTTTTATACACCATTGGAAATATCTTTCAAAGAAATTTCCATCTAAGTAGTTTCCATCTTCTCTTGGGATGATCTACTACTCTAGAGTTGGCTCCAAAGCAATTGCACTGATTCTGATCCTTCGCCTTGTCTGTGTGCCTAGAACCTGCTCCCTAAGGTATTTATTCGACAGTTATGCCTCCTACTGCCACCTGCTACCACTTGTAATCATCAATGGCATAATATTTCCAACAACCTCCTCCCTTTTTCACCTTGAAAATTCATGATTTTATTTCGTATAATTGTATGACGGATTCAAGGGAATTTCATAATCTGATACCTAATTCTATTATGGAAAAAGATATGATTATATATCACTAGACCATACCATGATATTTATTCCATTTATTCAAATAAAGTGGAATGGATTGGTTTAAATTATGATTTTGTCATATATTTTAGCACATATTCTTGTTAAAAATATGGTCATGGGAATAGTTGTAATGAATATTCATTCAAAATTTGAGATGCTCTTATCTAAACCATGTTGTTTAAATTTGGAATTTGTCTCCAAATGGACATTATGTTTGCTACAATTCTATCTTTTGTATGGGAAGGCATGATATTGTACAATGATGCCAAGTCTTCTTACAATGTCAATGATGTCAAATACCAAATTAATCATTATGTATCTGCAATTAATCAACAACTGGGGTGTTATATTCTATCTATAAACAATCAATTTAACATTCCAAATGCAACATATGAAACATAAAATATGTCATATCTTTCAACAAATAAAGTATGGAGGATGTATTTTGATGGAGCTACCTTAAAGGATGGCTCAGGTGCTAGAGTTTTTCTAATGTCACCTTGAAAGGAAATAATTACTCTAGCGTTTAATCTTAAATTTGAAGTCAGAAATAATGTGGAAAAATATGAAGCTCTTATTATGGGACTTGAAGCTAAAATAAAACTTAAAATTATTTGTCTTACATTTTTGTGGCAGAGAAAGTGATAAATCTCTTAAATTATAACCACCAAACGTTTTGGTCATATGGAAAATAAGTATGAGACTCTATTGAAAAGTGTTTTTAGCATTTTTAACATAAGTATTATTCCAAGAGAAGAGAATTGTTCAATTGATTATTTGTTTATGTTAAGTAGTAATTTTTAAGTGTAAATTAATTGTTCATTACATTATGGGGTTGAAGTAATACATAGGTCATCAATCACTGATTATTTTAGACACCACAAAGGTTTTGAACATTATGATAAAATAAACTTATTCACGGAGTTCATTAATTAATTCTCATCTCCCTATATTTATCACGAGTTAGATCAAGGAAATGAGGTAGAGATTTCAAATCATAATTCAAATTGAGGAACATAATTGCACATCATAATGTCATAAAATTATAAACTAATTCTATACCCAAGGGACTAGTACCATTCGAGAAGATTTTTTTATCAAAATCATGTTCATATTAGTGCATATGTTAGGCATCGGTCATGAGAAACAAAGGATTAAATGTTTGAACAATAGAAGAACCTATGTATATCATGATTTCTAAGGAATTACCACCTGAGATAAAATAATGGTGCATAGGTGTGTTTCATTAGTACATTCATTTGTTTTCTTGGAAATATGATGATTTAAAACCTACAAGACCTCCATTCTTCAAGATAATATTCCTTTAAATCTTGGTGCTAAGTCTTTCAACCAAAATATTAGGAAATATAATCCCATTATGCTATTTATAATTGAAAAATAAGTGAAAATGATACTAGATGCTAAAAGCATAGTACCATTAAGATATTCTAAATGGATTAATAACATGGTTCCCATGAGGAGAAGAAGTGGAGAAGTTAAGTTATGTTTGGAATTTAGGAACTAAAGTGGAACACATTCTAAATATTACCCACTTCTTAATATGGTTTTCGTTGTATAAAAGGTATCTAAAGTAGCCAAATTATCTATGTTAGATAAATTTTTAGGCTACAATAAAATATTAGTAGAGGAGGAATATCAAAGTAAGACAATTGTAACCAAATCACGTGGAAATTTTATCTATGCAAAGTTGCTTTTTCTTTAATGAATGCTAGAGTTGCTTTTAAAATAGCCATATAAATAAAAATTGGTGTTGAAAATAAATTCATTGTAATATATCCTAATGATTTTATTATAATATCTAACTAATATTTATAACATTTGAAGCATCACCTGATAGGCTTTTTAGAAATGTAGGAAATTTTGGACTTCTCTTATCCTTAAAAATAAAAAATTTGAATGAAAGAAGGTGAAGTTGTAGGACACATTGTTTCCAAGGAAGGGGTCAAAATAGGTCCCCAAAGAGTGTTTGCAATTCAGGTTATAATTCATCGCAAAAATAAGAGGGAAATACAATATTTTTAGAAAACATTAATTTGTTGACAAGATTTATTCCAAATTATGTAGAAATAGTGAAGGACATAACACATATGCTCAAGAAAGATCAAGAGGTTAGGTGGATAGTGCATTCAAAGCTATATTTTTTGTAGATAAAAGATGCACCCATAGGAGATCCAGTACTTTCCAACCATGATTATGGTAAACCCTTCAGTATATTTTCATTTTCTTGTCATTTAACATTAGTAGTTGTGTTATTGTAGAAAAATGAAGATACTTTTAAATATCTAATAGAATTTCAGTAAGATTATGAGGGATACACATTTAAAATATGATATTATAGACAAGTAGGAATATGTTTTTCTTCAAGCTCTTGTCTTTTAATACTTATATATTACATTCTAATATAATTTAATATGTACCAAATAATATAGTGAAAACATTTTTAACTCAATCAAACAACCATGGAAAGATAGGCATGTGGATTGCTAAGGTTCAAGAATTTGACCTAGAGAGTACGCCAACCAAATTAGTAAGGGGCAATGCCTAGAAAGATTTCAAGGAATCCAATTGCAAGGTAATAGGAAATAATTCTATTATGTAGTTTATATATTCTACTCCATAGAAAAATACATAAGAACCTTCTCTAATAGAAAATGAAAAAAAATCTTCCTCGTTGCAGTATAAATATATTGTTTACTTTCTTCCCAATTTTTAGTGTTCAATAGAATGAAACAAAAGTTAGGAAACATCTCTTAAACTCAAGGTGATAAAATTTTGCATTATCAATGAGAAATTATATTGGAAAGAACACATGGGCATATTTTTGTGGCTTCTAACTAAAGATGAGACAGATGGCATAATTGTTGAAGTTCATGAAGGGCCATGTGGAAGACAATATGTTGAGAAGGTTACTATTGTCCAAAGTTATTTTCTGAATTTGTTGCTAAAGTCCAAAGTTGCATTCCTTACGAAATGTTAGTAGGGAAATAAAAATTGACATATCTTCCATTAATTCTACTCTTTGTGGAATCTCCTTTTTTTCAATGGGGTTTATATTTCATTGAAGAAAGACTCCCACGATCCAATAATCAACATAAATGGAGTTTAATTGCTATGTATTACTTTACCAAGTGGGTAGAGGCCATTAAAACAAGGGCTGCAAATAATACAGTGGCAAATAAATTTTTTAGAGGAGATTATTTTTTTCTAGATTTATTTGTCCTAGAGAAATTATCATTGACAATCCTAAATCTTTCAACTCAATTAAAATTAGTAAATTTTGTCATAAATATCATTTTCCTTTTCATAATTCTACAACATATTTTCACTAGGGAAATGGATTAGATGAATGCTCAAAAAAAAGTCTTTTTAATATGATTAACAAGGTATCAGCACTAGATCATAAAAAGAGTTGGTATATTCATCTAAAATTTTATGTTTTGTCTAATAAAGTTTCTATTAGAAGATCAACCAGTAAATATTCTTTCCAGATAGTTATTGTACTAAGGTCATTTTTCCTACTCAATTGGAATTTCTTGTGATGTATTTATTGAAAAATTCTTAAGAAGTGTTAGATTATTTCATAAGGATAATAAACCAACTTATCAATCTTGAACATGATAGATACATGTTTACATAAATCTACAACAATACCAAGACAATATGAAGAACATGTTTGACAGAAAAAATAGAGAAAGAGAATTCAATCAAGGAGATGATATTCTTGGATGGAATGCTACAAGATTGGAGAAGGGAAAAAATGGAAAGTTTGCTAATATTTAGTTAGGGCCTTTCAACATTTCTAAATCTAAGAGGAACAATACATTCATTTTGCAGAATTTGGATGGTCAAATTTTATTACTTTCTGTAAATGGGTAGTAACTAAATCATTTCATATAATACTGAAGAATCCAATTATTCTTATTTCATTTTCTTTGTAAATAACTAGTTTGATTTAATATTTCGTTGCAATAGTGATAATTTTATATAGTTTTTGTCTCCATATATTGAGGTGAACGAACATGATATGATTTTGAAAATCCCATATGGAGATGTAGTCCCTAGATGGAGCCAATGTTAAGACCTTATTTCTTATAGATTTTGAAAATTGTAAATATTTAAAAAGAAAAACTATGTTTAAAACAAAATTATTGTATGAATTACATAAAGTTTAATATTTTATGTTTAATAAATTATATTGAGGTGCTAAATAGAGGTCAAATTTTAAAGAGGACAAATGACATCTTATGACTAGACCATTGAAGACACTTTCAATTTTAAATAGCTAGATCCTAGAAAATAGTTTTTGTAGAAAAAGGTTTTCATGTTTATTTTCTATAAAACTCATGAAGAATTCATGTAAAGCGTTCTCATTTCGAGATAAAAATATGTATTTTGTATTAACAAAAAGAAACCTTTAGAGAACTCTAGTCAAAATATTATTCTTTCAACAAATAATAGTTTGTCGCAATTGGTCAATGTTTGTTTCCTATAAGTTTCATATTCTATTTCATTTGAGAAAAATTAAAGCTATATAAAATATTTAAGAGGTTCAATTAAGGACCAATTTCCCTTACATCACTTGGAAACGTTTTATTTCATCCTATGATCTATGATGAAATCGAGAATGTTTGTTTGATACCTTTGAAAAGATACAATGCTCCCTTGATTTCATGTAACTTAAATCATCTTCTTTTTTAAAACCATTAAACTATTAACCTATGTGTTTTTCTCTATATCAGATAACCAATATATTCATGTGAATATTAAGGGAGTCTACTATATTTCTTAATTATTCTTTCATCACCTCCAACTCTGTTAGTATGTGCCATAGTTCAAAGTAGTCCTAAATTTCATTAAATATAAGAAGGGTGTTCTTTCTTACATCAAATATGGGTTTCAAATCCATAATAACCCTTGTTTTTAAAAACATGCATCCTAGTACCTTGCAATAGTTTCCTAGCTAGAAACTATCTTGAAGAGAACAACAACATCAGTGTAATTTCCAAAATTTATCAAAAACACTTGAAATTATATGTGAGGTTCTACAATAGAGGAAAATCAAAATTAAGGTAGATACATAAAAATTAAGATGCAGATACCAATAATAATGCACTATAGTCTCAATGAATTCCACAATTCAGTGATTGCCTATAACCAAAATCTGAAGAACCCAATCTAGAAAAATGGTGTGGTTTCCATGGAATTTCCCCAAAGTTACACTCTTCATGTGCTAAGAAAGATATAAGAAAATTTTGAAATGGTATAATATTAAAGAAATAGGATTTATTAGCCCATCGTATTTCCATATATTTAATCAAGCAAATGAAACAATTGATAATTGACTATACTATTACTCTTTTTCTTCCAACTTATGAGATAGAGGAATAGCCATCATTATAGAATATGATCAATTTTATTATAGCAGCCTAGGTAACATAATTAATTGGAGGGACTCAACATTTAAGAACATGAATATAAATAGGGCATGGAAACTATTGCTAGGCTCCATTCAATAGGAGACCTAGAAAGTAATGAAGATGAGAATTTTGAAGAACAAAAAATAGTCATTTAATTAAGTTTCAGAAAATATTATCCAAAATACCAAAGAAATCATGTCTCTAGAAAATGGTACTCACAAAATTGGAATGTTGACATCCAGGAAAAAATAATACTTAGGCACCTTGGAATTGTTGAAGGAAACAACATCATAGTCGCTATGCCTATATAGGTAAGAAGTTGAAGACATAGTAGTGAAATCCACCAATAGTTAGTTCAATCAAACTAAAATTTTATGGATTTGTTCATGGCAAAAATTGTACTCATAAATAAGTAGCAGATCACCCAGTTAGAGCCCCAAATCAAACTCTTTTCCATTCGGGGTGGTAGCTTTAATTGGTTATCAACTGGGCCTAGTTACCAGTGGAGAGGTTTCTCCAACATATGGAGAGTTAAAAAAGATAAAAGATATAAAGGATCGATAGGAATCCATTGTTAGCATCAGATAAAATAAAAAATAGAAGCCTAAACTAAATTGTAATATAAACTAATAACTACTTAATAACTATGTACAAGAGAGCTCATAGTTTTGAAATATTTTTTCCTGAAGATGCCTAATCACACAAAAAGAATCCCCCTTATCCCTCTTCTATATTCCCTAATCAATCAAAGAAAATTGTCTCCGTCGTTTCATGTTTATTAGGGTATAATCTATATGAGTGTGTAGATCAGCCTATATTAGGTTTTCTACCTATCTCTTGTAGTAAAGAAAAATCCTCCATAATTTTTAATTTCAGTCAATTTATTGTTGATTCTATACATGAACAATTCTTGAAGTTTTTAACTAAAGGAATGTTCAAGTGTGCATCCATTTTGGTTTACATGTTCATTTTCTATCAAGCAAACAAGTTTCCATTCATGCTCTAGAAGCTACATGAAGAAGAAAATGCTCAACCAGTAATTTTCTGGACTTCTTTGGTGAGGAATGATTCAAATGAATATAACTTCAAAGACTATATTGAAAAATTCATTCATCCAACAACTACTAAGCAAAAGAACAGAGCCTAGGATCAATAAGAAAATTCAGCAGACTTTACACCTCAGTCAGAAGGCCAAAACAGGTGACTCGTACTTGTACCAAAATTACATGGAGATCAGAGTGTATGGGTGTCAATTGCCACCCTACAAGCTGCCCAAATACCTCCCCATGATAATATTTTCTCTATAATACATCAGGCAGATGATAACTCAAATGAAATTCATTTTGTTTCATCCAAGAAGAAATCTCAGTTCAAGATCAAGGCAAAAATTAGACTTTGTATTTGCAACAACAGGGCAACAAGTAAGGAGGCAGATATTCTATTGAAGAAAATGAAGTTTCATTCAATATTAACTTGGTCTTATGATCCATTTGGTATAATTTATAACCTAAGCGTGGAACAAAATACCAACCTTTATGTTCACACACATAAGCATGAAATTGTGAAATATATGAACCAAATTGAGTCGAAGGAGGACACTTTACAAGAAGCAGAATAACATCTTTTGACAACATCCACTCCTATCCCATAGGAAAAGACATAGAAAATTCCAAGGGAAGAAGGTTCCCCATCAGTCAAAGAACTCTCAGCAAAAGAATTTAAAATTTACAGAAGGAAAACCAAAACAAGTCATAAAATAGATTGTCTAAAGGAGAGAGAATTTTCAGCCCTTTTAGTCCTAAAGGGTCTGTTTTCTTTAGAATAGAAAAAATATCCAGATGCAGGGTCTCCATCAGTCTCATCAATTTCAAAAGGAAATCTAGATTCAACTCAAACATTAGAGTTGGTTCATGGAGAGAGGGAAAAAAGTACTTTTGACGAATACAAGGATACAAAGCTCAAAAATGAGCTCCTCAAAGGCACACATATCATCAGTTCTGGAAGTAAACTTCTTCTACTCATAGTAGAATTTTATCATCTTTTGAGATTGAGAAGGGAAGAATGGAGATGGCCTTTCTTTACGCTCAAGTCCTCCATCCAAAAAAGCAACAGATTATAAAAATACTTCCTTTGAGTTTGACACCAAGGATATCCATCCCATTAAAAAGATGGAGATGCATAAAAAGACATGGACGATGATATATTCCACCCTAACCAACACTGTAATGATCGCTTCTAGATTGCAAGTGTCACTAAATAATATTCAATCTTAGATCAAACTTAAAAATATTTCCTCTCTAGAAAAGTATACCAGGATTAAATCACTAAAAGGACTGCTCATTAATATAGGATATGATCTAGAGAATCTTAAAGAAGTAGAAGAAATAATCAAAAAGAAAAATTTTACATTGCATCTCTTCGAAAGAAGTTACAACTTCTAGACACAGAGGACTCGCAAACCAAGGAAATAGGAGAGACACAGGCACAAAAGGAAGACATGTTGAAGGTAATCATTGAGAAGAATGCTCAAATCATAGACATGGAATCTGTGATGGATAAATTAATCAAAGAAAAAAAATAAAATACACAGTTAGCTATAGTTCCATTAAACATTGTACCCCTTGCAGCCATACCTACAACAGGAACTTCTACATCAACGACCACTATTGAAAAAACTAAAAAAGCTGCAAACAAACTAGAAAAATAAATGGAAGCGATGTCTTTACAGGGTGAAGAAATCAAGAGATTTGCAGGAGAGATAAATTTTTTTCAGGAGTATAAAGCAAAAAGTGAAGCTTCACATCTAGCTCAAGTATAAGAATCTCAAATACTAGCATAGAGGTTGCAACAATTAGAACAACAAGATTCCATTGGTCATAACTTAGCTCAAGATAAGTAGAGAATATGGATATATATCCATAACTCCATAAATAAAATTTGGTCCTCTATATAGATTAATTTGAGTATAATGAATTAATAAAAAGATCTAAAGAAATCATTGAGGAGATCCAAAAGCAACTAGAAGACAAGCCTAATGATGCCACACATCTCATTAGGTTCCTAAATTCCAAAGAAGTATGAGTTGGAATAATTAGGGATAGAAGACAATACAGAAACAATTTTGGAAGCCAAAGAAAGTATTGACTGAAAGAAAGCTTTTGTTGCAGCTGGAAGAGAAGTGTTAAAGTCTGGGAATCAATGTTTAGATATTCTTCAACAAATTTGAAGTGCTAAGTAACAAAGGGCTCCCAAGCTTGTTTGTGTTAAATCAAAAATTTCCTCTAGATGATAATAACAAAACTTTGGTGGATATAGAAAAGGGAAAACTCCAAATTTGTAAGCATAAAAGGTTGTATTACAAGCAAAGCTTTCTTGGAGACCTTAGAGAATGATTTGAATGTCCAGCATGAGGTCAAAAATTTATTTATCATTAAACCCATCCTTACCAAGTACACTAAAGTAGATGAGGTTTACAGAAGATTACTAGAGATGTATATTCCAAGTGAAGAATGTTAGGATAAACTGTGCAAGTTACTGGAGTGAAAAGATGATTTTATTTTCAAACATAGGACCAACAGTGCAACAGAAAATTGAGGACCAGATATTCAGTAGTTGCAGAAAGCTATGACTACCTATCTAAGCAGTTTTAATTTTACTATATTTTGTAACAACAAGATATAATTTGTTCTAGAAGTTCCTAAAATACATCCTGGTCAGTTTTGACAGCATATTTTGTAAATAAAGCTTATAAATACTTCCCTTTTTAAAGTATGAAGGGTTGATTTTTTTCATTCCATAAAGTGATTGTACTCTTTCCATTTGATGGTTTGATCAATAATAAAAAGGACATCCTTCACAGGATTCATGTGTTGGACTATTTGGTGAAGTTCTTCTCTCACTGTCTATGTGTTTATTTCTTTCCATACTTATGTGTTCTTAAATCTGAAATATTTTACAGAAAGTCGATGAACATAATTTGTTGAAAGATACACTCTCATTATGGTTGTGGATTATTTAAATTTTTTCTCTTGATATTAATTTAAAGAATTACTAACTTCTCTTTTTCTTATTTGAACCTTTTTCTGTTCTTCTATTACATTTCATTTAAATATAAAGGATCTAGTTAATTTAGATAGCTTTCCCTCTCAAACTCCTTTGAAAATCTGAGACAGATCCCTGTTAATTTTGTAGACACCATAACCCAATAAATCTAATCAACCAAACCAATTAAAACAAATCTCAAACAATTAAACAAACTACCGAACATTCATAGCTAGCCTAAAATCACAAATACAACAAAGTTAAATCTAACAAAGAGATCCCTCTCTGAGTTTACAAAGGCCAGATCCTTAACTCCAATGTGGTTTTGTGGTTACCTCTATGGTTTCTTCAACAACAATTGAAAGAACATAGTGCTAAAAGGCTTCACCCACATTCTTGAGACCGAATGGGAACCTTCGATACACAATTGTTCCCAAGGGAAAATGGAGGTGATTTTGTATTAGTCCACATTTTTATAACAATCTGGTTATAGCATGAAAAACCATCGATGAAGGAGAAGGACTCGCGACCGATGAAATCATCAATTATATGGTCAATGAAAAGAAATGGATAGTTGCATTTTGGACATGCTGTATTCAAATCATGGTGGTCGACAGAGACATGAATGGTGCCTTGTTTTTTGTCTATAGGAACCAGATTGTAAACCCATTTACTCAAGGGAATGAGGTAGATGAAACTAGCACTTATGTAGGTTTTAACCCCGTAAAGAAATTACCTGCATACAAATTCTAAAACATAGAAAATAGATAATGTGAGAGAATAACACATAAAACACATATAAACAGAGATTTTCCCCTGGATCCCAAAACCATTACTACGAGCTTGATTTTTTGTTATGTCCTTTCAATGTTACAATACATATTTATATGTGCCGAAGCATCCAATACCATGGAACAAAAATCGTCACTTCCAAAACCATGTGTGAAAATCATGCACAAAACCATAGGTGGGTCAGCCCAACCTAACATAGGTTCCAAAACAAAATTTTTATGGGGCTCTACCCCAGACCCCATAGAGTGGGGCTACCTGCACCCCTCAAACCCCTTGTGACCCCCCCATTACGCAGTCGACGCAGCGAAAGGGGAGCTCTACTCCGCTTCTAACCCCCCATTAACTACGTGGGATAGTCACGGCGAGAATATAACACAACCCAACATTCTCCCTCTTGTTTTCTTTCCATAGGGGGGCATAAGAGAGCTTAGTCATTTATCCAGCCTTGCAATGCCCATTGTTTCTCTACACCAAGGGAACTTCTCAGAGCTCACAGATTTTGTCAATGCATCTGCAGTATTATTCAAAGTGTCCACCTTTACCAACAACACCGTTTTGTCTTCTATCATATCCCTCATAAAGTGATGCTGAACATCAATGTGCTTTGTCTTTGAATGATAGGCAGGGTTCTTTGCCAAGAAGATTGCACTTTGGCAGTCACAGTCTATCCTTATAGCTCCCTGTACCAATCCCATACTTGAACACAATCTCTGCAACCAAATTGATTGCTTGCTTGCCTGAGTGGCTGCCATGTATTCTGCCTTTGTAGTTGATAGTGTCACTAGAGGTTATTTCTTACTCATCTTACTGACTACACCTCCAAATGGCTTGAACAAATACCCACTTGTAGATCTTCTGTGATCCAGATCTCCAGCCGAATCTACATCAAAAAAGCCATGAATATTCAACACTCTGTCCAACATTGGTCTTCCTCGGTAGGACAAACCATAATCGCCTGAAAACCTGCTTCATTGTTTCCCAATGTTCCTTTCCTAGTTTTGACATGAACCTGCTCAATACTCCCACTGCATGTGCAATATCTGGTCTAGTACAGACCATTGCATACATCACGCTACCAACTGCACTTGCATATGTAACACGAGACATGTCCTTTTCCTCTTCTTGTGTCTTGGGACATTGTTCAACAGATAAATTTACACCTGCAGGAATAGGAACCTTCACCTATTGACTATCATGAATATTAGACCTCTGTAGTATTGTCTCGCCATACTTCCTATGGTTTAACCATAGCTTCCTCTTTTCCCAGTCTCTTTTAATTTCCATGCCCAAAATATAGTTTGCAGCACCAAGATCTTTCATGTCCAATTTGGAGGACAATTGGGTCTTCAAATCCTGGATGATTTCTTTTTCATTTCCAACTAGCAACATATCATCCACATTCAAGACCAGATAAATAACATGGTCACCAATTAATTTAAAATACACATAGTGATCTTCTTTGCTTCTGGTGAAGCCAAGTCCCCGTATAAATGTATCAAATTTCTAATACCAAATCCTTGCTGACTGTTTTAACCCATATAGAGACTTCTTTAACTTGCATACCAGTTATTTCTTACCCTTCACCGCAAAACCTTCAGGTTGCTTCATGTAGATCTCCTCTTCCAAATCCCCATGAAGAAATATTGTCTTCACATCCATCTATTCTACCTCAAAATCAAAAGTAGAAGCAATAGATAATAGTAATTTCATAGAATTTACCTTGGCAATAGGAGAAAAACTATCACCAAAGTCAATTCCTGGCACCTGGGAATAACCTTTTGCTACCAACCGAGCTTTATATTTCTCTAGTTTTCCTTCTGCGTCTGTCTTCTTCTTGAGCACTCGTTTGTTGCCAATGGGTTTCCTTCTAGCCAGCAAATCCACCAGATCCCAAGCCTCATTTTTGTGCAAAGATTTCATTTCATCAACCATGGCCTCTTTCCAGAGTTTTCCATCCTTTGAATCTACTGCTTCCTTCACAGTTCTGGGATCATCATCAGTAATAGATAAAGCAAAATTTGAAAAGAAAGCAGATGGACTATACCTTTCTGGCTACCTTTTTTCTCGAACTGATCTTCTCACACCCATATTTTGTGGCTCTTCATTTTCTAACTCCTCCTCTGCTGTAGAGTCTAATTCTTCATCCTTTAGCTCAAACTCTATCTTCTCATATTCCTTTCACTGCACTTCATGTTTAATAACATCTTTCACCTCTATGAACACCACATCTCGATTGTACAAAACCTTTTTTGTTACTAGGTTCCAAAGCTTATAACCATTTAAACCATCCTTATACATAATAAATATGCACTTTTCCGATTTACTATCCAACTTTGTTCTTTTCTCCTTTGGAACATGTACATATGCATCACATCCAAATACCCTCAGATGTGAAAGAGAGGGTTTCTTACTAGTCCATACCTCTTGTGGAGGCTTATCCTCCAGTGCTGATGAAGGTGACATGTTGACCAAGTATCATGCAGTCTCCACCGCCTCTGCCTAGAATTCATGTCCTAACCCGGCACCACTAAGCATGCTTCTTGCACTTTCCATCAACGTCTTGTTCATTCTTTCTACAACTCCATTTTGCTGAGGTGTATATGGAGTAGTCTTCTGCCATGCTATACCACACTTCTTACAAAATTCTTCAAATTCCTTACTGCAAAACTCTCCACCGTATAAATCCTCGACACCTTTATCTTCTTCCCTGTCTGGTTTTCCACCAGAGCCTTAAATTCTTTAAACCTGTCAAAGACTTCAAATATATCCATATATTCCTTGAGAATTCATCTATAAATTATAGATAGTACACAGAATTACCCAGCGATGGAACCTTCACAGGTCCAAGCACATCACTGTGCACAAGCTCTAATATTTGTTTTGCCCTCTTACCACCAGAGGGGAAACTCACCTGATTCTGCTTCCCATATACACAATTTTCACAAAAATCAAAATCTAGAGAGCTATTACTCATACCTTCTACCATACCTTTACCATGAAGTATTTGAAGGCCCTTCTCTCCAATATGTCCAAGCCTTTGATTCCACAGAATGGTCTTCTCTCCAAAGACCACTAGATTTTCTACTCCACTTTCAGTAACCACAAAATTGTTGCACCCATCAACAACCATGCTACCTTGCAGCTTGTACAGAGTTTCAATCTGAACTCCCCACATCAATACGAGTGATCCCCAAACCATCTTGCAGGTATCCTTCTTGAACACTGTTTTTACACCTGCATCATCCAACTTGCTTACAGAAATCAGATTTCTGGCCAATGCAGGAATATGCAAAAACCCGGAAGTGTTCTAACCCTTCCACCTTGCAACTTCAACTTTACCTTTCCGCGACCAACGATTCTAGCCCTCCTATCATCCTGTAAGAAGACATCACCACCATTGTATTTCTCATACTCACAGAACCACTCTCTATGAGGAGTGAAGTGAAAGGATGCACCTGAGTCAATCAACCATGACTCATGATCTACATGTGTACTTGAAGAAGTCAAGTACACATCCCCACCTTCATCTGAGGTGCTTTTTTCCTGTATAAAAGGAGCATCATTAGATCCCTTTCCTTTATCAGGAGCTTTATATTTACAGTCCCTTTTGTAGTGCCCTTCCTTTCCACATTTCCAACACACCACCTTTATAGGATTTCATGGAGATTTAGATCTTCCACTCAATGGCTTATTTTTCTTTTTGTTCTGGGACCGTCCTCGTACAGACAAGGAATCACCATTTTGGCTCTCCATATTTTTCTGTCTCATCTCCTCAGTCAGCAAGGATGAGACTATTTCATAAAACTACAAGGCAGCTGCATTGCTACCTATTTCAATAACCAGACTATCCCACGAATCTGGTAGAGAACACAACAAACTGATGCACTTATCTTCATCTGAAATTTTAATATCAACAGATTCTAATTGACTTACCACAATATTAAATGCATTTAGATGCTCTGTTACCGAGTCTCCATCTTTCATCCTCAGGTTATACAGCTTTTTCCGCAGCAAAAGTTTATTCACCAGATACTTAGATTGGTACAAAGTCCCTAACTTGTCCCACAAAGTCTTCTCCGTAGCTTCCCCTGATGTATTCAACAATACTAGATCTGAGACACACAATCGTATTGTGCTCTTTGCCTTCTAATCCAACTTCTTCCATTCTTCATCAGACACTCCCATTGGTTTAGTACCCAGATCTACCATGATCCACTGATCCTTATCCACCAACAGATCCTCCATCTTGAGTTTCCACAACTCAAAACTCTGACCATTAAATTTCTTGATCTCTATCTTTCCACTGCTCACCATCTTCTTTCACCAACAGAATCGATCTCACAGATCTCCCACTGAACAGGGTCTACCACAGGCCTGAGCAAAACCCCTCAGCAATAAAGGTGTCCCCTTGAAGACAAAACAACTCTAATACCAAATGTAGGTTTTAACCCCGTACAACAATCACTTGCATACGATTTCTAAAACACGGTAAATAGAAAATGCTAGAGCATAACACATAAAAGACATATACATAGAGATTTTCCCCTAGATCCCAAAACTGAGACTACCAGCTTGATTTTTCATTATGTTCATTTCAATGTTACAATACATATTTATACATTCCGAAGAATCCAATACCATGGACCAAAACCCATCGCGTCCAAAACCATGTGCGAAAATCATGCACAAAACCATAGGTGGGTCCACCCAACCTAACACAGGGTCCAAAACTAAAATTTGTTTCGGGTGCTGCCCCAGACCCCATAGAGTGGGGTTACCTACACCCATCAAACCCCTTGTGACCCCCCCACTACGCAATCAGCGCAACGAAGGGGGGCTCTGCCCCCCCTATAACACCCCGGTTAACTACATGGGCTAGTCATGGAACAAATATAACACAACCCAACAACTTAATAGTTTTTCGACTGTAGTCTTGATAGTTGCAACTTTGTGGGGCTGGACTGGTCCAATTCATTTTCGGATAATCCTAGAATTGTCATAGACATTGATCTCATGCTTGAAAATAGAAGGATCTATGCTGGGAATTTCCTCAAAATACGGAGCGAGAACATTAGGAAATTCCTTACAAAGACAAGTGAAGCTTGAAATTTCCTCAGGACTATAGTTATCCCCAATCTGAATGTTTTCCACAATTCCTGTTTTTACGGAGATATCGATGACCATAGTATTTGAAATATCTCCCAGGTTAACTTCCAAATCCATAATTTCGATAGTTTTATAAGCTGAAGGAACAATCTCAGGTGGGTCAAAAGGCAGGATTTGCAAAGGCGTCGCGTCCAAATTAGATATCAAAGTGTGATGATGAGAATTTTCCCAAGGTCTCTCTTCTAAAGACATGATCACTCGAATAGATTCATCCAAGGGTAGGACTCCATTGAGGGGATAATTAGAAGGAGCTATGATGGGAGAGGAAGTGGTACCTTTGGCCATGACCAAAGTAGAGGAAGAATCAAATGAAGATTGAATGGCTTAATAAGCCAATTTAGTTGGTGAAAGAATCATTTTTTCTCCATAGGATTCAATGTCTGAAGGGCCCAGGAGGATCTAGGGATCAGCTTGGTCATTAGGAATGGTAGATACCATAGAATCCATCTGTGGAACCTTGGGCGGTGGGAGAGGAAAGAAACCTGATAGGGAGGAAACCTTCAAAAGCACTGTACCTACACTGATATAAGAGTTAGGTATAGCATCCTCTAACGACATGATGGCACTAGGAAATGGGGAGTAATCTGGGGTATAGAAGAACAATTGGTCCAATGTGACTATTTTCCCATATAACGGGAAGAGGGTGAGTTGGAAGACTGAATAAACAATGGCAGACATGGAATAAGTCCAACTGCTCCCAAAACGAGACTATAGTCGAGATGACGATCTACAACTTCAATATCCACCGTTACAGTTTTCCCACTCAGAGTGATGGGGTAGCTGGCAAGGTATCCTTTCAGGATGAAAGTGTTGACATCGAATTCTTTAAGGGAATTTGATGATGGTGTAAGAGTGGGAGAAACTAAGGCGAGTGAACATGAATTAGACATTAGGTAGGTCGAAGCGGCTTCATCAATGACCATTCAATGGATAGATCTACCTTTTGATATAACCTACACCTAAAATGCAACATGGTGGTGTTGTGGCGAGAAACAACCTCCCTTCTTGTTTAGTGTTATTACTAATACTAAATAAGTGTGGACCCTTACTCAAAATTTAGAAATCAATTAGTGCTTGTATTTCCTTTTTCAATAAAACTTATCGTCAAAAAACTTAGGAGAATACCCTTAAAAAATCAAAAAAATCCTAAGTTTTATGATAAAGTAGGATTGTTCCTTAGGAAATATAGCATCGCAAAATATCATGGATACCTCCTTGGAAGCTGAATTCTAATATTTCGAGATCATGATACGGGACTACAGACATATATCGGATCGCGTGCGTCAAACACCGCTTACGTTGAAAAACTTTAAATTGCTGATATGCGATGGCGCATATCACAAATCGCATTTCGCAGAAAATAGATTAACGAAAATTGTCATATGTCATGCTCCTGCGATATTGCTATATTGCGATATTGCGATATAACGATTATGCGATAATGCGATATTGCGATATTGTGATATTGTGAGTTTGTGATATAGCGAGCAAGCGATGTCATGATTCTGCGATGTTGCGATCTGTGATATTGCAAAGCAAATCGCAAAATCACTTCATCGCAGATCTTTCAGGCTCGTGGTTCGAAAAAGTATTTTCCATAAACCGAGACCTGGTTATGCGCTTTAATGATAATTAATGACTTAGTTGTCAGTCATTAATGGAATAGGGTTTCGTGCTCATCGAGAAATCATTTCACATAAGGTGGTGTATTTTATATGTCTTTAGCATTTAAAACTTTCTCGTCACCTTTCCTTATCATTATTCTCACTTCACCTGTAAATTGCAAGAACAAAGAATACAGAAATATACGAAGCAATACGTAGGATACAATGGGAAAGAAAGGCAAAGCCCCGAGCTCTGAAAAGAAAGAAATGGTGTTGTTGTATACAGACACCACCTGCACCCGAGACACTGGTATTTCTACTTGGCAAGGCATGTATAATCTACTTGAAGAAGAGAATCCCAGAGTAACAGAGGTTGAGGCTACTGCAAGCTCACATCGTTCTTCCAAGGAATCCCTTACAGAGCTAGCTTGTTCGTTATTACACAGGATAGCGGTGAGGCCCAAAATTCTCCCATACACACACATGGTTAAATGGATGCTGGACAATGCTGATATTAGGAATAGACAGTTTAAGACTCACGGTCAAGAGCTTACGGAATCATTATTTTTACATATTTTGAGCTTTATATCCACTAAAAGAAAAAGCGTAAAAGGAAAAAAATGCACCAAGGAAGCCCAGATCAAGAAACGAAGGCAGTTTCCAATGCGCGATTAGCGCCTAGTGATAATCGTGCATCGCTGAGAAAAACTTCTTGAAAGGGAAAGATTCTAATTGCTCAGTCACCTGTAAGCCCAAAAATTTGTAAAAAAGCAACGATAGAGGTTAAAAGTAAGACTTGAATCCTAGAACCAGTGGTACTTTTCATAAATATCTTCAAAATGGTATCTACCAAAAACACAAGAAATACAAATAGACTCGAGACAAAAGGCTCAAGAAAAGGCAGAATCAATCCAAAGGTTAACCAAGTTGAATTGGGACTCTTACTGGATGTACTTGGTAAAGCCACATAGCCAGTAGATGACTCTCAAGTGTATCATCAATTCTGCCGAGAGGATGGCGCCAGCTCTTGCCGATTCTATTTACGCAGATCAGCTAAAATCGGAAGTCGGCCAACCGACTCTTCTCAAACAGATGTTGAACGCGTACGACTTCAAGGAGCAGATACAGAAATAGTTAGTGATTTTAGTTTTAGATTAAGTTTTAGTTTTAATTTCATTTTATTTTTGCCCAAAATAAGGACAGTCATTTAAACCACATCCTACATTTTTGTAATAAGTTATTTTTAGATTTAGTTAGTAGTATTTAAACCCTTCTCATGCATTTAGAGAAGGGTCCTGAAATTTGTCAAAAACTTATCCCCAGAACATGCACTTTTGTACCCTCTGAGGAGGTTTTGATGAATGAATGGAACAGGATCTATTGATATCTACATTTAATATCTGCTACTGAAGTTGCACTTTTTAACTCTTAGTGAATGTTGGATGAAGAAGAGATAAATCATTATCACTTGAAGCTCATGACTAGGACTAGTTATAAATGGTACTTTTATCTCTTAACTATTTCTGCCTTTGTGTTAAAAGTGATATTCACGCTTAGTTTTTTATATATTGATGTGTGAATTCTTGAGTTATCATTTGGCACTTTTGTATGGTGATAGTTGTTTATTTGTGCTTAATGTATGAATAGCTTATTATGCGATATGTTTTTTCACAACTGTTTCGTCTAAGTTCTTATATGAAGTAGTTCATCTCTATTGATTTCTTTTCTCATAACAGTTGAATGATCTTTATTACCAATTGTTATTTGAAATCATTTTAGATCGCATAACAGAAGGATTACACCTCAGGTTAGTGTAGATTTACATATTTTTGCTTATTAGAATACATTTTGCATCTTATTAGATTAGAGTTAGAATTAGAGCATCTCACTTAGGAACTTTTAGAAAGAGAAATATCAATCCTTCACACGCACACACATAAATTGGGAAACTGATCCCATATCCCCAGTCGAACCCACTATACCAAACGGAAAAGGAGCTGCTAATGAAGGTCCGGACCGTGTGGGTATCCCCCTTGTTGTAGACCCGATTTTCGGGGCTTCAACATATTTGGCACTAGAAGGAGGGCCCAGAACTATGAATGGCAAGCAAGTGTAAATCTAAATACCATTCTGAGAGTAAATTTCCCTCACCATCCCCCCCCCACCCCCCCCCGACTTCTCCATTGCATTTAGAATATTTAAATCCAGAGTTAGAAGTCGTTGGAGCAATAGTCGCTGCTACAAACCATGACATATTTTAGAACAATCTACTATTGGACCTCTTGAAGTTGAATCTTTGATTCACAAACTTCAACAATTCTCTATATCTCCTCAAAAATCTAATAAATCTCAAGGCACAGTGACTTTGCAATATAACCCTGCTCATCCTCTTACCAGATTAAAGATTGAAAAGTTTGTTGTTCAGCCAACCGAGTTACCTCTACCTACAAGGAAGAGAGCAAGGAAGTCTCCTAAAGGGTCCTATAGTGAGACTCTTTTGTCATCATCATCCATCTCAACCTCTTCACTGTGAAGTCAACCATCAACTCCTCCACTTTAGATCATTTTCCATCAGTCCACCAGAACTCCCACATCTCCTTCTCAATCATCTGGAGTCGTAATATCCTTATCTTCTCAACCACAGGGATCATCTTCTGCACTTTCCTCTGTTAATAGTTCAACGATGGCCCAATCTCCATGGAATAACCCAGGGGCAGTCTTAATGCCTACACCCTTGAGTCAGCTACCAGCCCATCTTGAAAAATGGTTGCCTAAGTTTAATCATGAGGCAGGCATGCTAGCGGAAAAACATATAAATAACTTTATGCTATCCATAAATCTCAATGGAGTAACCAACGAAGACATTGTTGTTCGAATTTTTCCTCATACTCTGCAAGGAATAGTCGGATCATGGTATTTCTCATTACCGTCTGGATCTATTACTATTTGGGAAATTTTCCAAGAATAATTCCTGACCAAGTTCGGTGATGATAGGTCTACGACAGTAATGATCAACGACTTGTCTAACCTTAGGGCCGAGTCAAAAGAACCTATCAAAGATTTCAATTTACGTTTCAATAAAATCTTAAACAAAATTCCTACTACTTCCCAGCCTAGCGAAGAAGTGCGAAGTGAATGGTACATCACTACTTTACCATCAAACATAGCAATCTTTGTTGATAGGGCTAACAAAATAACTTTAGTCGAAAATATGGAGGAAGTGATAGTAGTAGAGAAACGTATTATGGCCCTAGAAAAGAAAAATGCAATAGAAGAACAAAAATCCAAGAAGGTTACTTTCAAGGAAGATCCCAAGAAAAAACAATCGAAATATACATTCGATTTAGAAGGACTGCAAAAAGTTTTGAAGGCCATGTCTAACGAGATGGTCAACATTAAGAAACAAGTGGTAGAAACTTCTTCTAAAAAGCCATACATAGCTTTTAAAAGAAACACTTTGGCTAATTCCAAACCCCCTAACGCTATTACAAGTGCTGAATCCGAAGAAGAAGAAGAGGAAATCATTGCTGAAGAACATACCAATGAAGAAGAAGTTGTAGAGTTACAAGGTATGTGGGATTTCATCCTCCCAGATGAAGAGGATCAAGAGGCATTCTCGGTTAGCACTCATAGTAGAAATCAACTTGATCCTCCTCAACCTACACCTAAGCCAGAGAGCACAAGCTCGATGACTAAGGATATAGTCACATCCAAGAAAACAACACCTAAAGTGACTCAAACCAGCCCAGTCCAAACAGACCCATCAACTCCATCTAAAACGTTGATCGTTTCGGATGAAATGGAGTATAATATCATAGAAGACATGAAAATGATTAGGGCCAATATCACTTTTTATGAATTGAGCAAGTTAAAGCACCAGCAAAAGGTACATTTGAAAGAATTACATGCTGTACTAGTTGCACCTTTGCCCGCCGCTGTAATCTCTCAAGCTTCCCATGACATGGGAAGACCTCCAAGTAATGTGATTAATAAATTTGATCCAAATGATATCACCTTAATTTGAGGAACATCGAGATCTCATACTCCCCCATTTCTTCTTACTTATGAAATTTTCAATAAAAATTTTCATAATTGCTTAGTGGATTCTGGAGCTTCATCGAATATCTTACCAAAGTCAATATGTGCAAAATTGAACGTTCAACCCCAAAAATACATTGTTCTCATAGTTCAATTAGATTGATCGCAATTCGAAGTGATTGGCGAATTAAATCATATTACCATATGGTTGTCATCCAACCCAAAGGTATGTCAAGTTATCAACATTTTAGTTGCTGATATTCCAGAATTTTATGGCTTAATTCTTAGTAGAGATTGGTCAGAAAAACTTCATGGATACTTTGCAACTAACTAGTCACACATGTGGCTCCCTTACAACGGTAAAACAAATCAAATAAAAGTTAAGCGGGAAAGGCATCAGAAATAGATAGTAACAAAACACGAGGGAGAAAATGAACCAGTAGCATACAACAATAACATCATTGGCAACTACTCAGTAGATTCTTTCCTAGGAAATTTTAATGCTCATACCTCACCTTACTTAGAACATTCTGCTTTATCTCAAGTAGAAAATTTCTCTCAAACCGATAGTTCTAAATGTATTAATTTTATAGATAGTCCTGTGAATAAATCTTTATTTTGGAAATTATTTTTTGACGGTTCTAAGTCTAACAAAGGAGCAGGAGCAGGATGCATGTTAATAAGTCCATAGGGAGATAAAACTATGCTAACTTGCAGACTCGAACTTTATTGCACCAACAACACCGCAGAATACGAGCCTTTAGTCCAAGGGTTATACAAAGCAAGCAGATTAGACGTCAAATACCTTCAAGTTTTCAGAGATTCTAAAATTGTAATTAGACAGGTACACAATACTATACATTGTTTATCAGGTCATTTAAAACATTACCAATCTTTAGTTCAAGATTTGACTGAACGCTTTATAGCATTTAATATTTCATCAATTCCCAGACTCTAGAATGCTAGTGCAGACCTCTTAGCCAACATAGCTTCTAAGCTCATTCCTTCAGAAGATCTTAGCCCTGATCCATTTTCAATTGATTTAATTTTTAGACCATCTATTCTTGATAACATTACCAATTGGAGGATTTTCAACGATGATCATGATATCATGAGTTTCCTCACATCCGAAGGATCCTATACCAATCAAATAATTGACAAAGACCAACATGACCGACAGTTGCAACAGGATAGCACTAACAATGCCATACCTAAGTCAATAGTCATGTTAGAGGACCTTTATGATTTGAAAGATTGATTCAAAAGATCTACCAATTCAAAACTCCAAAGTTCAATTTTGAACAATTAGTAAATCTAGGAATTGATACCAAACCACAGAATATCAATATAGGGCTTGGTCTAGCTCTTGAAGAAAAATTAGCGTATATTTGTCTCTTGAGACAATACAAAAGTGTCTTTGCTTGGAATTACGATGAACTCAAAACATACAACACCTCCATCATCCAACATACTATTCCAACGATCGACATTGAAAAATCTATCCAACAAAAGTTGAGAAAGATCTATCCCAATCTAGAAAACCAGATTAAATCTGAACTCAATAAGTTATTGAAAGCCAAAATAATTTTTCCCCTTCGACATTCCAAATGGGTTTCCAATATGGTGCTTGTTAGAAAGAAAAACAGAGATATTAGAATCTTCATTGAATTTCGAAATCTTAACAAAGCCTGCCAAAAGGATAATTTTCCTTCGCCTCCCATGTAACAAATACTACAGGCAGTCGCGGGGTCAAAATTAATGTCATTCTTGAATGGATTCTCAGGATACAATCAAGTGTTGGTGCATCTCGATGATCAATTAAAAACCACATTCAGAACTAAATGGGGCACATACGCATATCAAAAGATGCCATTTGGTCTGATTAACGCTGGTGCCACATTTTAGAGAGCCATGGACATTGCATTCAAGTGGTTAGTTAATAAATCAGTGGTAATCTATTTGGATGATATAACTGTATATTCCAAGAAACGAAACAATCATCTTAGATATTTAAAACAAATCTTCCAACAATGTAAAAGGTATGGAATTTCACTTAACCCAAAAAAATCCTTTTTCACATTAAGTGAAGGAAAACTTCTCAGATTCATAGTGTCAAAATCTGGAATTCACATTGATCCTGACATAATCAACAAGATTTCTGCAGTACCCCTACCTCACAACAAGAAAGCCATGCAATCTTTTCTTGGCCAGATTAACTTTATAAAGAGATTTGTTCCATATTTTTCAAGAATAGTGTCTCCTTTAAAAGCAATGATTAAAAATAACTCAAAATTTAAATGGGGCCAAGATGAACATGAGGCATTCAATATGATCAAACAAGCAATTGTTAATGCTCCATCTTTAGCAAGTCCAAATTTTTCTGATCCTTTTGTTTTATATACATTTGCCTCTGATAGATCATAAACTGCGATACTCACTCAAGCAAATCAAGAAAAGGTAGAAGCCCCAATTTATTTTTTCAGTTCCAATTTACAAGGGGCTAAGTTGAACTATTCAGATGTGGAGAAACAAGCTTATGTTGTGTTCAAAGCAATTAAATATTTCAGACCTTTTCTACTCAAAACACATACAAAAATCACAGTACCGTTTCCAGCAGTAAGAAATCTTTAGTACATAAGGATGTGGGTGAGAAAAGGGCCAATTGGGTTACTGCCTTTTAGGAATATGACGTAGAAATAAAACCAGCAAATATTGTGAAAGGTCAAGGCTTTTGCAAAATGTTGGCCGGAGCAACGCTGATGTCCGAGATTCCATCTGCAGAGATACAAATGTACGAGGTAAGCCTAAATGATGCTGAGTCATTATACGCTGATATTATTTATTATCTAAAGAATGGATACACTCCTTCAAACCTCGATCATACCAAGAAAAGAGCTCTAAGGTTGAAAGCCAAACAATATCAACTCATGAACAATGTTCTTCTTAGAATAAATTATGATTATGTTCTGCTTAGATGTCTTGAGAAATCTGAAGCTGAAAAAATCTTTCAGGAACTCCACGATGGGTCGACAGGCAGACACTATGCTGGCGACGCTACTGCTCATAAAATTTTACGCGCAGGCTATTACTGGCCCACATTATTCTAAGACTCACATAACTACGTGAGGAATTGTCAAGTCTGTCAAACTGTTGCTGGGAGACAAAAGAAACCATCCTTGCCACTGCAACTAGTTAACATTGAGCAACCTTTCTATCAGTGGGGATTGGACGTAATAGGTGAGATCATTCCTCACTCTTCTAAACAGCATAGATATATCCTTACAACAACAGATTACTTTACTAAATGGGTAGAAATAGTTCCACTCAAGATGGCTAATGCTGAAAATGTCATCGAGGTCATAGATCAGTTCATAATCACTAGGTTTTGGTTAACTTCTGCTTTAATGTTTGATAATGCATCATATTTTTCTGGTAATGCAATCACTGAATTTACACTAAAAGGGGGTTTCAAGCTTAAATACTCTACCAATTATTACCCACAAGGGAATGGGTTAGTTGAATCTACAAATAAAAATTTAATCAAAATCATTAAGCGAACCATTGACGAAAATCATAAAAATTGGCATAAGTCTTTAATATATGATTTATGGGTATATAGAATAACGCAGAAAGCCTCCATTGGCACTTCTCCCTTCAATTTAGTTTATGGGAAAGAATTGGCTCTTCCAACTCATTTGGCAATTCCCTCTTTAGCCTTGGCTCAGTATATTGATGAAGCACCAACTTCTTCCTTACAACTAAGGCAGCTGGAAATAATTAAGTTAGAAGAACAACGAGAACAGGCTAAGATAACTCACGCTCATCACCAAGCATTAGTAAAAGCTTCTTTTGATTCAAACATGATATCTAGAAAATATTTTCAGATGGGAGATCTAGTTTTTAAATGGGACAAGGCTCATGAGGAAAAAGGGAAACATACAAAATTTCAATGAATATGGCTTGGACCTTTTCAAATCGTAGAAGTCATAGGTCCGTCTACTTTTATGTTACAGGATTTAACAGGGAAAATAGATTCTTTACCTGTTAATGGAAATATCCTCAAAAAATATTTTCCATAGGAGATCATTCTTCTATTTTGTAGATTAGTTGTTTTAGTTTTATAATAAAACCAGTTGTAAATGGTTACATTTGAGATTCACGAAAAAGACACAAATTCTCTTTTAGATTTCATTTTTTCACTTGTATAAATAGAATTCCTTTAGAAAATTGATCATTATTATTGAAAGATGCAGTTAAAGACTTTAGGCCTAGAAATGATACTAGTTTCAAATGTATAAACTTTGACAAAAAATGACTTTTAGTAAGAAATTGTTGTATATCAGTCCAATGAAAGGTATCAATAATAAAACAAAGATTCTCTGTAGAAAAGCTCTTTCCAAAAACTCTATCATTGTCATCCAGAGCTATCTTAAGGAAACAATGACTTCCTCCCCACCTAGGAAACTACAATGTTCAGAGAATGATCCAAAGATACACTTTAACTTAAAGAGTAAGAGGTCTCATCATGAGCTGACTTATCATGATCATAGATATTATAGCTTGCTGACTTTGCCAATACTGCATACCACAACAGGGCAATGACTTAAGATTGTTGCAATCAAAAGACAAGGGGTCTCATCACGAGCCAGCTTGTTCAACAAAGCTATAAATCAAGTGAATGACTATGTCATAAATTGGCTACCAAACCAAGACATTGTTCTTTAAGGGTAAAAAAGAAAAATAAAAGCAATAAGTGTGGATATGGATTTCTCTTTGAAAGTTGTAAATTTCACTAAGTAGGATATAGGATCATTGCTGGATAGCAGGTAACCCGGTCGAGGCTATAAACGCCTACTAGCAGCAGAGGTTCTACCTACGACAAATGAGCATACTTAAAACTGATTTACAAAGAAGTCTTTGTTTTTATCTTTATAAACCAAGTAATGACTGATGCAAATACAATGACAAGCTTGAGGGAGTAAACAATCAAAGTTGAAAATAGAAGAAACAAAATATCATTGATAGGTAAAAGCATAATGTACTTTGTCTTTCTATAATAAAGTTTAATTTTCTGGAAAATTTTCTGTTTTGGAAGTTTAGAAAATTCAAAAGAAAAGCAGAGATAACTGGTTCTTCCAAGTGAATCGCCAATTGTTGTGGCCAACAACAACCCCCCTTCTTATTTAGTGTTATTACTAATACTAAATAAGTGGGGACCCTTAGTCAAAATTTAAAAAATCAATTAGTGCTTGTATTTCCTTTTTCAATAAAACTTACCATCAAAAAACTTAGGAGAATACCCTTGAAAAATAAAAAAAAGCCTAAGTTTTATGATAAAGTAGGATTGTTCCTTAGGAAATATCGCATCGCAAAAGATCATGGATACCTCCTTGCAAGCCGAATTCTAAGATTGTGAGATCACGATACAGGACTACGGAAATATATCGCATCGCATGCGTCAAACACCACTTACATCAAAAAACTTTAAACTTCCAATATACGATGGCGCATATCACAAATCGCATTTCACAGAAAACAGATTAATGAAAATTGTCATATGTCACGCTCCTACGATATTACGATATTGCGATATTGCGATATTGTGATATTGCGATATTGTGAGTTTGCGATATAGCGAGCAAGCGATGTCATGATTCTGCAATGTTGCAATCTATGATATTGCGAAGCAAATCGCAAAATCACTTCATCGCAGATCTTTCGGGCTCGTGGTTTGAAAAAGTATTTTCCATAAACCGAGACCTGGTTATGTGCTTTAATGCTAATTAATGAGTTAGTTGTCAGTCATTAATGGAATAGGGTTTCGTGCTTATCGAAAAATCATTTCACGTAAGGTGGTGTATTTTATATGTCTTCGGCATTTAAAACTTTCCCGTCACCTTTCCTTATCATTATTCTCACTTCACTTGTAAATTGCAGGAACGAAGAACAGAGAAATATACGAAGCAGTACGCAGGATACTATGGGAAAGAAAGGCAAAGCCCCGAGCTCTGAAGAGAAAGAAATGGCGCCCTTGTATACAGACACCACCTACAACCGAGACGTTGGTATTTCTACTTGGGAAGGCATGTATAATCTACTTGAAGAAGAGAATCCCAGAGTAATGGAGGTTGAGGCTACTGCAGGCTCACATGGTTCTTCTGAGGCATCCCTTACAGAGCTAGCTTGTTCGTTCTTACACAGGATAGCGGCGAGGCCCAAAATTCTCCCATACACAGACATGGTTAAATGGATACTGGACAGCGCTGATATTAGGAATAGACAGTTTAAGACTCAGGGTCAAGAGCTTACAGAATCATTATTTTTACAAATTTTGAGCTTTATATCCGCTAAAAGAAAAAGCACAAAAGGCGAAAAATGCACCAAGGAAGCCCGGATCAAGAAACGGAGGCAGTTTCCTACGCCTGATTAGCACCTAGCGCTAATCGCGCATCACTGAGCAAAACTTCTTGAAAATGAAAGCTTCTAATTTCTCAGTCACCTGTAAGCCCAAAAATTTGTAAGAAAGCAATGATAGAGGTAAAAAGTAAGACTTGAATCCTAAAACCAGTGGTATTTTTCAGAAATATCTTCAAAATGGTATCTACCAAAAATACAACAAATACAAACAAACTGGAGATAGAAGGCTCAAGAAAAGGCAGAATCAATCCAAAGGTTAACCAAGTTGAATTGGGATTCTTACTGGATGTACTTGGTAAAGCCACACAGCCAGTGGATGACTCTCAAGTGTATCATCAATTCTACCGAGAAGATGGCGCCAGCTCTTGCCGATTTTGTTTTCGCAACACAGCTAAAATCGGATGTCGGCCAGCTGACTCTTCTCAAACAAATGTTGAACGCGTGCGACTTCAAGGAGCAGATACAAAAATAGTTAGTAATTTTAGTTTTAGATTCAGTTTTAGTTTTAATTTGGTTTTATTTTTGCCCAAAATAAGGACGGTCATTTAAACCACATCCTACATTCTTGTAATAAGTTGTTTTTAGATTTAGTTAGTAGTATTTAAACCCTTCTCATGCATTTAGAGAAGGGTCCTGAAATTTTTCAAAAACGTATCCCCAAAACATGCACTTTTGTAACCTCTGAGTAGGTTTTGATGAATGAATGGAACAAGATTTATTGATATCTACATTTAATATCTGCTACTGATGTTGCACTTCTGTACTCTTAGTGGATGTTGGATGAAGAAGAGATAAATCATTATCACTTGAAGCTCATGAGTAGGACTAGTTATAAATCGTATTTTTATCTCTTAACTATCTCTACCTTTGTGTTAAAAGTGATATTCATGTTTAGTTGTTTATATATTGATGCGTAAATGCTTGAGTTATCATTTGGCACTTTTGTACAGCGATAGCTATTTATTTATGCTTAATGTATGAATAGCTTATTATGCGATATGTTTTTCACAACTGTTTTGTCTAATTTTTTATACGAAGTAGTTCATCTCTATTGATTTCTTTTCTCATAACAATTGAATGATCTTTATTACCAATTGTTATTTGAAATCATTTTAGATCTCATAACAGAAGGATTACACCCCAGGTTAGTGTAGATTTAGATATTTCTGCTTATTAGAATACAATTTGCATGTTATTAGATTAGAGTTAGAATTAGAGCATCTCACTTAGGAACTTTTAGAAAGAGAAATATCAATCCTTCACACACACACACACACATAAATTGGGAAACTTGTCCCATATCCCCAGTCGGACCCACTATACCAAATGGAAAAGGAGCTGCTAACCAAGGTTCGGACCGGGTGGGTATCCCCCTTGTTGTAGACCTGATTTTCAGGGCTTCAACAGGTGGGACGAGGATTACTGTTTTCCATGTCAAAAGTTGTGAGCATGGAATCCTGAGGGTCAATTCAACCAATTGCTAGAAGAAAAGCTTTTCGTTGTGTTGGAAAGGTTTTTAATAATTCAAGGGTATACTTGGCTAATGTTCCTTGCACCAAATCTTCTACAATAATGTAATTTTGGGTAGCATGTGTAGAGGTATTATGCTTCATGTGATGAAGTGACCCTTTGGGGGGACGTATCACAAGGTCAGTGACAGTTCTTTCGATATGAAGATCGTTAGGAGGTGGTGGATTTTAACTCGGGGCAATGTCCAAAGCATTAGTGACTGGAGTTCCAATATTCTTGGCTTGTGTTGTACATCAACTATTTCAAAGGTGTAAATAGTTGATGATCCTTAACCAAAGGAAGGAGGATGTGAACCGTAGTTTCCCACTTACGGGGGTTGTGGTGGGTTTTAAATAAGATGGTGCTGCTGCTGAGCAGGGAAAGTGTTGTTTAGGACCATTGGGGTCTAGTCAATTTCATTTTGAGCAAGAAGGTTTGTGCATTCTTGAAGACGAGGAAATTTGTAATTCACATGGTCCTTTGCACACAGGGTTTGTTTTGTGTAACGAGTTGTCATTAGAAGGAGAGGTATTTTTCTTATTCTTCTTATTCGTACCACTAGGTTTTTGTATAATGTACAATGTTTATCGTAGTAGTTGGAAGAGCAGTCGATTGGGTAGTAGGAGTGGTATCAATAGATATATGTGAAAATTTCTCTTTGTGTTCTTTTACAGTGGCCCCATAAGTAGCGCCAACAAGGCTATCAGCGTGTGCCATGGGTTGCTGAGGAGCGAGAGAATTGGAAGTTCAATGGGCATGGGGGATTACATTGTAGAGTGTTCCAAACTAAGAGTAGATCAAATCTAAATGTTGGGCACGATGAATATATTGGTCTTCCGTGACTGCACCAAGTAAGCCAACGTCATTGGAAACTTAGGAAAGAAGTGACTTACAGAACCAATCTGCTAACAGGTATTCTAGAATGGAGGTTTTGACAAGCCTCCTCCTACATCTACACTCATGGATATGATCAGATATGTGGGTAGAGGTGTCTTAGCATAAAGTAGTAAGGAGTTATGTTCCAGTTGTTGGCATTATCAGACAAGTGTTTCCCTTGATGGCAAATCACACACATGACAGATCATAGTGCAACAGGTCAGTAGCAAGGATTTGATGATCAGACTACAAGAATGAAGAGAAAATATATATATGTAGGTTCATCGTGACTGAGCCGCATATACACACGAGTTAGACATTACAAAGGCGTGTATGCGTATACATGCACTTTCATGCAAGGAAAAGCGCATATATGTTGGAGAACTTCCTTTCGGTCTGTGCTAGTTAGTCCTTGGTATTTGAACCTATGGTTTTGGACCATAGTATCTCGTCAGATGTGTTGACCCCAAGTATTGGGTCCATGGTATTGGTTTTTTATGGTTTTGGACCATGGTATTGAGCAAGGCCTAAGACTATAAAAGGAGAAGAAGATCAATAGGCAATTGTGTCGAAAAATCTTGAATATCTGATGATGTATGAGATCCAGTATGCAGGTTATGGGTTGATGATGCATTGCTTGACCTGAGCTAAGGAGGGATCTCACCGGTTGCTGGAGAAAAAGATCTAAGGATAGATCGGGATCAAATGGTTTGAAATGAACTATTTATATATGATTGATTATGTTTATTCTAGATCTGTATACTGACATGTGTAATGATCTGAACTAGGAATAACTTAAGTTTGAAATCGCTGCAAGTCATGATTGAATATTTATAGATCTGTACGCGGGTTGGCTTTGGTGTAAGCGCGTATGTCCGCAGGTTTGGTGCAGTGTAGTAGCGTATACCATTTGAGCTATGATGTTTGAAGTTATAGGTGGTTCTGGTTGTTGATGAGTTCTGGTGACAGTTTAAAGGTGTCAGTATTCTACATATCCTGTTTGGTTGATTGTGTTTAGCTTCAGTATTCATGGATGAGAACTAATATTTGATCAGGATCATAATGACTCATATTTATGTGATTTGATGGACTAGATCTGGGTGCTAACACACATATTATCCTTGTATATGTAATAATATAGATATGTCTGAAGATAGGAAGTGCATCAAGTTATAAGTAAGCAATTGATGACATATACGTTGGTTCGCCTTGGTGAAGCTGTGTATACATGTTGGTTCAACACTTACAAGTAGCGTATGCACTCTGATGCATGATTTTGATGATACAGTTGGTTCTGAATATTGTTGCAGAGTTCAGTGTTCTGCTCTGTGTTCTGGTGACTGTGTTGTTGACAGGGTTTCAGTGTTTCAGTGATTCAGAAATTGGTGATACTAGTATTGATTGTTTTGTGCTTCAATGATATTTATGGGTCCAATATGAAAATTTGATGAAACGTGGCCTTCAAATTATAGTTTTGTGCTTCAGGAGTATCCAGTCTAAAAATGTATGAAATCTGATCCCTGGAGGATGAAAGGAGATTGTAGGCCGGAGCCTACATACTAGTACATCAGCTAGTACAAGAGCAAAGGGGGTGGTAGCTCCCTTCCAGTAGCAGCTAGAAAACGAGTAAATATTGGAGCATTTCAGTAGGCAGGCACCTACGTACTAGTAAATGGATCAGCTAGTACAAGAGCTAAGGGGGTTGTAGCTCCCATCCAGGAGAGTATGGAACACGAGAGAGGGTTGTAGCCCTCTGCAGGTAGAAGCCTGTGTACTGGTATAAGACTGCACCAATACAGAACTATTGTAAAATGAAGTTTCTTATTAAAAGAAGATAGAGACGACTTGTAGTAGGTGGTTTTCGCCCACATTGGGTTTCCACCTTATATCATGGTGTTCATGTGTGCTTCTTGTGTGATGATCTATTCTGTTTTACTGCACATGCTTACTGTACATATGGTTAATGAAGTTCCGATGCACTAACTAAAGATCAACATTTAATGGATTAATTGAATCATAAGTATTCCGGATATACGCTAGTTGCATTAGACACACTTGCGTATACACGTGGGTTCCCTTAATTGAAGTAGCATATATGTATTTAAGTATGGAAATGAAAATTTTTATTGATTTAATAATACTGATTCACCCCCCCCCCCTCTCAGTATTATTTCCAACAATTGGTCTCAGAGCAGGTCCTTTGGTAGAATCTTGATCACTTGAAGGAGATCCGTAGATCAATGGGAAAGAAGCTTAAGCAGAAAGTGCCTAAGAAGATGAAGACATCTCAGAAGAACTATGATAGTGGGAGCATCAATTGGGGATTATGTGGAAGAAGCACTTTAGATTTAGAATCACTTCATAATGAAGATGAACAAGATCTATCAGGTATGAATTTGCTATCCTCTGATGATATCTTTATCCATCCATGTGAAGATGATGAAAGTGATAGTGAAATAATTGAATTTTCTCTTATGGGTGAGCAAGAAAGATATCAAATACATGCAAAATTTAAAAGACTAACAGACAAAATTAGAGATCAACAAGATCTATTCAACAAAAGGGAATGTGCATTCAAAGAAGTAGCTACCAAACTAAAATATCAACTAGAGAACGGTAACAAGGTAAGGAAGCTTTTCAAGGAAAAATATCAAAAGTTGCAGGATGAAGTGACATCATTAAGAAATGAAATAAATGAAAGAAGCACAACAATCAAGAAACTCAAAGATAGATCCTGTTACTATGAAAGACTTGAAGCTACGATCCTCTCGCTAAAGGAAGACCTTGAAGAATCAAAGAAGCAGAATAAAGAACTACTCCAAGCTCATGAAAAACAAGAAAAAGAAGTTCTTGATCTAAGACATCAGTTGGAAGAAGAGAGAAATGTTGAAGAAAACATGAAGAAGCAGTATCTTAAAAAGGAAGAGCAACATCAGGTTGAGGTAAATATACTAAAAGAAAAATTAGAAGAAAAAGATAAGCTCTTACGATTTCCAGATAGTACTAAGATCTTGGATGATATTCTTAGTAGTCAAAGGTCCCCTGCTATCAAAGCTGGTCTTGGTTTTCATGAATCTGTTGAAGAAGAATCTAGTAAGACAAGGGAATCTAATGCAAAATCTGAAATGATCAACAAGGAAATGAGAGGTCAACCCCATCAACAGCCAAGAAAAGAAATGCTTCTAAGAAAATATTTTACTCGTCCAATGAATAAGGTTGAATGTTATGTATGTCATAATCTTGGACAAGTTGTAGCCAGATGGAGAAGAAGAGTGGTTCAAGACCATCATGCAAAAAGATCATCACATTCCAGGTACTTTAATGGATATTGTTTTCTTGCAATATGTTTGGTCACAAAGCTGCTAATTGCTACAGGAGGAATATGAAACATATGAGATGTTATGCATGTAAAAAGCTTTGACATATAGCAAAGGAATGCAGGAAGAAGGTACGAGCACCATACCAAAAGGAGAAAACATCATCACACTTGAAGATATGGAAGAAGAAGGAAGTACAGTCAGAAAGATGTGGCACAACACAATATACTCAAACACAACACAGGACAGACATAACAAACTCAGAGGGAATTCAAAGTGTAAAACTTCAATGTCCTAAATCCTATACGCAAGTTTCATAAAGGGAAGTCACGTATATACGTGAGTTACACACTGCACAATCGCGTATATGTCATGTTGAGAAAAGCAGTAGGGACAGGTTCAGAAAAGGGGTCTGATATGGTTTAGTCCATTATTTTCTCTGTTTGATAATGATTACAATCTGCTAATGATGTGTGGAAATGTATTGATACTTGAAAATGTTTAGAAGTGTTTTGATCCTAACTTATTGATGATGATGCCATGATACTTCTTGTTGATATATGCATGATCATATCTAACAGTGAACATATGGCACAGGTTGAGGGGGAGCATATACTTTTAATAATGCATTTTTGGCATTATGGTTAGCAGTCCTTGGTGATGATGCTTATATGACCAAATGATATATCTTGCTATGATATTGTTATGAGTTGTCCATCTCAAATGATTCTTGGGGTTACATAGTTGATGTTTAATCCAGATTTGTGGTTAATTCCTTGATGATGCATATATGGTGCCTACATGGTAATCTTCATATGGATAAGGAGAAGTACAAATTACTTGGTAATGGGCCACCCATATGCTACTGTGGTCATAGGCATAAAGATCATATAATACAATTATGATGCAGGCACTCATGTGGATAAGGATTGTTTTTGTTGATGATATCAAGAAGTTTTGTCAAATGAACTTGAGCTCAAGATAAACAGTGATGATACATGGATGACTACTCAAAGTTGCTTTGTTGGAGACATGATGATGATGAGTTCTTATCTATATGATGATAGGTTGATTCTTACATATGTTAATTGATATAGATGTTCCCAAGTGATGATACTTGGATCATGCAGATCTTGATGTTGAAAAAATGGCTATGGTGGTTTCACACATGATATAATGTAAATGACTATGTATAACATATGCAGAATTCTATTCAAAGGGATGAATTGATGCAGACATACCTTGTTATAGGTTGATGACTTATACTCTACAGGACATTTATAGGTTGCTGGTCTGGAAGTGGTTGTACGTGAGTTCTATGAGTATTATCCCCGTATATACGCCTGTTTCTGTGGATACAGTCACGTACATGTTGATTTGAAGAAAATCAGTAAGAAAAGTCTGTTATGGGTCTGATAGAAACCATCTGGAACAGATGGAACAGGTACAGAAGAAGAACATGATTGATGGTCTAGATGTTGTTGACAGATGCTTATAGAGCAGATCATACATTGTGTATGATGACTATCATGGTCTTATCTAGATGTTTGGTCTCATGCAAAGGTCATATCAAGACTCATGATGTAACAGTGTGTCTCTATCTATTATAGTCATTTGATGAAATGTCTTCTGGTCACATGATGTAATTTGTAACCCCTCTATGCATAAGAAGGATGATGAAATATTTCAGTCAAGGTCATGTAACGGCCTATGTTGGTTTCCCCAACTATGCATGGGATGAATGATGTTATACTCTTATTATCATGTGTAAACCTTTGGTATATCCCCACTTGGTTGGGAGATGGATGTATGTATGAGTCTTTGGTGCTAGGAAGGTCACTTATGATGTATAGAGTCATGTTCTTTCTTGTAGAACATCTTTTTGCAGACCTTTCTTACAGTCAGGGGGAGCATGGACATCACAGTTCAGCAGAGCAGAGACTTTAGCATGTACTCAGAGGAAGCATGGTCACATTGGTACACCTTGGAATATATAAAGGGGGAGCTCATTTAGAGATCTCAGCAGGTACTCATGGGGAGTATGGACAGCGGAATGTGTATCAAGGAAAGAGGATATCTTGGTCCGCCCTTTGCCCTTGATGTCAAAGGAGGAGAGTGATTTGGTGTTGTTGCCATCAAGTCCAAAGGGGGAGGTTTTTGGCATTATGATGCATGTGTGGTACTTGATGGCAACCCACTCGGAGAAGAAAAACTCACTTATATATAAATAGATGAATCTAGAGAAGATATATCAAATGTGACTGAATGCATGGGATGCAGGACAACTCAAAGGAATCAGATGATAGTTCTAAGTGTGATAAGTTAGCTTTGCCATCAAGTCCAAAGGGGGAGATTGTTGGCATTATGAGACAAGTGTTGTCCTTGATGGCAAATCACCTAGATGACAAATCATAGTGCAGCAAGTTAGCAGCAAGGATTTGATGATCAGACTACAAGAATGAAGAGAAAATATATATATGTAGGTTCATCGTGACTGAGCCGCGTATACATGTGGGTTAGACTTTATAAAGGTGCGTATGCGTATACACGCACTTTCATGCAAGGAAAAGCGCGTATATGTTGGAGAACTTACTTTTGGTCCGTGGTAGTTAGTCCTTGGTATTTGAACCTATGGTTTTGGACTATAGTATCTCGTCAGATGTGTTGACCCCAAGTATTGGGTCCATGGTATTGGTTTGGTATGGTTTTGGACGATGGTATTGAGCAAGGCCTAAGACTGTAAAAGGAGAAGAAGATCATTAGGCAAGTGTATCGAAAAATATTGAATATCTGATGAAGTATGAGATCCAATATGCAGGTTATGGGTTGATGATGCATTGCTTGATCTGAGCTAAGGAGGGATCTCACCGGTTGATGAAGATAAGATCTAAGGATAGATCAGGATCAAATGGTTTGAAATGAACTATCTCAATATGATTGATTATGTTTATTGTAGATCTGTATACTAACACATGTAATGATCTGAATTGGGTATAACTTAAGTTTGAAATCACTGCAAGTCATGATTGAATATTTATAGATCTGTACGCGGGTTGGCTTTGGTGTAAGCGTGTATGTACGCAGGATTGGTGAAATGTAGTAGTGTATACCATTTTATCTATGATGTTTGAAGTTACATGTGGTTCTGGTTTTTGATGAGTTCTGATGACAGTTTAAAGGTGTCAGTATTCTGCATATCTTGTTTGGTTGATTGTGTTTAGCTTCAGTATTGATGGATGAGAACTAATATTGGATCAGGATCATAATGACTCATATTTACGTGATCTAGTGGACTAGATCTGGGTGCTAACACACATATTATCCTTGTATATGTAATAATCTGGATATGTCTGAAGACAGGAAGTGCATCAAGTTTTAAGTAAGAAATTGATGACATATATGCTGGTTCAACACTTACAAGTAGCGTATGCACTCTGATGCATGATTTTGATGATACAGTTGGTTATGAATATTTTTGCAGAGTTTAGTTTTCTGCTCTGTGTTCTACTGATTGTGTTGTTGACAGGGTTTTAGTGTTTCAGTGATTCGTAAATTGATGATGCTAGTATTGATCGTTTTGTGCTTCAATGATATTTATGGGTCCAATATGAAAATTTGATGAAACGTGGCCTTCATATTATAGTGTTGTGCTTCAAGAGTATCCAGTCTGAAAATGTATGAAATGTGGTCCCTGGAGGATGAAAGGAGATTGCAGGTCGGCGCCTACATACTAGTACATCAGCCAGTACAAGAGAAAAGGGGGTGGTAGCTCCCTTCAGGTAGCAGCTGGAAAATGACTAAAGATTGGAGCATTTCAGTAGGCAAGCACCTACGTACTATTAAATGGATTAGCTAGTACAAGAGCTAAGGGGGTTGTAGCTCCCATCCACGAGAGTCTGGAAAAGAAGAGAGGGTTGTAGCCCTCTGCAGGTAGAAGCCTGTGTACTGGTATAAGACTGCACTGGTATAGAACTATTGTAAAATGAAGTTTCTTATTAAAAGAAGATAGAGACGACTTGCAGCAGGTGGTTTTCACCCACATTGGCTTTCAACCTTATATCATGGTGTTCATGTGTGATTCTTTTGTGTGATGTTCTATTTTGTTTTACTACACATGCTTACTGTACATAAGGTTAATGAAGTTCTGATGCACTAACTAAAGATCAACATTTAATGGATTAACTAAATCATAAGTATTCTGGATATACGCTAGTTGCATTAGACACAGTTGCGTATACATGCGTGTTCCCTTAATTGAAGTGGCGTATATGTATCTAAGTATGGAAATGAAATTTTTTTATTGATTTAATAATACTGATTCACCCCCCCCCCCCCTCTTAGTATTATTTCCAACACCAGTTTCGTATGGGATAGGAAGTTGGAAGTGCTTTAAGAATTCCATTTCAAAGGAAAAAAAGGTATTGAGTGATGCGAGTGGTATCTCAATGTACCACTTGGCAACATTCGCAGTAAGGGCATGGGGGAAGTGTTTGAGCCATATACTATCATCCACCATGGAGTTTGATACACATCATAAATGGTAGGTGGTAACATGTGTAGCCAGATCATGCCCTTGTTTCCCTTCAAATGTTAGAATGTCAGCAGGTACCTTACGCAGGATCAGGGGACAGTGCAAGTTATGACTGATGGGATCATTAGTTCATTTATGCAGACTCGAGATATCAAGTGTTTCCAAAGAAAGAAAAGGTGTAGGTGCCCATAAATCTAACAAAGGTGATGAAGAATGAATTGAAGGACCGAGGAGTCCCAACATCAAGTTGTTTCCTACAGGATACATAGGATTCATCAGATAATAACCTCCAGGTCGTGGTGGTTCATTCATATAAGATGGTTTTCCATATGGGATATTAGGCTAGGGGGAGAAGGGCTGGTTTCCCCTAGGATAAAAACTACCCTCCTAACTCAATTGTGGTTAAAGAGGGGGTGCCCAAATGGATGTAGCAAGAGCTAGTTTAGGGATATTGCTAGCCATATAGTCTACAGTAGGCACATCATTCATACTAGTATAGTGTCCACCTGGGGGAGGTAAGTTGATCAATGAAGATGTAGGTTGTCCTATAGGCGGAATGGGAACAATAATGCCCCCTATTAGTGTCTGTATGTTGGGAACATTTCCCCTAGGCATCTGAACCTCGGGGCTATAACTTAGCAAAGGGTTCTAGCCAAAAGTGTTACTCAAGGTAGCAGTGTTATCAATGCTATTAGGAGCAATAACTGAAGGTCCAAGAGAAGAAATGAAAGGGGTGAAAATTGGGAGGTGCTCAATTCCACTCATAGCTGGTGTAACTGGGTTGCTCAGACTAGGCATTTTAGGATAGAAGGGTAACGAGTCAACTGGATAGTGCTACCCATAAGCGAGGGAAGTGATGGTGGAGAAAAATTGCCCACAGAGGACCACGACCCATTAGTCGTTAGATGAATATTGGATGTGGGTATTGATGAAGGCATGAAAGGTACAGGTGCTACCTGAACCAACACTAGTCCAAGAGGATTGGGGAGTGGAGGATTTTAAGGAGTTACTACTCCTTCACTAAAAAGCTCCTTAGGTAGTGTATTGTCTTGGGAAGTGTTATGTGATTCACTGTTGCACACTAGAGACTAATTTCCTAGAGAGGGAGAATCCAACTCACTAAGTCTCACCAAGTCCTCTAGGGTTAACAGAGGAAGACCTCATTGTCATCTAGATAGATAATGAGGGCTAGATGTAGCCACAGTGACAGATATATTTTATCAAAAATTTTAAAGTGATATTTTTTATAGTCATAGTGTCAACAATACAACACCTAAAATTAAAAAAAGACTCTAAAGGAAATTAGCAAGCAGTCAGGGAACATAACTTTGTCTAATAACCACCACTCACCAAAGATGAATCCCAGTATCACTGTGGCTAAAAGAGAGAGCTGACAAAATATATAGTTATGATTACTCCTAAGCTTCACCCGAACCTTAGCATGAAGCGCCAAGAACTCTCGTGAAGAAAAAATACATCCCAATAGACCAAAGATAGAATAGGTTCATCTGTTTAAGTACCATGGTAGCCCACCCCAATCACATTGTGTTCATCCCTAAAAATTCTGGCCACTAAGGTTACCTCAAATCACAGACACCACCGAGGGGGACATGGCTGTAAACAATATGCTCTGTGGGTAGGATACCTGAGTCACACACTCATCTATGATATCCCTGAGGGGATCCCTAGCACACAGAATACCCACTGGAAATGGAATCAAAGGCATGGATACCTTCTCTCACACTCCAATGTTGTCTCACATTTAACTCCTTTCTAAAGGGAGCGGTCCCAGATGATATGAGTGCAATAAGATTTTATTCTCATTAATGTCACTAGTCTCAATTTTGTGATCTTGAGTAGTTTACTCACCATTGCCTTGCCCAAGATCATAGCCTAGACTAATTTGTGTGTAAGCTCAAAAAGGAGATGTTTTTTATTACTTTTATTAAGTGTTTATTTTACGTGAACTTGTATTAATGTCTCCGGAGGGGGTGTTGACATATGGAGTTCAGTGAGACTCTAACTCAAACCATGCAAGAAAATGCTTTAAGCTTTTCATTAAATGAAAGACTTTCATACAAGTGAAAATGTATACAGCATTTCAGTAGGATACATCCAAATGTAGTAAACACATGTACAAAATGCAGACATACAATTCTCTAAAAACTAACCCAATATAAACAAAATTAAACAAGATAAAATAGAAATCTAAAGTAAATTTATTCATTTCATTTTTTCTGAAAATAAAATGCAATTAAGCTATTTTATAAAAATAAATAAGAGCATGCAAACAACCAACCAAGAAAAATTCATAGTTACAGATCCAAAGGGCCAGACCACATACAACCTATCAACCTAGGAATCCATAGAACATGGTGGATATCAAGCTATTGGTTCAATAATTATCCTTAGAAGGAAAATCAGAGCATTAATAGTAGGACTAGTGCTCTGTGCCAGACACTAAGTACGTTATAGCACTCTAGATTGCACAAGGAATTGTGTTACAGAGAAACATGATAGGTTTAATCAAGGTTTAATCTTATGTTGTGAGTAGTAGAAAAAGTTCGGAAGCATACTAGGTGATCAAAATCAGAATCCAAAAGAACATGAAGGCTTCGTGAGAAAGAGACATCTAGGAAGAAGGAGAGAAAAGTTGGGAACGGAGAGCATTCCCCAATGGAGCTGCTAATTCTAGTGCAAGGATTAATGCACGAGTGGTTGAAGATGGAAAAAACCCTCTCAGTCCATCCGATACCCAAGGCAGATAGAATTAGGTCAACTGAAACTATTCAGTTACACATGCATATATTCATGTTACTCTCATAATCGAAAAATTAAAAGAGACGAGTTACCTTACAATCTCTAGTGAATCTTTGTCAGAGATCTCAGTGTGGGAAAGGGGCGACTGCGTTAGCCTTTCCTAGAGGAGAACCTGCACATAGAAAAGAAAAGAAGCAACCTTCACAACCTATAAATATTGACAATTAAAGGCATTAACATATAGGAATATATAAATCTACTATGCATCTAAGATAATCATCATCTACATCAACATATACAGAAAGGAGTTTTCAACATCATCAAGTAGACAAAATAGGAGACGATATATATTATCATATGAGAGAATAATGATTACAACCATGGTTGTTGAATCAAGTATTCCCTTAGCTCCTTGGCTCCTTTCCCTCTCTCTCTCTATCTCAACTCTTTGACAACATAACAATATTGATCTCAAAATTTTTGATCCTTGTTACAATGGCCAAGCCTCTAATTTATAGATGAGGAGAGGATCTCTCCTTGCGTATTATTTCATGAGTTCTGATCAAGAAAAATCTTGGATGTTGTGTGCATTATTTCTCTTTCCCTTACCATGAAGCTCTGTTAGGAATAGAAACGTCCTTAGTTGGGCCTAGGGCAGATTTTTCCTCCTTTTCGTGCAACATTTGAGTGAAAACGGAGTGTCGGTCACTCAGCTTGTGCTTCGAATTCCAAAATATCATAAATATCTAATAATGTTACCCTTTATGAAAAATAGTGCATTAAACTAAGGACTAATTCCCTTTGCAAAGTCATGATGAGTGTTATAACTCCTTTTGTATGTTTCTGGGGTGTGTTACCCTGACAAATGGGCATGTAACCCAGTGTTTTCTTCTAGTCAAATTGTCCTTCTCCTATGAGCTGATGAGGAGGTCATTTTTTGTATAAAAGATTGTAGTCAAAGATTCACAAAGGGGAAGCATCACCCCTTGGTTATATATACACCCTTATTGTATAAGAAGAGGACTTTACACCTTGGCTTCTTTTCAAGGCATTAGAGAGATAAGCTAGTTCTTTGAGGAGCAAGGAGTGGCTTTAATGTTCCCCTACTAGAGCTAGTGATGTACAGTGTAAACATGTTTCTTGGAACCTTTACTTAATAACAAAAGCATTCAAGGCCAACACGTTCTTCATGTATGGATTATGAATGTTTGTAATACTATCATGCAAATGTTTATATTTCATATTTTCTTTCACATGTGTTAAGATAGTTAAACTATTTCGGTTATTTTAGTACTTATATTATTGGGAATGCGTTGTAATGGTTGTTATTGATGTCCCATCCTTGTGGACTATTCTGTAGGATATTAGACAAATATTTATTCATTTGTTAGTTGTAACGACTATTGCATCCACTGTGGACTATTTCGTTGGATGTTAGATGACCCCTCTTGGTTCATGTGCATCTCTTATTGGGTGGTGCTATTACCTCTCACTTAGTAGCTCACTTTTCCCCCTTTTTGTAGTAGAATAAACTTAACGCAGTTGCAATTGAACACCCACCATACACGCCTTTTTTCTTTTTGAAGATACCATTGCATCCTTCTCCCTTGCTAATAGGTAGAGGCAAGGCATATCATTGAGATATATGGCGACCGGGATGATACTCTGGATGAGGATCCTACACCAAACAGTGTAAGGTCTAATTGGGACATCACATTAGGGAGACCCTTTGGTTGACATATTTCCAGCATCGTCAACACATTTCGACATGAAAACATCGGTGTCAAAATGTGTATGCTACTCATGTGATTTGTTATATAGACATATGAATTCTTGAAACTTGATACTCACTTCCTTTATGAATGAATGCTCTCATAAGTAAGAAAAATTAAAAAGTACTAAAAGAAAATTCAGGAAAAGGATTCAAGAATATCACTATTATTGATTCACCCCCCCTTAGTAATTCCTTATTCTAACAGGAACCAAATGAACAGAGGACAGCTAAAATAGTATTCGTTTTAGGTGCCACAGGAAACATTGGAAAACATATTGTAACCCAACTCTTATCCAAAGGATTCAATGTCAGGGCTGGTGTCCGTGATGTGGGCAGTGCGAAGAATGATTTCCCCACTAATGATTCCAAAATTCAATTTGTTAAGGAAAATGTGGTAGAGGGTGGTTCTAAACTGAGTGAAACAATAGACAATGCTAAAGCTCTCATCTTTACAACGCGGTTCCACCCTTCTTTGGATTTTTTGGCTCCATGGAAGGTCAATAACTTTGGTACGTTGAATCTAGTTGATTCATTCTAGAGTATTGGTGTGAACAGATTCATTATTATTAGTTCCATCCTAGTAAAGCAACAATTGGAAAATTACTTAATTTATCTTATATTGTACTCAATGTCTTTGTCTTGACACATGACAATCTTTTCAATATTGATGTTTCCATTGTCAAATCCCTCTGTATATCCATTGTAAATCAATTCCCTTAATCATTCGTAAACAAGATCAACAATCTTGTTAATTCAGTTGTACCCATTGTTGCTAAGGCTTTCAAAAAGGTTGAAACCTATAATGAAAAAAACTCTTTGGTGTTACCATGTCTGATGTTGTTGGAGAAAACACCATTTATGCTACCAACATAGGTGTCCCTATGGATGAAGTGAATGTCACTGTTGTAGTAGAGCATGCCAGTGTCACTATCCTTCATCTCTTTTCACAAGCTACTCCAAAACCGAATACTAATATTTTGGATGATGATATTAAATCTCTGACTAAGCATACTCAAGATGGAGGAACTAAAGTTGTCGAAGCCGAAGCTGCAAAAAGTTTTGCAACAATGTCTATGGTGTATGCTGGAGCAATATTTGTTGACGCATGTTTAAAGGGTTTGATGGAGTGCTAGATATTGTGGAATGTACATATGTTCAGTCAAACATTATTGAATTGCCTTTTTTTTCCTCAAAGGTGAGACTGGGTAAAAGTGGCATCGAGGAGGTTTTCAGGTTCTGCCCCATCTCTCCTTTTGAACAATAGGGTTTGGTAGCAATGAAACTAGAACTCAAGTGTTCTATTGAGAAAGGAGTGAAGTTTTTTACCAAAAACTGAGTCAGGACTCTCCTTATGGTACTTTAGTGTTTGATATTTACATTGAAGGAAGTTATGATACTACCATTTTGTCACATTGGTTTAGCAGGCACCGTATTGGGGCAATTATTGTGTAAATATGCTAGAGCTAGGTTTTGCATTTTTTCTTGAACATTGCGCAATATTCCATCTTAGGTATGCTTTCAAGAAATTGAAATTTATGTGGTATTAATGAATTTGGGAGGAAACCCATTGAATTCAATCTTTGATATTTTTGAAAAGAGAAATACTAGTCATTTTTATGTTAAATTGGGTGAGGTGTGATGACAATTTAGTGGAGTCAAAAAGTACTCAATTTGCCGCAAATTTAAAAAATTCAAAGGGATTGTATCAAATTAGGATTATGGTGCAACACTATTAAAAAGTTTATCAGTTTTTAGTGTGTTTTAGGATGACCTCTGTTTCTTAAATAATTTATGTGTGGGTCTTGTATTTTACATCGAGAATACAGACACAATCTTTGTTGAAGAGATCTACATAGATATTAAAATTGTAGGTTTATCAAGGGGCGAGTTTGTTTTTAGTGTCTGCGGGTGTGAGGACAATGAACGTTTTGAGATAATGGAGAATGCTGAACCATATATTTCAATTAACATAATGCCTCACAAGTTGCAATCCCTCTTTTCTAGTTCTTATATTAGAGAATTTCACTTGTTGCATGTGATTTCTAGGTTTGATTTTTCAGTGCTAGCTACTAATCTTGACTAATATTAGACATACATTGATCTATCCAGCTGCGACAGAGTTTCAATTCTTTCCCATCTAACTTTTTTTTCATCCCTAACAACTTAGAGGATTGGAATAAATGGCGCAGCAGCGTCATGTAATGGCTATGGCGATAGAGTTGCTCTTATTTAGGCTCAACACATGAAGGGCCTTAAAACCTAAAATGAAGAAGAACAAATCTAATCTTCAACAAATATGTTAAAATGGTCACACAGTGAAGATATATGAAAACTCAAATTTTGATTGTATTTCATTGTCCAAATATTTGACTTGATTATTGCCTTCCAAATTCCCAGGCTCCTTCTATCAACGTTCCTTTGCACCTCTCATATAGTGTTATTAAAAACTAAAATAACTCTATTTTAACTTAACATTTATCAAGTGTTCTTTAGTTTTGTATTTCATTGTCCAAATATTTTGCTTGACTATTTCCTTCCACATTCCCCCAATCCATCTATTGGCGTTCCTTTGCACCTCTTCATGCAATTTCCAGTATTATTCACAACTAGCATAACTCTCTTTTAACTTGACATTTATCAAGTATTATTTAGTTTCTAGTATTTTTTTTTTGTTAAGCTTGTGAGATCCTCTTTTCAATTAGTTTATAAAGAAAATTTACACCACATATATTGGCTAGGTGGCCTCAATTTGCCCAATGGGAAACCAAGTCTATTGGCCACCTATCCGCATTGTATGCCATCCAGTAACAAAAGTGTTTCAACCTTTCTATCCAAGTTATATAAGTCTGAGATTCATGTCCATACTCTAGATATCTACCTACATATATATTTTCATAAGGAAATGTAAAAGATATCTGCATATATAAACAAAACCAACAAGAGAGACTTTCTAGTCATGTTGTTCAGCAGAAGTTGATTCCACAGGCGCTGGGCCTTTTGGCATTTGTTCCCAGCAACTCGGTACGTTCCAAGATGCAAGGCGTGTTCCTGTCAATTCTTCCAAATCTAACATAGTACTTGTGCAGTTGAAACTGCACCTTCTGGAATTATTTTTTATAATTCAGCATGCCTTGGACAATGACAACCATGCCCATAGAAATCTACTCCATAGCCTTACCGAGCAGGCCTTTCATCAAACAGTATAGGTATAGGGATTTCTTGAACTGAGTGATTTTCCCCTTGTGTTTCCTGGGTCCGGGACAAGGGTTCTCCTATCCTCCATTTTCGTGTCTATCTCACTCCCCTGTTTAACTTATTATTCCCATTCCTCTAGTATTTTGTGAATTCCCTCATTTATGTTGTTAGAGAATTATATATTACAGAGCAATGGAACACATAAAATATTGTAGAAATATAAACACAGAAAATGCATAATACAAGAGAGACACACATATACGTGATTCACCCAGTTTGGGCTACGTCGACGAAGAAACATCCAGTCCTTCTTTTTATATTATCCATCAAACTGAAGAGATACAAACTACAGCAGATCCGTTGTAATTCCCTCTTCGCTCTCAATCTCCTCTCTCTTCATCACTCAGAATACAGATCTACATAGATGTAATACAATTCCCTCATATATAGTGAGGGGTTGCCTTCTAGGGAAAAAACCCTAAATTAAACATAACTTCTACCATCAGATCTCTGCCTAATGAATGGCCCAAATTGACTATGAAATTACAACATTTTACAAGGCAATTATACATATATTGTTAGCTTCACATGGGCTGCCCCCGATCCACCCACTAGGGGGGCTCCCAAAGGTCACAACTACCCCCGCTGGACCCCCCTACAGTGAATATTTTACGAGTAGTGTTGCAGCCCCATTACGAACTGGGGTCCAATGTGGTGATACCTTTGAATACAGAGGATAATCAGGCTCCACACCAAACAATCTCCCACTTGGATACTGATTAGAACAACTCCACCACTTCTTCATTTGTTGGACAATGACTCCACTTTGGACCTGGTTGTTTCTCATATTCTTCATCATACTTGAAGACCAATTGAAACTGAGCAAATTCTCAATTTCTCCCTGGTTTCAACTTTTGTTAACATATCTGCATGATTTTGGGTAGTGTGTATCTTTTCCAAATTCAACTGTTCATCTTCCAATGTTGGCCATATGAAATGGTACTTGAGTTGTATATGTTTAGTCTTGGAATGAAATGCAAGGTTCTTTGCAAGATATATTGCACTATGGTTGTCACTATATAACTTGCCCAACTCCTGCTTCTTACCCAATTCATCCAGAAACCTTTGTAACCAAATCATTCTTCACTAGCCTCTGTTGTCGCAACATAATTTGTTTCTGTTGTTGAGAGTGCAAAAACACTTTGCAGTTTTGAGACCCAACTGGCAGTTGTTCAACCTACAGTAAACACATACCTTGTTGTGCTTGTCATGTTATCTCTATCGCCCACCATATCTACATCAACATATCCCTGTAGAGAAATGCTTGAACCACCAAAGCATAATGCTTGATTTGTGGTACCTCTCAGATACCTAAGAATCCAATTCACCGCCATCCAATGTTCTTTTCCTGAATTGTTCATGTACCTACTTACAACTCCCATTGCATGTGAAATATCAGGCCTTGTGCAGACCATTGCATACATTAAGCTTCCAATTGTTGATGCATATGGAACTTTAGACATATGAGCCATTTCCTCCCGAGTCTTTGGGTGCTCCTCCTTACTTAATTTGAAATGGCTAGCCAAAGGTATACTAACTCGTTTTGCATACTACATATTAAACCTTTTCAATACCGTTTCTATGTACTCAATTTGAGACAATGTTAATTTGAAATTCTTCCTGTCTCTAGTTATTCTCATACCAAAGATTTGTTTTTCAGCACCCAAATCCTTCATTGCAAATGAGTTCGCCAATTTTCTTTTGAGCGCATCTATTTCCTGCATGTTAGAACCTGCAACAAGCATGTCATCTAGATACAATAAAAATATAATATAGTTGCCATCATTTTTCCTTTTGAGATAAACACAATGATCAGAGTGACATCTAGTATAACTTTGTTCAGGCATAAACCTGTCAAATTTTAGATACCACTGCCTTGGAGCCTGTTTTAAGCCATACATGCTCTTCTTCAACCTGCACACTAGTTTCTCCTTCCCTTTTACCTCATATCCTTGTGGCTTCTGCATATATATCTCTTCCTCCAAATCCCCATGGAGAAAGGTTGTCTTTACATCTAACTGCTGAAGATGCAAATCTTCATCTGCTACTAGACTTAAAATAGTTCTGATTGAAGTAATTTTAACAATAGGATAAAATATCTCATCAAAGTCCATGCCCTTTTTCTGTGCAAACCCTTTCACCACAAGTCTAGCTTTATACCTTTTTCTACCTCCATCTTCTTCCTTCAACTTGTAAACCCATTTATTCTGCAATGTTGTTTTACCTATAGGCAACCTGACTAAGTCCGAAGTCTGGTTATGTGTTAAGAAGTCTGTCTTTTCTTTCGTGGATTGCTCCCACTTCTTCCTGGCTTCTACCTATACTGCTTCTTCATAACATTCTGGTTCACCAAAATCAGTCAAAAATACATAATATAATGAAGGAGAGTATCGTTTAGGTGGTCTACCCATCCTGGTAGATCTTCTAACAACACTTTCGAGTGTTTGAGGCTCTTGTTGCTGTTGTGGTTGTTGTTCTGGTTGTTGATCATTATGATTTTTAGGCGCCATCAGTTTTCCTATGATCTCGTCAAGCACTATATATTCTCTGTTTTCTTTTTCCTATTTCTATTCTTGCAGTTGATCCTTATACAAAACCTTTTCATTGAATATGAAATCTCTTCTCCTAATGATTTTTTGTTTTTCATCATCATAAAAGCGATAACCGAAATCATTAACACCATATCCAATAAAGGTACATTTCTTTGATTTTGCCTCAAGCTTTGTTCTGTTTTCGTTATTAATGTGTATAAAGGCTTCACAACCAAAAGTCTTTACAAAAGAGCAGTTTACCTTTTTACCTATCCATGCCTCCTCTCGAATACCACCATCCAAGGAACTTGAAGGCCCTCTGGTTATTAGATAAACAACACTATCTATAGCATCTGCTCAAAATTGTGAAGGCAATCCTGCATGCAATCTCATGCACCTTGCACTCTCCATGATTGTCTTGTTCATCCTTTCTGATACACCATTTTCTTGTGGTGTTCTTGGAACTGTGTTCTCTCTACGAATTCCATTCTCTGAACAGTACCTATCAAACTCCTTGCTGCAATACTCACCTCCATTGTCTGATCTGAGACACTTCAATGCTTTTCCTGTCTCATTTTCAACCAAAGCTTTCCATTTCTTGAAAGTATCAAATACATAAGATTTATTTTAAATACAATAAATCCAGTTTTTCTGGTTGCATCATCAATAAAAGTAACATAATAATGAGAGCCACCAAGAGATGATACCTAAGAAGATCTCCATACATCTGTATGCACAAGCTCTAATTTTTCACTCTTCTTTTCTTTCACAACTCTAAGGAATCTCACTCTCTTCTATTTTCCATAAACACAATTCTCACAGAATTTGAAATCAACATGCTTCAAACCTAGCAACATTTTTCTTGAGTGAAGAATCTGCATCCCCTTCTCACTCATGTGCCCGAGCCTATGATGCCACAATTCCATATCTTCTCCCATAGAGGTTAAAGCATTAACAGAATTAGAAACACCATTGCATAAATACAATATACCAACCTTTCCTCCATTCGCTATTACCAGGGATCCTTTAGTGAGCTTCTAGGTTTTATCTATGAAAGTAGTTACGCAACCTTCACCACCCAACTGCCTTGTTGAAATTAGATTTTTCTTCAGACCTGGAACATTCCTTACCTCCTTCAAAAGCTACTGATTTCCATTTTGTTTTTTTATGAAAATTGTACCCATTCCAATGATTTTACTAGGTTTATCATCACCTAATCGAACCTATCTAAAATCTCCTTGAACATAATCATAAAAATGTTTCCTATCAGGTGTGGCATGGAATGAGGCCCCTAAATCTACCACCTAGGCATCAATAATATTTTCTAATGAAAGAATCAAGGAATCTTGCAACACATCACCTGTTCCATTCACTTCATGATTAGTTTCTTGTTGTGTGTCTCCTTCTTTTCCCTTTTGAGACTTGCAGTATTGCTTCAGGTGTCCTTTATTCCTGCATTTCCATCACACTATCCCTGATCTAGACTTGGATCTACCTTTTCTTGACTTACTGCGATATCCAGAGCTCTTTCCTCTTTCCATTTTTCTTCCTCTAGTCTCTGCAGTCAAAGCATTACCTGATGTCTCACCGGAGCTTTTCCATCGCATTTCCTCACTAAGGATTGCACCGAAAACATCATCAAACTCTAAAGTACTAGATCCAAAGACAAAGTTACTAATGGCCATAACTAAACCATTCCAAATTTCTGGCAATTAGCACAGAAATAACAGAGCCCTAAATTCATCATCAAAAGTTACCCCTATAGAACTTAACTGACTGGTAACTATATTAATTCCATTTAAATGATCAGCAACAGATCCACCTTCTGACATCTTCATATGAAATAAATGCTTCATAATAAATACCTTATTTGAGACCGAGGGTTTTTCATATAGTTTGGCTAATGTCGACATTAAACCCTCTATTGTCATTTCCTTTGAAATATTAAATGTTGTATTCTTCCAAGTGCATCTCCATCGACAATATCCCATTCTGTGTTTGTCATACTCGTCGGCTTCTTTGTCTTTCCGCTCAATGATTGGTATAGATCTCTCTACTACAAATAATATTCCATCTGCATTTTCCATAGCTAGTACTTTTGGCCGTTAAATTTTTCTACCGTAAACCTACTATCTTATGCCATTACTCCCACTCGAAGCAGGAACCCTTCTCTCCTATGATTTTGTCAGCCAAAAAAGACCTTCGACTCTGATACGAGTTGCTATAGAATTATATTATAGAGGAATGGAACACATAAAATATTGCAGAAATATAAACACAAAAAATGCATAAAACAAGAGAGACACAGATATACATGGTTCACCCAGTTTGGGATACGTCCACGGAGAAACATACAGTCCTTCTTTTTATATTGTCCAGCAAATTGAAGAGATGCAAACTACAACAGATCCATTGTAATTCCCGCTTCCCTCTCAATCTCCTGTCTCTTCCACACTCAGAATACAGATATACATAGACGCAATAAAATTCCCTCATATATACTAAGGGGTTGCCTTCTAGGGTGAAAACCCCTAAATTAAACATAACTTCTACTGCTAGATCTTTGGCTAATGAACTGCCCAGATTGACTATGAAATTACAACATTTTACAAGGAAATTTTACATCTATTCTTAACTTTGGGGGCACTGCAGCCGCCCTCCGCTGCACTGCCCCTACAACGAATATTTTATGGGTGGCATTTCCGCCCCATTATGAACTCGGGTGCAATGTATAAATACCTTTGAATACAAAAGATAATCAGGGTCCACACCCAACATATGCCTTCTCAGTACGCCTTTGCCTCCTCACTGATTAAAATTTCCATATATTTCCTACCTCCGCAAACCTCAAACGTGCCTGGGTCCGTGTCCCTCTTGGTTGCTTGGTTCCACCTTCCATGGCCACAGATTTGCGTAGGACAAACCATTGTTTTGCTATCCCAGCCCTACTCATTACAACAAATCATTATCTAGTGAAAATTTAATGTAATATAATAGTAGCCTTGAACGCAGGTGGTAATATTACAGCTCGCCAACCCACCTTCTTTCTCCCCTCCCCCATCAATTTCAGTGTCGATCCCTTCATGGTCATAGGTCAATTCCCTAGATAGAGCCAACCCACTAGCCCCAGTGGTTACCGTTCACCTCAAATTCCTCCCCTCAACCTCAAACAAGTTATATTCTGCTCCCCATTTAGAGGTTGGTGAGAGCTGCCACTTTCCATCACTCAGCTGACCAAGGAAAGCATAACCTTTCCCCTTTACCCAGGATGCAAACAAAGAACCCAACCTAGTCATCGATTGATCCCTAAGCCCCATGATGCTGCCATTGCCTATATGCTTGTCATAACCAACACCACTCCCTTACCATACTTCCTCCCATAGGTATGGACCTTCTTCCTCATGCCGAGGTTTCCACCTCTCTCCCTGTAGCTACACATGCATCTAAATCAAGGGCTATCACCCAGACTACAGGCAGATTGGCATACTCTACCCAGTATGCCTATCTCTCTACCTATACCATCTGAACCCCTACAAGATACACCACTCGTCCCTCTGTCCAATATCATCAGAATCCCCTTCCGGGAAAGGACTTCAAAGTAGAGAGAAATAGATAAAATACCAAGTGGGTGTGAGAGATAGACACAAGACAAGGAAAATGCCACTAGCCTAAGCCCCCAGATCCTCCAGCGCTACCTAATTTCACAATTCCCACCCATAAAACTTCCCCTTCCCCTCAAACAAAAACTAGAGCATATCAACATTACGAGGGTTAAGAGATATCTGAGTACATACCCGTTGACTTCCACAAATAGACGATATACTTGTTTCTATGGATGGTATCGTAAAACTCATCTATTCTACCAGTCTCCCCATCCACAAGCGATCCGAGCAACAACACCCAAATTCCTCCCTTCGCTGCTGATAAGGCCAACACTAGTATAACTCTCGTTTCCACCTTTCCCATATTGATTGCATGCAAGGGGTCACCGCACCCACCGCCTCAAGATTATGGGGGGCTATGGTATTGTGCGAGAGGGTACAGTCCATTAATCCTCTATTCAACTGCCCAACCACTGGCTTACACACTGTTCGAGATCTTCGCCACTTAGAGGCCAATATTCAAGGCTTTGCCTCTAATCTTGTACCCGGATTTCAGCCAGGGTCGGATACCTATCATCCCAGGGCTAGAATGGCCAAAGTTTTTTCACTGAGTCATTTTGATGATTACAACCCCAATGGGCTAAGAAGTCTTCCCCTTTATTTCCTTCTCGTCTGATGTGATTGACCATGATGTAGTCAAACTTGTGAATCAACTCTCTGATTTCTTGGATTAATCTTGCAATTCTCCAACTATGGTTGAGCTTATCCGATTTGGATCCATGGTTCAACTTTTTCAATGTGCTGGTGAACAGGCTTGAGTCTCCCTCAACCACTATGTTTCGGTATCCCATTCGGATGGCTATTTGCAGGCGTTTCTTGGTTGAAGAAAATTTTGCTTCGTTGTTGTTGGCGAACCCGCAAGAGAGCATATATTAACCGAGTGTTGGTCTGGGAATCCTAGAAGAGGCCACCTAGACCAGCCAGTCCAAGGTTACCTTTCGAGTCCACATCCAAACTCAACTTTATAAATCCTTGCCCTAGAGAAGTGAAGTGATCCAGAGAGATCATACCTACCCTGCATTTTTTCCATGCCAAGGGAGCTATCATTCCCTAAGATAGGTTAAGTTTTTGAAAATTTTGAGCTTCATGAGGGGGTACTTGCCAATCCTTCTAGTGCCATTGATCTTCTAAGATCATTTCCCTAATTTTCAGAATTATTCCTTCGCAGACTTGTTCTTGAGTTGAGGATTGGTTTTTGAAAATTCAGTAGTTCCATTCTTTTCGTATGACCCATAAGTTTAGTCCTAAGGCCAGTCTCGAAGCTCTATTGATAGCCAAGCTAGAAAATACGTGGCTTCTCCAAAGGGTAATTTTTTCCCAAATACTAAGGTTGTCCCAGTCCATTCTTCCAAAAGCTCCTTGCATCTGCCTCCATTTATTTTTAGGAAACAGACACGTGTTGAGCATATGCTCCAGATCATCCCTATGTTGTTGGCACATCCAACACAATGAAGTTCCATGAAATCCCTTTTCTAGAGCTAATCCCATGTTAAGATACGTCCTTTACTTACCAGGAACAATAAATGTGTCACCTTCAACCACCATCCTCCCTTCCATATATTTTTCCATATTATACTATGTCCTTCCTGGGCTTGCCCTGTTTGAAGATTGTATGCTTCTTTTATGATAAAGGTGTCTTTTGTGGTATGACCCCATCTCAGTATATCCAGGTCATTTAAGAGAGTTAGTTTCCTTAATCATAGTTCTTTATCTAACTCGTTCCACTGCTCAGTCTTTGTATCCTGATGCCAATCTTCTTTCTTCTTCCATTTGTTATAGACATTTTTGGGCACTGCAACCCCAATCATAAATTTTGATAAACCAAGGGATCCTAAGTCCCTAAAAGTGTTGTTCCAACCCCTAAAAGAACAAGTTCAACTGATTACAGCATCTCCCAGAATTTCTCCATGAAAAACTACTCAAAACTGGTCCAAACTAGACCATTTCACCTGCTCCATGGTCAAAGTCCGCTGCATCCCACCTAAGTATACACTGGAAGTGCGATGCATGTTGAAAATCCCTTCTATGGGGTGCGATGGGCGAGAGTGGACAAATGGAAGGGTCAATCTACAAGGTGGAGGATCATGGAATCTTCCAGAAGCTTCTCTTGTGATACTTGCCTCTCTGCATTCGCCCAGGGATGAGTAAGAGATCATCAATCTCCAAGTGGAATCAAGAACTATCAGAGAGAGGACACTAATCAAATCTCAGAAGCTGACTCATCCCCTTGCTAACATTTATATATGGATCCCTCATCCCAGAGATCCAAAGGCTGGAATTTTGTATCTTGTAAGGAAGTGCTGCTGGTTTCTTGGTGCAACATCATACTGTTGGGTGATATAAGCTTTTCATGAGGTGAATAAGGGCTTTTTTGCTAAGAGGATGACGCTGGGTCAAAACAATTTGTTGTAATCCTCTTTGATATTCTTGATTATTAATAAATCTATTCAAGTTTTCCTCCACACTCTTGTATGATTGATGATTTATGCATTTGTGTGGTCAATATATATCTGGTCCTATATTGTTTATGATAGTAGATCTCTGTTCTTGGATAGTGTTATGCTGCTTTGATTCTACTGGTGTTGTTTGAAGCTGGGTAGACGAGGAAGCGAGTGGAAAAGATCTATCAGAAGGGAGAGGAATCAAGCAAGGAACCAAGCGCAAGGCTGAGGTTGGTCTCTTTTATTCTTCTCTCATCTACTTCTCATAAAGGAAAACGAAAGTGGGTTTAGTTTGTTTGCTTCTAAGGTAGCTACCAGCCTTAGTGGGACTAGCAGCTCTACATAGACACTATATTTCCCGATAACAAAATGGCGACTCCACTTGGGAGCAAATAGATTGTTTGTTTATCTATATTTGTTTACTTTATAAACTTACAGACGGAGCCTGAAGTCAATCCAACTAGCCTTCGAACTGCATTTGTTATGCAAGAGCAAAGTAGATCAATGTTGCTTCAGTCTATCTCTAGGTTTTGTTTATGAACTAAACAATCGATTTACAAGCTATCTAATTTCCCTTGTGGTGGCTCTAGTAACCTCCTTAGATCTACCCCTGTGATTGATTTACTGATTACCACTTTCCGGGCCTAAATCCCTGAACTAAACTGCAAACTGTGACCCGGAACCTAGTTAAAGTCTCGTCCCTGGTCCATTGCACTATCTCTTCTTTGGAACCTGAACGCATCGCACTTCCCGAGTGTAGTAGGTGTGTTGCATTTCACTTTCCCTGTGTTACAGGTGCACTGATCAGACCGCTTCTGCTCTTAGATTTTGGTTTCTGTGTTTACTCCTTTCAGCTCTATTTAGGTGTTTTGTTGTCTGTAGTCAGTATAGCTCTGTTGGAGACTCCCTTCCTTGCCAATATTCTGCCTCCATTGTGAAAAGAACTATAAATGTTTTTATGTATTTTGAGCCATTTTCAGTTCTCTTTTACAAAGAAGTAGCATAATTGAACTATCGTTTCTTGATTTGGAAGTGTCGCAAGTGTCATTTTCAGTCATAGAAGAGAATCTGATTTTTCTTGATATTCAATTACACTGTTACTCTTGTATTTGATTTGAATTGGTAGTTTTTCAAGTGTCGAAAGCAAGTTTTCAATTCCAACTAACAAAGTGTCGTCATTGTCTTCATTTTTGTTTTGAAAAGAAGCTTGTTAGTAATTGTCGCTATGAAAAATAATTCAGATTTGTGCTTAGCTTTATTTTTATCATTCACACATTAAGAAGGCTGAAAACAAATACATGCATGTGCATTTTCACTTAGACTATTTGTTGGTTTGATTTAGGATAGTGCATATAGTGTGTGCTCTCTACTCTATGTTGAAAGAATATCATATTTCTTTCCTTAGTAGCTAGGATTTTCATTGCAAAAAGAAGATTAAACGATTGTTTATCATCTTAGATTGCATTTTAGGAATTGTACATATACATCACGCGGTGAACCTGAAAGGAAAATTTCTTAAGCAAGATCAACTATAAAATAAATTTAATGAATCTAAAAATGCTTTGGAACCTAACGCACAACATCTAGAAGTCTAGGCTAGAGACATATTCTGGCGTCGTAAAGCCTGGTAACTATTGTTTTCATTGTTGGTTGGGTGATTCCTCCACTTTGAGACGACAAGTGCCAGTACGGACTTGTGCTCCCACGTACCCTTGAGTATATATTGGGAGACCACAATAGGCTTTATCCTTTATCCATAGGAAGTCGTGTCTTCCGCCCTATCGATCGCAATAAACTGAACACAACATTCGGGAAGATTGACTGCCGTACCGTAAAAAATATTCTGCAGTTCTGTAATTGGTTTGGTAATCCCTCTGTCTAGATTTCCAGAGTAGTCTCTTTCGTTCCTTTTCAGACTCCTTAAAGGAAAAGGTCCATCTGAGCACTTGTCACTTAAAGATCATTAAAAATCGAAGGCGACTAGAGTCATATTTTATTTTTTCTCGACTCTTAAAAATTGAAAAAACAAGTTGTGTCAAAGCGTCTGAAATTCATTTAATTCGGAAACATATTTCCGCTTTAGTTTTAGTTGATCAAGTAATCCGCAATTGTGGAAGAAAGTCAATTGAAACCCCATCGTTTTCGGAGGCTTACGAGTCAACCGTCTTTTTCTCCTGAATCGAAACTGTTACAGACAAAGCAAACTCGTTTAACCGGTTCCAAATCCCCTTGTAAAGTTAGAACAAGTGTTCCAACACCATCGGAGACTCCGGTTACTCCAAACATTTCTGGTATCCCTGCCTTTACAGAAGAAGTTCAACAGCCACTAAAGGATAGTAGAACTGATCCTAGTGTGAAGGTAAACACTTGTATTACTGAACCAGCTCCACCTACAGCTGATTCGGAAGGTGTTATTCCCCAAACATTTATCGATGTGGATTCTATACCTTCTTCAGCATCGGAAATATTTTACGGACTTGACGGTCTACCTCTTCCACCTGGTCTGATTGTTATAGAAGAGATTGTGGAAGATCCTCCATCTAGTACTCCATCGCAATTTGGAGTCGGGATCACCCTATATCCTTCTTCAACAGAAATTAGTCTACCGTTATCGGAAGCTCCTGTAGAATCGCTAGGAAATATTTTGAATAGAGTAGAAATGTCTGAACAACCATTGATATCTAGGACTGTGTCATCCGACACAGCAATAGCAAAACTTCCTGCTGTCACTCCGACAATGTTCGTCGGCATACCATCTGTCCCAACTAGCTCTCAATCGCTAGATGGGGCCCACTCAGAGGCTATCTCGATAGTATGGTCTGTTCCTATTTGTTCATCTGGAATGGTATCCGGGAACTCGTATGTTGAGTCTCAAAAAATTGATCCTTCATGGTGTCAATATGGGCAGTCCGGTCCTCAAGGGAAAACCATTCCTTTAAGTACCGGATTACCGTCGTATGGGGGGAAATATACCCTTTCATTGTCTCCTCTGGGAGGACAACCATACGAGAGTTCACAACAAAATTTAGGTTATGTTGGAATTACATCTAGTGATTGGGTGCCAATACTGCCTCAACAACCAAGAGTTGTATATTCGATGCAACAATGTTTACCTATGTCAAATATACAAACTACGCCGGCTATTTTAACGGTGTCACAAGTACAAGCGTTGCCTGTTGTATGCCAACCTCAGGTTTCTCAGGTTGTAATGCAACAACCTCTTGTCCCTGCGACTCAACCACAATCGCCAACTAGTGGAATGAAAAAGGCACAAATGGGTACAATTACCCATTATCTTGGTCAAACGGTCAGTATTAGACAATAGCACATCACCTCGCAACCATGGTTGGTTCAATACCAACAACTGCAATTCCAACAAGTATACCAAGGATCTGAGCAACAAATATTTGCAAATAGTGGGCAGCCGTATATTCAAAATGGTCAAAATCAACCATTCTACAATGGTTATGCCCATCAACCTTACCAAAGTTACCAGCATCAAATGCATTATGCTGGTATGCAAAGACCAACCGCTCAGGCGATTCCATCTTATCCTGGGTATGATTCACCAAACCTGAATCAACAGTTATCCTTCGTGGCAACTTTAGAGTTACCAGATCTAAATCGGCTAACAAATGATCCAATTGCTTACGCCCCTTGGTGGCTAGCAATTCCACATAAACTTTTGTCAGATATTCCTAAATTTAATGGAAATCTGGTTGAAGATCCGTCGAATCATGTGATGACCTTTCATCTGTTGTATTCATCAAACATCCTAAACGATGATTCGATTAGGCTTCACCTTTTCAGAGGACGCTAACTGATCCGGCAGCAAAATGGTATATCGAATTACCCAGAGCTTCGTTTGATAACTTCAGTACCCTAGCCACAACCTTTCTAACCCATTTTCAGTTACCCATAAGGTACGAAATAGGAACAGAACTTATTACCAATTACAAGCAAATGATGACCACTCACATATCCAATCATACTCATGAATGGCAACGTCCTCGTAGAATGGTAAAAACATCCGTTCCTGATTAGCTTTTAGTTTAATGGTTTATTAAGTCATTACTACCTTCCATTACAGAAGATGTGGCAAAGGGAGGAGTCATCATTGAAGAGCAAGTTATTGCTCGTGCGCAATATTTAGACTTGATTTATACTCAGTCTGGGATGCTCTACGATAAAATCCCTGACGCTCTCAGACCGGAATTTTCCATTCCTCGTCCTCCTAAATCAAACAATGACTCTCATGCTGGTGATGGCGTGATTGGTACGACAGACACGCAATCAAAAAAGGCCACATCTAAGAAGGCCCGTAATATTTCCAGTCAAAAAGCAAAAGAAGAACTTCTCGCCTCGGAACTAAATGTCGTCTCGACTGATAAAGGAAAAGAAACCAAGTAACCGGGAGGAAAGAAGAAAAACAAATGGAAGAAGAAGAAACAGGAGGAATCATCACCTGAAAATTCTTCTGCAAACCCTTCTGGAGATAGGAAGCCAAAAATTGCATGCTTAATATGTGATGAGGATCATTGGACAAGAGATTGTCCATATAAATCCGAGCTTAGAAAATTTTTCAAGAATTCAAAAACCTCGGCGGTATTGACTGATCTATTTCCAAATCCAGGGACAAATCTGGTTGCTAGTGAAAATGCTTCCCCATCCCAAGTGCTGATGTTGTCAGTTTCGAAATAGCAAAATGATGCTTTGATATCGACAAGGAATAAAGATTACGGGAATCCACAGCTGTCGAACAACAAGTATAGAGATCAACCTAGTAGTTCGACAACAACTTCGACACAAGTTTCGCCACCCATCATTCCAGAGCTAACAATAAAATCGCCGAAGGGAGTAGTACATAAGTCGACATTTAATCCTCGTGCCAGAGCAGCACAACATTATAACATAGTGGAAGATCTGGCCCAATCGCCATCTGCTATTTCGACACTTGAGGTACTGCAAAATTTCCCATCCCAAAAGCAGGCTTTATTATCAACTATAGGTGGGATAGACCCGAAGGATTCTAATCTTGTCTCCTTTAATAACAAAGGATATGATCCCTAGTTACTAGCTCAACTGGCTTTCCTCATTCAAGTGAAAGCCCTCAACAATAGTGTTCATCGAACAATTATTGATGAGTGGGCATCTACATGTATTATGTCAATGAGTTGCTCGAAAACTTTAGGATCTCCAACCTTGTCACGATCATCGACGACATTAAAAGCATTTGAAGGACGAACATATACCCCATATGGTATTCTAAGTAACTTGCAAGTTGAACTAGGGGGGGAAACAATAGAAATAGATGTCGAAGTAATCGACGGAAACCTCGATTACAACATCCTACTGGGAATACCTTGGATATATGCTATGGTTGCGGTTGTGTCGACCTACTTTAGGAAGATTGAATTTCCTTTTCAAGGAGGAATTACAATCGTCAACTAACAAACATTTCTCCCCAATAGTTCCCAAGTTACGGGAAGCATTCCGATGATTCATGGAAACCCCCATTCGCTTCAAAATATTGGAGTAGGCCTACTAAAAGACCCTATATTAATGGGGACTTTTTCCCTCCCGCCTCCAATCAATCTGGCGAAAGTGGCATCGTTACGAACCTGCAATATGATATCTTCTATTCATAAGATCTCAGAAAACGATATTAACATGGATCATCTACTGGTGTTGCCTCCAAGCCCAATAGAAATATTGTAGCAATCAATGTTTCTAGCATGGGAGGCAAACCCAAATCAACGCTCATCAAGTGTTTGGATAGATAGGTCTAAGGAATATGGCACCCCTTTAGATCCTTGGTCGCAAGTGCATTACACCGACGAAGGAATTGTTCAGTCAATGATAACTGACGGGGCGCCATGGGAAGACTACCACCATCGTTCCCATCTTCTGGATTGTCAAGAAGATACTCCTGATGACCTTCATCATCCTTCAGTTTTTGATTTCTTATCAAGTACTGTAAACACGGTGGATTCCAAGTGAAACTTGTCCAATATTGAAGAGGCTATCTCCATAAATATCTCGACCAAAACAGATGTTGTAGAAAATATTTATGTTGGCAAATGTTGTTCTCCTTCAGAACTGGAAATATATAACGCTCCTTTTCACGAATTCAGAGATGTCTTTGCTTGGTCATATGATGAAATGCCAGGCATTGACTCGAGTATAGTTGAACATGAAATCAAGATGTATCCAGATGTCAAACCAGTACGACAACAGCTACGGCAGGTGCACCCCAAGAAGGCCACTGCCATCAAGGTAGAAGTTGAAAAGCTTCTCCATGCTGGTTTCATTTACCCAGTTCCTCTAATCGACTGGGTATCGAACATTGTTCCTGTAATGAAAAAACAAGGAACGATTAGAGTGTGCGTCGATTATAGGGATGTAAATCAAGCTTGTCCAAAAGACAACTATCCTACACCCTTTATTGACCAGATAATAAATGAATGCACCGGATGTGAAATATTTTCATTCATGGATAGATTCTTCGGGTATAATCAAATAAATATCCGCCCACAGGACTAGTCAAAGGCTACATTTATTTGTCCGTGGGGCACATTTGCGTATCGCAAGTTACCCTTTGGTTTAAAGAACGTAGGGGCAACATTTTAGAGGGCAATGAATTATGCCTTCCATGACATCAAAAACATCATTTAACCATATCTCGATGATCTTACGGCTCATTCACGAAAACATACCAATCATCCGCAGCATTTAAGAGTGATATTTCTACGTTGCCGACACTACAAAATACGACTCAATCAACACAAATGTGTGTTCTGTGTCAGTTCTGGTTGTTTTCTTGGCTTTGTAGTCTCAAAGGACGGGATTCATCTCGACCCGTGTAAGTTTCAGGAAATCATTAATTTTCCTCCACCTTCAAATTTGCTTCAGATTCAGAAACTCCAAGGGAAAGCAAACTTTCTGAGGAGGTTCATTCCAAATTACACAGAACTTGCTAAAGGTTATACATGTCTATTGAGAAAGAAGTACCCTTTGACTGGGATCAGGTTGCGCAAGCTTCCTTTGATGCTTTAAAGGAATCCCTAATGAAAGCATCATTAATGTACGCTCCCGATTACCAAAAAGACTTTAACCTGTATCTGGCTGCAACGGATACAACCATAGCAATGGTTTTAGTTCAAGAAGACAATGGAATTGAACATCCCATATATTATTTGAGTAAAAACTTAAATGATATAGAAAGCAAGTATTCCTATGTTGAAAAGTTGGCTCTCGCAGCTATTCAAGCGATACAAAGATTTCGACACTATGTCCTCTTTCAAAAAACTACCATTCTTTCAGATTGCAACCCCATGAATTACATATTTTCGCGACAATTGCTGGGGGGCAAATATTCAAAATCGATCGCAATTCTTCAAGAGTTTGATCTAGAATTTGTAAAATCCAAGTCAAAGAAATCCCTGGTTTTCGCGGAATTACTATGCGATCTCCCATCGTCGTCCAACAATGAAACATCCAAAGAAACAATCATGGATGAATCTTTGTTTCTGATATCTCCAAGCAATCCGTGGTATGGAGATATAATCATTTATCTCCAAACCCAAAAATATAGGCCTAATACCTCCCGCTCTGAACAAAAACGTATTCGATACCATTCAAAAGACTACATGATCATCAGTGATATGCTTTACCGTCGTAGTGTCGATATTGTTCTGAGGAGGTGCCTCACCTATGAGGAGACCGAAAAATTCCTGAATGATTGCCATTCAGGTGCATGTGGAGGGCATCAATTTGGTTACGCTATGGTGCAAAAATTTTTATGAGCAGGATACTTCTGGCCAGCAATGTTCAAAGATTTCATAACTACAGTCAGAAGTTGCCATGCATGTCAAATTTTCGATAGCAAAACCAGAAGACCACCCGTACCTCTGCAGCCAATAGTTGCTGTTGGTCCATTCGCCAAATGGGGCATAGATTTCATGACATGTAACCCCACCTCGACTGGGGGGCATGGGTATATCATAGTCGCGGTAGACTATTTTACCAAATGGGCCGAGGCGATGCCTACATTAAACAACACCGGTGAAACAACTGCCCTTTTCTTTTTCAATCATGTAGTCGCCAGATTCGGCATTCCACAGGCTATAGTCACAGATCATGGATCGTATTTTCACAATCACATGATGATTGAATTGCCTGCCAAATTGGGGTTCTCCCACGACAACTCTACTCCCTATTATTCGCAGGCCAACAGACAAGTTGAAGCAATCAACAAGGTCCTGAAGCGGATGCTGCAAAAGATGATTGGAGTCCACAAAAGGAGTTGGCACCTGATCCTGTACTCAGCCTTGTGGGCATACTGAACATCGGTAAGGAATGCAACTGGGTTTACACCCTTCCAACTGGTGTAAGGCCTAGAAGCAATCTTACCAGTTGAGCGTGAAATCTCGTCCCTCAAACTCGTAGTCGACCTTCTCCCCAGAACTTTAGAAGAGGAGACTTGTTTCCTGGAACTAATCCAATTGGATGAAACCCGTCGTGATGCCGCTTTGCCTAACGAAGCCCATAAGAAACGAGTCAAGGTGTAGTTCGACAATAATGTCAAACCCCGTGCCTTAACAGAAGGTGACTTGGTCTTACTTTACGACCAAGAATCTGATAAATTGGGAGCAGGTAAATTCAAGTCTTTATGGATGGGCACCTATATTGTTAAATGTGTTTAGAAAAAGGAGCCTACAAGTTAATGGATTATGACGGGATTCCACTGGCGCAACCCCGTAACAGGTTGTACCTTAAACGTTACTACGCATGATTCCATGTAGTAACCCATATGCTTTTGTTACATTGTTGTTTTCGCTAAGGGTAATTGTTTTGGTCAAGTAATCCACTTTTTACATTTGTCACAGATGTCGAACCTATTGGAATATTTTTTTGGATATGCCGATGGAGCGAGTCATAGTACACAGAACCTATCTTCTACGGCCTGGACCATTTTTGATCCAAACGGCGAGTTAGTAAGTTTCAGAAGGGTATGTATTGCTCGGTCAACAAATAACATCGTGAGTATAGTGCGTTGATAGAACTTCTCTCTGATTCCGTCACACATGGCGTACGCCGACTTGTCGTCAGGCTAGACTACAGCTCGTCATAATACAACTCACTGGTTTTACTCCATCCGAAATCCAGCTATCTATCGCATGTTCCTAAGGGTCAAGATTTTGGAAAGGCAATTTGATTTTATTCAATATCATCATATTTCTAGAAACTTAAACACATTTACAGACTCATTGGCAAATTATCTATTAGATAGACATTTGCAACATTTATAAAAAGAAGCATTTCATCAATATTTGCATCAGGATCATGTAACTTAACCAAGTAAAAATCCAAAAATCAAAAATATATATATAAATATTTATGGTTTACACATAATGTTCTGTATCCAAGAAAAAATTGGTCAAATGACCCAAAACTGAAAACGCTAGGGGGCACCCTAGTCTAATGATGCTGGGGATAACAAGTCACCGCCTGTGCAATCATGCGTAAAAGCCTAGTCCATCGACTCGACATGCTGGTAGTATGTTGCTACAACCTCAAAGGTAGCTCGTCAGTCCTCACATCTGAAATACCAAGAGTGAGGCCCTCGACCTGATCCTGTAATGTTTAAAGAGTCTCGGCCACATCGAGGTCACGAAGGATAGCCCTTCCCACAGCCTCTCCTGCTGGAGCAGCAGCTAGCACTCTCAAGCGTACTACTGGCCGAACTGGTCCAACATCTGCATGAGCACATCAGTTCTGATTAGCCTTGATAGAAGAAAGCACAAGAACATTATAAAGAGAAACAATAAATAGAGATATGGTCAAAAACTTACCAATGACGCCCCACTACTCGCCAGCCTGCAGTACCAAATCCAGGTCACCCCGGAAATCCATACCAGCACATGGATACTCGGAAAAAACCATCTCCTGACGATTGAACCACCCGAAGAAGGTATCAGAAAATGAAACCTGAGACTGACCGGCATGTCTGTACATATGGTCGACCCATCTCTGCATCCGTGGCTCATTCGGTGGAGGTAAACCAAGTGAAACATATTGCGACTGCATCAGTGGGATCTTTCCCAAGGCAAACGTGGTCAAAATAAAACCATATTCAAAGTTCTTCAATCTTCCATTTTCCACCTTGGTTAATTGTTCTTTCATCACAAATAGTACTGCATCGCACCAGTTGAACACCTTTGGTTCAAGGCATTCTAAGGCATACTGCATATAAGTCTTTTTGGCCACATGAAGAGCCGCACTACCAGCCATTCTAGCAAAACTGAACAGAATGGTCCTCAAGGGCCTGTCAGTGACATCTCAGATATTGATCTTTCCATCCTTACTCGGTTGAGATCCCTCTTTGCAATACCTGCGAATTTAATCTCTCACAGATTCAACCCCACGGGCCGAACCTGATAATGAGATAGGGGCACCCTGCCTCGATAAGCCGGTCAAAAAATAGATGTCCACGACAGTCAAGGGGATAGATTTGCCCCTAATCTGGAACACCTGGCTGGTAGGATCCCATGCATCGAGCAAATATTGCAACAATTTGATTTGTTGCCTCATGCTAGAGATGTGGAAAAACTTGAACAGGCCACAGTTCCGCAGTGCATTTACCGTAACCGGATCATGTAAAGAAAGCATGTCCTCTTCTTCATGCTCACGTTCTTGCCATGTAACAGGCATTTTGCTTCGATGAATATCTGAAAACAAACAAGAGAAGATTCAGATCCTGATTTGGTGAAAAACAGGAAAATATTTCCATGAAAAATTGTGCACAAATTTCCTCATTGCGCCCATTGCACCCCCAGCAGTGTTCTGGGTGGGATGCATGCTAACTGGCCAATGGCCAAGCCAACATGCAACGCACCTTTCGATATAGAAAGGGTGCGATGGAGCCAGGGTGAGTTTTTCAAACCCTAGAGGCTCAAAAAAACCAGAAAACATGCTCAGAATTCAAAAAGGAAAGAATGAAATTGAAGAGCTCAGGTTTAGCTCCTACCTGGTCCAGATGATGCCAAGAATTGTCCACATGATCTCTAGGAATCAGCTAGTGAAAATCAAGGGGGAAAGCACCTCCAAAGCTCTAACAAACCAAAGTTCAAATGAAATGGTAAAATGAGAGTTAAAAAACCACTTTTAAATTACTTTTCACGTGATTCAAGTAAATATTAGTGTTTTTACTCATTTTTCAAACATATATTGTTCATTTCTAACTAGTTTGATGAAGCATTTGAGTAGGCAGTACAACCTTTGAAGGAACAAAGTTATTAATGGTAAAATCAAGAAGATCAATGACCATTATATCGAGAAGTTTTAACACGGAATTCAAGCTCGTTAAAAAACAAACATAAGCAATGAGAAAATGTTCCTCCAGAGTTTAAGCTCATTAAAAATTGAACCAAATTCTGGTAAATAACCATCGTGAATGTATTATCATCAGCCTTTGAAGCCTTGATCATGTTCTCATCATCACCTCCACTCTGTATTGGCTGATCATTCACCTCCATTTGATCATTTACCCTTTTTGAGGAACAGCTGCAAAGAGTGATCCTGTTAGCCATCCTTGTGACACTGTCATGATTGGAAAATTCCAAACCTTACATGGAATTAGCTGCTAGCCAAATTTGTCACTTGTTCCTCCAAAAATGAGTCTCCTTTAAGCTTTTTTCAACTGACTCGTAAAATATGAAAAGATTGTCGAGCAATTGGCCTCTTCAGCTTGTTAAAGCGACCAGAAGTGCTATCCCTCCTTTACATTTTAATATTTTTGGACCTGAGGGATTATTATGCAAAAAGATCGAGCGCTTGCTTTGTTTAGCTCGTTAAAATTACCGAAAATTCATCCCTTTTGTATTATTTTATACTTTTTCAGACTTAACGGATTATATGACGAAAAAGGATTGTTGGAGTCTTCTTTACGTCCCTTTTCAGACTCTCTATAATTGAAAAGGACCGAGTTATCTTTGTCGTTAAACTCGTTAAAACCGAATAGCGACAAACTTGTCCATAAAGACAAGAACGAGTTTCACTATTGCTAGACTCGTTAAAACAAAGCGATGGGTTTGCCTGGAGGGAAAATTATAGAACAAGCATATGTTATCCTCCTCAAGCTTGACAAAAATAAAGAGGTACTGGTCAGCAATGACTGGGGAAAAATTGGGAAGAAAACTTGAAGAAACTTTGTTGGTAGCAAGTCGCTCTTGAACATGACACTTTCACTCCCCATCCGAGTCAGGTTGGGTTGTTTCGTTCACTGGTCATATCACCATTGGTCCATCACACCATCCATATTTGGGGTTAACGGTACCAATCCATCATGTCATTGTCGCCGATATGTTCAAGAGAAGTCACTCAGAGAATTCACTTGTGTCTCATCCGCTGCAATACATTCACACTCCATTCTTTCATGACCGCCACCCTGGACCTTATGTCATCAGATTTTTTTCACCTCCATTAAAATCATTTTCTCCGTTCCGTGTCATTGATGTGGGATTCACTAAGGCCCTCCTATGACAGATTGCTTCTTGTCGACATCAGCTCATTATCCAAGAAGTCGATCTAGGAACAACACTTTCAGTACTTTGAAGCTTGCATGCCTCAATGGCAAGTTTCTCACTTCCGGCGACATGTTTACATCAATGGCCTTCGACCGAAAGATTTTGCGTGGTGTTCAACGCCAAGTCCCTTATTCAAACCACATGAATTGTACTGTAGTACCTTGAGGGTCATCATCACTATCGGTGATTCCTCTCGCACCTGTTAATAGCTTACATCATTGGTTGGTAATCAGGCGATGTCTTTCCATGTTCGACTCCAGAACATATCTCACATCGATTGACATGTACTTTGAGTGAAGATCGAATGAGATTGAAGACCCCGAATATAGTTTCATCCATCCGGGCTACGATATATATTCAGGATAATAAAGACATCAAATGTACATCATTGCTGCACAGATAATCATCCAATCTAAGGGATGATGACTCTACCAGAATCATCGGTCTACACTCAGACGATTGTCTGTCTTATGTACATGAAAATGAATTTATAAAGTTGATCATGGGAAATGCTTGCCTCAGCTAGATCATGAAAATATTATGAAGATAATATGATGTATTGCATCTTATTACAGGTCGCCTTCCAGCTTGAAAAAACTTCGGATCCTCATGATAAATCATTTCACCCGACATCAAAAGATTAATGACCTCACGCTTTAGGGGGCAACTGTTATAGACATTTTTGGGCACTACAACCCCAATCATAAATGTCCATAAACCAAGGGCTCCTAAGTCCCTAAAAGTGTTGTTCCAACCCCTAAAAGGACAAGGTCAACTGATTACAACATCTCCAAGAAGTTCTCCATGAAAAACTACTCAGAACTGGTCAAAACTGGACCATTTCACCTGCTCCATGGTCAAAGTGCACTGCATCCCACCTAAGTACACACTGGAAGTGTGATGCATGTTTAAAAGCCCTTCTATGGGGTGTGATGGGCGAGAGTGGACAAATGACAGGGTCAATTTTCAAGGTGGAGGATCATGGAATCTTCCAGAAACTTCTCTTGTGACACTTGCCTCTCTGCATTCGCCCAGGGATGAGTAAGAGATCAGCAATCTCCAAGTGGAATCAAGAACTATCAGAGAGAGGACACTAATAAAATCTCATAAGCTGACTCACAACCCTTGCAAACATCTATATATGGATCCCTCATCCTAGAGATCCAGAGGCTGGAATTTTGTATCTTGTAAGGAAGTGTTGTTGGTTTCTTGGTGCAACATCATAGTTTTGGGTGATATAAGCTTTTCATGAGGTGAAGAAGGGCTTTCTTGCTGAGAGGATGATGCTGGGTCAGAACAATTGGTTGTAATCCTCTTTGCTATTCTTAATTATTAATAAAGCTATTCAAGTTTTCCTCCACATTCTTGTATGATTGATGATTTATGCATTTGTGTGGTCAACATATATCTGGTCCTATATTGTTTATGATAGTAGATCTCTATTCTTGGATAGTGTTATGCTACTTTGATTCTAGAGGTGCTCTTTGAAGCTGCGTAGACGAGGAAGCGAGTGGCAAAGATCTATCAGAAGGGACAGGAATAAAGTAAGGAACCAAGCGCAAGGCTAAGGTTGGTCTCCTTTATTCTTCTCTCATCTACTTCTCATAAAGGAAAACAAAAGTGGTTTTAGTTTGTTGGTTTCTAAGGTAGCTACCAGCCTTAGTGGGACTAGCAGCTCTGCATAGACACTAGATCTCTCGATAACACCATTGTCTCCAATCTCGCGCCCCTTGTTCTTCTTTCCAGAATTTCTCTACTAAATGGATGTTCCTATCTCTGGTATATATAAATATGTCTCTCAAATATTACCTTTCAATCAACCTCTCTCTTTGTTTCCAGTATTCATGCCATAATTTTTTTGTTTTACCATGGTGAAATTCCCAAAACACATGCTGATGGATGAGGTTCCTGTTTTGAGCAGCGAGGTTACAAATTGTCGATTCTTTAGGAGGGTCCCTGTATTGGAGAATGTCTTCGATTCTCTCGGACATGTTATATTTTCTTGTCCATATTTGTTTCCAGAGGTCCATCCCTCCGCCTATCCATCTCCACCATAATTTTTCTCCCATGACTTGGTTTAGAGTGTAGGGATCTCTGAGGCTTAGTCCCCCTTCCATTTTCTTTTTCACTAGGCCTGGCCAACAGACAAAAGCCTAATTCCTAACATGTTGTGCACCACCCCAAAGAAACTTTTTAAAGATGTCAATCAGTTTGGAGCAATCGATTTTCGAGTTGGCCATCCAAGAGAGTTGATAAATGGGGATAGACTAAAACACAACTTTGAGGAGAATTGTCCTTCCTGCTAAGTTAAGGAATATGAAGGCCCAACTACTGAGCTTTCCATGGAGCTTTTGAAAAATCAATTTATAGCATGAATTCTTTAAAGAGTTTTCAGATAGGGGCATTCCTAAATATTTACATGGGAGGGATCCAATGCCAAACCCCAGGATCCTGGCAAGGTATATCCAAACATCTCCCTGGGTGTTAAAAAAGAAAATACATGATTTATCATTGTTTATCATTGTCCCAAAAGCCTCCATGAAGGTGATTGGGACTTCTTTTATTCGACGATCTTCTCTTAAGGATACCTGACAAAAGGGCATGATGTCATCCACAAATTGATGGTGTGTGATGGCCAAATCATTGCCCTAGATCCTCAGGCCCAAAGCCCATATTCTAGTACTTCATTTTTAATTAAACGTCGCAGCGCTTCCACTACAAGAATAAAGAGGAAAGGAGATATAGGGTCTCCCTATCATAAGCCACGGGTTGGGTTGAAGGTTGGGGTGGAAGACCCATTTAGCAGGATGGAGATAATAGCGGAAGATATCATGGCATGTATCCAATTTATCCATCTCTGGTCGAAATTGAAAGCTTTCAGGATGCCATTTAAGTAGGCCCAGCTTAGCTGGTCATAGACCTTAGAGAGAACCAACTTAATTATCATCCTTGGAATATTTCTTGTCTTTAGTGAATGCATTATTCTTTGAGAGGCTACAAACCCATCCAAGATTTTTCTTCCTTCTACAAATCCAATTTTCTATGGGGATATGAGGTTGGGAAGCAAAGGTTGAAGGTGCTTTACAATGACCGTAGCAATGATTTTATAAATTACGTTACATAGTGCAATGGGGCAAAACCCTTGGGATCTTTAGATTTTGAAGTTTTGGGAATAAGAGAAATGAAAGTAGCATTCAAACTAGGACATACCTTTGGGTTACAGTGATATTCCTCCACGACCTCCAGAGTGTCTTGTCCCATGAAGCGCCATATTTCCTAGAAGTATTCCGCTGTGAACCCAGCGGGGACAGGGGCCTTATTTTTTTGCATTCCTTTGAAAACCTCTTCCACCTCCTCCAACGTGGAAGCTTGCATCAAGGCTAGATTATGATCCTATGATATCAGTTCTGGGATGTTATTCGTAATTCTTTGTATGGCTTCATATCTGTCCTCCGACAGTTCTGTGAGGATGTCTTTGAAGTGGTTCACCAGTAGATCCTCCAGTTCCTCATGTTGAACCATGTGATTCCCCTCCGCATCTTTCAAAGAGTATATTCTGTTGTGCTTCTTGTGTTGGACCATAGCTTTATGGAAGAAACGAGTATTTTTTCACCTTCCCGTACCCTGTTCACCCTTGATTTTTGTTTCCAGAGAATTTCCTCCTGTTTTCTTCTTTCCTCCAGCTGCTTTATTAACATCCCTTCTTCCTTCATAAGATCCTTAGATCTCCCTTCTTGAATAATTTGTTGTTGCAAATCCCCCATTCTCTTGTTCTTTTGGTGTTGGGCATTCATAATATGTCCAAATTCTCCTTTGTTCCATTTCCTTATTTTGTGCTTGAGTTACTTAAATTTTAGTTGGAAGGTATGCATGAAATTTTGCCCTTTCTCTTCGCTCTTTATCCACCATTCCTTAATTATTTTTTTTAAATATCAGCGTCTCTTAACTAGAATGCCTCAAAATAGAAAGGGCAGTTCTTAGGTCGCACTTTCAAGTGTATCTCTTGTTAGCCCTTGAGGTGCAGTGCTGCTATCTTTAGTGGAAATGTCCCCTATGTCAGATCTGACAGCCACATCTCCTCTTGCTCTGCTTTGGCCATACGCCAAACTTCAAAATATTACTCTCGCATATATAATTGCATTGGGTCCTAATCCAAATGCATCCAAATATGCTCTCTAAGTATTCAAGAGCCAGTAAAATCATGCCAAGGATCAAAACCAGCACAGGAGAAGAACCCTTAGAGTGGCGGAAAAGCACTATCGGGAGGCAAAAACACGTAAAAAGAGTGCAAAACCAACTATCAGAGGCATAAACAGTGAAATGCACAACAACCATCTGATCTGGCTGATCAACGGTCCAGATATGATTGGCGGATTGAGGTCAAACTATGTCGAACTTGTGATGGCGATCAACAATTCAACATGGACCATCGATCAAGCGCACAGATCAATGCCCCACATTGCATCACAGGTTCTCTATCAGAGATTACAAAGAGCGCTTGCAAATGGCCCGAGGCATGAGCGATATGTGATTGCGATCAATCTCATCAATGAATCGCAATTGAGGAAACATTATGGAGCGGGGCCTTTATACATGCATAGGTGTGATCCGATGAACTAGACCCGAAGGTTATATAAATAGTATTGCATAAGATTTGAGATCCATTGAAAGGAATTTTACTATGTATTTTGTATATTTTCGTTATTTAACGAAATATAAAGGGATAGTGCTAATGCGATAAACCCCGACCCGAATGGGTTCGGGAATGAAAACGCATAATATTTCAGATCCACCATAGGCCATTTTTGCATTATTTTCACGATTTTTAACAAATTTGAAAAGACAAAGGGCAGCTTAGGAACATGCCATAAGTGACTTGCGATAGCGGCTGAGGGCAAACCCGATAGAGAAATAGACCACATTTAAGGACTTTTGAAGTCCAGAATGAATGAAGCTTGGCAAGATTTCACAGTGTTGTAACATTTCTCTGTGTAAAATAGAAAACGACCGCATTCTGGATTCTGAAGGATTTCAAGGGCCCAAGGCAGCATTCTGTTACTAAGCAGAGACCAAGAGATAGAGGCCAGGAGATAGATTGTTGGGAGACAAATGGCTACAAATGGAAGGGGAAAGACAACAATGCAACACAGCCAAACCAACAAATGATCATGGAGCATTGCTGGCATGAGCGAACCACCTAAAAACGGAGCACATTTACCAGAATTTGGTTCCTACTATTAGAAATAGAAACCTCTGAGCTCGTGTGTGTCTAGTCATGGCATCAAATAGTTAAAAATATAGAGGGATAGATTAATACCTCTCGAGCCTCAGAAGGCTTGAGAGCATTGTAAAAGGCCTATAAATATTGGAAAGTTTAGAGTAACAAGGGTTCAACTCTTGGAGACTGTGGAGACTCTGTTCCTCCAAGCATCTCATCTTCGTTCCAGCAATATAAGCTTCTTTTGTTGTTACATGTTTAATCCCCATTTTCTCTTCTGTTCTAAGCTTGCACTTGAATATGTTATTCATTTTTTCTTCTGTGTCTAATGCCAGATAATTTTCATCTTATCTCTACGTTGATAAATTAGATTTGCAAGCTTCATTTATTTCCTGTAGCTAGCCATTCATATGTGTTTATGTCTGCATCTGCTTTTATAGTGAGTATTCTCCATCTATGCATTGAATCTATAAACTATTGAGCGTTAGTGGTCTAAAGCCTTGTAAAGCTGAGGGTGTTCATGCATGTCTTCAGTGAAAACAAATTTGGAACAGTCATCTGACTTGATCCAAACCATCATACATTCCAATAGTTCAGAGAACAATATTGAAAATTTATATGTTACCAGGCATCTCTGAGCTACAACCTAGGAGAGCTTCCTTGAGTAATAACATAATTGGCACCATTGCAGAGGAGATGAGACTGAAGCTCAGCTTCCCTAGGAGATGACACAGATCTAGCTTTGATGATAGACAAAGTGTGGGCACCTTTTCGGTTATAATCATCTATCTGGCGACTCTACTGAAGGATGAACCTCTTCGCGACTCCACTTCATAGTTCTCACTCAGTTTGTAAAGCACACTCAGAGAAATCCCCAGAAGCCACAAGCTGACCCAGTGCCTGAACCTAAAAAAATCATTAAAGAAAGAAAGGAATTGCAGAAAGGAGCAATAGGTTCAGGTAGCTCTAAACAATATTCTATATCTCTTTAAGAAAATCCTATAATAGAACAAATACATGTTGAGAGTATATCATCTAATACTAGCAGTGAAGAAAAAATCTAAGAGATTCATAAAGCTCCTTATTCTTCAGGTTCTCCTTTTGTTGTAAGCCTAAAGGAAACCTCACTTGCTAGCCATCATACTCCATTAGTCTTATCAGTCACTCCTCATCCCTCTATCATTCCTAATTCCAGTACCCTTATAGCCACCACAGCTATGGTAGGACCACAAGCACTTGCCAAAATGGAAAGAATCATAGCTGCTAGGTATGAACCTCTAGTATTGCCGACTTCTTTGAATTCCATGCCTACTGGAGAATATCAGAAGTATAGGCCTAAGTTCACTGGGACTAAAGGTGTTACAGCTGAAGAACATCTTGAATCATTTTAAATCTATGTTGATAACCTGGACATTAGTGAAGATGATGTGTGGATAAGAGTCTTTTGTCAAAAGCCTAGATGGAGAGGCTAGAAAATGGTTCAGAGAACTAACCCCAAGGTCTATAGCATATATTGAGGCTTTAGATGATGCATTCTTAAAGAATTGGGGAGATAATAAGGCTCTACTCTACTACCACACCGAGTTTGGGAACTTAAAGAGGGAAAATGGTGAGTTGTTGTCTGATTTGAATAAGAGATTTAACCGCATGTATAGCAAAATACCAGCTGAAGTAAAACCCACCACTACCTCTGCTAAACTCACCTACGCTAGTGCCTTTGATTCTGACTTCTATCTACTGTTGAGGGAGAGGCGATCTGCTACTTTGGCTGATATGCAGGATGCAACCTTGGAAGTAGAATCAAACATCATGGCTGCAGAGAAGCTGTTGGGTCCCTATAATACTAGTGATTACTCCATTACTATTGTAGTTATACCCCTTATTTATATTGCTATTCCCCTATTACCCCCGTATTTTTATTTCTGTGCCCCATAGAATCCCTCTATTGTTATTTTTTTGGCTTTATATTATTATTGTTAGCTCGGCTGGATTATATTGTGACTCCTTAGACTCCTATATATAGAAAGGAGGTTTTGTCACTTGAATCATCCAATAATTGTTCATTTATGTAATGTAAAGGAGGTTTCCCCCTCGAAGAGGCTGAATTCTAAGGCGTTGATCTATCTTTTATATCTTTTCTTGAGCTGGTTTCATAACATTTGGTATCAGAGCTTTGGATTCAAGTGTTTCGCTGCTCCAAACAGGTCATCGTGGCATTTTCGCTAGAACTTTTTTTCTGTGATGTTTCAGAAGTCACAAAAAAACCCATTTGAGAGGAAATCGTGGTGAACCTCGGGTACAAATTTCAGAGCTTTTCGCGTGATATTTGCGGATATATGATCTGAGGAATTTGGTCTTTTTGCCGACTCCTGCATTACATTCAAAATAGGTGACCTGGGGAAAATCATCATAACCTTCTCTCTGGGTATCAGATTGAAATTTCGTAAGAAGGTACAAAAAGATGACAGACTGTAGTTTCTTGTATATCTTTTTAAGAACCAAAGATAGAAAATTGTACACATGGTACTTCATACAAGTCGCTCTTCTGGAAAGGTCTATAATCAGGTCTTCTTGGGAGATTGTGCATAACACTTCCTTGGAGAATCCAATTTGGATCAGACTGGTGGCATTGAAAAGAGGACATAGAGAGCTACTACAGGTCACAAATTCAGAACTAGATGATTGGAAAGTACAGAGATACATCAGAGGCAATATTGAGCTCCTACAAAGTGAAAAAAAGTGTGTAGATTTTTTTAAATTTTTGCTTAAGCTTGGTTTGAAAATTTATTTTGAAGGAATTCAAAGGGCATAGTAGAGCATTATTATCAGTAACTGATGCCCTGAGGAAAGAAAATGCAAACACCTAGTAAGGAACCTGAAAGCTCTAGCATGACTCATGAAGAAGAGGAAGAAATGCTACATGATATATCAAAATTACAAGAACAAGTGCAACAAATGTCACGCTCACAAAAGTTAACAGAAGCTAAGATAAATGGCGTGGAAGCTAAGATGAATGGCATGGAAGCTAAGATGGATAATTTGAAGATAGATTTGAACACAAATTTGAAGACATGCATGGCAGATTTGAAGACAGATTTGACAAATTTTCTACAAGAAATACTTACTAATGGTGAAAAGGTAGTAAAGGAAACTCATGATGAGAACAAAAGAAATGTTAATCATGATTCCATAGACTCTAATGTTGGATCGAAGAATCACCATATTCCAAAAATCGATATGAGGAAGTTTGATGGCAAGGATCCCGCCACATGGATATTACAGATGGAGCAATTCTTCGATCTCAATAATGTGCAAAACGCACAAAAGGTACGTATGGCAACTGTATATTTGGAACCAAATCTTTGTATGGTATCAATGGCTTTGTTCTCGTAAACAATTTATCACTTGGGCAATTTTTACGGAAGAATTGATAGCACATTATGAGGATACAAAAAGCAACACTTTTTTTAGCCAATTGATAAGTCTCAAACAAAAGGGTTCAATAATGGAGCACATTGAGGAGTTCCAAAAATTGAACATAAGGGTAAAAGATATTCCAGAGGAGCATAGGATTGATGTGTTCATAGGGTCTTTAAAGGATAATATCCAACATGATGTTCGCCTTTGGGAACCTGATTCATTAGAGAAGGCATTCAGGTTAGCAAGAAAAATGGAAAGCAAAATTATGGCAACCAGGAAGCATACCACTCACAACTATAAAGACGGAAGTGTTGTTGCCCCTAGTCTTCCACAACCTACAAGGTTGACACCACAAAAATTGGAAGAAAAAAGAGCAAAAGGGCTTTGTTACATTTGTGATAGCAAATACACAAAAGGTCATAAGTGTGCTGAGAAGAAATTATTCTACATAGATTGTGAAGAGGAAGAAGAAAAGGAGCAAGAAAGGTCAAAAGAAGAGGATATACTCCAGGAACAAAGCCTAGATGAAGAACAAATAAATCCGACCATATCTTGTAATGCATTGGCGGGAATTACCACTCCTCAAACCATCAAGATAGAAGGACAAATCAAGAAGAAAAAGGTAATAGTGTTGATTGATTCAGGAAGCACCCACAATTTTATTCATTGTAGGGTAGCAAAAGAATTGAATTGCTTCCTATATCCAGCACCAGAGTGTCAAGTGATGATTGCAAATGGAGGAACAATAAATTTCTCTGGAAAGTGCCATAATATCAAGCTATCCATGGGAGAATATGTATTGACTAGCCCAATGCTTTCCATTCCAATGGGAGGTGCTGATGTTGTACTAGGAGTCCAATGGCTACAATCCTTGGGTACAATAGCTTTTAATTTTCAAGAACTTTTCATCAAATTTTCTATGGAAGGAAAGGAAGTTGAATTAAGGGGTATTGCAGGGAAACCAGGAAAGATAATCAGCTCTAATGGCATGACAAAGCTTCTAAAAAAGGAGCAAAGAGGTGTAATTGCACAATTATGTTCGCTAGATGTTTCCACATTGGAATCATCTATTTCTCCAGATCTCCAAAAAGTCCTGGACAATCATTCCAAGGTATTTGAGACTCCCAAAGGTCTCCCACCTATGCGTGATCATGATCATGCTATTCATCTGATTCCAGGAAGTGTTCCTCCAAACATCAGGCCGTACAGATATCCCTATGTCCAAAAAAGTGAAATTGAACGTATGGTTGCAGAAATGCTAGAGGCTGGTATAATTCAACCGAGTCAAAGTTCTTTCTCAGCTCCAGTAGTATTGGTGCACAAGAAGGATGGATCATGGCGCATGTGTCCGGATTATAGGGAGCTCAACAAGCTCACTATTAAAGATAAGTTCCCCATTCCTGTCATTGATGAATTACTGGATGAATTGCATGGATCAATTTACTTCACCAAGTTGGATCTTCGTTCGGGATATCATCAAATCAGAATGAAGATTGAAGACATTCCAAAAACGGCATTTAGAACTCATGAGGGTCATTATGAATTTTTGGTCATGCCTTTTGGCCTTACCAATGCACCTTCAACATTTCAAGGTTTGATGAATTCAATTTTCAAACCATTCCTTAGAAAATTTGTGTTAGTATTTTTTGATGATATACTAATCTACAACAAGTCTTGGAAGGATCATGTTGAACATGTTGACAGGGTGCTACAACTATTGGAGGAGAAACAATTATATGCAAAAAGATCCAAATGTTTCTTTGGAGTCCAGGAGGTGGAATATTTGGGTCATATTGTATCTCATGAAGGAGTTAAGGTAGACCCTAGCAAAATTAAAGCCATTAAGGAATGGAAAATCCCCACATCCATAAAGCATCTGCGAGGATTTCTTGGGTTGACAGGGTATTATCGCAAGTTTGTTAAGAATTATGGGAGAATAGCAGCACCTCTAACAACATTATTGAAGAAAGATTCATTTTCATGGACTCCGGAAGCAACAAAGGCCTTTGAACATCTTAAAGAGGCAATGTGCCAAGCACCGGTCTTAGCTACACCGGACTTCACAAAAACCTTTATTGTGGAATGTGATGCTTCAGGAAATGGAATTGGTGCTGTTCTAATGCAAGATGAAAGACCCATTGCTTTTGAAAGTCGTCCAATCAAGGGAAAGTTTTTAAGCAAAGCTATTTATGAGAAGGAAATGTTGGCAATACTCCATGCACTTAAGAAATGGCGACCCTACCTAATGGGAAGACACTTCAAGGTAAAAACGGATCATGATAGCCTTAAATACTTTTTAGAACAAAGATTATCCTCTGAAGAGCAACAAAAGTGGGTCACAAAGATGTTGGGTTATGACTTTGAAATCATCTACAAAAAAGGGAAGCAAAATGTGGTGGCAGATGCACTCTCAAGAAAGGATGAGGATGTGGAAGCATTGTTGTGTGCCATTTCTATTATCCAACCAGATTGGATAAACGAAGCAAGGGAGGAATGGAAGAATGACGAAGAAGTGTGGGCACTTATTCGAAAGCTACAACAAGATTCCAGTACTTCTGATACATTTAGCTGGAAAAATGATTCGTTATGGTACAAAGATCGCTTATACCTCTGTAAGAATTCCCAGCTAAAACAAAAGATTCTTATGGAATTGCACACTTCTCCCTTAGGAGGGCACTCAGGATTTTTAAAAACTTACCACAGGGTTAAGAAGGAATTTTTTTGGGATGGCCTTAAATCAGATATTCAAAAGTTTGTGGCGGAATGTTTGGTTTGCCAACAAAATAAAGTTGAAACAATTAAGACATCAGGTCTATTACAACCTTTATCCATTCCAAGCCAACGTTGGGAGGAGGTTTCAATGGATTTTATCACAGGTTTACCCAAGTCTGAGGGAAAGAGTGTCATCATGGTGGTAGTTGACAGACTTACCAAGTATGCACACTTTTGTGCATTATCACATCCATTTAAAGCCAGTACAGTTTCTACTGCATTTATGGAAACAATTCAAAAGCTACATGGAAACCCAAAGATTATTGTAAGTGACAGAGATCCCATTTTCACTGGAAATTTTTGGACAGAATTATTTTCTTGTCTTGGTACTCAGTTAGCTCATAGCTCATCTTATCATCCTCAATCTGATGGGCAAACTGAGATAGTAAACAAATGTTTGGAAGGATATCTTCGTTGCTTTGTATCTGATAAACAGACACAATGGGTCAAATGGTTGCCTCTGGCTGAATGGTGGTATAACACTTCCTTCCATACAGCAACAAAAATGACCCCATTTATGGCACTTTATGGGTATCAACCACCATCCATCACATCATATTTAAGAGAAAATTCTAAGGTTCAGGCAGTGGAACATCACATCGAACATCAACAACAAGTCCTCCAACTCTTAAAGGATAACCTCGTGTTGGCACAAAATAGAATGAAACAACAGGCAGATCAACATCGCAGTGAAAGAAGTTTTGATGTAGGTGATTGGGTATTCCTACGGCTACAACCATATAAGAAAATGTCCCTAAAGCAAGCTAAGAAGGATAATAAATTATCACCAAAGTATTATGGTCCGTACAAGGTGTTGCAAAAGATTGGTACTATGGCATACAAATTGGAGCTTCCTGCAGCTTCTCGATTGCACCCAGTTTTCCATGTTTCATGTTTAAAGAAGGTTATAGGCGACAAGCTCCCAATTCAAACAATATTGCCAGAACTTGACGAGGAAGGAAAAATTATATTGGAACCGGAAGAAGTCACAGAAACAAGAACTTGAAAGCTACAAAATCGATCAATTTCAGAGTATCTTATCAAGTGGAAGAACTTATCCACTGAAGATTCCACATGGGAGGATGAGAAATTTATGTAGAAGTATCTAGAACTACTCAAGCATTGAGGACAACACTTTTTGAAGGAGAGGGGCATGTTGGGTCCCTATAATACTAGTGATTACCCCATTACTATTGTAGTTATACCCCTTATTTATATTGTTGTGCCCCTATTACCCCCATATTTTTATTTCTGTGCCCCATAGAATCCCTCTATTGTTATTTTTGTGGCTTTATATTATTATTGTTAGGTCGGCTGGATTATATTGTGACTCCTTAGACTCCTATATATAGAAAGGAGGTTTTGTCATTTGAATCATCCAATAATTGTTCATTTATGTAATGTAAAGGAGGTTGCCCCCTCAAAGAGGCCGAATTCTAAGGCGTTGATCTATCTTTTCTATCTTTTCTTGAGTTGGTTTCATAACAGAAGCTCAAGGTGAATGTTGATAGAAGGAGACACAGGGGTGAGTCTTCATCATCTTCAAATCCCAATATAGATAAAATTACCAAGATGATAGAGTCATTAGCCTCTGAAGTCTCCAAATTAAAGTTTGAGCAGCACCGAGGGAAAGGAAGAGTTCCTAATACTTTTTCTCCTAAAAATCCAAATACATATAGATGAGCTAATGAGCAGTTGTATATTTTTCAAAGAAGGAAAGATGCCATTGAAGAGAAAATAGTGAGGACCCCTTTCCAGAATGTAGCCATGGAAGAAGAATAGTTTGAAGAAGATGATGAGATCCATTGTCTAGAAGACAAAGGCAGTGCCTCCTTTTTGACCTTAGCTACCTATGAAAAGTCATTATTCAATGACCAGATCAACCAAGAATGGGATGGTGAAGATGTTATGCAAATTGAAGATCAGCACCGATATAACCTGAGGTCAAAGATGAATAATGCCAAGAAAACTCTTGTTCAAATAGCTACTATCCCTGCAGTACAACAAGCTAATAAGCAGAAGTGACTAGTAGTTGATCCCATCATTCTCAAAGCTCTAGCTCACGAGGTAGGAGGCCTTGACAAGTCTCCTTTTCCTTTCATTTTTCAATCAGAAATTCAGAAGCTAAGAATACCTATACCTCTAATTGAAATAGTTAATAATGAGTCCTTCAAAAGACCCATCCTCGAGGGCCTTGAGCCTAAGCCATCCAAGCATCCACTAACTATGTAAATCTGCAAGATGACAAACTAGTTGTTATTCTCAGCCTGATGATTCAAAATTGCGAAGAAAGCTCCCCATCATTCTATGTATCTCTGACTATTCATGACAAAATCCTTCACAATTTCCTTCTAGACACTGGAGCCAGCCATAATCTAATTCCCAAGGCTGTCATGGATGAGTTGGGTCTTGACATTACCAAGCCTTATCATGATCTGTTTTCTTTTGACTCTAGAAAGGTGAAATGTTTGGGATTAATCAAAAACCTAGCCATCAGCTTGTCTCAGTTACCCATGACGAGCATGATGATGGATATTGTGGTAGAAGATGTACCCCCAAAGTTTGTCATGTTGCTTTCCAGAGGTTGGATCAAGAGATTAGGTGGAACATTGCAAAATGATCTATGTTATGCTACTGTCCCTGTTTTTGGAGGTGATAGTAAGAGATTATATAGGGAAGCTCAGTCGGCTTATATAATCAGTGATGAAAAGAATCCAACTAATCATCCCATCTATGATGTCGGCACTGATTTTGGAGCTTGTATTCTTCAGATTGAAGAATCCCAGTCGGCCTCCACATAGCTTCAGAAACTAGTTTGCCATATCGTATAGGAAGAAGGCCTACAACTTTGGGACATGTTCTTTAACGGAGCTTGCTCTAAGGAAGTTGCAACGGAAGGTGTAGTCCTTGTGTCCCCCGCACAGGAATGCATTCATTTATCTTTCAAATTAACTTTTCAAGTCACAAATAACATAGTAGAGTATGAAGCCTTGATGTTGAGCTTAAATGCTACTAAAGAAATGGGCATCAAAGGTCTGAAAGTGTTTGGAGACGCAGACCTTATCATTCAGCAGGTCAACAAAACTTTCCAAGCAAAGCATCCAAGGTTGAAAGCATACAAAGATGAGGTATGGAAGGTCAAGGACTCTTTTAATATTTTCAGCATTTCTTACATCCCAAGAATGAAGAACTAGCTTTCTGATTCCCTTGGCATGTCTGCTAGCACATTTATTCCTCCTTTGCCTCGTAAATTGACTTATGAAGTTCAGGTGAAATATAAACAATCGCTGCCTAACAATGTCAAATAATGGAAAGTTTTTGAATATGATGATGAAATTAATAGGTTTTTACTAGTCGTTGATGAATTTTCTAAAATGCACATCGACCAAGAAAACGAAATCATTCAAGAATGCAACTAGTCCAAGCTAAAGGACGAGATTGGCAAGGACATCATTTTTTAGCTACCTAGTAACCATATACCCAAAGGATTGGTGCCCCTAAGGAAGTTGTTTGATCATAATGATGTACCTTATAAGCCTGAAAACAAAGAAAATGAGTCTGTTATTCATAAACATAATATAGGGAATTCAGCCCATCCAAAGTACATAAATCTGTCCACTCACTTCTCTTCTACCCAGAGTTCTGAGTATTACACCATGATGAGGAAATTTGCTGATATTTTTGCTTGGGAAAGTAGTGATCCCAAGACCTATGACACAAACATCATTTAGCATAAAATTCCACTAGAGAAGAACATCATCCTTTTTAAGTAGAAATTAAGACCTATCAGCCCTCTCTTATTGCCTTTGATTGAAAATGAAATCAAGAAGTTGTTGGATGCCAAGATCATAGTTCCCCTGAGGTATTCAAAGTGGATAGATAACCTTGTGGTAGTAAGAAAGAAGAATGGAGAAATCAGGCTTTGTGTTGACTTCAGGAATCTGAACAAATTCTCTAAAAAAGAAAACTACCCCTGGCCTAAGATGGAGCACTTGTTGTAAAAAGTTTCAAGGGCTAAAGTCATGTATTTCTTATATGGATTTTGAGGTTACAATTAGATTGTTTTACATCCAGAATATTAGGAAGAGACGGCCTTCACTACTCCTTGGGGCACTTTCATGCCAAAATGCGTTTTGGACTGATGAACGCTAGGGCTACTTTTCAGAGGACCGTGGACATAGCTTTTGTGGGAGAGAAGGAAAAGTTTGTCCTTATTTACCTTGATGACATAACAATTGTTTACAGCACTCACAAGGACCATTTGCAGCATCTGAAGAAGGTGTTTCTAAAGTGCAGACAATTTGGAATTTCTGTGAGCCCAAAGAAGTCACAGTTTGCTCTAGAAGAAGGCAAACTTCTGGGACATATTGTTTCTGTTGAAGGAGTGAAGATTGATCCAATAAGAGTTCAAGCAATTCAGAAATTGCCTATCCCAAGATCAAAAAGGGACATTCAATCTTTCCTGGGTAAGATTAAATTTGTAACGAGGTTCATTCCAAACTTTGCAGAGCTTGTGAAGCACATCACTTCCATGCTGAAGAATGGATCAGAAATAAAATGGACAGATGCTGCAAGAAGCTCTTTTGAAGCCATCAAACAAGCTATCATGGAATCTCCCACTCTAATTAGCCTAGATTACACAAAGGATTTCTATATCTTCACTTTTGCCTCTTAAGATACACTTGCAGTAGTTCTCTTGCAAAAAAATGATGAAGGAATAGAACACCCTGGGGCCTTTTTCAACAAAACTCTGAGGGATGTTGAACTAAGGTATGACCTTATTGAAAAACAAGCTTATGCTCTCATAAAATCTTTAAAGGCATTCAAAATTTATATCCTGCATTCCAAAGTGATCGCATGTGTACCATCGGCTTCAGTAAAAGATGTTTTAACTCCACCAGATATCGATGGAAAGAAATGGATTGCAAAGTTCATAGAGTTCAATATAGAGGTGAAGCCCACCAAAATTCTCAAAGTCCAGAGCTTGGCTAGACTTATGGCTAAGGAAAATTGCAGTTTGTTAAACATCAATTGCATGGGTTCAAATTCAGGTGATGAGGAGACAAAGGAAGCAGCAGAAGAGAAAAAGCAGAATCAGTCTTTGGATGAAAATCTAGCCACCTATGAATGGTATTCCAGCATAGTTCATTTTTTGTAGAAGCTGGAAGTCCCTCTAGGGCTTAGCTCAAGTCAAGCCTGGGCCATTAAGCTCAGATCGACCAAATTCTATATTAATGAAAACCTACTCTATTGGAAAGACCCATCATGAATCCTCTTGAGATGTCTAGATAAAAGACAATTTGTGGAAGTCATGCACCAATTCCATTCTAGCATCTGTGGAGGGCATCATTATTGGAAAACCATAGCCCACAAGATCCTGAAAGTTGGGTATTATTGGCCTACTCTATTCTCTGATGTGTGTTCTTTTGTGAGGTCTTGAGACAAATGTCAGAGGTTTGCAGGAAGACAACAACTAAAATCTCTACCCTTGAAGCCAATACACACCAATGGTCCCTTCTAGCAGTGGGGCTTGGACTTTATAGGTGAGATCAATGCACATTTCAGTGGCCAACACAAATGGATCTTGGTAGGCACTGATTATTTCACGAACTGGATTGAGGCTATACCCACCAAGAATGCTAATCATCAAGTTGTCATAAAGTTTTTGAATGAGAACATTTTCAATAGATTTGGGTGCCCTACCAAACTAATCACTGATAATACAACAACTTTCAAGGCAAAAGAGTTGGTGGGCATGACTGAATCCATGGGCATTCAATTGGTGCATTCTACCTCATATTATCCTCAAGGCAATGGCCTAGTAGAATCATCTAACAAGAGTCTTGTAAGCATAATCAAAAAATTGTTGGAGGACAACAAAAGGACCAGGGATTCCAAGTTGAAGTTTGCACTATGGGTTGACACAGTTACCAACAAGAAGTCCATAAGAAATTATCCATTTAAGTTGGTTTATGGCATTGATGATGTTTTTCCTATCCAGCTGATTCTCCCTGTGGCCAAATTCTTTCAAGAAGAACATGATGAAATGAATGGCATGGTAAGGAGAATCAATAACCTGGTTGAATTACAGTAGATCAAAGAGCAGCTGGTTGAGAAGTCAAGAATTCATCAGAAGAGGATCAAAGAAACCTTTGGCAGCAAGGAAAAAGTGGACAATTTCCAAGTTGGTGACTGGGTTCTCAAATGGGATGCATTGAAGGAAAAGAAAGGTAATCATGGTAAGTTTGACTCCTTATGGACAGGTTCGTTTGTCATCACTCAATTTCAACAGAACAATACTTCTATTCTACAGAGTCTAGAAGGAGAAGATGCTTTTAATGGCCTAGTCAATGGGCGACTCTTGAAACTTTACTTCATTTAAGGCTTTAAAGCCTTGATATTGTAAATATGTTTTTCATTTTTTATTTTTAAGAAAAATAAACTCCATGCGCAATGGAACACTAGGAGATATATTTTATTTTGGTTTTATAGGAAAGGCATTGGTATTTGGTTCTTGAAACTTCACAGGGAGGCTTTCATCCCCAGAAGGAGCCAGTGTTAGCACCTGAGGTGAAGTGCTGCCATTTTTAGCATAAATGTCCCCTATTTAAGCTCTAATAGCCACATCTCCTCTTGCTCTGCTTTGGCCATAAGCCATACTTCAAAATATTACTCTCGCATCTATAACTGCGTCAAGTCGTGATCCAAATGGGTCCAAATATGCTCTCTAAGTCTTCAAGAGCCAGTAAAATCATGCCAAAGATCAAAACCAACACAAGACAAGAACCCTTAGAATGGCGGAAAAGCACTATCGGAAGGCAAAAACACATAAAAACAGTGAAAAACCAAGTATCAGAAGCATAAACAGTGAAATTCACAACTGTCATCCGATCTGGCCGAGCAATGGTCGAGATCTGATTGGTGGGTCACAATCAGCAGAGGAAATCAGTGAATCGAGGGCAGACTATGTGGAACCTACGATGGTGATTAGCGATTCAACGTGGACTGTCGATCAAGCGTGCAGATCAACAACCCACATTACATCGTAGGTTCGCTACAGGAGATTACAAAGAGCGCTTGCAAATGGCCCGGGGCATGAGTGATATGCGATTGCGATCAATCGCATCGACAAATCGCAATCGGGGAAACATTATGGAGCGAGGCCTTTATACATGCATAGGTGCGATTTAATGAACCTAACCCGACAGTTATATAAATAGTATTGCATAAGATTTGAGATCTGCCAAAAGGCATTTTCCTATGTATTTTGTATATTTTCGTTATTTAACGAAATATAAAGGGACAACGTCGATGCGATAAAACGTGGACCCTAAGGGATTCAGGAATGAAAATGCATAATATTTCAAATCCGCCATAGACCATTTTTGTGTTATTTTCACGATTTTTAACGAATTTCAAAATACAGAGGAAGCCTAGGAATAGGCCATAAGCGACTTGCAATAGCGATTGAGGGTAGACTCGATAGAGGAATAGACCACATTTAAGGACTTTTGAAGCTCGGAATGAACAAAGCTTGGCGGGATTTCACAGTGTTGCAACATTTCTCTGTGTAAAACAAAAAACGACTGCGTTCTGCATTCCGAAGGATTTCAAGGGCCCAAGGGACCATTCCGTTACTGAATAGAGACCAGGAGACAAATTGTTGGGAGATAGATGGTCGGAAAATGAAGGGGAAAGGCAACAATGCAACATAGCCAAACCAACAAATTATCATGGAGCATCACTGGCACGAGCGAGCCACCTGACAGGGTAACACATTTACTAGAATTTGGTTCTTACGGTTAGAAATAGAAACATCTGAGTTCATGCATGCCTAGTCATGGCATCAAACAGATAAAAAGACAGAGGGGATAGATTAAGACCTATCGAGCCTCAAAAGGCTCGAGAGCATTGTAAAAGGCCTATAAATATTGGAAAGTTCAGAGTAACAAGGGTTCAAATTTTGGAGACTGTGGAGACTCTGTTCCTCTAAGCTTCTCATCTTCATTCTAGCAATATAAGCTTCTTTTGTTTTTACATGTTCAATTCCAATTTTCTCTTTTGTTCTAAGCTTGCAATTGAATAGGTTATTCATGTTTTCTTCTGTATCTAATGCCAGATAACTGTCATCTTATCTCTGCATTGATAAATTATATTTGCAAGCTTCATTTATGTCCTATAGCTAGCCATTCATATGTGTTTATCTATGGATCTGCTGGTACAGTCAGTATTCTCCATCTATCCATTGAATCTATAAACTATTGAGCATTAGTGGTCTAAAGCATTGTAAAGATGAGGGTGTTCATGCATGTCTTGAGTGAAAATAGAGTTGAAATAGTCATCTGGCTTGATCCAAACCGTCATATATTCCAATAGTTTAGAGAACAATATTGAAGATTTATATGTTACCAGGCATCTCCAAGCTACAACCTAGGAGAGCTTCCTCGAGTGATAACATCTCCAATCTTATCAGTGAGTGATCAGAGACCATGCATGGGAGGACTGAGGCTTCCATGAATATGTCTCTTCTTATGCCTTACTCTGAAATTAAGTATTTGTCCATGTGGGAGGGAATCTGGTGGCTTCCTCCCCTCCTATTATTCCATGTGTGAACTCCATTAATCGGTTGTAGATCCACTAAGTGGAGCTCTACAATGATGTCTCCAAAGGCTTCCATATCAGCTTCAGTTCTTGTCATTCCTCCCTTCTTCTCAGTTAGAGAGGGATTCATGTTGAAATCCCCACCCATAGGTCTTATTGGTATAGGATCCTCAGTGGTGCCAGATTCTAGATAAATGTCCCTCTTTCCCTTGGGTGATGTGGTCCATAAACCCCTGTGAGCAGAACCCATTCTCTAGATCCGATGTTCTTGAACTTGCCTAAGATTAATTTTGGTAGGCTAATCCATTCATCAAACACTATCTCCCCAGGGTTCCATAGGATCGCTAGCCCTCCTGCACTGCCATTGGCATCCTAAGGCATTACTTTTAAATTTTCCAAAATTTCCTTCAGCTTTCTTTCACTAATTTTTGTTTCCTGTATTATCATGACGTTTGGCTCGTCTTTCTTTAATATCTCTTTAAGATACCTTTGTTTGCATATGTTGTTGAGGCCTCTTATATTCCAAGATGTAATGATCATTTCAATAGTTTGTGGGGTTGTTTGAATACCTCTAACAGCGATACTACCGTTCCATAATTTACTAGTAGCTCCCCAACCATCTGGATGGACTCATTCAAAGTTCTTCTTCCACGCTTCTTCCACACTTTTCCTTAGGGTCCTCGGCCTTGCACTTGGTTGGCTTGGGAGCGTAGATGTTCTTGTTGAACTATGATAGTTGTACCCTGTTTGGCTTTGTATTGTTGGAAGGTTTCCTTATATAATTGCTTCTGGTCTTCTGGAATGAAACGTTCATCCAAGTGCCTCCATTCTTGCAATAAGCACCTCATCATTTGCTCCTCGATATTGAGGTCTTCCTTCTGGTTACCAGTTTCCATATGGTTATTCTCTACCATTTGCATGGGGTTCTCCTTTCCTTGAGGTTCTATTACGACTTTTCGCTTGGACTTGTTTCCTTCTGGGGAGTTTTTTGGGGATTTTCAACTTCCATTGTAATATCAGGGATTGCTGCTCCTTATTCCTTCTTCTGTAAGACTTTGAACCAGTTCTGGTTTCGGTGCTCTTTTTCGTTTTGGCTAGCTCTCTAGTTTCTAGTAGGCCTTTAATTCCTTTTCCATCGATGGACGTCTTTGAAACCCTTCCCCATCTTCTCTTTCCTTCATTTCGCCTTCTTTTTTCTCAGTTGTAGGGTTTTCGTTATGGTTCAACGGGAAAGCTAGGAACAAGTGTCCATATTCATGGCAGCGTCGACATCTGAAAGGGATGTGCTCATAATCTAAGGGTTGTTGGCAGATCTCGTCATGGTATTCTAGGTCTATGAAATATGGAAATGGTTCTATAATGTTCATATAGATGTAGATTCTAACATAGGAGGTGTACCTTCCCCATAGTGTAGCATTTGGAACCTTAACAAAGGTTGCAATAGAGTTGCAAATCCCTTCTAAGATTTCTGGATCCCAGAAACCCTTTGGGACGACGAATAGCCAAACCCAAACTGGGGTAGCAAGGAGCTTTTCCTGATCTTAGTTGTAACATTCCTCCCAATGTCTTATAGAAATCCTTGCGTTGTTGAAAAAATATAGCCCATCCTAAAAAACCCTCTCTTTGTCCTCCAAGTTGGAGAATATCACTGTAAAGAAACCTAGAAAACCACTCAAACTCTTTTTGGGCTTCTAGTGATTCCAATGATTCTCTATGGTTGTGAACTATGGGACAACAATACATTCAACATGTAGTGGAGACAAATTGAGAAAATTCAGAAGCGCTTGATTACAAACAAATTCAAGATTAAAATCGCAGTTCCTTGTGCGACATTGTTAAATGAAATAGGGATTGCTCCTATTGAAAAAATTGCTATGGCGGGAGTCAAAAGGTATTTTAAAAAAATTGAGCATATGGAAGAGAGTAAATGGCCTAAGGTTATCTTTAATGAGAAATCGTGCAAGATAAATAATACTTGGATGCATCAAAATAACAAATGGTTTAATAAATGGGGTATTTGCTTGAATGCCTGTCCCATAAACAACAAAGAGATAAAAGTTTTTGTTATGGGAAAGTTTCATAAGTGTACTTGGGATTAAGAGCTAGGAATAAAGAAAAAGTACGATGTTGAAGTGTTTGATCCCACTCATAGTCATCAACTAAAAACATATTTAGAGACCAATATCTCTTGGAGAGCTAAAATTTTTATAGCTCAGTTAAGGACTAATTCTTATCAACTCCCTGTGAAACAGGGCACTCAAAAAGGTCGAAAAGGCCAAAAGAACTGTGGGAGGAGAGTGTATGCATTTTTTGTTCTTCCATAAATGTGGAAACAGAAAAACATTTCATTTTAAAATGTGAGGCCTTCAAAAACAACATGGAAAATTAACTAGGGGTTTGTCAAAAAGCTATGAGCATTTATTTTGAAGCTTCATAGAAAAAGGCCAAATACATCAAAAGCAACTTGCGGCAAAACGATCTTTAACCTCTTAAAACTTTAAAATAATTTCATCTTTCCTCGTTAGTTGGACAGGCGTATCGCATTGCAACACGCTTTCTTGCGGATGCTGTGTTACCTGTCTTCAGCCCCAGATTCCGGACAACTACTGTGGATTTCTTATTAAAATATGTCAGGACCAATGATGCGCAAGTAAGAAATCTACGAAGATTCCAGAACTGCCACCTTATGTGCCTGGTCAACTAACAATTATCTTCACAGCGGAAAAGTTCAACTACAACCATTCATCTCACCGGACAAAATGAGGACCGTAGATCAAGAATCTCTCATATCTTCTTACAGTTTGCCCCACAAATCCTTCGATCATCCATTACATGTCCAGGGAATGCAAACCACTGAGTCGATGCGTTCCTCATATATTACTGCATTCCCCCCAGAAATCCTTCGATCATTCATTACAGGATTAAGGGAAGCGAACCGCCAATTCGCTGCTTTGCGGCACGCCATATTTATCAGTATATATCGACATGGACCCAAATTCAACTCCACCCAATCCTGCAAATACTGGTAGAGTGTTTGCCCTAGTGCTCTGTTTGGCAACTGTGATTGTAATACTCATGATCTTGTCATTTTCCTATCTCTTCTTACGCTATCGCTCCACTGTTCCTTTACTCGATCCACTAAGCTGGGCTAACCAGCGCGCCATCTCCCTTCGTACCGCCCACTTGAACCACGACGGCGTTGTAATTGGGATCGAGGAGGAGACCTTGGATTCACTCCCCAAGATGTCATATTCCGACAAAGTCTGGCAATCGTTCAAATCTGCACAAGGAAATGAATTAGACGAAGCAGAGGATAAAATGTGTTGCTCGATTTGCCTGAGCGATTACAAGGAGTCGGAGGTTGTGAGGGTTCTGCCTGATTGCACTCACATGTTCCACATGAATTGCATCGACGAATGGCTTCGCCGGCACGCAACATGCCCCATCTGCCGAACTTCTCCTCTTCCTTCACTGCACTCCAGTCCTCTCGCACAAGAAGCCCCTCCGACTACTATTCTCACAGTAGTTGATCATGCTGCGGTCCTTCCTTCTACAGTAGTATGAGCCTGAGGTTGTACTGTAACACAACCCAAAACTGTGTTCATTCGCAAAAAGATATTCTTTTTGCTTTCCTACGTTTCCATATTATATCGATATCTTATAATCCATCAGAAAGGACCCGTGATTTATATGAACTGAGATGAAGATTTTGTAATTTTTTTGCGTGGAATTATGTTTTTTTATCTCAAAAATGTTATTTCAGATATGTGAGGTTTGAATCAAAAATGTTGTTTCAGGAGAGGTTTGAATAATGTAAAATTTTTCGAGCAAATTTTAATAATGTGATTAATTAAAGACAATCTTATGTTTTTTAAATGATTTTTCAAATTGAAAACATAAGACAAAAAATGTCCCAGCCTAAAGTTACTTTCATTCAGTTCTTCTTATTCGCTCCATGTACTACTTTCGCAAATTCTAATCTGACTTTGCTAATTCCTTGCCCAGACTGGACAGAAAAAAATTGAACTAGTTTGAGATACAGCAGTAACTCAATATCTGCATCCTTCCAATTACGTTACTTTGATTTGGTTCGTTTCTATGGCATATGTTCATATGTATCTTTTATGGTGTTTCTGAACATATCAGAAAAAACTCAGAAAAGGGTTTGTCGTCCTATATACTGGAACAGATATGACACTCCTGTACATAAAACGATGGTTAAAGAAGCCACTGCAAGTTTGCAACTCGTGAAAAATCTGTTTAATATTTATTCCTGACTCCTTAATAGAGGCGTATGTGAATTTACTCATAAGCCCTGGATCACAGATTCCAACTTAATCCTAGACATGAATCATAATTCTATTTGCAAAAATTCTATTATTTTACTTATTAGTCCCTGCCTACGCAGAGACTATAGCGTTCGTTCTAGCGTTACGATCTATTGATTCTTCTGGTGACCGTAAATTTTCACTCTTTAAGCAAAGTTTATTGCTGGTAATTTGGCTCCAAAATTCAATTTTAGTGAATGCAAGTTATTTATCCAAAGTTTTTTCTTGCTTCCGTGGATATTAGCAGTGCAAGTTATTTTATCCTAAGATTTTTAAAACAAAGGTAGAGCAAGTTATTTTATGCAAATATGTAAAGTAATAAGGTTTGGGAAAGTTATTTGTGAAACCTCAGAACATTGTAAATATTTTATTTACCAAGTTTTATTTACAAACTAAAGGATGATGGTTATTTGAATTAAATAATATTTTTCAATTATTGGCCATGGAAAATATTTTCTTTAAGCTTTTAAAAGAAACTGGCAACTTCTGAGGAGGGAAGTTGGAAACAGGAAGTTGCTGGAAAGCAACCCTAACTACCTCCCCTAACTGAAAACACCCCAAAGAAAAGGAGGTGAGAGGAGGAAAAACCATGCTGAAAAGTCAGACGGTAAGGAGGGAATGCACCAGATAGCAAGCACCTGTGTGCAACGCACTTGCAGAGGTTAGTGACCTTGCAAGAGAGCTCGGGGGGAGATACAGTCGAGGAGGACGTATCTCATGGTTGGGTGGACAGCATACTGAAAATAACATTGGAGTACATTCCCAGAAGGGTGCACTACTTTTCTAGCTGACTCAGGTAAGTGGTCTATCCTAGAATTTGTAGTTTACTGAATATAGAAGATAACATTTGATGTGTACATGATAGTTAGAGCTGTGAAGTTCTTTGTGGTTTATCTGGAAAACTTGAAGTTACTAGACAAAGAGAAAAATATTTGATGTGCTAGTAATAGTTAAAGAACTATGGAAACTTTATGTTTAGACGGAAAACTGTGGTAGGAAAATCAATAACTGAAGGGGCGAAATCAATAACTGAAGGGGCATATGGTACCTAGGGGCTAGTTAAATCAGGTAGAACTGTGCCCTGTCTATAGTGAACGACAATGTTAACTTGTTACAGTTACAAATGGAACATGCGGGATGAAGTTTAAACATATTAAGTGATAAACTTAGAATTGAAGTATGTTATGGGGGGGGGGTATTTGAATGAGTCAAGTGTATAAGAAGAAAGAAACATTTTCCATGTGGGACTCTCTGTGTGTATTAATTGTTACAACCGTCTTTAAAACAACCCAAATACGTTAGGGTTTTTATTATCGGAATGTTGGGGTTGTAGCTTTACCAACTCATTTACAATGAGGATAAAACCATACTGTTCCAAAACAAAGGTGGTAGCTCATAGTGTATAGGTAGAAAGAATAGCGTTGTTCTGTTGAATTAACCACAGTGGGAACTAGACACCTGTAGATGTAAACCCTAACTGTCAGGACAATGTGAACAAGTTTTCCTCTGTTATGGATTTATTCAGTTAACCAGAAATTCTTGCCTCGGGTACCGTAATGGAAAACCCTCAAAAATTTAACTGGGATTTGAACGGCTCGGGAGAGTTCCGAATATTAACCCCAAGGGAACATAAGTGATTTTTAATCCTAGAAGCCAGAATGCTAATAAAACACACAGAAAGTCTTTTAATTTCCTTACAGTAATAGGAAACATTCACACTACAAATAGAACCATTTCATCTGTGTAGCACACAGAGATATAAGAATTACAATTCATTTACAGGAAACGGCAATGGACGCCTGTTAGGTTATGGAAGACTACAATTTGCATAAGTAACAGTAAAATAGTAAAGATTCAAGAAACGAAACCCATTAATCTCTGATAGTCCATCCCGACTAAGCTCAATCAATACTTGCAGAACCAGAGGCATTACAGTCACAGAAAGGGAAAAATAACAATATAGGTATATATACATATATATCCTTCAACAGGAATGACTGCCGTGACATAGTTGAAAACAGTCAACAGAAAACAAAACATGTAACCAGCGGTTCCAATATAGTTCCAGTACTGAATATTGAAACAATAGCACTGTAGACGATCACTGTTTTCCAGAGTAGTATTGTCGTTTCTGTGAACTTGGGCGAATATTAGAAAAAACAAAACTGAGCCATAGCAAAACCCCGACAGCAGGTATGGAGCCGGATTACATTGCCAGTTTGAGGAAATTACTCTAGGTAGTCCCAAACATAGGACCACCAAGAGCCTCAGACTAAAACCATCACCCCACTTATCACTATCAAGGTTTATGCCTATGAAATTTAAGCAACAGTAAAGAAAGAAACTGCATTTTCCAAAAAAAAAAATAACTGGAGCAATTTATCCCGAAAGCTACGGTAATCCTCCATTGCCTCGACTCAGAACCTTCTTCTCGCATAAGATTGCTTACCCGGAACTAAGCGACCATCATTAACTCGTGGAAACAGCTACTTCGGTGGAAACTTCCAAATCCTCAGTCTCATTTCCTTCCTCCTACAAACAGGAAACTGAGGTTAGCAACCGAGCATAGAAAAATCGAACTGTACTAACAAAAAAAAAGTATGCATGACCGTCAATGGAAGAGAAACGTTAACCTGGTGTAGGACCGAGCCATCCAGGTGCCAAGGAAGGGTTTAGACTATGTTAAAACCGCACTAGTTGTCATTTGTCCACACGAAGCGCTCACAATGTGAAAGAGAAACCAGAGAGCTGAATCCAACACAAATGGTAGGGGAAAGAATGACGCATATCCCCAGTAAGGCGGTGGAATAGTCTCCGAGTTGGAGCCAGGCCGTTGGATCGGAATCCTTCCTCCTTAGCCGTCGATGGGGTGGGGAACCCAAGGTCGCAAAGTCCCAAGTCTCATCTGCCATGCCATGTCAATTTGGACAACACAACAGTTAATTCAACGCGGTGAACCATAATGCCAATGGATTTACATTGTAATACTTACGGGTAATAGGACAATGTAGTAACACATAATACATTTTGCTGGCAGTTTAAAAGTATTTGATATAAATGCACCTGGAACACTAATCACAAGGGTGGATCGGAAACTGAACCCACATCAATGCCAAGGGGACACGTCAGTCAAACAAGCATATATGTAAAAAAACATAGTGGATGGATGAACCTTGTGTGACCCCGAAAGGCTATAGTTAAGTATGGGTGTTTTTCATTCAATTTTTTTTTACAGTGTAGTTATTTAGGTTAGGAGTGTTACAAGTGGTATTAGAGCCAAGTTTCAAAACATTGTGGCCTCTGGAGGAATAGATAAAACAAAAAGGGATAAACTGAAATAAATTTACTTCCGTTCCTGTATTCTTTTCAGAAAAAAATATATATGTATATTTTAAATATTAACCTTTCCTCTGTTATTTCTACCTTATTTTAAGAGCAGGGAAACAACAGATAGCCAACATGAGGAGAGCAGACAGCGTTTCGCGCAGGTATGCAGCGGGTCAGGGACCTATGCCACGCCCTGAGAATAACCCAGAATTATGGGTGCAACTTGGAGAAGAGGCTCGTGATACGAATCGGGTAGTTTTGGAGACAGTACAAGAGCTGAAAAATGAAATGGCCCGATTGTGAAATGATAACGCGAGGTTAACTTTGGAACAGGAAAGGGTTATAAAGAGCCTATCTGACAAACAAAACTGGCACCCACTGAATCCTAGTGCTGAGCAACAGAGAGTGTCGGAGGAATGATATCACTGCACATAACATGAAGAGTCGGAAGGAAGGGAGGAGGAACGAGAAGAGCGATCTGATAATGCCTCCAAACAGCACACTTCAAAGAGGCAATGGATAGAGCTACAAGGGGAGTTTCATAAAATCAAACCGCCACACTTTGATGGTGAATTGGAGGAAGCAGCTGAGGCATGGTTGATTAATATGAATAAATACTTCCAACTATATGAGGACAACCACAACCGCAAGGCATGGCTGGCCATTTTCCAATTGCAAGGAAAAGCCACCCTGTGGTGGGAAGAGGTAAAAATTGTAAAAGGAGTAAGCGGGCAGAATATCACATGGGAGAAATTTCAAAGGTATTTTAAAGAGAGATACCTAACCGAGCGTTTTTATGATGAAAAGGCCAGGGAATTTCATGACTTGCGGCTGGGACAGCAAATAATGGACGAGTTTATCACTCGTTTTACTTCATTACTTCGCTACGTGCCTTACATTAGGGAAGAGAAGGCTAAAGTACAGAGGTTCGTTAGTAGTTTACCCCTGAGTATGCGGGAAAGGATTGAGTTTGACAATCTGAAGACAATGGATGAAGTAATACGTAAAGCCCGGATTTGTTACCAGCTGGGCAAACAAAAGGGAGAAAACCCAGGTAAAATATGGAATGATAAGAGGAGTAACAAGTTGGTTAGAAATAGTAAAGGGAATCGTGGTAGTAGTAACAGGGGTTTTGTCAAGGGACAAAACAACAGGAATGGACAGAAAAGTTCGCTCAAGTCAAGGCCAACCAGTGAGTCCAGAGTCAATGAATAGCCTGTAAAACGAGACAGTGAAGGGACAGCAAGGCCTCCAGTGCAGTGTTGGATTTGCGGTAGGCCTCACTATGCTAAAAAATGCCCTCAACGAAAGGGAACCGAATAGGTTTCCCAGATTCACGAAGCATCAACAATTGGAGATGTAGGACGCAGCCTGCACAGAATTAATGTTGCTTTGGAAGATTGCAAGGCGGAGTACCAGCCGACCATGGTGGAATTCGAAGGTAAAATTTCAGACCTTACTGTAATTGTTTTAATTGACCCTGGGGCCACCCTAAGTTACATTAGTCCTAAGGTTGTAGAGTGTTGTAAGTTGCAGCCTGTTAAATTTAAAAACTTCTGGCTAGTACAACTGGCCACAGGGGCAAAAAGACGAGTGCTCGCTAAGGTCATTAACTGCCCTTTAAAGATAGCAGGACAGTCGATAATGGCATATTTGAATGTGTTTCTCCTTGGTTCGTACGATGTTCTAATCGGTATGGACTGGTTAGAAAAACAATGGTCCATAGTCAACCGTAAGACAAAGACTATTTATTTTAGAGATGAGCTTGGAGCAAGGCAAGAAATGCAAGCGGTTAAGTGGCCAGTACAAACTCGGCCAATAACCGCTTCTCAATTGGAAAAATGCACTAGGAAGGGATGCCAAATTTATGCCATCTAAGTAGGCTACGCTGACTCAAAAGACAAATCGGCCTTATTAGAAAACATTCCTGTGATACAGGAATTTGCGGATGTATTTCTAGAGGAAACTCTCGGGCTACCACCTAAAAGAGACATAGATTTTATGATCGAACTAGTACCAGGAGTAGCCCCAATATCCCGAGCACCCTACAGAATGAGCACACTAGAATTGACTGAGCTAAAAATGCAAGCTACAAGAGCTGTTAGACAAAGAATATATTCGCCTCAGTGTGTCCCCCTGGGGAGCCCCAGTATTATTTGTTAAGAAAAAGGACGGGACCTTGCGTATGTGTGTGGATTATCGTCAATTAAATAAATTGATGATCAAGAATAAGTATCCTTTGCCCTAAATTGATGAACTTTTCGATCAAGTAAAAGGAGCAACGATATTTTCCAAGATTGATCTGCGATTAGGGTACCACCAAATCAGGATTAAGGAGGAGGACATACTTAGAACTACATTTAGAACAAGATATGGACATTATGAGTTTGTGGTGCTACCCTTCGGGTTGACCAACGCGCCCGCCACTTTTATGTGTTTAATGAACAGTATATTCCATCCGTACTTGGATAGGTTTGTGCTGATATTTATTGACGACATACTGATATATTCCCGAACGATGGAGGAGCACCTTAGGTTGGTACTGCAAACCCTCCAAGAACACCGGTTATATTCCAAATTCAGCAAGTGCGATTTCTTCAAACACCAGATACAATATTTGGGACATATAATCACTAAAGAAGGGATTGCGGTGGACCCTGAAAAGATAAGGACCATAATGGAATGGCCAGTACCAAAGGATGTGGCAGAGATCAGATCCTTTATGGGTCTAGCAAGGTATTACAAATGGTTTATGGAGGGATTTTCGAGAGTAGCTTATCCTATTACTTCTTTGCAGAAAAACGGAAGAACCTTTAAGTGGATAGCTGAATGCCAAAAGAGCTTTGAGCAGCTAAAGCATCTACTCACCACCACACCCATTCTAGGCATAACTGATCCTAGCAAGGACTATGTGGTGTGCACTGATGCAAGCAAAGAATGTGTAGGGGCATGTTAATGCAAGAAGGGAGAGTAATTGCTTACAAATCAAGGAAACTAAAAGAACACGAGCAGGAATACTCCGCTTATGATCTAGAACTGGCAGCCGTTATTCATGCTCTCATGATGTGGTGACATTATCTTATGGGAAAGAAATTTTTATTATTGACAGATCACCATATCCTGACCAATTATTTCAGCCAGCCCACCTTAAACGCCAGGCAGGCATGGTGGGTGGATTTCCTAAGCAGTTTTGATTTCAAAATCAAGCATTTAAAGGGGAAGGAGAATCGGGTGGCAGATGCTCTAAGTCAGAAAGTGCAATGTCTATATGAGATTTCCTATAGCAAATGGAAAAGTCATTTCGGGGACATGATTAGACAAGCAACAGAGAAAGATAATGAATATCATCAAATAAAACATCAAGTACAACATTCCAATAGCAAGGAAAAACAACAAGGTTATGTGTTGGATACCACTAGAATGTTGTATTATCAGGACAGGTTATATGTGCCCTACCAATGCAACATTAAAAACTTAATTTGGACGAATTTCATAAAAGCCATTATGCGGGACACCCAGGATATCAGAAAATGATTACAACCCTTAAAAAATAATATTACTGGCCAGGCATGAAGAAGGATGTGGTGGAATACCTGGCATGTTGTCTAGAGTGTCAACAGATTAAGGCGGAGCACCAACAGCATGCAGGATTGTTACAACCATTACCTGTCCCAGAATGGAAATGGGAAACCATCTGCATGTACTTCGTAACAGGTTTTCCCAAGACAAAGAAAAGCAATGACTCCATCATGGTGGTGGTGGACAAGTTAAGTAAATCGACACATTTTATACCTGTACAATCTACTTTTAAAGCAGTGCAGATTGCCCACATTTTCATGCAGAACATTTTTAGGTTGCATGGGCTACCCAAAACAATAATCTCAGACCGGGATGTAAAGTTTACCTCGGCTTTCTGGAAAACATTGTTTTGGGAATTAGGAACTCAGCTGAATTTCAGTACAGCATATCACCCTCAGACCGACGGACAAACTGAACGGGTGAACCAGGTGCTGGAGGACATGCTAGGGGCATATGTGATGCAGCAACCGACTAAGTGGGAGGATTACCTGCACTTGGTCAAGTTCGCATATAATAATGGTTATCATACATCCTTGCAAATGAGCCCATTTGAAGTCTTGTATGGGCGAAAGTGTCGCACACCCTCAAGCTGGAGTGGACCGGAAGACAGGTTTATGTTGGGACCTGACATGCTCAAGGAAATGGAGGAGATGGTTAAGAAGGTACGGTTGAACCTAAAAGCAGCTCAGGATAGGCAAAAGAACTTCGCTGACTGAAAAAGGAGGTTCAAAGAATACCAAGTCGGTGATCATGTGTATGTAAGGATTCGTGCAAGAAGAAGTGCATTACAATGGAGTGGGTGCACTAAGTTGGCACCTCAGTTCTGTGAACCATTCCAGGTCTTAGCCAAAATTGGGAAGGTGGCATACTAGCTTGCTCTTCCAAGTCATCTACGAGTCCATAATGTCTTCCATGTCTCAGTGTTAAAAAAATATGTTTATCATCCTAAATATGTAATCTGATGGCAGGATATACAGGTAAGATTATTTCCGGTAGTTCAGTCCAAATGTTTTCTACTAAGGGAAACTGACTTAGGATGTTGCATGTTAGAAGTTGAACCATAAGGAGAAATCCTGGTCGAGCCATTGAAAATCCTTGACCAGAGAGAAGTAATGCTACGGAAGCAGGTTATTACCCAAATTAAAGTGCAGTGGTAGCACTTTGGGCCTGAAGAGGCAACCTGGGAGGATGCCGAACTTATGAAAAAGGCTTACCCATAACTATTCGTAACTGAAAGACATCAGGATAGTGTCCAATATCAGGAGGGGGAGATGTGATACCCTGGAACATTGTAAATATTTTGCTGTAAATATTTTGTTTACAATGTTTTATCTACAAACTAAAGGATGATGGTTATTTGAATTACATAATATTTTTCAATTATTGGCCATGGAAAATGTTTTCGTTAAGCTTTTAAAATAAACTGGAAACTTCCAAGGAAGGGAGTTGGAAACAGGTAGTTGCTGGAAAGCAACCCGAACTGCCTCCCCTAACTGAAAACACCCCAAAGAAAAGGAGGTGAGGGGAGGAAAAACTGTGCTGAAAACTCAAATGGTAAGGAGGGAAATCTATGTCTGGTAACGAACAGATAGCAAGAACCTATGTGCAACGAACTTGCAGAGGTTATTGACCTTGCAAGAGAGCTCAAGGGGACATACAGTTGAGGAGGATGTATCTCATGGTTGGGCAGATAGCAGACTGAAAATAACATTGGAGTACATTCCCAGAAGGGTGCACTACTATTCTCGTTGAGTCAGGTAAGTGGTCTATCCCGGAATTTGCAGTTTACTGAATACAAAAGATAACATTTGACGTGTACATGATAGTTAGAAATGTGTAGTTCTTTGCGGTTTATCTGGAAAACTCGAAGTTACTAGACAAAGAGAAATATCTTTGATGTGCTACTAATAGTTAAAGAAATGTGGAACCTTTATGTTTAACCGGAAAACTATGGTAGGAAAATCAATAACTGAAGGGGCATATGGTACCTAGGGGCTAGTTAAATCAGGTAGAACTGTGCCCTGTCTGTAGTGAATGACAATGTTAACTTGTTACAGTTACAAATGGAACCTGCGGGATGAAGTTTAAACATATTAAGTGATAAACTTAGAATTTAAGTCTGTTATGGGGGGGGTATTCGAACGAGTCAAGTGTATAAGAAGAAAGAAACAATTTCCATGTGGGACTCTCTGTGCGTATTAATTGTTACAAAAGTCTTTAAAACAACTCGAATACATTATGGTTGATACTATCGAAATGTTGGGGTTGTAGCTTTACCAACTCATTTACAATGAGGATAAAACCCTACTATTCCAAAAACAAAGGTGGTAGCTCATACTATATGGGTAGAAATAATAGGGTTGTTCTGTTGAATTAACCACAAAGGAAACTGGACACCTGTAGAGGTAAACCCTAACTATCAGGACAATGTGAACAAGTTTTCCTCTGTTATGGATTTATTCAGTTAACCAGAAGTTCTTGCCTCGGGTACCATAATGGCAAACCCTCTAGAATTTAACAGGGATTTGAATGGCTCAGGAGAGCTCTGAATATTAACCCCAAGGGAACATCAATGATTTTTAATCCTGGAAGCTAGAATTCTAATAAAACACACAGCAAGTCTTTTAATTTCCTTACAGTAATAGGAAACATTCACACTACAACCAGAACCATTTCATTTGTGTAGCACGTAGAAATATAAGAATTACAATTCATTTACAGGAAGTTGTAATGGACACCTGTTAGGTTATGGAAGACTACAATTTGCATAAGTAACAGTAAAATAGTAAATATTCAAGAAACGGAACCCATTAATCTCTGGAAGTCCATCCAGACTAAGCTCAATCAATACTGGCGGAACCAGAGGCAATACAGTCACAGAAAGGGAAAAATAACAATATAAGTATATATACATATATATCCTTCAATAGGAATGACTTTCGTGACATAGTTGAAAATAGTCAACAGAAAACAAAACATGTAACCGGCGGTTCCAACATAGATCCAGTACTGAATATTGAAACAATAGAACTGTAGACAATCACTGTTTTCCAGAGTAGTATGGTCTTTTCCCTGAACTTGGGCGAATATTAGAAAAAACAAAACTGAGCCATAGCAAAACCCCGACAGTGGGTATGGAGCCGGATTACATTGCCAGTTTGAGGAAATTACTCCAGGTAGTCCCAAACATAGGACCACCGAGAGCCTCAGACTAAAACCGTAACCCTACTTATCACTATCCAGGTCTATGCCTGTGAAATTTAAGCAACAGTAAAGAAAGAAACTGCATTTTCCAAACAAAACAAGAATAACTGGAGCAATTTATCCCAAAATCTATGGTAATCCTCCATTTCCTCGACTCAGAACCTTCTTCTCGCATAAGATTGCTTACCCGGAACCAAGTGGCCAACATTAACTCGTGGAAACAGCTGCTTGGGTGGAAACTTCCAAATCCTTGGTCTCATTTCCTTCCTCCTACAAACAGGAAACTGAGGTAACTGAGCATAGAAAAATCAAATTGTACTAACAAAAAAAAATATGCATGACCATCAATGGAAGAGAAACATTAACCTAGTGTAGGACCGAGCCCTCCAGGCACCAAGGAAGGGTTTAGACTGTGTTAAAACCCCATTGGTTGTCATTTCTCCACATGAAGCGCTCACAGTGTGAAAGAGAAACCAGAGAGATGAATCCAACACAAATGGTAAGGGAAAGAATGATGCATATCCTCGGTAAGGCGGTGGAATAGTCTCCGAGCTGGAGCTAGGCCGTTGGATCAGAATCCTTCCTCCTTAGCCGTCGATGGGGTGGGGAACCCAAGGTCACAGACTCCCAAGTCTCATCTGCTGCGCCATGTCAATCCGAAAAATGCAACAGTTAATGCAATGCGGTGAACCATAATGCCAATGGATTTACATTGTAATACTTACGGGTAATAGGACAGAGTAGTAACACATAATATGTTTTGTTGGCAGTTTAAAAGTATTTGATATAAATGCACCTGGAACACTAATCGCAAAGGTGAATCAGAAACTGAACCCACATCAATGCCAAGGGGAAACGTCAGTCAAACAAGCATATATGTAAGAAAACATAGTGGATGGATGAACCTTGTGTGAGCCCGAAAGGATATAGTTAAGTATCGATGTTTTTCGTTCAAATTCTTTTTCACTGTGTAGTTATTTAGGTTAGGAGTGTTACATTATTTTATGCAAAGTTTTTGTAACGTATCTAGCTTACACTTGTCACCATTGCATATTGACATGATTGTTTACAGTTGTCGCCACCTCTCTTCTTATCTATCCATTCCACTGCCCTCCTGCTCCCTCTTGCCCCTCTTCATTCCATTGCAAATAGATTGTTCATCCACTCTTCATTCCAGTGCATGTTACGAAAAATATTAAGATGTTTCAAGAAGGACCACAGTTATTGCAATTCATCCATCACCACAATTATCGTAGTTCATCCACTCTTCATTCCCATGTCAATCTATATTTGGCTTATAATGAATTTGATTACTAGAAGGTGTTGGTCATTCTATATCTTTCAATCTAGCAATAAAATCTGTCACTTTCCTTGTATAATCCTGTGTTTATATGCATTGTGACAAAATTTGCAGATTTCATATCTGGAGGAAGGTTGAATAGCTACAGGGGTGGTTAAGCAGACCTGTCCATATAGCAATGGACGCAAATTCTGGATCTACTAACGGGATAAGCACAAATTAGGGTTTCCTAGATATATAATTATTATGTGTCTTGTATATGAAGACGATGTCTATTTATTATTGAACGCGTCCCCTAATATAGATATTCCCCCATGTGCATTATTGGCTACCTTTGCATGATATAGGTGATAAGTTTCTCATCCTCGTAACTTTTGAACGTTTGCAGCTGAGGATAATATAATTAAGCCCCCGTTCCTCTAATTTCAGCCTCGTTTCATTTAACTCAACATACAAGATCTGTAGGTTTATCTAACCCTGATTAAGTATATTTTAATTCAACATTTTCCATAATTCAATGAAATATATAACGTCGATTCTTCTGATCTCAATCGAAACTGTTTTAGCTAGCATATTGGGAGGTATGTATAAGTTTCAATACATGTGAGTGCACACCATAAGCTAGACTAAAATGACCGATAGTCAAACCTAATTAAACACCCCTAACTTTGGGTGAGAGATCGAGTAACGAAAGAACCTGTTTTAATTTGACTGAAATATCTTGCAAGGTTCGTGTTTTCTTTATTTAATTAGATTTATCATGGTGCTCGATGAGAATATTTTATCTGAATTTCCATGGATAAGGTTAAGTTTTGTAAGACTTTATTGTGGAAAAATTGTAAGTAATTATATTCTGAATATAACGTAATTGCACTTTCACATGCCTCTCGCTTTCCAGGCTAGGAATTTCAGTGCTTAATAGATTTAGTATTAATAAAGAAGTTTTATTTCTCTGAATGCAATTATAAATGGAGGATGATGACATCAAAATGCTTACTAAAAATATAATGGTGTGTTCTATATCCCACCCTCCAAGGAGCTAGAGTAAGTGTCCTTTCCTTGGCGACTCCAATATCTGGGACACACCCTTTGGTGGATTTTTCCAGGCTGACCCAAAGCCCCGAGGGCATTCTTTTTCAAAACGCAAAAAAAAAAAAAAAAAAAAAAAAAAAAAAAAAAAAAAAAAAAAAAAAAAAAAAAAAAAAAAAAACTTTTTCAATAACAAAAATGAAAAAAAAAACTTTATTTTTCATTAACAAAAAGAGAGTACATTTTCTATAGATACCATACATTATTATCTTCTTCTTCACCATAGTTTGTTTCATTTTTGTAAGATGGTTGATTTCCAACGACTCTGAAACACACTACCCTATTTTCCTCGCTCGGATTGGACACACGAGGATGAAGCCATGCACTGAAGCATTTGGGATTGTACTATGTCAACATGTTCCTAGATCTGCATGCTTATTCGTGCATGCTTATTATTCAATGCACCTAGGCTTCAATGCACCTGGGTAAATGGAAATGACTTCTGGTTGTCCACCATCTTTTCTTTTTCCTAGCAAGGAGGGGAAGGAATTTAATTGGTATATCTTATTGGCCAAGTTTGATTATAGTACCTGGGTGCATCAAGGTTTCAAAGACAAGACCCAGTGATGTGCTTTCTCTATACCGGAGAGATAGGATCTATTGGTGCGTATGGAACTTCTCATTCTGTTTAAATGGTTTAAACTTGTTAATTAGGTGGATTGTGCATAAGAGGCAGGTGGTGGTTTTGTGAGTGAATTTGATGAATTTCCTATATTATGATATTATAGTGCAAATTGAAAAGAGTATCTATATTTTCGACTCTGAAGAACATCAAATTTTGATTCATATTTCACCCTTCTTAATTTCCTATTAATTTGTAGAAATATGTAACAATCTAGAGTAAGATAGTTTATTTTTTTATAGTTTAATTTTTTTAGGAAGGGCTTCATATGAAGATATACAACATTAGTATTTAGCTAAACTAAATACACATGGAATAATTATTTTCTTATGCACAAGGAATAATTAATTAATAACATTTTTTAATGGTTACCATTTAGACATGCATCATGCCACATGTGGGCCCCCTTGCATGTAAGACGTGTTATTCAACATCTTTCTTCAAATTGGTCTGTATCTAATTTGAATAAAACAATACAGTTTATGAAATCCATTACTAGATCATTGTTTTTATTTGTATTGACAGTTGAGTTGATCTCTAATCCCCTACAAATATACATAACTCATTTTCAAAATTTCAGAAACTTGCCTTCTATTTTGGTTTTCCCAGCTTTTGCAATTGCTTGGACTCATTTTCAAATTTTCAAAAACTTGCCTTTTATTTTGTTTTGCCTAGATTTTTCAATTGCTTGGACTCATTTTCAAATTTTCAGAAAGTTGCCTTCTATTTTGTTTTGTTTTTCCCAGCTTTTGCAATTGCTTTTTTTGGGACAACCACTTCTCCTAAAATGAATGAAATTTTCACCTTGTTTCAAAATTTGTTGCAGAGATTGATCACAGGGAGTATCCAAACTTGGCCAATTGCAAAAATTGTGAGCTCTTTCATTGTATGTGAATAGATTATTAGGTAAAGTGACTGAAACCTTGGGAAATTGTCGTGCACTACGTCTGGTTCTAGGTCATAACTTTCCCTGTAGCATTATCCTTTCTCAGCTTGGTTTTATCCCTTCCAGGTTTGTTGCATGTCTTTTCCACCTACTTCAAGCAGTGTTTGAGTTGTTGTTCACTTGGACCATTGTTCTAGTTAAACTCGTAGAACAATCTTCTATGATTTCATAACTGGAAAATCTGAAGTCCCGACACCTTAAGAAGGCCAAATGTGGAAAAGTTTCCCTCCAATCAATTGCTCCAAAAGGAAAATGAAGAAATGAATTGCTCCAAAAGGAAAATGAAGAGCACTATGTTTCTTCCTCTGCTGAGATGGAACTCACACCAATGAGAATGAATGTGATTAAGAAATTGAATACATTCTTCCCATTAAGATGCAATATTTCATAATACTAGCTATACTCGGAGGATAGAGTATTGTTTTGACTGCAAACACCAGATTCTAGTATTCTTTGATTAAATTAGTTTTGACTGTAGTGTTATTATAAAATGTTGGTATCCAATCATACCAGCACAATTTGAGTACCTTTTGGCCCTTCTAACCTCTCATAAGCACATGGATTACCTTAGGCATATATCAAAAGACTCTGCTCCTCTACTTCTCTCTATCATTTTTCTATATATTCTAGAATTGGGGTTTTAATTCCCATATGTTTCATAACTACATTTTTTCAAATTAAAATACGTTCTTCAAATTCCACATCTTATTAATGTTGAGCATTATAGACAGATATACGACACTCCTTGTTCAACTTTTCCTTCTAAAGGAAGATCTACTTAAGTTGGACATTGCTTTTCCGAAAACAATGCGAACATGAAAGGACTAAAGCAGTTAAATGCCTTAATATGCTAGATGGACTTGCAACCGAAGAAATTGTAGGCAAAATACTTAGAGAATATATTATGTCTTAAGTCGGCGAGCTGTCAAGAATTTCAAATCTGAGTTTCAGTTAACAAATATTTTAACTTTTAACTTTGCTAGAGTCCATGTTACCGGAAATGAAGTCAACATTCATTGATTTGTTTATGCAATGTTGGACTGCTCTTAAAAGTAATTATTCAAATTTCAGCGATGTGGAGGTTACACACAATCTCTATGTTAATTCTTGGAAAGAGGTGTGTTTTTACGAATGTGATGGTTCCCAAAATTTCATGTTGCGCCCATTTTAATTATGGTTATTGCAGACATTACCTTTTATTTTTTTGGAGTCCATATTACTGGAAATGAACTCCACATTCATTAATGTGTTTGTGGAGCTATCCTTAAAAAAATGAAGAAAATTTAATCAGTGTGAAGGTTACAAACAAGTTCTATGTCAAAATGTTCAGAAGATGTGTTCCTTTACAGTATAATCTTTCTGGCATGTAATCCCTTGTTCCAATAGAAAACTAATTTTTCTGGTTAATTCTACCACATATGACTAGAGGTTGACAACATGGATTCAATATTACCTTCTACCTGTTTACTGGGTGCACGAGAGGAGGCTGAAGTTGGGTGAGCCATGGCCAGGCAAACAATACCTGTTTACTATGTGCACCAGCGGAGGCTGAAGTTGGGTGAGCCATGGCCAGGCAAACAATAGAATCAACCCAGGGTGAGGAACCGTTCTGACTGGTTGCTACCATGGAGGAGGGCTCTAATATGAAACCTGAAAGGAGAATACCAGCCATGTTGGCCATATTGGAGCTGAGAGGAGTTTGTTAGGAAAACTAGAGCAGAAGCCTAGCATCTGCAACCTAGTTAGGTTGTACAAGAGCCATTTTATTAACATGCAACACCGCCATCTACAATTTTTTACTCATTTTGTTTCTAAGTTTTGTGATCTTTATCCGTGGTGACTAGGTATGTGTTCCGACCATTCTAAAATTCACCAGTTTTGTGATCTTTATCCTTGATGACTAAGTATGTGTTCCAACCATTCTAAAATCTACGAATCTTTCCATCTCAAAATCTATATTTCTCAAGTTTGCAATATTCAACGTGCAATAACGTCAAATATTAGAAATGCCTTCACCATTTCTTTGTTTTCAAGGATCTCACTACAAGCAAGAGAGTGATGTATCGACTGTTGAAGGTCTTCAATCAACTGAGAGTCACCCATTGACCATATTAAGATTGCAGTTGCATTTAGAACATTTTGTGTAGCTTGTTAAATAATCCATTTAGCTTGAGAAACTACTACTCATTTCTATTCATCTTTAAACTTAGGAAACATTATGAAACATTCCACTATTCTAGTATACTAAACAATCATTTTACATATATCCAGATATAACAATCGTTTTACATATATCCAAATATTATAAGTAATCACTATTATACTTAGTTTTTCTTAGACCAAGACCCTTTGTTTTTCTTAGACCTAGACCCAGCAGGGACTACTGCTGCCTACAACCCTTGTTTATTTTAGTTTTTCTTAGACCCAGACACAACAGGGACTACTGTTTCCTGCAACCCTTATTTATTTTAGGTGATGACTTTGGTTGTAGACTCGTATCTTTCATTCTAGAACTTCAATTGGGATTCTTGACTTTGTTGGAACTACTACACACCTACATGTGGACTCTTAGTTAGAGCATGGGATTTCATGCAAGATTCCTTTTGCATGATTTGCTCCTTCTTTAACTCTACAACTGACTAGTTATCTCCGGAACTTGTTATAGGTGTTGAGTCTTTTCATTGGTCACCACTATAGTGCATTACCTTGGGATCTTCACCCATTGATGATATATCATGAGCATTGTAACATATTTTTGAATGTATCATTCTTTTCTTCTTTCGATTTTCTTTTAGTGTTTTTGCTCTACAAAGCTGTGTGTTCAACCTTTACTAGCTAGATTCATCTGTGCAGGTTTTCTAACACATTTACATGGTATCAGAGCCCGCAGGTTGCTAGATAAAAGGTGCACCAGTACTTTATTTTGCAAGTATTACGGCTTGGAGATCGAAGATTGACAGAAAAATGGAGTTTCCCAAAGCATCGATCCTAACACCGTACAACTATCATGAATGGAAGGACCAAATGGCTCGATACCTTCATCATAAAGGGTTGTACAGGATTACCATGGCTACAGAAGTGGAACCCACTTCAGCCATAGAGAAATCCAAGTACCTCAACCGTATGGATGAGGCCCATGGATCCATATGCATGTGCATCTCTCCAGAGTTGCAGTTTCATCTATCTACCTGCAATACTCCCAATGAGATTTGGAAAAAGGTTGAAGATCTCTACGGGAAATAGGATGAGATGAAAGGACATATGCTCGAAGTGGAGTTGCTATCATTGGATCCACGGAACTATGACAGAATTCAAGACTTCTTCACCAAATATAATGATCTATTGCTGCAACTCAAGGGTTGTGAAATTGACAAATCCAAGGAGGAGAGTCGCCAATTTCTCTCTATTATGTCAAAGCTCAGACCATAATACTCCATCTTTGTGTCTACATTTCATTCAGTAAGGCTCGCAACAGGTAAATCCTACACTATGCCTTCTCTCAAAGAATTTATGGAGTCCCTTATTTTTGAGCAAGATAAACTCATTGGCATGGGGAAAATCAAACCTCCAAAAGCACATGCACTTGCTGTGCATGATAGCAGCCACAATAAAAATCATAGATCTGATTCAAATCAGAAAAATCAGCAGAAAAAAGTCAAAGGAAAATCACATTCCCATCCAAAGAAGGAAGGGTACACCAAGCCCTTCAATGACTCCTCCGGCTTGAGAAATGGGAAAGGGAAGAAAGGAAACATATGCACCTACTGTCAAAGAGGATTCCATCCAGAATCCTCTTGCATGAAGAAATAAACTGACAAAATGACATAAATCCTTCAGAAGCACAACCTTGGGGACCACATCCCTCAGGGTGCCAAGAAAAAAACTGAGGATCCGCCACACGGGAAAGGTAACAATTTTCATGCTTTAGTTGTAATTAATCCTTCTCCTGATGCATGGATTATATATTCTGGTGCATCACATAATATGGCTGCTGCAAAGGAGGTCTATTCCTCTTTGGATGCATGCAAAGGACCTCCCATCATCATGGGAGATGACTCACCTATTGAGGTTACCGGAAAAGGTAGAGTGGAACTTTTACATGGAAGCTTTGAAGATGTGCTTCATGTTCCAAAACTTTCGGTAAACCTGCTTTCAGTTTATCAGATCACTCATTCTGGCACTGGAAAGAGAGTGGAATTCACTCCAGATGTAGTGAACATATATGATCTACATAGTAGCGCCAAAATTGCAAATGGTGAGGTAAACAATGGAGCCAGACTGTACACATTCTCTGAATTTATTGAATCTGAATCCTCCTTATTTCTTACACATGCTGATGATAGTAGTAGGCTTTGGCACGGGAGGTTTGGTCACTTAAATTACAGGTATATGCAGCAGCTAAGCAAGAATGAGATGGTGGAAGGCTCGCCAAATATCAGTTTATCCAAAGGAGTTTGTGAAGGGTGTGTTCTTGGAAAACATCCCAGAGAAAAGTTTGACATCGGCAAGACTCACAGAGTATCCTCTCCTCTAGATCTGATCCATAGTGATCTCATGGGGCCTTTTCCTCATCCTTCCATCAATAAAGCAAGGTATGTGCTTACATTTATTGATGATTTCTCGCGGTATACTTGGGTGTATCTTCTCAGGAACAAATCTGAAGTTTTTGAGCACTTTGAAGATTTCAAAGCACTAGTTGAGACACAGTCAGAGAGAAATATCAAAGCCCTCCGTACAAAAAATGGGGGGGAATATGTTAACACAACACTTCGAAACCTTTGCCTTCTGTCCAGCATACAGTTGCTGTACACAATTCCATACACTACGCAGCGGAACGGAGTTGCTGAGAGAAAGAACCGATCTCTCAAAGAGATGGCTTCCTGCATGTTGCATGCCAAGTCACTGCCTCATAAGCTCTGGGCCGAAGCACTTAATTGTGCTAACTACATCCAGAATAGATCTCCTCATAGGTCTGTCAAGGATCAGACCCACTTTGAGGCTTGGAGCGGCACTAAACCAGAGGCCACTCACCTTCGTGTTTTCGGCTCTCGAGCATGGGCCTGGATCCCCTCTGAAAAGAGGAAAGCTCTTGATCCAAAGAGCATTGAGTGCATCTTTGTTGGATACCCTAATGGTGTGAAGGGATATCGACTCCTGATTCCCTCTACGGACAAGCTCATCATTGAGCGAAGTGTCAAATTTGAGGAAAGTCTCTTGCATGCACCTCAAGCGCCGCATGCAGACACTTTTTATCTACCTCATGTCCGAGATGATGACTCAGTGCACTCAGATGCAGATACAGATCATGCAGATGCCGAGGAAGAGCATGCAAATGCACAGACAGAGTCTTTAGATACAAATCTTGTGCATGCAAATGATGATCCACATCCAAGCCCATAACGGGCTTCCAACAGTGAATCATATTCCCCTGTCATAAATCAGAGAACAAGGAGCTTACGTGAGATATATGCACAAGACCAACCAGCTGCTAGAAATGGTCTTGTGGGGGATAATTTTGATCTACAGAGGACTAGCTCAGAGTTTATTGAGTCTCCTCTTCTCCTTGCTGCCACTGAATCATCGCCTTCCTAGCACTATCACTTGGTTCAATCTTTTGATCCACAGTCTTATGTTGAGGCTGCTGGGCATCCATCTTGGGAGTCCGCCATGGAGGAGGAGTATAAATCCCTCCTCAAGAACTAGATTTGTGATCTAGTCCCCCTTCCTTCAGGAAGGAAACTTGTCTGATGCAAATGGGTCTACAGGACCAAGAGTGTTGCAAATGGGAAAATCACTAGACGGAAAGCAAGGCTAGTAGCCAAAGGCTTCCAACAAGTGCATGGCATTGATTATGATGAGACCTTTGCTCCAGTCGCAAAGACGGATTCCATACGCCTTACACTTGCCATTGCGGCTGCCCAGCGGTGGGAAGTACATCAGATGGATGTGAAGAATGCCTTTCTTCACGGAGACCTATCTGAGGAGATGTACATGGAGCAGCCACATGGTTTCATTTAGGATTCATCTTTGGTCTGCAGACTGAAGAAATCTCTCTACGGCCATAGGCAGGCCCTAAGAGCTTGGTACGTGAAGATGGATTCTTTTCACTTATCACAAAACTTTGAAAGATGTAAGTCTGATCTGAATGTTTACATGCTTAGGACACATGATTCTCTTCTTATCTTAGTTTTGTATGTAGCTGATCTCCTAATCATTGGTAGCTCGACTTCTGCCATTGGTACAGTCAAGAGGGCCTTGCATGATAGATTCTTGATGACAGACATGGGTCCATTACACTTCTTTCTTGGTCTTGAGATCAGCCAGAATGCCACATGTATCAAACTCTCTCAGGCTAAGTATGCACGGGATCTCCTCGAGAGATTTCGCATGACTGACTGCAAGCCAGCACCGACTCCTTTTCTGTCTGGGGTCCGCCTTGAGGATGGAGGTGACACTCCATTAGTTGACAGCACTCTCTACCGACAGCTAGTTGGGAGCTTATTGTACCTCACCCACTCCAGACCAGATCTCTCATATGCAGTCGGGGCAGTTTCCAGATACATGCAGGAGCCACATGAGCTACACTGGAATGCTGCCAAGCATATCCTCCAATATGTGCAGGGCACCATCACCTTTGGGATTCACTATGCAGCAGGCACTGCATTGAATCTCCTTGGCTTCACAGATTCTGATTGGGCGGGAGATAGCATTGATTGCAAGTCCACCTCCGGATATTCACTCAATCTAGGATCTGGCCCTATCTGTTGGTCGAGCAAGAAGCAGGCTGCTATTTCTCTCTCTTCAGCTGAGGCTGAGTACAGAGGAGTAGTCAACATCACCATTCAGGCTCTGTGGCTACAACACTTCCTCATTGAGTTGGGCATCTAGTTCCACCAGCCCATTGTCATCTGGTGTGACAACCAGAGCACTCTCAAATTTTGCAGGGATCCAGTACAATGGCAGCGGACAAAGCACATAGAGATCCATATGCACTACATCAGAGACTTAGTACATGATCGGGTCATTGATTTGCAGTTCTGTCCTTCAGCAGAACAAACTGCAGACATCTTCACCAAGACATTCACTGAGCAGAAGTTATGCTCTTTGCGCAATCGTCTTGGAGTGAAGGACACGATTGCTTAGCAACTGTATTTTTCTTCCTCTTTTCTTTTGATTACATTGTATTTTGAGGGGGGGTTTTCCCACGAGGTTTTCCCTCTTTCCTCAATTTTAGTACAAGTTGCACTGTATTTTGGGTGACCTTTGACCTTAGTTGCCAGGGCCCATTTTCTATTTTTCCCCATAGTGGTGTTCAGGGGGGGTGTTGGAACTACTACACACCTACATGCGGACTCTTAGTTAGAGCATGGGATTGCATGCAAGATTCCTTTTGCATGATTTACTCCTTGATTCACTCCTTCTTTAACTCCGCAACTAACTAGTTATCTCCGGAACTTGTTGTAGGTGTTGAGTCTTTTCATTGATCACCACTATAGTGCATTACCTTGGGATCTTCACCCAGTGATGCTATATCATGACCATTGTAACATATTTTCGAATGTATCATTCTTTTCTTCTTTCGTTTTTCCTTTAGTGTTTTTGCTCTGCAAAGCTGTGTGTTCAACCTTTACTAGCTAGATTCATCTGTGCAGGTTTTCTAACAAATTTACTTCGGAGCCTTTGCCTTCAGTCCGGCATACAGTTGTAGTACACAGTTCCATACACTCTGCAACAGAACGGAGTTGCTGAGAGAAAGAACTGATCTCTCAAAGGGATGGCTTCCTGCATGTTTCATGCGATGTCACTGCCTCATAAGCTCTGAGACGAAGAACTTAATTGTGCTAACTACATCCAGAACAGATCTCCTCATAGGTCTGTCAAGGATCAGAACCCCTTTGAGGCTTGGAGCTGCACTAAACTAGAGGTCACTCACCTCCGTGTTTTCGTCTCTCAAGCATGGGCCTGGATCCCCTCTGAAAAGAGGAAAGCTCTTGATCCACAGAGCATTGAGTGCATCTTTGTTCGATATCCTGATGGTGTGAAGGGATATCGACTCCTGATTCCCTCTACGGGCAAGCTCATCATTGAACGAAGTGTCAAATTTGAGAAAAGTCTCTTGCATGCACCTCAAGCGCCACATGCAGACACTTTTTATCTACCTCATGTCCGAGATGATGACTCAGTGCACTCAGATGCAGATACAGATCATGCAAATGCTAACGAAGAGCATGTAGATGAAAAGACAGAGTCTTCAGATACAAATCTAGTGCATGCAAATGATGATCCACATCGAAGCCCAGATCGGGCTTCCAGCAGTGAATCATATGTCCCCATCATAAATCAAAGAACAAGGAGCTTACGTGAGATATATGCACAAGACCAACCAACTGTTAGAAATGGTCTTGTGGGGGATAATTCTGATCTACAGAGGACTAGCTTAGAGTTTATTGAGCCTCCTCTTGTCCTCACTGCCACTGAACTATCGCCCTCCTGGAATTTTCATTTGGTTCAGTCTTCTGATCCACAGTCTTATGCTGAGGCTGCTGGGCATCCATCTTGGGAGTCTGCCATGGAGGAGGAGTATAACTCCCTCCTCGAGAACTAGACTTGGGATCTGGTCCCCCTTCCTTCAGGAAGGAAACTTGTCCGATACAAATGGGTCTACAGGACCAAGAGTGCTGCAGATGGCCAATCACCAGACGGAAAGCAAGGCTAGTAGCCAAAGGCTTCCAGCAAGTGCATGGCATTGATTATGACGAGACCTTTGCTCCAATAGCAAAGATGGATTCCATACGCTTTACACTTGCCATTGCGGCTGCCTAGCTGTGGGAAGTACATCAGATGGATGTGAAGAATTCCTTTCTCCACGGAGACCTATTTGAGGAGATATACATGGAGCAGCCACATGGTTTCATTCAGGATTCATCTTTGGTTTGCAGACTGAAGAAATCTCTCTATGGCCTTAAGCAGGCCCCGAGAGCTTGGTACGCGAAGATGGATTCTTTTCACTTATCACAAAACTTTGAAAGATGTAAGTCTGATCCGAATGTTTACATGCTTAGGACACATGATTCTCTTCTTATCTTAGTTTTGTATGTAGACGATTTCCTAATCACTGGCAGCTCGGCTTCAGCCATTGCTACAGTCAAGAGGGTCTTGCATGATAGGTTCTTGATGACGGACATGGGTCCATTACACTTCTTTCTTGGTCTTGAGATCAGCCAGAATGCCACAGGCATCAAACTCTCTCAGGCTAAGTATGCACGGGATCTCCTCAAGAGATTTCGCATGACTGACTGCAAGCCAGCACAGACTCCTTTTCTGTCTGGGATCCGCCTTGAGGATGGAGGTGACACTCCATTAGTTGACATCACTCTCTACCGACAGCTAGTGGGGAGCTTATTGCACCTCACCCACTCCAGACTAGATCTCTCATATGCAGTATGGGCAGCTTCCAGATACATGCAGGAGCTGCATGAGCTACACTGGAATGGTGCCAAGCGCATCCTCCGATATGTGCAGGGCACCATCACCTTCGGGATTCACTATGCAGTAGGCACTGCATTGAATCTCCTTGGCTTCACAGATTCTGATTGGGCGGGAGACAATATTGATCGCAAGTCCACCTCCGGATATTCACTCAGTCTAGGATCTGGCCCTGTCTGTTGGTCGAGCAAGAAACAGGCTGCTATTGCTCTCTCTTCAGCTGAGGCTAAGTACCGAGGAGTAGTCAACATCACCATTCAGGCTCTACAATTTTCAGCAAATAGTTGCAGTGGTGACACGCACAATAGGTTCATGCTACACGGGAACACGGCACAAAATATGCTAGGAGTAACTCATACCAAACATAATAAATTTTACATTGGAAGATAACAAGGCGATTTTCCTGGGGCCAATGCTGAAAAAAATGTAACAACATAAAAGCTTGATAAAATAATGAGAATATTTTCAAAATCTGAAAGTCAAGAAAGAAAGTAGTGAAACAATTATCCCTTCCTTATAGAGTCTAAGATATTTTTAAAATCTGCCATTATAATACGGATTATAGAAAGAAAAAAGAAAAAAGAAAAAACGAGTTTCCACACGATATGTGGTTGGTTTTCAGATAATATTTTTTATTATAAATTTCTTAAAAATGTAAGGAGTAATTTTTGTTTAGCGAAACGGATACAATGTTTTTGTCGAGTTTTTCAGCATAGGTGAGACTATTTACAAATACTTATGAAAGTAGTTACAAATCAATTCCTACTCAATAAAACTACAAAACCTTTCCAGACAATAAGTAAATCCCAACTAATTTCTTTTTTGTGCGGTAAAAACCACTCTGACAACAAATTATTTTGCCGTCCACACATCTACAGAACTGGAAGTTTTCTGCATACTAATCGCAAAAAAATCACAGGTATTGGTTTACACTTGTCTTAAACTATACATGTACGAGTATCAACCATGGAACTAGTAGGAGTGAACTAGTTCCATTTGATGGGGCTCATTCAAAGATCAGGCTTCCACACATGGCAAATTGTAGGCATCCGAAGACCACAATCATATCGATACAAAGATCCTCATGGGAGGATAATTATGTGATGCGGTCAACTGTGACGAGCACGCTTCGGAAATGAACTAAAAAGTTAAAACCATTGAGGTTATCAAGCAAGCTTGCGAGCATCAACCTCTTTAAGAGTTTAAACTTTATAGAGATCCAACAAGGTTTTGCCTTTTACTGAACTTTCCAAAATAAAAATTAATTTTTACATTTAAACCCAAAGCTATAAACTAATTATTCATAGTTAGTTTAAATATAGTTCAATTAGTGTGAAAAATAAAAATATATATATAATTTTATAGTAATGAAAATTACAATTAAAATAATAAAATAATTTATGATTGTATTATCTTTATTTAATTAAAAATTATAAAAAAATTATCTGTCATCATTTTTTTATAAAATTTAATATTATATTTGTTCATTTATTATTTGTATAGAAAATTTATATTTTATTTAATAAAAAGTACAATTTTTTTTCAAGAACACTCCCATGGCGTTTTTATGGTGTTCTCATGGAAAAAGACGAATGTGTAGTGTTCAAGGTATATTGACAATACAAAATTTATGATGGTTTATTATACTAGTCAATAATGAAGATAAATTATACATGAAATTGTTCTAAAGAGTTTCGTGAGAAATAATATATTGTAGTGAATTTATATTAAAATAATATATTGTAGTGAACATATTATTTTAGCACATCAAGCTAGAATATGCAATTAAATTTAAATCCTTTCACACTCTTAATTTATGGACATTGTACTATAATTTGATGTATTTGTTATGTGTATATATGTTTTCTATGCATCTTTCTAGGATGATTTATGAAATTTCATTTATATGGGAGTTAACTTTTGGACCCAAACGTTGTAATTTTTTTAGATAATTATCTTTATAAATCCTATTGTACAATAAAAGAAAAGCAAACAAGAGTTGGATATTGCATTGTAATAACTTTGTTACAACCTTTTAAATAACTTTTATGGCAATAATAACCTAAAATCAACTATCCACTATGAAAGCCAAATTCTCATGGTATACCACAAGTCACGGTCTTTAAATCATGAACTAATCATAAATAAAGATGAAATACAATATGAGTATCTAATCATTTTTCCTTTATGTTGAAAAGAATTTCCTTTAATATTATTAGACATCTATAAGTAAAAAGTAGAGGTATTTAGATGTCAAATTTGTTTCTGATTAAAACAATTCTGATAACAATGATAATCAACTCCCTACCATGAATGTCAAGTTCTCTTTATTCACTAAAAATTATATTAATCACAAACAAAAATGAATTACAATATCAATATGTAACCATTTTATTTTTGTATTTGAAAGAGCTTCCTTCATAATTATAAAAAAACCACAGTATATCAAAATTTAAAAGTAGCAAGAGTATATTATTAAAAAAGTGATAACATGAAATTGACTATACAACCTCACATTCAAGTTTCAATATTATACCTAAAACTATACTCCAAATTAATGAAGGTACATTAAAATATAAATATATTATCTTTTTTATCTTGTATTTTGTTTATGAAAGAAAAATAGTTTCCTTCAAAAAAAATTTAGATATCTATATTTAAATAAAAAAAAATTGAGACTATAATATAAAAAACTTAGTTAACTAATTCAATAATGTAACAATATTCTTTTATTAAATATTTTTTATTATCATATAATATTTTATCATTTTTATTTTTTATTATATAATATTTCATAATTTTTATTTCTTGTTATCTTAAATAAATTTAATAATAAAAATAACATTAACACCATATCAATATTGAAACGTAAATCATATATACATCTCCCTCGCAAAGAAAAAATAATATGAAAAAACATAAATCTCTACGACCTTAAAAGAATCTAGCATACATTTATTCTCATCCCAAAATTACTCAACATATAACTTTAATAATAAACTTAATTATTATTTTCTAATTTTAAATAATTTAATTATAAATTAATAAATTATTTTAATTTTAAATAATATTAATCATAATTAAATATCCGCAATTTCAGACAATTATATTTTTATAATATCAGTAATTTCAACCAAATATATTTTTATAATAATTATATCATATATATAGTTGGAAAACCTTTCATTCTAGCAACACTTAATATAAGCACTGCAAAACCTTAAATTATTTATCAAAAATACAAATAATCTTATATTGAATAGGACTAGATACTGAGCGTGTCACCCACGTAACAAACAATATTGAAGAGGGCTTATGTTTTTTTAGAAATTATAATATTTGTTTGAAATACAAATATTATATTAAATAAAATTTAATAGGAAAGAACCGAAACAGAGGAGGGGGAATAAATTGATCTTTTTGAGCATAGGACTAGTTCATTTAGGTAATACTTTTTTATATATTATAAATAATGAGAGGAGGAACAGGATTATTATTAAATAATGATCATTATTTAATAAGACTAGCTCATTTAGGTAATAAGAAATTTAAAAAAAGGAGGAGATCATCAATAGATTTTTGCACAAGCTAATAATCATTATTTAATAAGACTAGTCGAGTTAAATAATAAGAAATTTAAAAATAAAATTAAAACAATAAAAAAATAAATTGATTTTTTTATAAGGTTGATATTATAAATAATGGGAGGAGGAGGAGGAGTATTGAATAATAATCATTATTCAATAAGACTAGCCCAATTAGGTAATAAGAAATTTAAAAATTAAATTAAAACAATAAAAATATAAATTGATTTCTTTTTTAATGTTAATATTTACGCCATAAGGGGTTTCTCTGTGGGAAGAACCTCCCAAACTGCTATTATGTCCTAATATTGACTGTCTGATCCATTGTTAGATGATTGAACAATCCTCTACTATGGATTGAACAAAACAATTAACTGCCTCAATCACATTTTATAGTTTCTGAAACAGTTATTAACGATTGGTTAATTGACAATGGATTTTCATTCATATCTCAAAACACAGTTTGGGTTTTTTTGGAGGCATGCATTGCATTTGAGTTTTCATAATCCACCCTTTTTTGGAGGAATGAGGTTGCACAGAATCAAGTAGGTTAACTCTATTGGTAACAAGGGTGTGCCTGCTACAGTGAGTGAAAGAAGGTGTATCAAAGGTTCTAACACATGGGGGTTGAGATGAGTGGGCCCCTTGGCAACCTGTAACAATACTCAGCTAGGAAGGGAACACACGAGCGAAGATGCATCACAAGCTGGAAAGCAGGTCGTCCAGGAATCCAAAGTGATGGTCAAACCAACAACACGTATGTAACAAGATTCATATAATTTCATACAAAGCAGTTCATACACAACTACGTAAGTTAAACAACATTAATTTCTAAGAAACTGAAACAGTGCAACTAAAATAACAACATATGCATCAAAATGTGTTGCCTCTTATTATATAAAGAAGTGTAAGTCCCAATCATACAATACATCCATGTAAACCTGCTATCCTAAACAATGGAATGTTACAGCCACATCTGCCTGCTCCTCCAAAGAGATGAACTAGCTCCGCGTAGTGGAGAAGCCAAGGCGCATTACAGTACTATCCAAGCTTTCTCCAAGATAGCCTTATCAGAAGCTTGGCTCACCAAAAGCATATATAATGAGTTACGAGGGACTATTTATAGCAAAGGGTGGGGTCGCACTTGACATTCCCCTTTGTGACTGTTCAACTACCCTCATGAATCTTCACCTACTCTATGACTGCTACATCCACTATTGACACTTGACTTACACTGGACATGACTCAACATTACAATGAACATGTACCCATGTGAACACAATGGCTTGAGAAAGCCAAACTAGACATCACTCTGACTTAGACAACTATAGAAGTCCAACTGCTCAACATCCTCATGCTGATCAATAGTAAAATATTGATTCCAAGCTTTGTAGTCTTTGATAGTGTTGGTGTGTTCCGCGGTGACGTTCGTCTGAAACTTTACCTTTGCCTCTATAGCATCTGGGTACACTACTCGAGCTCCTCTGTCCAACTCCTCTGAAAGCATGTGCATCGTTGTCTTTAGTGTGGCCGGACCAACAACATACTTGTGCATGATGTCGGCACTGATAGGCAAGTCTAGGCTGGTGGCGATGCGCGTCAACTCGTCGAAGTATGAGTCAAGATCTAGTTGGACCTGCTTCTTTGTCTTTGCTTGGGTGAGAGTCCTGATTGATGGGATCGCATGTGTGCATACCATAACATCCATACTATTGAATACTCATGCATGGGAGGCCTGTATGCTAGTGATGAACTATGGGAGCTCTTCATAATTCTAGATTTAACATTGGATATATGCCTTCAGCTCAACCACATTGACCCTCGTCATCTTAGGCAAGTGAAGTGAGGCTCCCTTGTACTTCATCGTCCATATTTTCATGTCAATAGTAGCAGCATGCACGTTTTTCAAGATGCGTGCTCTTCTAGCACATCTCTGTTGCCATCCTTTGATATGGACAACTTCCTTGTGCACAGTATCAAAATTGGAGTACAATGCTCACATAACTGTGTCAAAGGACAATAATTCATCTGCTATTGCCTTCTTCAGTTCAACTCGGGTGGACGTTGTCACCAAGTCTCCTCCTTGCTTGGCCGTTTGTAGTTCCTTTTCCATTCGCTCATTCTTAGCTATTAGGAAGCAAACACTTGAGCTAGTGGCTTCGGCATACACTTTGGTTGCATCAGCCAAGGCAACTAGATGTTTGTGCACATCCGTCATGATCACGCATTCTTCAACTTGTGCAGGAGATGTTTGATCCTCCGGAGTTGACACTCTTTGAGGGTGCAAAAATCGATGTTGGGATTCATCAAATGAGATGTTGCAAATCTCTTCCTCTGATTGATCACCAAGGATCTCCATGCCTCCTTGTTCATCTACGACTTTCTCCTCTTCTAGATGCATTGAAAGTGGGTGAGTCGACCTATTTTTGGTGAGGCATGAGGTCGATTTCATCTTCCAACTCCTGTTGCTCCATGTATGCATCCAACTGTTGAAGTGCCTATTCTATCTCATGAGAAAAGTCTTGCCCCTGTGATGGTTCACACTGTTCGCTTGATGCCAATTGTTCATATGAATAAACTACTTGTATAGGTGTGCCTTCATCTTTTTAAACATGTTGCGCACCCTGTTGTATTTGTTTCTGTTACGCTTCCCTCTCCTGCTTGTGCATCTCTTGTTTCTTTCGGAGTTTCTCTCTCAGCACATGCAACTACTTCTCTGCTTCTTCCATTCTCTTCTTATCATTCTGCCTTTGTGCGATTTTCTTATCGCACTGCGGCCTCTTTTCCTCTATAGCCATAACTCCATTCTCTACAAGTGGATCTGCTCAAAACTTGTAGCTTTTTTCCTCCTCCATGTGATCGACAATCTTCCTCTTCCCTCTGTCGTGCACTAGTATGCATGGCTCTGTTGCCACTGTTGCTACTGCTGGAGCTCTCTGTGATGTTGCTTCATGTTTCTTCACTAACCACTCTACAGCGAAGCTGACTGGTTGATTAGGCCTGGAGGAATTGTAACAATATCTCCATGGGTCCTCCTTGACCTAATGAAATGCCCCATAGATCTAATTGAGCTGAACTCTCATGTAGTGATCCTTCACAATGGAATGTGGGTCATATAGATTGTATCTTCGGAGGTCCAGTGTGTACTTCTTCATCATTTCTAGTTTGACATCCACTGGCGTTATACTCAGGATCTCATATAACCCAATCTGCAATGGAAGAGTGGGCCAAGGTGCCTTCTTCTTCCGATGCAATCTAGCTGCCAATCCTGCCGAGATGTGATATGCTACTTCCTGCATGACAAGTACATCCAAGGAAAAATTTGGCAGAACATGTGGAGGCTTCTCCCCACTGAACATTTGGATGAAAGTGTCGGATGACAAGGCATACCAATCTTCAATGCCTATCAATGCCTCCATTGCTTCCTTTGACATGCAGGGTGGATCCCATTCAATATCATCTTGTACACAAGGGAGACAAAATGATCAGGCAGTTGTGTGATTACTCCTTGGAAGTTGCATTCAGACAACAACTTGAAATATGTGTTTACAGCAATCTGCACTGGTGAACATGCCCAATCCAAGCCCGAAAACTCCTGTTGGGCACAAACTACATCTAGGATGTAGGCGGACATGTAAGTCTCTGCATGCATACCTTCGGGTGACTGTCGAACCTTCGTTGATTGTTCCTTCAGTTGATGAGCCATTATGCTGGATTAGTTATAGGGTTTTCCTTCTCTAGCCAATTGGTCAAGTGCGACCACCTAACTCTATGGGAAGGTTTTCACGCTTGCTTGACCATATAGTCGACAAGAAAATATGATCAAGTGTTGGTACACATTCCTCAATATATTTATCTTGTAGACTTGGTTGGGTGTCAACCTGAATCAAGATGGCTCCTTTACCCAATTCTTCAGATTGTCTCTGGAATTAGCATTGTTGTTGGGTAAGCTAAATGGACTGTCCGTGATAGTCACGGGCTCTGACATCTAGTACATCTCATCATAATCTCACTCCCAAAAGATTGCAAGATTCTATCCACTGACATTGCTCAAGGTCATCGTCTCGAGATCAATGCGAGAGACAACCTAGTGTATCATGCCAGCGCATGGGAGCATGGGATATCTGCATGCAATCTGGTATAAGCCAGAGTTGTGAATGTTCACATACACCTGATGATCTTTGAGGTGTCGCCCAAAAGTGGTTGCAAATGTTTCATTGACCTAATTCCCTGTTTAATTTGATGTCCTTGTCTAGATGCAACTTTGTATATTGGTAGATCGGTAGACTAGAGGACACTTTCTTAACTATTGCTCCAATTGCATTTCCATCATTGCCCTGAGATCTTGTTCTCTTCGAAGTCCTTAGGATAGATGAACACCTGAAATATCTGGAGACAAGCAACATGCATGGAAATAAACATGTTAGTGAAAACAAAGAAACTTCGGGGAATGACACATCAAAATCCTGGGAAACGGATGGGTAAGATTGCAAAATTTCTTCTGGGAGGATGGGTGACTGGCAGCCAGAACTGCACAAAATATAGTCTGGTCTATGTGGGAGGCTAGGTGACTGGCGGCCCGAACTACACAAAAGATATTCTAGGCTATCTAGGAAGCAGGACTAGCTATTGGATCTATGCAATGCGTAATCCAAACTAGTTGTTGGCTGTTAGGATTACACAATGCGCAATTCCAATTGGGCATGACTGCAGGCTCAGAGATTGCCTTACACAATTCTCTAGTCCAAGAGTGACTGCTACTCAGAAATGTGGAAAACAACCCTGGAGGGAAGTGCTGGCGAGAAATGGGCATTTTTGGAGAGGAAGGCAGAGCCTTCCTTCCCCAGATTGTGTAATGCAGTCACAGTGAAGGTAGAGCCCGGGCCAAGGTTGGCCCAACTCACTACAAATAAAACAAGTGAACTAACAAAGAACAAAGAAAAGCAAGAGTAGAAGAAAAAGTGAAATCAAAGCAGGTAAAGAAACGAGCAAGCAAACAAACAATCAAACAAAGAGAATAAGCAAACAAGTTTGCAAGAAAACTAACTAAAAGCAAACACTACTCCTACACCTACACTAATAGTTCATGGGCTTGATTACATGAATTGATATTTCCTATCCAGCCATTGACACATTGGTTGACCCATGTTGGTGAAGGCTTGGTCTGCAAGCAACCCAGTTGTGAGAACCAACAAGCAAGAAAGATATAACAATGAAGACAACCATACTTGGTGTTTGACAGTGCCCACAGGACATAAGTGAGTGTAGGTGCATGACGAGTAGTTTGTTGACTTATCATGGTGTTGTGTGACACTGCTTGCATCTTTCCAGCCTAAGCACACTCTTGACTATGACATGCAAGAAAACGAAAGAAACAAAGATAACTTGCGTTGCGAGTGAGTTCTTTCAATGTAGGATTCCTCCAATGCATGACTGATGGGATCGTGTTGTTCAAGTGGAGGAATTATAATCTATGTGTGAATTTGATCTTTAGTGCATATAGATGAGTGATGAGGAGCTTTGGGTGATTGAATAGTTTCATGATTGGAAGTGAGACTAACCCCAAGAGAGCGAGGGCTTGGCATAACCATTAGCTTGGGCTGAAGTTCCTCGATTGCCTTGTGTGTTTTGACTTCTTCATTAGATAGATCATCATAAACTGGTGGCTTTGAAAGTTCAACTGCATAGAGCCATGATCGTGATCAAATATGGAAACAAATGGATCACGACCGCCACGATCAGAAAAATCAATGATTGCATCGACATCCTCATGATCAGATGAATCAAATAGAGGGGTAGATGAAAAGTGAACAAACTCATCCTCTGTGTTTCTGGAAAAGACAGATGAAAGATCAAGTGGATTTTCAATGAATAACTTATCCTCTCCATTGTCGAATGATGGACCAACATCTGGTGAGTCCTGTGAGTGATCAACAATGGGTGTATTTGTGGATGAAGACACACATGTGAAATCATGGATGGTAGGTTCACGAAAGATGTTAGGAAAGAACAGAGGGGGTTTCGATGGAAGGGATTCATCCTTTTCCGAGTGTTGATGCTCAAGCTCCCACTCATATTCTTCATGAATGACAGCGCATGTTGGTTGTGCAACCAAATTCGTCAATGGGTTGTTCCTTGTTCACAAAAAGTGAAGAGTCTTGAATGGATGAATGCAAGATAATATCATCTAGAGGAACACCCGAGTGCGAAGATGGAGGTCATAGAATAGAATTCATATGAGAACTCGAAGGACTCACAACCAAATCTGCATGAAAGTTAAGTGAAGTTATGTTGGGAGAATGTGAAAGATGAACAGATGTGTGAGCATGACCTTCAACACCACTAGCTAGTGGTGGAACTATTGAATGAGAGGAAGGTGGACAGTTAATTGGGATAGTGCTCACATCCACATGAGATTACATAGCTCCATCGGTGAAGAATGTTGAGAGAGGCCTTATCTCAAGATTCTTGTTCAGATGGGTATATTTATTAAGGCAATACTCAAACCTGTCGCAAAGATAAGAAAATTTAATCTAGCTCCTTGGAGCTTGAAACTGTAAGTCATGGAAACACTGCCAAAAATAAAAAACCGATTCATGTGGAGCCTTTCATTGCTATAATAGTTTTTGGTCAAAATAGTCTAGATAAAAATCATAGAAAGTGTCTTCAATAAGATCACAGAGGTGCTCAAGTGACTGCACACTGTCATCAGTAGGCTAAGTAGCCATTGACGTGGATATTCATGAAGTGTCTGTACAAGCAACAATTTGGCCTGTTTGTCAGAACACCTATCTTCCTCATGAAGCATTCAAAGAATATCATGTAAGTACTCTGGCCATGCCACTTCACCTTCACCATCATACATGTAAGTGGACAAGAGATTGAAAAACTCCCCCATGATGGCGACATATTCACGATTCGAAAAAAATTGTGGAGGGAGAAGAGTGAAAGAATCCATGAAAGGTATTCTGAGGGTCAAAACTGAATGAGAGGACACAACTTGTCATCTGGCCCTCCTTCTAGCACTAGAAATGTTGACGGTTCTGAACCCGCCAACATGTCAAGGGGATCTCCCCGGTAAGAATTCCAAATTAGACCTTAGACCATTTGGTGTAGGAGTCCCAGCAGTGGGTCGTAAAGCAATTCCTTGACCGCGATCTCACATAGAGGCAAGTAAGATAACTCTATTCATAACAAATGTAGTGTTTAAAGACAAATGTATAGTGTTCAAGGTATGTTGACAACACAAAATTTATGATGGTTTATTATACTAGTCAATAATGAAGATAAATCATACATGAAAGTGTTCTAAAGAGTTTCTTGAGAAATAATATATTGTAGCGAATTTATATTAATATAATATATTGTAGTCAACATATATTTTTAGCACATCAAGCTAGAATATGCATTTAAATTTAAATCTTTTCACACTCTTAATTTATGGACATTGTACTATAATTTGATGTATTTGTTATGTGTATATATGTTTTCTATACATCTTTCTAGGATGATTTATGAAATTTCATTTATATGGGAGTTAACTTTTGGACCCAAACGTTGTAAATTTTTTAGATAATTATCTTTATAAATCCTATTGTACAATAAAAGAAAAACAAACAAGAGTTGGATATTGCATTGTAAATAACTTCGTTACAACCTTTTAAATAACTTTGATGACAATAATAACCTAAAATCAACTATCCACTATGAAAGCCAAATTCTCATGGTATACCACAAGTCATGGTCTTTAAATCATGAACTAAGTATCTAATCATTTTTCCTTTATGTTGAAAAGAGTTTCTTTTAATATTATTAGACATCTATAAGTAAAAAGTAGAGGTATTTAGATGTCAAATTTTTTTCTCATTAAAACAATTCTGATAACAATGATAATCAACTCCCTACCATGAATGTCAAGTTCTCTTTATTCACTAAAAATTATATTAATCATAAACAAAAATGAATTACAATATGAATGTGTAACCATTTTATTTTTGTATTTGAAAGAGTTTCCTTCATAATTATAAAAAAACTACAGTATATCAAAATTTAAAAGTAGCAAGAGTATATTATTAAAAAAGTGATAACATAAAATTGACTATACGACCTCACATTCAAGTTTCAATATTATACCTAAAACTATACTCCAAATTAATGAAGGTACATTAAAATATAAATATATTATCTTTTTATCTTGTATTTTGTTTATGAAAGAAAAATAGTTTCCTTCAAAAAAAAATTAGATATCTATATTTAAATAAAAAAAAAACTTAAGACTATAATATAAAAAACTTAGTTAATTAATTCAATAATGTAACAATATTCTTTTATTAAATATTTTTTATTATCATATAATATTTCATCATTTTTTTTTATTATATAATATTTCATAATTTTTATTTCTTATTATCTTAAATAAATTTAATATTAAAAATAACATTAACACCATATCAATATTAGAACGTAAATCATATATACATCTCCCTCACAAAGAAAAAATAATATGAAAAAACTTAAATCTCTACGACTTTAAAAGAATCTAGCATACATTTATTCTCATCCCAAAATTACTCAACATATAACTTTAATAATAAACTTAATTATTATTTTTTAATTTTAAATAATTTAATTATAAATTAATAAATTATTTTAATTTTAAATAATATTAATCATAATTAAATATCCGCAATTTCAGACCATTATATTTTTATAATATCAATAATTTCAACCAAATATATTTTTATAATAATTATATTATATATAGTTGGAAAACCTTTCATTCTAGCAACACTTAATATAAGCACTGCAAAAACATATATTATTTATCAAAAATACAAATAATCTTATATTGAATAGGACTAGATACTGAGCGTGTCACCCACGTAACAAACAATATTGAAGAGGGCTTATGTTTTTTTAGAAATTATAATATTTGTTTGAAATACAAATATTATATTAAATAAAATTTAATAGGAAAGAACCGAAACAGAGGAGGGGGAATAAATTGATCTTTTTGAGCATAGGACTAGTTCATTTAGGTAATACTTTTTTATATATTATAAAAAATGAGAGGAGGAGCAGGATTATTATTAAATAATGATCATTATTTAATAAGACTAGTTCATTTAGGTAATAAGAAATTTAAAAAAGGAGGAGGAGATCATCAATAGATTTTTGCACAAGCTAATAATCATTATTTAATAAGACTAGTCGAGTTAAATAATAAGAAATTTAAAAATAAAATTAAAACAATAAAAAAATAAATTGATTTTTTTATAATGTTGATATTATAAATAATGGGAGGAGGAGGAGTAGTATTGAATAATAATCATTATTAAGACTAGTCCAATTAGGTAATAACAAATTTAAAAATTAAATTAAAACAATAAAAATATAAATTGATTTCTTTTATAATGTTAATATTTACGCCATAAGGGGTTTCTCTGTGGGAAGAACCTCCCCAACTGCTATTATGTTCTAATATTGACTGTCTGATCTATTGTTAGACGATTGAACAATCCTCTACTATGGATTGAACAAAACAATTAACTGCCTCAATCACATTTTATAGTTTCTGAAACAGTTATTAATGATTGGTTAATTGACAATGGATTTTCATTCATATCTCAAAACACAATTTGGGTTTTTTTGGAGGCATGCGTTGCATTTGAGTTTTCATAATCCACCCTTTTTTGGAGGAATGAGGTTGCACAGAATCAAGTAGGTTAACTCTATTGGTAACAAGGGTGTGCCTGCTGCAGTGAGTGAAAGAAGGTGTATCGAAGGTTCTAACACATGGGGGTTGAGATGAGTGGGCCCCTTGGCAACCTGTAACAATACTCAGCTAGGAAGGGAACACACGAGCGAAGATGCATCACAAGCTGGAAAGCAGGTCGTCCAGGAATCCAAAGTGATGGTCAAACCAACAACACGTATGTAACAAGATTCATATAATTTCATACAAAGCAGTTCATACACAACTACGTAAGTTAAACAACATTAATTTCTAAGCAGCTGAAACAGTGCAACTAAAATAACAACATATGCATCAAAAAGTGTTGCCTCTTATTATATAAAGAAGTGTAAGTCCCAATCATACAATACATCCATGTAAACCTGCTAGCCTAAACAATGGAATGTTACAGCCACATTTGCCTGCTCCTCCAAAGAGATGAACTAGCTCCGCGTAGTGGAGAAGCCAAGGCACATTACAGTACTATCCAAGATTTCTCCAAGATAGCCTTATCAGAAGCTTGGCTCACCAAAAGCATATATAATGAGTTACGAGGGACTATTTATAGCAAAGGGTGGGGTCGCACTTGACATTCCCCTTTGTGACTGTTCAACTACCCTCATTAATCTTCACCTACTCTATGATTGCTACATCCACTATTGACACTTGACTTACACTTGACATGACTCAACATTACAATGAACATGTACCCATGTGAACACAATGGCTTGAGAAAGCCAAACTAGACATCACTCTGACTTAGACAACTATAGAAGTCCAACTGATCAACATCCTCATGCTGATCAACAGTAAAATATTGATTCCAAGCTTTGTAGTCTTTGATAGTGTTGGTGTGTTCCGCGGTGACGTTCGCCTGAAACTTTACCTTTGCCTCTATAGCATCTAGGTACACTACTCGAGCTCCTCTGTCCAACTCCTCTGAAAGCATGTGCATCGTTGTCCTTAGTGTGGCCGGACCAACAACATACTTGTGCATGATGTCGGCACTGATAGGCAAGTCTAGGTTGGTGTCGATGCGCGTCAACTCGTCGAAGTATGAGTCAAGATCTAGTTGGACCTCTTCTTTGTCTTTACGTGGGTGAGAGTCTTGATTGATGGGATCGCATGTGTGCATACCATAACATCCATACTATTGAATACTCATGCATGGGAGGCCTGTATGCTAGTGATGAACTATGGGAGCTCTTCATAATTCTAGATTTCACACTGGATATATGCCTTCAGCTCAACCACATTGATCCTCGTCATCTTAGGCCAGTGAAGTGAGGCTCCCTTGTACTTCATCGTCCATATTTTCATGTCAATAGTAGCAGCATGCACGTTTTTCAAGATGCGTGCTCTTCTAGCACATCTCTGTTGCCATCCTTTGAGATGGACAACTTCGTTGTGCACAGTATCAAAATTGGAGTACAATGCTCACATAACTGTGTCAAAGGACAATAATTCATCTGCTATTGTCTTCTTCAGTTCAACTCGGGTGGACGTTGTCACCAAGTCTCCTCCTTGCTTGGCCGTTTGTAGTTCCTTTTCCATTCACTCATTCTTAGCTATTAGGAAGCAAACACTTGAGCTAGTGGCTTCGGCATACACTTTGGTTGCATCAGCCAAAGCAACCAGATGTTTGTGCACATCCGTCATGATCACGCATTCTTCAACTTGTGCAGGAGATGTTTGATCCTCCGGAGTTGACACTCTTTGAGGGTGCAAAAATCTATGTTGGGATTCATCAAATGAGATGTTGCAAATCTCTTCCTCTGATTGATCACCAAGGATCTCCACGCCTCCTTGGTCATCTGTGACTTTCTCCTCTTCTAGATGCATTGAAAGTGGGTGAGTCGACCTATTTTTGGTGAGGCATGAGGTCGGTGTCATCTTCCAACTCCTGTTGCTCCATGTATGCATCCAATTGTTGAAGTTTCTATTCTATCTCATGAGAAAAGTCTTGCCCCTGTGATGGTTCACACTGTTCGCTTGATGCCAATTGTTCATATGAATAAACTAGATGTACGGGTGTGCCTTCATCTTTTTAAACATGTTGCGCACCCTGTTGTATTTGTTGCTGTTACGCTTCCCTCTCCTGCTTGCGCATCTCTTGTTCCTTTCAGAGTTTCTCTCTCAGCACATGCAACTACTTCTCTGCTTCTTCCATTCTCTTCTTATCATTCTGCCTTTGTGTGATTTTCTTGTTGCACTGCGGCCTCTTTTCCTCTATAGCCATAACTCCATTCTCTACAAGTGGATCCGCTCAAAACTTGTAGCTTTCTTCCTCCTCCATGCGATCGACAATCTTCCTCTTCCCTCTGTCGTGCACTAGTATGCATGGCTCTGTTGCCACTGTTGCTACTGCTGGAGCTCTCTGTGATGTTGCTTCATGTTTCTTCGCTAACCGCTCTACAGCGAAGCTGACTGGTTGATTGGGCCTGTAGAAATTGTAACAATATCTCCATGGGTCTTCCTTGACCTAATGAAATGCCCCATAGATCTAATTGAGCTGAACTCTCATGTAGTGATCCTTCACAATGGAATGTGGGTCATAGAGATTGTATCTTCGGAGGTCCAGTGTGTACTTCTTCATCATTTCTAGTTTGAAATCCACTGGCGTTATACTCTGGATCTCATATAACCCAATCTGCAATGGAAGAGTGGGCCAAGGTGCCTTCTTCTTCTGATGCAATCTAGCTTCCAATCCTGCCGAGATGTGATATGCTACTTCCTGCATGACAAGTACATCCAAGGAAAACTTTGGCAGAACATGTGGAGGCTTCTCCCCACTGAAAATTTGATGAAAGTGTCGGACGACGAGGCATACCAATCTTCAATGCCTATCAATGCCTCCATTGCTTCCTTTGACATGCAGGGTGGATCCCATTCAATATCATCTTGTACACAAGGGAGACAAAATGATCAAGCAGTTGTGTGATTACTCCTTGGAAGTTGCATTCATACAACAACTTGAAATATGTGTTTACAGCAATCTGCACTGGTGACCATGCCCAATCCAAGCCCTAAAACTCCTATTGGGCACAGACTACATCTAGGATGTAGGCGAACATGTAAGTCTCTGCATGCATACCTCTGGGTGACTGTCGAGCCTTCGTTGATTGTTCCTTCAGTTGATGAGCCATTATGCTGGATTAGTTATAGGGTTTTCCTTCTCTAGCCAATTGGTCAAGTGCGACCACCTAACTCTATGGGAAGGTTTCCACGCTTGCTTGACCATATAGTCGACAAGAAAATATGATCAAGTATTGGTACACATTCCTCAATATATTTATCGTCTAGACTTGGTTGGGTGTCAACCTGAATCAAGCTGGCTCCTTTACCCAATTCTTCAGATTGTCTCTGGAATTAGCATTGTTGTTGGGTAAGCTAAATGGACTGTCCATGATAGTCACGGGCTCTGACATCTAGTACATCTCATCATAATCTCACTCCCAGAAGATTGCAAGATTCGCTCCACTGACATTGCTCAAGGTCATCGTCTCGAGATCAATGCGAGAGACAACCTAGTGTATCATGCCAGCGCATGGGAGCATGGGATATCTGCATGCAATCTGGTATAAGCCAGAGTTGTGAATGTTCACATACACCTGATGATCTTTGAGGTGTCGCCCAAAAGTGGTTGCAAATTTTTCATTGACCTAATTCCCTCTTTAATTTAATGTCCTTGTCTAGATGCAACTTTGTATATTGGTAGATCGGTAGACTAGAGGACACTTGCTTAACTATTGCTCCAATTGCATTTCCATCATTGCCCTGAGATCTTGTTCTCTTGGAAGTCATTAGGATAGATGAACACCTGAAATATCTGGAGACAAGCAACATGCATGGAAATAAAAATGTTAGTGAAAACAAAGAAACTTCGGGGAATGACACATCAAAATCATGGGAAACAGATGGGTAAGATTGCAAAATTTCTTCTGGGAGGATGGGTGACTGGCAGCCAGAACTGCACAAAAGATAGTCTGGGCTATGTGGGAGGCTAGGTGACTGGCGGCCCGAACTACACAAAAGATAGTCTAGGCTATCTAGGAGGCAGGACTAGCTGTTGGATCTATGCAATGTGTAATCAGAACTAGTTGTTGGCTGTTAGGATTACACAATGTGCAATTCCAGCTGGGAGTGACTGCAGGCTCAGAGATTGCCTTACACAATTCTCTAGGCCAAGAGTGACTGCTACTCAGAAATGTGGAAAACAACCCTGGAGGGAAGTGCTGGCGAGAAATGGGCATTTTTGGAGAGGAAGGCAGAGCCTTCCTTCCCCAGATTGTGTAATGCAGTCACAGTGAAGGTAGAGCCCGGGCCAAGGTTGGCCCAACTCACTAACGAGAAACTGAAAGAAAATAAGACAGTGAATGCATGGCAACACTAAGTGATAGCAGAAGTGATTGAGAGTACATGCAAAACATGAATGAAAGATTAAATAAACAGATCAACATGCGTGTGGGTGAAGCGATTTGCCGGTTCAGCGAACGTTCATGCAAAATAGTTTCACGCATGCTACAACAGTGAGATAGAAACAAAGAAGCTAGTATAAATGTAAATGATAGCAAGCGTTCAATGAAATGAAGCAAACAACAGTCACACAAGCGAATACACAAAAAGCAACATAAGTGCTGAAAAATACAAGTTGAAGCCATTTACCTATGAATAGCTCAGCCAGATGTGTCGAAGGGTCATGGATGTGCTGTGGGATATTAGAGATTCAAGATCGATGTGAAAGAATGAGCTCTGATGCATTGAATAAATAATTTTGGGCTCATGATGCGCATGCCACAAATCTAGGAAAAAACGACACTCAGAGGGAAGTTTCCAAATCAACTTTCCATGTAACCCCTGGCTGCTAAAAATAGTTCCCTGAATCATGGGATGCCTTTTGCATGTTTTCTTTTTCTATTTTAGGAAGAGCAAGTCATGCATGCATGCAAGTCAATTTTCCTTGGTTCGGGGTGGAACTGGTCAACTAGACTGCTCATGCATCCAACTGCTAAACTGCTTGAAAAACATGCGCATTTCTAGCTAGGAGCTGGGCTGACTGCCCAGGAGGTTTACATAATTTCTGAGCAGAGCAGCTAACTCATGCCCAAATTTGTGCAAATTCTGGGATGAGCAGCCGTGCTGGTGAAATTTTCACAATTTCTGCTCGGAGTGTTGGCTGGAAAAATTCTGCAATTCTGGAGCCTAGCAGGCTACCAAACATCATTCTGCAATTTATGGAGGGAAGGCTGGTTTCTCTCTAAAAATGTGTAATTTTCTTAGGGAAGCTGCTCAGCTTGCAGTTGGACCAAGTTTGGGTGAACAACCTGTGAGGGAAATGCATCAAGTTGTGATCAACAATGTTCCTTTATGCATGAAAAACATTGAAGCTTGTGCTGTGAAGGATTGGTAGGGAGGCTCCAGAACGGGCTAAGGAAAAATTTTGGAGGGTGGTTGTAGCTTCTACAACACTTGGTGACACACTGGTAGAACTCCAACTCTCTAAATGGACCTCGTTCATGAAAAGAAAGTCTAACAACTCCGGAAGTATTGTTCAATTCTCAGCTCATCTTGGTTTCATGCTAGCTTGATTGTAAGATGCAACATCTGCCAAGCTCTTGGTCGATTAACACACATTCCAAGCCAAAGCAACACAATTGTTTCAATTTGGGTTCAGGGGTGTATTGATGCACAAGCAGTATAGTCATCAGAGTCTTAGTTTCATCTCTGGTGTTGCTCCACTACCAGCAGGCATGGACAGTACCACGGTGGAGTCACATAGGAACACAAGCATGGCTTTGCTGCCACCAAGCTTGATCAGTACCCCGACGGGGTTACCTGCATCACCTCCCTGCATAGGAAGCCTTTCTCTTCTTTCACCTTATTAATTTTGAAATTTTGAAATTTTTTGACTTTTCATTTTTTTCATTTTTCATTTTTCACAATTGTTCATAACACTTATTCATTTCAGAGGTGGAAGAGGGATACCGACTTATTGAGAGAAGAAGAGGTTATTCCAGCAAAGAAGTAGTTTATTATATCTCTGATGTGCATGTTAAGGTTTTCCCCCTCACCTTACTCTACTTAACTGAGCTGAGAAGGGTTAACCCAAAAACAACAGACTAGAGAAGGTGACACTAGTTAGCGTGCAAGCGTTGTGTTTTCACCAAGGTTCACTTCAAATATTACGTATTTTCCTTTGACATATCATGGATTGAAAGTAACAAGTTCTTCACACAGAGGAAAGATGACAGATAACCAAGTAGTGATAGTTGTACAAGCCCTCTTGTAATTCACCAAGATCGTTTCAAGAGTCATACATGGTTTCGTGCAAAACTGACCTACGAATAAAACAAGTGAACTAACAAAGAACAAAGCAAAGCAAGAGCAGAAGAAAAAGTGAAATCAAAGCAGGTAAAGAAATGAGCAAGCAAACAAACAAGCAAACAAAGAGAATAAGCAAACAAGTTTGCAAGAAAACTAACTAAAAGCAAACACTACTCCTACACCTACACTAATAGTGCATGGGCTTGATTACATGAATTGATATTTCCTATGCAGCCATCGACACATTGGTTGACCCATGTTGGTGAAGGCTTGGTCTGCAAGCAACCCAGTTGTGAGAACAAACAAGCAAGAAAGATATAACAATGAAGACAACCACACTCGGTGTTTGATAGTGCCCACAGGACATAAGTGAGTGTAGGTGCATGACAAGTAGTCTGTTGACTTATCATGGTGTTGTGTGACACTGCTTGCATCTTTCTAGCCTAAGCACACTCTTGACTATGACATGCAAGAAAACGAAAGAAACAAAGGTAACTTGCGTTGCGAATGAGTTCTTTCAATGTGGGATTCCTCCAATGCATGACTGATGGGATCGTGTTGTTCAAGTGGAGGAATTATAATCTATGTGTGAATTTGATCTTTAGTGCATATAGATGAGTGATGAGCAGCTTTGGGTGATTGAATAGTTTCATGATTGGAAGTGAGACTAACACCAAGAGAGCGAGGGCTTGACATAACCATTAGCTTGGGCTGAAGTTCCTCGATTGCCTTGTGTGTTTTGACTTCTTCATTAGATAGATCATCATAAACTGGTGGCTTTGAAAGTTCAACTGCATAGAGCCATGATCGTGATCAAATATGGAAACAAATGGATCACGACCGCCACGATCAGAAAAATCACTAATTGTATCGACATCCTCATGATTAGATGAATCAAATAGAGTGGTAGATGAAAAGCGAACAAACTCATCCTCTGTGTTTCTGGAAAAGACAGATGAAAGATCAAGTGGATTTTCAATGAATAACTTATCCTCTCCATTGTCGAATGATGGACCAACATCTGGTGAGTCCTGTGAGTGATCAACAATGGGTGCATTTGTGGATGAAGACACACATGTGAAATCATGGATGGTAGGTTCACGAAAGATGTTAGGAAAGAACAGAGGGGGTTTCGATGGAAGGGATTCATCCTTTTCCGAGTGTTGATGCTCAAGCTCCCACTCATACTCTTCATGAATGACAACGCATGTTGGTTGTGCAACCAAATTCGTCAATGGGTTGTTCATTGTTCACAACAAGTGAAGAGTCTTGAATGGATTAATGCAAGATAATATCATCTAGAGGAACACCCGAGTGCGAAGATGGAGGTCGTAGAATAGAATTCATATGAGAACTCGAAGGACTCACAACCAAATCTGCATGAAAGTTAAGTGAAGTTATGTTGGGAGAATGTGAAAGATGAACAGGTGTGTGAGCATGATCTTCAACATCACTAGCTAGTGGTGGAACTATTGAATGAGAGGAAGGTGGACAGTCAATTGGGACAGTGTTCACATCCACATGAGATTACACAGCTCCATCAGTGAAGAATGTTGAGAGAGGCCTTATCTCAAGATTCTTCTTTAGATGGGTATATTTCTTAAGGCAATACTCAAACCTGTCGCAAAGATAAGCAAATTTAATCTAGCTCCTTGGAGCTTGAAACTGCAAGTCATGGAAACACTGCCAAAAATAAAAAACCGATTCATGTGGAGCCTTTCATTGCTATAATAGTTTTTGGTCAAGATATTCTAGATAAAAATCATAGAAAGTGTCTTCAATAAGATCACAGAGGTGCTCAAGTGACTGCACACTCTCATCCGGTAGGCTAAGTAGCCATTGACGTGGATATTCGTGAAGTGTCTGTACAAGCAACAATTTGGCCTGTTTGTCAGAACACCTATCTTCCTCATGAAGCATTGAAAGAATATCATGTAAGTACTCAGGCCATGCCACTTCACCTTCACCATCATACATGTAAGTGGACAAGAGATTGAAAAGCTCCCCCGTGATGGTGACATATTCACGATTCGAAAAAAATTGTGGAGGGAGAAGAGTGAAAGAATCCACGAAAGGTATGCTGAGGGTCAAAAAGGAATGAGAGGACACAACTTGTCATTTGGCCCTCCTTCTAGCACTAGAAATGTTGACGGTTCTGAACCCGCCAACATGTCAAGGGGATCTCCCCGGTAAGAAGTCTGAATTAGACCTTAGACCATTTGGTGTAGGAGTCCCAGCATTGGGTCGTAAAGCAATTCCTTGACCGTGATCTCACATAGAGGCAAGTAAGATAACTCTATTCATAACAAGGGTGTGACTGTTGGAGTGAGTCAAGGAAGTTGTATGCGAGGTTCTAACACATGGGGGTTGAGATGAGTGCGCCCCTTGGAAACATATAATAGTACTCAGCTAGAAAGGGAACACACAAGCTAAGATGCATCACAAGCTTGAAACCAGGTCAACCGGCAATCCAAAGTGATGGTTAAACCAACAACACATCTGCAACAAGATTCATATAATTACATACAAAGAAGTTCATACACAACTACGCAAGTTAAACAATGTACATTGCTAAGAAACCAGAATAGTCCAACTACAATAACAACATATGCATGGAAATTTGCTAACTCTTATTATATAAATAAGTGTAAGTCCCAATCATACAATACATCCATGTAAACCTGCTAGCCCGAAAAGTGGAACATTACAGTCACATCCACCTTCTCCTCCAAGGAGATGCACTAGCTTCGTGCAGTGGAGAAGCCACGACGCATTACAATAGTGTCTAAGCTTTCTCCAAGATATTCTTATCAGTAGATTGCCTGACCAAAAGCCTATACAATGATTTTTGAGGGACTATTTATAGCAAAGGGTGTGGTAGCCCTTGACATTCCCCTTTGTGACTGTTCAACTACCCTCACGACTCTTCACCTAGTCTATGAATGTTACATCCACTATAGACACTTGACTTATACTTGACATGACTCAACATTACAATGAACATGTACTGATGTGAACACAGTGGCTTGAGCCAACCAAACTAGACATCACTCTGACTTAGACAGCTATAGTAGTCCAACTACTCAACATCCGCATGTTGATCAACAGTAACATATGGATGCCAAACTTTGTAGTCTCTAATAGTTTCAGTGTGTTCCACGGTGACATCCGTCTGAAACCTGAACTTTGCCTCCATAGAATCTAGGTACATTCCTCGAGCTCCTCTATCCAACTCGTCTAAAAGTGTGCGCATCATTGTCTTCAATGTGGCCAACCAACAACATACTTGTGCATGATGTCTACACTAATAGGAAAGTTTGGGCTTGTGGCGATGCACATCAACTCATCGAAGTATGAGTCAATCTCTAGTTGGACCTACTTCTTTGTCTTCGCCTTTGTGAGAGTCCCAATTGATGTGATCGCATGTGTACGCACTACAACATCCAGACCATTGAATACTCGTGCATGGGATGCCTATATGCTAGTGATGAACTGCAGGAGCTCTTCGTAATTCCGGATCTGACTCTAGATGCATGCCTTCAGCTCGATCGCATTTACCCTCGTCATCATAGGTAAGTGAAGTGGGGCTCCCTTGTACTTCATCGTCCATGGCTTGATGTCATCAACATCAGCATGCACATTCGTCAAGATGCATGCTCTTCTATCACATTGTTGCTACCATCCATTGAGACAGATGACTGCCTTGTGCACATACAAAACTTGGAGTACAATGCTCGTATCACTATGTCAAGGGACAATACTTCATCTAGTATTAACTTCTTCAGTTGAGCTCGAGAAAACATTATCACCAAGTCTCCTCCTTGCCTGGCCATTTGTAGTTCCTTTGGAATTCGGTCATTTTTAGCTATTAGGAATCAAACACTTGAGCTAGTGGCTTCGATATACACTCTAGTTGCATCGGCCAAGGTAGCTGGATGTTTGTGAACATCAGTCACGATCACTCATTGTTCAACTTGCGCAGGAGATGTTTTATCATCCAGAGTTGACATTTTGTGAGACTGCACAATTCATCAAATGAGATGTTGTGCATCTCTTCTTCCGGTTGATCAACAAGTATCTCCTTGCCTCCTTGGTCATCAGAGACTTTCTCGTCTTCTGGATGCACTGAAGTGGGTGGGTCGACCTCTTTGTAGTAAGGCATGAGGTCAGTGTACTGTTCCAACTCCTGTTGCTCCATGTCTGCATCCAACTGTCAAAGTTCATGTTCTATCTCATGAGCAAAGTCTTGCCCCTGCATTAGTTCACCCTATTTTCTTGATGCTAATTGTTCAGATGAATCAATTATTTGAATGGGTGTTGCTTCGTCTTTTTGCACATGTTGCGCACCCTGTTGTATTTTTTGTTGCTCCACTTCCCTCTCCTCCTTGTGCAACTCTTGTTCCTTTTGGAGCTTCTCCCTCAGCTCATGAAACTCCTTCTCTTCTTCTTCCATTCTCTTCTTATCCTTCTGCCTTCACGTGATTCACTTGTGACATTGCTGCCTCTTTGCCTCTATAGCCAGAACTCCTTTCTCTACAAGTGGATCTGCTCGAAACTTGCAGCTTTGCTCCTTCTCCATGTGATCAACAATCTTCCACTTCCCTTTGTGGCGCACTAGTATGCTTGGATTTATTGCCACTGCTTCTACCACTGCTACTACTGGTGCTCTCCATGATGTTGCTTCGCTAACCACTCCACAACAAAGCCGAGATTTTCATTAGGTTTGGAGAAACTGTAACAATATCTCCATGGGTCCTCCTTGGCCCAATGAAATGCCCTATAGATCCAGTTGAACTAAACTCTTGTGCAGTCATCCTTCGCAATTCAATGTGGGTCATACAGATTGTAGCTTCGGAGGTCGAATGGGTACTCCTTCATTAGTTCTGCTTCAACATCCACTTGCTTGATACTCCATATCTCATATAACCCAATTTGCAATGGAAGAGTGGGCCAAAGTGCCTTCTTCTTTTGATGCACTCTGGTTGCCAATCCTACCGAGATGTGATATGCTACTTCCTACATGACAATTACATCCAACGAAAATGTTGGCAGAACATGTAGGGGGTTCTCTGCACTGAACATTCTAATTAAAGTGTTGGACAGTGAGGCATACCAATCTGCAATGCCTATCAATTTCTCCATTGCTTCGTTTAACATGTAGGTTGGATCCTGTTCGAATATCATCTTATACACATGGGTACCAAAATGATCAGACAATCATGTGATTACTCCTTTGAAGATGCATTTAGACAACAACTTGAAATATGTGTTCACAACAGTCTATGTTGGTGAACACGCCCACTCCATGCCCGAAAACTCCTGTTGGGCACAAACTACATCTAGGATACAAGTGGACATGTAAATATCCACATGCATACCTCCGGTGACTGTCGAGCCTTCGTTACTTGTTCATTCAGCTCATGAGCCAGTATGCAAGACCAGTTACATGGTTTTCCTTCTCTAGCCAATTGGTCCAGTGCGACCACCCAACTCTGTGGGAAGGTTTGTGCACTTTCTTGGCCATACAGTCGACAAGAAAATCGGATCAAGTATTGGTACACCTTCCTCAGTATCTTTGTCTTGTATACGTGCTTGGCTGTCAACCTGAATCGAGTTGGCACCTTTACCCAATTCTTCAGAATGTCTCTCGAGTTAGCACTGTTGTTGGGTAAGCTGAATCGAGTGTCCATGATAGTCACAGGCTTTGAAATTTGATACATCTCATCATAATCTCCTTGCCAAAAGGTTTCAATCTTTGTCTGATTGACACTACTCAAGGTCGTTGTCTTGAGATTAGTGTGAGAGATGATCCAGTGTATCATGTCCACGCATGGGAACAACGATGTCTGCATGAAATCCCGTATAATCTAGACTTGTGAATGTTCACGTACACTTGACGGTGTTCGAGGTGTTCCCCAAAAGTGTTTGCAAATGTTTCATAGCACCTCTTGCCACTTCAATTTAATGTCCTTGTATAAATAAAACTTTGTATCTTCGTTGTTCACCAGACTAGATGACACTTGCTCAACTGTTTCTCTAGCTGCATTTCCATCAAATTCCTGATATCCTATTCTCTTAGAATCCATTGGGACAGATGAACACCTGAAAGATCTGCAGACAAGAAACATGCATGGAAGCAATCCTATCAGTGAAAACAAAGCAACTTCAGGGAATGACACAACACATACCTGGGAAACTAATGGGCTAGATTGTGTAATTTCTTCAAGGAATCTGGGTGACTGGCTGCTAGAACTATGAAAAAGGAAGTCTAGGCTATCTGGGAGGCAGGAATGGCTATTGGATCTATGCAATGTGCAATCCAGACTGGCTGCTACCTACTGAGATTGCACAATTCCAGTTGGGAGTGACCACAGGCTGAGGGACTGCCTTGCGCAATTTTCTAGGCCAACAATCACTACCCCTTATAAATGCACAAAACAATCCTGGACGGTAGTTCTCACCAGAAATGCACATTTCTACTAAGGAAGGCAGAGCCTTCATTCCCCATATTGTGCAATGCAGTCCCAGTGAAGGCAGAGCCCAGGCCAAGGCTGGCCTGACTCACTGACAGGAAACTGAAATAAAATAAGACAGTGAATGCATGGCAACACTAAGTGATAGCAGAAGTGATTGACAGCGCATGCAAAACATGAATGCAATATTCAACAAACAGATCAACATGCATGTTGGTGAAGCGATTTTCTCGTTTAGTGAACATTCATGGAAAACAATTTCATGCATGTGACAATAGTGAGATAGCAAAGGAAACTGAAACAGAGCTAGGACAAGCTAGTATACATGCAAAGGACATCAAGCGTTCAAATAAATCAATAAAACATTAGTTACACAAGCGAATACACAAAAAGCAACAGAAATGATTAAAAAGACAAGCTGAGGCCACTTACATGTGAATAACTGAGCTGGATGTGTCAAAGAGTCCTCGATGTGCTGTGGGATGTCAAAGCTTCAAGATTGATGCGAAATAATGAGCTTTGATGCGTCGAATAAATAAGTTTGGGCTCATGATGTGCATGCCACAAATTTAGGAAAAAGCAACACTTGGAGGGAAGTTTCCAAATCAACTTTCCATGTAACCCACAACTACTAAAACCAGCTCCCTGAATCATGGGATGCCTTTTGCATGTTTCCTTTTGTTATTCTGGGAAGTGCATGTCATGCGTGCATTTAAGTCAAGTTTCCTTGGTCTGAGATGGAATTGGCCAACGGGACTGCACATGCATCCAGCTGCTCAACTGCTTGAGAAAAATGCACATTTCTGGCTAGGTGTTGGGCTAACTAGCAAGGAGGTTTGTGCAATTTCTTGGTAGAGCAAATGATTGCTACCTAGATTTGCACAAATTCTGAGATGAGCATTCCTGCTGGGTAAATTTGTACAATTTCCGTTGGGAGTGTTGGCTGGCAGAATTGCACAATTTTAGAGCCCAACAGGTTGCTAGAAAAAATTTCACAATTTCTGGAGGGAAGCCTGGTTTCCCTCCAGAAATGTGCAATTTTCTTGGGGTAGCTTCTTAGCCTGTAGCTAGGCCATGCACAAGTGAACAACGTGTGAGGGAAATGCATCAAGTTGTGATCGACAGGCTGCCTTTATGCATGAAAAACACTGAATCTTGTGTACTCGATGAAGCAAGACAATGTGTTATGAAAGGTTTGTAGGGAGACTCCAAAATGGGCTAAGGAAAAATTTTGGAGGGTGGTTGTAGCAGCTACAACACATGTAGACACGCTGGTAGAACTCCAACGCTTTGAATGGACCTTGTTTGTGAAAAGCAAGTATAACACCTCTGGAAGTATTTTTTAGTTCTCAGGTCGTCTTGGTTTCACACTAGCTTGATTGTAAGATGTACCATATGTTAACATCTTGGTTGATTGACACACATTCCAAGCCAAGGCAACACAGTTGTTTTGATTGGGTTGAGGGGTATATTGATGCACAAGCAGTATAGTCCTTAGAGTCTTAGTTTCATCTCTACTGTTGCTCCACTGCTAGCAGGCCTGGACAGTACCCCGGTGGAGTCACATAGGAACAGAAGCATGGCTCTGCTACCAGCGATCCTGGTCAATAACCTGATGGAGTTACTTGCATCACCTCCCTGTATAGGAAACCTTTCTCTTCTTGCACCTTTTTCATTTTGAATTTTTTTGACTTTTCATTTTTTCATTTTGAAAATTTTCACAAATGGGCATAGAACTTATTCATTTCGGAGGCGGAAGAGGGATCCTGACTTATTGAGAGCAGAAGAGATTGTTCCAGCAAAGAATATCTCTAACGTGCCTATTAAGGTCTCCCCCCTCATCGTACTCTACTTGACTAAGCTGACAAGGGTTAACCCAAAAACAACCGACTAGGGAAGGTGACACTAATTAGCATGCAAGCATTGTGTTTTCACAAAGGTTCACTTCGAACAATACGTATTTTCCTTCGATGTACCATGTATTGAAAGTAACAAGTTCTTCATACATAGGCAAGATGACAAATAACCAAGTAGTGATAGTTGTACAAGCCCTCTTGTACTTCACGCAACTCGTTTCAAGAGTCATACATGGTTTCATGCAAAACTAACCTATGAATGAAACAAGTGAACTATACGAAACAAGCGAACTAACAAACAACAAAGAAAAGTAAGATTAGAAGCAAAAGTGAAAGAAAAGAAAATAAGAAAACAAGGAAGCAAACAAACAAGCAAACAAAGCGAATAAGCAAACAAGCATGCAAGTAGACTAACTAAAAGCAAACACTACTCCTACTTCTACACTAATGGTGCATGGGCTTGATAACATGAACTGATATTTCCAATGCAGCCACCAGTGCATTGGTTGATCCATGTTGGTGAAGGCTTGTTCCACGAGTAACCCATTTGTGTGATTCACCAAGCAAGAAAGATATAACAATGAAGACAACCACATTTTGTGTTTGACAGTGCCCACGGGACATGAGTGTAGGTGCATGATGAGATTCGTGGAATTTTCATGATGTTGTGTGACACTGCATGTAGCTTTGAAGCATGAGCACACTCTTGACTGTGACATGCAAGCAGACAAAAATAACAAAGATAACTTGTGTCGCAAATGAGTGCTTGCAATGTAAAAATCCTTCAATGCATGAGCGATGGGATCGTGTCGTTCGAGTGGAGGAAGTATAATCTGTGTGTGAAATTGATCTTCAATGCATACAGATGAATGATGAGGAGCCTTGGGCGATTGAATAGTTTCATGATCAGAAGTGAGACTAACCCCAAGAGAGCAAGGGCCTTACATAACCATTAGCTTGGGCTGAAGTTCCTCGATAGTCTTGGGTGTTTTGACTTCTTCATCAAATAGATCATCATAAACCAATGGTTTTTAAAGATCAACTACAATAGAGCCATGATCTTGATAAAATATGGAAACAGATTGATCATGACCGCATGATCTTGATCAAATATGGAAACAGATTGATTCATCTGGCTCCTCGGAGCTTGAAAATGGAAGTCATGGAAGCACTTCCAAAAATCAATAACCAATTTGTGCGAAGCCTTTTGTTGTTGTAACAGTTTTTGGTCAAGATAGTTTGGATCAAAATGATAGAAAGTGTCTTCAAAAATATCACAGAAGTTCTCAAGTGAGTGAATGCTATCAGCCGGTAGACTAAAAAGCCATCGACGTGGAGATTCAAGAAGTGTGTGTGAAAGCAGCAGGCTGGACTGTTCGTTAGAACACCCATCTTCCTCGTGAATCATGGAAATAAAGTAATGTAAGTGCTCAAGCTAGGCCACTTCACCTTCACCATCATACATGTAAGTGGACAAGAGATCGAAAAACTCCCCCATGATGGAGGCATCTTCATGATTCGAGAAAAATCACGAAGGGAGAAGAGTGCAAGAATCCATGATAGATATGCAGAGGTTCAAAACTGGATGAGAGGAAACAGCTTGTCATCTGGCCCTCCTTCTAGTGCCAGAAATGTTGACAGTGCTGGAACTACCAACATCTCAAGGGAATCTCCCCAATTAGACCATAGAGCGTTTGGTGTAGGGATCCCAGAAGTGGGTCATAAAGCAATGCCTTGACGATGATGTCACACAGAGAAAAGTAAGATAACTCTGTTGGTAACAAGGTTGTGACCGTTACAGTGAGTCAAGGAAGGTGTATGGGAGGTTATAACACATGGGGGTTTAGATGAGTGCACCCCTTGGCAACCTGTAACAATTCTTAGCTCGAAAGGGAACACAAGATTGAAGATGCATCACAATTTGGAAAGCAGGTTAGCCGACAATCGAAAGTGATTGTTAAACCAATAGCACTTCTGCAACAAGATTCATACATAAAAATTAGTTCAGACACAACTATGTAATTTAAATAACATACATTGCTAAGCAACTAGAACAATCCAACTACAATAACAACATATGCATGAAAATTTGTTGGCTCTTATTATATAAAGAAGTGTAAGTCCCAATCATATAATACATCCATGTAAACCTTTTAGCCCCAATAATGAAACGTTATAGCCACATCCGTCTGCTCCTCCAAAGAAATGAACTAGCTTTGTCCAATGGAGAAGCTAAGGCATGTTACAATAGTGTCCAATCTTTCTCTAAGATATTCTTATCAGAATCTTGGCTGACCAAAAGCCTATATAATGAGTTATGAGGGACTATTTATAGCAAAGGTTGGGGTGGCTCTTGAGGTTCCTCTTTGTGACTGTTCAACTACCCTCACGACTCTTCACCTACACTATGATTGTTACATCCACTATTGACACTTGACTTACACTTGACATGACTCAACATTATAATGCACATGTACCCATGTGAACACAATCCCTTGAGCAAGCCAAACTACACATCACTCTTACTTAGACAACTATAGAATTCCAACTGATCAACATCCTCATGCTGATCAACAGTAACATATTGATGCCAAGCTTTGTAGTCTCTGATACTTTCCATGTGTTCCGCGGTGACATCCATCTGAAACCTGAGCTTTGCCTCCATAGAATCTAGGTACACTCCTTGGGTTCCTCTATCCAACTTGTCTGAAAGCATGTGCATCATTGCCTTCAATGTGGATGGACCAACAACATACTTGTGCATGATGTATACATTGATAGGCAAGTCTAGGCTAGTGGTGATGTGCATCGGCTCACCGAAGTACGAGTCAAGATCTAGTTGGAACCGCTTCTTTGTTTTCACCTAGGTGAGAGTCTCGATTGATGGGATCACATGCGTGTGCACTACAACATCCATACTCTTGAATAATCATGCATGGGATGCATATATGCTAATGACGAACTGCAGGAGCTCTTCATAATTCCAGATCTAACTTTGGACACGTGCTTTCAGCTCGACGGTATTGACCCTCATCATCTTAGGCAAGTGAAGTGGGGCTCCCTTGTACTTCATCGTCCATGTTTGCATGTCATCAACATCAGCTTGCACGTTCATTAAGATGCATGCTCTTCTAGCACATCGTTGCTGCCATCCATTGAGATGGACGAGCACCTTGTGCATGGTACCAAACATGGAGTACAATGCTCGCATAATTGTGTCAAGGGACAATACTTCATCTAGTATTTCCTTCTTTAGTTCATCTCGGGTGGACATTATCACCAAGTCTCCTCCTTGCTTAGTCATTTGTAGTTCCTTTTCCATTCACTCATTCTTAGCTATTAGGAAGCGAACACTCGAGCTAGTGGCTTCGGCATACAATCTATTTTCGTCGGCTAAGGCAGCTGGATGTTTGTAGACATTAGTCACGATCACTCGTTCTTCAACTTACGTAGGATATGTTTGATCCTCCGGAGTTGACACTCTGTGAGACTGCACAACTCTATGTTGGGATTCATCAAATGAGATGTTGTGCATCTACTTTTCCAGCTAATCACGAAGGATCTTCGTGCCTCCTTGGTCATCCAAGACTTGCTCCTCTTCTAGATGCATTGAAGCAAGTGAGTCAACCTCTTTGTGGTGAGGCATGAGGTCGGTGTCCTATTGCAACTCCTACTACTCCATGTCTACATCCAACTCTTGAAGTGCCTGTTCTATCTCATGAGAAAAGTATTTCCCCTCTGATGGTTGACCAAGTTTCCCTAATTCTAGATTTTTAGATGAATTAACTACTTGTACGAGCACTTCATCTATTTGCACATGTTTTGGCCCCTACTATATCTGCTGATGCTGCACTTCCCTCTCTTGTTTGCGCAATACTTGTTCCTTTCAGAGTTGTTCTCTGAGGTCAGGCAACTCCTTCTCTACTTCTTCCATTCTCTTCTTATCCTTCTACCTTCACACGATTCGCTTGTTGCACTACTACCTCTTTGCCTCTATAGCCATAGATGCTTTCCCTAAAAGTGGATCTGCTCAAAACTTGCAGCTTTTCTCCTCCTCCATGTGATCGACGATCTTCCTCTTCCCTTTGTTGCACACTAGTATTCTTAGCTCTACTACCACTGCTACTACTGTTGGTGCTCTCCATGATGTTGCTTCGCTAACTACTCTATAGTGAAGCCGACCGATTCATTGGGTCTGGAGAAAATGTAACAATATCTCCATGGGTCCTCCTCGGCCCAATGAAATGCTCCGTAGGTCCAGTTGAATTGAACTATCATGTAATGATCCTTCACGGTGCAATGTGGGTCACATGGATTGTAGCTTCGGAGGTCAAATGGGTACTTTTTCATCAGTTCTGCTTCGACATCTGCCTCCTTGATACTCTAGATCTCATATAACCCAATCCACAATAGAAGAGTGGGCCAAGGTGCCTTCTTCCTATGATGCAGTCTAGCTATCAATCCTAACGAGATGTGATATGCTACTTCTTGCATGACAAGTACATCTGATGCAGGAGCATTCAACCCAAGAGAATATCGTTGTAATTAAGTAGACATAGGGGGTCATGTAATTTTAGGAAGTTGGATTCCTAAGTGATAAATTGATGTAACATTAGGTTTTTGATTGCATAAAATAGAAATTAACTAGATAGTGAGAGGAAGTTGTAACTTCTCTCAAATAAATGAGAACATGAGTGGTGAATAAATGACATGAGTTAGAAGTCAATCCGGACTCTTAAAATAGTTTCATGATTCGAGGGATGATAGAGAGATTTTAGGTATTAATTGAAGTAGAAGTGGAAATATGATTTAGGAGTCAGTTCACAGGATTTAGGAGTCGAACCAGGATTAGTTCAACAGAATTTTTTGGCATAAATGCAAGCCTACGGGCAGAGCAAAAGGGAAGAGGCCACGATATTGAAGAACAGGCCTATGCGAGACACATAGTCTTGGATATGTGATTAAATATATATATATATATATATATATATATATATATATATATATATATATATATATATATATATATATATATATATATATTCCTGACTATGTCAGTGTGTTGAAAGAGTATTTCATGAATGAATTACTTGTGAATTCATATGTTCTGTAACAGTTTCCAGGCAAAATTCTAAAGGAAGAAGAGGAACAAAATGATTCAAAGGAATCATGAATGGATCCTTGAATCCAATTAAGGAAACAAAGTGAAGCTCTGGGGTGAAATAGTGAAGTGATATTTCACAGAAGAGTAAATTTCAGAGGTAACTAAATAGTGTATTTTCACCTAAATTTACCTTAGGCTGAATGGAGGCAATTCCAGGGTAACCACAAACCAAGCTTAGCCTTGTAGCTAGCCCTACAAGGTCGGGAGAGGGCTCTATCCTTTAGAATATCAGTCAAGATGACTAAATCAAGGAATGATTTTCGGCTAGGTATAGTATCTCGAAAGGTTTTGATTGAATTTGTTGGTGTTTGCTGGATCAGATGGAGCTTGGCAGTAGGGTCTGGGAAATTAGGTCAGAAATGCAGGGTGTTCTATGGGGCAAGGTAGGTATAGGCTTTAGCACTTCAAATTTACTGAGGTGGGGTGTCTGAGACCGGTGAGGAGCTCAGGAGGGCATGTGACACTCATGGGTCCTTCTCAAACAACAAAAAACATAAAATACTGAATGATTTCCCAAGGTAGAGCACTGCAAACAATGGATTCTACCTATCTATGTTGATATCATTCAATTATAAGAAGTGAAATAGATGATGGCATACGTAAAACATGAAAAAAAACTAATAACAAAAGAATAAACTATGTAGAAGCACCATACCACATGGATCCCATAAGAATAGCTGCAATTCCTATTAATTTCCTTGCCAAACTACTTACAATGGTGTACAATCAAGCTCTAAGCATCCAAGTGATTCCAACCACACCAAATGACCAAGAAAACACATAATATAGACATCTAAACTACTTATCATAACCTTTAGGGGTCGAATCCATGAGAAGAGGGGTTGTTTCAACCATTTCCCAACAAAGAATTGGAATATAGGCAGTCAAACAACTTTCCTCTAAAAGAGGGTAAACTGATTCATTTGCCTCAAAACCACGTCTAACTAATGAATCTACACTAAAACGTTGTTTTACCATTACATTTACATGCCATGTCATCAATTGCATTAGTATCATCCATGAGGAGAGAGAAATCAAATTCATAATCAGAACAAGCGAATTTTAGTTCCCTGAGCAAAATGACCCTAAGCATAGCACTGCTTTCTGCCTGATTTTGGAGGCCTTCCCCTTAGCCAAATTGAGCCCATGATAGCTCATTGGAAAGGTATTAAAGTATAGTTTTTGCAACACATAGCATTTTTTAATTTGGAGGTCATTTGTAACCTCAAAACTTAAATCTCCCAAGACTGCTTCTGTGTGTCCAAAAAGAGGCAGAAAGGTCATTTTTTTGGTAGTTCTTGGACCTTTTGGTGAACCGGATCTGCTCCAAAACTTCTGAAAATTTATAGGGTGCATGTCCTCACCATTCTAAATCCAAAAATTTAAACTTTTTCTCCAATGGATACCCCAGGCAAAAGCGCCAGTGCTGCGCTTTTGGGCAAATTTTCTATGTTAATAATTTCAAATTTTCAAAAAAGCAAAAAATCCTCAAAATTTGCCCAAATTTGGCATGGAGCACGAGCATCAAGTGCTTTGGTTGGACAAGGAGGCTTTTGCCAACATTTTGAGTCTATCTTCCTCCCTTGTGTGGTTTTCTCTGTTGCCTAGCTCTGCTTGTTGAGGTGTCACTGCTTGTGTTTTCCTCCTCAACATACCCAAAATCACTTCCTCTATCCATGGTTTAATCGCTCTGATAGTTTGGACAGTTTTGATAATGTATGAGATGAATGGTATGTGCAATGGCTTGTAGGGATGGGTGTGAGTGAACGTAGGAAACTATGAGCAAAACCTAAGAGGGAGGGGGTTTAGGGAGTGATAAATGAGTGGTAGAATATGATAAAATTTATGGGGATAAGGGTTTAGTTATGAGGTTGAGTAATGGGGAAATCCAAATAACTAGGGTTTATAGTGAGAATTAGGGTTTTATATAGAGAGTGGAAAACCATGAAAATCTTTACACATGCAAACTAAATGGCAAGGAGAGGACTGATACTTACATGCACAAGGTGAATTTGGAGGAAATTTAGCAAAGCTTTGAATTTTGGGGAATCTTTTATGTTGGATGGCCTAAGCACAACACCATTGTCTAAGTGTAGTGCCTATTATAAATTGCACTGAGAAATTTTCCCCTAAGCACAACGTTAGGCTCTAAGTGCAACACCCTTCTCCCTAAGAGTAACGCCTTTTGAGGGAAACAATTGGAGGCCTTCCTGATGTCAAAACTAGGTGAGTGATAGCTCATTGGAAGGCTTGTCGAGTTTACTTTCTAGAAAATCTTGAATTTTATAATTTGGAGTTCATTTATTTTGCCAAAAGTCCAATCTCCCAAGACTAGTGAAAATGTGCAGAATGAGGCTGCCAAAATGCAAAGTGTTGTTTCAGTCAATGTTTGGAGGTCTTATTGAACTCCAAATTGATCTCATAATAGTGCATTGGAAATATCTTTGTGTCTACTTATCATTTGGCTCATCATGAAAGTCATTTGGTTACCTTAGCTAGGAGAAATGTTGATTTCCCCAAGGTCACTCCAAAAGTGCATCAACTCTCTTGTAGCAACTGTATTTCTGACATTTACCTAGAACCATGAGACCTGTGTACAAACTGAAGAAGTTTTTTCTTCTTGGGTCTACGATGAACAAATAACTCTCTCGCTTTTGTCAAATTCACCTTTTCTTGCTCAAAAACATAGTTTGAAGAAAAATCGTGCCTTATGTGTGGTGAATGGCTTGTTCCTTGGAATGACTTCTCGACAAATGATGGAGACCTGATGTTTGATGATATGAAATGGCCTCATACCTTTTGATATACATTATGCCTCCTTTGCTCAGATATCTCTGATCCCATAGCCAACCCTACTCAGTGGGAGAGGAAATTAGGTTTTGGTGCTTATGCTCTTTTGCTTTTGTAGGTGGATTTGTGCACATGATAACCTGATTTTTTGTAGTGGCAGGTTCTTGGCAACATCACAAGATGTTTAGGAGAAGCTGGGAACCAATATTACATATGAAAACATAAAATTACATCATTAATGGAGATAAAAAGAAAATACCGTGTTTTCACCTCAAAACAAGTTTTGAGGTGAGAAGTACATTAGGATTTGAAAATGATAAATTATGGCTTTTCTAATCATTATTCACCTCCTCATGTCCTTGCTTATCATTATTGGCATGTAATTATTGGATTTGACCATGGTGGGACCCTAAAACCTAATTAGACCAAACCCTAAAACCTAATGAAATGAATTGCAAAGTGAACATGAGCCATGACTAAAATATATGAAAGAGGATCAGAAAGTATAGATCATGAGGGAAAAATTTGAAGCAAAACCTACCATCAGTGAATGCATGACCTAATGGAATTCAAACACATCAGTATGGGACTCCTACTATGAAATGAAAAAGAGTATATTTTGATCATTGATGGAAGTGTGAACACACTGACACTAACACAACAGAAGCAGAAGGCAAAGTTCTGAAGGATTGCATAGAGGAGAAGACTGATTCAGAGGATCACAATGGATCATTGAACCAATTATAGGGATTAAAGCTAAGCTTAGGAGGAATCACACAATAAAACAGTAGAAAGGATGAAACCTTGAAGAAGCCAGAATTACAGAAGAATTGAAGAAATGGCATAAAACATAAGGAAATCAGAAGAGCAAAGGAGTAAAGTTGCAGTGCACAACAACCGTTTGATCCGGAAGATCAATGGTCCAGATGATGTTGTTGAGGAGCAAAGAGAAATATTGCATTGTTAGAGCTTATTATATATTTTAAGTCCCGTGAGCGAAAACCTCGACTTACACTAAAAACGAGCGCAAAACATAGTCAGATTTAGAATCTGGACTTGAAATCCTATAAAGAGTGGCTTATATCCATATCGGGTTCGTAAGGATATTGGATTGGTGCCTTAGAGCGGACAGTGCCTGGCCTTGAGGTTTTGCAAAATGTGATCGCGTGATTTAATCTCAACCGCCAGATCACGAACCAGATCGATGGTAAAGATGTGATTGCAAATCACAATTAGAGGAGATAAGCACTAGTGGTATAACAATATGCCGATACACCAATAGTGATAAAGCACAGATCGGTGATTGGAGGTTGGAGGTTTCGGAGATCAGTGGAGCACTTCGGAAAAGGTTTGAAGTGAGAGTCCGACCCTATGATATTTATGAATGCAGGTGTAAAACATTTGAAGTCCGGCCTTATATGGTTCAAAGAGGAGTTGTAATGTATTCCTTCATATTTGTATAAATCGTTTTTTCGAAGGTTTTAACGCAAAGGTATGATTTAAACATTCCGATAGTTGAATATTGGAGTCAGAGGGGTGATAAAAGCATATATGTAGTGTGCCCACAGAAGGAGCGATACCCGATTGCGATAAAGGTGATCTCGGGAAATGTACAGAAGCCATATGAAGGTGGAGAAAGGTGTTTTAGCATATGTTTTCCTTTGTGAATTTTTTTATAAGGAAAATAGCGCCGATGGGTAAGTTTTATGTATTAACCATGTGTAACCAAAGGTCGGAAGAAAAAGTTTATATATGCAGACTTAAGGAGTTTAAATGTCCCGATAGAAGGTTTAAAGTGGGGTGATTAATTTCCTTTCAAAAGGAAAAAAGTGGGTTAATGTGTAGACTTTGATAATTTTATGAATCATTCCGCATGAGACTAAAAGAGGGCCTTAACCATTTATGGTGGAATATTTGACTCCTTTGAGAGTTAAATACTTGGGAGAGATGATTTTATGCATTTTGATGCACATTATGGGTGTAAGCGGGGGTAACCCTAGCGTCATTTTGGTATCAGAGCAGAATTGTAATCAGAGCTGGGAAAGATTTCCTATGAAAAGGAGTTTGCACACAGAAGAAGGTAATGTTCATAAGTTAATTGATGAATGATAGAGGATACAACAGAATATTGTAAGGGAACTTTTGGAGTTATTGGGAGACTGTAGTAGTTCCAACATAGGCTTGGAGTAGATAGGAACACAGGATTCCTTGAAGAAAAGTGAGAGCAAGACTTCTTAGTACAAGTTCTGAAGGAAAGAGGACTTGGAAAACCAAACAGAGGACAATCCATTCAAAGTGTATAAGAATGGCAGAGTAAGATCATACATGTATCTTGGAGGTAAGATAGTGTGTCTTGTTTCAAATTAAAACTGAAGATTGTGGTTGCAAATGAAACATCTCAACGAAGGATAGCAAGAGAAGCTGTGAGAAGAGAACCAAATGTGTTCTTGAAGACAGAGTAAGGAAAACACTCTGAAGAAAAAGTGGCAGTGAACCTGAAGAATCCAACAAGAGGTTGGATAGAGAGAGAGGACAGTTGTGTTCTTGAGAAGTGTAGATGAGTTGAAGCCTAGAAAGAGCAAGAGAAGTGCTCAAAGGAGGTTCTAGAGATAGAGAAGCAAGGGATTTCCAAAAGACCAAGTACAGAGGAAAGCTTGGTGAGGTAAGTTACAACAAGGAAGACTAGCTGTTGTAGAGGCTTGATGCAGATGAGTGAAGAGGTCATGAAGAAATAGGAGAGGAAGATTACCACTGATAGTCATAGAAGAGGTTCAGAGAAAAGCCACAACAGAAGAAAGATGAAGAAAGAGGATGCCAAGGCAAATGGAAAGAGGATGAGTCAAGAGGAAATTGACAAAGAGATTACAGAGTTAAAATAGCAATTCAATGCATTAAGAAGAATACTTGACGAAAACTAGAGACAAGGTTGGGTATTAAGGAAGAAGTCATTGGAGTGGCATGAGATGCAGAGAAGGCTACAATAAAATAAAGTAAAGTGGCTGAGGGAAAAGCTAAAGGAAGTTGAGTTGGAAATGGAAGAGTTCATTTGTGAACCAGAAGAGGGAGAAATTCTGGGAGAAATTGAAGATGAAGACATGAAGATTGAAACTTCAAGTGAGACCAAAAAGTGTGATGATTTTAAGTCTGACAATTTGTGTATGTTTGCAGGTGAAACATGTAAAGAAGGAAAATTTGCTGATATTGTCATAAAGGAAGAAGAAGACAAGCAGAACCTAAATTCTATTTTGGAAGAAGATGAGATAGATAGGTATCATATACAATTGGGGGAAGATATCAAGCAACCAAGTGAAGGGCTTGAGGATATTGAAGAGGATACCATCGAAGAATTTTTGAATCATATGAAGGATTTAGAACAACAAGGAGATATGATGGCTGAAATATCAAGTGGGACCACAGGGTCTTATATTTTTAAGATTGAGAGTTTGTCCGAGGATGCAGAACAAATGAAGGATAATATTAATGAAGATGGTGAGACAAGGATAGATCTTGGAGAAGGTAAACATCAAGAGATTAAAAGAAAACTTGAAGAAGAGACTATATTAGCTGAAAACATAGTAAAGTATCATCAGTTCACTATGATGATAGGCACAGTGGAAATAGCCATGGAAACTATTGAGATAGTCAGTAAGAAAGAAGGCCATCTCTTGAAACATGTTAAGAAGGAAGAAACCTATGCAAAGGATTTAACCTTTGGAAAAATAACACTAACAAAGGAGACTTTTGCAAAGAATGAGAAATATTTTGAAGCTGTCAGAAGTATGGAGAAGTATCTTCCAGAAGATAAAAAATCTGAAGTAAAGGAGGATGGAGAATGTCTCTTAAATGAGAGAAGGAATGACTTATTGCAGCAAAAAGAACTTAGGATTATAAGTAATGATGAAGTACTTATGAAGTGTCACAGAGAAATTACATTGCTGGAATATTTGCTGGAAAATTCAGAGTATGACAATGAGATTGCAGAAGGAGTTCACTACAGTGGACAAGAGCATAAAGACATCATTAGAGCAGATGATGTGGAAGAGACACTAGTTGACAGTCTCATGAGTTCTTTTGAGAATTCAAAACAGCATACTGAAGTGCTAACAGAGGAGAAAGAAACATAGCATCAAACTGAATTGTTGCCAAAGGAATATAAGGCACATAAGCCTTATGTTTTTTATTTTAACAAGTGTTTTGTGAGTGTAGGTTTTGTTGTAGATGTTGAAGAAAATTTGGCATAGATGAGCAGCCAAATAAAAATGAAAGAAGAAGATTCTATGGAAGAAATTAATCCATGGAACAGAGATGTTCAATTGTTGGAGAAAATGTTGGAAAGTCATGATTCAATGCAGAAAGAGATAATCATGAAAGAGGGTAAGGATGTAAGGGTGACAATAAGGAACCAACAACTACATGGTGGAAGTAACCAATAGCAAGTTGAAGAGCTAGTGGACAACAACAACAACCAGAAACAAAGAGAAAGAGGAAGAAGTAATTGGCAAAACATGGACCAGCCCAAGGATAAACTGGAAACAAAGATTGAAGATTTATGGCAGTTAATGATGAAACAGGCCATAGGGAGGAATTTGATAGCAACTGTAAGGATGATCAATCAAAGTATGAACCTGATTGACAAGGAGAAGAAAATGGAGCAAAAGACAATAGAAGTAAAGTAGTAGTAAAGGAACAAAGCTTTCAGACAGATACAAAACAAAGTATGGAATCGAGGAAGACAAAGATCAGAAGACACATGATCAGGAGATCATGAATATTTTCTACTTTGGGAGTCTGATGCAAGAGAATTCAACCCAAGAGAAAATCATTGTAAATAAGTAGACATAGGGGGTCATGTACTTTTAGGAAGTTGGATTCCTAAGTGATAAATTGATGTAATATTAGATTTTTGAGTGCATGAAATAGAAACTAATTAGATAGTGAGAGGAAGTTGTAAATGCTCTCAAATGAATGAGAACATGAGTGGTGAATAAATGACAAGAATTAGAAGTCAAACATGACTCTTAAAATAGTTTCATGATTCGAGGGACGAGAGAGAGATTTTAAGAATTAATTGAAGTACAAGTTGACAAAGGATTTAGGAGTCAGTTCATAGGATTTAGGAGTCGCACCAGGATTGGTTCAACAGAACTTTCTGGCATAAATGCAAGCCTACAGGTGGAGAAAAAGGGAAGAGGCCACGATATTTAAGAATAGGCATGCGCGAGACACAAAGCCTTGGATATGTAATTGATTATATATATATATATATATATATATATATATATATATATATATATATATATATATATATATATATCTGTGTGTGTGTGTTTGTTCTTGACTATGTCAGTGTGTTGAAAGAGTATTTCATGAATGAATTACTTGTGAATTCATAGGTTCTGTAAGAGGTTGCAGGTAGAATTTTGAAGGACGCAGAGGAACAAAATGGTTTAGAGGAATCATGAATGGATCCTTGAATCTAATTGAGGAAACAAAGTGAAGCTATGGGGTGAAATAGCAAAGTAAGATTTCATAGAAGAGTAAAGCTCAAAGGTAACTAAGCATCGGAAGTAGAAGGCAGAGTTCTGAAGGACTGCATAGAGGAGAAGAGTGATTCAGAGGTTCATAATGGATTTTTGAAACCATTAGAGGGATTAAAGCTAAGCTCAGCAGGAATCACACAATAAAATAGTAGAAAGGTCGAAACCTTAAAGATGTTGGAATTACAGAAGAACTGAAGAAATGGAGTAAAACTTAAGGAAATCAGAAGACCGAAGGAGTAAAGTGGTAGTGCACAGTACTTGTTTGATCTAGAAGGTGAACAGTCCAGATGATGTTGGTGAGGAGCAAAGCGAAATATCACATCAGCGGAGTTTATTATATTGTTTAAGTCCCGCAAGCAAAAACCTCGACCTACACTAAAAACAAGCACAAAACATAGTTAGATTTAGAATCCTAACTTGAAATCCTATAAAGAGTGGCTTATATCAATATCGGGTCCGTAAGGATATTGGATCAGCACCTTAGAGCGGATAGTCACTGGCCATGAGGTTTTGTGAAATGCGATCATGCGACTTAATCTCAACTGTCGGATTACGAACTGGATTGACGGTTAAGATGTGATTGCAATCGAAATCGGAGGAGTTGAGGACTAGTGGTATAACGATATGCCAATACACCAAGAGCGATAAAGCGTAGATCGACGATTGGAGGTCAAAGGTTTCGGAGATCGGCGGAGCACTTCGAAAAAGGTTTGAAGTGAGAGCTGGACCCGACGATATTTATGAATGCAGGTGTAAAAAATTTGAAGTCTGGCCTTATATGGTTTGGAGCGGAGTTGTAATGTATTCCTTTGTATTTGTGGAAAATGTTGTGTCGAAGGTTTAATGCAAAGGTATGATTTAAACATTCCAATAGTCGAATATCGGAGTCAGAGGGGTGATAAAAGCATATATGTAGTGTGGTAGTGGAAGGACCAGTACCCGATTGCGATAAAGGTGGCCTTGGGAAACGTTCAGAAGCCGTGTAAAGGTAGAGAATGGTGTGTTAGTGTATGTTTTACTTTGGAAATGGTTTTATAAGGAAAATAGTGCCGATGGGTAAGCTTTATGTATTAACGATGTGTAACCAAAGGTAAGAATGAAAATGTTATATATGCAAACTTAAGGAGTTTAAAAGTAGCGATAGAAGGTTTAAATCGGGGTGATTAATTTCCTTTCAAAAGGAAAAATGGTGGGTTAATGTGTAGACTTTGGTAAGTCTATGAATCATTCCGCATGAGACTAAAAGAGGGCCTTAACCATTTATGGTGTAATATTTGACTCCTTTGAGAGTTAAATAGTTGAGACAAATGATTTTATGCATTTTCATGCATACTATGGATGTAAGTGGGGGTAACCCTGGCATCAACATCCAGGTCAAACTTTACTAAAACATGTGGAGGCTTCTCCGCACTAAAAATTTGGATGAAAGTGATAGATGGTGAGGCATACCAATTTGCAATTCCTATCAATGCCTCCATTGCTTCCTTTGACATGCAGGGTGATCTTGTTTGAATATCATCTTGTACACAAGGGTGAGAAAATGATCAGATAGTCAGGTGATTTTTCCTTTCAAGCAGCACTCGTACAACAACTTGAAATATGTGTTCGTCGCAGTCTCCACTTGTGACCATGCCCACTCCAAGCACAGGAACTCCTGTTGGGTACAAACTGCATCTAGGATGTAGGTGGAATTGTAAATCTTTACATGCATAACTTGAGTGACTATCGAGCCTTCATTACTTGTTAGTTCAGATGATGAGCCAGTATGCCAGACTAGTTTCATGGTTTTCCCTCACTAGCCAATTGGTCCAGTGTGACCACCCAACTCTGTGGGAAGGTTTCCGTGCTTGCATGGCCATATAGTCGACAAGAAAAAATGATCAAGTATTGGTACACCTTCCTCAATATCTTTCTCTTGTAGACTTGGTTGGGTGTCAACCTAAATCGAGCTAGCTCCTTTACCCAATTCTTCAGAATGTCTCTAGAGTTACAACTATTGTTGGGTAAGCTGAATGGAGTCTCCAGGAAAATCATAGGCTCTGACATCTAATACATCTCATCATAATCATGTTCCCAAAAGGTTACAAGCTTCGTCCGACTAACACTGCTCAAGGTCATCATCTTGGGATCAGTGCAAGAGAAGATCTAGTGTATCATGTCTGCACATGGGAACACTGGATATCTGCATGCAATCTGGTATAAGCCGAACTTGTGAATGTTCATGTTCACCTAACGGTATCTGAGGTGTTCCCAAAATGTGCCTGCAAATGTTTCATTGACCTCTTGCCACTTCCGATTGACGTCCATGTCTAGATACACCTTTTTATTTTCATAGATTGGAAGACTAGAGGACACTTGCTCAACTATTGCTCCAACACCATTTCCATCAGTGTCCGGAGATCCTGTTCTCTTTGAGGCCATTAGGACAGATGAACACCTGAAAGATCTGTAGACAAGCAACATGCATGGCAAGGAACATGTGAATAAAAACAAAGAAAGTTCAAGGAATGACACAAGACAAACCTGGGAAACTGATGGGAAAAATTGTGTAATTTCTTCTGGGAGGCTGGGTGACTGGCTACCAGAACTGCACAAAAGGTAGTGTGGGCTGTCTAGGAGGAAGGACTGACTACTGGATCTACGCAATGCGCAATCCAGACTGGCTTCTGGTTGCTGGGATTACGCAAGGCACAATTCCAGCTGGGAGTGATTGCAGACTCAGGGACTGTACTGCGCATTTTTTTGGGCCAGCAGTCAGTGCCCCTCATAAATGCACAAAACATTCCTAGAGGGCAGTGTTGGCCAAACATGCACATTTCTAGAGAGGAATTCAAAGCCTTCTTTCCCCATATTTCATAATGCAGTCGAAGTGAAGGCACAACCCCGACCAAGGTTGGTTGGACTCACTAACGGGCAACTGAAAGCAAATAAGACAGTGAATGCATGGCGACACTAAGTGATAGTAGAAGTGATTGACAGTGCATGCAAAACATGAATGAAAGATTCAAAAAACAAATCTACATTCATGTGGGTGCAGGGATGCCGGTTCGGTGGACGTTCATGCAAAATATTCTCCTGCATGTGAGTGTAGGGATATATCATTGAAAACTAAAATAGATCTAGGACAAGGTAGTATACATGTAAATTACAACAAGTATTCAAAGAAATAAAGCAAACAACACTCACACAATCAAATACACAAAAAGCGACAAAAGTGTTGAAAAAGACAAGTTGAGGCCACTTGCCCATGAATAGGTGAGTTAGATGTGTCAAAGGGTCCTGTATGTGTTGTGGGATGTAGAAGCATTAGGATCGATGTGAAATAATGAGCTCTGATGCGTCTAATAAATATGTTTGGGCTCATGACGCACATGCCACAAATCTATGAAAAAGTGAAACTTGGAGGGAAGTTTCCAAAGCAACTTTTCATGTAACCCTCGACTACTAAAAATAGCTCCCTTAATCATGGGATGCCTTTTGCATGTTGCGTTTTGCTATTCCAAGAAGAGGAAGTCATGCTAGCATGCAAGTCAAGTTTCCTTGGTTCCGGGTGGAACTGGTCAACCAAACTGCTCATGCATGCAGCTGCTCAACTTCTTGAGAAAAATGCGCATTTTTGGCTAGGAGCAAGGTTGACTACCCAGGAGGTTTACGCAATTTCTAGGCAGAGCAGCTGACTGCTGCCTAGATTTGTGCAAATTGTAGGCTGAGCAACCGTGCTAAGGAATTTTTCCCAATTTCTGTTGGAGTGTTGGCTAGCAGAATTGCTCAATTTTGGAGCCCAACAGGCTACTAGACAGAATTGTGCAATTTCACGAGGGAAGGCTAGCTTCCCTCTAGAAATGCACAATTTTCTTGGGGAAGCTACTCAGCCTGCAGGTGGACCAAGTCCGAGTGAACAACCTGTGAGGGAAATGCATGAAGCTATGATCGACAGGTTGCCTTTAAACATGAAAAACAATAAAGCTTGTGTACTTGATGAAGCAAGACAAGGTGTTGTGAAAGGTTGGTATGGAGGCTTCAAAATGGGTTAAGGAAAAAAATTGGAGTGTGGTTATAGTCGCTACAATAGATTTATAAAAACACGACATTCCAGTGTCAACACTGTTAATTTTTTTGCTATCTTATAGAGGCTTGTCCAAAGTAGACAAACTATGTGGTGACTCTGAAGAAACCCCCCACAACTACCTCAGCTAAGGAGGATGAGGATTTTCAGCCACTTCTTTATTGAATAACAAAGACATCTGGGAAGAAAATCTAAAAATGGAGATGCTAAAAGTAAAAAAAATCGAGGCTGGAGAGGCACCGTTGGAAATGGGACAACAATATAGACTAGGAATTATGGGCTCCTTGGCCCATTATGCTACAAACAACCACCCTAACTCAAAGGAGCCAAAATAATTCAAAAGCCTAAAGCTTACATAGTTCCTCATTTCTCTCCAAGTCATCACCCCTTTTCCGATGTCTTTTTTAAAGACTACTTGTAGTTAGTATTGCCAAAATTGATTGCTCTAATGTTTACTTGCTTGCTACAGGACACTTCTTGAGATTTTTTAAAGGATTTGCTAGTTTTTCAACTTTTTCCATTAGTAATTTTTTTCCAATGAATTTTGATATACCAAATCTGAATGCCTCGTACATTACTCGAAGCATATATTTATTCCATCTCTTTTTCTAGTGTGATTGTTACTATGTTTAAATTGATGAATAAATGCAATTGTATCCTTCCTACTGTATCTTCATATGTGAATTTTGGCATGGAAAATTGAATAAAAGTTTGAAAATTTGGGACATATGCTGTGTTTGTATGCTACCCATACTCTTTTGGGGCTTAAGTTTTCTTTGTGGACTTAGCTTGTTTAACCTTGTCATTTACATTGCAAGTAAATTCCAAGGTTTGTACATTTGCCAACAAATCTATGTCATGTTGTGTCTTGTCCATCGAGGTTGGTACTGGGTAAATATCTCCTTGGATTATTATAAGTATACTCGGTTTTTTATTAATTTTCTTCATAGCATAAGGAATCTCATATCACCTTTAATTCACAATGCAATGGATAACACTATTTTTTAGATTAATGTTTTGTCAATCTGACTAAACTACAATGGATGACATTGTTAAGTAACCAAATCATAAAACTCCTTAAACACAACAACAACCTCACTTTTTCCAGTAGCAATTATCTTGGCATGAATTAAAATAACATGCAAAAAAATACCTCATTTTCCTTATCATAAACTTACAATGAGCATTAGCTCACTCTTTAAGCAAATTGTTCCTTTTCAAATTCTCAGATGCCTTTTTCTAACATAAGAATCTCAATTGTTAATAATGGTTCAACGAGGTTTTTCTCAATAGGATGTAGTTTGGATTGTGTGGTAGAGAGTTCTTCAGTAACAATCATATTTCTTCTTTTCATCTGTTCAAGTTCTTTCTTTTCAAATTGATGCCTTTACCTCTCATCATCCTAACTACTTTTTTGAGCATCCAACTGTAACAAGAGTCGGGAACTTCCATCTTCAATATCCTTGAGTTTCTTCAAAGATTCATCCATTATAGCATTAAAATAACAATCCTTGTTCTCAACCCCTTCCAATTTCACATAAATGCATGCAAATTCTTTTTGTGCAATATACAGTTCTTGTTCCTTTTTTGAACAAGTTGATAATCCTTGATCCATTACAACGATAAGTTGTTGCTTTTTTATTCTACCTTGACCTTGGCAACCTCAATTGCTTGGCCTTGGTAACCTCAATTTCTTGCAAGGATACAATCATTTCATGGAACTGAAATGAAAAAGAGAGCCCCCAAAATGGAAAAATGAAGAAATATTCATCAAATATAGATTTAACAGCTTCACTTTCTTGAGAAGGGAGAGCAGAAAGATGCCATTCCACATATAATCATTGAAGGAGAAGAAAAAGTCATATGACACTGTTGTTTTTGAAAAAGAAAACATAATGCACCATTGATGAAAGAGAAGATTGTGGTTCTATGATTAGTTGTTCTTTCTCCCTGATGGTTTGTCATTGATTCCAGATATGTTGCTCAAATGTAGATCCAGGTGATGTGATATGATAGGTGATCATTTATGTCTTGTTTTAGTTCTTTAATTCATTTCATGGCTTAATTAGCTTCTTTAGTTCTCTGTTTCTTCTTCGCTTCCTTGAAAACCTGGGATTTTGACTCCTTTAGGCTTTCTGAGGTGATACTTTATGCACCTGCCTCTCACTTTTTGCTACTTATAATGACTTTTATGCTACTCTTTCCTACGCTACCCCTTACAACATTTCCTTTTGAATTAGTTAAAAAAATATTATATTATATTTAGTATTTCTTTTGATTATTTATATATAAATAATTTTTTTATTACACTATTAAATTATAGTGTTTTTAAAATTATTTATATATAACATTGTATATTAAAGTATTAAATTATATCCTACAAGGAATTTGTTATATATATATATATATATATATATATATATATATTAATTTCAATAATTTTATATTTTTGAAAAGTAAATTTATTTGAATAAATTTGTGAAAAAACTTAAAAAATGAAATTAAAAAATAACTATTTATTTTTTATTTATATTATTATTATGCTATTCATTCATTTATTATAGTTATATTATTTTTTATTTTTTGAAATTAAATTATGTTTATTATATTATTAAGGAGTTGTCTTTAGTGCAATTTTTTGGGCTTTCTGATTTTTGAAATTAAATTATGTTTATTATATTATTAAGGAGTTGTCTTTAGTGCAATTTTTTGGGCTTTCTGAATCGGTGGAAACATTCTAGGTGAAACCTTGATTTGCATTGTTTAAACTAGTTTTTTGACTACATATATCGAATTAGCACCTTGAAAACCCTCTAGGGCATTTCGATTATGCAGGAGATACTCATCAAGCTTGTGATTTCAATAAATTCTTGACGAATTTTAGAGAAATTACACCGTAAAAACCCATCGAAAAAGCTTCCAAAAAACCTCACTAAATACAACTAGTATTACAAGTACAAATACAATAATGCTGTTTAAAAAAACCCAAATTTAAATTTTTTGTTTTCTTCCATAAACTCATGATAATAAATATAAAATATATAATAATTTAAGCATTTATCATAATTAAATTGTCACATCTACTCGCCGAGGAACATAAATATTTTTTTTATCTCACTATTAGGTAAATATAATTATTTAATTATCTGGCAGGCTCTTTTTAATCACCAAGATTTAAATTACATATTGAACAATATAAAACAATCCTTATTATGCTATCGATTACTCATGGTGCATGTTTTAACTTGGATCTACAATTATATTAATGCAATAATGCAGACTATTAATCTCACGTCTTGAGTCATTGTATTATCTATAGTTGAGCTGTACTCGGGAGCTCTGGTAAATCAATTCCATTTGATTGACAATTTGGCCAGCATTTAATCCTGCCAGCTGCCCAGGTACCGCCGACTTCCATGTGCCATGCGGATTCAACACTATCGTTGATCCAAACGCGGCCTGCATCGTCTCGTAAGGTTTATGGGTAACCGTCCAGTGTTTCCCTTGCCTCTGCGGGTCATTTGATAGATGCGAATTTTGGGCATTATGGCTTTGTTAAACCTTAAATAATCCAGAATTGACTCATGTGTTGTTGGTTCTCTTCTCTTCACTACATTTCTACAATGAGGTAGCCACGGTGCCCCGCATGTCTACTGCCGTCACCTTCTGCATACCGTATGCATTTCAAAGTCCGTTTTCAGAATTTGTAGGTAAATCTATTCCTTTGATGGCTATCTGTTTTTTTTTAACATAGAGCATCGGGTAACATAGAGCTACTTGCCGATATTGGGTTTGGCTCACTTACTGATGGTTTTCTAGCCTTGAAGGAAGCACTAGACTTCTATAAACACAAGTAATGTATTTCAATATTTTCTCTATCCCATACTCACTATAAGTCCCAGATATCTCCATAAATATTTTGCTAAGTTTCATTTGTCATGAGTTGCAGAGTTATCCAATGTTCCTTCTTCCGGCTACAAACTCGCATGGTGATGGGAAGAAACCCAAGGGCCAGGTGCAAATCAGAGCGAGTTAACATAGATATCTAGCATGTGATTGAAAATTCATTCAAGTTTTAACCCTTATGGTTTCAACAATCATTTTCTGGTTAAATCTTTTTTGAATAACCTGGTTATCGTTGCGGCCTTAAGTCTTGTTTGTGACTGAATTTTAATGTACTTTTCTAGTTATTTTGAGATCGAGGAATCCCTTCTTGGGTTCCATTTATTATGCGGAATAGAGTTCCAGCTGGGCAATAAAACCCATAACTGTTAATTTTATTCTTATATATTGCGGCCTGCAATGAGAACATTCCTTATTTCTTGAGATCTTATGCACGTTATGTTCCGTTAATTTATTGTGGGGTAAATAATTACAACCTTTAAACTTCCAAATTTATTTTATGGTGCTCTTTCAGTCTTCAAGTTTATAATCATTCTTTTATTAAACATACGCATGAAAGATTAGTTCCTCTTGAGATTTCACTGTCCTCAAAAGGGTTTCTTTGAAATATTTAATATTGTTCGAACAATGAATTGGTTTACTAAAAATCACAATTCATCATCTGTTGTACTTTTAGTGTGATTACGAATGCTCCCATATCTTTTTATTTATTAAGTAAAGAAATCCTTCCATCTGGAACCACTCCTTATCTGGAACCACTCCTTGTCTGTCAGGAAAGGCCAAGGAAGTAATCTAGGTCAGGTTTAGTTCAAACCTACAAATCTATATAGCTCTATATCAAGTCAATTGAAGGTTTTGTGGAATTCACAACATTATTATTAGTTTAGTTACTTTTTTCTCACATCTATCTAATAGGTTATTATGCACCTACTCTTTAAGTTTCATCCTTTCCAATGTCGGCTACAACCACCCTCCAAAATTTTGCCTCACATGAAAATTTCGTAGCCTACCTTGGATCCTTAGATCGATCACCCTTGTTCACTGATTGGTAAGCTTATGGTTTCAATCTCCCCTCCTTCATCTTAAGAGTTGCCCATGTTCTCATCTTTATGTAGCATGTATCATCTTTAGGCATAAGGGTTGTTGTTTGTCATGCAGAGGGAATATTGTTTTGCTTCAAGGAAAAGCATGTGTGCATGGGTGGTTGTCATGGCATAGACATGTTTCACTCTCACTTCATGCACTTTTGTCACAAAGGTTGTTTCATCAATAAAAGTATGTATTATGCATTCTGGATGTTCTACATTATGTCACTAAGTGTATTCCTATGAATGTTTACATATGTTTCATTGATCTCACACTTAGCCATTTTCCTGAGATACCTAGCCTCATCTAGCTTCCAGTCACTGTGCACTTTGCTTCTGCAGCCATCAAGCTTCCTCCATTACCTGTTGAAACCCCACAGTGCGTAGAGACACCAACCTCCCTTGCCTGTTGAAACCCCGCAGCCTACAGAGACCCCAACCAACACTGCTCTCCAAAGATGCACAGAGTAGTCAGGTAGCCAACAATACTCTCCAAAAATCCGCAAAGCAGTTCAGCTGCATTGCACTAAGAAATTGCCTAGAGGTATCCTCCCAGGACCCCCATCCCACAACAGTGTCATGTGCCTCAAAACTGCGCAGTGTGTCCAAGTTTTCTTTCATGTAGAAACTGTACTAACGGGCCTCCCTAGGCCTCATTTTGACAACAGTCATTGTCTATTGAAATTGCACAAATCTACCTCTTAATGATTTCAGGAAAAGGCGACATGCTGAAATCGCTTCCAAGGAGTTGAGGAGAAGGACCAAGGAACCAAATTATGGAAAGGATCAGGATTGCATGAGTACTCCATCAGATGCATGATAATCTTGAGGGTAAGTATGGTAGCTAAAGAACACCTTTCGAAGTACACCTCTTAGTTGAGTTTGCAAGACTTCTCATCATTATCATATCATCATGTCCTTAGTAATATGCATGTGTGCAAACACGAAAAGTCGTTTTCTATGTTTCTTCTACATGTTTTGTTTCCTTTTCACTTGTTCAACCAATTGTTGTCTCCAACATGTGGATTGCTATGTCATGCTTGCGACCTCATTCTAGTGATGTTGAAGGTTATGTTTGAGTTGTGTTCACTATGTAAACATCTATTACACTCACACACAATGTTGTAAGTATTGTCGTGCAAGTGTCGTCGTGGTCGTTCAACAATATTTCACAAGTGTCATGCTTGTCGCCTGCACCCGTCAATTAGTCACACTAAGTGCATGTTGTCTTGATGGTTCGAGGTGTCCATTCATTGAGTCATGTTGAGTGTGTTACTCCTTACAATCCTCTCCTAGGCTGAAACGGAAATTGACAAGGGTAACCTGAAAGCACTTCAGCTCAGTAGCTAGCCCTTCAAGGATGAGAGGGATCTCTCTAAGTCCCTTATCAGTGATATGACTTTAAAGCAAATGAATTTTAGGCTAGATATGTGTATTTGTTTATGAAAAATTGGTTTTTTAAGGATTTGTTGAACTTAGGGTTTGGAGCCACAAGTAGGTCTAGGCTGTGGGAATGCAGGAGAAAATATAAGAAGGAGCTAGATATCAGAAGCCATGGTGTAATTTGTGTATTTTTCAGTGTAGTATAGAGGATATAATGTTGAAGAAACTAATGAGCATAAATAACATGATTTCATTAGCTTAGGAAAACAAAACACATAGCTATGAAAACCGGATAACGAAGCCTGAAAAACAAGAATTTTGAGTATTTTATCACAAGACATTCATAGAAAGAAGAGATATAATGTAAATAAAGATGTTTATACCATGAGAAAACAAAAATAATGAAGTACAAGCACCTTGAACTCACTCGGCTAGAGTTCCTTCAAAATAGCTGCAACTTGTATCTATATTAGTTGGAAGATGATTACAATGCAAGCCTCCATCACAAAAAGTTCAACCGCTTTCTCCTAAAGTTAAATGATACATATAGACTCTCCTAGACCACTTTCCCACCTTCAGGTGTTGAATTCCTTGGTGGAGGAACTGACTCCAAGATTCTCTCAACCAACAGGTGAGAGTGAGAATGTGCAACTCGAACACCTCATGAAGAGTTTGATTAGGAGTTTGATTCTCTTATGAGGCCTAATAAACGTAAAAAATGACCTATGATATACATTTATTCATGCCTACATCACCTAGCCTCATAACTTGTGCCATTACATAGAGAATATTGACTTTGATTAAGCCAGACTAGAAACTAGAAATTTTACACAGTGAAAATTTTCAAATAAAAACACAAAAAGCGCACAAGCGTAGCGCGGATATTGAGTTGATTTTGAGGTGCCTTCCAGGGGTAAAAATGTAAATCTTAGAGAACGGTCAACTAGCTCTTCAAGTCTAGTTTCCCAAACAATTTGAATTTATGAATTTGGAGAATGGGAAGACCTTCAAAAATCCATTCTCCCAAGGTCACTCCAAAAGCGCAACACCTGTCAAAAAGTGGTCCAGAATGCTAGTTTTTTGCCACTTTTTTTGTAGTTTTCTCCAAAACTAAGCCACCTTTGCAAACTCTTGGCAAATGGGCTTTTATAGGATCCTAAAGCCTTTCAAAAAATGTAGACCTTTCCTCAAATGCAAGGTTGTGGAAAAGGCGCAGTGCCCTATAAAGGTCAAATTTCTGAATTTAGACCAAAAATTGCCAAAAAACTCAAAATGCTCAGAATTAGCTCAAAATTGGAGGGAAGGTGTAAAGATGAGTTTCTTATAGTTTCATGGATTCTTTAGCAAGCATCTCCAAGTTTCCCTCGTCCTTTTGATCTTTTTTGGCCTCCTTGAGCTTGTCTTTAAGTTGTTTTACTTTGACATTGGCGATCATGTTTTGAGCTTGATAGTGATGCACCATGTGTCTGAGCATTTCATTGTCTCTATTTGCCTTCTCCAAGAGCTTCTCTAAATATTCATTCACCTTGTTAAGCCAATATTATTTATCTTGATGTACCTCTAAGGCGATCCTTTCTTCTATGTCAAGGTCTTCATTAAGAAATATTTGTTTTTGTTCCCCTTGCAAAGCTTCCTTGAGACCTATGGTTCTTGGTATTTTCCTTTTCTCTTTCACCTATGATGCTTTAGGCTTGCTTGATGTCACAACGTCCTTACCTTTTCCAATTTTCTGCGTTAACTTAGTTTTTTCCTTTTCTAGGATCAACTCTTTTGCTTTGAGTTGACTGTTTTCCTGTTCAAGGAATGATATAATGTACTTTGCTCTTTCCATATTTATTTCCAGCTCCTTGATTTGGTAATCCTTGTCCCTGATAGTTTGCCTCATAATTGAAGTCTCATCTTCCTCTTCTAAATCAATAATCTCTAATTCACGTTCAACTGTCTCCTTATCCTTTGTTGTCGATTCCTGCTTTGTCGATGAAGAAGGCTTGGACCTTTTCTCTTTGTGAGAAGAAAACACAAGCCTTTGCGCTTTCTGATACACTTTGGTCACCTCTAGTCTAGGTAGTTGTATCTTCTCTGCTATTTTTCTAGATGACCCCATCTCTGTTTGTTTTTTTGGCGCACTTGGGGACTGAGATGCTGCATTTTTCTCATGCCATTTTAAAGCTGTTTCTAAAAAGGCTTCCCAAGTCATACCCCTCTATGTCGGCTGATGAAGGATAATGGTTTTGATGAGATTGTGATGAAAAAATCTTGGAGAGTGCTCTTTGTCCTTTAACTGTATCTTTTCGTACATTTTTGAAATGCTCCTGAACAGGTAATTGCACATGTTGAGTGGCTTTTGAGATGTGAAGTGCATCAAGAGGTGAATATGATAGGCATACAACCTGGAGAATCTGCCTTCACAGGTAAAGAACTCATGATGGTTTTCATTAAAGGGGCATACTTCTCAAGCAAATATCTGAAAGGCATGAGGTGAGTATTTGTATGTCTGTATGGAGTCTTTAAGAAGGGTTTGTAGTTTTCAAGATCTAGATTCATTCCCTTGAACCAATATTTGCCATTGTTTGGTAAACCAGTTGCTAGTGAGATAGAGGCCACTAAGAAGCTAAACTCAATACCAGCAATGAAATCCATCTCTCCTTTCAATTGTGTAGCTACCCAGTCTGTCAGTTGCTCATAAAACCCTGCTTCACTTACTCTTTTACAAAACTCCATAGAGTGAACATCCTCAAAGCATTGCTTGATGAAAAGATAGTAGTTGATTTGGCTGCAATCTAATGGTTCATATCTGAGAATCCTCCCTCCTTTTTGTTGTCTCTTTCTCTCTGGTGAAGATTCAACCTCCATGATGACACAAAGTCCTAACAGCAGGAAGTGAAAATAGATGTGAGGTGAGAATGAAAATGAAGTGATATGTGAGAGATTTTGACGAAATGATGGGAGGGGTTTTATGAAGGATGAGATGACTTTGAAAAAATAATGGAAATGAGTGAGGAAAATAGTGAAAAAATGTGGCTACTTATAAGTGAGACCAAGAAATTTTATGATGAGATTTTCCCAAAATAACTCTAGGAATGAGCTAGGGTTTTGTTTTTTCAGTGTTTAAACTTTGTTTGGAGGTCGATGAACTGGTCAAAATGACTCATCAGACATGTGTCAGGTGTAGGATATCAATTTAGATGTTTTGGAGATGAAAAGTTATGATGACCATTTCTACCCTAGCATTTCCCATGGAACTTTTGGTACAAACCCTAACTTGAGAGATTATTGACATGGATTGAAAGTGGGAAAGCAAATATAGAGGGAAATGATGTACTTACTTGTTCGTCAACCTTAGAAAGAAATTTGACCAAGTTTGAAAGAAAAAATTTTGAATTTTGGGAAAATTTGGGTGAGTTTCGGGTACTTTTTCCTGTGCGTAGCACCTACCTTCAAAGTGCAACAGAGTGTATCTACGCACAGCGCCTTCAATTTTTGGCCAATTTCTCCTAGTGAAAGAGGATTTTTCTTTTTTGGGCAAGTGAGCTTGGTGATGAGGAGTGAATGAGACATGAATGAAAAGGTTTTGAGTCTTTTTGAGTTTATATAGGGATAATTTCTTCACTTTTTCAAAAAGGGAGAAGAAAGTAATCCTCCTTTGTGAATTGATTTCACTTTTTTAAGGCAAATTTTACCTTTACCATTGCAAATGTGCTTTTTTGCATCTCCTAAGTGCTGGAGCTTCCTTCTTCTGAAACCTTTGATGTCATGAAAATATGAAAAGTGTGTGAATAAATCATGATCAATTCTTCAACTGTTGCTTTGTCATGTTTGACTTATTTCTGGTTTTTTTTTTAATGGAAATGGTGGACCTTGGGGACCCTTGTGACCTAATGGATGACTTAAGACCTAATGGAATGATGATGATGACTTGTCCCATTTTCATGATGTATTATAAGCAACTAGCATGAGTGAAATTTTGACAATGACTCCATCTTGGACTGACCATACAATGACCAATTTACTGTGTAAGCCTGGTAATAGAAAAGTTTGATGATGAAAGCCCGAAAAGATCATGGTAAAAGAATTTTTTGATCCAGGTGACAGGCTAACAAGACTCACACTAACAATGTATTTTCACAAGGTGATGCATGTATGAATTCCCTCACTCACACACATAGTCATTTTTTTGAAATTATGTCGACCGGACCACCCCCAATAGTTAGACCTTCACTGAACTACATTGAGTAGTCTTAGCCTTCAATGATCATGTATTGATGTCCATAACTGCACAAAGCTTCAAGTTTCCTCCTAGATAGTCTACATTACACAATCCTGGAGTCAATCGAACTGACCATCACCTAAAAAAATGTAGAAGTTGATCAACAAGCCATCTCAATCTACACTGCCTGCAAGCAAAGCCATCAAGTCTCTAGCTAGTCAACTAGAGAGTTTAACCGGGTAGTGAACCCGATCCTCACTCCTCCAAAAAATTGCACAGAAGCTGCCAAGCATGCCCGCCTCTACTAACTGAAGAAATTTTGCAAACATGGCGGATAGACACCCGCTACCTGTCACTACACGACCCTAAAAAATTGCGCAGTTTTTCCATCCAGTCTCCCTATCAGCTGGCCTGCTGCTCCTCCTGAAAACTACACAATTTTCATGTCAAGTCTCCCAGCTTCCCAACATCCCTCTCAGCCAAGAAACTACACAGGGACGTCCAGTAGGCTAGCCTCCCATATCTACGCAATTTTTGTCAGTAGCCTCCCGCAAGCCGCTGCCAACTTCCTAGGAGAAATTGTGCAATTTCCACTGCCATTTTACCCCTGTTTCCTGCATTATCTGTTTGAAAAAAATGTGCATATCTACCCTCTAGCTGAGCTAGATCTCATGAAGAGTCACTACATATTCAGATTTCCCATCTCAGCCTCCCAGTGATATCTTCGCAATTTTCATGGACAGTGCTCGGAGCTTGAATCCTAGATTGAAATGTGCCTTGCACAATTTCAGAGCCATGTTCTCTCTCCCGGTCACCTCCATCCAAAAGTGAAAAAACCATCCATCATGGTAGACTAGGAGATTTCTGGATTTAATGTTGTCTCATCATGAGTGATTGAAAATACAACTACATGAATGAGACATGGTGAAATGATGAACGGGGAGAACAAGGAGCGCATGCAAGGAGACATGTTCACAAACTGATAAACACGTGGAGCATGCCAAGTACAAGTGAAGGAGAGACATGCATGGCAACATCCAATGAACATCAAGACAATTGATGACTCCACACACCTTGCTATGTGGAGGTGAAGCCATGATACACCAAGAGTACATTCATCACTCAGCAGAACTGCAGCTCGACATGGACACTAATGGAAACACGAACATACCATCTCTCTCATGTCAAGCTATGTCATGAGTCATATCGGCCAGATCAGTATTGTGGGCCATACTGTTGTCATCAATTTAATGTAACGTGGAAGTCCAAGTGACCCACATGTAATGTTGTAGAGTCATGTAAAGTTGAAGAGTCATGTAAGTCAAACAGTCATGAGAAAAGTCAAATAGTCACAAGGGTCAGTTTCACCCTTGGCTATATATGCCCCTCATTTGTACATGCAAAGGACTTTTCACCTTGGCTCCTCCCACATAGCCTTGAGAGTCTGTAATATTTTCCTTGAGGAGCGAAAAGTGGCTCCAATGCCCCACTACCAGGGTTAGTGATGTTATGGTCTACAGATGTGTATTGTAACTTTCTCTTAATTGAGAAGCCTGTTAACAGGCCAACACATTTTCACACATTTATTGTATTCATTTCGAAAACTATTATTTGGATGCTTGTAATGCATGTTTCTTTAACCTATATTAAGACAGGTGAACTATTTAACTTGTTTTAGTACATTTGCTATTAGAAATGTCTTGTATCAGTTGCTAACATTGTCTCTCCCATGTGGGCCATCCCGTCGGACACTCGACAAATTCATTCTTTTAAACTTGTTATAATTCTCATTGCACTAGGGTGGACTATTCCATTGGGTGTTATACGTGCTATCTATTCACTTTATGTTTGTGATTGCCACATCCATGTGGACTACTCCACTAGAAGTTGCGCACGTACTATTGTGTTGTGTGTCTCTAATAGATTTGGGGCTATACCCTTTCAACTTGAGTCTCACTTCCACCCTCTCCTTCTTCAGTGAAAGAACTTTGATACAAGCTACACTAAGCACTCACCAGGCACGTGAACCTTGCTATTCGAAGATAAAGAAAAACACTCTCACATGATAACAAGAAAGAGATAAGGCATATATTTAAGATTATGGCAGTTGGTCCATTGTACCATATGGGAATCCTACACCAAATGGTGTGAGATCTAGTTGGGACTTGATATAGGGGAGATCCCCTGAATGCTAGCAGGTCCAACACCATCAACACAATGATTTTGTGAAAAGGTTGGTTCTCACAGGTAATATGGACTTGCTTGCTGACCCTCCCCTCCATTCACAAGCTCAAATTATGGCCTCTAGCCTAGCGAATGCATGCAATATGGATTCTTGCAATATAATTCCAATTCTTTTATTAAATGGGTCACCCTTACTTCCTATGACTCTAATTCCTTCAAAGGTTCTTTCGATACTATTAACTTTTGAAGACGGTAATTTATTTAGCATACATACATATCTTTAATTTAAAGTCTTTCGGGTTTAGCCATACCAAAAAGTTGTCTGTTAATGAATTATTCTTCTCTTGTCGACAATTTACATTGTTTTCCAACATCATATAGGCACTGCTTCTCTTGATCTTACGGTTATGTTACTTTCTATGATACCGATATGTATCTAGTTGTATTCTTTTCAGCATCATTAAATATAAACGTAATCTCCATTATTCACTTTCACTTCATTCTGGAGAATAACATAGCCTGTACAAAAGTTTTCATAACACAAAATATAAAGAAGTTTCATTTCTTCCTTAATCTATTCAACAATAGAACCTTACTAACAGTATTCATTCCAACAGCAAACCAAATGATGACAATTTGGATTGTTAATGCTTTTTCACTATACAAAGATTCCATAATTTACGGATAGGTTCCCACCACCCATCCTTAAGGAAATGGAAATTACATCCAAGACCTTCCCCCACGCTTCTCTATTCCAGAATAGTATCCTTAGCAATATTTGACAAAATTCATTGGCCTCAAGAATTAATTCAAGCTAGCCTAGAATGTTTTCACAAATGTAACCTATAACATAAAAGTATTTCACTCATTCATGCCTAGCTCTGGAACCACCCCCTTAACAGTGTCCTACCTTTCCTTTCCACCCTCTCCTCTCTACTGAGTTTTCCCCACATCCTCAACAAGAAAAGGAAGGAATAAATTCTAAACTGTTAACTATCTCGTAAAAAGAGAGTAACTTGGGCCCCTTCCATAAATTCTATGACCCTACTTAAATGCTAAGTACCTATTTTATTATTTATTCAACTTCAGCCACTACTTTTACTAAATAATTATCCAGTTCATACTAAATTGAATATTAAATATTTACAATTACCTGGGGATCTCACATCTCCCCCCATGTAAGTGAAACAATGTCCCCAATGTTTATCTCTTTAGTTTCCTTTGAGAACAACTCGGGATATGCCTCCTACATAAAGTCTTTATTTTCCCAGTGGCTTCCTCCAGGCTGATGCATTTCTATTATAATTGAAATTGGATTATAGCTCATTTCTGTAGCATTATTTCTCTCTGGTCAAGTATAAAAAAAGGATCTACTAGAAACTCTTCATCTGGAATAATAAACATTTTTATTTAAAAGTGACACATGAAAAACATTATGAATCTGTAAATGACTAGGTAAAATAAGTTGGTATGCCACATGTACTATCGTTTCCAAAATTTGGAAAGGTCCATAACAGCGGGGTGCAAGCTTTGCACAACCTCCCCAATGAAGAGAACTTCTTTTGGGTTTAACTTGCAAGTAAACATGATCGCCCACCTAAATTTCCTGGTAGGTTCTTTTTTTATCAACATAAGTTTTTTATTGATGCTGAGTAGCTTTAAACTAATCCAGGTGGATGTTGGTGTCCACCCACCTATCCCACTTGCACCCCCACAAATGTTTCTTTTATTTTTTCAGTTTCTTTAATTATAACACAATTTACTATTTTTAGCAGTTTTTCGGGTCCTAAACTTCCAAAGCTGTTTTGAGACCCTAAATGACGGTTGTTTGGCAACTTTCCACCAATGATTTTTTGATAAAATCATCTTTTTCGTCATACTCCTCAGAGAGATCTTTCCAACGAGGTATCATGTGTGTCAAACGAAGATAATATGATGAAGTCACGACCCTGGGAAGTTGGTTGTCCAATTAACTCCAACGAGGCACATAAACTCTTGGTGCTACATCACCTCGGGTTAAAGTTTTGGTGGTTTATGGATTTCTCTTATTGTTCACTAATAAACAGGCCCTTGAGCCTCATTGTAACATAGTTCAAGGGCATGCATCCACCACATCTCTTCTCATCGATAATCTACCATTATCGAGCTAGTCTCATTTCCATACTATTTGTAAGCATATTTCATTATTTGATATTAATCAAAGGAAGTGTTATTTCTGCCGCATCTCCTTATTTATGGTTATATATGTAGTTTGTTGCATTTCTATTTAAATTTTGATCTATGGTATCATAGCGGTCTACCCTTTCTCTGTTTTTCTTTTCATGTCCCCAACGGGGTTGGGATATAAGGAGTTAGGTCTTGAACTGGTCGAACCTTTGCAAGACCAACCTCGCAAATCTCGGCGACCTCCCATGGTGAATGAAAAGAAAGACAAGGGGGCAGGAGATCCTATCGAAATATTGCTTGAAGAAGCCCTCAACCGACAAAGGAACGCGATGATTGACAACTTTGCGTAGGTCCTTCAGTGCCTACCCAGGGGTGACACATCTAATAACTACTCTGGAAACGCCACACCCTTTAAGATACAAGTTAACTTTGAAATCCCCATATTTAAGGGTCAGATAGATGTAGATGTCATCGATAAATGGTTAAATTTTCTAGAAGGGTATCTTTCTGTTTTTGTTTTTCCAGCTAGGAAAAGATTACTTTTGCTCTTTTCAAAGCAACCCGCCATGCCAAGGATTGGTGGGAAACCTATTGTGAAAAAAAGCATGAAAGTGAAAACTGAGTATTTTCAGCCACTCCCACTTGGAATTCATTCTGGGATGTCATTAGGGAGAAATACTACGCTGTCGGGAACTACGAGGATAAATACATAAAGTGGACCATGCCACGGCAGAGAAGGGACCAAGACATGCGAGAGTTTACTAGAATTTTTCATACCCTTCGCACAAAGTTGGGTAACAAGGATTATGAGAAACATTTGGTATTCAAATACCGCAACTTCCTACACAAGTACATCCACGATGAGATGGAGTTCCTGGACATCTCCTCACTTGGCACGACATACTGATAGGCTATCAAGATCAAGAAAAATTTTAAACAAAAGAAGCGAGACTTTGGATCTGCGAATCTAAAGATCAACGGACAAAGCCAAGGCAGGGTGACCCAAGACAAAACGTCGAAAGAAAATAACAACACCACGAAGTCAAAGAAGGGCACAGGAAAGTGGTGTGAGTTCCACAAGAGCCCCATCCACAACACAAGTGAGTGTCAGGCCAACTAGTCGTTGGTGGCCGAGTTGAAGGCTTCAGAATCAGAAGCATGTTCTGACCCTGAGTCAAAACCTGACAAGAGGAATGACAAAGGGAAGTTGATCATTGATGTGGGTCCCAACACCATTGTTTCCACCACTAAGATCCAGAAGGATGAGCCTGAAGATCCAGAGGAGGGGGGGTGCCTTTTCCACTCACAAATGTGGGTGAAGGGTTTGCCACTGCAACTCATTGTTGACAGTGGGAGCCAAAAGAACCTCATTTCAACAGAGGTCATGAAGCAGTTCGGAATATTGACCATACCACACTCGCAACCATACATCATCGGGTGGCTTCACCAACTATGAGATCTTCGAGTCCACCAGTAGTGTTGCCTTCCCTACAACATCAAGCCCTTCAAAGATGAGGTATTGCGTGATGTTGCACCTCTTATTATTAGGCCAACCATACTTATGGAAGTGACATGTTGTGTACAAGTCAAGGCCTCACGTTGTTATTATTTTGTTGTGTAATACATTGTACAGGATACCGAAGATAGCCCCACCTACCGCTACTTCTTTGATGTCTGTTGAGAAAGGCATTGAGATCATCTCCCGGACTAGGAAATGTATTTTCTTTTTGGTTCTCTCTCAAAGTAAGGGGAAGATCGTAGACACATCCATGGCCCCCAGGAAGTGTTCCTCCACACAGGAGAAGCCAGTGGATATGGTCATGCAAGAATACAGGGACATCTTCTCTTAACCCACATGGGTACCTTTGGACTGTTAGGTCAAGCATTCGTTTGATCTAACACCCGGAGCACCTCTACCCAACGAGCCGATATATCGTCGCTTTAGTGTGAAAAATGCCAAGTATGAGCAATGACATGGTCAACATCGGGTGCCACACAAGTTTCAGGTGGGCGGCAAAGTTGGGCTGCATTTATAGAAATAATTCCTTACTAGAGCCCATCGGAAGCTTAGACCACTCTGATATGGTCCTCACAACATTAAAATAGATGTGGGAAATAATGATTTGGAGAATAACATTACCCCATTCCTTGGCCTGCACCGAGTGTTCAATGTGGAATTCCCTCAAACATGCTTCCCACCATTACTGGACACATGAGAGATTACATGACAACTCACTAGGGATCAAGTTTAGCAGCAGTTTCCCCATCTCATGGAGGCACTCAACGCAATGGGGACCATTGCTTGCTAAGGGGGGTGGAATGATCCAGGTGTATGTTGGCGGCCACCTACCTATCCCACTTGGACCTTGAAAATTATTTCTTTCAATTTTTCAGTTTCCTTAATTGTAGCACAATTTACTATTTTTAGCATTATTTCGGGTCCTAAACTTCCGGAGCCATTTTAAGACCCTAAACGACATTTTTTAGATTCAGGTTGGTCTTTATTATATACATGAGGGAGACACTGTTCATTTCATCTCCCAGTGGCTCATCATATTTTATATTATTTATTTACATCAATTTCAGTTATTCACCCAATCCTGATGATTAGGTGTCAACATTCCCCGCCTTAATATGAAGGGATGTTGGTGAGTCCAGGCATCGTTTTGAATCTTTCAAGCTTTTCTCTTCTAAGAGCTTTGGTGAAGATGTCTGCAATTTTCTCATTAGTGGAACAATGGCGGAGATGGATTGTTTTGGCCTCAAAATGATGTCGAATAAGATGATATTTAGTATTGATGTGCTTCCTTCGATCATGGAATTTTGGGTTATTGGCCAACTTTATTGCCGAGGTATTTTCAATCATGAGTCTAGTCGATTATACTTGTTTTACCTACAAATATTCAAGAATTTTCCTATGTCACACAATTTCTTTTGTTGCCTCAACTGTTGCAACATATTCTGCCTCTATTATGGAATCTGCTAGAACTGATTGTTTGCGTGATGTCCAAGAGATAGCTCCTGATCCAAGACTCATAGCATAACCTAAAGTAGATACCCCTGGTTTCTTTGTCTCCATCGAAGTCTGAATCAGAGTATCCAATCAAGTTGAAGTCGTCCAACTGTGTATACTTGATTCCGAAGTTTTGAGTTCCCTTCAAGTACCTTAGAACTCTTTTTGCAGCAGACTAACGGCCCTCACAAGGCTTTTGCATAAACCTGGAGAGGGTTCCAACAGAAAATGAAATGTCTAGTCTGGTAGTAGTTAGGTAGTTGAGACTTCCTACAAGCTGTCTATACTTTGTTGCATCCTCAAATTCCTTTCCTTCAATGGATGTGAGCTTTATGTTTTGTTCCATTGGAGTAGTAAGAGGATTGCATTTTGTCATGCCAAACCTGTTCAACAGATCTCTAATGTACTTCTTTTGAGAAAGGAATATGGACTTCAGATGTTGAGTTACTTCAATACCAAGATAGTAATGAACATAGCCCAAATCAGTCATTTCAAAACCTTTCCTCAATTCCTTCTTTATGGATGCAATGTATCTTTCATTTTTCCTTGTCATCAAAAGATCATCTACATAAACCACAATATAGACAACTGTTTTTCCAACCTTCTTGACAAATAAAGTTGCCTCATCAAGATCATAATGTTTGAAATTGAGTTTCAGAGGATTCTCAGTTAGTTTTTCATACCAGGCTCGTGGTGCTTGTTTGAGGCCATACAAGGATTTTACAGGTTTTCATAATACTTTATGTTCATTTCCTTTCACAGCAAATCCTTAAGGCTAGGATATAAAAACATTCTATTTGAGATATCTATTCAAGAAAGCAGTTTTTATATCAATTTGATGGACTTTCCAACCATTATGAGATGCTAGGGCAAAGAGTGTCCAGATGGTAGCCCATTTTGCTGTGGGGGAAAAAGTCTCCTCATAATCGACCCCTTCCTTCTATGCAAAACCTTTTTCCATGAGCTTGACATTGTGCTTGTCAAGTGAGCCATCAAATTTATACTTGTTCTTGTAGACCCACTTGTAGCTAATTGGTTTGGTTCCTACTGGAGGATCAACTAGCTTCCAAGTGCCATTCTTTATCAGGGCATCATACTCCTTTTGCATTGCCTCTTTCCATTCATCATGAGAAGAAACTTCTTTGAAGGAAGTTGGTTCGAAATCTGTAGACAAAATAAACTCACAATCATAATAAGCATCCATATCAACAAGTGAATCAGGGTCATCTACATCACCTCCATTTTGCTTGTTTGAATTTCTAGTTCCTTTCTTTCCAACCTGATCAGGATGAACACTTTCAAGTGTCTTTTTCAACCACTTTGGGGGACCTTTATCAGATGGTCTAGGCTACTCCGTTGATTGAGTTGGGACTGAATCAAGATTGAGTCTCCCAATTCTACCAATCACATCACTTAAAGTATCATCCGTTGTTGGAGTTTCATGTGGGGGAGATGCTTTAGAAGAAGATTCCATAGGTTGATCTAGTATAGGAATCCCCCCTTTAAGATGTGGAATCTGATTATCAAATTCTTGAAATGATTTTGCATTTTCAATCTATCCAAGCGATCAAGTTGCCGCTCAACAACATTGTCAGTCTTGGATGATTCAAGAAAGATTACATCTCTAAATACAACAAACCTTTTATTGACTTCATCATAGAGATGGTATGCTTTGGAGGTGTTTCAATACCCAAGAAAGATACACTTACGACTTCTTGCACCAAGTTTGTTTCTATGTACTTTTGGTATCAAGGCATAACAGGTGGAACCAAATACCCTGAGATGCTTTACCGAAGGAATGTGCCCATACCACATTTCATAGGGAGTCTTGTTTCTGATAGCATTAGATGGACATCTATTCTTTATATATACAGCACATATAACTGCATCAGCCCAAAACATCAATTTTACATTTTTGAAAAACATCATGGAGTGCACCATATTTAAGATTGTCCTATTCATTCTTTCAGCTACGCCGTTCTGTTGGGGATTATAAGGCACAATTGTTTGATGTTTGATCCCATGTTGGCAAAGATAGTTTTAAAATTCATTTGAAGTGTACTCTTTTCCATTATCAGCGCGAATAGAGCCAATATGAGTTTTTGCGTCATTTTCAGTCCATGTATGAAATTTCTTGAATGTTTGAAAAGCAGATTTGTTCTTTAATAAATAAACCCAACACATTCTAGTGTAGTCATCAATAAATGTCATCATATATTTATTTCCATTTGCAGAAGGAACAGGCATTGGAAAACATAAATCTGAATGAATGAGTTCAAGTTTTCTATGTGCTCTTGAATGTGAATCATGAAAATACTGTTTTCTATGCTTTCCTAGTATGCAAACATCACATTACTTAAGTTTCCTAGGAATTGTAGGCAAACCAGTAACACCATTTTTCTTCAACAAGCAGAGGCTGTCATAGTTCAAATGTCCAAATCTAGCATGCCATAATAAACTTGATGGAAGTGTACCTTCTTCATAATGAGAATTGTAAGAGAAATGTTGTGCACGAGCAGAGGTACCCTGCAACTTGACAAGCCTTTCTTCTTCTATCCCCCTCATGACAAGTGAGTGGTCAGATGATTTTCTCACCTCAATCATTCCATCAAACATATGAATGGAGTGACCTTGCTGGTAGATATGGACCAAGGACAACACGTTTCTCTTCAACTATGGGGGATATAGAACATGATCCAGAAGAAAGTTTAGAAGATTAGGCAATTTAAGCCTGATTGTGCCAAGCCTTGATGGCTTGAGTTTTGATTGGACTACAAAGTATACTGCTCCATCAACATTGTCAGTAAATTCTTTAAAAATATCTTTTCTATGAGTCATGTAGCAAGTTGCTCCTGAATCAAGCAACCAATCATTTTTCCAAGAAGCAAGTGAAGCATTAGATAAGTCTTCATTTACTCCAATATTACATTGTGCCGCAACATAATGAGCAGATTCAGGTGCTTTACCTTTGTATGTGTCATTAGTTTTACCTTTGGGTTGGTTTCTTTGTTGCTCAATTTTGTTCCAAGGTAGCTTGAATGTGGAGGCATCATGTGGTCCATTTCTTTTGCAGCGTATACAGTGCAAATCTGACTTTTCTCCTTGAGAGTGTCTACCCCACCTGCCTTTGAAATATCTTCCTCTTCCTTTTCGACCACCTCTTCCTCTGGAAGAGTCTTGGGCAAGATTCTTTTCTTTATGAGCAAGGCACACATCCTCTTCAAAAGATTCAGGGGTTGTCTTCTTTCCAAAAGCTTTCTCTCTTTCAACAAACTTTTTCACAAGAGAGTCAAAAGTAATATCTTTGAGATTTCCATTTGCTTGCAATGACTCAAGATAATTGGAGTAAGTAGGATAAAGCACCTTGAGAAAAGCAGTAAGAGGAATATCCAATTCAACCTTAGTGGCTTTGATATCATGCATTATAGATTTTACTTTGGATGTAAGAGCAAGAGGATCATTATTTTGTAATTCAAGAGTGAAGAGTTTAATCATGAGTTGAACAACTTCAAGTGCAGAGTGTGAGTCATAGAGTTCTTTCAGTTTTTGTAAGGCTTCGAAAGAATTTCAAAATGGAAAAATATGTCGACTCACCTCTTCACTTACAAATGCTGCAAATAATTCATATGCTTTGCTATTTTTATTTTCCAAAATGGTGAACTCCTTGTCTATAGTAGGCTCTTCTGGCTCTTTTTCTCTATCTCCAACACACACTTCTTTCCACAACTCATTGAAAATGAGGGTTTGTTTTATCTTTCGGGACCACTCAGTAGAGTTCTCCTTGCCAGTGAGAACTACTCCCACAACAGATATGATTGAATTCATTGTAAAATTTGAGTGCTGTAAAAATACTTCTGTTGGCAAAATTTTACTCCTAAAAAAGATTTGATTCTGATATATGGAGACAGAGGTATCACTGTACAAAATGTAATATCATACTGCAATATCATTCAACATAATAGCATTCACCATTCACCGAATCTAACATTCAATGACATACACATATACAATGCAACAACAACACAACATTCCAGCAACAACAATATATCCCACAATGATATATGAATCTTCCCTTATTTTGAACCAAAAATACCATGCAAGAAGGACAATTAAAATGAGAAACTGTGTATTATGAGTAGTAGCCAACCTGACATTCCATATACCAAGGTATGGCCGTTTCCTCTTCGCGCAGTTTCCGACAGCTATTGGTCTCAGAGTTTCAAAAACCAAGCAACTGTAAGAAGTGGACTAGTAGTCCTGAACTCGATTTTCCGCCATTAGCAGAACGAATCTTGAGAGATGGAAAATGACTAACTTTTGCTAAATAAAACCAAGGTAAGTCTTGGGAATCCTTATTAAACTACCAGAGGAACCTCAAGAATTTTCAAATTGTAGCACTAGACATCTCTCGTGATAATATTGGATGGGTTTCCATGCTACAGGAAGCAAGGGCGTAAAGGGTTTGCAGAGATGCCCTCGCTAGTGAGTAAGGCAACAAATGATAGTGCGTATGATGTGAGCATTGAGAGCATATCGTAGTGTGTATGGTGTGGAGTATGGAGCATATTTGAGAGTGGATACCAGTGTGTATGGTGTGAGTGTTGAGTACTATTCGAGTCAAGCATTCCACATAGAAAAAATGGTGATACCACAGAACAAAAATGCAATGTTTATGTAAAGTAGAGAAAAATGTCGGGCAGCAGCAGGAGGAGCAACGCTTTTATGAAAATTCATATGATACCATGTTAGACATAGAAAATGCATATGACAGTGTACTAACAGAGACAAAGGTGTGAGTTTTGCAAAATAGGCAGAAAATAGGCAGAATAGGGAGTTACAAAGCAGAGGGAAGCCAAAAATGGCACTGGATCTAATACCATGTTAGACCAGGAGGTAACTCCTCAAAACAATTCATTATATTCATTCAGGTTGGTATTTATTATATACATGAGGGAGAGACCATTCATTTGATCTCCCAGTGACTCTTCATATTTTATATTATTTATTTACATCAATTTCAGTTATCACCCAATCCTGATGATTAGGTGTCAACAAAAATCATCTTTTTTTCATAGTCCTCAGAGATATCATTCCAACGGGGTATCATGTGTGTCAAACAGAGATAATATGACCAAGTCATGACCTCGAGAGGTTAGTTGTTCAACTACCCCAATGGGGCCCATAAACTTTTGGTGTTACATCTCTCCGGGTTAGGGTTTTGGTTGTTTAGGGTCTGCTCTTATTTTTCAATAATAAAAATCCCTTGAGCCTCATTGTAACATAGTTCAGAGGCATGTAGCCACCATATCTCTTCTCAAAGATAAGCTACCATCATTGAGCTAGTCTCATTTCCATACTATTTTTAAGCATATTTCATTATTTGATATTAATCAAAGGAACTATTATTTTTGTTTCATACCTGTATTTATGGTTATATCTATAATTTGTTGCGTTCCTATTTAAATTTGGATCATAAACTTTCCCAAACTCTTCTTACAATATTTTCCATTTCTTCTAGCATATCAGGTCCTAAGATTAACTTATTCTCATGGCTATTCCAGTTAGAAGGTACTCGATAGCTTCTCCCATACAACATTTCATAAGGGCTCATTTTTAATGATTCATGATAACTGTTGTTATAAGAGAATTCTACCAAATGTAAGTAATCTTCCCATTTACCCGGTTGTTGCATTACATACATATGCAACATATCCTCAACCACTTGATTTACCTGCTCAGTTTGTCGATCTGTCTGGGGATGGTACACAGTATTGTAGTGGATTTGAGTACCCAATCTAGTAAAGAGTGCTTTCCAAAACGTAGACGTAAATTTTACATCCTGGTCTGAAATAATAGTTTTTGGCATACCATGCAATCTAAATATCTCCCTCATGAATACATCTGCCACTTGAGATGTTTGGTAAGTAGACTTAACAGGAATAAAATGAGCCACTTTACTCAGTTTATTGATTACTACCATTAGGGAGTCATTCTGTTTCTTGGTTTTGGGTAAACCAATTATGAAGTCCATAGTAATCATATCCCATTTCCACTCAGCAATGGGTAAAGGATGTAGTAAGCCCATAGCGTGCTAATGTTCAACTTTAAGTTGCTAATAGTCCAAGCACTTTGCCAAATATTTTGGAATGTCCCTTCCAATACCAGGCAAAAAATAATCTCTTTTTATTGCAAAAAATTGTTTTTGATACCTCGGATGGGTAGTATACGGAGTTCTGTGGAATTCATCTAATATAAATTATTTAATTGACAACTGGTTAGGGACATATGTTCTTTCTTTGAAGTTTAGGAAATTTTCATGATGAATACCATATTCAGTTTGGCTTCCCATATTTTGTGTCAGTTTAGCTTGCTGCCAAATGTATTCATAATATGGGTATTTGAAGGCAACCTCCTTAATCTGCTCAGAAAATTTGAATTCCACTTGACTATATGAAATTTTGTAGACATGGTGGATGTTTTTGCTTAAAACATTGGCCACATGATTTTCCTTCCCTTTAAGATGTTTTATGTCAAAGTCAAACTCACTCAAGAATTTTTTCCACTTGGCTCGGAGTGAATTCAAGTGAGGTTGATTAAAGAAGCTAGTTAAATTGTTGTGATCTGTCATTAGTAGAAATATTTTCCCCAATAGGTAATGTTGCCATACCTTCAAAGCGTGGACTACTACTGTTAGCTCCAAGTCATAGGCATAATATATTTTCTCGTGTTCTTTGAACTTACGAGATTCATAAGAAATTACCTTATCCTCTTGCAGTAAACCCCCCCTACACCTTCTTGGCATGCATCTGTACAAACTGTGAATCTGCAACCTTCAGCACAGGAGTGGTAGTGAGTAAATGTTTCAGATTTTCAAAACTTTGTTGACACTCTTCTGACCACCTAAACACTTTCCCTTTTTTCTGCAAGGAGGTGATTGGGTAGGAAACTTTAGAGAACCCTTTAATAAATCACTGATAGTATCCGACTAAGCCTATATAGGAATCTATATATGCTACATTAGTTGGAGTAGGCCATTCCATTATGGTTTTGATTTTCTCTGGGTCTACAACTATACCCTCAGATGAAATGATATGTCCTAAATAATGGATTTGATCTTTGTAAAAGTCACATTTACTGAATTTGGTGTAGAGATGATTTTCCCTCAAAGTTTGTAGCAGTACCCAAAGGTTCTCTCGATGCTCTTTCATATTCTTAGAATATACCATAATATCATCAATGAAAATGACAACAAACTTCTTTTTTTCCACTGGAAAAATCAGTAACTTTCATTAATGTTTGAAAATTACATAAAGCAGATGCCGAGGCATTACTGGATTGTTCATACAAAATTCACCTCATCAAGGTGTTGTTCTAGGTATAAGCAAAACTGTTCTGTGTACATTCATCTGACTGTGCATTCTATCCGTTGTCCGAAAGAGGACTCTGTTTATAAACATAATATCCATGTTCTATATATGTCTATTAACAAAAAACAAAAACGCCATTGACTATCAGCTATTGGGACTGTTGTCCCTTTGTTCTCTTTGATCTATGAATGGCATGTGGTAAAATTGATACTCCTCTACTCCATTCTGCTCCACTATTATCCCCTCGCCTTGTGGAAGTAACGAGGCCTCTTTGGATAATTTGTCAGCCTCGCTGTTATGCTCTCTGTAAATATGTAAACATGTGCAATGGTTAAAAGCTACTTTGAGTATGAGTGCATCATGTAATAAATTGCTGAGAGTGTGTGTATGACAAGTAGTGATATTGTTAATCCAGTTAACAACCACCAATGAGTCCCCAAATATATTGATTCTTGTATGATGATGTGATAATGCAAAATGTAGTAGATTGTGGACAGCAGAGAGCTCAGCGAAATTATTTGATCCATTGCCAAAGCCCATTTTTGCAAGGTATCGATGGTGTTCATTTATGTGCAATACAAAACCCCCTCCACATCCATCCTGATTTGCTGCTCCGTTGAAGAAAGCCCACGGGATGGTTCTATCAAAGTTGGGCATGGGCTATATGGATCTCGGTCTCAGGGGTGGTGGGTCTGGTAACTCATGATATGCTGCAATGATGGTGGCCTCAACCCGATTCCATGATATCAATCGGTCTTCAAATATAGCCCGATTTCGAGCAAGCCATATATGCCAAGTAGCCACAGGTGGAAGGTTTTGTAATTTAGTGCCCGAATGACAGTGAGACCAAGTATCCCAAGCACTCCTAATATCGATCCCTTTCCAATTGACAGCGATACCCAACAGATTACATATGTTGTTCCATAGGTTGAGGATGGCAGGGCAGAGGAGGAATATATGATCCTAAGTCTCTGATGCATTTTTACAGAAGATACACCATGATGGGCCAAAAATGGCTCTGCGGGTGAGATGTTCCCCTGTGGGTACATTGCCGTTTAGTGCACACCAAAGGAAAAGTTTGGTCCGGGGAGGAGCCTTGAGCTTCCAAATGGATTGCCACCATGACTGTAACGAATCAGGCATTCTGTGAGAAATTAGAGCAGTGTGTCCAAATTTTGGAGCATATATACCATGATCAGCAATGCACCAAATAAGTTCATCTGGTCCTTGTTTTATACGAATGTGAGATTCAGATAATGCCTCAGTATAGCGATCCCATTCCTGATGCCATTGTAAAGGGAGATCCAATTGTTGTGCGGATTTCCAAACCTGGGAAAATATATCAGTGCGTTGTTGGTCTGCGATCTGTGCAAAATGTTGGATATCCCAGGCCTGTAGTTGCATTATAAGATCTGGATTAAGGATATGTCTACCCCCACAGTTAATCCAAGGGTCCAAACCAATTCTGCCTGTCAATCCATCATTAATGCGCCAAGCAAGATTGTTCCGAATGAGAGGAAGGGATTGAAGCAAGGCCTTCCAAACCGATGAGCATCCCATTGTTGACCAAGTAGGGAAACGGGCCCAATCCAAAATATTATGAGGCCAAACGTATTTATAATAGACTACCTGTGTCTAGAGATTTTGAAAAGTAAGCAGAGTCCACCCCATCTTGGCGGCCAGTGCTTTTGCAAATTCAGGTAGTTCCTTTAGTCCCCATCCTCCCCACTTTTTGGGCAATGAGATTTTCTTCCATCCGATCCATGCAAATACTCTTTTATCCTGACTCCCATTCCAGAGGTATCGGTTGCATAACTGCTGTAGCCGCCCCAGGATGTTTCTAGGAATCTAGGCTAGGGCCATCCAGAACACCGGGGTGGCTTCTACTACAGACTTTATGAGCACCAGTCTACCAGCCCTAGAGAGATATCTGAAGCTCCATCCTGTGAGTCTTTTTTCCAATTTGGCAACCAACCAGACCCAGTCAACAATCCTTTGGCAAGTAGGTTTCAGATTGAACCCCAAATATTTGAGACCTCTATCCAGGGGGTGGACCGAGTAAGGGAATGCTTGTAAGCCAGTCTGGGTCTCCTGTACAGATGTGCGTGCACAGGTAATGGTTGATTTCATCTGGTTTGGCATCATACCCGTGGCAGAGGAAAAAAGTTGTAGGATCTTTGAGAAAGTTCGAGTGTCACGAACACTGCCATTGAGAAGTATAAGAACATCATCCACAAAGAGTAGATGAGTGAGATAGCAAAGGTCAGTTATTCGAAGGCCCCCAATGTCTCCTGATTGCTTGGCCGCTTCCATGAGGCGGTTGAGACCTTCCATGACCAACAGGAAGAGTAGGGGCGATAGAGGACACCCCTGCCTCAGACCCCTCTCCGAATGAAAAAAATTTGTGGCCGAACCATTGATAAGAATACTGAAAGATGGTGTGGTAATGCAGGCCATGATCCAAGAAATGTATGCATGAGGGAAACCCAGATGAATGAGGATCATTTTGAGGTAGAGCCAGCTGACACGGTCAAAAGCTTTAGACAGATCGATTTTGAGGAGGATGGCTTTTAAGTTCTTTGACTAGATGGAATGGAGGGCTTCTTGAGCGAGTCCAATGGCCTCATGGATCTGTCTAGATTCGAGAAAAGAAAATTGTTGCGGGGCAATGGAACGGGAGAGGATAGGTCTAAGTCGATTTGCAATGGTCTTCGAGATGATTTTATAGAGGCAGTTACACAAAGAGATGGGTCTGTAGTCATCAAAGGATGCTGGGGAGTCAGATTTGGGGATGAGAGCGATGAATGTAGAGTTGATGGCATGATATAATGATCCAGAAGTCCGGCTTTCTTCAACCACCTGTAGTAAGTCCTGACCCAAAACATCGAAGAAAGCTGTGTAGAATTCAATGGTCCATCCGTCCGGCCCTGGGCTTTTGTCTTTTTTGAACCATTTCAGAACTCCTTCCAGTTCCTCAGCAGTGACCGGGTCAGTTAAGGTCTCCACATCTTCTTCCTCCACGAATCTCGGGAAGTGGTTAGCCACATTAATAATATCAAGTAAGTTTTCTTCTCAGGGACTCTTGTAGAGGTTCCTGAAATGAGTGATGCCCAGGTGAGCGAGCTTATTGAAATTGTCCGTTATTTCTCCATCCGGGGTAGGGAGCTTCCAGATAGTATTAGATACCTTCCTGCACTTTGCAAAGTTATGGAAAAACTTTGTGTTGTCATCCCCAGCTTGAATCCATAAAGCTCGACTCCTTAATCTAATGGATTCCTCTCTCTCTTTGAGAATCTTGGCTTTTTGATTCTCAAGATCAATAAGCCTACATTTGTCCGCAGCTGTCATGAAGCCTTGTCCTCTGTCGTCGGTGAGTGAACATAAGTCCGCTTCAATATGGGAGAGCTGTGCTGTTTCACGTTCCAATTTCACCCTTGCCCACTTAATAGTAATATGTTTGATTTCTGAAAGGTTCCTGTAGAAACCTTTGGCAAGAGGAATAGAGTCATTGATGGGATGAGAGGCCCAGTAATCCTTTATCAGCTGTATATAGTCTGGATCCTTCAGCCAAGAGGGATTGAATTTGAAGGGTGCCTTGGGTTTCTTGGAAGGACCCTGAATCTCCAGGTATATAGGATTGTGGTCCGAAACCCCCCCCGAGCCAACCCATTGTCTGAAGAGATGCAGGTGCTGAAGAAGAGGGCCCTTTAACAGAAATCTGTCAAGTCTGCGGGCAAGTGCAGCATCCCCAACCCGTCGGTTCCGCCAAGTAGGAAGGAGACGCTGCAATGGAATATCCGAGAAATCTAATTGTTCCAGTAGATTATTCATATAATCAGTGATAGAGTCAATTTGAGCCTCAGTGCCCCATGACTCCCTGAAACCCAGAGAGAAATTGAGGTCTCCTCCTATAATAACATGGTCTTCATTCATCAGGGGTAGCTGAAGAGTATTCCTCCAGAATGATTCTCTCTAGGAGCATGGAGCATATATATTGACAATCCTGAGATCCATGCCAAGATCAGCCGAGAAGAAATCCAATCCAATGAACCCTGCACCTCCCCAGGTTGAGATAGGATTAATGGACCGAGGGTTTAATCCAATGGCTAGACCCCCAGATCGTCCCACAGCATCATTTGCAAAAAAACTCCATCCTGGGACCATGGCTTGCATGACACGAATAATTTGATCAGCAGAGCAGAGGGTTTCTTGTAGCATGATAATGTTGATAGGCTCAGTATCTATGAGCCGCTTCATGGCTAGTTTTTTGGAGGAACTAGCCAGTCCTCTACAATTAAAAGAAAGACACTTCATGGGGGAACACCTCTCGGGGTGTGTCCTGCTCTAAGAACCCCGTCAATGGTCGCTTGTCGGCCAGAGACCACCTCTGCCCCAGCTTGTTTGATGGCTTTAGAAAGGTGTGATTTTCTCCCTCTGGTATGCAATGATGCCCCCTCAGGTATGACAATGCCTAGACCCGAGTGACCGACAACCTGCTCTTTTGATGGATTCCGAGACCGAAGGAAATAAGGATGAGGAGGGGATGGTGGGCACGGGGAGGAGAAAGACTCGAGAGATGTAGTAGAGATAATAGGGTCAGTGCATGCAAGAGGAGATGATAATGTGCAGGGAATCATGGAGATATGTGCAGATGGACCAGAGGCATGAAAATCATCAATAGACGAATGCAAAGTTGGGAAAAAAGAAACAGAGATCATACCCGCTTCTGCCGCCGAACGAGCCCTAGTTTTTGGAGGCGAGGATCTCCGGAGCCCAGCATCGTCCGCGGGTGGAGAAGCCGAAGGGGCCGGTCCAGCAGAAGGAGGGCGAGATATGATGGGGGAAGCCGTCCTGGTAGTCGCCGGGGTGCCTTTCACCGAATCTGCAGCTTTCTTATTGAGTGGACAGTCCTTCGCGAGGTGTCCCACTTTGTGGCATCGTCTGCAACGGAAGGGAACCCCTTCATAGTCCAACAACTGAACTCGAATGCACCTACCCCACTGAAGCGTGATCTGTTCCTCGAGTCCCTCTCGAGTGTCCAGATGGACCAAGATCCGTGCAAGTGTTCGATTCCCAGATTCCACATAAGTGCGATCGTAGTCCAAATATGTCCCCAGGGCATTGCCAACCCTAATAAAAACTTCTTCGTCCCAGAATGGAATTGGTAAACCTGGGAGTCTCACCCAGATTGGTCCGGCACCGAGCTGCTCGCGCTCTGGATCGAAGAGGGGATTCCAGCGCTTGAGAAGGACCGGGGCCATTTCAATATGCCAATATCGGCCCAAAACGAGGTTTGTTTGACTGACCTTGGAGAATTTAAGAGAGAACCATCCTCTGGGGAGGACATGGACCTCTGGAAGGTCGAAAAGGACTCCACCCCAGATCTCCTTAACCCAAAGATTGAGCCTCTACCTCGAGTATGATCGACCCCTGACGTGCCCAACCAACACGGTGTTCGCAATGTCCATATAGTCGCCGAGAGGCTTTGCTTCGTCGAATTTTATGGAGATGTCCCTTGCGTCGATCTGACACGCTTTACTTTTTTAGATCCGGATCGGGGGGCCGACCGATGATCCACCAGGGGATTAGTGATACCTTCCCGGGGAATAGGGTTAGTGGGGAGGGAAGAAACCGCAGGCGTCTCAAAGCATCCGGAAGGGCGAATACCTGAGGCAGATGGATGTGTCGCAGGTGTAGATGTCTGCGGAGGGTGAGGCACCGAAGGGATGGATGCCAGAGGGTCAAATGCGGGCGATGGGGGAGTATGGGAGGCCAGGAATTGTAGAGACCCAGGCGAAAGTGGAGGAACCTCGAAAGGCGGAGATACAGGAGGAAAAACTTCTGCAGAGGATGGAACGGGAGCCGGAAAAGGTTGGTGCGCCGGAATAGAAGAGGATGCGGAATGGGGGAGCTGAGAGCGAGAAGTAAAATGAGGAATCCCGAAAATAACATTCTCCGGTGAGGGATCCGCCGAATAATCCACCTCTTCATGCTCCTAGTTATCCATAACTGATACTATGTCAGTGACCGAAAGGGACAGGTGAGGATTCCGATGGTGAAGCTGCAGCTGTAGAGTGCAGAACCGTGACCGCAGCAGATGACCGTCGCGGAGCTATCGAACCCTATGCCCTACGAACCGTCGAAACCGATGCCCTACGAACCGCAGGAGATGCGCATGAAACCCTAACCCTGTCCTTTTCGCGAGCCCATTTCACCATCTCTCATTGGCACCAATCCTCGTCCTTTCATATATATTGAATCAAGAAGAGATTACAATCAGTGTCTTGACGTTCAAATGACAACAAACTTATCTAAAAAGGGGTGAAAATTTCCATTCATCATACTCATGAATGTTGCTGGGGTATTGGTGAGTCCAAAAGGTAGAACACCAAATTCGTAGTGTCCATAGTGTGTTATAAATTCTTCTTTATATATGTCCTCATCCTAAATTCGTATCTGGTGATATCGAGATCATAAATCAATTTTTGAAAAGATAGAAACACCTCTGACTTAGTCAAACAAATCATCAATTATGGGTAATGGGTAGTTACCTCTAACCATTAACCTTTTTAGTTTCATGTAATATATACACAGGCATAAAGTGTCATCTTTCTTTATTACAAACAAAATTGTACCTCCCCACAGGGATACATTGGGACGAATATACCCTTTGTCTAACAATTCTTGGAGGTGCATCTTTAATTCTGTCAATTCTGGAACACTCATTCTATATGGGGCCTTAGAAACTGGAGTGGCTCCAGGAACCAATTCTATAGTGAAATCAAGGTTCCTTTTGGTGTGCACTCCCAAAATTTCTTTCGAAAACACACCTTTAAATTCTTGGACAACAGTATTTATTCTAGGGAAAATATATTTTCCTTAGAATTGGCATAGCCCACTTGAACAACATAAATTTGACAACCTTTACGAATACATTTTCCTAACTGATGGGCAGAAATGGGACATAGCTTAATTTCTCTTCTAACACCTTGAATTTATTTTCTGATACCTTCATCAGTAAGAAAATTAATTTTTTTATCTTTGCAATTTACCAAGGTCCAATGTTGCTCCAACCAGTCCATGCCTATTAGTACGTCATAGGAGCCTAGTGGTAGCATATTTAAATTTTCCTTAACTTGTTGCCCAACTATATTTATGATGCAATCCTCTACTTTTGCAGTTACTTGTCATTTGGCTCCTATGGCTAATTGTACTAGCCAAGGATTCTTGAATTTTACCCTTTCCATATGACATAAATCAACTATTTTTGGATTGATATAACTTAGGCTTGCACCAGGATCTATCAAAATGGAAATAGGATGGTTAAGTATTTTACCTTCAAGTTCCACCATCGTTGGTTGGTACTTTGCTTGATGATCTTCTAATGATGCGTTAATTCTCAGTATGCTTCTTTCCACATCACCAATAATAGAGGCCTCTTGGATATTTGCAGCTGGTTTAGCTCGAGTACGATGGGGACAATTTTTATAATAGTGGGGTTCCCCACAACCCCAACACTACAAAGGGGGCTTTTGAAATTGACTGGATTCCGGTTTGCTAGAGGCTTCAGTCTGTTTTACTTTAGACTGAGATCTAATTTTTTGTTGACCTCCGGATCTACTTCCACTTAACATTTCCCAGTTAATATTCTTTGAGCCCACCGCCTTTGCATTCTTACTAACTAGAAAGTTCTTATGTCCCTTTTCAGCTACCCAATTGCTAGTACTATCACCTTATGCCTCATTTGTTGGTAACAGATTCAAGCTTTTCAAATGGCTTTGTCCATCATCTTAGGATTATCAGGCTCCAGCCTTTCCTTCATGTAAGTAGGTAAGCAATTGGTTAAATGCTGCACTTTAGCTTTCTCCTTGTGAATATAGGGGAAATATCTTAACAGAGAGGTGAACTTAGGTATGAATTCATCCATAGACTGTTGTCCTAATTTGAGGTCATGAAATTCTTTGGCCTTATCATCATAAAACAATTTGTTAAATATTTATCCTTGAAGTTCCTTTGAAATCTAGCATGTGATTGAAAAGTAATTTACGTTTTAACTCTCAGGGTTTGAGGAGACATTCTCTAGCTAAATACTTTCTAAATAACCTAGTTATTGTTATGGTCTTAGGGCTTGTTTGTGCTTGAATTTTAATGTACTTTTCTAGTTATTTTGAGATAGGGGAATCCCTTCTTGGATTCCGCTTATTATGTGGAATAGAGTTCAAGCATAGAAATAAAACCCCATAAATGTTAATTTTATGCTTATATGTTATGGCCTGCAATGAGAACATTCCTTATTTCTTGAGAGTGTATGCACATTATGTTCTATTAATTTATTGTGGGATAAATAATTACAACCTTTAAGCTTCCAAATTTATTTTATGGTGCTATTTTAGTATTCAAGTTTATAATGTTTCTTTTATTAAACTACCGCATGAACGATTACTTCCTCCTAACATTTCATTATCCTCGGAAGGTTTTCTTTGAAATATTTAATATTGTTTGAACAATGAATTGGTTTAGTAAAATCAAAATTCATCATCTGTTGTAATGTTAGTGTGATTACGAATGCTCCCATATGTATTTATTTATTAAAGAAGGTAATCCCTCAATATGGAACTGATCCCTAGCTCTGATGAAAGACACAAGGCCAAGGAATTAAATCCATGTTAGGTTTAGTTCCAAACTACAACTGTATATAGCTCTACATCATGTCGATTGAAAGTTGTGTGACATTCACAAACTTATTATCATTTTAGTTCTTTTTTTTACATTTGTCTGGTCGGTGATTATGAAACTGGCCTTTAAGTTTCATCTTTTCCAGTGGTTATGTGAATGGGTTTGTTCTTGAAGGTAATTTGGTCTTACCTGCTAACCCTCCATTCACAAGTTCAAAGTATGGCCTCCTCCCTGGTGAGTGCATGGAATATTGAATCTTGCAATATAATTGCAATTCTTTTATTAAATTGGTCACCCTTACATCCCATGACTCTAATTACTTCAAATGTTGTTTCGATACTATTAACTTTTGAAGATGGTTATTTCTTTAGCATACATACATATCTTAAATTTAAATCCTTTCTAGTTTGGCCATACTAAAAAATTGTTTGTTAATGAATTATTCTTCTCTTGTCCATAGTTTACATTGTTTTCCAATAACATATATGCATTGTTTCTCTGGATCTTAGGGTTATGTTACTTTCTATGATACCGATATGTATTTGGTTGTATCCTTGTTGGAATCATTAAATATAAATGCAATCTATGTTATTCACTTTCATTTCATTCTGGAAAATAACATAGAATGTATATTATTTTTCCTAACACAAAATCTATAGAAGGTTCATTTCTTCTTTAATCTATTCAACAATAGAACCTTACTAATATTATTCATTCCAGTAACAAACCAAATGATGACAGTTTGGCTAGTTAATACTTATATGTTTTACAAATATCGCATAATTTTTGGACAAGTTCCCACTACCCATCCTTAAGGAAATGTAAATTATGTCCAAAACCTTCCCCTATGGTTCTCTATTCCAAAACCGTGTCGTTCACAACAGTTTATAAAATTCACTCTTTTAAATACTTAATTCAGTCAAGCCTATAATTTCTTCACAGATCAATTTGTAACACAAAAATGTTCCACTGGTTCATGCAAAACTCTGGAACCACCCCCTTCACAGTGTCCTACCCCTCCTTACCTCCCTCTCCTCCTTTTTGATTTTTCCCCACGTCCTCAGTAGGAAAATTAAGTAACAACTACTTAACTATTAGTTGTATGGTACAAAGAGAGTTACTTGGGTCCCTTCTGTAAATTTTAGGACCTTCCTTAAATCTTAATTAGCACTTTTATTATTTATTCATCTTTAGCCACCACTTTTACTAAGAAATTTTCTAGTTCATACTAAAGTGAATATTAAATATTTACAATCACCTGGGGGTGTCACTTCCCCCCTGCTTAAGTGAAACACCATCCCAAATTTTAATTCCTTCAGTTGCCTTTGAAAAATACTTGGGATATGCTTATTGCATAAACTATTTGTTTTTCCATGTGGCTTCCTTTGGGCTGAATTACTTCCATTCTACTTTAACTTGGATGATAGCTCATTTCTGCAACATTATTTCTCTTTAGCTGAGTATACATAGAGGTTCTACAAGAAACTCTCCATCCAGTTTGACGTATATGTCTTGAGAATTTATAACATGTATGGAATCATAAACATATTTCTTTAAAAGTGACACATGAAACACATTATGAATCTGCAAATGACTACGTAAAGCAAGCTGATATACCACATGTCCTATCCTTTCCAAAATTTGGAAAGTTCCATAATAACGGGGTGGAAGCTTTTCACAACCTCCCTAATGGAGAGAAATTATTTTGGGTTAAGACAAGAAATAGGAAAGAAAGCTGGAAAACACTGCATTCTTCATTGGTAAAGGTAAACACTAAGCATTGGGACTGGTTAATACAGGTTAAGACTTTCACTGTGCACTGGAAGATGAAACCACTAAGCACTGGGAAATCAAAGAAATGGTATAAATACAATACATGGTTGGGAAGGAGCAACGTTGGGCAATGGAAGAAAATACATCATAGATACCGTATATTATAGATAGGCAACCATATACATCTATAAGGCAAAGCTAATACCGCCTATATCTAAGTTGGGGTGGGCGATCTCTTCTCTTAGCCGAGGGGGTGGGCGAGAGAGGAGAGAAGTGGGCAATCCCAATCAGAGGTGGGCCAAAGATAATTCATAATCGCCTTTCCTTCCTTAAGGTGGGTCACCGTAAACATTGAGGGATTCGGGCGTCGATAGACCTAATTGCGTATATTGAACCACTAGCTACTTCCATGAAAGATGCACCGCTAAACAGTAGGCTTTCTATCTTTCGACCACCTAAAGGTCCTAATGGTCGAGCCCCCTAAAGGGACGGAGTCACTCACTATTCATATGGTGAGGGTCCTCTCCCTTATGGTTGAGCCTGCTTATGCATCCTTAACATTTGAGCCTACTTACGCATCCTCTCGATGGCGGCCCTTATGGTCGAGTACCTAAAGGTCCTATGGTCGAGCACCTAAAGGTCGAACTCGCAAGTAAACACAATCACCTGCCTGAAATTCCTGTTAGGTTATTTTTTATCAGCATAAGATTTTTGTTGATCTTGAGCAGCTTTTAAACTTTGTTCAAATCTTCCTACAATATTTTCCATTTCTTCTAGCATATCAGGTCCTAACATTAACTTATTCTCAGGGCTATTCCAGTTGGAAGGTACTCAAAAACTTCTCCCATGCAAAATCTCATAAGGGCTCAATTTTAATGATTCATGATAATTGTTGTTATAAGCGAATTCTACCAAATGCAAGTAATTTTTCCATTTACCTGGCTATTTCATTACATACATTAGTAAAATATTGTCAAGAACTTGATTTTCCTACTCATTTTTCCCGTCTGTCTGGGGATGGTTTGCATAACTGTACTAGATTTTAGTACCCAATCAGGTAAAGAGTGCTTTGAAAAACGTAGATGTAAATTTTACATCCTGGTATAAAATATTAGTTTTTGGCATACCAAGCAATCTAAATATCTCCCTCATGCATACATATGCCACCTGAGATGTTTGGGAAGTAGACTTAACAGGAATAAAATGAGCCACTTTACTCAGTTTATCGATTACTGCCATCACGAGGTCATTCTTTTTTATGGTTTTGGGTAAACCAGTTATGAAGTCCATAGTAATCGTATCCCATTTCCTCTTAGGAATGGGTAAAGGATGTAGTAATCCCACAGGGTAGTGATGTTCTGATTTAATTTGTCCTTTCTCATACCAAGCAAAACATAATCCCTTTTTATTGCAGAAAACATTTTTTGATACCCTGGATGGGCAATATACGGATTTCTGTGGAATTCATTTAATATAATTTGCTTTATTAACACCTATTCAAGGACATATGTTCTTTCTTTGAATTTTAGCAAAATTTCACGATTAATATCATATTCGGTTTGGCTTATCATATTTTGGGCCAGCTTAGCTTGCTGCCAAAGGTATTCATATTTTGGGTCTTTCAAGGAAGCCTCCTTAATCTACTCAGAAAATTTGAATTCCACTTGAATATATGAAATTTGTAGGAATGGTGCAGTCTTCTACTTAGAGCATCGGCCACACAATTTTCCTCCCCTTTAAGATGTTTGATGTCAAAGTCAAACTAACTCAAGAATGTTGTCCACCTGGCTTGGCGTGCATTCAAGTGAGGTTTCTTAAAGAAGCTAGTTAAACTGTCATGATTTGTCAGTAGCAGAAATATTGTCTCCAATAGGTAATGTTGCCATACATTCAAAGCATGGACTACTGATGTTAGATCCAAGTCATAGGCACAATATTCCTTCTCATGGTCTTTCAACTTAAGAAACTACAAGAAAAAAGGACATTCATGAGGGGCCAAAAATGTCACCATAAGCTCATTGGTGATGGTCACAAGAGCCTTCATCAACAAAAAATAAACATCACCAAAGGTGGCGTTACCAAAAGTATAGGTGTTGTGGTGATATTCAAGGTCCATCACCAATAATGATTTATAATGAAAAATAATGACCATCACCATTTCATATGAACAATGGTGACAAACTTTAGCCTTGGTCACCAAAAAATTGAACGTTACCAAATATGGTGTCACCAAAACTATAGGTGTTTTGGTGACATTCAAGGCTCGTCACGAATAATAATTATAATGACGGATAGTGACCATCATCATTTCATATGAACAACAACGATTTCTCATGATGGACCTTTCATGGTTGTCATTGTTGATGCATATTTTAGGCAATGTTGGGTTGATGAGTGTAAAAAATATCATGATAAGCTCATTGGTGATGTTCAAGGTCTATGACGAATAATGACTATAATGACAGATAGTGGTCGTCACCATTCCATATCAGCAACAATGATTTATGGTGATGGAAACTTCATGGCCGCTACTATTGATGTGTATATATGGTGGTGTTCATGGCCTTCACCATTTCATATTATGGTCAGGGTCGAAAAATATCACCACACGCTCATTGGTTATGGTCAAAAGAGCCTCTGTCACCAAACATTGATCATCACCATTTCATATCGATATCAAGGCATGATGGAATCGAACCACCAACCCCCATCTTGTAAAGAAGGTTCTCTTCCATTGAGCTATCACCCTTTAAAGAGTTCAAATTTTAAAAATTAGATTTTGAAACTCTATAGATTCTAAATTCTAAAACATTCAATAAATTATAAACATTAGAAAAGTCTTGGCAAATATTTTACTAAACAATAAAAATAGCGATGATGTTGCAGGTCCCTACCTAATGGTTATGGAAGTTATGAAAAGTGAGTAGAGGGAAAAATAGTTACATACAAAAAAATCAATATGTCCAATTGAATACTCAGTTACAAATGAAAATTTGAAGACATTTATAGCCTATAAATGACCGATAACTATCAATTGCATTAGCTATTGTAAAAGAAATATTGTAAATGACATAGCATATCGAAGAAGAGCATCGATGAAGATAGATGTAATATGTTACAAATTGAGTGAAAAAAAATCAAAATGTTGTTGCTGCCACTTGAATTTTTATAATTGGGACCTCTGTTTTTCCAATATCACGTAAAAATTCAAATAAAAAATAATAGAATTTAGATATATGAATGGTATCTAAAATTATGTGCAAATGTAACAGAAATCTCCAAGGACCATGAAACATTAGAAAAAGAAAAAAAAATTCATCCAGAAACAGTGACCACGGAAACATGTAATTTAGAATTTTACAAGTCCACACTCAAAACATGACAACAACCAACCAATGAAAAAGTTTGAAACTTATCACAGTAAGAATGTCTCTTTCCAGTAGTGGAAGCCAAACAATAAGAAAATAATTAATTCGGTTTAAGATAACAAAATATTGGAAAACAACATTGTGTTCAATTATCTGCTAGTACAAAATGGATTTAATTCTAATGAAACAAATGATTTGATAATAAATCACAAATAAAAATGACCGGCAACAATGTAAATTTTGTTTTTTCAACAACACAACCCATCAGTACATTCCATGTCCAGATATCTATATTTTGCAGTATTTAGCAACCTATTCTATAGCAAAATCGAGTGAATAGATTTCATAATTTTGAACTATAAAATCCATAAAAAAATGGAGTTGATGAATTTTAAAGATGGGGATAAAACATAACCCTTGACTCATTTTGATCTCTAGATGTTCGCATCTAGGGAATGGTGCCCTTATCACTATGTTGGTGAAGATAAAGATAAAAAATCTAAATTGTTGTTTAGTCTTACTTCACTTGTCTTGCATGTATATTGGGCATTTGTTTAATTCCCATTTCAAAGGCATATGAATCAGCGTCTAGGGTAGAAGAGTTTAATTGATCCCTAAGTGTGGATGAAACAAAATGCTCTGATGAGCCAAGTGTTGTGTTTCCTCTGGATTTAGGACCATCTTTTGTCCCTGTTATAGGGGCCTTAATCCCCACAACCTATTTTTCCCTTTTACCCACAAGATGATCCTTTCTTGGTGATTTATTTTTCTTTCTACTATGTGGAGTGTTTTCTTTCACTATAATTTGAAAACTATTATTATTAGGTTGAATATCCTGCATAAGACAAGCATGGTGACTACCAGGCATATTACTCAATACTTTATTAATATAACTAGGGGTACCTTATGAACATATCATATTTGAATTTAGTAGATTGAGAGAATCAATTTTTCTTGGCATTCTTTTATCCCCCTCTATTTTAGTTTTCTTTGAATACTTTCCCATGTCCTCATCTCCCTTAGTCATCAATTTCTCTGAATGTGTTGGTGTTTTATCATCTGCCTGTGTTTCAAGAATACCTAAATCTTGTCCTGCTAAGGCCATTTTCTCACTCACGAAAGGATTTCCTGTAGTACTTTTACCAACTACTAGTGAAATTGAAGAGAAGATTTGTTTCAAAAAACTTTTTTCAGCTGAGAAACATGAATACATAGGAATAATTTGCATATATTTTGTAGGAGAGGGCATATTTCTAGACTTAAACACCTTATCATACTAAGTTGTTCCAGTGACTTCACTTGGACAAAAAGAAATAGCTTCACCTGCATCCTTCAGCAGCTTCTGTTTATTTGAATTTGACATGTGACATTTTTTATCTCACAAGGAATCAGAATCATCATTGGTATTAAATTCATCCAACACAAAATTTATAGGTCCCACTAATATATACATTTTTGTTGCCATGCCTAAAAACCATGGAGATCCCTGTCGATACTAGAATAAGATGTATGCCTGCTGCTCAAGAACACATTCCTTATTAACCATTGTTACCTGACAGAAACCAAAGAGACAACACAACATCAATGTACAAAAAATTCCCTACTGAAATATAATCATAACTTAGCTAAGAAGTCAAAAATATATTCTTAATTAATAAACTTTGTATTTAGAAATCATGTTTCTTTAGATTTAAAAAAGACTGTAGGTTGTACAAAACTTTGGTCTGTATATCCATACAATTATATCATAACATATGCCACTCAGTAGCAATATATGGTGCCTAAAGTAAAAAAGACAAATTTGTTCAAGAAAATGGATTTAGAAAAAAACTTTGAAAACTATATGTTTGTCATCAAAGCTTTAATTAGTTTCACAACAAACTAGTTGGAGTTAGAAAATCAAAATTAATAGTAGGAAAAGAACAGGACAATGGCCAAAGTCGTTATTCATATAAGTTACAACTAAAGCTAGAGTCACTATTTCCATTCTAGATAGCTGAAATTTGGGCAGTGGTCTAACAATTAGAGTTGATCAGGAAGGAAGACTTGTCGATACCATCATTTTTTTTTCCACGGTCTGTTGTGTCTATGGATCCAGGTTTTTCTCTGCATTCAACTTGAAGGAGAGCCCTGCAAGACTCACATATTTCCTAGGAAAATAAAGCATTTATCCAAGAACATTACGCTTCAGAAGTGAGAGAAGGGTAATCTATTATATCCTAGGAGGAATACTGGAATTAACTTCCCATGCTCGCCCAATTTGATTGATTCTAGGGGTTAAAATATTGGATAATAAATAGAAGCATGAACATTACAAAGGACTGTTGGCAAAGATAAAAATCCTCTTATGGATGGAAGGAATAGTTCCCGAAAGAAAAATAGTACTATCATGGGGATCTTGAAGCACTAGATGGATTACATTCAAAAGTTCTTTGATCAAAAGAATAATTATACCACCGCATTTGAAGTACCATTTGAAATTCAATTGAAAAAGAGCATTACATGGAGCTACTCTAGGATGATGTATAGAGATTAATGATATATAATATTTACAATATTACAAGTCATAAAGAAGACTATTCCAATCCAAAATCTATGGAGAGTTATGTTGGAGGAGAATTTACTCCTATGATATTGACTGAAAAGTCCTATTGAACCATTGGAAGAATAAATTGTATGAAGCATCCATTAGATGATGTGTAAGGATTAGTCAAATCATACGTTGGAGTTTCATAGTTGCACAAAATCCCTATATTTGATTATACAAGAATAGTAGATACATCCCTGAGCTAGATGGAGGAAATTGTGCCGAAGAAAAAGATGATATGATTTATGGATTCCATTTTAAAAAAAACTCATACATGATAGTGGTTGATGAGTTGAGATAACTTTAGATATTAGGTGAAGGTAGTTCAATGCATCCAAATCGGGTTCTAACTCAATGGATATTATGATTTTTCCAACATATATAAAGGGATGGAAGACCTACATCAACACATAGGTTTATGTGCACAACAGTGGAAAAAATAAATATATTGTTGGCCCAATGGGTGCAATTGTTTTCTAATTCCAAGGATTTCGTCCCACAAATCTAGTACATTTAGATGAAAACGTGGATGAAAAATCACAGTTTGGGATGAAATTAGTCAATAGTTATGCGTCATTTTCACTTTTACCTCTGGCAATGTGATATTAATGAGTGTTGTGAAATGCATGAAGTAGTTTATTAATTTTAAGAAGTTTATTGTTCCTTCACATAAGCTAGTATGTGAACAACATAAGAAAATGGTGAATTTATAGAAAGGAATGCATTATTGTAACATTGCACACAAAACAATATGTGCACAACATAGGGAAATTGTGAACTTATAACAATTAGCCCACTATTGAGGACTAGGGGATGCGTTTCAAGGATTGTAAATTATGGAGACACTAGAACATCTCATGATTTAGGAAAAGGCTTCTAATCATGTTACACATTTCTATTCTAAACCCTTGGAAACAAATAAATATAATATTGCTACTGAAGATGCTAAAAAATGGAAACCGTTGGTGATTATTGGGACCACGATACCATTACCTCGGTTGTGGACACCCTAAAAGAATTTGAAGAATTATTTATGTGAATATTTGAGGAAATGAATTGAATTTCAATTTCTTTAAGGGAGATTACAATCTAATTGGATCTTGATTCTAAGTCCATCAAAATAGGTTGAATAGATTGAATACAACAAAACTTCTCTTGCCTACCAGAAAGAAATAACTACTCCAATCCTTACCTTGCCCTAACTATTTGATGGAAGAGGGTGCATGGGGAAGATGTGCGGTATGAGTATTCATCTAGATATTTACGGTTAATAGGACAACATATTCTTCTTAACCATCTAGACCTGCTCCTGGAAAAGGTGCACAAGGAGCTAGATGATATATTAGAAGATGCGATTATTTTTCTTGTGGATGAATCAACGTGGATTATCCCAATGGTCGTAAAAGAAAATAAGAATGGTGACAGCATAATATGCATGGATTTTTGTGGATTAAACATATCCTACATTCATGATCCACTCCAAACACCATTCACTAATGGAGTTTTAGAGAATGTGGATGTTGGAGACACCTACACGTTCACTATCATGTTTTCTAGACACCATCAAGTGAATATCATAGAGGAGGATAGGACCAAGATGTCATTTAAGATAGAATAGGGATCCTTTCCATATATAGTCATTCCATTTGGTTTAAATAATGAACTAGTTGATTCTCTTGAATTTTTTCCATAACATTTAAAGCATTTATCCATAGGTTGCTAGAGGTATAATTAGATGACTAGATTATATTCAACTTATTAAAATATCACATATAAATCCTAATATTGGTGATTACTCAATTTCAAAAACTCAAAATTTCACTAATTATTAAGTATTATATCTTTGGCAATCATTTTGGCATATTATTGGGTGATATTATTTGCACAAAGGGTCTACTAGTAGGTCTTGCAAACATTGCACCAATTATCGATATGAAGGATCTTATGTTTGTAAGAAAGTTGCATCCCACATTATGGTATATAGGATACTATATGAAGTTCATATAAGGCAATGTGAAGTTATCACACTGATGGAATAATTACTAAGGAAAGAAACCAAATACAATTGGACATAGGAATGCTATAAAGTGTTCAACACCCACAAGAAGAAATGAGTTACATGTTGATACATGTCTTTCCATTTTTGAAATAAATACTTCATGTGCTTGTAGATGGATCATTCATAGCCTTAGATTCAATACTTGTGCAACCATGGGATAGGAACATTAATCACCTTATTTTTGTCACTACCAGAAAGTTGTTTCATCTAAAGAAGAATTATACCACCACATTATACCACCATATGCTTTTAATTGATAATAATTCAAAAAGTGGAGGTTGTAGATAAGTCTCAATGATAAAAAGGCTTATAAGGATAAATTAATGGCTTTCTGTAAAACTGAACCCACACTTATGGGTTACTACGTAACATAGGTTTTGATCCTTCTGGAAAAAAATAATTAGGCTTTGGCTTGAGAACCAAGGTAAGAGACCTAAATGGAAAGTTGGTTTTAAGAGACATCGCTCGACCATCAACCACCTTGTCACTCTTAGGATAATCGAAGAGGAATACCATAATAGTAAATCTGATCACTTATGTTGTTTTGTGGACTTTAGAAAAGCTTTCACCACTATCCCACAAGATAAGCTCTAGGAGAGGCTTGAAGAGATCATGGTTCCTCTTGAACTAATTATTGTTGTGATCCACCTCTATGAGACCATCATTTCCAAGCTTAAGATCAATGAAGGGTGGTCTAAAGCTATTAAATATAATATCGAGGTTAAGCAAGGTTGTCCCTTTTCCCCTACCCTTTTTAGTATTTACATCGATAAATTATAGGAGTGTCTGGAAATTGTGGGTTGAAAAGGCACCGAGCTCATTAGTATTATCATTACTCTTCTCCTTTATGTTGATGATATCGGCCTTCTTGTAAGGAATCATGATGACGTAGATAGGCATCTTAAGACCCTTCATGTCTACTGCTCCAAGACAGGTATGATAGTTAATACCAACAAGACTAAAGTCATGATCATTGAATCCAAAAATATCACCCATGGTACTTTCGTCTTTGATAACCATTGTATTGAGCAGGTTTCTTCTTATAAATATTTGGGTATTGACTTTCCTCATCAGCTCAATGGGAATTATAGCATTGATAAAACAAATATTGGAGGTTGGAAAGCTTGTTATGAGCTTGAAAACAATTGTAAGTCAATCGATCTCTACATTTGGAATAAAAAACGGTTCCTCTTTGAGACTCTCCTCAACCCTGTTATCTTATACGGATCTGAAGTTTGGGGGTGTAGTATATCTAGGGAGTCATAGAGAAATATTGAGTGAAAGATTTAGACGATCCAAAAGCAATTCATAAACTATAACCTAAAGATCAATGGAAATAATCCCTATCCTATCCTCTTGATCGAAGTGGGCATCTCCCCCATTGAAAGTGTGGCTATGTTTAGATATCTCATGTATAAGAAGAAGCTTCACAATATGGAATCCAAGAGGCTCCCAAAAATTTCTTCTAAGTTTAGTCAAAACCCCCACCTGTGCGTCAAGCTTGGGTGGCATTAGGATGCTCAATCTTGGTTCAACCTTTGGGGAATTAAGGAGGAGATCATCATGGGAATCAAGGACAATATCAAAGATGCTATCACCTCTATTTTTAAAGACAAGATGTGTGATAGTAAGGATCTAGAGGGTAAAAGAAAGATAAGGTACTATAAGGAGGTGATTAACCCCAGCCTTGATAACTAAAATTATCTCTCTATGTTGACTAGCACTAAGAAAAACATAAACATTGCTACGATTACAGCTAACTCTCATGAGATTCAGAGTGCGAACAAGGGTTATTCTACTCTGAAGACTCCATCGGGCAATAGAATCTGTCGGATTTGTGATATTAAGAAGGCGGAAGATGAAAAACACTTCCTTTTAGTTTGCTCAGCTCTTTCCCACATCCGCTCTCAATTCCGTATCATCATCCACACCTCTAATCTTCTTGACTTATTAAGTCAGACCAACTATAGAAATCTTGGAATGCTTTTATGCATGCTCCTTCATCACAAAAACAAGATTTTGAAGAATGACAATTAGACTCTCTTTTCTTGAGGTCTTATAGACCACATTGATCTTAGTGGACATTAATTATCATCATCATCACCATAATATAATGAATTTATATAAAAAATTTAATTTATTTAATATAATGTAATATTTTATTAATTATATTAGATTATTTTAATTAATAAAGTTAATATATTAATTACATTTATTTGAATTATTATTATAGATCAATTATAAGATTTATTAGATTTATTTATTTAATTCGATACAATTAAGTTGATAATGAGGGTCTAGTGTATTAGAATTATTTAATTAATTAGTGGCAATTTGGTTAATAATAGAAGTTTGGTATATTAAATTTATTTAATTAATTAAACACAATTTAATTGATAAGAAGAGTTTATTATTGGTTAATCTTCCATCCATTATCTCAATTTATGTGGTTGAGTTTTTTTTCAATCTCATCAACCTCTTTGATCGTTCTTTTCGAATAATGATTAATATTTAATTAATTAAACACAATTTAATTGATAAGAAGAGTCTATTATTGGTTGATCTTCCATCCATTATCTCAATTTAATCTCAATTTATGCTCAATTTATGTTGTTGAGTTTTTTTTCAATCTTATCAACCTCTTTGATCGTTCTTTTCGAATAATGATTAATGGTAGTGTTTTATTTTTAGTGTCATCACTTGTATCAGCAACACATACCTTTTCGTAGCCACACAAGATCAAATAGACACTTTTGTTCTTTTTAGGACCATTTAGGATATTTGTTCGGTCATGTTTTCTGTAAGGTGTTAGGAAGAGTTAAAACAACCTTAATTTTCCTTTTCTTGAGGGCATTGGCCATTTTGTTAATGTTTACTCTGATATAAGACAATTTAATGGTTGTTATAAAGTCATCATTATCTTTTTTCAGATTTGTATTCTCGAGTGAATTATATTTGATAATTAATATATTTTAAATTTTAAAGCAAACATATTAATAAAGATAGTTAATTTATTAATAAAATACTATATTTTATTTTATTAAATGAATATAAATAAATTTTCCATGATAAATGAGGAGACTAAAGTCTATTGATTAATTGAGTTGTCTATAAACAAGACAAATTTTTCCAGAGAGATAAAACTTGTTAGAATCCAACAACTATTAGTAAGACTGCTTGAATCTTGTTTTCGATGAAAAAGTAAATTCAACACCATAAAAATATCTTGGAGCACTAAAGATTTGATAATTATAACTAGGATTTCTATAAAATTAGTTGGATAGGCTAGAGTTTCCATTGTATTCTCAACAAATTTACAACCTAGTTAAATTAATCATTAGCTAATTAACATTAATTAATATTTATATATTAGCTTTATATTAATAATAATGAACATCCAATGACTTTATATCTATTAATTAACTTTCTTATATGTTAATTTTATTTATTCAAAAAATCTAGTGTAAACAAGCAAATATTAGTCCCGTAAATGTTATCCAATTGTTAAGAAGTTACACTGTATTAAAAAAAGAAAATATTAATATAAATTTAATATATTATTATTAAATTCTTTATATGATATTTAAAATTTAAATAAAACATATTAATAACTAAAAATAATTAATAAAATATTATATTCGATTTTATTAAAAAAATTAAATAATTTTTATTTGTCGTAAATAAGCTAACTAAACCTATTGATTAATATGTAATTATATCATATTATGACAAGCTTCTATTATGATTCTTCTATAGTTCTTTTTATAGATAATAGGTTGCAATATATAGTCTGAAAATAAATCATGTAAGAAAATAAAGTCATGTAAGATTTACCCTACTTCAAAATGCAAACCTGTGAGAACAGAAGTAAACTATTATATTATATTAAATGGAAATTTTTTATTTATACATATAAATGCATTTTACATTATAATTAGTAAGAAAATAATATACAATAATAAATCATAAAAATTTTGCTCAAGGTTTTTTTTCGATATATTTGTGCGAGAAAAGAAATAAATAAATTTATAGAAGAAAATAAAAATAAAAATAAAAAATCTCGTGTATATGAAGAAAATAAAACTAGTTATTTATTTATAAATTTAGTTATTTCTTATAATTAATATATATATATATATATATATATATATAGTTTTTTTGGGGATATATTTGTGTCAAAAAGAATTGAATAAATTTAGGAAAAAATAAAAAATAAAAATCTCTCGTTATTTATTGTATGTATGTATGTATGGTAATTTTTTTGTTTAAAAGAATTACATTGGAGTGTTTTGAATTTAGTTTTTTTAAAATAATTACATTATAACTAATTTACATCAATTTTAATTATGTATTTTTTTAAGTATAAAATTTGAGAAAAAAATTTTAAAGTGAGAAATTGGATCCTTAAAGTGAGAAATTGGATGTTATAAATACTTAATAGATCAAGAATTAAGATGGATCTAGGTTGATTTGATTATTAATAGCTAATAATGAAAATTTATTGGTTTTTATTTATTTATTTTATTTCATCTTATTTTTATTTTTATTTTTATGTAATTACCTAGTAAAATGGTTACATCACATCACATAACATAACATAAAATAGCCTTACAACATCTCTTTCATTCTGGGTTAGATAGCCCCTCTAGACACAATAAACATAGTGTTATGTATTTATATATAATAAAATTAAATTTGAAAAATATTAATACACTAAATATAATAATTAATCATGGTTATCTAGATTGGTTGGGAAAAATGGTTGTCATCTTGCCCTTCTAGATTCATAATCACGCTATTTATATGATGAACTGTAATGCCTTGACAAACATTGTTGCAATGACTTGATTCATATAAATATTGTTGTATTGCGTTTGAGCCTTGTGAACTCTTGAGTGAGTATCATTTTAATCATGGGGCAGTTCAATTGACGATGACCATATTATGAAGTATTATGTAAACCATAAGATTTAAAGTAGGAAGCTGTTGTGAATAAAATAAAATAATAATATTAATAATTTTTTCGATATATAAATACAACTTTAAAAGTTATTTAACAAAAATAAAATAAATTAAAGGCTTGTTAATTTAAAATAATAACTTGTAACTTTCTATAAATAACAATCATAATCTTATTGCTAAGCATTTCATTATAATAAAGTTATTAATATGTGCTATGAATTGAACATCTTTTCTTATTTGGAATTCATATTTAAACCTACTAATTAGCATATAGAATCTAAGTATTTAGCCCAAATGGGCGGATAAAATTAATGTTTGCATTATTGTATATTAAAATGTAAATAATGAGGCAACATTTTGATGCTCACACTCTGATCTCAACAATGGAATGGAAAGCTGATAAGTTTCTTGATTCTAGAGTATGGATACTTTCGGAGTAGGGGGGTCAAGCCCCTCCTACCATAACACATTAGCCATGCCAAGGAGTGCGACGAGAAACGTTAACTATTTGCACATACCCATTAATATAGGAAGGTAATCTAGTCGCAAGCCTAATATATCTGACAATGAACACAATATTTCACATGGAATAGATTCGACACTCGTAAACCATCATGCATACCATGGTTCTATTATACCTCTTGTACTATGCAATTTCATTCATAAAATTACTCCTAATGCAATAGCTAATAGGCTAAAGCCAAATATTTTGAAAATTATATCCAAAGAACAAAGGGGCTAGATCCTAGACAACATCAAATGAGATCAAGAGTTAATTCATTCATTAGAAACTTTTAAGAAATATAGATTGCTCATTCATTTAGACCTTACTAAATAATCTGATCAACCCACCTAGAAATACCTTTATCACCTACTTGTAGCACCTATATTTTTCAAAAAATTGATTCATTGGTTTTTAGCCTTACTAACTAAATCTTTCTTTTCTATTATTTTAAATGTATCCCTATTTGATGATTTCATCCCGTCTTGGGAAATTAAACAAGAGTACCCTCTTTTAGCATTCATCTTCCACTTAATGGTGAAAGGCATATATTATGTGTTAAAAGTGATTTTCCAAAATTGCAATGAAAAAGGACTCACGATGTTTAATTTGGATTCTCCCATCTCCCATGAATAGTTCATAGATACTACATTGTTTTCTAATTCCCCTTCAGCTAGAAAATCTAGAACCTTCAAGCTAGTTTTAGAATAATTTCATAATGCTTGAAGGATGGAAACTAATCTGAGTAAATCTCAGGGTTTTTTTCTACAACGCTCCTCTAGTTGTAGAATTGCACCTATCTAAAATGTTATAGATTCAAGGGAATTCCCTTTAGTCTAAATACCTAGGAGCCCCTCTTTTGCATAAATCATGAAGATACTTAACCTACATGATCTAATAAGTAAATGTGAAAAAATATCAAGCTATACATTTAGATCTCCAAATATTATGGAATTGGATGTCCTTAATCAATAACTCCAGCCTTTCCCATATACCACTTTTCTTTTCTAGAAGAACCAACCATTATAATTAAAAAACTTAGATATATCTAATGAATTACTCTTTGGGTAGGAGAAAGATTAGAGAGAAAATGGTCCTTTATAACTTCATACAAAGTATGTAAAACAAAATTTAGAGGAAGCCTAGGGCTAAGGACCCATAGGCCTCAGCCATACGAGCAGGGCATACAAGGCTCATCTCATGCACGTTACAAACCTAACCAGAACACATCCATTCCCTATTGGGGGCCTTCTCATCCCTCCTAGTCTACACCTCCTCCTTCATATTTTGAACTTTAGTACCATTCCTGGTCAACTAGCTAGCTATTTCAGCCATATACTCTACCACAACCTCATTTTAATGCAACACCCTAGGGGTGGATGCCCCTATAGAACAATGCTCCAACTTTACTGCCTTCACCTCCTACTCAACCACAGCTTATACACCCTGCTCCACCTAAACAAGCTCAGATGTCTGCCCAGCCAAATCCAAACCTGAAAAATATTCAGTCACGAAAAGTGTATAGTGGAGAGACATCCTATCCTGCTTATGTTATGGAGATTGAGGAAATCAACCTAAGATCTGGGAGAGTACTCCCAGACAGACAACCTCCACCTCCACCTAGGGAGAGTGAGGAGGAAAGAGAGGAAAGAATGCCTAGAGTGAATCCACCACCCTTTCCTGAAAGATTATCTAATCTAGTCGAGCCTAGCAAAGAAGAGAATCAACTTCTGGATGAATTGAAAAATATCTATGTCAAAATTCCACTTCTCCAAGCCATCAAGGATGTACCTATTTACAGGAAATTGATTAAAGAGAAGTGTTTCATATGTATAAGGAGGCGAAAAAGACACACCCCTAAAAATAATGTCATCAGAAAGTTGTCTGACTTAATGTTGGGGAAGGTAATTTGCCCAAAGTATTTGGACCCTAGAATCCCTCTAGTAGATGTGCACATCAATGTCACCATTGTCTCACACACTTTGATTGATCTTGGAGCTTCCATTAATGTAATGATTAAGGACACCATGTTCAAATTCAATCTCCATGGCTCATTAAGAAAGGCCACAACAATCTTGCAACTTGCAGACCATTCCACAGTAACCCCTGAGGGGATTGTTGAGGATGTGATGGTCTCCATTGACTCCTGGGAGTACCCTGTAGACTTCCTAGTTCTCCAGCCTAAGGCCAAGCTTACCGGTTATCCTCGCATACTCGGGAGGCCTTGGTTAGCCATTGTCGATGTTTACATCAACTGTAGGTCTGGAAATATGACTATAAAAAATGGGCATATATCTAAGAAGTTGGTCTTGTACCCTCGTGCTAAGCCATCCCTAGAACATGACCTACCTTTATGGCTAGAAGAGGAGGAGGAAAATGAAATATACTCTACCCAAATGTATGCCCAAGAAACTGCCATGGGAGGAGGATAGTTGGATGAAGATGACTTGATTGAACACATACTCCAAGTTCCAACTCCCAGCACCTTTTACTTAGAGGAAGTAGTAAAGGAAACCAAGAGAAACCATCAGATTGATATATGCTTAGTTGAATCAATCCTACCTATGTCAAAACGATAAAATTCAGCCCTGAAATAACTTTGAAAATCAACCGCTCTTTTTGTACACCAAGAAGAAAAAATGTGCAACATGTTAAGGAAGCATCTATATGAATTTTCTTGGTGTTACAAGGAAATGAAGGGATTGTACCCCTCGGTGTGTACTCACCACATTTATAACAAATAAGGTTGAAAACAATCTGATAAGCACAAAGGAGAATGAATCCATCTCTAAATGACATAATCAAAGAAGAACTACAAAAGCTGTTGGATGCAGGATTCAATTACCCTATCTCAGAGCGTGAGTGGGTTTCTCCTTTGGTGTTGGTTCCAATGAAAAATGGAAAGTGGAGGATTTTTGTCGATTACAGAGTGTTAAACAAAGTAGCAAAGAAGGACCATTTCCCTCTACATTTCATTGACCAAGTGCTAGATGGTCTGGCAGGGGAAAAGTTTTTCTCTTTCCTAGATGGGTTCAACGGGTGCAATCAAATCCAAATTAGCCTAGAGGACCAGGATAAAAACACCATCACCTGTCGTTGGGGGGATTTTTCTTATAGGATCCTTCCTTTTGGCCTATGCAATGCCCTTGCCACCTTCCAGAGGGCAGTCCTGAGTACCTTTACCAAGCTAGTCCATACTGCAGAAGAAATTTGTATGGTTGATTTTACACAATATGGGTGTGATTTCTAGGAGGCTCTATCCAGATTGGGTAAGGTGCTAAGCAAATGCATTGAAATGAATCTATCCCTTAGTCCTAAAAAATGTGAGTTCTTGATGACTACAGGGACTATTCTAGGTCATTAAATATTTTATATAGGACTGTAGGTTGACCCAAATAAGATAGCCATCATCTAAAGGGTCCCACCTCCACAAAACTAGAGGGATGTCAGAATATTTTTAGGTTTAGCTAGATACTATAGGATATTTATAAAAGCCTTCAGTAAGTTAGCGTCTCCTTTATTTGGGTTATTGTCCAAAGACTCTAAACTTGTATGGTCAGAAATTTGTCAAGAGGCCTTGGACATCCTAAAGGAAAAGTTGACCACTGCACCTATTCTTTGACGCCCAAATTGGGCCCTTCCTTTCCATATACATGTTGATGCCTCTCACAAAGACATAGGAGCATATCTAGGCCAGATAGATGAAAATTTACCTTATGTCATTTACTTCATCAGTAAGAATCTATGAAAAGATGAACTGAACTACACAGTGACTAAAAAGAAGATCCTAGTTGTTGTCCGTTCATTGAAAAAATTCATGCATTACATTACATCTTACCAAACATTTGTACATATTGACCATGCTTTAATTACATACTTGATTAGTAAACCTGATATAAATGCCCAAATTATTAGATAGTTACTTTTATTACAACAGTTTGATCTAACTATTATTGGTAAGCCTAGCAAGGAGAATGGTGTTTCATATTTTTAATCCAAATTAACTTTTCCTACAGGTGAGCAAGGAATGGTTGATGATCAGTTATTAGATGAACACTTATTCGCCATTTCAGTTCTCTCACCATGGTTTGTTGACATAGAAACTTACTTGGTGTCTGTACAGTGTCCACTAAATTTGTCCTCTAGAGAGAAAAGTAATATTGTGAGGAAGAGTGCCTCATTCAGTTGGATTGGGGGAAACCTCTTCAAGCTAGGCTTGGATCAAATTCTGAGAAGATGTGTTAGGGAGGAGGAAGCCTTTGACATCCTTTCGACCTGTCATGATGGGCCTTCTGGAGGGCACTTTGCACCCAAAATAACATCATTCAAGGTGATACAAGCTAGTTATTACTGGCCCACTCTTCATCTGGATGTGAGGAGGTATACTAGTTAGTGTGAACGATGTCAAAGGATTTGGAACATACTCCAAGGGGTGAAATGCCTCTGCAACCTCAAATGAATTTTGAGCCATTTGAAAAGTGGGACGTGGGTTTCATTGGACCCATTGAACCTCCATTTAGGCAAAACGAGTACATCATAGTGTGTGCTGACTATTTAACCAAGTGGACTGAAGCCAAGGCCATTAAAGCATCAATAGAAGAGAATGTGGGTGAGTTCTTAAGGGAGAATGCATTTTATATGTTTGGGTATCGTGGAGAACAAGTCACTTATCAAGGCATCCAATTTACATCTCACATGATTGAAAATGTGTTAAGATAGCACAAGATCAAGCATAAAACATCCACTCCTTACTACCCACAAAGTAATGGGCAAGTGAAGGTAACCAACAGAGTGTTGGAAGGCATTTTGACCAAAGTGATTAGTAACAATAGAAAGGACTATGCAGATAGATTAGTTGAGGCCACTTGGGCCTACAATATCACCTAGAATACGACCATTGGATTCACTCATTACGAGCTGGACTATGGGAAGAAGGCCCTGTTGTCCACTGAATTTGAAAACAACACCTTAAGGATGGCAGCACAACTAGATCTAGATCTCACCAGGGCACAACAATAGATATTGCTCCAGTTGAATGGGTTAGATGAGTTTCAAATGCAAGCCCTCCTGCACAAAGAGGTGACTCAAGTTCAAAGGGAGTTATGGCATGACAAGAACATATAGGACAAACAGTTTCAAGAAGGTGATTTGGCTTTGTTGTATGATTCAAGATACAAGGCTTTTAAAGACAAGTTAATGACTAGATGGCTAGGGATTTATGCCATAGAAAAATGTCATGATAATGGTTTAATACAGATAAGAACCATTCATGCATAGGCTATTCCTTTACTTCTCAATGGGTACATATTAAAGGTCTATAAGAAGTCCTTTTCAAAGGAAGAATTCATCAATGGCATCAACAAAACAGTGATGGTGGTGGAGCAAGTCTCAGCTTCTACCCCATCAATTCCCTACAAAAATAAAAAAGAAAAATAAAATAAAGAGACTGAGTCGGAAAACTCCATAAGGCACCTGAGTCCACTGTTGGGTCGAAAACCTCTTGTAGGTAGACTAGTTGTTTTTAAATATATCTAGATATATATATATATATATATATATATATATATATATATATATATATATATATATATATATATAGATAGATAGATAGGTAGAGGGATTGATGGGATAATGAAGAATATGGGATGGAGGAATGAAAATATAGAGTGTATAGGTCCTCCTGCTGCTCTCTTATTTCTGTGATCCTCCTCCTGCCGACCTACAAAAAACATTTTCAAAGTTTTTCATTTCTCTCTTTATATATATATAAAGAGAGAAACAAAAAACTTTGAAAATGTTGTTTGCAGGTTGGCAGGAGGAGGATCAGAGAAATAAGAGAGGAGCAGAAGGACCTATACACTCTATATTTTCATTCCTCAATCCCATATTCTTCATTATCCCATCAATCCATCTTTTTATGAACTCCTCCAGATCAGTTTACATAGGCCCTATGTTTTATACAGGATTCCTTGTAACCCTACAATATTCCTTGTAATCCTATAAGATTCCCTGAAAACCTACAGGGAGATTCTGTAGGAATTACAGTGGCATGGGAATCCCAAGAAAAGTGACCCTAGAGCAAGGCGATGACTAGCTTGTGTCAAAAAAATAAAATGTTACTCAACCACTTCACGATCATGCCTATCACCATCAAAATTACCCCTGCATTCATCCAATAAGTCAGTTCCAAAAAGATTACAGTTTCCAAGAATAAAAAATAAAAAATAAAAAATAAAACAAATAGAAGAAGGTCAGAACAAAGGACAAGGGGACAATACCTGAAGTATATAACTCTCACCTAACAATCACTAGACCCCTTCTATACCCATGAAAACAATCCTCATGCTCCATAACTGAAAAAAGAATGAAAAGTTTAGGGGAGAGGAAGCTATAAGACATCTTGTACGTTTCCTGTAGGAAATCCTGTAGCAGCCTATCCCACAAAATGAAATTTCACAAGTTGTAGTCATCTTCAGCATAAATATCCCAATGTCATGGAAGCTCCTCTAGAGATTAGCAACAGTCACAGGATCATGAACATCACTCTCCAGTACTTGCACATCAAAGGAAATTAACATCAAAGGAACCCAATAATAAAAAAAATATGCAGCAAATACATAGCACAGGGACATCATTCTCCAACAAGCAACATCATCAGGTCATCCTACACATAGGTATGTCATCTTGCTTAATCTCTCTTGTTAGCATAATGTGACAAAAAATGTAGGATTGTGTAAGAGTTAGTTTTATAAGAAAAGGTGGCTAGTTAACTTGGACACCTTCAGCTAGTCGATGAGAAGAATACAGTTAGATTACGCCACATGTGGCAGTAGTCAAATCAGAAAAAAAAGGAGATGAGGCCAAAAATGGTTAAGTTACAGATGATCGAAGTGGGAGATGATTACGAGGTAAGGAGGAATGATGGAGTGGTAGTGGGACCAATGGTCCAAAGTGGGTGCTCATACTTAGGTATCCAGCACACCATCCCACATCATCACCCATATGAGGAAATAAAACATTGTTTCCATTCAAAGGAAGAATTCACAATCTCAAGGATTCGTCGAAGTAAGGTTGGTCTCGGCCCTTGAAGGAGCATCTACAAGAAAAAAAAGTGAGCAATTTTTAGCGCAATAGCACCTATAGGATCCTACAACAAAACTTGCAGGATCCTACATGAGAACCTACAAGATACAAAGCAACCATCTATAGGATTATCAGTGGGCATTTAGAGAGGAAGGACCAAAGGTTGGCTTCATTAGATAGTAACTAGGAGGTAGGAGCTACACCTTCCCACATTTTCTAATTAAAAAAATATAGAAAAAATCTCCATTTGGTTAAGTAATTTGTAGTCTAGGGGAATTATATCATAGGGTTGTCATTTAAAATATCTCACCCACTATAATTTGGAATTATACCCATACAAGACTCCACAATTACAAAAGGAAAAATGACATGACGATTTAACAAGATGGAACCCACAAACAGAGTGAGAATTCATCAGCACCCTCCTGTAGAACAAATATTCACAAAGCACAATTGGATGGTTTTCTTTGAAAAAATGAGGGGATATGATGATGAGGTGGCCAGAGACTTTTCTCTCTCCCTCATACCACTAACTAGGACCCATGTCACTGCTGTGTTGAAAGGCCTCTCAGTATAAATCACTCCTGAAGTCCTAAGCAAAATCACCACACTTCCTTTAGGGTTACCTTGGAGAAAGGAATATAAGGCTAACAATACCCTTGCAAAGAAGAAATTATTTTTGGAAGGGGAGGAGGCAATGGAGGACAAAAATGGGGTCAAAAGAGAAAGCCTCCATACCCTTGGAATGAAATTAGTTACTATATCATTAAATATATATCATGTGAAGGGAGAGACAATGTGGTATATGCATACTATTTCAGGATTCTCCAAGAATTGAGATTTCGAGCAGACACACCCCCTCAAAACAGACTAAGCATACCCTACTTACTTCTTCAATCGGTGATAGATATGAGCATCAAAGTCCAAGAAGGAAAACATCAACATCAAGCCCATCATGGGGTAATCATACTTATCCTAGAATATTCCCTCCAAAACCTAAGACTTCCTATTACATGGACAACTTTCAGAGACATGGAGGGAGACACAGAAAAAAAAGCTCTTGAATATGATAAAAGCCCCACTATTAGTGAGAAGGATGAAGAGGAAACATAGGAGGAAGAAGGGGAAGAAAAGGAGGAGGAAAATAAAGAAGAGACAAAAGAAGAAGCAAAAGAGGAAACAAATGAACAGAGTGAGGATTTGGAGGAAGAACGGGAAGAGAAAGACAAGGATGAGAAGGAGAATGGAAAGAGGAAACAAAGGTCAAGGAATAACAAAGCTCTACACTTCAAGGAAAAGAAGGGGAAGAATCACCAAGGGTGTCTCCAAAACCCACTAAGAAAGAGGCAACAACTTCTCTCACTACCCTAAGTACACCTCTCAGGAAAAAAGGGAAGAGATAGGGACAAACCTCGTTGCAATTTAGGACAAGAAAAGCACAAGAATCAAGCAAGGAATACGTCAAACACCCACAAGAATTCTTATTGTCAATGAAGACTCACAAAAGAAACAAGAAAAGGTACTTCCTCTTGAGAGAATTTGGGGAGAAGGATCATGAAGACAAGCCTCCCCCAAATATCCCATCACTTATGTTAGGAGGCATGTCACCAGGTCTGCCACATCGAAAGGAAAATGTCTTCTATAGGAGACACAAAAGGACCCACATGAAGCAGAGGCCATCCTATAGGAAACTTTGCAAAACCTACAAGAAACTCAGAAAATGGACCAAGAAGGTATCACTCAACAAGAAATAAAGAAGGTCCAAGGCTAAGGGAACCTAGTCCCCAACCCAACCTTGACTCTTACTACAGGTTTATTGAAGGGGGTAGGTTCATCCCACATAAATTTTCCATCCCCTTATTCTTTGAACTTGAGAAAGAAAGGTCAGGAACACACAGGTGGATGTAAATTGCCAATTCCAAATGAGTGGAGGATGTGGGCCACATGGAGGATAAAGTAAAGGAGATGGGTAGATAACTATGCAACATAAGAGATAGAGAGGTAATTATGAAAGCTCATTTGGAAGCAGAGAATTCATGGCTAAGGGGACAATTACAAGAAATGGAAATCCACTTGCAAGCTATGACGAGTTTATCCTCAGAGGCAATCCAGTGCAGGATGCTAGCAAAGTATTATGCCTTGTATCTTAAGCAGTAGTGGCTATAGTTCCAAACTAAGACTTTAGCACGGAGATCAATGAAAACTTAGTTAAAGATAAGTTTTGTAGGTAAAACTTAGACATTTTGGCTCTATCCTCCAGGGTGCTTTAATCACAGAGATCAATGAATTGTCTATAGTCTTGGAAGGTCAGAGTGCCTCTCTGTGCTAAAGTCTTAATTTGGAACTAGATACACTGCTCCTTAAGATACAACACATAAGACTTTGGTGGCATCCTACACTGGATTGCCTCTAAGGATAAACTGGGCATAGTTTCCAACTGGCTTTCTCTTTCTTGTAAGTATCCCCTTAGTCATGCATTCTCTTCTTCAAACTAAGTTTTCATCATTGGTTCTCTATCTCTTATGCTGCATAGTTATATGCCCATCTCCTATAATTTCTCCTCCATGTGGCCCACATCCTCCACTCCTTTGGAATTGGAAATTTTCATCCACCTGTCTATTCTTGACCATTCTTTCTCAAGCTCAAAGAATAATGGGATGGAAAATTTCTGTGGGACAACCCTACGCCCTTCAATGAACCTGTAGTGAGAGTCAAGGTTTGGTTGGGGACTAGGTTCCCTCAGTTCTAGATCTTCCTTGTTTGTTTCTTGCTGAGTGATACCTTCTTCTTCCATTTTCTGAGATTCCTCTAGGTTTAGAAGAGTTTTCTATAGCATGGCCTCTGCTTCGTGTAGGTCCTTCTGTGTCTCCTAAATAAGACCTTTTCCTTTTGATGAGCCAAACCCAGTGATAGACCTCCTAACATAAGTGATGGGAGATTTAGGAGAGTCTTGTCCTTATGATCCTTCTCCCTGACTTTTCTCAAGAGGTACTACATTTTCTTTCTACTTTGATGAGTCTTCAATGACAATAGGAATTATTTTGGGTGTTTGAGGTCTTCCTTGCCTGATTCTTGTGCTTTTTATTTTCCTAACGTGAAATGGGGTTTGTCTCTATCTCTTCCCTTTTTGCTTGATAGGTGTACTTAGGACGGTATGAGCAGTTGTTTCCTCTTTCTTAGTGGGTTTTGGAGATACCCTTGGTAATTCTTCCCCTTCTTTGCATTGAACTGTAGACCTCTGTTGTTTCTTGCCTTTTGTTTCCTCTTTTCTATTCTCCTTCTCATCCTTTTCTTTCTCTTCCTCTTCTTCCTCCAGATCCTCACTCTATTCATTTGTTTCTTCTTTTTCTTCTTCTTTTGTCTCTTCTTCATTTTCCTCCTCCTTTTCTTCCCCTTATTCCTCCTATGTTTCCTCTTCATCCCTATCACTAGTAGTGGGGATTTTGTCATATTCAAGAGCTTTTATCTCTCCCTATGCATGCATGTCTCTGAAAGTTGTCCATGTAATAGGGAGTCTTAGGTTTTGGAGGGAATCTTCTAGGATAAGTTTGATTAACCTATGATGGGATAGATGTTGATGTTTTCCTTCATGCACTTTTATTCTTATATCTACAACTAATTGAAGAAGAAATTAGGGCCTGCTTACTTTGTTTTGAGGAGGTGTGTCTGCTCCAAATCTCATTTCTTGGAGACGCTTGAAATAGTATCAATATACCACATTGTATATCCCTTCACATGATATATATTTAATGAGATGGTAGCTAATTTGATTTGAGGGGTATGGTGGGATTTCTCTTCTGACCCAAATTTTTTCCTCCATTGCCTCCACCCTTCCAAAAATAATTTCTTCCTTGCAAGGGTGTTCTTACCGTTATATTTCTTTCTCCAAGGCAAGCCTAAAGGAAGTGTGGTGATTCTGCTTATAACTTCTAGGTGATTTCTACTAAGAGGGCTTTCACCACAGCAATGACATGGGTCCTAGTTAGTGGTATGAGTGAGAGAGAAAAGTCTCTGGCCAACTCATCATCATATCCCCTCATTTTTTCAATGTAACCCATCGAATTGTGCCTTGGGAAGATTTCTACTAGAGGAGAGTGTCGATGAATTCTCATTGGGTTTGTGGATTCCTTCTTGTTAAATCCCCCTGCCATTTTTCCTTTGGTAATTGTGGAGGCTTGTATGTGTATAACTCCAAATTCTAGTGGGTGAGAGATTTTAAATGACAACCTTGTGATGCAATTCCCATAGACTACAAATTCTTTAACCAAATGGAGGGTTTTTCTATATTTTTTTAACTGGAAAATGTGGGAAGGTGTAGCTCCTACCTCTTGGTTACTGTCTGATGGAGCTAACCCTTGATCCTTCCTCTCTAAACTCCCACTGATAATCCTGTAGATGGATTCTCTGTATCTTGTAGGATCTTATAGGTTTTCTTGTAGATGCTCATGCGCTGAAAATTGCTCATTGCTTTTCCTATAGATGCTCCTTCAAGGGCCAAGAGAAATCTTGCTTCGATGAATACACGCGATTACGAATGCTTCCTTTGTAGGGAAATCAATGTTTTATTTCCTCTTATGGGTGATTGTGCGGGATGGTGTGCTGGCTACCTAAGTACGAGCACCCACTTTTGGACCATTGGTCCCACTACCACTCCATCATTCCTCCTTACCTCGTAATCATATCCAACTTCGATCATCCGTAACTTAACCATTTTTGGCCTCATATCCTTTTTGTTCTGATTTGACTGTTGCCATGTGTGGAGTGATCTAACTGTATTCTCCTCTTTGACTGGTTGAAGGTGGCCAATTTAATGCACAACCTTTTCTTATAGAACCAACTCTTACACCATTCTATGTTTTTAATCATATTATGCTAACAAAAGAGCTTAAGCAAGATGACATACATGTGGGTAAGATGCCTTGATGATGTTGCTTATTGGAGAATGATATCCTTGTGTTGTGTACTTGCTGCATATTTTTTATTATTGGCCTTCTTTGATGCTCGTTTCCTTTGATGTGCAGGTACTCGAGAGTGATGTTGATGATCATGTGGTTGATGCTAAGATCTAGATGAGATTCATTGACATTGGGTTCTCTATGCTGAATATGATTGGAACCTATGAAATTTTGTTTTGTGAAATAGGATGCTACAGGATTTGCTACAGGAAACCTACAAGATGTCCTGTATCTGCCTCTCCCCTAAAATTTTCATTCTTTTTTCACTTCTGGAGCATGAGGATTGTTGTCATGGGTATAGAAGGGGTATAGTGATTTGTAGGTGAGAGATATAGACTTCAAGTATTGTCCCCTTGCCCTCTATTCTCACTATCTTCTATTTGTTTTTTTTTCTTTCTGAAAACTGTAATCTTTTTGGAACTGACTTAGTGGATGAATGTAGGGGTAATCATGACGGTGAGAGGCATGGTGGTGAAGTGGTGGAGTAACATTTTATTTTTTTGACACAAGCTAGTCATCCCCTTGCTCTAGGGTCAGTTTTCTTGGGTTTCCCATGCCACTGTAATTCCCACAAGATCTTCCTATAGGTTTTCAAGGAATCCTATAGAAAACACAGGGCCTCTGTAGACTGAGCTGGAGGAGTTCATAAATGGAGGGATTAATGGGATAAGGAAGAATATGGGATGGAGGAATGAAAATATGGAGTTTATAGCTCCTTCTTCTCCTCCCTTATCATGACATTTTTCTATGGCATAAGGCCCTAACCATCTAGTTCTTAACTTGCCTTTAAAATCCTTGTATCTCGAATCATACAACAAAGCCCAATCACCTTCTTGAAATTGTTCGCCGTATATGTTATTTTCATGCCTGATCTTCCTTTGAATTTGATTCACCTCTATGTGCACAAAGGCTTGCATTCAAAACTCATATAACCCATTCAGCTGGAGCAATCTCTGCTGTTGTGCCCTGGTGAGATCTATATCTAGTTGTGCTTCCATCCTTAAGGTGTTCTATTCAAATTCAATGGATAGCAGTGCCTTCTTCCCATATACCATCTCATAAGGCGTGAATCCAGTGGTGGTCTTCCAGGTGGTATTGTAGGCCCAAGTGGCCTCAACTAATCTATCTACCCTGTCCTTTCTGTTGTTGCTAATCACCTTGGTCAAAATGCCTCCCAACACTTTGTTGGTTACCTCCACTTTCCCATTATCTTGTGGGTAGTAAGGAGTCGATGTTCCATGCTTGATCTTGTGTTGGCTTAACAAATTTTCAATCATGTGAGATGTAAACTGGCTACCTTGATCAATGAACAGTTCTTTCAGTTACCCAAACTTATAAAATACATTTTCCCTTAAGAACTCAGCCACCTTCTCCTTTGTTGCTGCTTTGATGGCCTTGGATTCAAACCACTTGGTTAAATAATCAATGCACACTATGATGGACTTCTTTTTCCTAGATGGAGGGTCAAAGGGTCTAATGAAATCCATGCCCCACTTGTCAAATGGCTTGAAATTCACTTGAGGTTGGAGAGGCACTTCATCCCTTGGGGTGGGTTTTCCCATCCTTTAGCATCGATCACACTGACTAGTATAGCTTCTCACATCCTCGTAAAGAGTGGGCCAGTAATAACTAGCTTGTAGCACCTTGAATGTTGTCATTTTGGCTGTAAAGTGCCCTCCGAAAGGCCCATCATGACAGGTCATAAGGATGTAAAGTACTTCCTCCTCCCTAACACATCTTCTCAAAATTTGATCTGGGCCTAGTTTGAAGAGGTTTCCCCCAATCTAGGTGAATGGGGTGCTCTTCCTCATAATCCTGCTTTTCTCTTTGGAGGACAAATTTGGTGGGAACTGTGCAGACACCAAGTAATTTTCTATGTCAGCAAACCATGGTGAGAGAATTGAAATGGAAAATAAGTGTTCATCCAATAATTGATCATTAACCATTCCTTCCTCCCCTATAGGCAAAGTCAATTTGGATAAAAAATCTGCAACAACATTCTCCTTGTCAGACATATCAATAATAGTTAAATCAAACTGTTGTAACAAAAGTAACCTTCTAATAATCCATGCATTTACATGAGGCTTATTCATCAAGTATTTAGTTGCAGCATGGTCAATATGTACAAATTTTTGTTAACCTGTAATGTAATGCTTGAATTTCTTCAATGAATGCACAAGAGTTAATAGCTCATTTTCGGTCACTGTGTAGTTTAGTGCGGCTTTTGACAAATTCTTACTAATGAAGTAAATGGCATAAGATAGCTTGTCATCTATCTGGCCTAGAGCTGCTCCTATGGCTTTGCGAGAGGCATCAACATGTATATGGAAAGGAAGGGAAAAATTTGGTCCTTAGAGAATAGGTGCATTGGTCAACTTGTCCTTTAGGATGTCCAAGGCCTCATGATAACTTTCTAACCATAGAAATTCAGAGTCTTTGGCTAAAAAACAAAATAAAGGAGAAGCCAACTTTCTGAAGTCTTTTATAAATATCTTATAGTACCCAGCTAAACCTAAAAACAAGGAGAAGCTAACTTGCTGAAGTGTTTTATAAATATCCTATAGTATCCATCTAAAATTAAAAACTTCTAAGATCCCTCTGCTATTGTGGAGGTGGGAACCTTTGGATTATGGTTATCTTATTTGGGTCCACCTATAGTCCTTTCTGTTATACTGAATGACTTAGAATAGTCCCTGCAATCATAAAGAACTCACTTTTTTTGGGACTAGGGGATAGGTTCAATTCAATGCATTTTTTAAACATCTTACCCAAGTTGGACAGAGCCTCCTAGAAATCACACCCATATGGTGTAAAATCATCCATATAAATTTCTATTGCATTATGGACTAGCTCAGAAAAGATACTCAGGACTGCCCTTTGGAAAGTGGCAAGGGCATTGCATATGCCAAAAGGAAGGAACCTATAATTGAAAGTACCCCAAGTATAGGTGAAGGTGTTTTTATCCTGGTTCGCTGGGCTAATATGGATTTGTTTGTACCCGCTGCACCGATCTCGCAAAGAGAAAAAAAATTTCCCTGCCAGACCATCTAGCACTTGGTCAATGAAAGGTAGATGGAAATGGCCCTTCTTTGTTGCTTTGTTTAATTATCTGTAATCAACAAAAGTCCTCCACTTCCCATTTTTATTTGATACCAACACTAAAGGAGAAACCCACTCACTATCTAGCATAGGCTCTATGAATCATGCATCCAGTAGCTTCTGCAGTTCTTCTTTGACTCTATCCTTGAGAGTTGGATTTATTCTCCTTTGCGGTTGTTGGACTCGTTTGCAACCTCTTTGATATAAATGTGGTGAGTACACACCAAGTGGTGAACTCCCTTCATTTCCTTGTAACTCCAAGAAAAGGCATCTAGATGTTCCCTTAGCATGTTGCACAACTTTTCTTCTTGGTGTACAAAAAGGGAGGGGTTGATTTTCAAAGTTCTTTTAGGGCCGAATTCTAATGTTTTGACATGGGTAGGATTTGAATTAGCTAAGCATAGATGAATTTGATGGTTTCTTTTCATTTCCTTTACTACTTACTCTAAGGAAAAGGTGCTGGGAGTTGGACTTTGGAGTATGTGTTCAACCAAGTCATCTTCATCCAGTTATCCTCCTCCCATGGCAGTTACTATGGCATAGAGTTGGGCTGAGTAGATTTCTTTTTCTTCCTCCTCTTCTAGCCATAAAGGTAGGTCATGTTCAAGGATGGTTGAGGAAGAGGTTACAAGACCAACTTCTTGGACATATGCCCATTTTTTATAGTCATATTTCTAGCCCTGCAGCTGATGTAGGCATTGACAGTGGCTAACCAAGGCCTCCCAAGTGTGAGAGGATAACCTGTAAGCTTGTCCTTAGGCTGGAGAACTAGGAAGTTTGTAGGGTAGTTCCAGGAGTCAAAAGAGACCATCACATCCTCAATAATCCTGTCAGGGGTTGATATGGAATGGTCAACAAGTTGCAAGATTGTTGTGGTCTTTCTTAATGAGTCTTGGAGATTTCATTTGAGCATGGTGTCCTTAGTCATTACATTAAGATTAATCAAAGTTTGTGGGATAATGGTGCCATTGATGTTCACTTCTACTAGTGGGCTTTGAGGGTCCAAATACTTTGTGAAAATTACCTACCCCAGCATCAAGTCAGACAGCTCTCTAATGTCATCAATGGTAGGGGTGTCTCTTTTTCTCCTCCCTGGATGTTTGAAATGCTTCTCTTTAATGAATTTGATGTAAATAGGTACATCCTTGATGGCTTGGATAAGTGGAATTTTGAAATAGATTTTTCAATTCACCCAGAAGTTAATTCTCTTCTAGGGTAGGCTGGACTGGATGAGTTAATATTTCAGGAAAGGGTGGTGGATTCACTCTAGGCATGCTTTCCTCTCTTCCATTGACGTTGGTTGTCCCAGAGTACTCTTCCAGATATTAGGTTGATTTCCTAAATCTCCAAAGTATAAGCAGGATAAGATGTATCTCCATTGTACACTTGTTGTGCATGTCTGTTGTTCGGGTTTAGATTTGGTTGGGCAGGCATATGAGGTTGTTTAGGTGGAGTACGGTGTAAAAGTTGTGGTTCAGTAGGTGGTGAAGGAAATAAAGCTAGAGCATTGTTGTATGGGGGCCTCCACCCATGGGATGGTGCATTCCACTAAGGTTGCGACAGAGTTTATGGTCGAAATGACTAGCTGCTCGGCTGGGAATGGTACATAGGTGAAAAAGGCCAATGAGGAGTTTTAGACTAGGAGGGATGAGAAGGTCATAAGGATGTCAAATACTTCCTCATCCCTAACACATCTTCTCAGAATTTGATCTAGGCCTAGTTTGAAGAGGTTTCCCCCATTCTAAGTGAATGGGGTGCTCTTCCTCATAATCTTTCTTTTCTCTTTGGAGGAAAAATTTGGTGGAAACTGTGCAAACACCAGGTAATTTTCAATGTCAGCAAACCATGGAGAGAGAATCGAAATGGAAAATAAGTGTTCATCCGGTAATTGATCATTAACCATTCCTTCCTCCCTTGTAGGCAATGTCAGTTTGGATAAAAAATCTGCAACAACATTCTCCTTGTCAAACTTATCAATAATAGTTAAATCAAACTGTTGTAACAAAAGAAACCATCTAATAATTCAGGCATTTACATGAGGTTTATTCATTAATTATTTAATTTCAGCATGGTCAGTATGTACAAATGCTTGTTGACCTATAATGTAATGCTTGAATTTCTTCAATGAATGCACAACAACTAATAGTTCCTTTTCAGCAACTGTGTAGTTCAGATCGGCTTTTGACGCATTTTTACTGATGAAGTAAATGGCATAAGGAAACTTGTCATCTATCTAGACTAGATCTGCTCCTATGGCTTTGAAAGAGGCATCAGCATGTATATGAAAAGCAAGGGCCCAATTTGGGTCTCAGAGAATAGGTGCATTTGTCAACTTGTCCTTTAGGATGTCCAAGGCCTCATGACAACTTTCTAACCATACGAATTCAGAGTCTTTGGCTATTAACCAAAATAAAGGAGAAGCTAACTTGCTGTAGTCTTTTATAAATATCCTATATTATCCAGCTAAACCTAAAAACAAGGAGAAGCTAACTTGCTGAAGTCTTTTATAAATATCCTATAGTATCCATCTAAAGCTAAAAACTTATGAGATCCCTTTGTTTTCGTGGAGGTGGGACCCTTTCGATGATGGTTATCTTTTTTGGGTCCACCTGCAGTCCTTTCTGGAATATTCAATGACTTAGAACAGTCACTATAGTTATCAAGAACTCAAATTTTTTGGGACTAAGGGACAGGTTCACTTCAATGCATTTATTCAACATCTTACCCACGCTGGACAAATCCTTCTGGAAATCACACCCTTACGCTGTAAAATCATCCATATAAATTTCTATTGCATTATGCACTAGCTTAGAAAAGATACTCAGGACCGCCCTTTGGAAAGTGGCAAGGGCATTGGATAGGCTAAAAGCAAGGAACCTATAATCGAAAGTACCCCAAGGATAGGTGAAGGTGTTTGGTTCTCTGGTCTAATATGGATTTGATTGTACTCGCTGGACCCATCTAGCAAAGAGAAAAACATTTTCCCTGCCAGACCATCTAGCACTTGGTCAACGAAAGGTAGAGGGAAATGGCCCTTCTTTGTTGCTTTGTTTAACTATCTGTAATCAACACAAATCCTCCACTTCCCATTTTTCTTTGGAACCAACACCAGAGGAGAAACCCACTCACTATCCGGCATAGGGTATATGAATCATGCATCTAGTAGCTTCTGCAGTTCTTCTTTGACTATATCCTTGAGAGTTGGATACATTCTCCTTTGTGGTTGTCGGACTAGTTTGCAACCTTCTTTGATATAAATGTGGTGAGTACACACCGAGGGGTGAACTCCCTACATTTCCTTGTAACTCCATTAAAAGGCATCTAGATGTTCCCTTAGCACGTTGCACAACTTTTCTTCTTGGTGGATGGAAAAAGAGGTGTTGATTTTCAAAGTTCTTCCAGGGCCAAATTCTAATGTTTTGACACGGGTAGGATTTGAACTAGCTAAGAATAGATCAATCTGATGGTTTCTATTCATTTCCTTTACTACTTCCTCTAAGGAAAAGGTGTTGGGAGTTGGACATTGGAGTATGTGTTCAATCAAGTCATCTTCATTTGGTTATCATCCTCCCATGGTAGTTACTAGGGCATAGATTTGGGCTGAGTAAATTTCATTTTCTTCCTGCTCTTCTAACCATAAAGGTAGGTCATGTTCAAGGAGGAAGAAGAGGATGCCAAATACTTCCTTATGGCATGAGAAGGTCATAAGGATGCCAAATACTTCCATCTCCCTAACTCATCTTCTCAGAATTTTATCTGGGCCTAGTTTGAAGAGGTTTCCCCTAGTCCAAGTGAATGGGGTGCTCTTCGTCACAATCTTTCTTTTCTCTTTGGAGGAAAAATTCGGTGGAAACTATGCAGACACCAAGTAATTTTCTATGTCAGCAAACCATGGAGAGAGAATTGAAATGAAAAATAGGTGTTTATCCAATAATTGATCATTAACCATTCCTTCCACCCCTGTAGGCAAAGTCAACCTGGATAAAAAGATCCACAACAACATTCTCCTTGTCAAACTTATCAATAATAGTTAAATCAAACTGTTGTAATAAAAGTAACCATCTAATAATCCAAACATTTACATGATTTTTATTCATCAATTATTTAATTGCAGCATGGTTAGTATGTACAAATGTTTGTTAACTTGTAATGTAATGCCTGAATTTCTTCAATGAAAGCACAAGAGCTAATAGCTCCTTTTCGGTCACTGTGTAGTTCAGTTAAGCTTTTGACAGATTCTTACTGATGAAGTAAATGGCATAAGGTAACTTTTCATCTATCTAGGCTAGAGCTGCTCATATGGCTTTGCGAGAGGCATCAACATGTATATGGAAAGGAATGGCCAAATCTGGGCCTCGGAGAATAGGTGCATTGGTCAAATTTTCCTTTAGGATGTCCAAGGCCTCATGACAACTTTTTGAGCATACAAATTCAGAGTCTTTCGCCAATAGCCAAAATAAAGGAGAAGCTAACTTGCTGAAGTCTTTTATAAATATCTTATAGTATCTAGCTAAACCTAAAAACAATCAGAAGCTAACTTGCTGAAGTCTTTTATAAATATCCTATAGTATCCATCTAAACTTAAAAACTTCTGAGGTCCTTATGTTTTTGTGGAGGTGGGACCCTTTGGATGATGGTTATCTTATTTACGTCCACCTGCAGTCCTTTCTAGAATATTGAATGACTTAGAATAGTCCCTGCAGTCATCAAGAAATCACATTTTTTGGGACTAAGGGACAGGTTCACTTCAATTCATTTGTTCAACATCTTCCCCAAGTTTGACAGAGCCTCTTGCAAATCACACCCATACAATGTAAAATCATCGATATAAATTTCTATTTCACTATGGACTAGCTCAGAAAAGATACTCAGGACTGCCCTTTGGAAAGTGGTAAGGGAATTGCATATGCCCAAAGGAAGGAACCTATAATTGAAAGTACCCCAAGGATAGGTGAATGTGTTCTTATCCTAGTTATTTGGGCTAATATAGAGTTGATTGTACCTGCTAGACCCATCTAGCAAAGAGAAAACTTTTTCCTTGCCAGACCATGTAGCACTTATTCAATGAAAGGTAGAGGGAAATGGCCCTTCTTTGTTGCTTTGTTTAACTATCTATAATCAAAACCAATCCTCTACTTCCAATTTTTCTTTGGAACCAACACTAAAGAAGAAACCCACTCACTATCCAACATAGGGTATATGAATCATGCATCCAGTAGCTTCAACAGTTCTTCTTTGACTATATCCTTGAGAGTTGGATTCATTCTCCTTTGCGGTTGTTGGACTGGTTTGCGACCTTCTTTTATATAAATGTTGTGAGTACATAGTGAGGGGTGAACTCCCTTCATTTCCTTATAACTCCAATAAAAAGCATCTATATGTTCCCTTAGCATGTTGCACAACTTTTCTTCTTGGTGTACAGAAAGAGAGGGGTTGATTTTAAAAGTTCTTTCAAGGCCAAATTCTAATGTTTTGACATGGGTAGGATTTGAATTAGCTAAGCATAGATCAATCTGATGCTTTCTTTTCGTTTCCTTTACTACTTCCTCTAAGGACAAGGTGCTAGGACTTGGATTTTGGAGTATGTGTTCAATCAAGTCATCTTCATTCGGTTATCCTCCTCCCATGACAGTTACTAGGGCATAGAGTTGGGCTGAGTAGATTTCATTTTCTTCCTCCTCTTCTAGCCATAAAGGTAGGTCATGTTCAAGGATGGTTGAGGAAGAGGCTACAAGACGAACTTCTTTGACATATGCCGATTTTTTATAATCATATTTCCAGCCCTGCAACTGATGTAGGCATTGATAGTGGCTAACAAAGGCCACCAAAGTATGAGAGGATAACTCGTAAGCTTGGCCATAGGCTAGAGAACTAGGAAGTTTGCAGGATGCTCAAAGGATTCAATGGAGGCCATCACATCCTCAATAATCCCCTCAACGATTACTATGGAATGGTCAACAAGTTGCAAGATTGTTGTGGTCTTTCTTAATGAGCCTTGGAGATTGCGTTTGAGCATGGTGTCCTTAGTCATTACATTAATGGCAGCCCCAAGATCAATAAGAGTGCGTGGGATAATGGTGCCATTGATGTTCACATCTACTAGAGGGATTTGAGGAACCAAATACTTTGGGAAAATTACCTGCCCCAACATTAAGTCAGAAATTTTTCTGATGACATAAATGGTAGGGGTGTCTTTTTTTCTGCTCCATGGATGTTTGAAACACTTCTCTTTAATGAATTTGATGTAAATAGGTACATCCTTGATGGCTTGCAGAAGTGGAATTTTGAGATAGATTTTTCATTTCACCCAGAAGTTGATTCTCTTCTGGGGTAGGCTATACTAGATGAGTTAATATTTCAGAAAAGGGTGGTGGATTCACTCTAGGAATGCTTTCTGCTCTTCCATTGAGGTTGGTTGTCCTAGAGTAGTCTTCGAGATCTTAGGTTGATTTCCTAAATCTCCAAAGCATAAGCAGGATAAGATGTACCTCCATTGTACACTTGTTGTGCATGTTTGTTGTTCGGGTTTGGATTTGGTTGGGTAGGCATATGAGGTTGCTTATGTGGAGTAGGGTGTAAAAGTTGTGGTTGAGTAGGAGGTGAATGAAATAAAGCTAGAGCATTGTTGTATGGGGGCCTCCACCCATGGGATGGTGCATTCCACTAAGGCTGTGGCGGAGTATATGGCTTAAATGACTAGCTGCTCAGCTAGGAATGGTACAAAGGTGAAAAAGACCAAGGAGGAGGTGTAGACCAGGAGGGATGAGAAGGGCCCCCGTAAGAGGGAATGAATGTGTTCTAGTTAGGGTTGTAGCATGCATGGGTTGACACGTGCATGCCCTGTTTGTATGTCCGAGGCCCATGGGGTCTCCTTTGATTTATGTATCAAAGTCATTCAATCACCCCTTCGACAGAGTGGTTTTCTTCACAGACTGAGTAGATTTCAATCAGGTTTAATGGAATTTCATTCCTAGGGTGCCTACTTGTGCATCTAGGGTAGAAGATGGCTAATGCTCTCTCTACCTCCTCCTTCTTTCTCTTGATGTGCATAGTGTCCATCTGTACGAGAATGGTTTGCAACATTTCACTCTTGAAATCTTCTAGCATGTTTCCAATTTCACCTTTTACGGATGTGTTGGAAGAGGATGGGTTGGCCATTGCTTGATTACCCCTACCCTTTTTCCTAGCTGCCCTAGAATGATTCCTAAAGACAATATTGATATATTCATAGGGTAGCTGGTAGATGTCCCCTCCTGCTAGCAGGTTTAGGGTATCCAAAAGATCTTCCCTTACCCATCGGAGTAGGACTAGCTTCAGTGACTCGAGATCAAGTGTGCACCTGCTCCTTTTGTGGCTAAGTCAGAATCTTTCTTCATAATCTTCTAGGGATTCATCATACCCTAAGGTCATCCTAAAAATTTCCTCCTTAGTTTCTTGGATCTGTAGTAGTTTCAGTACTTGTTGTTAAAGGCTTGTTGCATCTGAGCCTAGGTTGTGATGATATCCCTAGGTAAACCCATGAACTAGCGCAAAGTTGCATCCTTGAGAGTGGATGGGAATAATTTCAACTTCTGCCCATTAGTGGTGTAATCATAAGTTCTACATATGACATCAAACTCAAACAACAAAAGTATCTGGATCTTCTGAGGTCAGGCCATGGAAATAAGGAAGAGAAGAGGGGATTATGTTTTTCATCTTGGTATCCCCATTAGTTTCTCTGATGGGAAAGGCACCCTCAATTCTTTCTCTATCTCCTCTGTCATTTCTATTTTCAGCCATTAGGTCAGTTGGAATGGGTTGTCCATTTTCTTCTCACCCTATAGGCTGTTCAAAATTCTCTAGTTGTTCACCTAAGGCATCCTCCAATTCACAGCTACTGAAGAAGAGAAATGTTTGGTTGTTTCAAGTGATGGGGGTATTTGGTAGAAATTTTCCTAAGTTATCCCTATTCCTATGAGGCATGAAAGAAGTTTTTTTGTTTTTTTGTGTGGTTTACTTTCAAGATTTGAGACTAATTTCAGAATTGAAATAACAAATTGAATGGAAATCAACTGCTGAATGAAATCTCACTTGTAGAATGTAAAAGAAAACAAACCAACTTACAATTACTTTTGCAGAAATGAAGCTAATAGCAGAATGTCAGAGATAAGAAATGGAAGGAAGAAAGCAGAAATCACATCTTACTCAGACACCTCCTCGAGAACAACGCCAAAAAGTGATGATCACTAGTATTGCACCAAGAATGCTACAACACCTGGGGTTACCAACTTTACTTTATCAACCTGGGGTTCTTATAAAATTGGAGGTGATAGTGATGTATACACAAGAAGATGTGATGGGTCCACTCTTTTTCACTAATAAGATGGTTATATATGACTATTGTTTCTCAAACCAACCTTCTATTGATTTAGAAGAAGCTTGATTACGAATGAGAAAAAAAGGGATTTTTCACTAACTGAAATCTTGCCTACCATAGTAAGGAAAGACTGAAATCAAATGCTTAAACAAACAATTCATCTAACTAACTTCGAAGAGGCTTTGCTTCAAAATAATTCTAGGTTAAGATGTATGTAATCCTACTGTCCTAGGCATGTAATCTGAAATAACCAAACATTCTACTGGTGTGCATGTAAATGAGCAAAATAACTTTTTTTTTTCATTTTTGTCCTTTTTGTGTGAAAATGTGGATGCTAAATACTCTTGGTGATGTGGTAGGTGGGTTAGAGATGGTGGTGGAATGTCATATGGCTTAGGAGGAAAGTAGGGGCCTTCTCATATCTTCCTGGCTTATTTTTCCATAATTCGGCCTCAAAATAGGCCACTCCATGTCATCCTACAAGATGTCCTAATGCTTCCTACAGGATGTCCTAATTCTCCTACAAGATCTGGCCAAGAGAAATAGGAGTAATTTGGAAGGTGTTGTAGGGCTTATGGAAGGTCAATGGTGGCATAAATAAGGCAAGAGAGTGAATAGGACTTCTTCGGACCTCAAAATAGAGTTTCTAATATGGTTGGACTTGTTCAACAACCCTGGAAAGTTGTTCATATGGAATGATGAATTGGGTGAGGGACTTAGTGGCTTTTGATGATCATGGATGGATGAAGTTAAGTTGGGGTTGCTGGTCATTAGATATCCCTGCACTACTGAAACTCATACACTACATCAATCACTGGCATTTATCCATGAATCATGTCAAATGAGAAAGATTTCCAATCAACTAAGAAACCAGAATTCCATTATCTAGTTGCCTATTTCATGCATGGAAAAAAAAGCAAGATAATGTCAAACACTATGAGATATAATGCAAGGCTGAAGATATCAGAAATGACATTTGAATCATATTCTTGAAAACTAAGAAGATGTTGGCCTAAGTAGCATAAAACCCTAAACTCCATAAAAAATGAGAATTCTACTGTTTTGGGGCTGCATAGGAGTTATTTCATCAAACCATAGTCCTTGAAGGGAGGAATGAGGCCAAACCTACTTACTATCAACTTTTTCTATTCCTTTATCTTTCTAAGCTATTACTAAAGAAATGCACAATTTGGAAGCAAACTAATCAAATCCACAACTACTTGCAACAAAATAGTGCTAAAACCAATTCAACCATTAACCTATGAATCAACTAAGAATACAAGTACAAGAAGAGGAGCCTTTGCTGCTATGGTTGGGCCATAACCGAAGCGCTTAAGCCCTCTGAGTCAACTCAGAGATGGATCAAGGAAATTCTCATTCTCATTATCATATCAAAACAATTACATAACAATATCTTCCACAAGTCTTGAATTCGAAAATGCTTAGTGATGTTTTACATAAAAAATCAAAATCCTAATGAGGCTCTAGGCCTCTTTCTTTATACAACTAAATTCTCCAATGACTTCCATAAATCTAGGGATTCTCAGCTCCCAAACTAAAGGTGAACTGGTTGTTTAACTTTCACTGGCTCAGCTGCCTTTTGATCTTCATGACTCGGCTGCTTACAACTCCGAGCTAGTGCGATTTGATGGGGGAATATTTGAATGAGTGAGGATTAAATGAGGAGGATTTATCTCCTACAATATCTCCTCCTTGCCTCATTTGAGTTTTTTCCCTTAATTAGCCAAAATTGCCATGATTTCCTCTCAAAAACTTGCAATCAATGCAGATTAGTCCACTACACATAACATCTTAATTTTAGTCATCTCATTAAGAAAAATATAATAAAAATATGTAAGGAATTATGAGAAGAGTTTATTTAAATGAGCTTGGAGGTGTATTAATGTCTATATAGTTACCCAATGATGAGGCTCATCAGTATGTTCACTATCATCATGTTGACGACCTTTGTATGGCCATTAGCTTAGGGGTGGAGGGTAGTTGGCTTTTTGACCTTAGTGTCCAACATTGACTAGAATCTCAACTAGAATATGTTGAATAAATTGCTATCCTGATAATATATCATGGCCTATGGGATTCCGAAATGTACCCACACTCATTTGAAAAGGAGATTAACAATGGATTATGTTGTCATTCTCTTCTTGGAGGAAGGGAATATGGCCATCCTAGAAAATCTATGAATGAAAAAAAAACATAAACTAATTTCCATGATTGGTAGAAGGAAGGCTTCAAATATAGTCCATGGATATGGTTTCCCAAGGTTGGCTAGGAGTACTACAAGTTTTGAATACGCCTTGCTTCTTAATGGTTTGCCTGGAATTGGCATAAGAAGTGCAAGATGTGATATATTTGTAACATCCTATCAGAGTTTTGACCAATAAAAATACTTCCATGGTACAATGACACTATTCTCCATGCCGAATTTCCTTGCTACTTGACTACAATGTGCCTACCAAATTAGCTTGGCACAATTTCATGAAGGAACACAAAGGTGTTGTAGGTAGCACAATAATGCATCCTATAGGTGGAACTCTCGAATTTTCTTTCCTTTAATCCATATTTGATATATGGTGACAAATTTTGGATAATTTATGTATATTTTCAACCATCAAGAAGTATCATGCCTACAAGGGTTGAGAACAATGATCAATGATATAATCAGGGGCCAATTGAGGTAATGTGCAACATGATTGGTGATACCCTTATTGTATTTAATTTTCAAATGGATTTATTTCATATATGTGTACCATTTCTAATGGTGATCATTTTATAACTTTCAATGTGTCTACACGAATTGAAGATGTTGGTGATCTGTGTGGATAATCATCTCCTTCCTTGAAATGTAATGTTTCCTTATTGACAAGCCTACACATTGGAATACATGTCCTTATGATAGGTAAGGTCTCTCCAAAAAATAGTAGAGAGACTCATTATGGTAGTCCATTGGATTCCCTTGTAGAGTGAGGACTACAACAATAGCATAATCAGAGGTATATGTCTCAATATCGAATGGTTGTTGCAGGTATGGAAAGGTGAGGATTGGTGTAGAGAAAAAGGCATTGTTCTAGTTCAATGAATTCCCTCTGCTGTGACCCAAAAAAAATATTTTTTTTTCTCCAAACTTGGTAACTTATCTTAGGTCGAAGTGGTATAAAATAATTTGAACATGAATAAGTGATAAAAATTAACAAGGCCCAAGAATTTGTGAAGCTTTGTGAGATTCATCGAGGTCGAACAATCCCAGATGACTAAGATCTTAGTTGGATCCATGTGCACACCTTGCTCATTAATAATGTAGAGTAGTTATTAGATCTTGTCTATTCCAAAGGACCATTTTTCCAAGTTTACTCCTAGATTGGGCTATGACAAAGTGTCCAAGGCCTAAAAAATGTGTTACATGTGCTCTTCCTAACTGTTGTTAAAGATGAGAATATCATTCAGATATAAAACCCCCAAAAAGTCAGTGAAAGGACATAATATGTCATCCATGAGCCTCGTGAATGTTGCAGAGGAATTTTCCAAACTAAATGGCATCATCATAAACTCGAAAAGGCCCTTCTTGGACTTCAAAGTAGTCTTCCACAAATCTATGGGTTCAATTGGAACATTGTGATAGTTGGACTTAAAATCAATATTTTTTAAATATTTGATCTCCGTGAGTTGATCAATAAGGTCATCAACCCATGGAATCAATTCGTTTTTCCTAACTATGATTTTGTTAAGGGCTTAATAATCAATACATAGCCTCTAGGTCCCATCCTTCTTCAACATGAGTATGATTCAGCTCCCAAATGGTGAGGAAGTTGGTCAGATATGCCTTTTTTGTAGAAAATCGTAGATGTACCACTTGATTTCCTCATATTACACAAGATATCATTGATATATTGACCCATTGGGTAGAGGTTCTCTGGGGGGCTAGATCAGTGCAATGCTTGAGGTGACAATGCATAGGTAACCCTGTGGGTGATCATAAGATGTCTTTGTATTATTCCATGATCATTTCCTCTTTTGTTTTTCTGCATAGAGGAGCCCTATGTGGAGGCATTGATGTGGCCATGATATTCCCCTTACTTTGAGAGTGAATTGCGATGAAGAAAAATTTCCAAATCTGGGAGATGATCTTACTACATTGCCTAGTAGATATTAGAGAAATAGTAGTAGGCAACGTTATCTATATATTTTTCTTCACAAAATAATAATAATAGTACAATGTCTTGACTCATACACAACATAACACATCCACAAGTATATTTGGTCCAAAAACGCATACAAATATTTAAGGGGAGTAACGTCACAAATACCTTGTCTATGAACAATTGATGTTGTTGTGTAGGAAACAATGTTGGCTCACACATATATATTTCCTTTGGTGGAGCCACGTGATGGTGTATGGCTATGGGTGTGGTGTTGTTGGTAGGCCCAACTGCTTAATGAAATTTCCTGGAATGAGGCTCTTTGGACTCCTACTATTGACAATCAATCATAGTCAATACCCCTTTACCCACATATGTGAGTGGAAGAGATTCTCACCTTCCTCTCGATCTTTAAGCTCCTTGTGCTAGATATTGGTGGTAGAAACGAGGTCATTTGGCTCTACGTCACTGATCTATTACCCCTTGTAAAGGTCTTACTTAGAGTTGGAAATACCATCTAAATTTGAGGCTTTCATATTGTCCACCAATGACTACTTCATTTGACACTCATTTGCATTATGAGTTAGTCTCGTGTGGAACTCACACCACTTTCTTGTGTCCTTCTTCATCTTCCAATTGCTATTATTTACATATGGACTCGATGGGATGTCCTAGGCTATTGCACCTTAGCTTTTTCCTTCTTCTTATGGTTGTGGGGTTCCCTTCCCTTGCTTCAGCTTCATACAACCAAAGTCTTGCTTATTCTATTTAAATTTTTGTTTGATTCAATAAGCATACCGACATGTTGCACCAAGCGAGGAGATGTCTAAAAAATTCATCTCTATCTATACAATTTTTATAAAATAACATGATAGTTTAGCACTAGAGGTCACTCAAAGTCCTTTACACCCAACTTTTTGGGAAATGTATGAAATAAATTCATGAACTTTTGCATGTCATGGTCCCTTTCATGCCATAGTGTGGTCCATTTTATGTATTTTCCTTCGCAACATCCAATCAAATAATATTGTTGATTAAAAACATATTTAAAAGAGTTATAAGAGGGTTTGAGTAAAAATAGTGAAAAATCCTTCATGGCACATTTCTCACAATAATTTATTTTCCAATATTTGACATGGGGGGATTTAAGTACTGAAAAAGTGATAGTTTCTCTATCGAAAAAATCATGGACCAAAAAATATAATTCTAATAGACCTAACAAATTTTCCATGACATTTACATATATTTTTTCATTGAAAATAGGAATATCAAAGTTAAGTTATTGCTTAAATGGGTTGGCACCTCCAAAGCGATGGCTAGATGAAGATGTATCACCTAGTGGTAAACACTAAATGATTTGGGAAAACTTTTCAATCATTTTGTTCCTCTGTCACTCACGTGATTTTTCAAGCAACAAATTGAAAGGTTCTCTTGCTTCCTCATTTTTATTTTTTTCTTCCATGGGTTGTTCTCATGGTCACCGAGGATGGTCTTACAAGGGTTCAACTAGTTCTAGTCCCAACTCCTTATATCCCAACCACATTCGGGACATGCAAATAAAATATAAAGAAATTGAAGCATTCTTTTGAAGGAACTAATCTATATTGATGAAGGAACAAATTGAAATATATATTTAAACCAAAAACATAAAGATATAGGGAAATTGAGCTTTGATTAATAAATAATAAATATTGGAAACTAATTACATGTAGAGTGAAATCAAACTAGCTTAGGTAGTAGTAGCTTATCTCTGATAAGATATGTGACATACACATGCCCTTTTAAATGTTTTATTATGAGGCTCATATTCCTTTTTATCATGAATAAATAATGAAAAAACCTAAACATCTAGAAGGATACCCTGGGAGATGAAGTGTTGAAAGTTATGGGACCTAATGGGGTTAGTTTGAAGGTCAACTTCCTAACCTCATGAATTTGGCATATGATCTCCATTTTCCACATACAATAGCCCTTTATAAAGTTATATATATATATATATATATATATATATATATATATATATACAACAAGTTTCAACTGCAAACAAGGATATTTTATCCATACTTTTTTGTTTCCCCAAGAAGTGTCATTTACGGCCTCAAAATGGCTCCAGAAGTTTAGGACCCAAAAATTACCAAAATAGGTAATTGTGCTAAAATGTAGGACATTGATTGGAAAAAAATGTCGGGGGTCGAAGAAGAATAGGTAGGTCGTCACCAATATCCACATGGACCACTTTCTATTTTAAATAGTTAGATCCAAAAGAATATTTTTTGTAATAATAAAGTTGTTATGTCTATTTTATATAAAAAATTATTAATAAATCATGTAAAGGGTTTACCTTTAGAGAGAAAAATATGTATTTTGTATTAAAATACAAAACTTTCAAAGAATTCTAATCAAAATATTCTTGTTTCAACAAATGTTTTTTTTTGTGTTTTTTCAAATGTTATGAATGTTTATTTCTTGTGAGTTTCATATTCTATTTAATCTAATAAAAATTATGTTGGAAATAATACTGAGGGGGGGGGGAATCAATATTATCTAGCAATTTACCAAATCTTCCTTATTTGATCTTTTGAAATATTCTTGCATATCAGTACCATAAAACAATGAGCATGAATAAAGAAAATAGACAGTCACACCAAAGAACACAAGATGTAAGGTGGAAACCCAATGCGGGAGAAAAACCACCTGCTGCAATAATGTCTCTATCTTCTTTCAAGAAATTCTTTTTACAATGATTTTGTACTGGTGCAGTCCTTTACCAGCACGCAGGCTGCAACCTGCAAAGAGCTACAACTCTTTCTTGTTTTCCAGACTTCTCCTGGAAGGGAGCTACAACCCCCTACTTCTTTTTCAAAATGATCAACAAGTATACAACAGATACAGTCTACTACAGATATCAGATCAGTAATTACAGAAACAACCCAGAACACCTTATGAACAGAAATATACAGTTAACAGATCATCTTGAGACAGGGACGCATATTTTCTTTCTGTGGCCTGCGACTGGACGCAGTATACCTTATGCTGTTCTGCGTGCAGACGCACTGTTACTTTTGCTTGTCTGCGACCGACGCACACATCAACACTATCGCACCGCGTCTTTTGCTTCAGAGACGCACCCAATACCACAGTCGCGCCGCGTCCTTCGCTTCAGAGACGCACCTGATCCTTTACTGTACTGCGTCCCGGCGCACTTTCCCTTCACTGAATCTGCGTCCTTTTAGATATAGAAGATAAGAGGACTTCAGAACCAACCCAAACACTCAGATCCACAGATCTGATCATGCGCCATATAGATCGTAGTCCATTAGAAGATTTACCCTTAAAGATATGGACTAGATCACACCAAGAGATGATCAACCAAGATGATACATAATCCAAATGAACTCCTTTGCTTTATATAGGCAAGCTTCTCCCCAAAGCATGGAACAATACCACGAGCCGACACCATAGAAACACGCAACCGTCGGCTAGATACCACACAAGAAGCCCCCATGAGCTTTTCTCTACCTTGAAATGTGTGCACTGGGCGGACGCACCTTCTGAACGGCTGGCCAGCGTCCCTGGACGCGGGTTCTGTATGGAATACCTGCGGGGACGCACTTGCTGAACAAAATTTCCTGCGTCCTTCTTGATTTACCATCTGAAAGAGTTTGCCATCAAGTACAACACCTGAATCATAATGCCAACAAACTCCCCCTTTGGACTTGATGGCAACCACATAATCTTCAGCTTCATCATTCTCCCCCTTTGACATCAAGAGCAAAGGGTATGCTCCCCCTATGCTCATGCTTCTCCAGATTTGTAACCAGAAATCCATCATGAAGGAGACAGAGACATATTGCAGCTATTTCCAAGATCTCCTTCTCCATAATGCCAACAATGCATTATGTGCTCCCCCTGAGCCTATACCATCAATAGGAAGATGGTCAACAGTGAGATGATGCATCAACAACCCCCAGCTTTTGCCTGAGGTATTCAAAAGTGTCCCTGGGCAACGGTTTGGTGAAAATATCAGCAACTTGTTCCTTAGAAGGAACATACTCCAACTTGACCTTCTGTTCAAGTACTTGTTCCCGGAGAAAATGGTACTTGATTGGTATGTGCTTGGTTTTTGAATGCATAACCGGATTCTTTGAGATGCTGATTGCACTTGTGTTGTCACATAAGATAGGAATAGGAGGTGTACAAGTGATTTGATAATCCTGCAAAGTCTGCATCATCCAAAGAAGTTGGGTGCAACAAGATGCAGCCGCAACATATTCCGCTTCAGCTGTAGACAAGGCAATTGAACTTTGTTTCTTGCTGAACCAAGATACCAGTCTAGAACCCATAAAGAATGCACCACCACTTGTGCTTTTCCTGTCATCCACGCTTCCGGCCCAATCTGCATCTGTATAAGCATGAAGAGTGAGATCTGTATCTCTAGGATACCATAGGCCATAATTTTGAGTCCCTTGAAGATATTTGAAGATTCTCTTTACTGCTTGAAGATGAGTCTCCTTTGGATTTGCCTGAAACCTTCCAACTATTCCAACTGCATGCATGATGTCTGGTCGGGTACCTGTCAAATATAGTAGACTTCCAATCATAGATCTGTAGGTTGGTTGATGAACTGCTGCAGATTCGTCATTTGCACTGAGACTACATCCTGTAACCATGGGTGTACATACTGGTTTTGCATCTTCCATGCCATATTTCTTCAAAATCTGCTTGAGATACTTGGTTTGAGATAAAAGGATTCCTCCTTTCTTTTGTTGGATTTGCAAACCAAGAAAGTATGTCAGTTCTCCTAGCAAGGACATCTCAAATTCTTTCTGCATGACTGAGGCAAAGCTTTGACTCATAGCTTCTTCATTACTGCCAAAAATAATGTCATCTACATACACAACAAGTATTAGTAATTTGTCATTTTCAACTTTTATATAAAGATTGCTATCTGCTGAACCTTTTGAAAAACCTTGTTGATGAAGATATTTGTCCAACCGGTAGTACCAAGCCCTTGGAGCTTGTTTGAGACCATAGAGAGCCTTTTTTAATCGGCATACAAGATTTGGATCGTTTCCAAGAATGAAACCATCTGGCTGTTCAATGTACACTTCTTCATCCAAGTCTCCATTCAGAAAAGCTGATTTCACATCCATTTGAAATACTTTGAAGTTCTGACAACTTGAGAGAGCAAGAAACATTCGGATGGCCTCAAGTCTTGCAACAGGAGCAAAAGTTTCTTCAAAGTCTATTCCTTCTTGCTGTGCATACCCTTTACAAACAAGTCTGGCTTTGTTTCTAATTACTTCTCCATTTTCATTCAATTTATTTTTGAAAACCCATTTTGTTCCGATAACATTCTTATCCTTTGGTCTAGGAACCAGCTCCCAAGTATTGTTCTTTTCGATTTGCTCAAGTTCTTCATCCATTGCTTTCACCCAACATTCATCTTTGCATGCTTCTTTCACATTTTGTGGTTCAGTAGAGGAGAGTAATGCCAAATAACTTGAAGCTTCTGCAACTGTTCTTCTAGTTTGTATACCTGCTTCCTTTTGTCCCATGATCTGAGATTCTGGATGGTTCTTTTGAACATATCTGGATGGAGTCTTTTCTTCTATTCTTGTTCTTTCTTCTGCTTCTTCGTGAGGTCCGTCTTGAAATTGTTCTTGCGGTTCTTCTTCTTCATCATTCTGTCTTTGAGGGTAGCTTTCATCTTCTTCAATGTCTTCACGATGTATTTGCCTAGGAATGTATCCTTTCTCATCAACCACTACATCAATGCTTTCAACAATTCTGCCAAGTCTTTTATTGTAGCATTTGTATGCTTTGCTATGTGGAGAGTAGCCAAGAAGAATTCCTTCATCTGCTCTAGGATCAAGTTTGCCAAGCTGCTCCTCAGTATTTTTGATATAGCATTTGCTCCCAAAGATTTTGAAGTGCTTTACTGAAGGAGTTTTACCACTCCAGAGCTCATGAGGAGTTTGAGTGCTGTTCACTCGGACATTTGTCTTGTTGAGAATAATAACTGCCGCATGTGCAGCTTCACCCCAGAAGGTTGCAGGAGTTCCTGATTCATCAAGCATAGCACGAGCCATTTGCTGGACTGTTCTGTTCATTCTTTCCACTACTCCATTTTGCTGAGGAGTTCTAGCTGTAGAAAATTCTCTCCTTATTCCATGTTCATCACAGAAATCGAAAAATTCATTTGAAGTAAATTCTCCACCTCTGTCGGATCTGAGGCACTTAATCTTGTGACCTGATTCATTTTCAGCCAAGGCTTTGAAGGATTTGAATTTTTCGAAAGCTTCATCTTTGTGCTTCATAAGTCCTAACCAAACAAACCTGGAGAAATCGTCAATAAATAATATCAAGTATTCCTCTCCTCTAGGTGTTCTTTTTCTGAATGGTCCACATACATCTGTATGTACTAGCTCAAGAGGCATACTGGCTGATCCTTCTTTCTCTGGAAAGTTAGTTCTAGTCTGTTTTCCAAACTGACATGATCTGCACATGGTGTTGTCAGGAATTTTGATATCTGGAAGATCGCGAACTGCCTGATATTTGCAAGCTTTCCTTATTTGTGAGAAGCTTAGATGTCCCAATCTTCGATGCCATAACCAGTGCTCTTCATCCTTGCTTAAATAGCATTGTTGTTGTTCTTCATCAAAAATGTATAGATTATTTGAAGTTCTTTTTCCTTTGAGAACTGTTTTACCTGTATCAAGATCACGAACAAGACATCCATTTGATCTGAATATAACCTCGGTTCTTTGATCACACATCTGGCTTACACTTAGAAGATTATGCTTTAGTCCATCAACAAACAAAACATTTCCAGCCTTAACATCTTCTTTTAAAGGAGCAATACCTTTTCCTTTTATAGTTGCAGGAGTATCATTTCCAAAAGAGACTTTCTTTCCCTTTTCTAAATTAGAATAAGATTCAAGTTTTTCTTTATCACCTGTCATGTGCTTTGAACATCCACTGTCAATGTACCATAGATTTTCTTGTCCTTCTGCATAGAATGCTATCCCACATCTTTCTGTTTGAGGTTCCTTTATTTTCCATGTTTTGGTGCCTGAGGTTTGTTCCCTTTTTTGTTCTTGTACCTTTCTTTCCGGAAACCTGCTTCTACATTCAACATCTTCATGTCCAAAATTATTGCAAATAGAGCATTCAACTTCATTTTCAAGAGCTGAAAAATTGTTATAGGTCCTTTTTGTATTCCCTGTCATGCTTCTTTGTTTTTGAGCTTCCCTAGTCATGATTGTTTTATACGCAACACATTGGGCTGCTTTGTGACCAAAGTTATGGCAAGAAAAGCATTGTCCATTGAAGAAGTTTCTGCGATTATTGAATCTACCAGCCGACTGATTGTAATTTCTATTTTCATCTATTCTTGAACCAAATTGAGAAGGTTTTACCTGTGGCTGGTTGTGGCTTTTGTTCACCCTTAAGCTGGATTGCCCCTGATAGTTTGAAGTTTGTCCCTGCTTTACCTGATGATCTTCCTTGTGTTCTTGCTCATTTCTTCTTGCTGCATCAAGATAACTTTTTGAAGTGGAAGCTTGAGAAGTTTCTCCATTGTAGCCCAGACCTGTCTTATTTAGAGGAGATCGCTGCACACTGATAATCTCATTCAACGTTTCAGATCCTTTGACAAACTTGAGATTAATAGTTTTTGTTTTCTCAATTTCTTTTCTAAGACCAACAATTTCACCTTCTAATTTTTCAAGATGTTTTTCCTTTTCATCAATCTGAAATTGTAGAGTATCAATAATCATGTTCTTTTCTTCTATACATCTCTTGAGTCTAGTAATTTCATCATAAAGGTTATCCACATCTATAGCATCCTCATAATTATCATCTTCAAATGCCATTAACAATCTATATTTGTTACCTTGTTCATCTTCATCACTGTTTGATAAGCCATCGCTATCTTCATGGGTGTAGTAGCTTTTCTTATTTGTACCCTGTTTCTTGTTCCATCTAACTGGTTCCTTTCCTTTATCCTTATAAGAGCATTTTGCAGCATAATGACCTACTCTTCCACAAGCAAAACATTTGAAAGGTAGCTTACCTCTGAACCTTCCAGAACCCCTTTGAAGATTTCTGACAAAGTTTGATTCTTCTTCCTCTTCTTCTGGAACATGACATGCTTCATAGTGATCTTCTTTGCCTGATGCTTTAAAAGCAGCTTCCCTTCTGTCTGATGGACCTCCCTTTCTCATTTCATAAGCAGTTAGAATTCCATGCAGCTGAGACATAGTGAGAACACGGAGATTTTCCTTTTCTTCTACTGCAGATACTTTAGATTCAAACTTGGGAGATAAAGATCTCAGAATCTTTTGAACTACTATAGTCTCTTTTATTTCTTCACCCAAATTTTTCATACAATTAACAATCTCATCTACTCGAAGAAAATAATTAGCCACACTTTCATCATTATACATCTTGAGAGTCTCATATTGAATCCTGAGAGTTTGAAGTTTAGCTTCTTTTACCTGTTCATCTCCTTCATAGCTAGTGATCATTTTGTCCCATATCTCTTTTGCTGATTTGAAGTGCATGACCTTCATGAACTCTGTTTGAGATATACTTCCTAATAGAGTACTGACTGCTTTTGCATTTGTTTCATACTGCTTTTTCTCAGCTGGATCTGTAGGAGTAACTGAAGGAAAGGCATAGCCTGATTCTACAATGTTCCAAACTTCTGTACCAAGAGATTGAAGATATGCAGTAACTCTTACCTTCCAATAATTGAAGTTTGTTCCATCGAAGACGGGTGGCCTGATTGATGCTTCTCTCTCGTAGTTGCTCATGATGAACGATCTACCTTCAAGCGATCAAGCTGTTCTGAAGGACCTGCTCTGATACCAATTGTTGGAAATAATACTGAGGGGGGGGGGAATCAGTATTATCTAGCAATTTACCAAATCTTCCTTATTTGATCTTTTGAAATATTCTTGCATATCAGTACCATAAAACAATGAGCATGAATAAAGAAAATAGACAGTCACACCAAAGAACACAAGATGTAAGGTGGAAACCCAATGCGGGAGAAAAACCACCTGCTGCAATAATGTCTCTATCTTCTTTCAAGAAATTCTTTTTACAATGATTTTGTACTGGTGCAGTCCTTTACCAGCACGCAGGCTGCAACCTGCAAAGAGCTACAACTCTTTCTTGTTTTCCAGACTTCTCCTGGAAGGGAGCTACAACCCCTACTTCTTTTTCAAAATGATCAACAAGTATACAACAGATACAGTCTACTACAGATATCAGATCAGTAATTACAGAAACAACCCAGAACACCTTATGAACAGAAATATACAGTTAACAGATCATCTTGAGACAGGGACGCATATTTTCTTTCTGTGGCCTGCGACTGGACGCAGTATACCTTATGCTGTTCTGCGTGCAGACGCACTGTTACTTTTGCTTGTCTGCGACCGACGCACACATCAACACTATCGCACCGCGTCTTTTGCTTCAGAGACGCACCCAATACCACAGTCGCGCCGCGTCCTTCGCTTCAGAGACGCACCTGATCCTTTACTGTACTGCGTCCCGGCGCACTTTCCCTTCACTGAATCTGCGTCCTTTTAGATATAGAAGATAAGAGGACTTCAGAACCAACCCAAACACTCAGATCCACAGATCTGATCATGCGCCATATAGATCGTAGTCCATTAGAAGATTTACCCTTAAAGATATGGACTAGATCACACCAAGAGATGATCAACCAAGATGATACATAATCCAAATGAACTCCTTTGCTTTATATAGGCAAGCTTCTCCCCAAAGCATGGAACAATACCACGAGCCGACACCATAGAAACACGCAACCGTCGGCTAGATACCACACAAGAAGCCCCCATGAGCTTTTCTCTACCTTGAAATGTGTGCACTGGGCGGACGCACCTTCTGAACGGCTGGCCAGCGTCCCTGGACGCGGGTTCTGTATGGAATACCTGCGGGGACGCACTTGCTGAACAAAATTTCCTGCGTCCTTCTTGATTTACCATCTGAAAGAGTTTGCCATCAAGTACAACACCTGAATCATAATGCCAACAAATTATTGTTATATGAAGAATTTGAGAGGTTACAATGAGGATAACTTTCCCTTAAATCAACAAACAAAATAATATTTCATTCTGATATCTATGATGCAATCAAATTGTTTGTGTCATACCTCTGACAAGGTATATTTTCACCATGATTTCATGTAACTTAAATCCTCTTATATTTTTAAAGAATTATAATATTATTTCTTGTGTTTTCTACTATATTAGGCAGACGAGATATTCTCGTGAATATAAACGGATTTTTTTATATTTCTTAATTATTCTTTCATTGTATTCAACTCCATTAGTATCTATCATAGTTGAAAGTAAACCTTTTGGTTAAATATCTAGAGGGTGTTTTCTTTTACATTGAAGATAGGTTTTAAATCTATAGGAACTGCATTTTCAAAACATATGCATGTCATGGTGCCTTGGCATAGTTTCCTACCTAGAAAGTATAGTCAAGGTAACACCATCAAATTAGAATTGTTGTCAGGGAGTAAAGTAGTGAAATCATTTTTCCCTAGCATAATGACTGAACCAATTTCTTTATGGTGTATAAGGAAATGGAAGTCTAATATAATTCACTTGGTAAACTTCATTGTGTAAAACCTAGGAAATGACAAGAAATTTACAAGAGTCAATCTAGATCATGAAGAGATTTCATCGCTATCTATTCTTGAATCTTTAATAAGGCAAGTTAGTTTAAAGGTGTTTTCTTGAAGCTTCTTCTTCAACTATTCCTCAAGAACCTACTTTTGAAGAGAATCTTGAGACTCTTAAAGTGAACCATGGGATTCTTGAAGAAAATCCTAAGATCCAATTACCTAAATTATCCCCAAAAATTTTATTTCTTGTTAAAAAATAACTTTCACTTCCAACACCCTGTCTCATTCAACAAATTGAAGAATTTGAATCTCATACTTATAGTGAGCCTAAATCCCCTCGAGTTAAAATAAAGGAACCGTTTTCATTTTTTTAATTCAATTCCTCTTCCTCCAATTGAATTGTGGGGAAAAATAAAGTGACATGGTAATCCTTTAGCTCCAAAAGTACAAAAGGAATTACAAAGACAAAGTCTTCCATATCAAAAATCTCCATAACATAAGCTATCACATATTCCACAATAGAAAATGATTAGAGTGGAAAACCAGGTATGATGCCCTTGGTAAATCAATCATTTTTATGTTGGACATGTGGCTGAAAATTCAAGTGGTAAAAAGTAATATGATATGACAATGTAAATATTTATTTTGATAAATGAAAATAAAATTGTTTTGTGTATTATTGTTTTTGGAGATATATTAAAGGCTATCATGTTATAGATTAGATTCCAAACATCAAAGAAAATAGTTGGAATTAGTCATGCCCAAGAAGAGGGTAGGAAAAAACAGAACCTTCATTTTTCCACAAAGAACTATTTTTTAAGCATACTAGCAAAGGAATACACGACTGGAGATAAATTTCATGGGTGGAAGTTGTTTTAAAAATGACCGTGGGAGATAAAGCCAATTGGAAGAAAAGAAAGGCCTTAGTGGAAAAAAAAACTAGACCTTAGACTAGAATTAACAGGATTCCACTTGGGGTTAAGGAAGAAATAGGGAGATGTTTTTCTAGAAGGAAGGATTCAGGGCTCGAGGCAGCTACTAAAAAATGTAATTCAATAGTTTGGAGGATCATGGTAGCATTTGACATATTTCCACGAAATTTTAGATAAGTATATGCATCTCTAGAAAATCTATGTTAAATATGATTCCTTTGTAGTTTGGAGTCTTGAATGGATTAGGTAGGATTTTGTTATGAATATATATGTTCCCCTAGGTGTATTCAAGGAAGTGAATTTTTAAGTCCTAAAATTGTTTTCTATGAAAAAATGTATATGTGTGTGTGTGTGTATTTTTGTTTTGTCTTATAGAGGAAACTTTATGGTTATGGGGGAAATTATTTAACTATAATCTTTGTACATGTAAGACTAACTATTCCTCTATTGTGAAGAATTGGGAAGAAGCCCTACCTAGGAATCAACCCTGGTATCCATTGTATAGATTGGTATGAAATGAAATCAAGAGAGAGATAACTAAAGTAGAGGATTGCCTAGGTAGTAAAAAAAATTGAAAATATGCAAGAAATGAACCTTAAATGATAATGTTTCATTTGTATAAAAATTAAATTCATTGGGAACTATAGAGAAAGGTCGGTATTATAGGACAAGTAATCTAGTTGAATAGAAGGTGAAGTTGATGCCTAGGTTAGGATGGTGTTGGCCATAGATGAGGAAGGGAAACCACATTGATTGGACAAGACTCATGCAGTCATTGGAAAGATAATAATATGTCCTTAAAGAGAAACATTGGGTGGAAACCCATGACAAGAGTTATCCAGGCTTCTGGCATACCTTGTGCTTTCTAAAACTAAATAATAATGGTAGCATTTATATGGTTATGCATTCATTATAATACATGGACTATAGAGCACATGGATACATCTGCAAAGAATACCCTTATATGCATGTCTAAAACACAAGACGAAAATAGAACTAATAATGCCATAAAGTCATAACTACAATTACAATAGCATAAAAAATACCACAAAAGAAAGTAAATCCATAATTTATATTTCTCGGAATGAAGAAGAAAATTTACATATTTGGCCATGCCAGTTTCACCTGCAACTCAAATTATAGAGCATGAAATATTTAGGTTAGTAGAGAGGGGAAACACTTAGCTAAAAGGAAATGTTAGAAGGCTCTTTCTACATTGGCCGAACTTTCTTTACTAATAGTTCTAGTGAAACTCCTCTTGGAAATTATATAATAAAGGTTGAAATACTTGACCGATTAAGGCCTTCTCTATATATACTCTAATTAAAAATATATTTTATGTAGTTGATGTACAAATATTAATCTCGGGATGGCTTCAAGAATGTAACAACCCCTAGTTGATATCCTACGTAAATAAAATAATACCAAGGTCATGGGACACATATGCCAAGTTGAATGTTGGGAAAAATGTAGTGATGTATATCACTGAGGATTAATTAATGGCTATGGAAATTGGCAAAGGAATTGGCAAAGAAAAAGAGCCATTAATTTGCATTTGTTTATGAAAATAAAGGAAAATAGGGGAAAGGGAGATGAAAGGTCACATATTTGCATGAGAGAGAAATTGAAGGAAAAATGAAAGAAACTAAAGAAAATAAAGCCCTCAATGATAAAAAGGCTTCTAAGGATCAATTCAAAACTTTTTGATAGTTCAGTTTTGGAGCTTTAGTCTATTCTGTCATACTTTTTCACCCTTAGAGTACTCTTGGAGCATTCTTACAACAGTTTGGCATACATTGGATTTGGAGAAATACGACAAACAAAAATAGGAAAGTGTAAGGAAATGGGTTGACCAACAACAAAAACTAGATAAATTTGTAAGTAACAAGTTGCATGTGTGTTTTCCTTGCTAATTTATTAGTGCATGACATATGCAAGTGATTTTCCAGTTATTTGTTGTTACTAGCTCGAGGATTTCTTTGAATGACAATGGTTTTAGCTTTGCCTTGTCATTTCCTAGATATCCATGATGTTATGGGTATTTCCACTTAATATTATTCTAGTTTGTGCTCATAATTCCTCATGGTTGTGTGTTGTAACAAAAGCTTTCGAACCTGTGGAACAACTTGTGTTGAGTTACTAGTCCTCTGGCCTAGGTTCGGGAAAAGGCTTTGGATCCCTTGGTGGGATGAGTTACTAGTCCTTCGAGCTAGGTTGGATGAATGCTATGGAGCCCTAGAAGCATGTGGGTTGAGTTACTAGTTCCTTGATCCCTTGACAACTTAGGTAGAGATCGATCTTGTTAGTGTTAGTGATGTCCGATCATGAGGTGGAATCATTGGTTAAGGGTTGAAATGGTTTGGCCTTTGGAAGTCTTAGTTTTGTTTTGTTTTCATTTATTCCATTAGATCCCACATCCATGCTTGGAATATGGCATGAGGGTGATTGGCTGAAAGAGATATTTAATTCAGCCCAATCTATGGTCGGGTGGTACATGGATGTCTCTGACATGGTTGGAATTTTCATATGCTAATATGAGACATTTCCTTATGGCTACCTATGAGTAATTATAGTGAATACATTGGTGATATTATGGTTGGGTTTCCATGGTTTATATCTTAGTTATTTTTTGGTTATATGTTGTTTATATTATGTGTGTCTTCTACGGCTCTTTTCATGAATTGTGTAGCTATCGATCAGTTCATGAATGTATTGAATAATTAGTGTTGTTTCATATATATGGATATGTAATATAGCTTTCATTCCTATTCTCAGATGAATCCTAGACTCTAATGATCAAATATTCATTCATGACTTGTATCTTGCATGTTTTTCGTGTGTTTGGAGAAATGTCTAGTGTGTTCTAAGCAGTCTAAGTTAATTTCCTGATTTAAGTTTAAATGTATAGCTTTTTTGTGATGTAAACAGTGATTTTGAGAAGTATTAGGAAGTACTAGGCAATGGTTTAGAGGATTACCTTAAATTATGGCTCATATATCAGGACCACACACTTTGAACTGCAAATTTTGGCTGAAAACCACACTAAGGCAGTGTTTTACTTGTGGTTGGAAACCCATGATTGCACCCAGGCCTTGTGAGGCATGTGGCTGGGAGCCTAGGTTTGTAAAAAGAAGCCACAAATCAAGGTTTCATCATATTGGGTGGCCTTTTATCCCCCGAGTGTCCTGCAGTCCTGAGGAATGTTGTGACTTGTTAGTTGGTGGTTAGTTGTATGCACCACTTCCTTTACTGCAGCTAGTAGGTCGGGTCAGGTCATGATAACCCTTCATCTCATGTTTACCCTCGTAGATCAATGAATTTGGGTTAATTTTAGAGGAGGTATTTACACATTGGTATCATAGCTTATAGTTTCAAACACTTGGACTGGATGGGAAAAATGTGTTTTTCATGCATCCATGTTAGTTGTATATGTGTTTGTTATGCATGCATTGTGCTAGTCATTAGTTTAGTAGTTTCGTTATGTAGAGGTTGATGATGTTGGTGTTGAGATGATTGATATGTTGATTTCATTACATATATATATGTTGTGCTAGTATGGATTGATTATGTAGACATGATAGCCTCTCATTAACTTCATTGAGTTATGTTGATAATGTTTATATTTTATTTATATGACATGATATGTTCGTAGGAAGAAGAATATCATAGAAGAAAAGAAAAATGTTGGACTATAGTTCATGTGATTCTCCTTATAGATCAGATGAAAAACATGGCGATGAGTACTCTCCTGACATACTAGATACATTAACAAGTTTGAATGCAAAGATTAGAAGTTGTAAGGAAGATAATGATAGGATCATTTAGTCACGAGAAATTATTTCCAAGGAAAAGGAAACAAAAGAGGAATTTAGTGCATTCATCCTTCAGGTTTAATTGGATTTGTAGAGGGAAGGACTCCTTAGGATAAGTCATTGATCGGAGGAAATTAATAATGGGGCATATGGAAGTACGTCTTAATTAGGATATAGGTTTGACAAGGATGACATAGTCAAAGATGGTAGGTTCTTGGATACACCTCATATGAGGAGTAATGCCCATGGGTTTTATTGTACTTTTGGTTTAGAGAGACATAATTTTCATCACTGTCACCATCATTATGGCAAGAGTGAGAAGAAATACTTACTAGAGCAGTTAAACAAAGGAAATCCTCCTACATTTGATGGAGAAATGAAGAAATCACAAGATGAAAAAGCTTGGTTTCTTGAGAGGAATAAGTTTTTTAGATTACATGATTATTCAAAAAATATGAAATCTAGCAGAGCTACTTTCAGTCTTAAACAAAAAGTAGACATTTTGTGGGAAGATGTGAAAAATGTAAGAGGAATTTGAGAAGAGGATTTGACTTGGAGTGAGCTGAAGAGAACTTTTAGGAAGAAGTGCCTATCCAAATATATTATGATGATAGGGAAGATGATTTATATTAGTTGAAGATAGGATCTATGGCCGATGAAGAGTATACTAGTAGATTCTTCAAGTTTTCGAGATATGTACCATATCTTAAGGAGGGTCGAGAACAGAGTGAGAGATTCGTCAGTGGGTTCCTGGTATCATTCAAAGACATAATTGAGTTTGATGAGCCTATATCATTGGAGGAAGCTATCAGAAAGTTGAAGCATTGTTATCAGTAATCGAAGTGAAAGACTGAGTATAAGAAAGATTGGGAATGTAATTAGAAGAATAAAGGAAAGTGGTCCAAGAAGAGACGAAAACCTAAGGATACAGATGACAACGAGAATGAAACATTGTACAAGAAATTCAATGGAGTTGACAGAGGTTAGGGATTTTAGTCTCAGAAGTAGAACAAGGGTCATGGAAAGAAGCCTTTGTAGTGTTGGACTTATGGCAAGGATAATCATAGAATATATTTTCCTTGACATCGAGGTGGTAAACTGCATATTTATAGTGCTCAGAAGGTGAAAATAATTGGGGATGTTGGAAATAGTATTCCCCATATTTATGCAATAATGGGTAATAGGAAAGTTGATCATCAAGCATCTATTGTCACGATGGAAGGTAATGTTTTTGATCAATTTTCTATTATTTTGATTGATCCCAGGTCTAAATGTAGTTATATCATTTATGACTTGGTGGATAAGTGTTTCTTGAATAAATAAGTACATGTAGAGTCTTGGCTAGTGTAGCTTGCTATAGGTCATGGGGGCTTCACTCAATGACCTCTCACTATACATTGTAAAATATATTTAAAAATCACAATATTTAACCCCATAGCAATATGAACTTAATAAACCTTCCCAATTTAAAAACCCATACTTTCACTAGATGTTGTAGGTATCCATCTTTTCATTAATATTTTTTATACCCCTTTATATTTTTTCATTAAATTTGAGATCCATTTTCTATACCTTCCAATATAAAAATCCTTTACCCCTTATTATATGCTCAATATATTATGTCAATTTTATCTTAATATATATCCCCCAATATGAATGGACGTAGTATGGTATTTGTCCCCCAATGAAGCCCCTGTGATATAGGTACTAAGAAAAGAGTTCATCATTGGTTAATATCTTGTGAATTTGTGCTAAATGGTATGTCTATATTAGTACATCTAAATGTGCTTTCGTTGGGATAATACAATGTGTTATTGAGTATGGATTGATTTTACATTCAAAAGACCAAGGTAGATTGCTATGATAAGGCTATTGAGTTATTAGATGATGATGGAGATAGGTGAATCTTATAGGGTAAGAAGAGTCCTACATAAGTGAGAATCGTTACAACTATGTAGGAAAATTTTAATAGAAGGAAAGGATGTGTATTGTTTGTGGTTCATATTTAGTGACAAAGTGAAGGATGTTGAGGATGATGATGCCTTGAAGAGGTATCTAGTTTTGCAGTAGTTTCAAGATGTATTTCCATTAGATATCTTAGATTTATCACCTCATATGGAAGCGGAAATTTCTATTGAGTTGATGTCGCGACCAACACTAGCATCGAAGACACCGTACATGACAAGCACTCTAGAGTTAGTGGAAATAAATTTATAGCTTAAGGAAATTCTTGGTCAGGGATACATTAGGACAAGTGTGTTACCTTGGGGTGCACAATTATTATTTTTGAAGAAGAAGGATGGTACTCTCAGGTTGTGCATTGATTACAGGACATTGAACAAGGTGACTATTAAGAACAAGTACCATTTTCTGTGGATTGATGAGTTTTTTTATTGGTTTAAGGGAGAAACAATGTTTTCGAAGATTGAATTGAGATCAGGATATCATCAAGTATGTATTAAATAAGAGGATATCTACAAAACAAATTTCCAGACCAAGTATGAGCATTGTGATTTTGTTGTGGTTCCTTTTGGTCTGACTAATGCTCCAACTACATTCATGTGTTTGATGAATAGTGTGTTGCATCCTTATTTGGGCAAGGTTGTGATAGTATTCATTGATGAGATATCAATATATCCATAGATCGATAAAAAACATATAGAAAAATTAGTAGGAGTGTTAATATTGTTCAAAGAGTAGCAGTTGTATACCAAGCTTAATAAATGCAGTTTCTTTCAAACACAAGTTCATTACTTGGAATATGTTGTTTCCAAGGAGGGTATAAAAATGGACCTGAAAAGTATCAGAGCTATCATGGAGTGGGAAACACCTACGAATATGGATGAGGTAATATAATTCATGGGACTAACAGGTTATTATAGGAGGTTTATAAAGAAATTCTCATGGACTCTGTATCCTATTACATCTTTGCAAAGAAAAGGGAAGAAGTTTTAATGGAGTCAGGAGTGTGTAGCTAGTTTTGAGAAGTTGAAGTAGTTACTTACAAATTCTCTAGTTTTAAAGATTGCAGATCGATATTAAGAGTTTGTGTTGTGTATAGAATCTTTCAATAGAGGACTTGATGGGCTCCTGATGGAGGAAGGACATATGGTATGCTATGAGTCAAGCAAATTGAATAAACACAAGAAAAATTATCTGACTCGTGATCTAGAGTTGGGAGCTATCATTCATGCCTTGAATATGTGGAGACACTATCTTCTTGTCAAGAGGTTCATTTTGATGAATGATCAAAGTGGGATGAGATACTTGTTTGAACAACCTAACATGAATTCTAGGAAATCTAGGTTGTTGGCCACTCTCAGTGAGTTTTACTTCGAGATCACGTACATTGCGGGTAAGGAGAACAAGGTTGTATATGGTCATAACAAAAGAGTGCAGGTAAATCGCATTCTAACTATGAGTTCATATGGGACATGAAAGAGCAGATCTTGTAGGTAGGAAAGTAGGATGACAAGTACCAAAAAATTGAGCATATGTTCTAGAAACATGATACAGGTGAATGGGATGTGGATTATCATCTCATGACATATAGTTTGGTCAGATTTAAGAACAAGATCTATGTGTTAGACAACAATAAGATAAAGTAGCTATCGTGAGGGAATTTCATGCTAAGTGATATTTAGGTCACCTGGGATATCAGAAGACATTGGCAGCGGCCAAGAATTTCTATCATTTGATGAAATTGAAGAGAGAGGTGGATGACTATGTTGCAAAGTGCTTCTATTATCACCAAGTAAAAACAAAGTGTAAAAATCTAGGTTGTTTTTTGTAGCTGATTTCGATTCTAGAGTGGAAACGAAAGGCCATTACCATGGAATTCATTATAGGTTTTCTTAGGACGTCGAAGTCATATGATTCTATTATGGTTGTGGTTGATAGGTTGACAAAAGTAGCTCATTTAGAAAAGTTAATTTTAAGACTTAGTGAGTGACATAACTCACAACTTCATCAGGGAGATGTTATTTTTCCGTAGGTCAACATTGTTCTTTGCTTTGATTATTACATTTCTTGATTAATACATTAATTTCACCACATATCATTATTACATTATTCATATCTACACCATTATTCATCAGCATATGTGATTATATAGAAGGAACAACATCATCATCATCAATGCAGCAAAACATAAAGGATTGATAGAAGAAAAGCACATATACACATAGAGACACCAGGATTGGTCTGATACCACAGAAAAACCCACTATTTGGAAAACCCTTTCAAATATTCTTCTTCTTATATAGTCATGAAATGATTTATAAAAAGAGAGTACAATGGTCCATAACTTTATCTATGCAACAAAATAACTATGATATCGATGAAACATATCTAATCATGCTTATAATCACAACCTTGATTCTTGGGAGTGTAGTGTGTTGTGACTGACTATAATAAAATATTGGATATGTTGTCACTACACTGAACACTTATGAACACTATTGCCACTGAGTGAACTCTTTGGAATATTGAAATCTCATCTTCGAGTCCTCGATGCAGGGAGGAGGAGTTGTGTGAGCATCTATAACAATCTTGGACACTCTTTGTGAACCAAATACCAACATCTATGGTAGCTTGGATGCTCCCTAGACCATTATGTGTGTGTTTCAGAGCAACAACTCACCAGATTTGCTCCAAACCCCCGAGGGATCTCTTCCAGTTACTTCACGTGCATTGGGGATAATTTGGACGCTCTCAGGACCACTCTATGTGAGTGTCTAGGGACCGAAACCTCCAGATCTACATCTGAAACCCTGGATGCTCTCAGAAGGATTTTTTGTGAGCATCTATTGCATATGAGATCCTCTTAGGACCATATTATGCATGTGATCGAGGACCAAACTAAGCAACTGAAAACCAAGCCTCCTCGACACTCCCATAAAAATTTTGTGCCATCGTCCAAAGTTCTCTGGATACGATCATGACCATACTATGCCAACGTTCAGGGATGAAAATACTTAGTTACATGCCAATGCCTAAGATCCATAAAACCCTATATCAGTGCGAGCTTTCACCCTATATTTTTAGACCCTTTACACGAGCTTTCCTCCATCAAACCTGTCCAAACCAAGATAATAAGAGAAGAGAATACGACTTTATCAATGTGTCCAAATGGTCTTGAGGTATCTTCTATTTATAATCTTTGAAGAGGGTCCACTTGGAATTTAGGCTAACCTATACAATTTAACATTTTCTTAGGGCTCACCTAACACAACATACATGAGTGAATAAATAAATTCAAAAAATTACTTTTGCTTGTACAAATGAGGTGATATTTAGGTCAATTTTGGTCCTCCCAAAAAGAGGAATCTAATGGAATCATCATCTTGGTAATCTAAGATATACAAGGTGGAATTTGACCACAATTGCAAAAATTAACACTTCCCCTGAACTAGGGAGAATTCCACCAGCCAATCTTTGTCCATCGATTAATATTCCATTCTTGTGTCTTCAAGTGTCACCATGTATCATCCCTGACCACCTCGGGTATCTCATCATCATAAATCATCAATGTACATCCGGATCTATCCCTTGCGTATTCTTGCTTATCTCTCTATTGTTCTTGCTTGTATGTTGAACATTATTGAATCTAGAAGAAGAAGAATTCTTTACCAGAGGGGAGATTAAGCTATCACTCTCTATCCATCACGATGTTACCTGGAACCTCTACTAGCACGTTACTACCTAGAATATCATCATCAATTGTCATCAAAGAGAATATCATCAAGGAGCACATCTCAACCTAGAACCGCATCAGGGAATTCATATCAACCCATAATATCATGAGGGAGCTATACATATACAACCCCATATCAAGAAATAGGATATACTAACATAGAGGGAGCACATCTCAACCCTAGGATCTCATCAGGGAGCTCAATCTCAACCTGGAATTGCATACGGTTTTCTCAGTCCATCCTATTTCGTACTGATCTTGCAACTGATGAACCTAAAAGGTTATGTGGTAGAACACTTACATCATAATCAACTTGGGTTGTACACCCCAAGTACACTCTCAACTCATTGGCCAAACAAGGAGTGATATTCCCAACAAACCCTGCTTGTGGGTATGATTCCAACTTAGGTATACTCTATAACGACCAAATAGGGGAGAAACATTCTCTGACCATATGAAGATATGGGAGCATCATATTCAACCCTTTGGGTAATAGGTTGGGGTCATACCCTATTTCTAGAGTTCCCTCAACCCCAGGAGCCCTTCTATCTCAATTCCTCACACTAGGAGCTCAAACATGGAGGAAGAGTTGGCTCAATTTCCTCGATCAACATTGTTATCATCATACTCAAATCTGGTATTATCTTCTTTCAGTAATAGCCATTTCTTGTTCATACAGGACATCAAATCAAATATCATGACAGAACATAAAAATTCATATAAATCATAAAAGGCTACCATAATAATTTTCCCTCTCAAGGAGGTGCCAACCACAATCCTAAGCTTGTTTCGAACAACTGCACTATCTCAATGTATGAGAGTATCTTTGTCCCAACAATAAAGATGGGAGTTTATTCCAACCATATCTCACTCTATGTCATCACAATGTATCTATGCCATATCTAAATCATGCTCGGACAACTCTCTAAGGAGCTTCTTCATCCTGCTTCATAGTTATCCGTGCTAGAAACACTGTACTCATCCTCAATCTCACTATGGACCTCTCATCTAAGATATCATGGAAGATCTCATACTAAAGAAACATCCAAATGCTCTTAACAATGATATCTATCAATAACAATACATCCATGTAAATAGATGTTATAGGAGAAATATTTGAGCCTAAAAATAAATAGAATATCTAATGTAGATATTTCAAGGGATGATTGGTGGCAACACTATGTGAATGAAGTGGCTCACTCATGAATTTATTGATGTTTTATGCACATCATCTATATATACATATGGATGTTAAAAATTAAACATCAATGCTTCAATCAATAGTAGAATGACATGTCAATTTCAACAACATCTTTGAACTTCAAAACAGAGTATCCAAGGATTTTCATTTTCATTATCTAAAACCATTTTTGAATAGCTTTGCAATATAGAATTTCTTTTCCAAATTCAAGAAATCGATTCATCATGCCATGATACATCATTTCTATCTTTATAAGCTATCGTCCTCTGATTTAGATCATGAGAGGCTCACCTCCTATCAATATTAAACCATCATAATATGAAACCGAAACAATAATCAAAATCAAATCCATACCTTAGAATTCATCCTCCTAACTTCATCAGATAACTGTCAAATATAGACATATATGGATCAGGGAGTTTTCCACATTCAATCTTCTAAGCATAATTCCTTATTGAGCCAACGTAATCATCCTTAAATAAATCAATGTTGTACCACCATTTCAATAAAGTCATATTATCAAAGTATACAAGTCAGATCAGAACCATTATCAAAGTCATCAATATCACAGTATCAAACCTTTCAACCAGGAGACAAGTGGTGCTCATCTCAAATATTGAATTTATCTATTATCATGCCAACAAGTTGCAATCATTCATGCAATATAAATCCAAAATTAATGAGGTCATTCTCATAATCATAACATAAGTCATTTATGTCACTAGGTGCAAATGCATACTCCATAAATGAGTCAAGCAGGTTTCAATTTCATGTTGAATCACAACTAACAATACCTCAAACATTGTGTTATGAATGAGGAGGCCAATACAAAATCATTTTTCTGAATGCTCACATAAGTCATTATGCCCACATAGCATATACATCAAGGAAAATCAACAATTGTTAAATGAGATCATTAGTCATGAGGTCAAGTCCAAGTTATCTATCGTAGAGAGAGATATAGTCAAAGCATATCTGAATCATCAATTCAAAATTTCAATTTATTTCAAGTATCACGACACAACACTAATGACTTATAATCTATATCAATCAGCTAAATCATGCCAAACTATTGTATCATAAACATAGTGACATATCTATATGTATGTCCCAGTCACCTGCAAACGCAAGTTCAATCTGTTTGTTCATGTTATGGTAAACATTCAAGATTTTCTTGCTTGCATATATTGCTATTATCTACAAAACATCTATGGTACATACATCTTCCACATGAACATCTGATTTCATGCAAGATACTTCATTTTTATGTGATCAAAGTTCTAACCAAACAACTTAGGAAATTAGATTACAATGGCAGAATATGTCAAAAACACCTTAATTCAGAGTTCAGACATATTCAGAAATCATCCCTTCAGGCTAGCATGAGACCATCTTTAGTTTCCTAGATGCTACCTCGGCTTTAGCATGTATGTGTCCAAGGAAGAGATTTCCATTTTTGTGTAGAAATTCTCACTGTATATTAAACTAATTATTCAATGTACTAAATAAAAATACTTAATCTACTTCTAAAATCAAACTTGGGGAAGCTTAATTGATTTTGAGCAAGATCAAGCAGAACATATATAATAGAGAAGAAGATTCAATCACACATGAAACATAGAATAATACTCTAGGGAAAGCCTCAACTAAAAACCCTGCTATCTGTGTTATAATGCAAGTGGAAATATCTCAGGATTACACAAAGCTTTAGCTCTCAATCTATCTAGCTCTCATTACAATCCCTCATTGTTGCTCATAGACAGAATAGACAACACATATACCTTCTTTCAGTCCTCCAAGCCTCCTATTTCCTTGCGTAGTTTCTCCTGGGTCCTTCAGCTACAACTTATGTAATTCTCACCTCACACACTACTACTAACCTCTGTAGTAACTTCACAATCCTAAAGGAAATGAATTCCTTTTGCATGGATGAGTTTTCTCTATAGGAAAATTCCTCCAAGTGATATTACAACGTCCCTGTCTTTAATCTCAACTAGGTCTCTGTTTGAATTGAAATGCATGAGTTATTTATGAGAGAATATTCGGTTATCTGGAGAACACTAGTTGCGTGCATGCATGCATTAACTGACTGAACTCACAATTAGTTCCTCAAACTATTTAGAACTAATTAAACTAGACTTAACTTAGTTAACTTAGCTAACTAATTACAACTCAAATAAAACTCATCCTTATTGATTTGAATTGGATCCTAAACTCTCTCTAAGTTTTCATGAACTCATTCAACTTATGACAAGAAAATTCAAGTCTTAGAAAGATCAAGTTATCAAAAGGAATCCTCGTGACAGTTGCAATTGTAATCAACGTGGAGGAACGAGGACCCTAGGTCAAGCATGTAGACCGTTGGCCCATGGTAATGCGCACTAGAAAATTGGTAGAACCAACGGCTAATTCAAGAAACGAGGGTGGTTTCTGATACGCAATTAGTGCTAAAGCACTAATCGCATATCGCAGGGCGTCCCCCTCATTGAAGGAAAGCCCTGAAGTGCTCAGACCCGAAATGGCTATGAAATGCGGAAAAGTAACTATTTCAGTTCTATGGATTCCACAAAACTAACAGGATATCAGAAGGCCTTGAGGCGGTAAGCAGTTTTGACCGAGTCCTGCCCGATGCCACACACTGAGTGACACGCGTTTGGCAGAAGAGAGAGAAAGCTGCTCACATCGGACATGTAAACGTCATGCTTCTTACCTGCCCGATATGAACAATGACGGTAGGATTTGGGGGGGCCAGATCAATGGCGGATGCACGTCACAATAAATGACCAGATTTGACAAAGATAAGGAAATATTACATGGGATTTGAAGTCCGACATGGGCGATGAGTTGGGAGGAGATTCATGTTTTGCTGGCATCTTGGAGCAAATGGAAATAATGGCCAGTTCAAATGTTTCCAAGGAACCTGACACACTCACCCGTTGCAGAATAGGTGGCCACCTCCCTATGAAGTGTTACACATTAATGATGATGTAGAACAGGTGAGTTCGAATAGACAAAGGCGAGGAAAACTAGAACGCCGAGAAGCGGAAATGAATTGACAGAAAGAAAACTAGCTTTAAAGCCATGAACTTATAGAAGCAGAGGACAACAACATAGAGAGGAGTGGTTAGATGCAGAAAGATAAGAGCAGAAAATAGAGAGAAGAACCCGAGCTGACCTGAAGGTAGCATCGACCCAGATAGAGCGAGAGAAAGTCAGAGAGTCTGTGCACTCTACAGAAGGCTTGAGAGGTTCAAGCGAGATCCTCAACATAGGCCTGTCCTGTATGACTTTCATATTGGGCTCATACTACTGTGACCAGTAGAGGTCAAGTAATAGTAAGGAGAGTCTGTATACTCCAATCCTACTAATTCATATCTGTTGAGTGAGACTCAAATTGAGCTCACTATTGTAAAGAAACTCGGCTTTCAAAACATAATAGAGATGCCACCACTGAAAGCTGGACCAGGAGATCTAGCCCAGGAGAATTGGGTGAACTCCTTATTATACTTGTTGTATTACATGTTTTCCTATTATTTTTTCTCTAACTAACTCAGTGTCTATGTATTTCACAATCTTATCGATCCATTGCATAAAGTAACATAGGCACATCCATGCACATGAGTATGTAATACCTTTAATTCTTTCTCCTAGATAAATTCCAAATCAAGTGGTATCAGAGCTCTAGGTTACTAATGTTTGACAAGCTTGTGTTGGATTTTGTTGTTGAATGCTAACTAGATCAAAGCTTAAATTAGGAGAAGGAGAGTTGGTTGAAGCTAACCCTGAAATTGGAAGAGTCCACTCTAAGAGGAAAATGTCAGAAGAAAACCCCTTGGAATCAGACTCCTAGTTCATGGATGGTTTCCTAACCATGAAAGCCATGGTGGAGGAAATTTAGAGAGAATTTAAGAAAGGTAGAGATGGAGATTCATCAAAATCCAAACAAGATAAAGGAGTAGAATAATATCTCCTCCATGAGCACTCTAAAGAAAAGGGAAAGAAGAAAAACTACCCACACCTCCTAGTAGCTCTGAAAACAAAAAGAAAACATCTTTGATTAAATTAGATGTCAAATTTTATTTACCGATATATGATGGAGAGTTGAATGCAAAGAAGCTGGATAATTGGATTAGACAGATTGATGTTTATTGCAGAGTGAAAAGCATCGATTCAGACAAGAGTAGGATTCATCTGGCCAGCCTATGCCTTGGAGGCACTGCCTTGGTATGGTGGGAAGGTAGGACACAAGCTGGCATGAAGAAACATGGTAAAATTCTTTCTATCTAGAGTGAATTTGTTTCTAGAATTAAAAAGAAATTCTATCCACTATCCTATATGCAGGAAGCCATGATGAGCTGGAAAACTCTTCACCAATTAAAAGGGAAAAGTGCACAAAGTTACACTCAAGAATTTAGGAAAATAGCTTTGATTCTAGGAATTTCTTTAGACTGACCTCAAACTCTGCTGAAGTATATAGGTGGTCTACACAGCTACTTAAGGCACACTATTCTCATGTTTAATCCCACTAGCATAGATGAGGTATATGTTCAGGATACACATCTAGAGGCTAGAGGAAAGAATGTGAACCCAGAAGTTGGGGGATAATCAAAACCCACTACAAGAAAAAGCAAGGAAAAGAGAAAAAGTAAATGGAAAGGGAGGAAGGCCAATACTGTACAAAAGACCAAGTCTTCGTGCACTTACTGTAAGAAGGATGAACATGATGATGAACACTACTGGATCCTGCATCTGGAGCTAAGACCCAAGAAGTTCGAGGGCAAGAAGAAGAAGGATGCTATGGCTATTCAAAAGGATTTGGGGTTAGAGTCAGGAGATGAAACAACAATTGCAGCCACAAGTATAAAAGGTGAAAATTTTGAGGCATCTACTAGTAATTCTACACAATCCACTGATAATAAAGAAAATGAGAGGAAAACACATGAGCATTTTCATACTCGAGTTATTGCCAAGGATCAAAAGATTGATACTTTGTTTGATAGTGGATCACAATTAAATTTAATTTCTGAAGCAATTGTAAAGAAGTTGGGATTACTAACCACACCGCACAAAAATCCATATCCATTAGGTTGGTTATGTGATAAAGAACAGATACAAGTGACTAGACAATGTAAACTTAGGTTTTCTTTTGGGTCACCATTTGTAGATGAGATTGAGTTAGATATAGTTGCTTTGCATATATGTGGAACTGTTTTAGGAAGTCCTTACATGTATCATATAAAAGCTATTTTCTATAGAGCTGAGAACAGGTATCAACTCGTTAAACATTGAATCAAATATATTGTAAGAGCTCATAAACTCAAGAATAATTATACTCTAATAAACTCAGGGTAGATGAAAAGAATTGTAAATTCATGTAAACATGTTTTACTAATGGTTGTAAAGGAAAAGAAACCTGATAAAACCATTGTATTTGAGGGTTGTGATGCTAAACAACAAGCTAATTTAGAAAAAGTTGTCTCAGAATATGATATACTGTTTCAAGAACCTGAAGGTCTGCCACCCAAAAAGGAAATAGTACATGATATGAATTTGCAGCAAGATGCTCCACTGCCTAACATCGAAATGTATAGGTTGTCTGCTTTAGAGAGTGTAGAAATCAAGAAGTAGGTATAGGAGCTGCTTGAGAAGGGGTTAATTAGGCCTAACACATCACCATGTGGGTCTCCAATTGTCTTTGTGAGAAATAAATATGGCTCATGGAGAATGTGCATTGATTACTAAGCATTGAATAAGATAATGATAAAAAATTGTTATCCTCTTCCTCGCATAGATGATCTGTTGGATCAATTAAAGGAAGCTGTTTATTTTCCCAAGTTGGACTTGCATAGTGGCTATCATCAGGTCAGAGTTGCAAAGCAAGATGCATGGAAGACTACTTTCAAAACAAAGCAGGGATTGTATGAGTGGTTGGTTATGCCTTTTGGCTTAACTAATGCTCTTGCTACTTTCATGAGAGTAATGAATGATGTACTGAGATCTTTTGTTGATGATTTTGTCATTATATATTTGGATGACATTCTTATATTCTGTAAAACATGGGAAAAAAATTTAAAGCATGTTAAGAAGACTCTATATGTTTTGAAAAAAGAAAATATTTATGTTAAGCTCTCAAAATGTGAATTTGGCAAAACATCTTTGAATTATTTGGGTCATATTGTAGGGGGTGGTGAAATGAAGATAGATCCCTCTAAGGTTGCAGTCATTGTAAACTGGCCTAAACCCAAAGCTGTTATAGAAGTTAGAAGCTTCTTAGGAGCAGCATAGTACTGGAGAATTTATTTCTAACTTTTCCTTAATTGCAACTCCCTTACATGCTTTAACAGGATTGAACAAGGTGTTTTAGTGGGGAGGCAAACAACAGAAAGCCTTCGACACCTTCAAAGAAAAGATTAGTATAGCACCAATACTAGCATTGCCCAATCTTGAAAGACCATTTGAGATTGAAACAGATGCCAGCGACTATGCTATGGGAGTAGTGTTGATGCAGCACAGTAAATCCATATGTTATCATTCAGAGAAATTTAATTCTGCAATAGTTAACTATCCCATATATGATAAATAATTGTATGCATTAATACAGAGTGTGAAAAAGTGGAAACATCACTTAATGGGAAAAGAGATAGTTATACATACTGATCATAAACCACTTCACTATTTACACTCCCAAACTAAGTTGCAGTAATCAAGACATTATAGATGGATGGGTTTTCTACAATAGTTTCATCTAGTCATTAGATATAAAAAGGGCATACACAATAAAGTTGTAGATATGTTGTCCAGACCAATCATAAATGCATCCACTATGATTAAGCATAATTCAGTATTCCATGAAAGCTACATTGAACATTATGCTCAAGATATAGATTTTAAAGATGTATATGCAACTTTAAGTCATGGAAAACAAGTAGAAGAATTGGATTATCATGTTAAGGACGAGATCTTGTAACATTTTGGGAAGCTATGCATTCCAAAAATTGAAAGAGTAAATATAATTTAAGAGGCACACACTTCTCTAATATGAGGTCACTTTGGTGTAAGTAAAACAATTGCACAGCTGCAAAGATTTTGTTATTGGCAAAAAATGAATGAGACAGTTTCTAGATATGTAAAAGGGTGTACCATGTGTGCTAAAAGCAAGCCCAGCAATAGAAAACTAGGCTTGTACACTCTAGTACCAGTTCCTTCTCATCCTTGGGAAAGTGTTTCCATGGAATTTGTTGGAGGATTGCCTAAATCTAGGAAAGGTCATGACTATTTATATGTTGTTGTGGATAGGTTCAGCAAAATGTGTATTTTGATACCTTGTAACAAACAGATTACAGCGGAACAAACTGCAAAGTTGTTCTTTTAGCATGTATGGGTTCATTTTGGATTACCCACTTCCATTATATTTGATCGAGATACCTAATTTGTTGGGAAATTTTGGTCAAGTTTGTGGTAATTGATGGACACCAAGCTGAAGAAGAGCACAACTTTTCATCCATAAATAGATGGCCAAACAGAAGTAGTGAACAACACAGTGATCTAGTTTCTGAGAGGCTATTACAGCAAGCATCCTAGGCTTTGGGATGAACACTTATGTTATGTGCAACATGCTTACAACTGAGCTAAACATTCTTATACATAGAGATCTCCTTTTGAGATCTGTTTTTGTTTCACACCAAGGTCTCCGTTGGATTTTTTCTTTGGTAAAGACATAGCAGTTGATGGACACAGTGATGTGGACAAGGAAACCAAGTTCATAGAAAAAATTCAAGAGATTCACTAGGAAGTACAGGAACAACTGGAAAAGAGCTAAGCCAAGTACAAGGAAAGGCATGACAAGCATCGGATGGAGCATAGTTTCCAAGTTGGTGACCAAGTCTGGCTATATATTAGCAAAGACAGAATGCAAGGTGAAGGTAATAAGTTGAAGCCAATAAGGTATGGACCTTTCAATATACTTGAGAAAATTGGTGAGAATGCTTTCCACCTTGATTTACCAGCTTACATGCACATCTACTCAGTTGATAATGCACACAGCTTGAGATTATTGGAACCTTCATTAATTGAAGATCCCGAAGAGCAGAGTCAATTGCCTTCTATTGATGATTTGTTGCCTGAATATATTAATGAATTACAGGAAGATACAGTTTTGTACAAGAAGTTCAGAACTATGCACAGAGGGGATGTTGAGTACCTCAGGATTGGACTCAAAGGTTCAAAACCAAGTAGTGTAAAATGGACAAAAATTGGGCAAGCGAGGAATCAGTACCCTCACTTGATGGATGCTTAAAAATAAACTTTTGGTGGTCCAAAAGCTTTTTTAGTGGGAAGGCCGTGATCCAAATTGGATCCTAAACACTCTCTAAGTTTTCATGAACTAGTTCAACTTATGCCAAGCAGATTCAATTCTTAGAAAGATCAAGCTATCAGAAGGAATCCTCGTGATAGTTGCAATTGTGATCAGCGCAGAGCAACGAGGACCCTCAGTCGAGCGCGCAAACCGTTGGCCCATGGTAATGTGCACTGGCATAAATTGGAAAAATTAGAGGCTAATTCAAGAAACGGGGGTGGTTTTTGATACATGATTAGTGCTAGGCATCCCCCTCAGTGGTGGAAAGCCCCAAAGTGCCCAAACCCGAAATGGCTATGAAATGCAGAAAATTAATTATTTCAGTTCCATGGATTCCACAAAACCGGCAGGATATAGGAAGGCCTTGAGGCAGTAAGAAGTTTCAAATGAGTCCCACCTGATGCCACACACTGAGTGACATGCATCCTGTAGAAGAGAGAGAAAACCTCTCACATTAGACGGGTAAACATCATGCTACTTACCCGCCCGATATGAACAACAACTCTAGGATTTGGGGGGCCCAGATCAATGGCAGAGGCACGTCCCAATACCCGATTTGACCAAGATAAAGCAAGATTACATGGGATTTGATGTCCGACGTGGGCGATGAGTTGGTGGAAGATTCATGTTTCAAGGGCATCTTGGAGAAAATGGAAATAAAAGCCGGTTCAAACGTGTCCAAGGAACCTAACACACTCACCCGTTGCAGAATAAGTGGCCACCTCCCTATGAAGCGTTACCCAGTAATGATGACATAGAATAGGGGAGTTTGAATAATGATGAACTGACAGAAGCATAGGACAACAACATAGAGAGGAGTTAGTTAGATGCAGAAAGCTAAGAGCAGAGAATAGAGAGAATAAGCCGAGCTGACCTGAAGGCAGCATCGAGCCAGACAGAGCCAGAGAGAGTCAGAGAGTCTGTGCATTCCAGAGAAGGCTTGAGTGTTTCAAGCGAGCTCCTCGGCATAGGCCTGTCATGTATATTTTTAGATTGGGCTCATACTATTGTGACTAGTAGAGGTCAAGTAACAATAAGGAGAGTCTATGTACTCCAATCCTACTGATTCATATCTGTTGAGTGAGACTCAAATTGAGCTCATTATTGTAATGAGACTCTGCTTTGAAAACATAATAGAGAGGCCACCAATGAAAGCTAGACCAAGAGAGGTAGCCCAGGAGCATTGGGTGAACTCCTTATTAAACTTGTTGTATTACATGTTTTCCTATTATGTTTTCTCTAACTGCCTCAGTGTCTATGTATTTCGCAAATGTTATCGATCCATTGCATAATGTAACATAGGCATATAGATGCACGAGTCTGTAGTACCTTTAATTCTTTGTCCTACAAATATTATAGATCACTTATCTCCTTAGTTAAGGGATAACTTCCTCAATCAAAGGGATAACTATTGCATGTATTCACAAAGGCTTCATGTTTGATTTTCACCAACTAATTAACTCAAGATGAATTAATTAATTATTTTTAAAATAGCTAGTGAAACTAAATTCAAATTTTAATTCAAGGACAAATTAAAATTGGAATATATCCCGAAATGCTATTTTAGAAATGCTAATTTTAGCATTTCTATTTTTTTGCTATTTTCAATAGAGTTGGAGTATATCTTGAAATGATATTTATAGGAATTATATTTTTATCATTTCTTGTTGCTATTTTCAACATTTTATGTCTGCATCTGGAACATAAAACCTAATTTGTGTACAAGATTCAAATATGAGACTTTACTATAGTTCAATAATTTCTAAAAAATCATACATCAAGAGTACATAAATTAGACAGCAATGTGAGCAAGAATCTTGAGAAGATATTCTCCCTCTGACTGGAAATCTACTTCATTCATCTTCATTCATGTCATCAACCTATCTCTACTAGAGTCAAGCAACAATATATTTGTTAAATCATAAACATATATCTATAATGGCTATGACATCAATATTTCAACAAAGGTTAGACTCAAAGAAACATATAGATGTGACATCATATCTCAAAGATTATGATCACTTTCTGTCCAGTCACTTCATCAAGTTAGAACATTGATTTTAAACACATGCCATCAATACCAGACCACAAGTAGTAAGAGATATAGAATATAAATCTCATAGTTATACCTCTAACATTAAGGTTACCATGATTATCATGGTCAATGAGATCATGTTAGTTCATTAAATAATACTTTACCAAAACAACAAGAGTATCAATCACTCTTCATATGCTTTCAGCATGGTTATCACAAACATTACTAGTAGTATCAAGTATAAGAGTCAATGAGTTATCCTTGTATATGAAAACCGTCATGACAAGTATGAAGAATATCATTTACTAGATTCAAGGTGTTAGCCTTCCTTATAGGATCAAGATGTCTAATGGATGGATGTTTGCCAATCATCAAGTGTATCAATATTAGATAACCTCATAGAATTCAAGAAGATCAAAATGTTAAACACTAAGTGCATCATTTCATCATAGGAAACATAGATCCAAGTAAATTTCATATGCATGTGTGAGCCATCAAAGGAATATACATTCTCATCATGTCTTAGGGCTTACCGAGCCATCCAATGCTACAACTGAAATACAACCTACCATCCATACCTTGTGGCATTCAAATACCCGCGCATATTTACATTAGACATAGGTTGCTTGAAGCACTTTGTCATCTTTTCATCAAGTACCTCTTTATCTCTTTCCAGATCTAGATTTTCTTTCTTGGATCTCAAATGATCCTCAAGAAGGATCTACTCATCACATCTCATCAAGAAGGTTAGAAACATCCATATAGTCAAATAGATATTCAAGAAGTATAAGGAATAAACATAATCATCAGATCCATAGGTCCAAACAAAAGTAAGAGGAATCATAAGTCAATAAATGTGTATCTTCAATGAGAGGTGATCCTCTCCCTCTTGAACCAATTTTTTAGAGATATCAATGTTCATGGTCCATATACCAATGTTGCCTTCAATTATCCAACCAAGTCTGCTAGGGATTATCCCATATAGCGCTTTATCAAATCATTGTCAAGTGCTTGAGCATCTTCACATTGAACAACTAGGTTTCATATCTCATATTGTTTCCATAAACTAGGGTTTTCTCTCCAACCCTAACCTCATAGAATCCATCAAACCCTAATAATCAAGTTGCCTAAGGCTTTCCTCAAACCCTAGAATTATTTTAGGTATCCACCATCCTCTTCTTGTTTCCATCTATAGGTGTCATGATCAGGGTGATCTCCATGGCTTTTCTTTAGCCCACCTCTAATACTCTGTTAATTGCTCATAGGACCACATTGTTATTTTCTTTGATAATTCCATTTCTTCATTAATACATTAAGTTCACCCCATATCATATTTACGTTATTCACATCTACACCATTATTCATTAGCATATGAAATTACATAGAAAGAACAACATCATCATCATCAATGCAATGAAACATAAAGGAAAATTAGAAGGAAAACATGCACACACATAGAGAAACCAGGATTGGTCTAAGACAAGGGAAAAACCCACTATGGTGAAAACCCTTGCAAATCTTCTTCTTCTTAGATTGCCATCAAATGATTTACCAAAATAGAGTACACTGATCCATAACTTTATCTATGAAACAGAAAAACTATGATATCTATGAAATACAAATAATCATGCTTATAATCACAACCCTAATTCTAAGGATTGTAGTGTGTTGTCACTGACTATAGTCATTGTTTGATATTGTTGTCACGGTACTAAAAACTGTTGAACATTGTTGTCACTAAGAGAAATCTTCAGAATACTAAAATCTTATCTTCGAGTGTTGGATGTAGGGAGGAGTTGTGTAAGATTCCATAACAATCATTGGAACTCTTTGTGAGCTGAATGCCAACATCTATGGTAGCTCGGATTCTCCCTAGACCATTATGTCCATGTGTCCTGGGACCAACTCGCCATATTTGCTCCAAACCCCCATACCCTCTCCTCCAGTTATTGTGTGTGCATCTAGAAAATCTTGGACACTCTCAGGACCACTCTATGGGAGCATCTGCGGACCAAAACCTCCATATTTGCCAATGAAACCCTGGATTCTCCCATAAGGATTTTATGCAAGAGTTTATGGAAATTTGAATTCTCTCAGGACCATATGGTGCATGTGTCTGTGGATGAAACGAAGTAAAAGAAACCCCAGCCCGCTTGATGTTCCCATAAACACTTTGTGATAACATAAAAGGCTCCCTGGATGATTTTAGGACCATATTGTGCCAACATCTAGGGACGAAAATACTCAACATGTTGGTGTCTAACATCCAATAACCCTATATCAGTGTGAGGTTCATCTCGGTAGTTTCATACCTTTTGTGCAAGATTTCCTCTATCAGACGTGTGTGAACAAAGACAATAAGAGAAGAGAATATGGCTTCATGAATGTTTCCAAATGAGGTTGAGGTATCTTTGATCTGTAGGCTTTCATTAGTGTCCACTTGCGGTTGGGATTGACCTATACAATTTACCATGTTCTTAGGGTCAACCTAACCCAATATACATGAGTGAATAAATAAATTCAAAAACCAACCTTTTCTTGTCCAAATAACATGATCTTTAGGCCAATTTTGGTCCTCTCAAAAAGAGGATTATAATGCAATAATAATCTCAATCATCTCACTTTTCCATGGTATTCCTAAGAAGATTATATCCGAAAAATATGTGAAGTTCACTTCCTAGTTTTGGAAGGATTTGTTTGTAGGTTTCAAGACAGAGTCAGCCTTTATTCCAACTCTATAGACAAATGGATAGACATATGGAGGACATGTTGAGAACATACACCATGAATTAATAACATATGTGGGAAGCATATCTTCCGCTTGTGGAGTTTGTGTATAATAATGGGTATCAAGAATATTTGAAGATGAGTCCATCTGAGGCACTATATGGATAGAGTTGTAATACTCCTATAAAATGAAGTAATCAGGCGAATAGGGTATTGATTGGAATAGATATGTTGGGTTGGAAGAGATGCACCAAAAAATGTAGGTTATCAAGAAGAATCTAAAGGTGTAACAACCATGGTTAAAAATTTATCTAAAAGAAAATATACAACCAATGTCATGGGACATGTATTCCAAGACGAATGGTGGGAAAAAAAAAACATAGTTGGTGTTCATTTTAGTTTATTACGGCTAAGAAAATTTGCAAAGGAAATGGAAAACAATTTGGAAAGGCATGAGACATTAATTGGCATTTTATTTATGAAAATAATGGAAATTTGGAGAAAATGAAGTTGAAAGGTCACAGGTTGGATGTGAGAAGTAAAATGAAATAAAATAATGGAAACTGAAGAAATTAGAGGTTTCATTAATAAAAAGGCTTTTGAGGATCAGGTGGTAGCTTTTCTAAAGTAACCTTTTGTTAGTAAAGTTTTGGAGCTCACTTTCTACTCTCTCTCTCTCTCTCTCTCTTACTCTTCGACACTTAGAGTTTTCTTGGAGAAGTTCAGCATTGGATCAATAAAAGCAAAGAAGGAAAAGGAAAGCAAGGAAGAGCATGATCTAACAGCTACAACGAGATTATTTGTAGGTATCGATGTGCATGTGTGATTTCCTTGCTAGTTCTGGCATGCATGGTTATGCATGTGTGTTCTTGGTTCTCTTGTTGTCATTAGTACAGGGTTTTCTAGTTGTGACAATGTTTTCTAGCCTAGACTTGACATTTCCCGACAGCCTTGAGGTTATGGGTTCTCATGGTTTGGTGGAGATGGATTTCTAAATGGATTCAAAGCTAAGTGAGGTGGATATATGAATCGAAGAGCACGTGTCCTAGTGATCCATGAACAATATTGTGGGTTGTGGTAAATCCACGGCCTAGTATCCCCTGAACTAGATTGTGGGTTGTGATATAGCTGAAATTTGTGTTTCCTTGGTGGGCCTAGGAATCCTCGACTGATGAATTGTAGGATATACAATAAATCCTAGAGGTCGGCGCCTTTCATTAGGCCGAGGAAACCTTGGCCAGTGAATGGCAGAATATAGGGTTAATCTAGGAGGGTGGTGTCTCGATCATGGCCTAGTGACCCATGAATTAGACTATGGGTTGTGGTAAAGCCTAGGGACTAAGAGAGAGTAAAATTCCTCATGTTATAGGTGGGGAAATCTGGTGGCATCCATGCTCATTTGGTTCTTCTGTTCGGTGATGAGTCCCACGTTCATGCTTGGAATATGGCACATGGGTGAATGGATGAAAGAAAGATTTAGTTTAGTCAAACTATGGTTGGGTGGTTCATCGATGTCCCAAACCTAGTTAGATTGCATTCATTAATAGTAGTTCCTTGTCATTGGTATTTCATATGTAATGTGCTAGTTTATATGTCGATTCTATGGCTGTTCTATCCTTATTATTTTTGTTCTTTATATGTTGGTTACAGGTATGTTTTATGACAGTGATGTTGTATGGATCTTATCATGTTTTGATTTGTAAATGAATGAACAATGAATATATGACCTAATAGATGATAAGGAAACTAATGTGATAAGGCATTAATGCTTCTTAGTGATTCTCAGATAAGTATGAGACTCGTATGATCATATTTATTGTTATAACCTGTAGAATGCATATTTGTGATATGTTTGACGAAATATATATCATGGCTAGTAGGGCTATAGTCAAGCATGTTCTAAATTATTTTCATTTTTATCATTGTTTCAAAGCTATTTTGTTTTTTTTAGGAGTTTCACAAAGTTCTAGGAAATGGCCTGAGATCTGGCCCTAAAAAGGTGACACAGAATATCAGGTCATTGGCTTTAAACTAACTGAGAATATCCCAGTCTCTTGCATTCCCTTGCTATGAGAGAGACTGTAGGACCCCAGTTGCATGCATGCATGTGCCATGGGAGCAATGGAGGTTCTATGTTAGTAAGATGTTGGGTTGCCTCATGGGTTAGTCGCATGGGAAGGTTAGTTGGCTTCTGGAGGTTCTGTACCATGTGTAGAAGGTCAGGTTAGTTGTTTTTTATTGATTCCTTAACTGTACATGGAGATTTTAATCAAATTATAGTAGCCTCTCTTCGCATGTTTACCCCAACGCACTAATTAACTTGGGTAAATGTGGGAGGAGGGAGTTACAGAGTGGTATCAGAGCATCAGTCACTCCTTGGACTAGAAGGGCGGTTGTTGGTCATGTATTCATGTCGGTTGCATATGTGCCCTTATGATTAGGGTCTATGTGCTTTCTGTGTATGCATGTTAGTGGTCCTTGTTTCTGTTGTGATGTTATTTTGGAGTTGATGACATTGTTGTTGGGATGTGTTACTCATGAATGCATGTCAATTGTATATGAAATTTTTTATGCATTTCAGTGTCTATATGTTGTTGTGCATGCATTATTATGGGCATGGTCACCAGAAATGAGGTCATTGTAGGATTTTTAGGTCATCATGATGTTGTTAGTATGTTATGATGCTGATGTGTTGGTTGAGATAGAGAAAGAGATGTAGACTATGAAAGTGAAGTTGCAAGACTACACCTCGGGGTAAGAGAAGATCATCATACAGGTGTGTATGGTGGTATGCCGGTATGTAGGTTAAAGGTTGGTATATGCATTATGGTTATGTGTATGCCTTTCATTCTATTGATGTTATGGTTACATACATGATAGATGTTAGTTTATTAGTGTGATCATATGTACATGTGTTGGTTAGTCATGAATGGTGTTAACTTGATCACTATGTTATATGTTGTTGATGATTGTGTTATATGACTAACTTGTTGTTGTTATATGTTAGTTAACTTGATGATTAGGTTGATTTAATTTAATATCTTAATCTCACATAAATCGTGTTAATTTGGATTGGCCTATGAGGATGGTTAGGGTTATGATATTCAAGTATGAGCTAACATATTTGTGATATTGTGTCATATTAATTCGGACTAACTATGCAGATGTGATTGTTATGCATGAATGACAATTGCTTATCATTTTTTGACGTGAACATGTTAGCTAGTTACTATGATGGATATTATGACCTTATTTATGTTTGAGTTAATATGGTGTGACGTTATATTGTGCTAATCTAGATTGATTATGTAGACAAGATAACATCCATTGATATACATTAAAGTATGAGATTGCTTATGTCATCTATTGGTGTTTGAGAGTTTGGTGTCTATTATGTTGTCTATATTCTATTCGAATGCTTGATTAATTGCATGATATGAGTATGTGCCTATAAGATTTCATGAAGAAATGATCTTCTTTCAATATGGTTGTACTAACACATATGTGTTGAGACAGTTGATATGTACTTGAGTGTATGTAGCTTATACTTGTAGCATTAGGTATTACAACTAATGAATGAGAGTTGATTATCAATTATAACATGGTTGTTAGACTTGGTAAAGGTTGATTTCAAATTAATAGATATATTGTATTTATATTTGGAACATGTGTCTGACATGTGTGTTAGGTTACAAGGCATTGTGCTTGGCACAACAACATAAGGAACTGATGTATTTTTATGTTTATTTTTGCATTGATAGTTATGTGTTTATGGAAATATGATGCAAGGAATTGCATGGCAAAAGATGCTACCATGAAACATTGAAGAAGGCTTAGGTTGAGTTCCTTTGGAAGTATTGGGAAGCCATGGGGATTGAGTCATGGTGCTTTTGCTAGTCTTGTGCTTTGGGAATTTTTGATTTGCTGTGCTTGGCTTGTCATCTTGATCGTGTGTAGTGCATGATCATTCCACTTTGTTTTTGGTGTCGTATTGTTATTGGTTTTCATGGTTATATTCTTCTCTGTCACGTGTTCTTATATTTTATGTTTCAAGGGTATTCAGAATTGGTTGGGCAGGATGAAATTTAATGGGGTTCAAGAAGAGTTTGATGGAACCCAACAGGTAATGTAAGACCCGAATGGAGCTCGATGCATGATTAAGGGAATCTAAAGGCAAGAGTATGAAAATCGGTTGAATTGGTTGGATCCATTGGTCTAAATGGACGATGGCAGGATAGTCATGAGAAACGTAATCAAGAAATGTAACTTGATTGGATTTGAGGCGTCAAATGCCTTGGCTATGTTGTGAATTGATATTCTCAATGTTGTGCATGGGTTCCCTAGATAAGAAGAGTTCTTTTGACATGGACCTTATGCTATATGATAATTATGTTGTGATACTGATTACGTTAATGTCTATAGATGTATACATGTATGCATGTATGTTGTGTTTAACAGGGTCATCTTGGATCATGATTGTTTTTATGCTAATGTTTATATGCATATATGTATCTATGTTTGCAATTTTCTAACAGGGTTTTTAGAGATCATGATTGTTTTATGTTAATGTTTATATGTATGTATGTATTCATGTCATTATCTGATATGGTCGCCAAGGATCATGTTTGTAGAGGAATGATTGCTTATGCTAGTGAATGACATGAAGAGGTTCTTGGTTTATGAGGAATCAAGTGGGAAGAGTAGCCTACGTAGATATATGAGGTCAATATCATGTGGATGAATTTATATTATATGTTTGTACTATGTCTATGTTTATGCTATGGGAGGTAATGCCGAGGGATAAACTAGCGGAATGGAAGCAATGTGATCGACGACATGATGGACCAATCATGAGTAGTGGAAATACATTAGAAGAAAGGTTTCTTTGTAGATTTAGTGTGTGGTCTATGGATGTGTAGTACTGCTATTGTATATATGTTGTACATATTACACCTATGATGTTGTGCGCATGCAATGGTTTGTACATATGGTGTTTTGTATACATTGTTTATGCAATGTTATGTATAGATGATGTTGTGTACACATTTTTTTATGCAATGTTATGTATAGATGATGTTGTGTACATATAGTTTATGCAATATTAGGTATAGATGGTGGTGTGTACATGTTTTTTATGCAATTCTATGTATAGATAGTGGTGTGTACATGTTTCTTATGCAATGTTATGTACAGATGGTGTTGTTTGCATGTTGGATATGTGTTGTTGTGTACATATTATATATGCGATGTCATGTACATATGGTGCTTTATACATGGTGCATATGCAGTGCTATGTACATATGTGTAGTGTGCATGCTGTACATATGTTGCTATGCATATGTGGTGTTGTGTGTACAATTGTAGATGTCGTGTTTGTGTACATGTGGTTCTGTATACAGGTTGTGCAGGTGGTGTTGTGTACACATTATGTAGGTGGTGTCTTGTACAAGTGGTTTTGTGTACACGTTGTGCAAGTGGTGTTCTCTATACGTGGTAATGTGTACATGTAATACATATTGTATGAGTGTACATGTGGTATTGTGTTCATGTCGTACATTTTTGTTTTGTACATGCGGTACTATATATGTGCATTTTGTAGTCATGGTATCATGACATGGGTATTTTTTTTGTTGTACTATTTGTATGTATATGTATTGTGTGGTGTCGTACATCAGATGTAGGTGTATGTATGGTATTTTATCGTGCACTCGGTGTAGGTGTATGTTTTGTATGTCAGGTGTAGGTGAATGTATTTTGTGGTGTTGTACACATGTGTGGGTGTATGCATGTGATACATGATTGAAGATAAGAAAAGGGACTAGGTGTTTGTTGGGTGTCGTAATCGATCCAGTGTGTGCATGGAAAGGACAAATGATAACAGTAGAAGCTAAGGATCGATTAAAGGATAAGTATCAATATTTTACTTCGGTTTTATTATGCATGTGATCTATGACTCTAATGTATAATGATTATATGAGATATATGATTCTACTTTATGATGGCTACATGTGATCTATGATTTTGATTATGATGGTTGTGTTATAAGCTAACTAGATGCGATGTTTTGATCAAACCACTGGCTTGACTTGTTGTGATAGGAAGTAAAGACGATTGAAAGTGTACCTTGTTGACAAGCCATCGATGATGTACGATGCGAATTTATTTCAATTTGTTTTGAATCTAATGGAAGTTATGTGTATAGTACAGGAAAGCATGGAAAAACATAGTTGGGTGGTCAAAACTGACTAAAAGAATTAGCAACAATAGTGAAATAAATTGAAACAGAAAAATGTATGTTGGTAAAGAACTTCAAGAGTAAGGCCATTGTGTGACACTGTTACTCAATAGTGTCCATTTATTTCCATGAGCATTTTATGACTGGTATGATGGTTTTGAGGCAGGAATATGCGTTGGTTTTTTTACCTTTAGATGCGAGGAAGCCCTTCCAAGGGAGGGGTTGCTCAAGGGACTATGTAGCAGAGAAGTGGATACCCATGGAACATGGAAGGTGTGTGATTGCATCGAAGGGGGTGACCATATTTCTTGAGACACTGTGTAGCAGTGAAGTGAAGGCTAGGGATGAATTTGTCTCAGTCATTAGCATTTTCAGATGGAATCAAATGTAGTTGGGAGCGTGCCTGGGAATGATGAGTTGGTAACTGCTCACTACGGGAACAAGAAGTGCAGGATTGTTGAACTAAACATTGGATGCAAATTGAATTTGGCAATGGATTCTGGACTTCCTGGTAAGCAGGTAAGTCCTACTACTACTTTGAGGGTGGAGGTGTGAGCCTATAGATTCCTTTGTTGTTGATACGAGCATCGTATCCTTTTTTTGTTTCAGAAAATGTGCATATGTGTATATTATACTAAATATTGTATCGAGATGGATTTATAAATATCCATAGACAGTATGGTTATATATATGGTTTTTATTGTAAATATCATAATGAGATATGTTATAAAGAAACTGTAAGTGGTATTCTTCTCATGTTTTCAATAGTGGTAATCGTAAATACTACAACGCGTTTACTTATAAAGCTCCATGGGCAACATGATTTTCTTTTAGTAGCCTTGTTGGTTTTGTTATTCTCCACAATATTCCAAGGTGGGGAAAGGAGATCAATGGAGGTAACTGTAAACCACTTAGGGGTCAACAGCTAGCCCTACTAAACAAAAGAGGGCTCTCTTTATAAATCTCATAGTCAAATATGACTACAGTAGGAAAAATATATTAGGCTAGATATTTTTAGCTCTAAGTTTCTACAGATTTATGGTTTGCTGGATGAGGTACAAATCAAGGAACTTGGTCAGGTCTTCAAACATTTCAATTGCAAGAGATATAATGGAGTAGGGTAGGTATGCCTTTGTGATACTCTGGGGTTTTGTAAATTTTAGGCTATTTTGGATTAGGGAACTAGGTCAAAGATCAAACATTTCAGTTGCAAGAGATATAAAGGAGTAGGGTAGGTATGCCTTTGTGATACTTGGGGGTTTTTTCGATGTGTGTAGGGTGGAAAATTTAAGAGAAAAGTGAGAATGGAAAGTATGAATTCATTTATCAGAGGATGGGTAACATAAACATGGATTTCCTAACAAAACAGAGCTTAAACTTAAGAATTTTGTTTAAAACCTCTTAGAAAAATCATTGAAAAGAATAGATATGGAAACAGGATGAAATTATCATTCATACAAGACTGTAACAAAGAGAAAACATTATCACAAACTCACAACACAATAATTCTTGAATAATATCTGAAACTATCCTTTTATTTCCTATTGAAGTCATGAAGTACAAGCTCCAAGAGTTCTAGTCATTGATGTCCAACCCTGAATCTGAATGAAAACTAGATATCAATAGAACAAATAACCATTTACCCTCTCTCAAGGTTGAATCCTTCAGTTTAGGAACTGATTACATGAAGTGCTCAACAGAACCTAATGTTTACAGAGGTTAAGACAAATCCTCCTTTTAAACTTTGACTAAACTCCTCCTCATAAATGAGGCCTAAAATTACATGGAAATTACTCTAACAAGCTTATTTGTCTCCTATTAGATCATCTCAACTCATAAAAGAAGAATTACACCAGAAAAAGTTGAACTTGATTGTGAAAATTGAGAAAAGTGAGTTCTAGGAAAAAACGTAGCGAATTGCCTGAAAACAGAGCGTGCCTGGACAAAACTTAGTGTGTTTCTTGTAAGTGACTTTGGAGGGGTTCCTAAGCTCCAAATTTAGCTCATGATAGCTCATTTGAAGTCTTTGTTTGTCTGTTACACCATAGATTCCTCAACAAGTAAAAAAGACTGATTCTAGACCTCCAAATTTCAATTATCCTACAGTTACTTGAAAAACATAGCATGTTGCTCAAAAAGAGGGCATAAAGGTGTTTTTAGGCACTTTTTTACTTTTTAACTTGCCAGATCATGTTTTAGTGGAAGTACAACTTGTTAGGATTGATGTGGAGGTCAAAAGGCATCCAAAACACTAATCAGTTTGTCAAATAGAGGCCCCCAATAAAAACATAGCATGGGCCACACTACCTTTTCTGGCCAAAAGCTGCTAAAAATTTGAAAAATACCCAGAAATTCAAAAAAATTGCCAAAATTGCTCAAAATTTACTCCATTAACCCTCCAAACGATAAGGCAAACTATCAAGGATGCGTCAAAAAGAAATTCCAATTTATCATTCTTCTTAAGCTTCTTTAGGGTTTTCTTGCATTTTTCCTTCATGCTCTTAACCCTAATTTGACAAATCTTGTTATCGGTGTAGTAATGCCTAGCCATGTGCCTTTGTAAGTTGGTGGCCCTATTAGCCCTTTCAAGGAGATTCTCCAACTGGGAATTAAGTTTATCTAGCAAATACCCTCTATTTGTCTCAATATTTTGTTCAATGGATTTGTTAATGTCTTGCTGCTCCAAAGGTGTAGATGGCTCACTCATTTGGTTTCCTTTCCTCTTCATGGCCTTAGTTATAGGCCTCTTTAGATTTAATTGAACTTTATAATCATCCATTTTCTCTAAACCAATGACTTTCTTACCTTTGTGTGGCTCATCCTCTACACGCATTCTAGGTTTTGACATTAGCATTTGATTCACTTTGAGTTTCCTATTTTCCTGCTGCAAAAATGCAATCATGTAGTTTGCTTTAGCCAAATCATCCTTCAAACCTATAATCTCATCCTCTTTCTCCATGACAAGTTGCTTCAATGATTTTCCCTATTTTTATTAATATTCTCATGGAATGATGTGTCATGGTGATGTGGAGATGCTTCCCTATCAACTAAGGTAGACTTAGCCCTTTCCTCTTCTCTAGGAGTAAATATAAGTCTCTTCCATCGATGTAGGTTTGAGTGATTTCTTCCCTATGTGTCTTCTTCAGTGAAACTATACTAGATGAGACAACCTCCCTTAGTTTGGAGGATGTTGGTGGTGTACTGTGGCTAGTAGGTTGACTAGTAGAAGGAAAAAATATTGTGGACTGCATGAAAGTTTTCCAAGAGATGTTCCTCTATTCAAGCTGGTGTAGGACAATGATTTTAATTAAATCATGATGGTAGAGACTGGCTTGGTGATCACCATTTATATTTTTCACTTTCTTTTCCATCTTAACTAAATTTCTATAAAGGTAGTGAGGTACGTTGAGAGGCTTTACGGCGGTGAAGTACATCAACAATCTGATATGATACTTATACATTTTTCAAAACCTTCCCTCACATGTAAAATGTTTCATGATGAACTTCACTAATGGAGAAAAACTTTCAATAAATAGTCCACAAGGAAAAATACTCTTGGGAGCCTCTTTGAACCGAATTTTGATGAAAGCCTTGTAATTTGAAGTGTCCAGATTTCAGTTTTTTAACCACTATTCCCCACTGCTAGGTATCCCTGTGGTAGAAACTATTGTCTCTGATGAAATTATGAAGTCCGCCCCTGCAATATTGACCTTATCTCCTCTAAGGTTTGTGGAAAAAATGATCATTAGTTTAGCATGATAACCCACTCATCAGATTTTTTCACAAAACCCTAGGCAAGCAACATTCTAGAAACACTGCTTAGCAAATGACAAGGAGACCAAATCGTGAGTGTTAAGGGGTTCAAACCCTGGCACTTTTCCTCCCTTTTTTTAGGTTTTATTTTTAGTTTCCATGTTCAAATGTTTCACGACAAACTAGATTATGAGGAATGGAAAAAACATAGTTCTAATTAGGGAAAATGACGATTTAGGTTTTATAATTTGAAGTGAGGGAAAAAAGGAGTTAGGGAGAGAATTAAGCAATGGGAAAATATGTGAGTTGGGTAGGGCTCTTATGGACCTTAGGGAAGTTAGAAATAGTAGAGGGAGTGATGGGAATGGCAGAAAATAATTTTTACATAGTCCATGCTACCCTTTTTGCTTAAAACGTAGTGTGGGGTATAGGGTTTTCCCTACAATCTATGGGGATCAATGAGAAGGGTTAGAAAGTATATGGGAAATGTATGTTAGTGTGAGGATCAATAGAAAATTTTTGGAAACTAGTTTATCTATGTTCCAATCAACTCACAAAGTGTAAAACTAAAAACATAGTGTGGAAACACTAGGAGAGGGTTCCACACCTTCAAATTGAAAATTTCATGTTGCTGAGCTGGTGTTTTCCATTGACATACCTATAATAAGCTGAGAATAGATTCACCCATTGAAGAAAGTGCTTTTAGATTCATTTCAAGCCACCCTAGTAAGAAAAGGTACCGTCCAGATGAAAACATAGCGAGTACAGTAAAAACACAAGGAGGTTGGCTGAAAATGCAGCTAGGAGATTTGGAAGGGGAGACAATCACCGTCTGAGAGTGTCCTTCGATGCTTGTTGTAAAGATATGGCCTTTTCTAGTGAATTAGTGCTCAATTCCAATGGAATGAGTGAAAGAAATGCTTGTATGGTCTCTTATAAGAGTTAAATTCATGTTTTGCATATGTCATGACATGACATCATCCTTGATTCTGAAACCAATGTGAGGTGTTTTGCAGTAATACCTTTATGAGATGAATTAGTACCTTTACCTTTATTACATATGCCTCCTAAGATGCTGAATCCCTTATGTGTGGACTTAAGACCATAATCATGGATTTTTTAGCTTAAAACTGACATAATGATGACAGTTACAAGTGATAACCTAGACCAAGACATTTAAGATTATTTAACTTATTCGTGTTCTATAACACTTGAAAAATGACATGACCATGATGAATAATGATAACCATGAATGTTGAAGGGAGTAGAAATGACCTAGAAACACCAACCAATGATCAAAGTTTTATTTGAAGACCTGTTGAAACCATAAAAAACTTGACCTAGGACCCTAACAAAAAATTTGAAAGTGCACATTTGATCACTGGTGACTGGAAGGACTAAAAGACACTAACATTGGCTCCAGATGGGAATGGCAGCTCCTTTAGGAGGTGTCAAGAACACTGTAGACAAAGTAGCCTAATCCATTAGGCATGGAGTCAAAAACAAAAAGACGAAACTCAAAAATGAAAACTGTCTAACAGACTAAGCTGACTTAACTCTAAAATTGACTACTAATTGAACTTAATTATGGAAACAGACCATTGACATCTTAGGTCCTTCACCCCAGGCTTCAAATCCTGATCATAACCACCCACTTGTTGTATATATATATATATATATATATATATATATATATATATATATATATATATATATATATATATATATATATATATATATATATATATATATTTATATATATATATATATATGTACATATATATATATATATGTACATATATATATATATATATATATATCTATATCTATATATATATATATATATATATATATATATATATATATATATATATATATATATATATATATATATATATATATATATATATATATATATATATATATATACAATCATGTGAAATGATCCCTCTAGTGTAACCAATCCAACAAATGGCTACTTACTTGAATCTTGTTCACACTTTCCTTAAGAAGGCAGAAAAAACAAAAACTAAGCAACTCCAAGTATCCACTAAAGATGTGCTCATGATCCATAAATACAAGAAAATCAATCTTCCTTGTTGACTGTAGAAAATTAGTGTAAGGATCCTTAAAAATATAAAATGTTACCTTGTCTTCAAATCAAAAAAAAATACCAGTACTCCTTTCATTTTGATCTGAAACAATACTTGGTTGTTGATGCATAGGAAGGCATAGGGAATTACGACTTTCTGCTACCTAAATGTTGGTTGTAAATTAATCAAGCATAAGCAAATCTGATTCTATCTCTCACATACTATCTCTCTCATTCTCATACTCTTTCCAATTCATAGTTTAAATCATCCTTGAACATAAAACATTCTGCAAGATTATAAAACATGTCTACCCTATCCTCTTCATGAAAGAAAATAGTCCCTATTAGCTGATCTCTTTGTAGGAAATATATATCACAAATTGGCTACTCACAATGATTTCATGTATACTTTCATCAGCCTCATGACTGTCATAGTTTAAACCCAGATTTTCATTTTCAGTAATGGAAGAAATTTCACTCACACATTCTTGGTTTTGTGAACACTACAAACATACCTTAACTTGGGCTGTAACATGGATTTTCAGGAGCTGATCTATTTCATCTTCAGACAGAGTAGGAAACTGAGTTTTATAGAAATAAACATTGGCTTGGTGATTTTCATTTTCAAGATATGGAACAGGCCTTTTTCTATTTTGATCCTAGACTATTTCATCCAGGTAGGAAATTGTTGATTCTTTTGGGAGGAAAAATCATAAAGGGCTTCTAATATCTCTTCTTCTATACATTCTTCATCCTCATACAAATTTTCAAAAAACTTAATGAAACTTTTAGAAATATCACAACATCTATCCATCATTGATAAGGAAAAATTGCAACTTTGATAATGTTGAAAGAAAACTAAATGAAAGTCCTTTAAATAATATAAACTAGCTGATGGTAGACTCTCATACCATTTGCTCGCTATTTCCTCCGAGGTAGCCATGAAGATCTTCTCAAAAAATTTTCAAGAAACTTAGTCTTTAATCTATGAATATGAAAATGAAATTCGACCAAATGCAAACTAGCATATTCTCCATCTTGACCTTTAAACTTTGGCAGCCTTGTTTTCCAATCTATAGAAGGAATATGGTTTGGAAAACTAGGAATATGATCTTGATTCATAGAAGCATACCTTTGACTAGTTGAATCCATATTGAAAATAGTTAAATTACCAAGAATTTCTTCAAACTAATAGTTTTTAAAGAATCAAGTCCCCATGAAAATTCTAAACCTTTGGATCTTCGACACTGGAGTTTCTAGGTGAAAGATGCACAGCCTTTCTTGTGTTTGATCATTTTTCACCATCAGAAATCAGATCTAATCCTTTTTGTTCTTTCCTAGGGAAGATAGGATCTTGTGTTCCCTAGAAACGGTGCCAAAATGTTACCCTCCACAATATCCCAAGGCTGAGAAAGGATATTGACAGAGGTAACCTCAAACCACCTAGGGTTTAGTAACTAACCCTACTAAACTAGAGAGGGCTCTCTCTAAAGCTCACAACCATATATGAATGGAGTGGGAAAATGATATTAGGCTAGATATGTTTAGCTCTAGGGTTTTATAGATTTATGGTTCGCTGGATCAAAGTTACAGATCAAGGAACTAGGTCAGGACTTCAAAGGTTTCAATTGCAAGGAATATAAAGGAGTAGGGTAGGTATGCCTTTATGATACTTTGGGGTTTTGCAAATTTTAGGGTTTTGCTGGATGAAGAGGGAAAATCAGGGAACTAGGTCAAAGATCAAAGGTTTCTGTTGCAAGAGATATAAAGGAGCAGGGTAGGTATGCCTTTATCATACGATTAGGTTTTGTCGATGTAGTGTATGGTGGAAAAGAAAATATCAAAATGAGCATGCAAAGAAGGAATTCATTTATGAGAGGATCGATAACATAAACATGAAGTTCCTAACAAAATAGAGCTTCAAGTTAAGAGTTATGTTTAAACCTCTTAGTAGAATCACTAAAAAGCATAGGTATGGAAAGAAGATGAAATTATCAATCACATAATAATATAACAGAGAGAAAACGTTATGACAAACTCACAACACAATAATTCTTGAATAATAGCTAAAACTATCCTTTGATTTCCTGTAAAAGTGATGAAGTACAAGCTCCACGAGTTCTACTCACTGATGTCAAACCCTGAATCTGACTCAATACTAGATATAAATAGACCAAATAACCATTTTCCCTCTCAGGGTCGAATCCTTCAACTTAGGAACTGATTACATGAAGTGCTCAACAAAATCTAATGTTTACGGAGGTTAAAACAAATCCTCCTTTTAAACTTTGACTAAATTGCTCCTCATAAATGAGGCCTAAAATTACATGGAAATTACTCTAACAAGCTTATTTACCTCCTATTACATCATTCAACTCATAAAATAAGAATTACATTAGAAAAATTTGAACTGGACTGAGAAAACCGAGAAAAGTGAGTTCCAAGCATAAACATAGCAAATTGCCTAAAAACGCAGCGTGCATGGAGAAAACGTAGCGTGGTGCTTGTAAGTGACTTTTGGAGGGGTTCCTGAGCTCCAAATTTAGCTCATGATAGTTCAATGGAATTTTTTTCTGTCTATTACAACATAGATTCCTTAAACACTGAAAATAATGATTCTAGCCCTCCAAAACACAATTCTCCCACATATACTCCAAAAATATAGGGTGATACTCAAAGAGAGGGCAAAAAGGTGTTTTTTAGGCACTTTTTTCACGTTTTTACCTCTTGGATCATGTTGTAGCGGAAATATGGTTTGCTAGGATTGATGTAGAAGTCAAAAGGCATCTAGAACACTAATCGATTTGTCAAATAGATCCCACCAACAAAAACATAGTGTGGGCCACACTACCTTTTCTGGCCAGAACCTGCTAAAAATTGGAAAAATGTCGAAAAATTAAAAAATTTCCCAAAATTTCTCAAAATTTTCTCCATTGACCATCTCAAATATAAGCCAAACTATAAAGGATGCATCAAAAATAAATTCTAAATTATCCTTCTTCTTGAGCTTTACGATTTTCTTGAGTTCTGCCTTCATGCTCTTAACCCTAATTTGACAAATCTTGTTCTGTGTGTAGTAATGGATAACCATGTGTCTTTGCAAGTTGGTGGCCCTGTTGGCCCTTTCAAGGGGTTTCTCCAAGTGGTAATTAAATTTATCCAACAAATACTCCCTATTTGTCTCAAAATTTTGTTTAATGTATTTGTCAATGTCTTGTTGCTCCAAATATGTAGACGCATCACTCATTTTCTCTGCTTTCCTATTCATGCCCTTGGTTCTCAGCCTCTTTAGCTTGAATCAAAATTTAGTATCCTCCATTTTCTCTAAGCTAATGAATTTCTTACCTTTTTTCTGGCTCATCCTAGACACACATTCTAGGTTTCGACATTAGCATTTGATTCACTTTGAGATGCCTATTTTCCCGCTGCAAAAATGAAATAATGTAGTTGGCTTTAGACAAGTCATCTTTCAAACCTCTAATCTCAGCTTCTTTCTCCATGAAAATTTGATTCAATGATTTTCCCTGTTTTTCATGAATATGCTAATGGAATTATGTCTCATGGTGATGTGGAGATGCTTCCCTGTCAATTGAGGTAGGTTTCTCCCTTTCCTCTTCTCCGAGAGTAAACCCAATCCTCTTCCCTTTGATGTAGGTTTGAGAGATTTATTCCCTATGTGTCTTCTTCACTGAAAATATGATATATGAGCCAACCTCCATTGGTTTGGATGATGCTAGTGGTGTACTATGGCTAGTAGGATGACTAGTAGAAGGCAGAAATATTGTGGACTGCATGAGAGTTTCCCAAGAGATGTTCCTCTTTTTAGAATGGTGGAGGATAGGGATTTTAATTAAATCATGGTAGTAAATACTATCTTGGTGATCACCCTTTCTATTTTTCACTTTATTTTCCATCTTAGCTAAATTTATGTAAAGGTAGTGAGGTAGGATGAGAGGCTTTACACTGGCGAAGTGCATCAACAATATGATATGATACTTGAACTTCATTAATGGAGAAAACTTTCAAGCAATATTCCAAAAGGAAAAATACTCCCGGGAGTCTCTTTGAATTGAATTTTGATGAAAGCCCTGTAATTTGAAGTGCCCAAATCTAATTTTTTGAACCACTTTTCCCCACGATTGGGTATCCCTGTGGCAGCAACTATTGGCTCTAATGAAATGATGAAGTCTACCCCTACAATATTGACCTGATCTCCTCTAAGGTTTGTGGCAAATAGGCTCGTTATTTTAGCATGATAACCCACTTGTTATATTTCCTCATAAAACCCTAAACAACCAACATTTTAGACACGCTTCTTGGAATATGGTTAGGATACCAACTCCTAAGTGTTAAGGGGTTCAAATCTTGACACTTTTCCTCCCTTGTTGTAGGTTTTCTTTCCATTTTCCATCTTTAAATGTTTCACAACAAACTAGGTTATGAGGAATGGAAAAAACAGAGTTTTAATTAGGGAAACTGGGGATTTAGGTTTTGTAATTTGAAGTGAAGGGAAAAATGAGTTATGGAGGGAATTAAGAAATGGGAAAAATGTCGGAGGTGGGTAGGGGTATTAAGGACCTTAGGGAAGTGACAAATAGTATAGGGAGTTATGGTAAGGGAAGAAAATCTTTTTTACACAGTCCACACTAGCCTTTCTGCTGAAAACGTAGCGTGGATTCTAGGGTTTTCCCTAGAATCTATGGGGATAAATGAGAAGGATTAGAAATGATAGTGGAAATTTATATCAGTGTGAGGAAGCGTAGCAAATGTGGGGAAACTAGTTTAGTTGTGTGCAAATTAACTCATGGAGTGAAAAAATGAAAACGTAGCATGAAAACCCTAGGAGAGGGTTCCACACCTTCAAACTGAAATTTTCACTTTCCTGAGGTGGTGTTTTCCTTTGACATACCTATGTTGAGCTGAGAAGACATTCACATGTTGAAGAAAGTTCTTGGATATGTGTTTCAAGCCACACTCTCAAGAAAACGTAGTGTCCATATGAGAATGTAGCTACTAGGGTAAAAACATATCATGGGTAGCTTAAAATGCAATGTGGAGCTTTGAAGGGGGTACCAATAATCTTTTGAGAGTGTCCTTCGATGCTTGTTGTACTAATATGGACTTTTCTAGTGAATTGTTCCATGCCAATGGAAATTCTTGTATGGTCTCTTATAAGAGTTAAATTCACTTTTTTCATATGTCATGACATGACATCATCCTTCACTTTGAAACCAATGTGAGGTGTTTTGCAGTAATACATTTATGAACTAAAGTAGTACCTTTATCTTTTTTACATATTCCTCCTAATATGCTAACTCCATTATGGGTCGACTCAAGACCATAAACATGTCTTTTTTGGCTTAAAACTGACATAATGATGACAATTACAAGTGATGACATACACCAAGACCTTTATGATTATTTAACTAATCTATGACCCGTAACACTTGAAAAATGACATGACCATGATGAATAATGACAACCATGAACTGTAAAGGGAGTAGCACTAACCTAGACACACCAACCAAGGATCAATTTTTTTTTTTTTTTGAAGACCTACTGAAACCATAAAAAACTTGACCTAGGACCCTAATAAAAACTTTGAAAGAGCACATTGGTCACTGGTTACTGGGAGGACTAAGATACACTAACAGGTTGCAGGTGTCATTGAACACCAACGATGGTGTTCCCCCAAGGGGTAGGGTTTCGTAACAACCCTAGTTAAAAAGTAATGTAAAAAGAAATATAATACGAAGGTCATGGGACACGTATTCTAAGCTAAATTGTGGGAAAAACATCTTAGTGGGTCTTCATTTTAGTTTATTATGGATAAGGAAATTGGCAAAGGAAATGGAAAAGGCTTTGGAAAGGAATCACGCATTAATTGGCATTTTATTTATGAAAAAAATGGAAAATTGGAGAAAAATAAGATGAAAGGTCACAGGTTGCATGTGAGAAGGAAAAAGACGGAAAATAATGGAAATTGAAGAAATTAGAGGACTTATTAATAAAAAAGGTTTTGAGGATCAGTTCGTAGCTTTTTCCAAAGTAACCTTTTTCCAGTATAGTTTTGGAGCTCCCTCTCTAATATCTCTCTAACACTCTTAGACACTTAAAGTGTTCTTGGAGCACTTCAGCCTTGGATCAAGAAAAGAAAAGAAGGCAAAGGAAAGCAAGTAAGAGAAGGATATAGCAGCTACAACACAATTATTTTCACGTATCGATTTACATGTGTAATTTCCTTGCTATTTTTGGTATGAATGGTTATGCATGTGTGTTCTTGGTTCACTTGTTGTCACTAGCATGATTTTTTCAGGTGTGACAAATTATTTTAGCCTATCCTTGCCATTACTAGATAACCTTGAGGTTATTGGTTATCATGTTTTTCTAACAATGGATTTATGGAAAGGTTCGAAGTTGAATGAGATGGATATTTGAAAGGAATAGCTCATGGCCTAGTGATCCCTTAACTAGATTGTGGATTGCAGTAAAGCCACAGCCTAGTAACCCTTGAACAAGACTGTGGGTTTCAATAAATTTGGATTTTGTGTTGCCTTGGTGAGCCAAGGAATCCTTGACTAGTGAATGATGGGATATATATTAAATCCTAGAGGTGTGTGGCCTTGATAAGGCCTAGGAATGCTTATTCCATGCATGTTATGATATACTGTAAATCTTGTGTGGTGATGTCCCAATCATGGCCTAGTGACCCCTGAATTAGATTGTGGGTTGCGATAAAGCCCAAGGAATAGGAGATGCTAGAATTCCTCATGGATTGGTGGAAAAAATTGTGGCATCCATGCTCATTCAGTTCTTCTTTTCAGTGATGATTCTTGTGTTCATTCTTGGAATATGGCATCAAGGTGATTGTATGAAAGAAATAGTTTGTTCAACCAATCTATGGTCAGGTGGACCGTGTAAGTCCTAAACCTAGTTGGATTTTGCATTCATTAATAAGAGGTCCTTGTCCTTGGTATTTCATGTTTAATCTATTGTTTTATATGTGGATTCTATGGCTTTTGTATCCTTATTATTTTTGTTGTTTATAATCTGGTTACTATTATGTTTCATGAAAATGATGATATATGGCTCTCATCATTTTTTTATTTGTAAAGGGATGAAAAGTGAATATATGACCTAATAGATGATAATGCACCTAATATTATAAGGCATTAATGCTTCTTAGTGATTCTTAGATAAGTATGAGACCCCTATGCTCAGATTTGTTGTTATGACCTATAGAATGTATATTTGTGATATGTTTAATGAAATGTTTGTCATGGCCAGTAGGGGTCCATTCAAGTATTTGTTCAAGTATTTGCATTTGTATCATTTTTTCAATGTTATTTTTCATATCTAGGAGTTTCATGAAGTTTTGGGCATTGACCCTATACTTGGCCCTGGAAAAGTGGCACATAATCTAGGGTTGTTGGCTATGAACTAGCTAAAAAATACCACACTTGCTTGCATTCCCTTGTTATGAGAGTGCTTGGAGGGCCCCAATTGCATGCATGCCCCTGTAATTGAAGTGACTAAGGCTCTAGGCCAGTAAAATGTTGGGTTTCCTCAGGGGTTGGTCACCTGGGAAGGTTGGTTGGCTCTTGGAGGTTTTGTAGCATGTCTAGAAGGTTAGGTTGGTATTGTTTTGTTGGTTCCACTTCCTTAACTTTACATGGGGGAATGAATCAGATCATAGTAACTTCTCGTCACATGTTTACTCCAGCAAGGTGATTAACTTTGGAAAATTTTGGAGGAGGAGGTTACAAAATGAAACACAAGACACGATAAAACATTATGCAGAACAACACTGGGTATTTAAGTAGTTTCATGTTGGGGAGCATGTGTACTTTCACAACAAGCCAAAGAGGAGTTCCTTGAGGATTGGATCATGTCCGAAGATGACACCTCGATATTGCAAGCCTTTAGAGAGCCTTGAGAGGATTAGACCAGTGGCCTACCAACTTACACTGCCATTAACATGTGAAGGATGTTGATCATGTGTTTGAATGTTCTATATTAGAGGTAGAACCATAAGGAGAATTCCAAGGAAACCTTAGTCAATTTTGCAGTGAAATATGGTCATGCTTTGGAATCAAACAATTGAGAAAACTAAAGTGTAGTGGAAGAATTTTGGGCCTGATGAAGCTACATGGGATATCGATGATCAAGGGTGGGCTATGTATCCTTCTCTATTTTCTAGTTGAGTAGATGTATTATGGTATATGTTTTGATGTTGTTTTTTGGATAGGTAGATATAAGAATATGTATGTAAATACCACATAAAGATGTGTCATAAAGCTCCAATAAGTGGTATGGTGTTCATGGTATTATGGTCATGATCTCTGTATCATGATATGATGTAAATTTTACATCAAGTTATGTAATAAATCTCCATTGGAAGTATAGGTTTTTCCAGTTTATAATTTTCATTGAACATTAAGGAAAGTGTCCCCCCTAGGTGGAGGGGTTTGTAATAAACCCTAGTTGATTTCCTAGGTAAATAAAATAAGACTGACGTCATGATATGTGTATTCCAAGTTGAATATTGGGAAAAATGTAGTTATGGGTGTCATTGGTGATTAATTAATGGCTATGGAAATTAGCAAAGGTACTCACAAAGAAAAAGAGGCACTAATTGACATTTATTTATGAAAATAAATGAAAATAAGAGAAAAGGGAGATGAAAGGTCACATATTTGTGTGAGAGGGTAATTTAAGGAAAATGAAAAAAATAGATGTCTTAATGGTCATAAGGCTCCTGAGGATAATTTATCAAACTTTTTTCAGTTTAGTTTTGGAGCTATATTCTTTTCTCTGATACTATTGCACCCTTAGATAAATCTTGGAGCATTCTTGGAGCACATTGGAATACATTAGATTTGGATAAAGAATACAAATTAAAGTAGGAAAGGATAAGGGAACATGTGGATGAACAACTACAACTAGATTTCTTTGCAGGTAACAAGTTGCATGTGTGATTTCCTTGCTAACTTATGAATGCATGGTATATATATGGGATTTTCCCATTATGTGTTTTCATTGGCATGGAGGATTAATTTGATTGATAATGTCTTTAGATTTTCCTTTCCATTTCCTAGACAGCTATGGTATTGTGGGTTTTTCCACTTTGTTGGTTTTTTGTTGGTGCTCATAAATCCTTATGGATTTGGGTTGGAAAAAATGTTCTAGAAGCCTTGGGATGACTTGGATTGAGTTAATGTTCCTGGATCATAGGTTCAGAAAAACACTCTAGAGCCCTTGGTGGATTGAGTTACTAGTCCTTGGAGCTAGGTTGGAAAAGTACTTTCAAGTGTTGGAAGGTTGTGGGTTGAGTTACTAGTTTCTGGAGCCCTAGAAGGTCGTGGGTTGAGTTACTAGTTCCTAAAGCCCTAGAAAACTTTGGTAGAGACAAATTTGCTTGGTGTTCGTGACGTTTGAGCATGAGATGGAATCACTCATTTAGGGTTGAGGTGGTTTGGCATTTGGAAGCCCTAGTTTGGTTTTGTTTATTTTATTCCACAATATCCCACATTCATAATCTGAATATCCCGTGGGGGTGGTTCACTGAAAGAGAGATTTGGTTGAGCCCGATATATGGTTAGGTGGTACGTGGAAGTCCGTAATTTGGCTAGAACTTTCATATGTTAATATGAGAAATTTCCTTATGGTAATATATGAGTAATTGTCGAAATTATATTGGTGATATTATGGTTGGCTTTTCATGGCTTATACGTTGTTTATTTCTGTTTATATGTTGTTTATATGGTGTGTATATGCTATGGATATTTTCATGAATTGTTTAGGTATTGATCGATTGTTGAATGTATGGATTGATAAGTGTTGTTGCAGATATGTGGAGAGGGCATAAAGCCTTCACGATGACTCTAACATGAATCTCAGACTCTTATGATCGGATATGCATTCATGACTCGTAAATTACATGTTTGCCATGTGTTTAAGGAAATGTATAGTGTGTTCAAGGAAATGTAGGTCATGTTTGTTATTCGATTTTGAATTTTTAGCTTTTTTTTCATGTCAATAATGATTATTAGATGTTTCAAGAAGTTTTAGGTAGTGGTGTAGAGGTTGACCTGGAATTGTGGCTCAAATCCAAGGATTTCACCCTTTGAACTAGAAAATTTGTGTCACAACCACACTTAGGCAGTCATATGCTTGGAGGCCCTTAACTACACCAAATCCGTTTCATTCCTGTGGTTCGGAACCTAGGTCAATAAAAAGAAACGCAAACTCAATGTTTACTCACCTAGGGTTATAATTTTTCATCTCAGTGTCCTGTAGCCCTAATTAATGTTGTGAGTTGTTAGTCAGTGGTTAGTTTTAGGCCCCACTTCCTTAACTGAATCTAGGAGGTTGGGTAATGTTATAGTAATTGTTTGTCTAATGTTTACCTTTGCAGACTGGTGAAATTGGGTAAATATGGGAGGAGATGTTTACAAAGAACCTATAAGGGGTAGCATAAAATGACTATATATAATGACCAAGGTGGAAATAAAGTAACGTTTCAAGTAATTAACCCTAAATATGTCTCAGAACAAAATCTCAATTCTGGTCAAGCAAAATATTTTCACTAACAAGATAAAATCCTTAGTGTAGTCTTGGGTTGCCTAGAAAGTAGTTATAACAATATTATTAAAATAATTGTGTAGAAAAACAATGTCCCACCTTGTAGGAGCGTAGGAAAAATCTTGACTACACTGCCCAATCATAGTAGAAAATGGACTTAGGGTCATAAGCATATAGAAAGAAACCTTTTGGAAAAGAACAAAGTTAGTTTTTTTAACTCGGGACTTAATTCTAATAATTTACCCAATAATAAATCCCATGAGGAATGTGCAGCAATGCCACAATTTATGCAAAGAAAGGTTTTCCTAGAAAAACTCCAGAAGATAATAGGGTTTGATCTATAATTATACCACCAGATCAAGAAAATTTTGTTGCATTGTGTTATATTCTTTCCCGACTAGCCCATGTAGTTAACCGGGGGGTTATAGGGGGAGCGGTGCCTCCCATTCATTGTGTCGATTGCATAGCGAGGGGGTCATAGGGGGTTTGAGGGGTACAGGTAGCCCCCCTCTATGGTGTCTGGGACAGGGCCCTAGAAAATTTTGTTTTTAGACACTATATTAGGTTGGGTGGACCTACCTATGGTTTTGTGCATGATTTTTGCACATGGTCTTGGACGTGATGGTTTTCGGTCCATGGTTTTGGATGCGATGGTTTTCGGTCCATGGTTTTTGACGCGATGGTTTTTCGGTCCATGGTATTGGATGCTTCAGCATGTATAAATATTTATTGTAACATTGAAAGGAACATAATGAAAAATCAGGCTGGTAGTCCCGGTTTTGGGATCCAGGGGAAAATCTCTATGTATATGTGTTTTATGTGTTATGCTCTCACATTGTTTATTTTCTGTGTTTTAGAATTCGTATGTAGGTAATTTCTATACGGGGTTAAAACCTACAAATTTATGTCATAACCTATGCTAGTCATTTCGAAAAGTTTCACATAGGTATACAGTAAAGGGAAACAAGTATTTGGAATGTATAAGTTTGATTTTAGATCCTATTCTATAAGCCTTGCCTTGGACGACAAGAAATAATTTTATCATCAAAATGCTAGGAAGAGAAAGTCAAACGATAATTGAAAATCCTTCAAATGTAGGGAAAAACATTTTTTTCTTCCTATTTAACCTTACGGTTGTAGAGCTTGGATCTCAAACCAGTTCAATTGCAAATCGTACTATTGTGTCATGGGGGATGAGTGTAGGTAGTGACCCTAATAGTGTCAGATTCATCCCCACCATCAATTACACTGAACTAATCACCACTATTGAAACAATAGTTGCATTCTTAGGGCATGATTCGACACATAAATCCATGTTCTGCATAGTTCTTTCGTGTGAACATATTACCATATGGCATCCATGTAAGTGCAACGTGCCATGAGGACCTCCAAGGGTTAAAGAAATTTGTCGAATTTCACATGGTATATAACCTACCAGAGGGAAGCATAATAAATCTAATATCAAGGATATAAACATTTTTTGTGTGTAAACTACAATAGTATAAGGTGTCTCAAAATTAAGTATTGTAAGTGGTGGCATAATGTTTATAAGGGTTGGTATGACGCATTATAAATATAAAAAGATAATAGCCTCTTGTCCTTAAACTATGTGAGTGGATTTGTGCTAGACTAATAACTTCACATAATGATGGCCTTAAAATTGTAGGAGGATAAATTGAACAATAAGTGAGTGGATAAGCAAGGTTCCAATATAATGTCGAACCAAGTTTGTGTGTCAAGCTAAAACTAAAAATGTAGATACATTGCAATGGTCCTCGATATAGGATAAACAAAATGGATGTTGGGAATCAATGAGGTGTTTTACCTATGAAAGTAAAATTTAAGGGTCATCCTGTAGATGTGACAAATAATGTATGTATTAAGTTAAAAAAAAAACTATTATGTAATATATATATATATATATATATATATATATATATATATATATATATATATATATATATATATATATATATATATAGATATATATATATATATATATAGATATATATATATATATATATATATATATATATATATATATATATTAGTATGGATTCCACACCCATAGATAACTTAGGGAAAATATAACCTTCAAGTGTTCCTTCAAATGGCTTCCACACCCCTTCATGCACCAGTCATCTAAGCCTCTTGTTTATTAGGAAGGTCATACCTAAACCTAGTATTTGAGTAATTTGAAGTTATTTGATGCTTAAAGTCAACCCAAACTACACAAATTCATGTCAAATAAATCATAGGAATTCCATTCTTACTCATTAAGAATGTATTCCAAAATCATATTTTAACACATCAACTTAATGCACATACATCATTCTTGAATCTACATTCACAGTTAAAAGTGACATACTTCAAGTTAGCTTATGTTAAGCTTCCATTAGTGTAGGTAAGTCTTCGTAGATACAATTTCAACTAGTAGAGATGCTCAGTAGGCCCATATCACATTGATAATGATGCATTAAACATATATGAAACCACGCATCCACTCCACATATCTCACTCACCCATTGAAAATCAAACCATACACATGCTCGGGTTTAACCCCAACTTCTGAAGCACAACCTTTCCTTACATGTCTTTAAGTCCTTTATCACATTTCTTATAATTTGTCTTAACAAAGATATAAATGAATATAAGAACCCATTCTTTTTATTTCATGAGTTTCTAAATGACATAATAATAATAATATCCATTATGCAACCAATATTCTTCCATGTCAACATACACAATAATTCAACATGCATGAAATATAACCATTCATGCATCAACCTACAAGCAAGCATGTTGGCCCATTAGGACCTAATACTTTAACTTGGCTTTGATACCATATGTAAGGTCCCACCTTACCAACCATCAATAGTATAGAGAAGTAAAGGTCACATTGAATATTATTACTCAATTTTTATTTTTATTTTTATTTTGTTTTACTCATAATATGACTAACGTTGCTACCTTGTAATGATTTTCCTTCAAATATTTCAATGTAAGAATATAACATAAGAAGTCAGGGATAACTTTCCTTTAAGACCAATTCAAAAACACATTCCCTTTCATGTTTAAAAGATCATAACATGTGCTCTTTCCATACTTATACATGAGCTCTAAGTAAGAGTGGACATAAATTCTACCATTATTCCATGTGCAAACATTAAGCTAGATCAACCTATTTGATTTCCTAGATTATGCTAAGTAAGTTTCATTTATTGACTCTTTATATCATAACCACAAAAGTATTATACTTCTTTTACAAAAATCGCATATAAGTGTATGAGTATTAACCTACCTAAAGCAAGGTAACTGAGGGAAGAATATGTCTCTCTTCATCAATAAATCTAATAAATATGATATGCTTATGAAATAGCATCACAAAATATATCAACCCAGTGACATTTCAAAATTCATGAATAATTCCCAATCCCAATGATTAAGGCAATGCTGCAATCATGAGAATTATATAATGATTGTTGAAACAAAAGCAACTATTGTTACTAATTCAGAAGCATGTTATTCTTCAAAAAGTGATGTAAAATAATAAAACTGCATAAATTGGGCACAAGTAGTTGTTTTTTATAGTCATTGAAGCACAAGAATTCACCCATGAACACATGCATCTCAGACAAAACTTATTATGCTCACTTGCACAAAATCCTATAGAAAGTCACTATAAAATTGTTTCCAACAACCCATTTTTTTTATGAAATATTTAGATAGTAAAAGTAACAACACTCCTATGCTCTATTCACACTTCAGCAAACTATTAAATTAATTTTCATGTTCATACCAAAAGCTTGCAGACATAAGAAGCTACATCCATCAAATAGTCTATTCATAAATTTCTAGTACATGAAAGCTACGGTAAGTGGGAATTTTACTCTAACAATTTATATGCACAAAAACTACAGCCATTCATGTCTTTTGATAAACACTTTGCAAACATGCAATCTACAACCATTCGGGCATTTTGACAAACACCGTGAAAGCATGCAATCTACAACCATTGAGGCATTTTACCAAACACTTGGCAACAATGAATTTGAGATTATTCTTCAACCTATTCAACTCAGAAAATTCAAAAATAGAAACTTCAAATGTTGGCATCTTAAAACAGGGACTAAACAATCTTAGCTTTTCATCAAAAACACAAAAGCATATGCATATAATTGACAACAACAATCTATAAAATCACCTTGATTTTTGTTCTGGGTTCTACAAAGTACCTTTATGAATCAAATGGAGGGTAAAATGACCTCTTGGCACGGATACCCCATGATGTTGAGTGAAAAAGTACAGAATGTTCCAAAGATGCAATTTATTAAAACAACAACAACAAAAACATTCCTACTATCTCATTTATCACTTTTTCAAACACTTACTGTGTAAATTTTATCTACAATTGTACATGGAGAAAAAAAACTGAAATTTATGATAATATGGTATTGTAGTCAACTCATGGAAACCTGCAATGGACAAAAATTCATTATAAAAAGAACTTAAAACTTTGGCAACACCTTATTGTTTTAATCCCCCTAAATGTACATTCTCAACTATAGCTACCATTCATTATTGGTTAGCTCATAAATAAATTTGTAAATAACTCATAAACATTCACAAGTAGAAATTTCGAATTAATTTTAAAGTTCTACAACACTTTTAAATTAATAAAAAAAAAAAAAATTCAAGAATGCTTATGAACATACAGGGCCATGTATTTATACAATTCTAAAATGATGGAAATATGCTCCAACTCCAATGAGATTGTGCTCCTGCTCCATATCCTTACCAACTCATTGTGAACCATCCTGTTTTCCTCCCAACCATATCCAGGGAGAAATTCTCCCCCTGGAACCCCCGAGTTGTAAGACCTCACAAATAGTACAAAAATACATTAGTAGAGAGACATGAAAGGCAATATGAGGAAGATCAGTTTCACTTCCTCCCAGAAACATTGTTGGCCCTTGGCACCAATCTCCAACTACTAGATTTCATTACCAAATCTCCCAAGATTTCGAACTATCGAAGCCACAATATTCAAGTCAATCAAACTGCATCAAGCACCACAGAGGAGCCCACAATCAGGCATTATGCACCACGTGCACCCATGAACACATGCAACTCAGACAAAACTTATTATGCTCACTTGCACAAATTCCTACAGAAAGTCACTATAAAATTGTTTCCAACAACCCTTTTTTTTGCATGAAAGATTTAGATAATAAAAGTAACAACAATCCTATTCTCTATTAACACTTTAGAAAATTGTTAAATTAATTTTCACATTCATACCAAAAACTTGCAAATAGAAGAAGCTACATCCATCAAATAGTCTATTCATAAATTTGTAGTACATAAAAACTACGGTAACTGGACTTTTACTCTAACAATTTATATGCACAAAGACTACATCCATTCATGTCTTTTGATGAAAACTTCGCACAACAGTAAGTACGCCTTTTACTCTAACAATTTATATGCACAAAAACTACAGACATTCATGTCTTTTGACAAACACTTTGCAAACATGCAATCTACAGCCATTAATGCATTTTGACAAACACTTCGCAAGCATGCAATCTACAACCATTGAGGCATTTTTCCAAACACTTGGCAACAATGAATTTGAGATTTTTCTTCAACCTATTCAATTGAGAAAATTCAGAAATTTAAACTTCAAATGTTGGCATCTTAAAACAGGGACTAAACAATCTTAGTTTTTCATCAAAAACTCGAACACATACGCATATAATTGACAACAACAATTTGTAAAATCATCTAGATTTTCTATCTGGGTTCTTCAAAGTACTTTTTTGGAATCAAATGGGGTGTTAAATGGTCAAATGGCATGGATACCCCTAATGTCGAGCAGAAAAGTAACATAATTTTCCAGAGATGCGATTTATTAAAACAACAACAAAAAAAACATTCCTACTATCTCATTTATCACTTTCTCAAACATTTAGTGTGCAAACTTCATCTACAACTATACATGGCGAAAAAAACTCAAATTGATGATAATATGGTTTGCAGTCAACTAATGGCAACCTGTAATGGAAAAAATATCATTATAAAAAAGAACTTAAAACTTTGGCAACACATTATTGTTTTAATCCCCCTAAATGTACATTCTCAACTACGACTACCATTCATTATTGGTTAGCTCATAAATATATTTGTAAATATCTCATAAACATTCACAAGTAGCAATTTCCAACGAATTTTAAAGTTCTACAACACTTTTAAAATAATAATAAACTAAAATTTCAAGAATTCTTATGAACATACATGGCCATGTATTTATACAATTCCAAAAATATGGGAATATGCTCCAGCTCCAGTCAGATTGTGCTCCTGCTCCAATATCCTTACCAAATCATTTGAGCGATCCGGTTTTCCTCCCAACCATATCCAAGGAGAACTTTTCCCCCTAGAACCCCCGAGCTGTAAGAGCTCAAAAATAGTACCAAAATATAGCAGTAGAGAGATATCCAAGGAAACCGGAGGAAGATAACTATCACTTCCTCCCAACACCATTCACGGTCAGCTCCACCAGGTATAGCTACATATTAATTTAGATTAGGAATTTCAAAATCATTTCGAAAGCAATTGGCTACTCTCCCAATCTCTCACTCTCATAATATTTTTCAAATCTCTCCAACTCTTGGTATCACAATGCACCTCCCTCCCACTAAGTGAGAATACATGAGACACATATATACGAGGAGCAAGAAATTCTTGTCATAAAGGAGGAGTAACATGCATGTATTGTGTTCCATTTAAAGGAGTTAACTCATGCCATTAAGGAGAGGTATGCATGCCTTAGTTAAGGATAGTGTAATTTAAGCATTAAAGAAAGCGTAAGATGAACCTTTTACGACATGTATTTAATGAGTTGAAGAGGAATATGCCATTATTTTATGAGTGCATAAAATAGAGTGTAATGGATTATTAAAAGAGAGAGATTTACATACAGCCATGAGAGTCATCAAGGAGAGAGGTGTGAATTGATTGAGGAGATGAAGGTGACTTGTAATTCTCTTTTAATAATAATATTATAGTCTTATAAAGGATATTAATAATATTAATAATATTGAGGATTAATTCCAGATTGAGTGATTAGGATTGATTAACGATAAGTTAAGTGATTTTCCTTTAACTATACTTGATTGCCAATTTATGTAAGGTGATTTACTATTTTTGGAAATTCATGCTTGAGATGCTAGACATGACTTTGTATTTTTAGAAAGTCACTCTAGGATTGTTAGAAAATATGCTTTATTAAGGAAATTCATCCCTGAGCTTCCCATGAGTGGTATTTTTCTTCTGGGGAATAGGGATTCCTTACCCCTATTGCATGCATCATTGTGCCTTAGTATATTGAGGACTCTGCGCTCTCATCTACTCTAAAGATTCAAGATTCCACACCCTGATGTTTCTAAATATTTAGGACTCTGTGCCCTAAACATTTTATTATAGATACAATACTCCACATCTTTATCTTTCATGGATTTAGGACATCACACCTTAATTTCCATGGCTTCTCATCTACTCTGCTTTGAAACTCCACGCTTCACCTTAAGGTACTGATTGTGAGCTCATACCCATCTGATGGTTCGTTGGTAAGGCCTTGTTCCAAGACCTACACACATCACAATCTCATAGATCAAAGGAATCAATGAATTTCATAATTAACTTATTCACATTTTACCAAAGATTGTGCATGACTTCCACATCCATTTAAAATTTGAACATCCTTGATTGAAAATAACCACATTCCATATCACATACTACACAATACAAGATTAAGCATATAAAATCATAAAAATCATGTATCATGTCTGTCATTTATAATTTGAGCATCCTTGTTTGCAAATAATTATGTACCTACCAAATCTTGCTCATTACAAGATTAAACATATGTAATCATATAAATCATGTATCATTCATAAATAATAATTAACCATATGTTCCACATAACCATGATCATCCATGGATCTACATTGAATCAACATCCATGTCATACACATATTTCCTAACTAAGATACCAAAATAGAAAACAATGACAATATGTTCTTAACCAAAATCAATTCTTATACACACAACCATGGATATTATCCTAAGCACACAACAACTAGGTGACCAAACTAGGTCTATAGAATATAAGCATGTACATAAGTTTCTCACACATAATATTATATCATTATATCAAAACCACCCTCTAAGTGTCATCAAATATATCTCACCAAGAAGGGACACTACAGTAAGTTTGAGAGCTTCTCAATATACGACCTAGTTAGTTTTGGAGGCCCTTCAATCCATAGATTTTGCAAAGGGAAAAACAAAATGTTGACCACAAAATTCAAACTCTAATTATAGATGATTAGATTGAAGAAGAACCAGAACAATCAACATATGAATTAAATTTCCTTAATGGTTATATTTATCAAGCTCGTGGTACACATCAAGGTTTTCCTTAGTAGGAACAAGAATCATCTGAAGGTTTAAATCCTTCTCTCCTTTCTCATTATAAATAATTTTTATGATTCTCCAAGAATAACATGTTAGGAAGAATGTTTCAATTCCTAGAGTAATCCCAGATAAACATGTTAATAAAACCAAGAGGTTTTCTATTACTCCACCTAATGATAATATCAATGGCCCTCTACTTCACAACAAGAAATTATAGTCAATGAAGGCCAGCCTAATGTAGTGAAGGTTACTACTCAATTAAATTTCAAAGGGAACCAGAAAAAGTTAAAATTCCTATTCCAATAACAAAGTTGGCTAAGGATATTTTATACTAGAAAGAAGTAGTCAAATTGATTCAGTCCTCAAATGCAATAACATAATAAGGTACTTCAAATTTTCAAGATGAGAATCCCTCTATGTTATTTGGTCGATATCTACAAGAGAGAAATATGAAGTGGTGCTTATGTTGGAAGCTAAAATAATACCGAGAGGTGGGGTGAATCATTATTGTAACAGTTTCACTAGTTTAAAATTTTATTTTCACAAGAAGACATTAAAAAAAAAATTATCAATAAGAAACAATTACTTTACGAGTCAATGGAAGATTCAAAGAATAAGTAAATGCATCAAAGATTCTTCTCCATTTTATTAATAGGGCAAGCTACAACTTGCAAATGAAATGTTCTGGCTACAACTAGGACGAACCTACAACTCCCTGATTTATCAGCAAAAATGAATTGAGATATGACCCCAACTATTCTCCATCACCCACTCAAAGGAGCACCTACCCCTAATCAATAGGATGCAACTTGCTTTAGAAACTCAATGTTCCATCTTTCATCCATTTTAACACTGGTATCAATGAGTGCCTTCTCTACTTTCAAAAACAATTAAATCTTAATCTCCACTTCAAGAACACCTACAATAACATCTTATTATCGTGAACACGATACCAATACCTTGCAACAAGAAAAGATATTTCTCCAAAATTATATCCATTTTTCTTGACCAAAACCTCTTTTATAGTTTTTCTTTTGCTAATTTTGGCTTCTTGGATTTTTGCATGAATCACTATTTGTTTTCCTTTGTCCTCTTCGTATTAGTTTTCTAACTATATTTAATCTTGATATTCAAGTATTATGGACATGTTCTCGAAGTTATTTGATCTAAAAATCCATTATCAGCAAGTTAAACTAGGTCAAACTATTTATTTTCTCAATTATGGCTTTGTACAGTATTTAACAGTGCTCCTATTATTTTTATCTGCAATTAATTTGGCCTAACTTCACAATTTGACTACTAAAAATAATAGTTCTACTATTTTATCTTGAAGCACCTTTTCTCAACTCCTTTACCTGGTTTTCTATCCACATAGACAATGTCCGTAGCCATGGCTTAACACTTTGGGCACTAAGCCCTTTTGAGCCCTATGAGTGTCAATTCCTCGTATAAATGGCTCCACGCCATTAGGTGTGCTTCTACACAAAGTGAAAAAGATTATTCATGAATATTCATATTTTCCGCACCCCTAGTTGCTATTTGTGGCATAGGTTCATGTGCAGACACATAGACTGTATCCCCTTCTATCTCAGCACTTTGTTTGTGTGTGTGTTTGTAAACCCACTCTGGTCTTATCGCATGGTCGATGTGTCTCGTGGAGACTACCCGACACCTTTTTAATTGGTTGTCATTGTTATGTTATCTATCCTTCGTGTCTCGGTGCCTACTACCCAATGCTTTACTACAAGCATTATAATAATCCTATAGGGTTGTGCCTTCGAGGATAAGTTGTCATGTGGGGTCTTCTTACTACACCAATATCCAATGGAACAACTCTCTAGGCTTAGTTAGCTACTGACATGTCTCGACTGCTGCTGCCCAACACTCTTTCTCTGTGGATTTTTATTCACTATTAGGGTATTGCCTAGACATAATGACATCACTCATGCCATGTTTCAACATGTGAGTGGTGACATGTGCACCCACAAAAGGGTAACTTGGGTGCCCAAAAATGTTGAATACTCTTGTCATGTGTTAAACTCCTATTGGTTGATGTTGATGTCATTATCCTCTATTGTCAGGGCCAAGCATGAGCTACCACTTGTCCTATTGTGATAGAGGAGAGAGAAGGGTCCTCCAAGGCCTATGTTGTGGCCATTTTCCTTTGTAATTTTTTTTTCTCAAAAACCATTCAGTTCAAGCCTTTTTTCCTTGAAACCACTCTTGAGCAAATTATGGTTTTGAGGGGTGTCCCTAAAGTATCTCTCCACCATTGATATCTGCGATAAAATTTGTGGGAAACCAATTATTGTGACCACAAATATTGTCTAAAGGGCTATCTCCAATGTCATTCAAAATCCTCCATGTAACTCGACACTTTCCTCCTCATGCTTAGCCATGTGCACGTTACATAATTTTTTGAGATTCACCCTCCAGGTTGTTTCTGCTAGGCTAGCCTGTACTATGGGCTCTGGTGCTCACTCTCCATTGGAAAATTCTTAGCTATAACGTCGTAACAACATCCACCAGGTTTCCTAGAATTGGGCACTATCAGCCAACCTCCATGGTGAATCATTTGGGGTGCCACTACTACGACGGTGTCATCCTAGTCCTCCTCTTTCACCAATGAAAATGTTTTCCACTACAAACATGTCCGCCACAATTTCTCAGAGTTATCTCTTAGAGGATCTCGCATCCTTTCCACTACACTTTGACAATGCTCCAAACTTGACTATGTGGGAAGGACCCTCCAAATTCCTTTTAACTTAATTATTTGACTTTGGAGACATACATCTTTGTTTGGCTCTATATTTCAATCCAAGAGGCCATTTTGGGACTTTTATACACCGTTGGAAATATCTTTCAAAGAAATTTCCATCTAAGTAGTTTCCATCTTCTCTTGGGATGATCTACTACTCTAGAGTTGGCTCCAAAGCCATTGCACTGATTCTGATCCTTCGCCTTGCCTATGTGCCTAGAACCTGCTCCCTAAGGTATTTATTCGACACTTATTCCTCCTACCGCCACCTGCTACCACTTGTAAACATCAATGGAATAATATTTCCAACAACCTCCTCCCTTTTTCACCTTGAAAATTCATGATTTTATTTCATATAATTGTATGACGGATTCAAGGGAATTTCATAATCTGATACATAATTCTATTATGGGAAAAGATATGATTATATATCACTAGACCATACCATGATATTTATTCCATTTATTCAAATAAAGTGGAATGGATTGGTTTAACTTATGATTTTGTCATATATTTTGGCACATATTCTTGTTAAAAATATGGTCATGGGAATAGTTGTAATAAATATTCATTCAAAATTTGAGATGCTCTTATCTAAACCATGTTGTTTAAATTTGGAGTTTGTCTTCATATTGACATTATGTTTGCTACAATTCTATCTTTTGTATAAGGCATGATATTATACAATGATGCCAAGTCTTTTTACAATGTCAATGACGTCAAACACCAAATTAATCATTACATATCTACAGTTAATCAACAATTGGGGTGTTATATTCTATCTATAAAAAATCAATTTAACATTCCAAATGCAAAATATGTCATATCTTTCAACAAATAAAGTATGGAGGATGTATTTTGATGGAGCTACCTTAAAGGATGGCTCAGGTGCTAGAGTTTTTCTAATGTCACCTTGAAAGGAAATAATTACTCTAGCATTTAAGCTTAAATTTGAAGTCAGAAATAATGTGGAAAAATATGAAGCTCTTATTATGGGACTTGAAGCTAAAATAAAACTTAAAATTATTTGTCTTACATTTTTTTGGCGATTATGAATTGGTGGTAGAGAAAGTGATAAATCTCTTAAATTCTAACCACCCAACGTTTTGGTCATATGGAAAATAAGTGTGAGACTCTATTGAAAAGTGTTTTTAGCATTTTTAACATAAGTATTATTCCAAGAGAAGAGAATTGTTCAATTGATTATTTTTTTATGTTAAGTAGTAATTTTTAAGTGTCAATTAATTCTTCATTACATTATGGGGTTAAAGTAATACATAGGTCATCAATCACTAATTATTTTAGACACCACAAAGGTTTTGAACATTATGATAAAATAAAGTTATTCATGGAGTTCATTGATTAATTCTCATCTCCCTATATTTATCACGAGTTAGATCAAGGAAATGAGGTAGAGATTTCAAATCATAATTCAAATTGAGGAACATAATTGCACATCATAATGTCATAAAATTATAAACTAATTCTATACCCAAGGGACTAGTACCATTCGAGAAGATTTTTTTATCAAAATCATGTTCATATTAGTGCATATGTTAGGCATCGGTCATGAGAAACAAAGGATTAAATGTTTGAAAAATAGAAGAACCTATGTATATCATGATTTCTAAGGAATTACCACCTAAGATAAAATAATGGTGCATAGGTGTGTTTCATTAGTACATTCATTTGTTTTCTTGGAAATATGATGATTTAAAACCTACAAGACCTCCATTCTTCAAGATAATATTCCTTTAAATCTTGGTGCTAAGTCTTTCAACCAAAATATTAGGAAATATAATCCCATTATGCTATTTATAATTGAAAAATAAGTGAAAATGATACTAGATGCTAAAAGCATAGTACCATTAAGATATTCTAAATGGATTAATAACATGGTTCTCATGAGGAGAAGAAGTGGAGAAGTTAAGTTATGTTTGGAATTTAGTAACTAAAGTGGAACATATTTTAAATATAATTACCCACTTCTTAATATGGTTTTCGTTGTATAAAAGTTATCTAAAGTAGCCAAATTATCTATGTTAGATAAATTTTTAGGCTACAATAAAATATTAGTATAGGAGGAATATCAAAGTAAGACAATTGTAACCAAATCATGGGGAAATTTCATCTATTAAAAGTTGCTTTTGCTTTAATGAGTGCTAGAGTTGCCTTTAAAAGAGCCATATAAATAAATATTGGTGTTGAAAATAAATTCATTGTGATATATCCTGATGATTTTATTATAATATCTAACTAATATTTATAACATTTGAAGCATCACTGATAGGATTTTTAGAAATGCAGGAAATTTTGGGCTTCACTTGATCCTTAAAAATAAAAAATTTGAATGAAAGAAGGTGAAGTTGTAGGACACATTGTTTCTAAGGAAGGGATCAAAATAGGTCCCCAAAGAGTGTTTGTAATTCAGGTTATAATTCATCCCAAAAATAAGAAGCAAATAAAATATTTTTAGAAAGCATTAATTTTTTGACAAGATTTATTCCGAGTTATGTAGAAATAGTGAAGTACATAACACATATGCTCAAGAAAGATCAAGAGGTTAGGTGGATAGTGCAGTCAAAGCTATATTTTTTGTAGATAAAAGATGCACCCATAGGAGATCCAGTACTTTCCAACCATGATTATGGTAAACCCTTCAGTATATTTTCATTTTCTTGTCATTTAACATTAGTAGTTGTGTTATTGTAGAAAAATGAAGATAATTTTAAATATCTAATAGAATTTCAGTAAGATTATGAGGGATACAAATTTAAAATATGATATTATAGACAAGTAGGAATATGTTTTTGTTCAAGCTCTTGTCTTTTAATAATTATATATTACATTCTAATATAATTTAATATGTACCAAATAATATAGTGAAAACATTTTTAACTCAATCAAACAACCATGGAAAGATAGGCATGTGGATTGCTAAGATTCAAGAATTTGACCTAGAGAGTACGCCAACCAAATTAGTAAGGGGCAATGCCTAGAAAGATTTCAAGGAATCCAATTGCAAGGTAATAGGCATTAATTCTATTATGTAGTTTATATATTCTACTCTATAGAAAAATACATAAGAACCCTCTCTAATAGAAAATGAAAAAAATTCTTCCTCCTTGCAGTATAAATATATTGTTTACTTTCTTCCCAATTTTTAGTGTTCACTAGAATTAAACAAAAGTTTGGAAACATCTCTTAAATTCAAGGCGATAAAATTTTGCATTATCAATGACAAATTATATTGGAAAGAACACATGGGCATATTTTTGTGGCTTCTAACTAAAGATGAGATAGATGGCATAATTGTTGAAGTTCATGAAGGGCCATGTGGAAGACAATATGTTGATAAGGTTACTATTGTCCAAAGTTATTTTCTGAATCTGTTGCTAAAGTCCAAAGTTGAATTCCTTACCAAATGTTAGTAGGGAAACCAAAATTGCCATATCTTCCATTAATTCTAGTCTTTGTGGAATCTCCTTTTATTCAATGGGGTTTATATTTCATTGAAGAAAGACTCCCATGATCCAATAATCAACATAAATGCAGTTTAACTACTATGTATTACTTTACCAAGTGGGCAGAGGCCATTAAAACAAAGGCTGCAAATAATACAGTGGCAAATGAATTTTTTAGAGGAGAATTTTTTTTTCTAGATTTATTTGTCCTAGAGAAATTGTCATTCATAATCCTACATATTTCAACTTAATTAAAATTACTAAATTTTGTCATAAATATCATTTTCCTTTTCATAATTCTACAACATATTGTCACTAGGGAAATGGATTAGATGAATGCACAAAAAAAGTCTTGTTAATATGATTAACAAGGTATCAGCACTAGATCATAAAAAGAGTTGGGATATTCATCTAAAATTTCATCTTTTGTCTAATAAAGTTTCTATTAGAAGATCAACCAGTAAATATTCTTTCCAGATAGTTATTGTACTAAGGTCAATTTTCCTACTCAATTGGAATTTCTTGTGATGAATTTATTGGAAAATTCTTAAGAAGTGTTAGATTATTTCATAAGGATAATACACCAACTTATCAATCTTGAACATGATAGATACATGTTTACATAAATCTACAAGAATACCAAGACAATATGAAGAACATGTTTGACAGAAAAAATAGAGAAAGAGAATTCAATCAAGGAGATGATATTCTTGGATGTGATGCTACAAGATTGGAGAAGGGAAAAAATGGAAAGTTTGATAATATTTAGTTAGGGCCTTTCAACATTGCTAAATCTAAGAGGAACAATACATTCATTTTGCAGAATTTGGATGGTGACATTTTATTACTTCTTGTAAATGTGTAGTAACTAAATCATTTCATATAATACTGAAGAATCCAATTATTCTTATTTCATTTTCTTTGTAAATAACTAGTTTGATTTAATATTTCGTTGCAATATTGATAATTTTCTATAGTTTTTGTCTCCATATATTGAGGTGAACAAACATGATATGATTTTGAAAATCCCATATGGAGATGTAGTCCCTAGATGGAGCCAATGTTAAGACCTTATTTCTTATAGATTTTGAAAATTGTAAATATTTAAAACGAAAAACTATGTTTAAAACAAAATTATTGTATTAATTACATAAAGTTTAATATTTTATGTTTAATAAAGAATATTGAGGTGCTAAATAGAGGTCAAATTTTAAAGAGGACAAATGACATCTTATGACTAGACCATTGAAGACACTTTCAATTTTAAATAGCTAGATCCTAGAAAAAAGTTTTTGTAGAAAAACGTTTTCATGTTTATTTTCTATAAAACTCATGAAGAATTCATGTAAACCGTTCTCATTTCGAGATAAAAATATGTATTTTGTATTAACAAAAAGAAACCTTAGAGAACTCTAGTCAAAATATTATTCTTTCAACAAATAATAGTTTGTCGCATTTGGTCAATGTTTGTTTCCTATAAGTTTCATATTCTATTTCATTTGAGAAAATTTAAAGTTATATAAAATATTTAAGAGGTTCAATTAAGGACCAATTTCCCTTACATCACTTGGAAACGTTTTATTTCATCCTACGATCTATGATGAAATCGAGAATGTTTGTTTGATACATTTCAAAAGATACAATGCTCCCTTGATTTCATGTAACTTAAATCATCTTCTTTTTTAAAACCATTAAAATATTACCCTATGTGTTTTTCTCTATATCAGATAACCAATATATTCATGTGAATATTAAGGGAGTCTACTATATTTATTAATTATTCTTTCATCACCTCCAACTCCGTTAGTATGTGCCATAGTTCAAAGTAGTCCTAAATTTCATTAAATATAAGAAGGGTGTTCTTTCTTACATCAAATATGGGTTTCAAATCCATAATAACTCCTGTTTTTAAAAACATGCATCCTAGTACCTTGCAATAGTTTCCTAGCTAGAAACTGTCTTCAAGAGAACAATAGGATCAATGTAATTTCAAAACTTCATCAAAAACACTTGAAAGTAGATGTGAGGTTCTATAATAGAGGAAAATCAAAATTAAGGTAGATACATAAAAATTAAGATGCAGATACCAATAATAATGCACTATAGTCTCAATGAATTCCACAATTCAGTGATTGACTATGACCAAAATCTGAAGAACCCAATCTAGAAAAAAGGTGTGGTTTCCATGGAATTTCCCCAAAGTTACACTCTTCATGTGCTAAGAAAGATATAAGAAAATTTTGAAATGGTAGAATATTAAAGAAATAGGATTTATTAGTCCATCGTATTTCCATATATTTAATCAAGCAAAGGAAACAATTGATAATTGACTATACTATTACTATTTTTCTTCCAACTTATGAGATAGAGGAATAGCCATCATTCTAGAATATGATAAATTTTATTATAGCAGCCTAGATAACATACTTAATTGGAGGGACTCAACATTTAAGAACATGAATATAAATAGGGCATGGAAACTATTGCTAGGCTCCATTCAATAGGAGACCTAGAAAGTAATGAAGATGAGAATTTTGAAGAACAAAAAATAGTCATTTAATTAAGTTTCAAAAAATATTATCCAAAATACCAAAGAAATCATTTCTCTAGAAAATGGTACTCACAAAATTGGAAGATTGACATCCAGGAAAAAATAATACTTAGGCACCTTGGAATTGTTGAAGGAAACAACATCATAGTCGCTATGCCTATATAAGTAAGAAGTTGAAGACATAGTAGTGAAATCCACCACTAGTTAGTTCAATCAAACTAAAATTTTATGGATTTGTTCATGGAAAAAATTTTACTCATAAATAAGTAGCAGATCACCTAGTTAGAGCCCCAAATCAAACTCTTTTCCATTTGGGATGGCAGTTTTGATTGGTTATCAATTGGGCCTAGTTACCAGTGGAGAGGTTTCTCCAACACATGGAGAGTTAATAAAGATAAAATATATAAAGGATCGATAGGAATGCATTGTTAACATCAAATAAAATAAAAAATAGAAGCATAAACTAAATTGTAATATAAACTAATAACTACTTAATAACTATGTACAAGAGAGCTCATAGTTTTGAAATATTTTTTCCTGAAGATGCCTAATCACACAAAAATAATCCTCCTTATCCCTCTTCTATATTCCCTGATCAATCAAAGAAAATTGCCTCCGTCCTTTCATGTTTATTAGGGTATAATCCAGATGAGTGTGTAGATCAGCCTATATTAGGTTTTCTACCTATCTTTTGTAGTAAAGAAAAACCCTCCATAATTTTTAATTTCAGTCAATTTATTATTGATTCTATACATGAACATTTCTCGAAGTTTTTAACTGAAGGAATGTTCAAGCATGCATCCATTTTGGTTTACATGTTCATTTTCTATCAAGCAGACAAGTTTCCATTCATGCTCCAGAAGCTACATGAAGAAGAAAATTCTCAACCAGTAATTTTCTGGACTTCTTTGGTGAGGAATGATTCAAACAAATATAGCTTCAAAGACTATATTGAAAAATTCATTCATCCAACAATGAGTCTACTAAGCAACAGAATAGAGCCTAGGATCAATAAGCAAATTCAGCAGACTTTACACCTTAGTGAGAAGGCCAAAACAGATGACTCGTACTTGTACCAAAATTACATGGAGATCAGAGTGTATGGGTTTCAGTTGCCACCCTACAAGCTGCCCAAATACCTCCCCATGATAATATTTTCTCTATAATACATCAGGCAGATGATAACTCAAATGAAATTCATTTTGTTTCATCTAAGAAGAAATCTCAGTTCAAGATCAAGGCAAAAATTAGACTTTGTATTTGCAACAACAGGGCAACAAGTAAGGAGGTAGATATTCTATTGAAGAAAATGAAGTTTCCTTCGAGATTCACTTGGCATTATGACCCATTTGGTATAATTTATAACCTAAGGGTGGAACAAAATACCAACCTTTATGTTCACACACATAGGCATGAAATTGTGAAATATATGAACCAAATTGAGTGGAAGGAGGACACTTTACAGGAAGTAGAATAACATCTTTTGACAACATCCACTCCTATCCCATAGGAAAAGACATAGAAAATTCCAAGGGAAGAAGGTTCCCCATCAGCCAAAGAACTCTCAACCAAAGAATTTAAAATTTACAGAAAGAAAACCAAAACAAGTCATAAAATGGATTGTCTAAAGGAGGGAGAATTTTCAGCCCTTTTAGTCCTAAAGGGTCTGTTTTCTTTAGAATAGAAAAACTATCCAGATATAGGGTCTCCATCAGTCTCATCAGTTTCAAAAGGAAATCTAGATTCAACTCAAACATCAAAGTTGGTTCATGGAGAGAGGGAAAAAAGTATTTTTGACAAATACAAGGATACAAAGCTCAAAAATGAGCTCCTCAAAGGCACACATATCATCATTTCTAGAAGTAAACTTCTTCTACTCTTAGTAGAATTTTGTCATCTTTTGACACTCAGAATGGAAGAATGGAGATGGCCTTTCTTTAGGCTCGGGTCCTCCATCCAAAAAAGTAACAGATTACAAAAATACTTCCTTTGAGTTTGACACCAAGGATATCCATCCCATTTAAAAGATGGAGATGCATAAAAAGACATGGATGATGATATATTCCACCCTAACCAACACTGTAATGACCACTTCTAGATTGCAAGTGTCACTAAATAATATTCAATCTTGGCTCAAACTTAAAAATATTTCCTCTCTAGCAAAGTATACCTGGATTAAATCACTAGAAGGACTGGTCATTAATATAGGATATGATCTAGAGAATCTTAAAGAAGTAGAAGAAATAATTAAAAAGAAAAATTTTACATTGCAACTCTTCAAAAGAAGTTACAACTTCTAGACATAGATGACTCGAAAACCAAGGAAATAGGAGAGACAAAGGCACAAAAGGAAGACATGTTGAAGGTAATCATTGAGAAGAATGCTCAAATCATAGACATGGAAGCTGTGATGGATAAATTAATCAAAGAAAAAAAATAAAACACACAGTTAGCTATAGTTCCATTAAACATTGTACCCCTTGTAGCCATACCTACAATAGGAACTTCTACATCAATGACCACTATTGAAAAAACTACAAAAGATGCAGACAAACTGGAAAAATAAATGGAAGCAATGTCTTTACAGGGTGAAGAAATCAAGAGATTTCTAGGAGAGATAAAGTTTTGTCAGGAGTAGAAAGAAAAAAGTGAATCTTCACATCTAGCTCAAGTACAAGAATCTCAAAGACTAGCATGGTTGCAACAATTAGAACAAAAAGATTCCATTGGTCATACGTTAGCTCAAGATAAGTAGAGAATATGGATATATATCCATAACTCCATAAATAAAATTTGGTCCTCTATATAGATTAATTTGATTATAATGAATTAATAAAAAGATCTAAAGAAATCATTAAGGAGATCCAAAAGAAACTAGATGACAAGCCTAATGATGCCACACATCTCATTAGGTTCCTAAATTCCAAAACAAGTATGAGTTGGAATAATTAGGGATAGAAGACAATACTGAAACAATTTTGGAAGCCAAAGAAAGTATTGACTAAAAGAAATCTTTTGTTGTAGCTGGAAGAGAAGTGTTAAAGTCTGGGAATCAATGTTTAGATATTCTTTAGCAAATTTGAAGTGCTAAGTAACAAAGAGCTCCCAAGCTTGTTTGTGTTAAATAAAAAATTTCCTTTAGATGATAATAACAAAACATTGGTGGATATAGAAAAGGGACAACTCCAAATTTGTAAGCATAAAAGGTTGTATTACAAGGAAAGCTTTCTTGGAGACCTTAGAGAATGATTTGAATGTCTAGCATGAGGTCAAACATTCATTTATCATTAAACCCATCTTTACCAAGTACACTAAAGTAGATGAGGTTTACAGAAGATTATTAAAGATGTATATTCCAAGTGAAGAATGTTGGGATAAACTGTGCAATTTACTGGAGTGAAAAGATGATTTTATTTTCAAACACAGGACCAACAATGCAACAGAAAATTGAGGACCAGATATTCAGTAGTTGCAGAATGCTATGACTACCTATCTAAATAGTTTTAATTTTACTATATTTTGTAACAACAAGATATAATTTGTTTTAGAAGTTCCTAAAATACATCCTGGTTAGTTTTGACAGGATATTTTGTAAATAAAGCTTATAAATACTTCCCTTTTTAAAGTATGAAGGGTTGATTTTTTGCATTCCATAAAGTGATTGTACTATTGCCATTTGATGGGTTGATCACTAATAAAAAGGACATTCTTCATAGGATTCATGTGTTGGACTATTTGGTGAAGTGCTTCTCTCACTGTCTATGTGTTTATTTCTTTCCATACTTACGTGTTCTTAAATCTGAAATATTTTACAGAAAGTCGATGAACATAATTTGTTGAAAGATACACTATGATTCTGGTTGTGGATTATTTAAATTTTTTCTCTTGATATTAAGTTAAAGAATTACTAATTTCTCTTTTTCTTATTTGAACCTTTTTATTTTCTTCTATTACATTTCATTTAAATATAAAGGATCTACTTAATTTAGCTAGCTTTCCCTCTCAAACTCCTTTGAAAATCTGAGACAGATCCCTGTTAATTTTGTAGACACCATAACCCAATGGAAGTTTCATAAATTTAATCAACCAAACCAATTAAAACAAATCTCAAACAATTAAAAAAACTACCAAGCATTCATAGCTAGCATAAAATCACAAATACAACAAAGTTAAATCTAACAAAGAGATCCCTCTCTAATTTTATGAAGGCTAGATCCTAAACTCCAATGTGGTTTTGTGGTTACCTCTATGGTTTCTTCCAAAACCTTGGAAATAACATAGTGCTAAAAGGTTTCACCCACATTCTTGAGACCGAATGGGAACCTTCGATACAAAATTGTTCCCAAGGGAAAATGAAGGTGATTTTGTATTGTTCCACATGTTTTATAACAATCTGGTTATAGCATGAAAAACCATCTATGAAGGAGAAGGGCTCACAACCGATGAAATCAACAATTATATGGTCAATGAAAAGAATTGGATAGTTGTATTTTGGACATGCGGTATTCAAATCATGGTAGTCGACAGAGACATGAATTGTACCTTGTTTTTTGTCTATAGGAACCAGATTGTAAACCCATTTAGTCAAGGGAATGAGGTAGATGAAACTAGCACTTATGTAGGTTTTAACCCCGTAAAGAAATTACCTTCATACAAATTCTAAAACATAGAAAATAGATAATGTGAGAGCATAACACATAAAACACATATAAACAAAGATTTTCCCCTGGATCCCAAAACCATGACTACCAGCTTGATTTTTCGTTATGTCCTTTCAATGTTACAATACATATTTATACATTTCGAAGCATCCAATACCATGGACCGAAAACCATCGCTTCCAAAACCATGTGTGAAAATCATGCACAAAACCATAGGTGGGTCCGCCCAACCTAACATAGGGTCCAAAACAAAAATTTTCTGGGGCGCTACCCCAGACCCCATAGAGTGGGGCTACCTACACCCCTCAAACCCCCTGTGACCCCCGCGTTATGTAGTCGACACAGCGAAAGGGGAGTTCTTCTCCCCCTCTAACTCCCCATTAACTACGTGGGCTAGTCAGGGAGAGAATATAACACAACCCGACATTCTCCCACTTGTTGTTTTCTTTCCAGAGGGGGCCACAAGAGAGCTTAGTCATTTATCCAGCCCTGCAATGCCCATTGTTTCTCTACACCAAGGGAACTTCTCAGAGCTCACAGATTTTGTCAATGCATCTGCAATATTATTCAAAGTGTCCACCTTTACCAACAACACCTTTTTGTCTTCTATCATATCCCTCATAAAGTGATATTGAACATCAATGTGCTTTGTCTTTGAATGATATGCAGGGTTTTTTGCCAAGAAAATTGCACTTTGGCTGTCACAGTCTATCCTCATAGCTCCCTGTACCAACCCCATACTTGAACACAATCTCTGCAACCAAATTGATTGCTTTCTTGCCTGAGTGGCTGCCATGTATTCTGCCTCTGTAGCTGATAGTGCCACTACAGATTGTTTCTTACTCATCCAACTGACTGCACCTCCAAATAGGTTGAACAAATACCCACTTGTAGATATTTTGTGATCTAGATCTCCAGCTAAATATACATCAACAAAGCCATGAATATCCAACACTCTATCCAATCTTGGTCTTCCTTGGTAGGACAAACCATAATTGCTAGTGCCATGCAAATCCCTGAAAACCTGCTTCACTATTTCCCAATGTGAATTTCCTCGTTTTGACATAAACCTGCTCAATACTCCCACTGCATGTGCAATGTCTGGTCTAGTATAGACCATTGCATACATCAGGCTACCAACTGCACTTGCATATGTAACATGGGACACATCCTCTTCCTCTTTCTGTGTCTTGGGACATTGTTCAGCAGATAAATTTACACCTACAGGAATAGGAACCTTCACCAATTGACTATCCTGAATATTAAACCTCTGCAGTATTGTCTCGACATACTTCCTATGGTTTAACCAGAGCTTCCTCTTTTCCCGGTCTCTTTTAATTTCTATGCCCAAAATATAGTTTGTAGCACCAAGATATTTCATGTCGAATTTGTAGGACAATTGGGTCTTCAAATCCTGGATGATTTCTTTTTCATTTCCAACTAGCAACATATCATCCACATACAAGACCAAATAAATAACACGGTCACCAATTAATTTAAAATACACATAGTGATATTCTTTGGTTCTGGTGAAGCCAAGTCCCCATATAAATGTATCAAATTTCTAATACCAAATCCTTGGTGACTGTTTTAACCGATATAGAGACTTCTTTAACTTGCATACCAGTTATTTCTTACCCTTCACCGTAAAACCTTCAGTTTGCTTCATGTAGATCTCCTCTTCCAAATCCCCATGAAGAAATGTTGTCTTCACATCCATCTATTCTACCTCAAAATCAAAAGCAGAAGTAATAGATAATAGTAATTTCATAGAATTTACCTTGGCAACAGGAGAAAAAATATCACCAAAATCAATTCCTAGCACCTGGGAATAAACTTTTACTATCAACCAAGCTTTATATTTCTCTAGCTTTCCTTCTGCATTTGTCTTCTTCTTGAGCACCCATTTGTTGCCAATGGGTTTCCTTCTAGCCGGCAAATCCACCAAATCCCAAGCCTCATTTTTGTGCAAAGATGTCATTTCATCAATCCTGGCCTCTTTCCAGAGTTTTCCATCCTTTGAATCTACCGCTTCCTTCATAGTTCTAGGATCATCATCAGTAATAGATAAAGAAAATTTTGAAAAGAAAGCAGATGGACTATACCTTTCTGCCTACCTTCTTTCTCGAACTGATCTTCTCACACCCAGATTTTGTGGCTCTTCATTTTCTGATTCCTCCTCTGCTATAGAGTCTGATTCTTCATCCTTTAGCTCAAACTCTATCTTCTCAGGTTCCTTTCGTTGTACTTCATGTTTAATAACATCTTTCACCTCTCTGAACACCACATCTCGATTGTACACAACCTTCTTTTTTACTGGGTTCCAAAGCTTATAACCATTAAAACCATCCTTATACCTAACACAGATGCACTTTTTAGATTTATTATCCAACTTTGTTCTTTTCTCGTTTGGGACATGTACATATGCATCACATCCAAATACCCTCAGATGTGAAAGAGAGGGTTTCTTAGCAGTCCATACCTCTTGTGGAGGCTTATCCTCCAATGCTGATGAAGGTGACATGTTGACCAAGTATCATGCAGTCTCCACCGCCTCTGCCTATAATTCATGTCCTAACCGGACACCACTAAGCATGCTTCTTGCCCTTTCCATCAACGTCTTGTTCATTCTTTCTGCAACTCCATCTTGCTGAGGTGTATATGGAGTAGTATTATGCCATGCTATACCACACTTCTTACAGAATTCTTCAAATTTCTTACTGCAAAACTCTCCACCATATAAATCGTCGACACCTTTATCTTCTTCTCTGTCTGGTTTTCCACCAGAGCCTTAAATTCTTTAAACCTTTCAAAGACTTCAGATTTCTTCTTAAGGAAGTATATCCATATATTCCTTGAGAGTTCATCTATAAATTATAAATAGTACACGGACTTACCCAGTGATGGAACCTTCACAGGTCCAAACACATCACTGTGCGCAAGCTCTAATATTTGTTTTTCCCTCTTACCACCAGAGGGGAAACTCACCTGATTCTGCTTCCCATATACACAATTTTCAAAAAAATCAAAATCTAGAGAGCTATTACTCATACCTTCTACCATACCTTTACCATGAAGTATTTGAAGGCCCTTCTCTCCAATATGTCCAAGCCTTTGATGCCACAGCATGGTCTTCTCTCTAGAGACCACTAGATTTTCTACTCCACTTTCAGTAACCACAAAACTGTTGCACATAAACAACCATGCTACCTTGCAGCTTCTACAGAGTTCCAATCTGAACTCCCCACATCAATACTAGTGATCCCCAAATCATCTTGCAGGTATCCTTCTTGAACATTGTTTTTACACCTGCATCATCCAACTCGCTTACAAAAATCAGATTTCTGGCTAATGCAGGAATATGCAGAACACCGAGAAGTGTTCTAACCCTTCCACCTTGCAACTTCAACTTTACTTTTCCGCGACCAACGATTCTAGCCTTCCTATCATCCCGTAAGAAGACATCACCACCATTGTATTTCTCATATTCACAAAACAACTCTCTACGAAGAGTGAAGTGAAAGGATGCACCAGAGTCAATCAACCATGCCTCATGATCTACATGTGTACTTGAAGAAGCCAAGTACACATCCCCACCATCATCTGAGGTGCTTTTTGCCTCTATAAAAGGAGCATCATTAGATCCATTTCCTTTATCAGGAGCTTTAGATTTACCGTCCCTTTTGTAGTGCCCTTCCTTTCCACATTTCCAACACACCACCTTTATAGGTTTTCTTGGAGATTTAGATCTTCCACTCAATGACTTATTTTTGTTTTTTTTCTGGGACCGTCCTCATACAGACAAGGAATCACCATTCTAGCTCTCCATATTTTTCTGTCTCATCTCCTCATTCAGCAAGGATGAGACTATTTCATCAAACTACAAGGCAGTTGCATTGCTACCTATTTCAATAACCAGACTATCCCATGAATCTGGTAGAGAAAACAAAAAACTGATGCACTTATCTTCATCTGAAATTTTAATATCAACATATGCTAACTGACTTACCACAATATTAAATGCATTCAGATGCTCTGTCACTGAGTCTCCATATTTCATCCTCAGGTTATACAGCTTTTTCTGCAGGAAAAGTTTATTCACCAGAGACTTAGATTGGTACAAAGTCCCTAACGTTTCCCACAAAGTCTTCGTCGTAGCTTCCCCTGATGTATTCAACAATACTGAATCTGAGACACACAATCGTATTTTGCTCTTTGCCTTCCGATCCAACTTCTTACATTCTTCATCGGACATTCCCATTGGTTTAGTACCCAGATCTACCATGATCCACTGATCTTTATCCACCAACAGATCCTCCATCTTGAGTTTCCACAACTCAAAAATCTAACCATTAAATTTCTCGATCTCTATCTTTCGACTACTCACCATCTTCTTTCACCAATAGAATCGATCTCACAGATCTCCCACTGAACAGGGTCTACCAAAAGCCTGAGCGAAACCCCTCAGCAATAAAGGTGTCCCCTTGAAGAAAAAACAACTCTAATACCAAATGTAGGCTTTAACCTCGTACAGCAATCACTTGCATACGATTTCTAAAACATAGTAAATAGACAATGCTAGAGCATAACACATAAAACACATATACACAGAGACTTTCCCCTAGATCCCAAAACCGAGACTACCAGCTTGATTTTTCATTATGTTCATTTCAATGTTACAATACATATTTATACATGCCGAAGAATCCAATACGATGGACCAAAAACCATCGCTTCCAAAACCATGTGTGAAAATCATGCACAAAACCATAGGTGGGTCCACCCAACCTAACATAGGGTCCAAAACCAAAATTTTTTGGGGTGCTGCCCCAGACCCGATAGAGTGGGGTTACCTACACCCATCAAACCCCTTGTGACCCCCCCACTACACAATCAGTGCAGCGAAAGGGGGGCTCTGCCCCCCCTCTAACGCCCTAGTTAACTACATGGGCTAGTCATGGAAAGAATATAACACAACCCAACAACTTAACAGTTTTTCGACTGCAGTCTTGATAGTTGCAACTTTGTGGGAGTGCACTGGTTCAATTCGTTTTCGGATAAGCCTAGAATTTTCATAGACATTGATCTCATGCTTGAAAATAGAAGGATCTATGTTGGGAATTTCCTCAAAACACGGAGCGAGAACATTAGGAAATTCCTTACAAAGACAGGTGAAGCTTGCAATTTCCTCAGGACTATAGTTAGCCCCAATCTGAATGTTTTCCACAATTCCTGTTTTTACAGAGATATCGATGATCATAGTATTTGAAATATCTCCCAGGTTAACTTCCAAATCCATAGTTTGGATAGTTTTATAAGTTGAAGGAACAATCTCAGGTGTGTCAAAAGGCAGGATTTGTAAAGGTGTCGCATCCAAATCAGATATCAAAGTGTGGTGATGAGAATTTTCCCAAGGTCTCTCTTCTAAAGACATGATCACTCGAATAGATTCATCGAAGGGTAGGACTTCATTGAGGGGATAATTATAAGGAGCTATGATGGGAGAGGAAGTGGTACCTTTGGCCATAACCAAAGTAGAGGAAGAATCAAATGAAGATTGAATGGCTTAATAAGCCAATTTAGTCGGTGAAAGAATCATTTTTTTCTCCATAGGATTCAATGTCTGAAGGGGCCGGGAGGATCTAGGGATTGGTTTGGTCATTAGGAATGGTAGATACCATAGAAACCATCTGTGGAACCTTGGGCGGTGGGAGAGGAAAGCAACCTGATAGGGAGGAAACATTCAAAAGCACTGTACCTACACTAATGTAAGAGTTAGGTATAGCATCCTCTAACAACATCGTGCCACTAGGAAATGGGGAGTAATCTAGGGTATAGAAGAACAATTGGTCCAATGTGACTATTTTCCATATAATGGGAATAGGGTGAGTTGGAATACTAAAGAAACAATGGCAGACATGGCATAAGTCCAACTGCTCCCAAAACGAGATTATAGTCGAGATGACGATCTACAACTTCAATATCCACCGTTACAGTTTTCCCACTCAGAGTGATCGGGTAGCTGGCAAGGTATCCTTTCAACATGAACATGTTGACATTGAATTCTATAAGGGAATTTGACGATGGTGTAAGAGTGGGAGAAACCAAGGCGAGTGAACATGAATTAGACATTAGGTAGGTCGAAGCACCTACATCAATGACCATTCAATGGATAGCTCTACCTTTTGATATAACCTACACCTAAAATGCAACATGGTGGTGTTGTGGCCAGCAACAACCCCCCTTCTTATTTAGTGTTATTACTAATACTAAATAAGTGGGGACCCTTAGTAAAAATTTAGAAAATCAATTAGTGCTTGTATTTCCTTTTTCAATAAAACTTACCGTCAAAAAACTTAGGCGAATACCCTTGAAAAATAAAAAAAATCCTATGTTTTATGATAAAGTAGGATTGTTCCTTAGGAAATATCACATTGCAAAAGATCATGGATACCTCCTTGCAAGCTGAATTCTAATATTTCGAGATCGCGATATGGGACTATGGACATATATTGCATCGCATGCGTCAAACACCGCTTACGTTGAAAAAATTTAAACTGCCGATATGCGATGGCGCATATCACAAATCGCATTTCGTAGAAAACAGATTAATGAAAATTGTCATATGTCACGCTCCTGCGATATTGCTACATTGTGATATTGTGATATAACGATTATGCGATAATGCGATAATGTGATATTGCGATATTGCGATATTGTGAGTTTGCGATATAGCGAGCAAGCGATGTCGTGATTCTGCGATGTTGTGATTTGCGATATTGCGAAGCAAATCGTAAAATCGCTTCATCGCAGATCTTTCGGGCTCGTGGTTCGAAAAATTATTTTCCATAAACCGAGACCTGGTTATGCGCTTTAATGCTAATTAATGAGTTAGTTGTCAGTCATTAATGGAATAGGGTTTCGTGCTTATCGAAAAATCATTTCACGTAAGGTGGTGTATTTTATATGTCTTCGGCATTTAAAACTTTCTCGTCACCTTTCCTTATCATTATTCTCACTTCACCTATAAATTGAAAGAACGAAGAATATAGAAATATACGAAGCAGTACGCAGGATACTATGGGAAAGAAAGGCGAAGCCCCGAGCTTTGAAAAGAAAGAAATGGTGCCATTGTATACAGACACCACCTGCAACCGAGACGCTGGTATTTCTACTTGGGAAGACATGTATAATCTAATTGAAGAAGAGAATCCCAGAGTAATGGAGGTTGAGGCTACTGTAGGCTCACATCGTTCATCCATGGCATCCCTTATAGAGCTAGCTTGTTTGTTCTTACACAGGATAGCAGCGAGGCCCAAAATTCTCCCATACACAGACATGGTTAAATGGATACTCGACAGTGCTGATATTAACAATAGACAGTTTAAGACTCAGCGTCAAGAGCTTACAGAATCATTATTTTTACACATTTTGAGTTTTATATCCACTAAAAGAAAAAGCACAAAAGGCAAAAAACGCACCAAAGAAGCTCGGATCAAGAAACAGAGGCAGTTTCCGATGCGCGATTAGCACCTAGTGATAATCGCATCACTGAGAAGAACTTCTTGAAAGGGAAACCTTCTAATTGCTCAGTCACCTGTAAGCCCAAAAAATTGAAAGAAAGCAACACTAAAGGTAAAAAGTAAGACTTGAATCCTAAAACTAGTGGTATTTGTCAGAAATATCTTCAAAATGGTATCTACCAAAAATACAAGAAATACAAACAAACTGGAGACAGAAGGCTCAAGAAAAGGCAGAATCAATCCAAAGGTTAACCAAGTTGAATTGGGAATCTTACTGGATGTACTTGGTAAAGCCACATAGCTAGTGGATGACTCTCAAGGGTATTATCAATTCTGCTGAGAAGATGGCGCCAGCTCTTTCCGATTCTGTTTTCGAAAAACAGCTAAAATCAGAAGTTGGCCAGCCGACTCTTCTCAAACAGATGCTGAACGCGTGCGACTTCAAGGAGCACATACAGAAATAGTTAGTGATTTTAGTTTTAGATTCAGTTTTAGTTTTAATTTCGTTTTATTTTTGCCTTAAATAAGGACGGTCATTTAAACCACATCCTACATTTTTGTAATAAGTTATTTTTAGATTTAGTTAGTAGTATTTAAACCCTTCTCATGCATTTAGAGAAGGGTCCTGAAATTTGTCAAAAACTTATCCCCAGAACATGCAATTTTGTACCCTTTGAGGAGGTTTTAATGAATGAATGGAACAAGATCTATTGATATCTACATTTAATATCTACTACTAATGTTGCACTTCTTTACCCTTAGTGGATGTTGGATGAAGAAGAGATAAATCATTATCACTTGAAGTTCATGACTAGGACTAGTTATAAATGGTACTTTTATCTCTTAACTATTTCTGCCTTTGTGTTAAAAGTGATATTCATGTTTAGTTGTTTATATATTGATGCGTGAATGCTTGAGTTATCATTTGGCACTTTTGTACAGTGATAGCTATTTATTTATGCTTAATGTATGAATAACTTATTATGCGATATGTTTTTCACAACTGTTTCGTCTAATTTTTTATACGATGTAGTTCATCTCTATTGAATTCTTTTCTCATAACAGTTGAAAGATATTTATTACCAATTGTTATTTGAAATCATTTTAGATCGCATAACAGAAGGATTACACCTCGGGTTAGTGTAGATTTAGATATTTCTGCTTATTAGAATACAATTTGCATGTTATTAGATTAGAGTTAGAATTAGAGCATCTCACTTAGGAACTTTTAGAAAGAGAAATATCAATCCTTCGCACACACACACACACACACATAAATTTGGAAACTGGTCCCATATCCCCAGTCAAACCCACTATACCAAACGGAAAAGGAGCTGCTAACCAAGGTCCGGACCAGGTGGGTATCCCCCTTGTTATAGACCCGATTTTTGGGGCTTCATCATATTTGGCACTAGAAGGAGGGCCCCGAACTATGAATGGCAAGCAAGTGTAAATCTAAATACCATTCTGAGAGTAAATCACCCTCACCATCTCCCCTGACTTCTCCATTGCATTTAGAATCTTTAAATCCCGAGTCAGAAGTCGTTGGAGCAATAGTCACTGCTACAAACCCTGACATTTCAGAAAAATCTACTATTGGACCTCTTGAAGTTGAATCTTTGATTCACAAACTTCAGCGATTCTCTATATCTCCTCAAAAATCTAATAAATCTCAAGGTAGCGTGACTTTTCAATATAACCCTGCTCATCGTCTTACCAGATTAAAGAGCGAAAAGTTTGTTGTTCAGGCAACCGAGTTACCTCTACCTACAAGGAAGAAAGCAAGGAAGTCTCCTAAAGGGTCCTATAGCGAGATTCTTTCATCATCATCATCCATCTCAACCTCTTCACTATGAACTCAACCATCCACTCCTCCACTTTAGATCATTGTCCATCAGTCCACCGGAACTCCCACATCTCCTTCTCAATCATCTGGAGTTGTAATATTCTCATCTTCTCAACCGCAAGGATAATCTTCTGCACTTTCCTCTGTTAGTAGTTTAGCGATGGCCCAATCTCCATCGAATAACCCAGGGACAGTCTTAATGCCTACACCCTTGAGTCAGCTACCGGCCCATCTTGAAAAATGGCTACCTAAGTTTAATCTTGAGGTAGGCATGCTAGCGGAAAAACATATAAATAACTTTATGCTATCCATAAATCTCAATGGAGTAACCAACAAAGATGTTGTTGTTCGAATTTTTCCTCATACTCTGCAAGGAGCAGCCAGATCATGGTATTTCTCATTACCGTCTGGATCTATTACTAGTTGCGAAATTTTCCAAGAACAATTCCTAACCAAGTTCGGTGATGACAGGTCTACATCAACACTGATCAACGACGTGTCTAACCCTAGGGCCGAGTCAAAAGAACCTATCAAAGATTTCAATTTACGTTTCAATAAAATCTTAAACAAAATTCCTACTACTTCCCAGCCTAGCGAAGAAGTGTGAAGTGAATGGTACATCACTGCTTTATCAAACATAGCAATCTTTGTTGATAGGGATAACAAAACAACTTTAGTCGAAAATATGAAAGAAGTGATAGTAGTAGAGAAACGTATTATGGCCCTAGAAAAGAAAAATGGGATAGAAGAACAAAAATCCAAGAAGGTTACTTTCAAGGAAGATCCCAAGAAAAACAATCAAAAGATCCATTCGATTTAGAAGGATTGCAAAAATTTTTGAAGACCATGTCTAACGAGATGGTCGACATTAAGAAACAAGTGGCAGAAAGTTCTTCTAAAAATCCGTACATACCTTTTAAAAGAAACGATTCGACTAATTCCAAACCCCCTAACGCTATTACAAGTGCTGAATCCGAAGAAGAAGAAGAGGAAATCGCTGCTGAAGAACATACCGATGAAGAAGAAGTTGTAGAGTTACAATGTATGTGGGATTTCATCCTCCCAGATGAAGAGGATCAAGAGGCATTCCTAGTTAGTACTCCCAGTAGAAATCAACTTGATCCTCCTCAACCTACACCTAAGCCAAAGAGCGCAATCTCGATGACTAAGGATATAGTCACATCCAAGAAAACGACACCTAAAGCGACTCAAACCAGACCATTCCAAACAGACCCATCAACTCCATCTAAAACACTGATCGTTTCGGATGAAATGGAGTATAATATCATAGAAGACATGAAAAGGACTAGGGCCAATATCACTTTTTACAAATTGAGCAAGTTAAAGCACCAGCAAAAGGTATTTTTGAAAGAATTACATGTTGTACTAGTTGCACCTTTGCCCGCCGCTGTAATCTATCAAGCTTCCCATGACATGGGAAGACCTCCAAGTAATGTGATTAATAAATTTGATCCAAACGATATTGCCTTAATTGGAGGAAGACCGAGATCTCATACTCCCCCATTTCTTCTTACTTATGAAATTTTCAATAAAAATTTGCATAATTGCTTAGTGGATTCTGGAGCTTCATCGAATATCTTACCAAAGTCAATATGTGGAAAATTGAACGTTCAACCCCAAAAATCCACTGTGCTCATAGTTCAATTAGATCGATCGCAAGTCGAAGTGATTGGCGAATTAAATCAAGTTACCATAAGGTTGTCATCCAACCCAAAGGTATGTCAAGTTATCGACATTTTAGTTGCTGATATTCAAGAATTTTATGGCTTAATTCTTAGCAGAGATTGGTCAGAAAAACTTCATGGATACTTTGCAATTGATTGGTCACACATGTGGCTCCCTTACAACATTAAACCAAATCAAATAAAAGTTAAGCGGGAAAGGCATCAGAAATAGATAGTAACAAAACTCGAGGGAGAAAATAACCAGTAGCATACAACAATAACATCATTGGCAACTACTCAGTAGATTCTTTCCTAGGAAATTTTAATGCTCATACCTCACCTTACATAGAACACTCTGTTTTATCTCAAGTATAAAATTTCTCTCAAATAGATAGTTCTAAATGTATTAATTTTATAGATAGTCCGGTGAATAAATCTTTATTTTGGAAATTATTTTCAGACGGTTCTAAATCTAACGAAGGAGCAGGAGCAGGATGCGTGTTAATAAGTCCAGAGGTAGATAAAACTATGCTAACTTGCAGACTCGAATTTGATTGCACCAACAACACTGCAGAATATGAGGCTTTAGTCCAAGGGTTATACAAAGCAATCAGATTAGACATCAAATACCTTGAAGTTTTCGGAGATTCTGAAATTGTAATTAGACAGGTACGTAATACTATACATTGTTTATCAGGTCATTTAAAACATTACCAATGTTTAGTTCAAGATCTGACTGAACACTTTATAGCATTTAATATTTCATCAATTCCCAGATTCCAGAATGCTAGTGCAGACCTCTTAGCCAACGTAGCTTCTAAGCTCATTCCTTCAGAAGATCTTAGCCCTGATCGATTTTCAATTGAGTTAATTTTTAAACCATCTATTCCTAATAACATTACCAGTTGGAGGATTTTCAACGACGATCATGATATCGTGAGTTTCCTCACATCTGAAGGATCCTATACCAATCAAATAATTAGGGGTTATTTTAGGGGCGAATGTTCGCCATTTGGCGAAATTAAGGGGTTTTAAATTTTTAGTGGGCGAATATTTTGTATCATAGTACATTTTTACAAATCACCTCAAATAGCCCACCTTATTTTAAGGGAGAGGGTAAGAAAGGTAAATTTAGCCCTTGAAATTAAGAGTTACAACCTTCCATTCGCCCATTTTCAAGAATAGGTTTTATTTAAGTGAATCCTATGGGCCAAAGGCCCAAATACCATATTTATAAAAGAGGTATGGTAAATTAATAAAAATATAAATAAATGAGAGGTATGGTAAATAAATAAAGCATTTTTTATATTTTCTCCATGAGTCACGTTATATACATGCAAGGGTGTAAACAAATAAAAATATAAGTAAAGTGGAGATATGGTAAATAAATAAAACGTCTTTTTATACTTACTAAAAAGGTATGGTAAATAAATAAAAATATAAATAAACTAGACGCATGGTAAATAAATAAAACCTCTTTTAATATTTAGTCCATAACCCTCATTCTATTTATGAAGGCTCAAGAAAGAGGTTTTATTTAAGTGAACCTTATGGGCCAAATACCATATTTGTAAAAGAGGTATGGTAAATTAATAAAAATATAAATAAGCGAGAGGTATGGTAAACAAATAAAACATTTTTTTATATTTACTCCATAAGTCACCTTGTATTTATGAATGGTATGGTAAATTAATAAAAATATAAATAAACGAGAGGTATGGTAAACAAATAAAACATATTTTTATATTTACTCCATAAGTCACCTTATGGGACAAATACCATGGACTAGATTGTTATTAATACCATGCAAAAAAAGCATTATTAACCCTAATATTAGTATTAATAAAAATAAAAATGGCACATGGTATTGACCCATGGTATTCACTTGGAATGTAGCCTATTTAAATGGGGGAATTAAAACAGCATATATCCATCTTTACTCTCGACCTACTAACCCCCGAGAGGTATCAAATATCGTGATATGAAAACTAGCATAGAGTGAAAAAATATTCTATCCAATCAAGAGTAAAAATGGATGTTGTAATTTAATGTATCTTAAACATTTTAGCTTGGTTAAAATAAAAAATAAAATAAAAATCAACTATTAATTTTATTAATTTTTATAAATTACTAATAGTAATTTTTAAGCTCCAGGTTTATGATAATCCATGGTATTGACCCATGGTATTCATGTGAGCATAGACTATTTAAAGGGGAAATTCTATTTTAGATCCATCTTAATTCTGGGTCTACCAAGTGCTCAGAGGGATAAATAGATTTCATCCCCCTAAGAGTGGTAGATGTGGAGTTAAGATGGATATAGGTTGGTTTTTATGATAATGAAGATATTAAATAGACTTAGGAAATTATATTGTCAAAACATCTTAAGGTGAATGGTTAAAGCATAGACATTGGACAAGTATATTTGTATACTTTTGTTTTAAAACCAAAACAAATCTAGGGCTAAAAGGAATGGATTGATTGCACTAGTCATCCTTCTATAACTTTCCAACATATGCTGGAGTAAACAGATTGTAATTTGGGTAATTTTTGGGTAATTTCTCTAATTTCAAATGGGAACATACTTGTGTATTGGTAGGGTGGTTATGAGGTCCTAGAAGTGGAGTAAACAGATTGCAATTTGGGTAATTTTTCTAATTGCAAATAGGAACATACTTGTGTATTGGAAGGGTGGTTACGAGGTCCCTAGAAATGATGAATTTGAATTTTTCTTGGTTTTATATAAAGTATTAGGTTTTTTCTCATGCTTTCTGTGAATGGCACGGGTGAATTGTATCCTACACCCACTAGGTTATCGATATGTAATTTTGGTAATTTTGATTTCAAAAGATATTTTAAAGAAATGCAATGATTTCATTTGTGTATTCAATAAACACAAGATTTTATAATTGAGTAAAATATTCGCCATGCCTAGTGAGAGATTCGCCAAAAAATTATATATGCATATCATATTATTGATAAAATTGCCTTCCATTTTTCCTATATACCATGGAGATTCACCCATTTATTATACATGTAAATTTAGGGGGGTTCTTAAAATTTTCCCTGGGTTGATATCCATAAAGTGCCATAAATCAGGTCATTTTTGCTACAATATGGAAGGAAGTGTTATACCACCATTCATCCAGAGGCAACCATTTGACCCATTGTGTCTATTTATTAGATACAAAGAAACAAAGATATCCTTCCAAACATTTGTTTTCTATCCTAGTTTGCCCATAAGATTGAGGATGATAAGATGAGCTATGAGCTAACTGAGTACCAAGACAAGAAAGTAATTATGCCCAAAAATTTTCAGTGAAAATGGGATCTTTGTCACTTACAATAGTCTTTGGGTTTCCATGTAGCTTTTGAATTGTTTCCATAAACGCAATAGAAACTATATTGGCTTTGAATCGATGTGATAATGCACAAAAGTGTGCATACTTGGTAAGTCTATCAACTACCACCATGATGACACTCTTTCCTTCAGACTTGGGTAAACCTGTGATCAAATCCATTGAAACCTCCTCCCAATGTTGGCTTGGAATGGATAAAGGTTGTAATAGACGTGGGGTCTTAATTGTTTCAATTTTATTTTGTTGGGAAACCAAACATTCTGCCACAAACTTTTGAATATCTGATTTAAGGCCATCCCAAAAAAATTCCTTCTGAACCCTGTGGTATGTTTTTAAAAATTCTAAGTTCCCTCCTAAGGGAGAAGTTTGCAATTCCATAAGAATCTTTTGTTTGAGTTGGGAATTCTTACAAAGGTATAAGTGATCTTTGTACCATAACGAATCATTTTTCCAGCTAAATGTATCAGATGTATTGGAATCTTGTTGTAACTTTCAAATAAGTGCCCACACTTCTTCATCATTCTTCCATTCCTCCCTTGCTTCATTTATCTCATCTGGTTAGATAATAGAAATGGCACACAACAATGCTTCCACATCCTCATCCTTTCTTGAGAGTGCATTTGCCACAACATTTTTCTTCCCCTTTTTGTAGATGATTTCAAAGTCATCACCCAACATCTTAGTGACTCATTTTTGTTGCTCTTTAGAGGATAATATTTATTCTAAAAAGTATTTAAGGCTATCATGATCTGTTTTTACCTTGAAGTGTCTTCCCATTAGGAAGGGTCGCCATTTCTTAAGTGCATGTAGTATTGCCAACATTTCCTTCTCATAAATAGATTTGTGTAAATACTTTCCCTTGATTGGATGGCTTTCAAAAGCAATGGGTCTTTCATCCTGCATTAAAACAACATCAATTCCATTTCCTAAGAATCACATTCCATAATAAAGATTTTTGTGAAGTCCGGTGTAGCTAAGACCGGTGTTAGGCACATTGCCTCTTTAAGATGTTTGAAGGCCTTTGTTGCTTCTGGAGTCCATGAGAATGAATCTTTCTTCAATAATGTTGTTAGAGGTGTTACTATTATGCCATAATTCTTAACAAAGTTGCAATAGTACCCTGTCAAACGGAGAAATCCTCGCAAATGCTTTATGGATGTGGGTATTTTCCATTCCTTAATGGCTTTAATTTTGCTAGGGTCTATCTTAACACCTTCATGAGATACAATATGACCCAGATATTCCACCTCCTGTACTCCAAAGAAACATTTGGAGCTTTTTGCATATAATTGTTTCTCCTCCAATAGTTGTAGCACCTTGTCAACATGTTCTACATGATCATTCCAAGACTTGTTGTAGATTAGTATATCATCAAAAAATACTAACACAAATTTTCTAAGGAGGGGTTTGAAGATGGAATTCATCAAACCTTGACATGTAGAAGGTGCATTGGTAAGGCCAAAAGGCATGACCAAAAATTCATAATGACCCTCATAAGTTCTAAATGATGTTTTCAGAATGTCTTCAATCTTCATTCTGATTTGATGATATCCTGAATGAAGATCCAACTTGGTGAAGTAAATTGATCCATGCAATTCATCCAATATTTCATCAATGGCAGGAATGGGAAATTTATATTTAATGGTGAGCTTGTCGAGCTCCCTATAATCCAAACACATGCGCCATGATCCATCCTTCTTGTGCACCAATACTATTGAAGTAGAGAAAGAACTTTGACTAGGTTGAATTATACTAGCCTCTAGCATTTTTGCAACCATACGTTCAATTTAACTCTTTTGGGCATAGGGATATCTGTATGCCATGATGTTTGGAGGAACACTTCCTAGAATCAAATTAATAGCATGATCTTGATCATGAATAGGTGGGAGACCTTTGGGAGTCTCAAATACTTTGGAATGATTGTCCAATACTTTTTGGAGGTCTGGAGAAATAGGTGATTTCGATGTGGAAATATATAGCGAACATAATTGTGCAATTACACCTCATTGTTCCTTTTTTAGAAGCTTTGTCAAACCATTAGAGTTGATTACCTTTCCCAGTTTCCCTACAATATCCCTTAATTCAACTTCCTTTCCTTCCGCAAAAAATTTCATTAAAAGTTCTTGAAAATTAAAAGCTATTGTACCCAAGGATTGTAGCCATTGGACTCCTAGTACAACATCAACACCTCCCATTGGAATGGAAAGCATTGGGGTATTCAATACATTTTATCCCATGGATAGCTTGATATTATGGCACTTTCCAAAGCAATTTATGGGTCCTCCACTTGCAACCATCACTTGACACTGTTGTGCTGGATATAGGAAGCAATTCAATTCTTTTTCTATCTTACTATGAATAAAATTGTGGGTACTTCGTGAATCAATCAACACCATTACCTTTTTCTTCTTGATATGTCCTTCTATATTGATACTTTGAGGAGTGGTAATTCCAGCCAATACATTACAAGATATGGTCAGATTCATTTATTCTTTATCGAGGGTTTGTTTCTGGAATATATCCTCTTCTTTTGACATTTCTTGTTCCTTTTCTTCCTCCTCCTCACAATCTATGTAGAATGATTTCTTCTCGGCACACTTATGACCTTTAGTGTATTTTCTATCACAACTGTAACAAAGCCCTTTTACTCTTTTTTCTTCAAATTATTGTTGTGTCAACCTTATAGGTTGTGGAAGGCTAGAGGCAACAACACTTCCATGTTTATAGTGGTGAGTGGTAGGCTACCTGGTTGCCATAATTTTTCTTTCCATTGTTCTTGCTAACTTGAATGCCTTCTCTAATGAATTAGGTTCCCAAAGGTGAACCTCATGTTTGATATTATCCTCTCAAGTCCCTATGAACACGTTAATCCTATGCTCCTCTAGAATATATTTTACCCTTATGTTCAATTTTTGGAAGTACTCAATGTGCTCCATCATTGAACCCTTTTGTTTGAGACTTATCAATTGGATAAAAAAAGTGTTACTTTTTGTATCCTCATAATGTGATGTCATTTCTTTTGTAAAAACTGCCCAAGTGAAAATTTGTTGATGAGAGAAAATCCATCGATACCATACACTAATTTGGTTCCAAATATAAAGTTGCGATACATAACTTTTATGTGCTTTTTACATAATGGAGATCAAAAAATTGCTCCATCTGTAGTATCCATGTTGCAGGATCCTTGCCATCAAACTTCCTCATATTAATTTTTGGAATATGGTGGGTCTTCAATCCAACATATTAAGTATGAAATCATTGTTAACATTTCTTTTTTTCTCATCATGAGTTTCCTTTACTACCCTTTCACCATTAGTAACCATTTCTTGTAGAAACTTATTCAAATTTATCTTCAATTCCTCCATCTTATCATCCATGCCATTCATCTTAGCTTCCACGCCATTGATCTTGGCTTCATTTACCTTTAGTGACAGTGAAATTTTTTGTACTTGGTCATGTAATTTTGATATATCATGTTGCATTTCTTCCTCTTCTTCACGAGTTATGCTAGAGCTTTAGGTTTCTTACTAGGTGTTTCCATTTTCTTTCTTCGTGGAATTAATTAATGCTAATAATTCTTCACTATTCCCTTTGAATTCCTTCAAACTAATTTTTCAAACCAACCTTATGCAAAATTAAAAAAAATTACACACCTTTTTTTCTTTTGTAGGAGCTTGATATTGAATTTGATGTATCTCTGTAATTTTAGATCAACTAGTTTTGCAATTGCAACTTGCGGTAGCCCTCTGAACCCTCTTTCCAATGCCACCACTCTGATCGAATTTAGATTCTCCAAGAAAGAGTTATGCACAATCTCCCAAGATGACTTTATTATATACATTTTTAGAAGAGGGACCTTGTATGAAGTACCATGTGTCACGGTTTTGACCTTCGAGTCTAAAAAGTATACGCAGGAAACTAACATCCATCCCCTTTCTGTAACGTCTTATGAAATTTCAATCTGATGCTCAAAACAAATGTTATGACGATTTCTCCCAGGTCACCTGTTTGGAATGTAATTCGTGAATCTGTAAAAATGCCAACTTCCTCACATCATATCTCTACAAATACAACGCGAAAAGCTCTAAATTTTGGACTCGAGGTTTAGAACAATTTTGGCCCAAATGGGTTTTTTCTAGCGTCTGAAACGTCGCAGAAATTTTTTTATAGAAGAAATGCCATGATGACCTATTTGGAGCAGCGAAACAATAGAATCCAAAGCTCTGATACCAAATGTTATGAAACCAGCTCACAAAAATATGGAAAAGATAGATCAACACCTTAGAATTCAGCCTCTTCGAGGGGACAACCTCCTTTAAATTATACAAATGAACAATTCTTGGATGATTCAAATGACAAAACCTCCTTTCTATGTATAGGAGTCTAAGGGGTCACAATATAATCAAGCCAACCTAATGTTAGCACCTAAATTTGCCTTAGGCTGAAGGAAGGAAAAATTCAGAGTAACCACAAACCACGCTCAGTCTAGTAGCTAGCCCTACCAGAATAGGAGAGGGCTCTCTCTGGGTCACATTCAGGAAAATAAACAATAGGGTCTGCGATGACTCAAAAATGAATACTGATTTTATGCTAGGTAAATAAATATGACAGAGGTATTTTGAAAAATGACCGAGTTTTCTGGGATGTGTGGGGGCCAAGGAACAACATGAGCAGAGAATTTAACTCAAAGACATAGATTATTTCGTGAGGCAAGACAGGCGGAAAGTCTAGCAATTAGATTTGAAATAATATGGAGTGGAGAGATTGTTTAAGACTGTGAAAAGGGCATAAATACATGAATCCTTTTCAACAGAAGAAAACATAGAACGTGAAAACTATCCCAAGGCAGAGCAGTACACTGAATTCTACCTGTTTACTTAGAAATCTTTCACTGGAAATGAATATGAATGAAAATATGAAACATAACGAAATACATATGAAACATAAAGAAGATACATTTGCTAAACTCATGCCACAGGAATCTCATGAACCGGAGCTGCAATCTTTCATTAATTCTCTGTCAAAATATATAGTTCGTGACTGGGTGTCTCTCCCATAGTTTCCCAGAAATTCCAACCCTTTGCAAATAGTGTTGCATACAATAAATGGAATACGCCATTGGGAAATAGAACGACCCACAGTTGGGGATTTTTTCAAATGATTACAAACTGGAAATGGAAAGCCAACCATTAGTTACAGGTGCAGTGTTACAGAAATGATAAATGGCTTCAGTGACTGCTCACCTTCCTTTGCCACTTGGATAGGATACCACCTTTAGTGAAAATACTTTTTAAACATTGCCTTAGTTGCTGAAAAAAATATAGTGTAAATGAGCGGGCCAACTTGGAGAAAGTCGCGAATCGAAATTTCACGAAGCGGGCGCGATTTTGGCCTTTGGGTCTATATGTGCCGTGCCCAAATCTATATGTGTCACGCCCCAATGCAGGTGATTTTTAGGTACCTTCAGGAGTCCAAATTTTTCCCAAGTGTGCTTGTTGGAAATCCTGGTCTGTCTACTTTCCAACCCAAGTGGAATTTCTGAATTTGGTGCTAATTTGCCCCTCCAAAACTTCATTCTCCCAAGGCTACTTCCTGTGTGTCAAAATAGGGGCAGAGAGGTCATTTTTTGAGCGTTTTTGACCTCCTGGGGACTCAAAGCATGCCCAAATTTCTTTTCGAAGCAACAATAGGCATGGTTTTTCATGTTGAATCCAAAAATGCAAACCATTTGTGATTTGGAGCTCCCAATCCTAAATGTCGCGCCAGTGGCGCGGTGCACAGGGAGAAAAACCATGTTTTTTTCACAAAAATGTCTACGTCCGCACTTTTTCTTCACATTACCTGTGGTACCGCACCTAATGGTCATGGATCCTGTGTACCTGACTGCACCTTTTCTTTGTGACAGGTGCGGACCCTTGAGTGCGTCGCGCCTTTTTGAAGATGAGTTTTGGAGGCCTTCCCAGTGTCCAAATTGGGTACATGATAGCGCGTTGGAAAGGTCTTTGAGTCTACTTTCCAGCCCTTGAATTTTTCAATTTGGAGTTCCGTTTCCCTGTCAAAAGTCAAATATCCCAAGACTCGACAAAATGTGCAGAATGAGGCTGCCTCAAGGTAGAGTGATGTTGCAGTCAACGTTTGAAGGTCTTGCTCAACTACAAATTGAACTCATCATAGCTCATTGGAAAGATATTTGTGTCTAGTCATCATTTGACTCATCAATCAAGTCATTTGGCCAACCAAGCTAGGAGAAAAATTGATTTTCCCAAGGGCACTCGAGAGGTGCATTCTATTCCCTGAGACAATGGTATTTTTGACATTGCTCTTAAACCATGACACCTATGTAAAAAGTGAAGGTGGTTTTTCTTACTTGACTTATTTTGGACAAAAACCTCTCTCAATGTTCCCAAATTCATATTATATTTCTAAGAAACATCATTGGAGTAAAACCTATCCCGATGTGTGGAACAAGAGATTTGTCGAAATGAAGTGAAATGAAGGGGATAAGCGGCTTCTAAATTCTTGGGAAAATTTGTGGAAGTAGGGAGGGATGTTAAGAAGTAGGGAAAAGTGGAATTTAAAAGATTGAGTGAGGGGATGGGGTCAAAAAAGTCAAAACACAGGTCCAACCTAGAAAATTGTCAAGTTGTAGCAAGAAACTAGGGTTTGTGCGAAAATGAGGAATTTGAGGGATCTCAGTGATGGGAAGTGTTTGATAAGGTACTTTAAGGATAGGGGAAGGTGTATGAATATCAGGATAGAAGTTTTTCCGATGATTTGACCGTCCAAGAGAAAATGCCTTCAAAACCCTAGGAGAGAGAAATGACCTTACCTAGGCGCAACTGAAGCACGAACAAGGTGTAAAATGACCCAGTGGAACTTGACATGATAATGAAAACCCTCTGAATGATGTTACACTCAGCTGAATGGTGACATGGACTGACATTTGGACAACTTTGACAGGAATAAAAGCAAACCCTAGATCTAATGCCTAGTGACCAAATTTTGCTTGAAGACTTACTGAAATGACAAAATTTGACCTTGACACTCTGAGACTACTTTGTAAGAGCATATTTGATCACTGGAGGAAGGCTGCAAAGACTAACACTAACACCTAACAATAATAATATAAAGGCACAAAAATAACAAGAGAGGGATTTTATGGGGCACAATAATAACAATATGGGGACAATAGGGGCACAAAAATAATAATAAGGGATACAACTACAATAGTAATGGGGGAATCACTAGTATTATAGGGACCCAACAGTCGTGGACTTATCATGGTGTTGTGCGACACTACATCCAACTGTGAATCATATGCATACTCTTGACTGTGACATATAAGAAACTGAAAGAAAAAAATACAATGTGCGTCATGCGCGTGTGCTTGCAATGTAAGATTCCTCCAATGCATGAATGAGGGGATCATGCAATTCGAGTGGAGGAAGTATGACCTGTGTGTGAGATTTATCTTCAAAACAAACAGATGAGTGATGAGTAGCCTTGGGTATTCCAATAATTGCCTGATTGGAAGTGAAACCAACCTCAGGACAGCGATGGCCTGACATAACCATCAGCTTAGGGTGAAGTGCCACGATAGTCTCGAGGCTTTCGACTTCATTGACAGATATATCATCATAAACTGTTGGCTTCAAAAAATCAACTACGATAGAATCATCATCGTGATATAATATTGTAGTAAATATATCACGATAGCTACAATCAGTAAAATCAACGATTTCATTGACATCCTCATAACAAAGGGGTAGATCAAAAGTGGAAAGATTCAACCTCTGTTCTTTTGGAAACGACAGATGAAAATTCAAGTGGGTTTTAAATGAACAATTTATCCTCTCTATTGTCAGATGATGGACTGACATCTAGTGTTGCTTCGAGTGACCAAGAATGGGTGCATCTATATATGGAGATACACATGCAAAATCATGGATAGCAGGTTCACCAAAGAGGTCAGGGAAGAATGGAGGGGGCTCAGATAGCAAGAAGCATCCTTCACTGAGTGTTGATGCTCAAGCTCCCAGTCATACCGTTCATGAGTTACAATGCATGTTGGTTGTTCAAAACCAACTCCGTTGATGGCTTGATCCTCATTCACAATAAGTGTAGAGTCCAGAATGGAAGAACACAAGATAGTATCATCTGAGTACAAAGATGAAGGTTGTGGGACAATATTCATATGGAAAATTAATGGACTCACAACCAAAAATGTGTGAAATTTAAGTGAAGTGATGTTGGGAAGATGTGGCAGTTGAACAGATGTGTGTGCATTTTCTCCCACATCACTATGTAGTGGTGGAGTTGTTTGATGAGTGGAAATGGACAGTCACTTGTGACAGTGACCCTATCCATATGTGATTGTGCATCTCCATCACTGAAGTATGTTGAGAAAGGCTTGGGCTCAAACTTCTTCCTGGGATGGACTAATTTCTTAAGACAATACTCAAATCTATCCCAAAGAAAAGGAAATTTCATCTAACTTTTGAGAGCTTGAAAGTAAAAATCATGGAAGCGGTGCCAAAAATCCATAGGTGATTCATGCAGAGCCTTCCATTGTAGTAACAATTTTTGGTCAACATGTTCTACATCAAAATGATGAAATGTATCTTCATTGAGATCATAGAAATACTCAAGTGAGTGCACGCTGTCAGCTGGTAGGTTGCAACACCATCGTTGTTCGGATTCACGATGTGTGTGTGCAAGCAGGCTGGCATGTTCGTCAGAACATCCATCTTCCTCGTCAAGCATGGCAAGAAAGTCATGTAAGAACACAGGCCAAGACACTTCACCTTCACCATCATACATGAATTTGGACAAGAGATCTTTGAAATCCCTCGTGATGAGGAGAGGTTTGGCATGCGAAAGACATCAAGGAGGGATGAGTGTAACAACATCCATGATATAGCGCAGAACTTCAAAACAGGTTGATAAGACAGTTTTTCATCTCGATCTCCTTCTAGCACCAAAAATGTTGACGTTTTTGGACCCACCATCATGTCAGGGGATCTCCTCGGTACGAAGTCCCAATTATACCTTAGACCATTTGGTGTAGGATTCCCAGTAGTGGGTCGTATGGTATCACCTTAACCGTGGTTTCGCTCAGAGGCAAGTAAGATGTCCATGTTGGTAGCAAGAGTGTGACAGCTGTGGTGAGTCAAGGAAGGCGCATGAATGGTTCTAACACACAACAAGTGGGGTGAGTGTGCCCCTTGGAAACTTGTGATAGCATGCGGCTTAGAAGGGACCCCGTTGGACGGATAAATTGATCTTGTAGACAAACCTGATCTACCTAGTATCAGAAGATAGTCTAGCAACAAACATACAAACAAAACTATCTTTCTCTAGACATATGCGATTTATAAGTAAATACTACAAAGGTGTTAAGATCCTACCTTAGATCTAGTGCTTGTTCGTAGTAGTCATCCTCCAATCGTTTGAAAGAGTTACCTTTGGAGAACTGCAATCACAAACAAGAAAACATTAAATAGCACCTGAATAACAAATATTATAAATCATGTATATTATGGTGATCAAGGAATCCATAAAATAAACCATGAATTAATAGCTTATTGAGAAAAACAAATATATTTTTATTAACTTTGAATAGTAGGAAAACTTTACAACCTTTTCAACATTGATGTTGAACAAGTTCTTCTTGGGGTTCGAAATAGGAATTTCCTCTACTTTGACAAGTCTTGCACTCTTCCAAATGAGATGTTAGAGGTACGTAATCTCTCCTCATAAAAACTCAACTAAAGAAGACTGAGTTCCAGCAGCATTATACCTCAAAAAATATTAAGCTTTGAACTCCCAAAGTAACCAGCCCAATGCTTATTTTTATAGTGAAGAGAAGGAGGTTACTGATCCACCTATGAAGGGATATAATCATCCTTAAAAGGGATAAGCTATTCACATTAAGGGATTAGATCCTTAAGGTATGGGTTACATGAACCTTAAAATAGCGAACTTACCACCTCAAGATTCCTTCCAGAAGCATCCAAAAATAACTGAATGTGAGTTTTTTCAGAGTATACTCACACCTTTCTAACTTTTACTGGGGTCCGCACCTTTAACACAAAGACAGTGCGGTCAGGTTCACAGGAGACATGACCATTAGGTGCGGGACCGTAGGTAAGACAAAGAGAAAGTGCGAAACGAGAGTTTTAAAGACTTTTGAGAGCTTTTCTCTAGTTTTCCAGACTTAATATGAGGAAATGATTATTTAGACTTGAAGAGGAGGAAAGTATGAGTGGTAATGAACTCACACAGATAGCAAAATGTCAAGGTGACAATTTTTAGTGCAACAGATTGTCCCTTATAGTGCGAAGTCTGTAATAGATGAAGATGGAGTCTGTCATGTATGAAGAGTGAAGTACTTTGTCATTTCAACGATCATCTTGTGGAAACCCTAGTCAGAACCTGTAAAAAATTCAATGCAACATATATATATATATATATATATATATATATATATATATATGTAGACATATCACCGTTGAGGTAGGCATTTTCATACTCATATCAAAACTGACTGAACTGTTCTAATATAGGAATGATTTTGTAATACATCAAGAGTATAGACATGTGTAGACACAGTATGGACGCAACCATCTATTTATGAATAGTCCACTATATAATGAATAACAAAATTCCTCGCAATCTAGATGGTAGAAACTAGATCCAGGGTCTTGATTTCCGCTTCCTAAACTAGTACGATTCTATCCTTGTGAATGAATGTGTCGAAGTCGAACATGGTAGAAACCACTTGATTACCAGTCAATGATATGGATTGTTAACAAGTGTAAGAGAAACCACTAGTAATGTCAATGGCTCTCAAAGTACTCAGTACAATCCATGAAATGTGAATAAATGAGCTGAAGTTGAACATGTCATAGAATCATTCGATCGAAGGTCAATGATGCAACCTATAATCGATGGTGAGAAACCTGCCATTAGGGCATGCAGTTTTCAAGGTACTGATGATTTCTAGATCAAATTCCTCGATAATGATCTGAAGTCGACAGAAAGCGATCCATCCTAGGCAAGCCCAGAACATGAAATCATAGATCAAGTTTTGAAGAAATATATGGGCAAGCAATGACTCAGGGATGGTTAAAATGGATGACAAATACCTCGCAAATGAATGGTTTGTTTGAAATGTTCTCTTGAACACATAACGACACTGCAGATGGCTTGGTGACAATTGACGCAAAGCTAATACCCAGAAACCGACTGAAGAATTTCAATGTGGTTTGATTAACTGTTAGGAAAAAGATTTTCCCAACCTAGGTGAACGAAAATTGTCATGTTCAAGAGTGGTTGACAACTTTTCAAAAAATAAAGTGTAACAAACAGGTTCATTTTTCTCTCTTTTCCCCCACCATTTCTGGCAAGTACCTCTTTATTTTTGACAAGCTTGAGGAGGATAAAATTTGCTTGTTTATAAGCTCATCCTTCAGATGAGTCCGACTTAGTTTAAAATTCGAACCCTAAGAAGGAGTGGTTCATTCCTGTTAAAAATTGAATAGGTTCTTTACTATTAAATTTTAACGAGCCCAGTATAGGAAAAACTTGGTGTTTTTCAATTTTACGGAGTCAGAAGAAAAACTTAAGAAAAATCCATGGGGGTACTTTTCGTAAATTAATCCCTTAGGTCCGAAAAAGGATAAAATAATACAGGAGGGATGACATTTCCAATACTTTAACGAGCTGGAAAAGACAAGCGCTCGACAATATTTTCATATTTAACAAGTCTAAAAAGGGTTTAAAGAGGACTCTATTGACCGTAATTAGTCGATGTATACCTTTTTCATAAATAGTCCATTTCAGTCCATAAAAGGGGTAAACTTATACTGAAGGGACGATTATTCATTTATTTTAACGAGTTCGAACAATCAAGTGCTCGACAATCTTTTCAATTTTTGAGACTCTGAGAAGAGCTTAAAGAGGACTCCAATGTTTCGATTTTTTGTAAATTGTTGAAAGAGTCCGAAAAGGTGATAAAATTATGCTCTTTATTGAAAAATGATCAATTTTCCCAAAAAATCCAATATTCTACACAAAAACTCAAAACATTTCACATACATGTTTAAGATAAATAAAAATGTTTTATAAATTTACCTTTAAAAATTGAAAAATAAATAAATTAAAAATTCATTTATTCGAAAAAATTTATAAAAAGGGCTTTTCTAACTTCATTTTTACAATTTGAGTTCAGAGTGAGAAGTGAGAGCTTTTGGGTAAAAAAGTTCCTGTGAAGATTCTGGAAAATCTATCCGTTGGAATCGAAAACCATTAGTTCTAGGTGTTCCACATCCCCCTTAACTTGCATTTCATCCATTTACATTTTTTTTTAGGATTTAAATTTTATTTTTAAAGGAAAATTAGGTTTAAAAAATCGTGCACGGGGGTCTACAAGTGCAACACGCGGGCCCTGCGGACCCTAACTTTTTTCTATAAAGAAAAAATTCGTGGGTCCGCACCTATTGCTCACAACCCATGTGGACCTACGCATTGTTTGTAAGCAGTGAGTACGGACCCCTGCAATGAATTTTAAAACTTAAATTTCTCCATTTTTTCCCAAAATTTTTCAAACAAGCTTGTTCTAATATGTCTTTTTATGCATTGCAGGACATTCAAAAAGCTTATTTGGCGAGAACATGAGCATGATGATGTAGATTATGCCGCAATGAATGATATGCCCACATTGCAGGCATTGAGAGCATGCAGATTGTATAAGTTTTGGGCCATACGGGGCATGAGGGCTCATGTAGACCTCTTGACATGACTGGTAGACAGATGGAACAGACAGGACCAGTGCTTTGTCATTGGTAGCCACTGGCTCAAAATCAAGTTGTAGTACATATACTTTTTGAATGGTTTGTCCAAGAGGGGTGAACAATTATCTCTTTTCAGGACTAGGCAAGGTGGTCAGTCTGTCGCTAGTCTTCGATTGGAGTTTTTCAATGATCAAGAAGACCCCAAGGATAAATGGATTTATATTAAAACTATCAGCTATCCCGAGCTTAAATTTATTGCATTCACTATTACTAGACTATGCGGGAGTGCAACATTGCATGTGGCTACTGGATCCCAGATGCAGATGGTTGTAGATTGTTTTCGAGGCACCATATACAACTGGTGCGAGGCTATGTTGGAAAATGTGAAAGGCCAACTAACCATAGCAAAGAATGGAAACATGAAAAACTTTGGATATGGATTTATTGTAGTCACCTTTTCTCTAAAGAGGATCCCCATGTTAGCCCCGCAGCATATTCTTGTTGATCCTCGTCTTCCTCAAGAGCCTAGAATGGTTCACTGGGTTGCTTTGATGGCCCGTCACTCTGAGGGACTAGAGGTTGTTAAATTTTTGCCTAAATATTTTTGTTGGTTGGACAACCAAATTTTTGTGATTCAGGATTTTCCATATGCCAGGATGGATTACCATGGTGGGCCAGACATGATTCTTCCACCAGGAGAGAAATTAGATGATTCAGGTAAAAACCATTTTCAAAACTTTCTATGTTTTAATTCTATTTTTATTTTAAATTGTCCAAAACTAACAATCAAAAGTTTAAATTCAGATGTGGGTCCACGACAACAAGTTTCTTTCCATCCTTACGAGAGGAGACACCCAGCTGCAGCAGCACCAACCCCACAGTGCCAATCAACAGAGATCCTAACCGACTTGGAGCATCATCTAGAGCGCTTGAAACTAGATATTCCAAAGACTAATATAGATGATATTCCACTTAGGTTACAAAGATATGTGATTGGGGTCCCAGGACCTTTTAGGGGGTTCCTATGTAGGGTGGCCCGAGCAGTAGTTTCTTATCGTGATCATCATCGGGGATAGGATGATTGATTTTGTAGACTCATGAATTTTTTGTCTTTTTGTATTATCATTCTTGCCGATTATAAGGTGTTTTTCAACCTTTGATCGAAGACAATGTATATTTTGAAACATACTTCTATGCTATGATATATCATTATTACCGGCTATCTCATGTAACATGTTATCAAATGTTATTAAATTTACTATTTTGATTATTGAAAATGTCTATTTATGATACTAGAAGCAACTAGATCTGCTAATGTATTTAAATGTCTTGGAATATGCTAATATTCAATGTAATCAAATTCACGTTTCAAGAGACGAACTCTCAAAAATAACCTTAACAACACTAGATTTCTATTGGCATAAACCCTGTTAAGCTCTAATAAAATGAGTTCAGAATCGAACCTAACAATCAAACTCTGAATCCCAAATGGGATGGATTCAGATAATAACTCAATCACTGCGCTATACTCTGCAATGTTATTCATTGTTTGATCAAGGCTTACCCCATGCATAGACACTAACTAATCAGAGGGTGAATAGATAACCCAAGTTGCGGAAGAAATGTTCCATGTACTACGACAAGCACCATCAACAAAACCAATGTATGTTCAAGAGAAGTCGACATCTGCAATATCAAGATTAAAATCAAGATGAGCAGGAATAATGATAAGAGCACTCTCTAAACTAGGCACACTTTTCTAATATAAAACACACCATCTGCAAAGAAACTAATCTAACAAAAAATATCCACACAGAATTTAAGCATAATATCTCTTTAGACAAAGTCCATTTCTAGGTTTACCCAAAGAGACACCATCAAAATCTATCAATTCATGAGCCCCTTTTGTCAGCTTTCGCTTAACAATGTAAGGACCATGCCACATAGGTACAAATTTTCCAAGCCCTAGCTTATCGTTCACTTGATCATTTACTAAAACTAAGTCTCCTTTTGAAAAATTACGAGGTGTAACACTTCTGTCATACTGAGCTTTCATTTTTTTCACATGAGTTTCATTTGCTATTTCAGTAGTGCGTCAATTTTCATCTAGCTGAGCTAAGTACAAAAAACATTTCTCTTCCTCAGAAGTAGCTGGGAGTAATTCTATGGCTAATTGTGATGATCGAATTTTGCATTCAATAAGTCACACTTCTTCCAAACTATAGACCAGTTGAAAAGGAGTGAAACTAGTCGATGTTTTCATGAGGTCCCATATGCCCAAAGTGCTGAAAATAGCATGGTATGCCAAATTGACTTATGAATACCAATGATTCGTTTGATCATAGTGCCTAAAAATTTATTGATAGCTTCAACCAGACCATTAGCGTGCAGGTAATATGGAGTAGAACCATCGTGGTGCAGGCTAACTTGATCTGTCAGTTCAGTCATCATGATATTTTGAAAGTGACTTCCATCATTAATAATAATAGCTTGAGGAACACTGAATCTAGAAATTATATGATTGAATAAAAAAGTTATAGTAGTCTTGCCATCAGCTGAAAATGTAGGCATTGGCTCAACCCACTTATTAAAATAATCTACCGCTAGGATAATATACACATGCCCCCGGCCGAGTGAGGGTTACATGTAATAAAGTCAATACCCCACTTTGTGAAAGGATCGACAACAATTATAGGGTGAAGATCAGTTTCAGTTGAATAGGAATCAGAAAATGACTGTACAACCTGATATGCAATTTCAAAGGGACTCAAGGGCATCGCGCCATCGAATAAATCCACCTCAGAATCGAAAGGTATGATCCGAGGATCATCAACAGTAAGAGTATTCGATGAAATCATATGAATATTTGCAATAGAAAGTGATACTTTAGAAGGAGGGAAGGAAAAAGTTCCCAGTAAACTAGAATCTTTAATCAAACCTACGCCAACATCCTTGTAAGGGATAGTCGTTTTACCGATGTTCTGGATAGTATCTGTAGAGGCTAGGTTGGATGAGAAATAACTCAGCTGGTCTATCATAAAAATATTTCTATTATGAGGAAACTTGATAAGCCAAAAAACCGATGAAACAATAACAGTCATAGCATAGGACCAACTGCGACCCAGGATAAGGTTGTAACCACTTCCACATCTAGATATATGGTTTTTCCTTTGACCGCTATAGGTAAATCCTGCAAAATACCAAAAGGATGGAACCCTCGGCCATCAAAAGCCTTTAGAATTGTCGGAGATTGATTGAGTGTGGGAGAACTAAGCGATTTCCAACACTGGATTGACATAATACATGTAGAAGCCCCTTATTCAATCACAGTCTAAAAGCAAGGTCTATTTTTTACTAAAACTGGAATCTAGAAATCCATTTGCTGAGGTAGGTGGGGTGTACTATTCTCTAAATCGAAGATTATTAGGTCTGAATCCTGAATATCAATAGCTCCTATAGCAGACAATAGTAATTTATGTTGTGCTGGGCATGATTGCAACACTTCCAAAGCTGACATTGTTGAAGGGGAAATAGCTAAGTCTTCAACAATGTTGTAATTTTGAGCAGCTCTAGCATGTGGATTGAAAGTTGATTTACAAAGTACACCTTTAGTAGGCAGTTTGATTACTAAGTTAGGGTTGGGTTTCTCGATCTGTAGTGGATCAGAACTAGGAGGAGGTGTAGTTGATGTGTTTGAATTAGAGGATTTTGCTTCTTTACCACCAACAAGATTTTTACTACTGTAATCTTGCGATCGCATCGCAATCCTGACATGAGACATCATCATAATGGGTTCTTCTGAGGCATTCAAGGAAGAACCAATCATATTACTATCTTGAGTAGGAAAATGATCCTTCAAGGCAGCAGGTGTTTGAGAACCTTTAATGAATTTCGAAACCTCTACTCGATGTGGGCATTCTTTGGTAAAATGATCCTCATCGCAAATGAAACAAGGATGGCAAGGTTTCCTTTTTTTGTTAGTATATTCATTTTTATCTGTTTTATCTTTTGAATTTTGTTTGTTTTTCTTCTTCCCCTTCTCTTTATTATTGGATTTTGATTTGGTTGTAGATGATTCTACGACATGGATGTCGGCAAAAATTTCAGTAGAAGATTCTCCTTTCGAGGAACCTGGTAAAGTTATTATAGGAGAAGAATTCTTTGAATATTTCTTCTTACTGTTAGTACTAACTAAACCAATCATACCATCAGCGCAATGAGACCCTAAAGGAGCTACAGTTATTTGACCATGTTTTGGAAGATTATGGATTTTTTTGTGTAATGTACCTGACTGTGTATAGACTAGGTCAAGGTACTGAGCCTGAGCAATGACTTGCTCTTTAGTGACAACTCCTCCCTTAGCTACATCTTCACTGATTCTCGGTAACAATGATTTAATGAGCCATTCCACTAAAATTTGATCTGGAATGAAAACATTCACTAAACGCCTTCTACGTCTCCATTTATGAATATGATCAGAACGTGGATTGTTTCAGTGAAGTTAACAGTTCCATGCCATTGTTGTATTTGACAGGAAACTAAAAATGAGTTAAGAAAGCAGTGGCTAACTTATTGAAATTATTAAAAGAGCCTTGTGGTAACTCAATGTACCATTTTGTGGCAAGACTAATAAGAGTTCACTGAAAAAGATGCAATCGAATTGAATCATCAATGATTGAATTAGATGCACATCAGAGGTGATAAGTCATAACATGATTTGACGGATCCTCTCCTGACTTACCCTTGAATTTAGGGATATCGCTAAGCAACATATTAGGCATTGGTGGCCAATACAGAAGACAATAAATCAAATTGTTCGTAAGGTGTGACAAATCAAGTAAATCCAAAGTTGCAATAAATGGTAACTGATGGTTAGGGTCATGAAAACCTTGAGTAATGAGACCAGTTCCAGGAGGAGGATATCGAGGATAACCTAGAATCGGATTTGAATTAGGAATGTTATAACCACCTGGAAAACTAGGACTAACAGGACTAAACTCGGGTTGTTGAGGCTGTTGATAAGTATATCCAGGATATGGTTGATACTGATAAACTGGGTTTTGTACAGTAGGACCTGTTAGAGTCGGTCTGGTCAGCCCTCCGTCAGAGATCAAAGCTCTTTGTGCATTTCAATTTTAGTTGACCCGCTCCATCCACTCAGCTGCATTTCACTAGGGACATGCCATGAGCTAACGAAGATAGTCATGCTAGTCATTTTCTCACATCTATGGCCCTGTTGGTTCTGGCCTTGGTCCATAATCACTGAAGTTCATGATAGTCAAGGTCTGGTCATAATACAAGACAAAGTCATTTTTATGGTTGGGTCTAGGAAATCATCAATGTGGTCCTTGAAAAACATGTCCATAACAAGCCATGCAGGCCATAGGGAGACCTTATACAACTACAGTCCAGGAAGCTTCATCATCACCGAAAGAGACATCGACTCTTCTTCAAAAGTCTGTTTTGAAGAAAAGTCAAACAAGGTCAACTATGACAAAATTTTCCAAAAATCGACAGTTGACATTTTCAAATGTAGTCATGGATTTCAAAGCCAGAGGCCCAGTCACACAGTCCTCGCAAAGGAATGCTGAAAATTTTATCATGAGAGCCAAAATTTCAAAGAAAAAGGGAAAACGCTGAGTGTTTTAAAGTCAATAAAAAGTGAAAATCTTGAACATTATAAAGTAGGTTTTCAAAGTAGAAAAAATTGAACCCAACTCTCTCAAAGCCTATATATATTTGTTTTGACCAAAAACTAAGTCATTGTGATAAGGAAAAGCTTGAGAGAGGCATTGTTGAAGACACAAGAGCTAAGCAGGATTCAAGTAAGGAGGGCAGATTTCTAGGTGGCGCGGCGCACACACTAGGGCACGCGACGCACATGGAGGGCGCGATGCATCGACAACCAAGCCACAGTGAAAAATCGACAAGGGCGTGATGCACTCCGGGTGCGCAGTGCACTGGGCTTGGCGCGCGACGCACAGGGCCAGGGAGCTCAAAAACACTTGCAAACTCGTTCTATATCTTGGTTGAAGTCTAGCAAACAAGAGGTAGGCCCGAAGGAAACCTCTTCTCTATCAATTTGGTCAATAGCATTGTTTCTAAGGCGTCAAGTGAAGATCCAAAGCATATTGGCAATTCACACAAATAATCACCAAAACAAAAATGATAAACGGGGTTTGTAAATTCGAAGACACCTCCAAGGTTTTGTTTCCCCTCCCCTTTCCCCTCACTCCTCATCATAGTCACCTCCATTCCACCTTGTCTCCTAAATAAATTTCCCTAAATCACCCTAAAACCCTCTACCCTATTTTTCCAAACAAATGAATGTCATTTGAAAGCACGCGGCACACACACAAGGTGGCGCGGTGCAATCACGGTGCGCGGCGCACTGGGAGACCAGCCACAGTGTTAACATTGCACTGGCGTGGCACATACCTGACGCGTGGTGCATTGCGCAAAGCGCACGGTGCACTGGGCAAAGCGTGCGGCGCACAGGCCTGTGAGCCTAAAAAAGCACCGAAGTCACCCAAATTTTTGTAAATGGCTCTCAAATTTGCAAAGGTGGCCATAGATATTTTAACCATTGATCCTTAACTCAAAGAAAAACATGTTTTGGTGACCATGAAATCAAAGGCACATTTTTTTTATTAACCAAACCCAAAAATGACATAAAGGAGGACAAAAAGCTAGGGCTTTTGCTACAGTAATACAATTGCTAAATAAGCTCCTATCCTACCTTGATCAGCTAATTTCCCTGTATCATTTTCCCCTTACCATCACCCTAGCTATACTGTAATCATATCCATTCATCCTTTTTATCCCTATAGCCCAAAAAATCCCAAACCCTACCCCATCAAAACCATATCGTAAACACTCCCAAATCCTTGATAAATTTCTCCTTTAAACCCCTGTTCCGCTTTTCATCATTCCCCTCCTAACACTCCCATGTTTTATTGTCCCCTTGGTGACAGGTTTTCATAAAATTCATCAGTATCATTGGATTCAAAGGGCAACATTAAACTCGGAGTACAAGCAGCAGTGATGGCAACAGAAAATTCATCAGATTATGAGGGGGATACACACAGTGACACATCTTCAGGAGAGAGGGCCCATAGGAGACATCACCAGAGTGGCAGACATCTCAGAGATGAGCCAAACACCCTCACGGGGATACAGGCATGCCCACTTGCCATGTCTTGTTTCCAGCACTTGGCATGTTATGAATTTTGCCAAAGGCTGGCAAATGTTAGAGTACATCATCAGTTGGCCTACATTTTTGCACTTCATCTACAGGGAGGCCAATCTGTCCTGGCTGGGGTAACTTTCACCTTGACACCGAAGGCTATATCTGTAGCAACATGGATACCTAACATTGGAGAGCAGTGGCATAAGAAGAAGAAAGTGGAGAGGCATCATTATGAGCCTTATATCAAGAACAGCTACTTGAGCCAGCTCATTAGAGTTTTTCCATTCAGATTTTTGAGGGAAGAGTATGCCCCACTCATGAGATTGATCATGAAATATTTCAGTTGCGAGGGGAGGTTTTCTCGCCTTTATGCTTATCACACCCGCTTGCTCATGAACTTCAACAGGGTGAAGATGATGAGCCTCCAATTTTTCATCTGCAACAACATTGAGAAGATGAAAAACTTCATGCAGTGCAAGACCCCACGACAGTAGCTAAACAGTGTCTAGCATTTTTCTCTCATCCAGATTTTGGTGGACCATCAGTTGGGATCACAGGGTATTGCTTGGGAGGACTTCATCTCCCGTGATTTCATCAGTGCTCCACCGGTGATATCAGAGGTAGAACATGAGGTGGTTGTTCGTTCACATCAGTCTGAGCATGAGCTGGGAGGTCCTTCATATCAGTTTGAGCCTGAGATGGGAAGTCCTTCCCATAAATTTTAGAGTAATGAGACTGCCACCATGCCAGTTTTCATCACATATCAGAGAGGCCAGCTGAAAGGCACTAGACCGTTGTTTGCAGCAGCAAAGCGAGTGTTATCTCCACCCAGGCTGGAAGGGGCCTCGCCTCCACCATCAGCATCACAGGAGCAGGGTAGAGGCAAGGAACCAGTGTAGGAGGAGGGGCCATCAGGTGAGCAAGAAACTGATTTTGTTCTCCTCCAGGATGATGAGACAGATGCAGAACCCACCAATGAGGCGCTTATCGAGATCATCAAGGAGCAGCAATCAGAGATTGAAGACTTGACCATTGATATAGAAAGGGCCAAGTGGAACATGAACTACCTGGAGTGGAGAAACAAATAGCTTGAGGACCAACAAATGATCATGGAGCTGCAGAACATCTGTGAGCAGTGTCAAGTTGCTCAAAGAAGAAGGGTTCCGCTCACATCTTTTTAGCAAGAAATCAATGAAGACCAGGAGTCCAACCTTCAGAGGTTCAACATGCATTTGGAGAGGCTATTGGACAAAGAAAATAGGGAGAAAGACATGCTGAGGCACATGACTTATCACTACCAAGCCCGCAACATGAGTTCCAAGGCAAGAATCAAGAGCCTAAAGGAAAAATTGAGCAAAGAGAGAAAAGAGGGAAAGGAGGCAAAGGAGGCAAAGGAGAAAGATCGGCTTTGAATCTTGGCTGAGGCTTCCTTGGCATAGAAAAGCACTTCATAGGGAACCTCCAGCCCAAATTCCAAAAAATTTGGGCAAATTTTGGTCACAGGCAAAATTTTTGGGCACAAAACAGGAAATTTCTCCCTATGCGCCGCGCCACTAGTGCGACGCTAAAATTCTAGCACTCCAATCAAGGAATGGCTTGCATATTTGGATTTAGCATCGAAAAATACGTCTACTGGTGTCCATGAAAGAAATTTTGACAAGTTTTGGGTCTCCTAAAGGTAAAGAAATACCCAAAAATGGCCTCTCTCCCACTTTTTGGACACACAGAAAGCAGTCTTGGGAGAATGAATTTTCGGAGGGGCAAATGAGCTTCAAATTCAGGAATTTCAGTTCGGTTGGAAAGAAGACAGGACGAGATTTTGAACAATCCCACTTGGGCACATTTTGGACAGCTACAAGTTCCCCAAAACAGGCTCCAAAGAGGCACAATGTACAGGGAATTTGGCGCGGCGCACAGGGGAAGAAACTGCCAAATTGCTCCCGTTTCGCGAAATTTCGAGTCGCAACTTCTCCAAGTGTGCCCGATCATCTACTCTTCGGTTTTTTGGCACCAAAGGTGGCTTTTAAAGAGTTTTCTCTCTAGGTGGGCATCTATCCAAGTGGCAAAAGAATGCAAAGGGTCACCCCAGCCAAATGGCATGATTGAGAGTGCTGAACCTATAGCTGATGGTTGACTCTCCATCTCCTTTTCAAAATGATTTGAGTAACTTCCCAATCCCTAGGTGTTCCATCTCTTCTCTACACTTTCTATATATTGTAAGCAAGTTATTTGTAAAGGGTTGGCTGGCTTGTAACTTCTGGGAGACCGTGGGAAAGAAACTATTTTTCTACACTATGTATTTTTGACAAAGGATTAATGAAAGGCAACGGCTCTATTTCATGAGATTCTTGTGGTTGTGAGTGTAGCAAATGTGTTCTTATGCTCCATATGTATCTTATTATGTTTCATATTTCATTTCATGCTTCATTCCAGTGAAATTTTCTAAGTGAGATTAGGTAGAATTCAATTTATATTGCTCTGCCTGTGCGAAAATTTCATGTGTAATGTTATTCTTCTATTCAAAAGGATTCATGCGACCATACCCTTTTCACCCTCTTCAGCAATATTTCCATTCCGCGTTACCTTAAGCCGAAATTGCTGCGCTTGCCTCCTACCTTGCCTCATGGAATAATCTGTGCCTTCATATTCGATTCTCTGTTCTTTGCTGAGCACCAGTCCCATATACATCCGAGAAGCTCGGTCACTTCATAAAATATTTTCCAAAATCCATTTTCACTTAATAGCCTAAGGTAAATATTTCATTGGAAGTCATCTCAAACCATTTTGTCTATCGATTCGATGAGCGTGACTCAGAGAGAGCCCTCTCCTGCTCTGGTAGGGATAGCTACCAGACTGAGCATGGTTTGTGGTTACCGTAATTTTTGCCTTCCTTCAGCCCAAGGGAGATTTAGGTGCTAACATAGTGATGACTCCACTGGGGAGGAAAATGGTTTACTTCAAGATTGTTTTTCCCCAATACATCTATCAAGCTCAGATCTGATGGTTGATGGTGAACAATGATCAAACATAAGAAGATGACTGAAATCATTCACCTGGTGACTCCATTCACTAAAGAATCCATGCAATCAGTCCTTCATGGTGACTCCACTGCAGAGGGATCAGTAGGTTTGAGATTTCTTAAGATGGATGGGATTGCAAGAAGATACACTCCCATGAACCGAGATCACAACACAGGTTTTCCAAATAAAATGCCCAAGGTAGATTGGTCAAAGAATTTTCCTGTGTTTAGAAATATGGAAGGCAATGACACTACTCTTCATCCGGTGAAATTTCACATTCACGTGCATAAATTAAAGATCGATTTTCCTGAAGACTGCTTCATGAAAATGTTTATGTCTACTCTGGAAGACGAAGCCCGATCTTGGTATGAAAGTTTGCCACCTGCTTCCACTTATTGTCTAAAGGATTTTCATTCAATATTCTTTGAGAAGTATAAAGAATCTTATCCATCATTAACTCTAGTTCATGACTATTGTAAACATGCTTCTACTTTTATTAAAATCCTTGAAAAATATTATGAAGGTGATAATTTCATGGATGATGAGATCATGGAAGCCCTGTATGAAAATCCCTTTCCACAGCGTAAAGACGATCATGAAAATTTGCAGCATGACCAAGATTGTAGTAAAGTGGAAGATGAAAGAATTCTGCATCTTGATAGTCAACATGAATTATATGAAATAAATCAGCGGGTTTAAGAGTTCCATATGGCTGAAGTTGATGAAAGAAAAAGTGTTGGTTCAGATCTGTCAATAAAAGAAGATGACATGCAAGTAAGTTCAGTTCTAATTTCAGAATGTGATAATGTGAGGACAACTATTTCAGTTCCAGATTCAGACTGTGATGACCAAGAATGCCTAGTACAGAATCCTATGAAAGAGAACTCTGCTGCTGAAATCATCTGGGATGAAGAAGAGAAATTTTTGGATCCAAATATTCTCAGTTCATTAGAATACAACCTTCATGAGGAGGTAATCTAGTCAGTGTATGACAAACAAGATCAGACCTTCATTCAATACATTCACACCATAGAAGATTATAACATTTAGGATTTCCATTCAGATTCCTCTTCATATGTTTCATGTGTTGAAATGTTTTTCCAAGAAGATATCTGCTCATCTACCTGTTCCGAGTTTTTTGAAGCACAGGAGCATAGTTTTACTGAAGCACATGATGAAGGAAGATCAGAATTTGAAGCAAAGGACACCTTGTTTCTTCAGCAAGAAGAAAATCTTCATGTTCTTCAGGATCCAATGGCAGATTTACTACAGTTAGTTGTGAAGGTGATTATTGTAGTATTCGGTGATGAAGGAGATCAGGGTCAATTAGGTTTTTGGATTCCCAGTTACAAGTATCTATTATTGACCAAAAGATCTGAACAGGAGAATCAATCAAGGAGGAATCTACTTGATTGGTTACATTGGAAGACACATTACACATGATTGTACATATTGCATTAATACATAGGTGGCTGTCATTTTGATTTGAAACCCTTGAACCTTGATGGACTGCTGCCATTGAACAAGCTTTGTAAATACTTGTTTTAGTTAAGTCAGTCATGAGTCATTTCCTTTTACATTGAGTCAAGTTTCAGTCTATAACTTCAGTCATGTTGGTTTGTCAGAATAATGGACTCCATAGCCCAATGGATGAAGGGAGTGTCTTCTCACCCAAATATCTGTAGTTCTTGGCACCTCCAAGGAGCTACCATCCCCCGTTGGAGCCAATGTTAGAGTCGGTCTGGTCAGCCCTCCGTCAGAGATCAAAGCTCTTTGTGTATTTCAATTTTAGGTGTCCCGCTCCATCCACTTAGCTGAATTTCTCTAGGGACATGCCATGATCTCATGGAGATAGTCATGCTGGTCATTTTCTCTCATCTCTGGCCCCTGCTGGTTTAGGCCTTGGTACATAATCACTGAAGTTCATGATAGTCAAGGTCTGGTCATATTACAAGACAAAGTCATTTTTATGGTTGGGTCTAGGAAATCATCAATGTGGTCCTTGAAAAACATGTCCAGAACAAGCCATGCAGGCCAGAGGGAGACCTTATACAGCTATAGTTCAGGAAGCTTCATCATCACCGCAAGAGACATCGACTCTTCTTCAAAACTATGTTTTCAAGAAAAGTCAAACAAGGTCAACTATGACAAAATTTTCCAAAAATCGACAGTTGACATTTTCAAATGTCGTCATGGATTTCAAAGCCAGAGGCCCAGTAACACAGTCCCCGCAAAGAAATGTTGAAAATTTTATCATGAGAGCCAAAATTTCAAAGAAAAAGGGAAAAAGCATAGTGTTTTAAAGTCAATAAAAAGTGCAAAACTTGAACATTATAAAGTGGGTTTTCAAAGAAGAAAAAATTGAATCCAACTCTCTCAAAGCCTATATATATTTGTTTTGACCCAAAACTAAGTCATTTTGATGAGGAAAAGCTTGAGAGAGGCATTGTTGAAGAAAAGAGAGCTAAGGAGGAGGAATTCGAGTAAGGAGGCTAGATTTCTAGGTGGCGCGGTGCACACACCAGGGCGCGTGACGCACACGGAGGACGTGACGCATCGACAGCCAGCCCACAGTGAAAAATCAACAAGGGCACGACGCACTCAGGGCGTGCGGCGTACTGGGCTTAGCACGTGACGCACAGGGCCAGGGAGCTCAAAAACACTTGCAAACTCATTCTATATCCCGGTTGAAGTCTAGCAAACAAGAGGTAGGCCCGAATGAAACCTCTTCTCTGTCAATTTGGTCAATAGCAGTGTTTCTAAGACGTCAAGTGAAGATCCAAAGCATATTGGCCATTCATGCAAATAATCACCAAAACAAAAATGATAAATGGGGTTTGTAAATTCGAAGACACCACCAAGGTTTTGTTTCTGCTCCCCTTATCCCCTCACTCCTCATCATAGACACCTCCATTCCACCTTGTCTCCTAAAGAAATTTCCCTCAATCACCCTAAAACGCTCTCCCCTATTTGTCCAAAAAAATGAATGTCGTTTTAAAGCGTGTGGCGCAAACGCAAGGTGGAGCGGTGCACTCAGGGCACGCGGCGCACTCACGGCGCGCAGCGCACTGGGAGCCTCGCCACAGTGTTAACACTACACCAGTGCAGTGCATACCCAACGCGCGACAGACTTGGCAAAGCGCGCGGCGCATAGGCCTGTGAGCCTAAAAAAGCATCGAAGCCACCCAAATTTTTGTAAATGGCTCTCAAATTTTCAAAGGTGGCCATAGATATTTTAACCATTGATCCTTAACTCAAAGAAAAACATGTTTTAGTGACCATGAAATCGAAGGCACATTTTTTTTATTAACCAAACCCAAAAATGACATAGAGGAGGACAAAAAGCTAGGGTTTCTGCTACAGTAATACAATTGCTAAATAAGCTCTTATCCTACCTTGATCAGCTAATTTCCCTGTAGCATTTTCCCCTTACCATCACCCTAGCTATATTGTAATCATATCCATTCATCCCTTTTATCCCTATAGCCCAAAAAATCTTAAACCCTACGCCATCAAAACCATACCCCAAACACTCCCAAATCCCTGATAAATTTCTCCTTTAAACCCCTATTCCCCTTTTCATCATTCCCCTCCTAACACTCCCCTATTTTATTGTCCCCTTGGTAACAGATTTTCAGAACATTCATCGGTGTCATTGGATTCAAAGGGCAGCATTAAACTCAAAGTACAAGCAACAATGATGGCATCAGAAAATTCATCAGATTATGAGGGGGATACACGCAGTGACACATCTTCAAGAGAGAGCGCCCATAGGAGACATCACCGGAGTGGCAGACATCTCAGAGACGAGCCCAACACCCTCACAGAGCTATAGGCATGCCCACTTGCCATGTCTTGTTTCCAGCACTTGGCATGTTATGAATTTTGCCAAAGGGTGGCAAAGGTCAGAGTACATCATGAGTTGGCCCGCCTTTTTGCACTTCATCTATAGGGTGGACAATCTGTCCTAGCTAGGGTCACTTTCACCTTAAAATAGGAGGCTATATCAGTGGCAATAGGGATACCTAACGTTGGAGAGCAGTGGCATAAGAAGAAGAAAGTGGAGACGCATCACTATGGGCCTTATATCAAGAACAGTTGCTTGAGCCATCTCACTAGAGTTTTTCCATTCAAATTTTTGAGGGACGAGTATGCCCCAATCATGAGATTGATCATGAAGTATTTCAGTTGCGAGGGAAGGTTTTCTCACCTTTATGCTTATGACATCTACTTGCTCTTGCACTTGACCAGGGTGAAGATGACGAGCCTCCCATTTTTCATCTGCAGCAACATTGAGAAGATGAAAAACTTCATGTAGCGCAAGACCCCACGACAGCAGCTAAACAGTGTCTACCATTTTGCTCTCATCCGGATTTTGGTGGACCATCAGTTAGGATTACAAGGTATTTCTTGGTAGGACTTCATCTCCCGTGATTTCTTCAGCACTCCATTAGTGATATCAAAGGCAGAACATGAGGTGGGAGGTCCTTCACATCAGTTTGAGCATGAGCTGGGAGGTCCTTCATATCAGTTTGAGCCCGAGATGGGAAGTCCTTCACATCAGTTAGAGACTCATGAGACTGCCACCATGCCAGTTTTCATCACATATCAGAGAGGTTATCCGAAAGGCACCAAACCGTTGTTTGCAGTAGCAAAGCGAGTGTTATCTCCACTCGGGGTGGAGGCGGCCTCGCTTTCACCATCAGCATCACAGGAGAAGGGGAAGGGAAAGGAGCCAGTGTAGGAGGAGGGGTCATCAGGTGAGCAAGAAACTAAGTTTTTTCTCCTCCAGGATGATGAGACAGATGCAGAACCCACCATTGAGGAGCTTATAGAGATCATCAAGGAGCAGCAATCAAAGATTGCAGACTTGACCATTGATATAGAAAGGGCCAAGTGGAACATGAACTACCTGGAGTGGAGAAACAAACAACTTGAGGACCAAAAGATGATCATGGAGCTGCAGAACATCTGTGAGCAGCACCAAGTTGCTCAAAGAAGAAGTGTTCCGCTCACATCTTTGGAGCAAGAAATCAATGAAGACCGGTAGTCCAACCTTGAGAGGCTCAACATGCATTTGGAGAGGCTATTGGACAAAGAAAATAGGGAGAGAGACATGCTGAGGTGCATGACTTATCACTACCAGGCCCGCAGCCTGAGTTCCAAGGTAACAATCAGGAGCCTAAAGGCAAAATTGAGCAAAGCAAGAAAAGAGGCGAAGGAGGCAAAGGAGGCAAAGGAGAAAGATTAGATTCGAATCTTGGCTTAGACTTCCTTGGCACAACAAAGCACTTCATAGGGAACCTCCAAACCAAATTCCAAAAAATTTGGGCAAATTTTGGTCACAAGCAAAATTTTTGGGCACAAAACAGGAAATTCCTCCCTGTGTGCCATGCCACTCGCGCGGCGCTAAAATTCTATCACTCCAATTGAGGAATGGCTTGCATATTTGGATTCAACATCGAAAAATATGTCTACTGGTGTCCGGGCAAGAAATTTTGACAAGTTTTGGGTCTCCTAAAGGTAAAAAAACACCCAAAAATGGCCTCTCTGCCACGTTTTGGACACACAGAAAGCAGTCTTGGGAAAATGAAGTTTTGGAGGGGAAAATGAGCTCCAAATTCATAAATTTTAGTTGGGTTGGAATGTAGACCAGACTGGCTTCCCAACAAGCCCACTTGGGCACATTTTGGACACCTGCAAGCACCCCAAAATAGGCTCCGAAGTGGCACGACGGACAGGGAATTTGGTGCGGCGCACCGGGGAAAAAACTGCCAAATTTCTCCCGTTTCATGAAATTTCGGGTCGTGACTTGTCCAAGTGGGCCCGATCATCTACTCTACGGTTTTTTGGCACAAAAGGTAGCTTTTAAAGAGTTTTTTCTCCATGTGGGCATCTATCCAAGTGGAAAAGAATGCAAAGGGTCACCCTAGGCAAATGGCATGCTTGAGAGCGCTACACCTGTAGCTGATACTTGGCTCTCCATCTCGTTTTCGAAATGATTTGAGTAACTTCCCAACCCCTACGTGTTGCATCTCTTCTCTAAACTTTCTATATATTGTAAACAATTCATTTTCAAAGGGTTGGCTGGCTTGTTACTTCTGGGAGACCATGGGAAAGAAACTATGTTTCTACACTGTGTATTTTTGATAGAGGATTAATGAAAGGCAGCAGCTCTGTTTCATGAGATTCTTGTAGTCGTGAGTGTAGAAAATGTGTTCTTATGTTCCATATGTATCTTGTTATGTTTCATATTTCATTTCAGTGAAATTTTCTAAGTGAGATTAGGTAGAATTCAATTTATATTGCTCTGCCTGTGGGAAAATTTCATGTGCAGTGTTATTCTTCTGTTGAAAATGATTCATGTGACCATGCCCTTTTCACCCTCTTAAGAAATCTTTCCATTTCGCGTTACCTTAAGCTGAAATTGATGCGCTTACCACCTACCTTGCCTCACGGAATAATCTGTGCCTTCATATTCGATTCTCTGTTCTTTGTTGAGCGCCAATCACACATACATCCCAGAAGCTCAATCACTTCATAAAATCTTTTCCAAAATCCCTTTTCACTTACTAGCCTCAGGTGAATATTGCATTGGAAGTCATCTCAAACGATTTTGTCTATCCATTTGCTGAGCATGACTCGGAGAGAGCCTTCTCCTGCTCTAGTAGGGCTAGCTACCAGACTGAGCGTGGTTTGTGGTTACCCTAATTTTTTCCTTCCTTCAGCCTAAGGCAGATTTAGGTGCTAACATAGTGGCGACTCCACTGGGGAGGAAAATGGTTTGCTTGAAGATTGTTTTGCCCTAGTACATCTATCATGCTCAGATCTAATGGTTGATCGTGAACAACGATCAGACATAAGAAGACGGCTGGAATCATTCACCTGGCGACTCCATTCACTGAAGAATCCATGCAATCAGTCCTTCATGGTGACTCCACTGCAGAGGGATCAGTAGGTTTGAGATTTCTTAAGATGGATGGGATTGCAAGAAGATACGCTCCCATGAGCTGAGATCACATCCCAGGTTTTCCAAATAAAATGGCCAAGGTAGATTGGTCAAAGAATTTTCCTGTGTTTAGAAATATGGAAGGTAATGACGCTACTCTTCATCTGGTGAAATTTCACATTCACGTGCATAAATTAAAGTTGATTTTCCTGAAGACTGTTTTATGAAAGTGTTTATGGCTACTCTGGAAGACGAAGCCCGATCTTGGTATGAAAGTTTGCCACATTCTTCCATTTATTGTCTAAAGGATTTTGATTCAATATTCTTTGAGAAGTATAAAGAATATTATCCATCAATAACTCTAGTTCATGACTATTGCAAACATGCTTCTACTTTTATTAAAAGCCTTGAAACATATTATGAAGATGATAATTTCATGGATGATGAGATCATGGAAGACCTGTATGAAAATCCCTTTCCACAACGTAAAGACGATCATGAAAATTTGCAGAATGATCAAGATTGTAGTACAGTGGAAGATGAAAGAATTCTACATCTTGTTAGTCAACATGAATTATATGAAATAAATCAGCAGGTTGAAGAGTTCCATATGGCTGAAGTTGATGAAAGAAAAAGTGTCGGTTCACATCTGTCAATAGAGGAAGATTACATGCAAGTAAGTTCAGTTCTAATTTCATAATGTGATAATGTCAGGACATCTATTTCAGTTCCAGATTCAGACTGTGATGACCAAGAATGCCTAGTATGGAATCCTATGAAAGAGAACTCTGCTGCTGAAATCATCTAGGATGAAGAAGACAAAGTTTTGGATCCAAATGTTCTCAGTTCATTAGAATACAACCTTTATGAGGAGGTAATCCAGTCAGTGTATGAAAAACAAGATCAGACCTTCATTCAATACATCCACAACACAGAAGATCAAAACATTCAGGATTTCCATTCAGATTCCTCTTCATATGTTTCATGTGTTGAAATGTTTTTCCAAGAAGATATCTGCTCATCTACCTGTTCAGAGTTTTTTGAAGCCCAGGAGCGTAGTTTTACTGAAGCACATGATGAAGGAAGATCAAAATTTGAAGCAAAGGACACATTGTTTCTTCAGCAGGAAGAAAATCTTCATGTTAATCAGGATCCAACGGCAGATTTACTGCAGTCAGCCGTGAAGGTGATTATTGCAATATTCGGTGATGAAGGAGACCAGTGTCAATTAGTTTTTTGGATGCCCAGTTACAAGTATCTATTGTTGACCAGAAGATCTGATCAGGAGAGTCAATCAAGGAGGAATCTAGTTGATTGGCTACATTGGAAGACAGATTACACATGATTGTACATATTGCATTAGTACGCAGGTGGCTGTCATCTTGATTTGAAACCCTCAAATCTTGGTGGACTGCTGCCATTGAAAAAGCTTTGTAAATACTTGTTTTAGTTAAGTCAGTCATGAGTCATTTCCTTTTGCACTGATTCAAGTTTCAGTGTATAAATTGAGTCATGTTGGTTTGTCAAAATAATGGACTCCATAGCCCAATGGACGAAGGCACTGTCTTCTGACCCAAAGATTTACAGTTCTTGGCACCTCCAAGGAGCTACCATCCCCCGTTGGAGCCAATGTTAGAGTTGGTCTGGTTAGCCCTCCGTCAGAGATCAAAGCTCTTTGTGCATTTCAATTTTAGGTGTCCCGCTCCATCCACTCAGCTGAATTTCGCTAGGGACATGCCATGATCAGACGAAGATAGTCATGCAGGTCATTTTCTCTCATCTTTGGCCCCTGCTGGTCCAAGCTTTGGTCCATAATCACTGGAGTTCATGATATTCAAGGTCTAGTCATATTACAAGACAAAGTCATTTTTATGGTTGGGTCTACGAAATCATCAATGTGGTCCTTGAAAAACATGTCGAGAACAAGCCATGCAGGCCAGATGGAGACCTTATATAGCTATAGTTCGGGAAGCTTCATCATCACAGGAAGAGACATCGACTCTTCTTCAAAACTCTGTTTTGAAGAAAAGTCAAATAAGGTCAACTATGAAATGTTTTTCCAAAAATCGATAGTTGACATTTTCAGATGCAACCATGGATTTCAAAGCCAGAGGCCCAGTAACACATTGCCTGCAAAGAAATGTCGAAAATTTTATCATGAGAGCCAAAATTTCAAAGAAAAAGGGAAAAAGTAGAGTGTTTTAAAGTCAATAAAAAGTTCAAAACATTATAAAGTGGATTTTCAAAGAAGAAAAAATTCAACCCAACTCTCTCAAAGCCTATATATATTTGTTTTGACCCAAAAATAAGTCATTGTGATAAGGAAAAGCTTGAGAGAGGCATTGTTGAAGAAAAGAGAGCTAAGGAGGAGGAATTTGAGTAAGGAGGCCAGATTTCTAGGTGGCGCGACACACACACCAGGACGCACGATGCACACGGAGGGTGTGACGCATCGGCAGCCAACCCACAGTGAAAAATCAACATGGCACGACGCACTCAGGGCGCGCAATGCACTGGGCTTGGCGCGCGGCGCACAAGGCCAGGGAGCTCAAAAACAATTGCAAACTCATTCTATATCCTGGTTGAAGTCTAGCAAACAAGAGATATGCCCGAAGGAAACCTCTTCTCTATCAATTTGGTCAATAGCAGTGTCTCTACGACGTCAAGTGAAGATCCAAAGCATATTGGATATTCATGCAAATAATCACCAAAACAAAAATGATAAACGGGGTTTGTAAATTCGAAGACACCACCAAGGTTTTGTTTCCGCTCCCCTTGTCCCCTCACTCCTCATCATAGTCACCTCCATTCCACCTTGTCTCCTAAAGTAATCGCCCTCAATCACCCTGAAACCCTCTCCCATGTTTTTCCAAACAAATGAATGCCGTTTGAAAGCATGCGGCGGGCACACATGGTGGCACGGCACACTCAGGGCACGTGGTGCAGTCAGGGCACGCGGTGCACTCAGGGCGTGCGGCGCACTCAGGACGTGCGGCGCACTCAGGTCGCGCGATGCACTCAGGGCACGCGGTGCACTTGGGGTGCGTGGTGCACTGGGAGCCCGGCCACAGTGTTAACACTGCACTGGCGCGGTGCATACCCGGCGCGCGGCACACTGGGCAAAGCGCGCAGCGCACAGGCCTGTGAGCCTAAAAACGCATCGAAGTCACCCAAATTTTTGTAAATGGCTCTCAAATTTGCAAAGGTGGCCATAGATCTTTCAACCATTGATCCTTAACTCAATGAAAAACATGTTTTGGTGACCATGAAATCGAAGGCACATTTTTTTTATTAACCAAACCCAAAAATGACATAAAGGAGGACAAAAAGCTAGGGTTTCTGCTACAGTAATACAATTGCTAAATAACCTCCTATCCTACCTTGATCAGCTAATTTTCCTGTAGCATTTTCCCCTTACCATCACCCTAGCTATATTGTAATCATATCCATTCATCCCTTTTATCCCTATAGCCCAAAAAATCCCAAACCCTGCGCCATCAAAACCATACCCCAAACACTCCGAAATCGCTGATAAATTTCTCGCTTAAACCCCTATTCCCCTTTTCATCATTCCCATCCTAACACTCCCCTATTTTATTGTCCCCTGGGTGACATATTTTTAGAACATTAATCAGTGTCATTGGATTCAAAGGGCAGCATTAAAATCAGAGTACAAGCAACAGTGATGGCATCAGAAAATTCATTAGATTATGAGGGGGATACACACAGTGACACATCTTGAGGAGAGAGGGCCCATAGGAGACATCACCAGAGTGGCAGACATCTCAGAGACGAGCCCAACACCCTCACAGAGCTACAGGCATGCCCACATGCCATGTCTTGTTTCCAGCACTTGGCATGTTATGAATTTTGCCAAAGGGTGGCAAATGTCAGAGTACATCATGAGTTGGCCCGCCTTTTTGCACTTCATCTATAGGGAGCCCAATCTGTCCTGGCTGGGGTCACTTTCACCTTGACACCAGAGGCTATATCAGTGGCAATAGGGATACCTAACGTTGGAGAGCAGTGGCATAAGAAGGAGAAAGTGGAGAGGCATCACTATTAGCCTTATAACAAGAACAACTGCTTGAGCCAGCTCACTAGAGTTTTTCCATTCAAATTTTTGAGGGAAGAGTATGCCCCACTCATGAGATTGATCATGAAGTATTTCAGTTGCGAGGGAAGGTTTTCTCGCCTTTATGCTTATCACATCCGCTTGCTCATGCACTTCACCAGGGTGAAGATGATGAGCCTCCCATTTTTCATCTGCAACAACATTGAGAAGATGAAAAACTTCATGCAGCGCAAGACCCCATGATAGCAGCCAAACAGTGTCTATCATTTTTCTCTCATCCAGATTTTGGTGGAACATCAATTGGGATTACAGGGTATTTCTTGGGAGTACTTCATCTCTCGTGATTTCTTCATCGCTCCACCGGTGATATCAAAGGCAGAACATGAGGTGGGAGGTCCTTCACATCAGTCTGAGCATGAGCTAGGAGGTCCTTCATATCAGTTTGAGCCTGAGATAGGAAGTCCTTCACATCAGTTTGAGAGTCATGAGACTGCCACCATGCTAGTTTTCATCACATATCAGAGAGGCTATCCGAAAGGCACCAGACTGTTGTTTGCAGCAGCAAATCGAGTGTTATCTCCACCCGGGGTGGAAGGGGCCTCGCTTCCACCATCATCGTCACCGGAGAAGGGTAAGGGCAAGGATCCCATGCAGGAGGAGGGGCCATCAGTTGAGCAAGAAACCGAGTTTTTTCTCCTCCAGGATGACGAGACAGATTGAGAACCCACCAATGAGGAGCTTATAGAGATCATCAAGGAGAAGCAATGAGAGATTGAAGACTTGATCATTGATCTAGAAAAGGCAAAGTGGAACATGAACTACCTGGAGTAGAGAAACAAATAGCTTGAGGACCAATAGACAATCATGGAGCTGCAGAACATCTGTGAGCAGCGCCAAGTTGCTCAAAGAAGAAGGGTTCTGCTCACATCATTGGAGCAAGAAATCAATGAAGACCGGGATTCCAACCTTGAGAGGGTCAACATGCATTTGGAGAGGCTATTGGAGAAATAAAATAGGGAGAAAGACATGCTGAGGTTCATGACTTATCACTACCAGGCCCACAACATGAGTTCAAAGGCAAGAATCAGGAGCCTAAAGGCACAATTGAGCAAAGCGAGAAAAGAGGCGAAGGAGACAAAGGAGGAAAAGGAGAAAGATGAGATTCGAATCTTGGCTGAGACTTCCTTGGCACAACAAAGCACTTCATAGGGAACCTCCAGCCCAAATTCCAAAAAATTTGGGCAGATTTTGGTCACAGGCAAAATTTTTGGGCACAAAACAGGAAATTCCTCCGTGTGCACCGCGCCACTGGTACAACGCTAAAAATATATCACTCCAATCGAGGAATGGCTTGCATATTTGGATTCACCATCAAAAAATACGTCTACTCATGTATGAGAAAGAAATTTTGACAAGTTTTGGGTCTCCTAAAGGTCAAAAAACACCCAAAAATGGCCTCTCTGCCACGTTTTGGACACACATAAAGCAGTCTTGGGAGAATCAAGTTTTGGAGGGGTAAATGAGCTTGAAATTCAGAAATTTTAGTTGGGTTGGAAAATAGACAAGACAGGATTTCCAACAAGCCCACTTGGGCACATTTTTGACACCTCAAAGTGCCCCAAAACAGGCTCCAAAGTGGCACGACGCACAGGGAATTTGGCGCGGTGCACAGGGGAAAAAACTGCCAAATTGCTCCCGTTTTGCGAAATTTCGGGTCACGACGTCTCCAAGTGGGCCCAGTCATCTACTCTTCGGTTTTTTGGCACCAAAGGTGGCTTTTAAAGAGTTTCCTCTCCAGGTGGGCATCTATCCAAGTGGCAAAGAATGTAAAGGGTCACCCCAGCCAAATGGCATGCTTGAGAGTGCTGCACCTGTAGCTGATCGTTGACTCTCCATCTCCTTTTCGAAATGATTTGAGTAACTTCCCAACCCTTGGGCGTTCCATCTCTTCTCTACACTTTCTATATATTGTAAGCGAGTTATTTGTAAAGGGTTGGCTGGCTTGTAAGTTTTGGGAGACCGTGGGAAAGAAACTCTATTTCTGCACTGTGTATTTTTGATAGAGAATTAATGAAAGGTAGCGGCTCTGTTTCATGAGATTCTTGTGGTCGTGAATGCAGAAAATGTGTTCTTATGTTCCATATGTATCTTGTTATGTTTCATATATCATTTCATGCTTCATTTCAGTGAAATTTTCTAAGTGAGATTAGGTAGAATTCAATTTATATTGCTCTGCCTGTGGGAAAATTTCATGTGAAGTGTTATTCTTCTGTTGAAAAGGATTCATGCGACCATGCCCTTTTCACCCTCTTCAGCAATCTTTCCATTCCGCGTTACCTTAAGCCGAAATTGTTGCGCTTGCCACTTGCCTTGCCTCACGGAATAATCTGTGCCTTCATATTCGATTCTCTGTTCTTTGCTGAGTGCCAGTCCCACATACATCCCAGAAGCTCAGTCACTTCATAAAATCTTTTCCAAAATCCCTTTTCACTTACTAGCCTAAGGTAAATATTGCATTGGAAGTCATCTTAGACCATTTTGTTTATCCATTCTCTGAGCGTGACTCGGAGAGAGCCCTCTCCTGCTCTGGTAGGGCTAGCTACCAGACTGAACGTGGTTTGTGGTTACCCTAATTTTTGCCTTCCTTCAGCTTAAGGCAGATTTAGGTACTAACATGACCGAATTAATATTTTCCCTCGTACGGTTGATTGATGAATTTTGGTTGACTTGTGGCAATTGTACTTCTACCAGCTTGTCCTGCAGGCATCTTGACTGAAGTCTGAATTGTAGGTCCTGACTGTGGCATAGAGACTTGAGAAATTTTCACTGATGTAGGGATAACAAAAACCAGAGCTAAAGATACTCTAGAAACAGGTGTTGTAGGCTGAACAGAAGTTGCAGTAGCTGCAAGAGTTTGAGGCAGAGTGTGAGGTGTGCTAGACCCATGTTGCTAAACTAAACCAAGTGCAGGGATTTGAATAGTATGTTAGATAGGTTGTTGGGTTAGACCAAAAACCAAAGGATATCCAGGTTGATTAGGTAACTGCACATTAGGTGGCATAGCTGTTGAGTTGGAGACAGATTCTGCACCATGTTCATTTTGGAGTATGGACCCATAAAAGGTTGTGCATATGGAGGACCATAACCTAGCTGAATGTAGGGCTGATAATTAAGTGGTACATTTCCAGCTCCTTGTAAAAATGATTGACCAGAAGGCAATTGGAAACCTTGAGTTGGGTACTGACCTTGAGGTTGCCCCCCAGGCAGTAACGAACTACCTTGGGGTTTCCCCCTAGGTAGTAACTAACTACCTTGGGGTTGCCCTCGAGGTAGTAACTGACTACCTTGCGATTGAGGATTTGAAATACTACCAAACATCATATGGATTTTCTCTTCATTTAATGTTTGAGTTCCATTACTACCAGATAATAACTCTTGTTCAGTCGGTCGAGGAGTTGCTCTTGAAAAAGTACCAGAGAGTGACTAGTACCCCAAAGGAACAGAAGGACCATCGTATAAAAATGTTTCCGGTGATTGGGAAAACATAGATGACTTTCTTGACATGATTGATGAAGTATAATGACCTCTTGGTGTAGGATGAAGAGGAATTCAAGGTGGTGAAAAACTAAGACCCAGGTTTTCTAAAAAAATTGTCAATGATAAATAACAAGAATCACTCCTAGAAGGACTGTAGAATATTGGTTCACGCTCCCTAAGATTTAAAGTCTGTTGGTTTTCGGGAAGAGTTACGTCTTCGTCTGGACTACCAAGTTCTTCAATTAAAATGAGGCCAGAAGGAAGATTTTGAGTAATGATATTTCTTACCCTAGGTGAACCAGGATCACTAGAAGTTGGAGTAACAAATCCTGAAGATGGTTCCAAAACAACAGGGTTAGTTTCAGGCTCAAAAATTTCAGGTTCTTTAGCTAATTCACTAGAAGGAGAAATACTACCAGTAACTTCGGAAAATGAAATTGGCTCTTGAATATACTCTTTTGTTTGTATTTGAGAATCATGATGAACAATTAAAAATGACTCTCTAGCTTCTGGTGATCCAACTCTACTGTCACTAGATGATACAAGAGCTTGCAGCCCTTCAATTTGGCTTGGTGTATATTCAGGAGGTTTCCCTTGAAGTCTACGAGAATGTCTCAGTAATTCAGCCACGATTAAATATTAATTAATCACACACAAAAAAAGAAAATTTCAATAAAAACACCTAAATTCTATGAAGAAACAAATAGTTGAATCACATGCCTAAAAAATCTAAGAGTTCAAACCATGCACAAACAGTAACTTCCCATACTAAAAACAGTAGTTGGTGATGAAATCCAACTTAGTAGAACTTTAATACAGAAAGGGTGGTTGGAATAGTTACCCTGACAACCTGCTTAATGAAACATACTGGCACAAGTTTCTTCACAAAACCATCTCGAGCAAAGAGAACTCCCCAGAGAGTCCAAGTGAGTCTAGTCGACATCTACTCCAGGTACAGTGAGATCTTTCCTTCACTGTCACCTTAGGAAATAATCTTAAGTTTATGAACAGTAAGGTTACCAACAACAAAAAATACAACTGGGGGAACAGTCTATGATCCGACCTATGCGCAAGGGTAGAGTAACAAAGATCAATCCCCTTGAAGGCTCCTTCACATGTTCAATCCAAGGTTTACCAACAAGCGACCCCAAGCTCCTCAATAATAGTTAATATGATGTTTACCGTTTATAATATGCGTAGATCTTCTATCTTTCCCAATGAAATAGAATTGATTGTCCCAAAGGTTCGGACATGATATCATGATTGAATCCTTTAAGATAATCTTCCCACAATGTATCAATTACAATTGGATTTATTTCCTACCACAAGATGTATCTACTTGTTTGTTTTAACTATCTTGGAGAGTTAAAGTTACTCCCTACTCCAAGATACTAGCCTAAGCTATATTGGTGATAAGAGCCCTAGAAATAGAAAAGATTACTAGATTAATTTTAATTAAGCGTTGCTTTTATGGGTTGTTATTTAAGTCGATAGGTATGGAAATGAAACTTTGATCGTGTGAAGACTTGACTCCAAACACACTAAAAAATGCACCTAAAATGATAAGAAATTCATTTTCTTTCAACGAAATTCTAGCTAAAAGAAAGAGTTCGAGAATGAATTATTTAAGAAACAATTCTTTATTTCAATGTGGAAATGGAAAGAAAATCTTTTTGTTTTTTCAATAATAACTCAAAACGAGACAAATAATTAATGCTCACAATAAATCCCTTTCCGTTTTCAAAACTCGAAAGTACAAAAAAAAACAATTTGCTTCAAAAGAGATCTACAAGTTTTAGAAAAACACTCAAAACTACAAATACTAATTTTGAGATCTACAAACTTTAAAAATCTAATTGAATAAAAGGTTCAATTCTTTTTCAGGATGTTTTACTTAGTTGTTCAGTAAACTAAGGATTCATTTGCTCATAATAACAAACCAGTCAAAAACATCTAGATATGTTTTCTTTTGTAAAAATGAAATTAAGAACTTATAACAAAGCTTGTTCAAAGATTTGCAACGATAAAACTACATCTATTTCTCATGAAGGATAGATTTCACAGCCAAGTCAGACTCATCAAGAAGATGAAAAGACGCGAGGGTGATCTAATTTTTCTCAAGCTTCTAATCTTTGAGTCACTACGGAGACAAAGTGAAAACCACTCCTGCAAAACTTCTACAAAATCATTCAAATCAAAAATACTATCAGAACTTCACTCGCAAGAGGTTTTTGACAGGAAAAATATAGATCTAGGTAGACACTAAAAATCCTAATTCAAACCTAAACTTAACTGGAAGAAGATATCTTAAGTTTTCCAAAAAAAATTACAGGGTCCGCAGGCTCTAGAAGAAACAGGTGCAGTCTCGCATTGTTTACTAAAGGAAAATGCAGAGATGGCCACACTATCTATAAAGATTAAGTGTGGTCCCCAGAAAACTTCGAAAAAAACAAAAAATAATTCCATATTTTGAAAGCTACTCAAGCCAGTATACATCAATCAAAAACTAGAAAACAAAACAATTTTCTCAAGTCAAAACAAAGGAACACCAAAAATCAAATACCATTCCCCAGTGGAGTCGCCAATTTGTTGGCCGGATAAATTGATCTTGTAGACAAGACCGATCTCCCTAGTATCAGAAGATAGTCTAGCAACAAACAGACAAACAAACCTATCTTTCTCTAGAAATATGCGATTTATAAGTAAATACTACAAAGCTGTTAAGATCCTACCTTAGATCCAGTGCTTGTTTGTAGTATTCATCCTCCAATTGTTCGAAAGAGTTACCTTTGAAGACCTGCAATAAAAAACAAGCAAAAATTAAATAGCACCTGTATAGAAAATATTATAAATCATGTCTATTATGGTGATCAAGGAATCCATAAAATAAAACATGAATTAACAACTTATTGGGAAAAACAAATATATTTGTATGAACTTTGAATAGTAGAAAAACTTTACAACATTTTCAGCCTTGATGTTGAACAAGTTCTTCCTAGGGTCTGAAATAGGAATTTCCTCTACTTTGACAAGTCTTGCACTCTTCCAAATGAGATCTTAGAGGTATGTAATCTCTCCTCATAAAAACTCAACTAAAGAAGACTAAGTTCCAGCAGCATTTTACCTCAAAAAATATTAAGCTTCTAACTCCCAAAGTAACCAGCCCAATGCTTCTTTTATAGTGTAGAGGAGGAGGTTACTGGTCCACCTATGAAGGGATAGAATCATCCTTCAAAGGGATAATCTCCTCACATCAAGGGATTAGCTCCTTAACGTATGTGTTACATGAACCTTCAAAGAGAGAAATTGCCACCTCAAGATTCCTTCCAGAAGAATCTAGAAATAACTAAAAGTGAGTTTTTTCATAGTATAATCATGCCTTCTTAACTTTTACAGGGGTCCGCACCTTTAACAAAGGGATAGTGTAGTTAGGTGCGCAGGAGACAAGACAATTAGGTGCAGGACCGCAGGTAAGACAAAGAGAAAGTGCAGAACTAGAGCTTTAAAGACTTTTGAGAGCTTTTCCCTTATTTTCCAGACTTGATATGAGGGACTGATGTTTTAGACTTGTAGAGGAGGAAAGTATGAGTGGTAATGAACTCACACAGATAGCAAACTGTCAAGGTGACAATATTTAGTGCGACAAACACACAAGCGAAGATGCATCAAAAACTCAAAAGAAAGTTAGCGAGCAATCAAAAGTGATGGTTAAACCAATCATCACATTTCAATAAGATTCATACATGCTTATAAAAAATAGTCCATACATGCATGTGTAATAAAACAAATACATATATCATTTAGAGTAAACAAGATAGCTAGAATACAATACAACATATGCATAAAACGTGTTGGCTCTTATATATTAAGAAGTGTAAGTTCTAGTCATACAATACATCCACATCCAATCACTAGTTCTGATAGTGGAATGATACAGTTACAACCACTTCATCCTCCAAAGAGATATACTAGCTCTGCATAGTGGAGAAGCCAGGGCTCGTTACAATACTCTCCAAGCTTTCACTAAGATACTCCTATTGGAAGCTTGGCTGACCAAAATATTGTACAATGAGTTATGAGGAACTATTATAGCAAAGGGTGGGATGGCCCTTGACATTCCCCTTTGTGACAGTTCATCTACGCTCATGACTCTTCACCTACTCTATGACTATTACATCCAACTATCAAGACTTGAACTTACACTTGAAAATACATGTACCCATATGAGACAAAATAGGCTTGAGAAGGCCATGTAAGACATCACTATGACTCAGAAAACTGTGAGAAGACGAGCCCCTTGACCTCCTCATGGTGGTCGACAGTAGCAAATTGATGCCAAGCTCGGTAGTTTACAATGGTGTCTCTATACTTTAACATCACATCCTTCTGGAAACAAACTATGGCCTCCATACCATCCAAGTACACTGCTCGAGCTCCATTGTCCAAATCATCTGATAACATGCGAATCATTGTCTTGAGTGTTGCCAGACCAACAACATACTTGTGCATGGTGTCTGCAATGATCACCAAGTTTTGTCTGGTGGCTATGTGCATCAACTCATCAAAGTACGAGTCAAGCTCTAGTTTGACCTATGCCTTTTATTCATCTGGGTGAGTGTCCCAATAGATGGTATCACATGTGTGTGTAGAATAACGTCCATACTCCTAATTACCCATGCATGGGAAGCTTGTAGACTAGTGATGAGCTACGGAAGATCTTAATAGTTCCAAATCTGAATTTGGGTGCATGCATTCATCTCGACCACTCTTTGCTTCATCATCTTAGGAAAATGTGGCAGGGCTCCCTCGTATCTCATTGTCCATTTTTACATGTAATCAACAGAAACATGCACATTTTATAATATACATGCTCTCCTAGCACATCATTGTTGTCAACCGTTGAGATGGTAAACTTCCTTATGCACAGTACCAAACATGGAATACAACGCCCGCATGATCGTGTCAAGGGATAATACTTAATCAAGTATTACCTTCTTCAAATCTACTCGGGTGGATGTTATAACCAATTCTCCTCCCTACTTGGTCATCTCTAATTCCTTAGCCATTCGCTCGTTCTTAGCTATAAGGAAGCAAACGCTTGATCAAGTGGCTTTGTCATATGCTCTTGTAGCATCGAACAATGTTGCTAGATGTTTGCACACGTCATACATGATTACTCATTCCTCAAACTGCATAGGAGATGTGTGATGATCTGAAGTCATCACTATGTGAGATTTCACAACTCTATGTTGGGATTAATCGAACAAGATGTTGTTCATATCCTCCTCTGGATTGTCTCCAATGATCTCAGTGTCTCCTTGGTTGCTTGGGACTTGCTCTACTTCTGGATCTGGTGAAGCTATTCGGTTGACCTCATGGTGGTGAGGCATGAGACCAATGTCTTTCTCTAACTCCTATTGCTCCATATCAGTATCCAACTGCTCAAGTGCTTGTACCATCTCTTGAGAAAAGTCCTACCCCTGTGATGGCTCACTGTCTCTACCTAATGCCAGCAGTTCGGCTGAGTCGACTACCTGTACATTTTCAGTTTCATCCATTTGTACATGTTGCACCCCCTATTGTACCTATTATTATTGTGCTTCCTTCTCCTATCTGCGCAACTCCTGTTCCTTCTAGATTTTCTCCTCCAAAGAATGCAACTCCTTATCTGTCTCCTCCATTCTCTATTTTTCTATCTACCTTTGTGTGTTCCTCTTGTCACGCTATTTCCTCTTTGCCTCTACTACTGAAGTTGACTTTGACACAACTGAGTCTAATCAGAACTTGTAGTTTTGTTCCTCCTCGATGTTGTCGACAATCTTCCTCTTTCCTTTGCCACACATTGGTATGTTCACCTCTACTGCTGTTGCTACTACTGGTTCTCTCCAGGATGCTACTTCACCAACCATTCCACAACAATGCCGACCGATTCATTAGGTTTGGAGAGCCTATGACAATATCTCCAAGGGTCTTCCTTTGCACAATGAGATGCCCCCTTGATGCACTAAAACTATACTCTCATGCATTGATCTTTTACAAGACAATGTGGGTCATACAGATTATAGCTTGGGGCATCGAGTGGATATTTCTTGATCTCCTCTACTTCAACATCTGCCTGCTTAAAACTTTGTATCTCGTATAACCATATCCACAATGGAAGGAAGAACCAATGTGGATTCTTCTTCAATTACAACTTAGCTATCAATCTTGCTGAGATGTGATATGATACTTCCTACATGACGAGTTTGTCCAAAGCAAAATTTGGTAGAACATGCGAGACTTCTCCACACTGTACGTCTGTATGAAGTTGTCAGATAGTGAGGCAATACCAATATGCTATATCAGTTAGTGCCTCCATGGTTTTATTCAACATGCAGGGCGGATCATGTTCAAATATCATCTTGTACACAGGGGTGACAAAATGATCTAACAACTGTGTGCTAACTCTTATGAAGTCACATTTGGACAACATCTTACAATAAGTGTTCAAAGAGGTCTTCACTGATGTCCATGCCCACCTAAATCCTGGAAACTCCTAATGAGCAAAGATTGCATCCAAGATGTAGGCAGACATGTAGATTTCTATGCGCTTACCTTTGGGTGGTTGTCAAACTCTTGCTACTTGTTCCTTCAGCTGGTGAGCCAACATGTCAGACTAGTTACATGCTTTTCCTTTTCTGGCCAATTGGTCCAATGAAATCAACCAAATCTCGAGGAAGGTTTCCATGCTCTCTTGGCCATACAAGAGACATAAAAATATGACCAAGTATTGATAGACCATTCATAGTATTTTCATCTTGTAGACCTTGTTGGGTGTCATTCTGAATTTGGTCAGCTCCTTCACCCAGTTCTACAAGTTGTCTATGGAGTTGGCATTGCTAGTATGCTGAACAGTGTCTCCATGGTGATCATTGGCTTCGACAAAGGATACATATGTTCACAATCCTGTGCCCTAAAGGTAGCCATCTCCATCCCACTAACACTACTCAATGTCATCATCTCGGGATCAGTGTGCGAGATGATCTAATGTATCACGTCTATGAATGGGAACACTGGATACCTGCATGAAATCTAGTAAAAGACAGACATGTGGATGTTCAAATAGACTTTGTAGTCTTCGATATCTTCTCCAAATGTGCCTACAAATGCATCATTGACCTCTTTCCATTTCAGCTTGATGTTGTTGTCTACAGTTAGCTTGGTGTCTTCATAGATTGGTAGACTTGTAGACTCTCGCTCAACCGCTATGCCAGTTGCACTTCTGTCAGTCTCCTTTGATCTTGCTCTCTTGGAGCTCATTGATCATAAACTAGTGAGAGGCAAATGGACACTTGCTAGATCTGGAGACATAGCGAAATGCATGGAAATAAATTTCCTAGTTAAAACCAAAGAAAACTTGAGGAATGACATGCAACATACTTGGGGATTGACTGGCAAGGATTGCACAATTTTTCCAAGGAGGCCAGGAGACTTGCTACCAAAACTATGCAAAAAGTAGTCTAAGCTACTTGAAGGCTGGATGGCTATGGGACTTTTGAAATTTGAAATCTAGACTAACCTGCTAGCTATTGGAATTTTGTAATGCACAATTTTTGTTGGGAATGGTTGCAGATGCATTAACTACATTGCACAATTTTATGGGCTAGCATTCACTGCCTCTCAGAATTATGCAATACAAAACTAGAGGAAAATCACTGGGAAGAAATTCACATTTTCTTAAAGGAAGGTAGAGCCTTCCCACTCAGGATTGCACAATGTTGTCTTGGTTAGGCAGAGTCCTGGCAAAGGTTGCCCAAACGCTCCAATGGGCAACCAAAAGCAAATGTGAATGTGAGTGCATCGTGATATTGAGTGTAAGAAGGAGTGAATGATCATGCATGCAAACAATAAATGAAAGATTTGGAAAATGAAACAACATACATGTGTGTAAAGCGAGTCACCAAATCGGGGAATGTTCGTGCAAAACAGTGCCATGCACGCGACGGTAGTGAGATGCTAACGAAACCTGAGACGATGATAGTACAAGGTAATATGCACATAAATGACAGAAAGTGTTCACATAAATATAGCAAAGAACACTCACACAAGCCAGAACACAAAAAGGGATAGAAATTTTGCAAAAGACAAGTTAAGAGGACTTACCTGTAAATAGCTGAGTTGGATGTGTTGTAGACTCCTGGATGTGTTTTGGGATGTCAGAGCTCCAATATCAATGTGAATAAGTGAGCTCTGAAGCATTGAATAAATAAGTTTAGGCTCATGATGCACATGCCACAAAATCTAGGAAAAAGCAACACTTGGAGTAAAAATTCTAAAACGATACTTGCATGTAACATATAGCTGCTAAAAATAGCTTCCTAAAATATAAGGATGGTTTTTGCATGTTTAATTTTACTATTTTGGGAAAAATCAACCCATGCATGCAAGTCAAGTTTTCTGGGTCCCGGGTGGAATCGGTCAATCGAATGGCACATGTAAGAGCCTGCTTCACTGAGGGGAGAATTTGCACATTTATGGGAGGGAGTTGGGCTGGATTACCAAAAGGATTACACAATTTCTGGGCTAAGGAATTGACTACTACCTAGAATTGCACAATTTATAGGTTGAGAAGTCCTGCTGGGACAGATTGCATAGTTTTTCCAGTGAAGCTTGACAGGCAAATTGTGCAATTCTGCAGCTGAGTAGGCTGCCAGATAGGATTATGCAATTTCTAGAGGGAAGACTAGTTTCCCTCCATAATTATGAAATTTATTGAGAGAACTACTCAACCTATAGCTAGACCAAGTCCAGAAAAATAGCTTGTGAGGGGGATGCAACAAGCTATCATGCGCAGGCTGGAAATCTGCTAGTGAACCACTGAAGCTTGTGTACTTGACAATGCAAGACATGCTGTTGAGGGTGGTTGTTAGGGAGGCACCAAAATGAAACTAAGGCAAAATTTTGGAGGGTGGTTTTATCCACTACATTGCAAAGCAATCAAGAACAAAGGACCAAAACAAAATACAACACCGCCTCCAAAGAAGAATGAAAAATCTTCCAGGTATGTTTGTTTATTTGATGGTTATTATTTTTCTTGTGCTAACTATGGGCACCTTGCCAAGGATTGTCAAGTTATTGATAGGTACAAATATCAAGGACCATCGTATCTAAATGAACCATTCAGGTACAAATATTTATTTAATGGTTATTTATTTTTATGTGCTAACTATGCACATATGGCTAGGGATTTTGATTTTTTTGGTAGGTACAATAATTATCTGCAAAATCCTAGAAGCAAGTTTATAGGATCATGAGACCGATTCCATGATGATTTTTTCAGAATAAAATACGTCCTAAATGGGCCAAACATTGATTGCTTCAAATTCCATAATTATGGCCATAGCGCCCGTGGTTGCAAGTATCATATGGAATCACCTATGGAAAATATTGAATGCTTAATGTGTCATAACTATGGGCACATGGCTTGAGATTGCAGGAATACGAAGGTATGGAAAAGGAAATAGGTACAAGAAGACCAAGAAGAGAACAAGGTTTCAATAATTATGCTTTTAGGATTTGTAAAAGAAAAAGGTGATGAGGAATTAGTAGTTTCTTCAGATAATGACTCAAGTCAATATGGCATGTTAGGTGACTCACTATTTTGAACAATATGGCTTGTTGACTCCTTAATTTTTGTAGAGGAGGATTCTATGTAGTAGTATATGGCATAAGTCTACGATTGACATGAAGTTATTTTGAACAAGATGGTAGTTTATTTATAGGTTAAGGGGAGAAACACAGTTGAAGGATTACATGTTACTAGGAACAAGGCAAGATTAGTCTGCAAAGGGTATGCACAAGTTGAAGGAATCGATTTTGATGAAAAATTTTCTCCTATTGCTAGAATGGAAACTATCAAGAAGTTTCTCTCTGATGCTTGGTCAAGAAAAATCATGGTCTACCAAATGGATGTTAAGTCATCTTTTTTAAATGGTGAATTGAAGGAAGAAGTTTACATTGAAAAACCTGAAGGTTTTCTTCTCTCTGACAAAGAATACTAAGTCTTCAGATTAAAGAAGGCTCTACACGGTCTCAAGCAAGCTCCTAGGGCTTTGTATGATCGTCTTGACGAATATCTACATCAACATGTAGTCAAGAAAGGAAGTGTTGACAAAAATCTTTATGTGAAAATGCATCGATATAAACTAACAATTATCAAAGTATAATATTTGGAAGCAATGATGATAGATTAAGTAATGAATTTGACACAAAACTGTAAAGTGAGTTTGAAATGTCTATGCTTGGCGAACTAACATACCTTTTAGGGCTTCATATTTCTCAGCAGGATAAAGGAATATTCATTTATCAAACCAAGTACATCAAAGAAATTCTCAAGAAATTCAAGGTTGCAAGTTAATATTAGAAGACTCATCAAAGGATGTGGACCAAAGGTTGTATAGATCCATGATTAGTAGTCTCCTATATGTGATAGCCTCCCAACCAGATGTGATGCAAGCAGTTGGACAAGTAGCACGATTCCAAGCAGCACCAAAAGAATCTCATATCATTGTCGTCAAAAGAATTCTTCGATATCTTAAGGGCACACCAGAATATGGTCTCTTGTATCCCAAAGGAAATTATCTGGTCATCCAAGCTTATATAGATCCAGATTGGACAATAAGTGTTGATGATCGTAAGAGTACCAGTGGAGAAGCATTCTACCTAGGTGGTTGCCTTGTCTCATGGTTAAGTAAAAAGCAGTCTTCAATCTTGTTATCCACAGCTGAAGAAGAATATATCGTGACATCAACTTGTTGTATTCAAGTTCTCTGGATGAAGTAAACCTTGCAATATCTTCAAGTTAAGTTTGATGAACCTATTCCTATCTTCTACGATAGCACCAGTTCCATCACTATCTCCAAAAATCCTATGATGCATTCCAAAACAAAGCACATTTTGATCAAATATCATTTCTTTAGAGAGGAGGTCACCGAAAAAATATCAATATTGAATGTGTTGGCACAAAGGAACAAATTGTTGACATCTTTACCAAACCATTACCTCGTGATGCATTTGAGTATCTTCGGGAAAATCTTTGGATTCTCCCAAGTTTACATTAAACTCTTTCTCTTATCTACTCAAATAGAAATGGGGAGTGAAGGTGTGTACAGGACCGCATGATTGTTGTTTGTCAGGGGTAGTTACCCTTTTCCATTGATGACAAAGGGGGGGAGAAAGCAGTAGGAAAATTTTTCATGATTATAGGCGGACTACTTGTGTTTCCATCAATGCCAAGGGGGGAGAATGTTGATCAGTGGTTGCCATTGATGTCAACCCAAGAAACACCATGGGCTACCCAGACCTTGCATGTGAATTTTGACTTGACAACTTACTCTATTCCGAGTCATGTATCTTCTAGATGGATTTTAATCGTCGATATGTTTCCGCTGATATATGGCATGCCACGTAATTCTTTAGAGTTTGAGAGATAATAGTGTTTGAAGTTAGTAACCCCAGTTAGTGGGATAAAACCTATGGGGTTGTGGCATGTCACTCATAATTTGTTGCTGTCATTGAATACTAAATAGTTAATGATATTGTTTTCTCACGAAATCCCTCCAATTTTCACATGTTGAGGACCCTCTCAACTCAAGACATTCATATAAATAGTGACCCTCATATCCTCCTCTAGTAGGGATTTCGTGGCTTCAAACAATTCATTGTGGAATTTTCACTATAACATTTATTCTGTGATACTTTTGAAGCTGAAATTAAAACCCATTTTAGTTGGAAGCATGATGAACCTAATGACCAAATTTCAAAGCTTCGTTTGCTATATGTTCAGAGATATGATTTGAGGAAGTTAGGGTTTTTGTAGGCTCACGAATTCCATGTCAAATAGGTGACATTATGAAAATCATCATTACTTTCTCTCTGAGCATTGCATTCCAATTTCGTAAATAGTGGGTAAAAGGTGATGGAATTTAGTTTCCGAGGTACCATGTTAATGGCCGAAGGTCACAACAGGGACACGTGGTACTTCGTACAAGTTCATTCTACTAAACAAACCTATTATTAGGTCATCGTGGGAGATTGTGGATAAATCTTACTTGAAGAATCAAATATTGATCATACCTGTTGGGTTGGAAATAGGATTCATAGGGCTATAGTAGGAAAAAATTGTAAACCCTGGAGATCCAAAATTACATATATACGATAGATTCAATATCGAGCTCCTAGAAGACAAGAAAAACATGCATTCAAGGATCACTGCAGTAAGGACCACACATAAATAGTCAAAGGTAAGTTTCCTACAACAATGTATGTATGATTAGTGTTTACATATAAAGTTTTAGTATCATCTTTGACATATGTATTTGCAAGATAATGTAAGTATATACAATGTCTTGGTTATATCTCTATGTATCTGTATGTCACAATTAGTTTTGCAGATATTCTATTCTTGATACTATGCATTTTATGCGACATGTTATTGATGCTACACCAAGTTTTCTAAATCTATATGATGTTGTAAGTTCATGTTACTTGTCTTGTCATAGATGATAGAATGGTATTTGTTGTTTTGCTTAGAACATGGTCCATCACAAGTCTAGGGGCTGTCATCATTTTTTATTCGATATATGTTTAAGTTAGTTTTGGATATAGTCTTGCATAGAGTCCAGGCCTATATCAAGAGTGGGAGTCTTTGTCTATTGTTGTAGCATGTCAACAACAAAAGTGACAAGCACACTTCAGGAACTCATTGTAATTTTTAACTTGTATTTATTCATTATTATGAACTTACATTTGATTTTCAGGCTAAGGTAAGTTGAAGGGTATTTTGTATTTTTTTGGGATTGGTTTTGTTGGGAAAATTTTGCATGCATGTAGAAGAAGATTCAAGTACAACATCAAGAATAAATTCAAGACCAAAAGTATCAAATCAAAGGAAGCATTGCAGTGGGAAATCTATGAAGACATGACAACTGTTAAGATAACGTGAAGTATTTTTAAGGCCAAGAGTCATTATTATAAAGTTGTAAAAGAGTCATTTATAAAAGATTCATGATTTTAAAGATTCGTTTGTAAAGGAGTCATCATTGTAAAGATTGTAAAAGAGTCATTTGTGAAAGGGTCATTTCGCCTAGAGTCAAAGAGGCATTGTTGGGAGGTATAGGAGTCACTATTGGGATGATGTCATGGTTGGGTTGCAAGTCATAGAGTGATTGGGTACTTGTTCAAGTACACAAAAAAAATTGTACATATTATTGTATCGTGGATTGTTGTCACTAGTTTGGGAATCCACATTCTTGTCTTATTTCAGTCATTATAGGGTGGCAGGGAGGTGATAGGTACATGTATGAAGTCACCTACAGGTTGGGGCCTATGAACACTTTAGGGTTGTAGGGTGGTGCTAGGCCAAGTTGTGGCTCACTATGGTATCGGGGCATCCATTCAATTCATTACTAAAGGAACTATGACATTGGTGTGTCCTTCCAGTGGGAACTGGAGAATAATAATTTTCTGGAATTCTAGGAATTTTTTTCTTTCATTTCAGTTGGGGATGAATATTAAAGAATTTAATAGAGAAGAATTCGGTGGATTTTTACCGAAAGGGGGTTTTCCACCTAAGATTATTGTGCCTACTATGTTATTTTATTTACTGTTATTACTGCATAAAAATTAATAATAATTGAAGATTAACTAATACCTTGAAAATATTTAAAAGTGTTAGTTGCTAAGGAATACTAATTCAACCCCCCCAGTATTTCCAACACAGAGTTGACAGAAGATACAATTTTACAGAAGAGCTCAAGAGCTACAAGACAAGGGAAACAAGACCTTTCACAGATTTGGTTGAAGGGACAACTTCTAGGCAAAGCTAAATAGTACACCAAAGAGAAGGTGGAGGAAACATTTCTGGACCTCATTCAGTAAAATATTTTTGGGCATGAAAAACCTCCCAAAATGGGGAGGTGTGATCCAAATTGGATCATTATATTGTTTTTCTTCTATCTCGATGCATTTGGAGTGGAAAAAGTGGAGGAATAATCTCATGTGGTCATTTTTATTGGCAGGTTCTAGTTTGGTGAAGCGGGGTCCGAAACCTTCCAAGAGAATTTTGAGGCAGGAACTGATGTTTTTGGGGGGTAAAACTTTGACTCTTCAGCATCGCACATTTAAGAGGTATTCTACACACAGAGAGATTTCCAACGATGTAAGAATCACGTCAATCGAAGTCTGTATGCAAAAGTTATACCACTTAGAAGTTGACCTTCCTGTTTTCACAACTATAGTTTGGGAGAATGTCGTGTCTGTAGGAATTTACAGGGTAAGTTCCTCAGATAGAACACCAAAGGACACCGCTCACAAACAAATCACATATCAATACACCAGTATTTTGACGTGGTTAAAACCCTCAAAGAGGGAAACAGTCCACGGCCTGAGCCAACGTGGCCACTTCAGGCAATTTATTAATAAAACAATGAAAATTTACATAGGCTTCTCTCATAGACGGATTACCCTACAAATGACCCTCCATGATTTTTAAATAGATATCATGGACCAATCGGGTGTTAAGCCACAGATCAAGTGTCGGTAATATTGAGGAGAGAATGAACCATTGGATCAATACATATTGTGACCGTCGGATTGTAAGTTACAAAATGTACACAGTAGAGAAACACACTTTACCTAACTCTATACCTAACTCTATACTAGACCAAGTTGTACTTAACTATTTCCTATGTGTCGGAATATCCTAACATCCCCCCATAAGAACAACTTGGGATAGGATTGAAGGATTTACAAATATGACACAATAGGACAAGGAAGGAGGCACTAGAGCCTATCCCCCCTTAGTCACAACTTCCTAAACTCCAACCATAAATTGAAGTTTAGTGAACTTTGCCTCTGTGAGAGCCTTTGTAAAGATGTGTGCAACTTGATCATCTGTTGAACAATATTTCACTTCAAGGACATGGTCGTGAATGAGCTTTCTGATGAAGTGCATGTGCAGTTCAATGTGTTTGTTGTGCTGATGTTGGACTGGATCTTTGCATAGCTGAATGGCACTTTGATTATCACAACAAAGTGTAGTCGGATGCTGCTGCTGAAAGCCAAACGCTGACAGGATCTGACGAAGCCACAAGGCTTCCTTACTAGCTTCTACGACACCACGATATTCTGCTTCTGCTAAAGAAAGAGAAATGGCACCTTGTTTCTTGCAATCCCATGTAATAGGTCTTGAACCAAGAGTGAACACATATCCTGCAGTAGACTTTCGATCATCAGGGTCACCAGCCCAATCGGAATCAGTGAAACCAACCAATAGAGGAGATGCTTCGGCACTATAATGAATCCCAAACTGAACTGTACCTCGAACATAACGAAGTATTCTTTTAGCTGCTTTCCAATGACTTTCACGTGGGTTTTGCATAAACCGAGCAACAAGGCCAACAACAAAGGAAAGGTCAGGACGAGTATGGGTTAGATACAAAGGTTTTCCTACAAGTTGATGGTATAAGGTAGCATCAACTTCAGGAGAAGTACAAGTGACTGAAAGTTTGACTCCATACTGAAAGGGAGAAGGGGCTGGCTTACAATATTTCATGTGAAAGTGGCATAGAATATCACAGGCATACTTGGACTGAGAAAGGGAAATACCTTCCTTGGATTGCAACACTTGAAGACCAAGAAAATAATGTAAGTGTCCTAAGTCTGTCATTTCAAACTTCCTTTTAAGGCTAGACTTCACATGGTTTACAAGGTTGGGATCACTACCAGTCAAGATAAGATCATCAACATAAAGAACAAGAATGATAAGGGACTTTCCCACCTTCTTGGTGTAGACAATATTGTGAGAATGACACCTAGAGAAGCCAGATTCTAAAAGAAAGTCATCTATTTGGGCATACCAAGCTCGAGGAGTTTGCTTGAGACCATAAAGGGATTTCTTAAGCTAACGTACAAATCTGGAGTCTGTTTTTATAAAGCCAATAGGTTGTTCCATATATATTTCTTCATGCAAGTCCCCATGCAAGAAAGTAGATTTAACATCCATCTGATGGACTTCCCATTTGAAAGAGGTAGCAAGGGAAAGAACAAGGTGGATAGAGTTCATTTTGGCAACAGGGGAGAAGGTTTCAGTATAGTCAATGCCTTCAACTTGTGAAAAACCCTTAGCAACAAGACGAGCTTTATGTTTATCAACTTTCCCATCTGGTCCATACTTGGTTCTGTAAACCCATTTGCATCTAACAAGTTTTCGTCCCTTTGGTAGAGGAATAAGATCCCATGTATCGTTTGTTAATAATGAATGATATTCTTCATTCATAGCTACTTCCCAATCTGGATGGCCCGAAGCTTCTGTAAAGGTGTCAGGATCATAATTCATTGGATCTTGAGCCAGTAAAGAAGAGGCTCTCTCGAACTGAGAACATGTACATCGCTGATCTGTAGGATCACCGGTAAGATCACCTGCTACATCCTGAGTAGCACGGACCCATTTTGGAAGCTGAGGAGCTAAAGGAGGATCCTGAGAAGGTGGGGGAGGATTTTCATCCTCGCTTTCATCATCTGAAGAAGAAATATTTTCAAAAGTAGAAGAGATATGGAGAGGTGGCACATCCGTCGAACTAGGCTCGCAGGCCGATATATTTTCATCAAACTTTACATCTCTTCTAATGATAACATTTTTGGAATTAAGTGGAATAACTCTATATCCTTTGACATCTTCAGAATATCCAACAAAAATACATTTTTCACTCTTTGGTTCTAAAGCTTTATGTTTCTCATCTGGAATATGGGCCCATGATTCACTTCCAAAAACACGAAAGTGACTTACATCTGGTTTGTTGGAGCTCCATGCTTCTTCTGTAGTGATATTCTTTAAAACCTTAGTAGGAGTGCGATTTATTATGTAATTTGCACAGTTAATTGCTTCTTCCCAATAATTAAGACTAAGTCCTTTAGATTGAAGCATACAATTGGCCATTTCCTTTAAGGTGCGATTCTTCCTTTCAGCTACACCATTTTGTTGTGGAATATATGGAACAGTATGTTGCATTTGAATTCCATTCCCAGTGAAAAAGTTGATGAATGTGTTTTTAACATATTCTTAGCCATTATCAAATCTTAGCTTAAGAATTTGATGTCCAGACTGATTTTCAACAAAGGCCTTAAAGGCCAAGAACATGTTAAATACTTCACTCTTGAGTTTTAAGAAGTATACCCAAGTGCGTATGGAGAAATCATCAATGAAAGTTAAGAAATAGTTGTAGCCATAGAATGAAGCAACTAGAAGTGGACCACATAAATCACTATGCACGAGCTATAAAGGGGCTGAGGCATGCCAAGAGGCACATTTTTCAAAACTATCCCGATGATGTTTTCCGAGTACACATCCAGAACAAACACCATCTCTGCAAGATACCATTGGAAGACCTGTCACTATAATTTCTTTACATAGATTCTGAAGAGAGCAATAGTTTAAGTGACCAAAGTGCTCATGCCAAAGTTTACTCACTTCATCATTATGAGCAACAAATACTAAGGGAAGATTTGATGACCCAAAGTTGTGAAACTTATACAACCTTGTAGAATCATCAACAATGCCAGTAGCTAAAATCTGTCTAGAATCTCTTAGGTCCTTAATTACAACATCGTGAGGTGAAAATTCAACGATTTTACCTTCACCTGAATGGATTATCTGATATACAGATAGAAGGTTGCAGGATAAGGTTGGAACACATAATGCATCATTAAACTGACCATTGTCTAGATGAACAGTTACAGTCCCTACAACACTAAGAGATCTATCATCACCAACATATATTTTTGGTGTTACAATCATTTAAAGAAGAAAACATGGCTTTGTTTTTGGCCATGTGATAAGAAGCTCCAAAATCAATGAGCCACTCATGAGAATGAGAAGAAGAAGATACATTTAGTGCATAGCCAGACCGAGATGCTTGACAACCACATGTAGAAAGTGCCATTCTTGAAGATGAAGTTGAAGTTGAAGATTGCTCCAAATGGATGTTATGCTTCTTCATTGCTGCTTCCAAGGCTTCCATCTTCTTAAAGCATTTGGATTCTATGTGGCCATCTCAATTACAAAAGTTGCAATGTCTATCAGTCTTCTTCCGTTTTTTTTTATTTGTCTTATCATTTTGTTGAAATGATTTTTCATTTTGAGGTTGAAATTGCTTAGGACCCTTGTTTGGTTTAGGACCATTCATTTTAGGATACAACTTCTTAAGATTATTTGGATTTGGTTGCTGCTGGGCGGCTAACGCTTTCTTAGAAGAGTTTCCAAGATGAAGAAGACCAAGGTGTAAGAGTTTTTCTTGTTCTCTTATTAAATAATCACAAAAGGAATCAAACGAAGGGGACTTGTAGGTTTGTCCTTGAGAAATGAAGGCTTCTCTTGTAGAATGGAAGGTGGAAACAAACAGAGAATAGGCTGGTCCCAACTTAGTAAGAATGGAGTAGATAAGGCTACTATCTTCTTTCTTAACCTTAACACCTTCCAAGAGAAGTCTAAGGGTCTTGAACTTGGACAAAAAATCTTCAATGCAAGAAAAATTATTGGGGTCCAATGTAAGCAATTCATTTTCAAGTTGATGGGATTTAAGTTCATTTTTAATTCCAAAGACTTTACTCATTTGTTGCAGTGCTTCATCAAGAGTATCAAGTTCTACAATATGGAATCTAAGATATGGAGAAATAGACATCCCTATCAACCCAGGTGCTTGGTCTTGCCTATTTTCCCATTTAGCTGCCTTATCTTCACCATTCAGTTTGGTCTCTTCGCCTGTGGCTATTCTATAAAGACCTTTACTTCTAAGTAAATCCACAATGCAGGACCACCATTGGAAGTAGTTAGTGCTATCAAGAATGACTTGGCATGGAATTTCCATTTTTAATAGAAACTGAAGCTGTAGATGCTGAAACTAAGTGTACCAGTGGAAAGATATTGAAAAATTAGGCCATTTAAAAAAAACGGTTCTGAAAACTGCTTCCGGATGAAGAAGTTATGGCTTTTTGCAAAAACATTGACGAAGTCGCCGACGAAGTGCAGGAATGTGTGGAAATGAAAAAATCCGCCCCCACAAAATGGAGACTTGAACCCAAGACCTCTACTCTCATAAATTAGCTTTGCACCAAGTGAGCTATACAAAATGTTTGAGAGAGAGAGAGAGAGGGGGGGTTGATGCTTTGGGTTGCGTGCTTGCTTTGAGAAAGCTCTTTTTCCCTACAAAACAAAAAACACAAAACCCAACACGGACATACAAAAAAAACGAACCTTGCGGCTCGAAGTTAGCTTTAGCCAGAAACTAAATATTTTCAGAAACGAACCTTGCGGCTCAAAGTTAGCTTTAGCCGGAAACTAAATATTTTCCTCAATGTTTCTGATTTTCCGAGATCACACTAAGGCGCAGCGGAAAAGAGCATACGCATGAGAAAAATCCTTCCTTTCTGTTTCTGATTTGTCCAGATCACACAGAGTCACAGTGCAAAGAGCATACATAGAAATGAAAGGTATAGATCCGGTAATAAAAAAAGCTAAATAAACTGAAACCAAAATAAACAAAGAGAAAATAGTTGTAAACTGCAAATAAACGCTATATACCTCCAGATCTTAAAAATGACATAGCTAGGGCTACCGAAAACCTTTTCGCGTGAAACAAAAGGGGTTCATCAGTGGAACAGATGCTCCCAACACAACAGAGCAGTCCTCTCGGCCCGAAAGTAGTCAAAAAACAATAGATCTAGGAAACGACAGTCAGATGCAATTCTACTGGCTTTAGATTTGGATCACCAACGGACGCGACCCTCAAATAGCTCTGATACCATGTAGGAGTTTACAGGGTAAGTTCCTCAGACAAAACACCAAAGGAAACCACTCACAAACAGATCACAGATCAATACATCAGTATTTTGACGTGGTTAATACCCTCAAAGAGGGAAACAGTCCACGGCCTGAGCCAATGCGGCCACTTCAAGCCATTTATTAATAAAAGAATGAAAATTTACATATGCTTCTCTCATAGACGGATTACGCTACAAATGACCCTCCATTATTTTTAAATAGATATCATGGACCAATCGGGTGCGAAGCCACAGATCAAGTGTTGGTAATACTGAGGAGAGAATGAACCATTGGATCACTACATATCGTGACCATCAGATTGTAAGTTACAAAATGTACACAGTAAAGAAACACACTTTACATAACTCTATACCTAACTCTATACTAGACCAAGTTGTACTTAACTATTTCCTATGTGTCGGAATATCCTAACAGTGTCAGCTCCCATTATTGATGGAAAATGGGTGATATACGTGTTTTTGATGTACAAGACTCTAGAATAGTCTATTTTGTAACTCTAGTTAAGAGTTCGTGTAGTCCAACTTAACCACTAATAGGTTGTCGGGTTGTGTTATAACCAAGCCACTAGGAAGAAGATGAATTTCCATTCTTTTGAGATAATTTTGTTCCATAGTTGAGAAAAAATAGTGTGGAGAGATAGGAGGTAGAACACACAGAGAGGATATGTATACTATAGCTACCCACGGGCCACAGACATTACCTCTTTGTATCCACTACCATATGTTTACATAGAGAAAGAGAGTGAAGTGGACTCACCTTCGAGTTGGATTTTCTCCCAAAAGGGTTTCCAAGAGAGAATATCTTGTGTTTTATGTGTGTGTGAGATTATTTTTTCACTCTAATTTTCTTCTTGATTTACTTTGACATGCATGCACTAATTACAATTAATTTTACAGATATAGAAATTAAATAAAACAGTAATAGTGTAGAATATCATATTTTTTAATATAATATTATGAGAGTTGTTGTGATGAATTGTCCAGTGGAATATCCACTGCAAGTTATAAATCATAGATGAACTATTATGAAACCAGCTCAAGAAAAATATAGAAAAGATAGATCAACGCCTTAGAATTCAGCCTCTTCAAGGGGGCAACCTCCTTTATATTACATAAATGAAAAATTATTGGATGATTCAAATGACAAAACATCCTTTCTATATATAGGAGTCTAAGGAGTCACAATATAACCTAGCCGACCTAACAATAATAATATAAAGCCACAAAAATAACAATAGAGGGATTCTATGGGGCACATTATTAAAAATATGGGGACAATCGGGGCACAACAATATTAATAAGGGATACAACTACAATAGTAATGGGGTAATCACTAGTATTAGAGGGACCTATCATGCCCCTCTCCTTCAAAAAAAGTTTTGTCCTCAATGCTTGAGTAGTTCTGGATGCTTCTATATAAAATTCTTATCCTCCCATGTGGAATGTTCAGCAGATAAGTTCTTCCACTTGATGAGATACTCCAAGATTGATCTATTTCGTAGCTGTTGAGTCCTTTCTTCTGTGATTTCTTCTAGTTCCAATATAATTTTTCCTTCCTCGTCAAGTTCTGGCAATATTGTTTGAACTAGGAGCTTGTTGGCTATAACCTTCTCTAAACTTGAAACATGGAAAACTGGATCCACTCGAGACGCTGCAGGTAGCTCCAATTTGTATGCCATAGTACCAATCTTTTGCAACACCTTGTACGGACCATAATACTTTGGTGATAATTTATTATCCTTCTTAGCTTGCCGAGGGAAATTCATTTATATGGTTGTAGCCGTAGGAATACCCAATCGCCTACATCAAAACTTCTTTCATTATGATGTTGATATGCATGTTGTTTCATTCTATTCTGTGCCAACACGAGGTTATCCTTTAAGAGTTGGAGGACTTGTTGTTGATGTTCAATGTGATGTTCCACTACTTGAACCTTAGAATTTTCTCTTAAATATGATTTGATGGATGGTGGCTGACATCCATAAAGTGCCATAAATGGGGTCATTTTTGTTGTTGTATGGAAGGAAGTGTTATACCACCATTCATCCAGAGGCAACCATTTGACCCATTGTGTCTGTTTATCAGATACAAAGCAACGAAGATATCCTTCCAAACATTTGTTTACTATCTCAGTTTTCCCATCAGACTGAGGATGATAAGATGAGATATGAGCTAACTGAGTACCAAGACAAGAAAAGAATTATGTCTAAAAATTTCCAGTGAAAATGGGATCTCTGTCACTTACAATAATCTTTGGGTTTCCATGTAGCTTTTGAATGTTTTCCATAAATGCAGTAGAAACTGTACTGGCTTTCAATGGATGTGATAATGCACAAACGTTTGCATACTTGGTAAGTCTGTCAACTACCACCATGATGACACTCTTTCCCTCGGACTTGGGTAAACTTGTGATAAAATCCATTGAAGCCTCCTCCCAAAATTGGCTTGGAATGGATAAAGGTTGTAATAGACCCGGGGTCTTAATTGTTTCAACTTTATTTTGTTGGCAAACCAAACATTCCGCCACAAACTTTTGAATATCTGATTTAAGGCCATCCCAAAAAAATTCCTTCTTAAACCTATGGTAATTTTTTAAAAATCCTAAGTGCCCTCCTAAGGGATAAGTGTGCAATTCCATAAGAATCTTTTTTTCAGTTGTGTATTTTTACAGAGGTATAAGTGATCTTTGTACCATAACGAATCATTTTTCCAGCTAAATGTACAAAATGTACTGGAATCTTGTTGTAACTTTCAAATAAGTGCCCACACTTCTTCATGATTCTTCCACTCCTCCCTTGCTTCATTTATCCAATTTGGTTGGATAATAGAAATGGTGCATAACAACGCTTCAACATCCTCATCCTTTCTTGAGAGTGCATCTACCACCACATTTTGCTTCCCTTTTTTGTAGATGATTTCAAAGTGATAACCCAACATCTTTGTGACCCACATTTGTTGCTCTTTAGAGGATAATCTTTGTTCTAAAAAGTATTTAAGGCTATCATGATCCGTTCTTACCTTGAAGTGTCTTCCCATTAGGTAGGGTCGTCGTTTCTTAAGTGCATGTAGTATTGCCAACATTTCCTTCTCATAAATAGCTTTGTGTAAAAACTTTCCCTTGATTGCATGGATTTCAAAAGAAATGGTTCTTTCATCTTGCATTAAAACAACACCAATTCCATTTCCTGAAGCATCACATTCCACAATAAAGGTTTTTGTGAAGTCTGGTGTAGCTAAGACCGGTGCTTGGCACATTGCCTCTTTAAGACGCCTGAAGGCCTTTGTTTCTTTTGGAGTCCATGAAAATGCATCTTTCTTCAATAATGTTGTTAGAGGTGTTGCTATTCTCCCATAATTCTTAACAAACTTGCGATAGTACCCTGTCAACCCGAGAAATCCTCGCAGATGCTTTATGGATGTGGGGATTTTCCATTCCTTAATGGCTTTAATTTTGCTAGGGTCTACCTTAACTCCTTCATGAGATACAATATGACCCAGATATTCCACCTCTTGTACTCCAAAGAAACATTTGGATCTTTTTGCATATAATTGTTTCTCCTCCAATAGTTGTAGCATCCTGTCAACATGTTCAACATGATCCTTCCAAGACTTGTTGTAGATTAGTATATCATCAAAAAATACTAACACAAATTTTCTAAGGAAGGGTTTGAAAATGGAATTCATCAAACCTTGAAATGTAGAAGGTGCATTCGTAAGGCCAAAAGGCATGACCAAAAATTCATAATGATCCGCATGAGTTCTAATTGCTGTTATCAGAATGTCTTCATTCTTCATTCTGATTTGATGATATCCTGAATGAAGATCCAACTTGGTGAAGTAAATTGATCCCTGCAATTCATCCAATAATTCATCAATGATAGGAACGGGAAACTTATCTTTAATAGTGAGCTTGTTGAGCTCCCTATAATCCGAACACATGTGCCATGATCCATCCTTCTTGTGCACCAATGCTACTAGAGCAGAGAAAGAACTTTGACTAGGTTGAATTATACCAGCCTCTAGAATTTCTGCAACCATACGTTCAATTTCACACTTTTGGGCATAGTGATATCTATACGACCTGATGTTTGGATGAACTCTTCCTGGAATAAGATGAATAGCATGATCATGATCACAAATAGATGGGAGACCTTTGGGAGTCTCATATACCTTGGAATGATTGTCCAATACTTTTTGGAGATCTGGAGAAATAGATGATTCCGATGTGGAAACATCTAGCAAACGTAATTGCGCAATTACACCTCTTTGTTCCTTTTTTAGAAGCTTTGTCATACCGTTAGAGCTGATTATCTTTCTCAATTTCCCTGCAATACCCCTTAATCCAACTTCCTTTCCTTCTGTAGAACATTTCATGAAAAGTTCTTCAAAATTAAAAGCTATTGTACCCAAGGATTGTATCCATTGGACTCCTAGTACAACATCAACACCTCCCATTTGAATGGAAAGCATTAGGTTAGTCAATACATATTCTCCCATGGATAGCTTGATATTATGGCACTTTCCAGAGAAATTTATTGTTCCCCCATTTGCAATCATCACTTGACACTCTGGTGCTAGATATAGGAAGCAATTCAATTCCTTTACTACCTTACAATGAATAAAATTGTGGGTACTTCCTGAATCAATCAACAATATGACCTTTTTCTTCTTGATTTGTCCTTCTATCTTGATGATTTGAGGAGTGGTAATTCCAACCAATGCATTACAAGATATGGTCGGATTCATTTCTTCTTTATCTAGGCTTTGTTCCTGGAGTATATCCTCTTCCTTTGACCTTTATTGCTCCTTTTATTCTTCCTCTTCACAATCTATGTAGAATAATTTCTTCTCATCACATTTATGACCTTTATTGTATTTGCTATCACAACTGTAACAAAGCCATTTTTCTATTTTTTCTTCCAATTGTTGTGGGGTCAACCTTATAGGTTGTGGAAGGCTAGGGGTAACAAAACTTCCATATTTATAGTTGTGACTGGTATGCTTCCCAGTTGCCATAATTTTGCTTTCCATTTTTCTTGCTAACCTGAATGCCTTCTCTAATGAATCAGGTTTCCAAAGGCGAACATCATGTTGGATATTATCCTTTAAAGTCCCTATGAACACATCAATCCTATGCTCCTCTAGATTTTACCCTTATGTTCAACTTTTGGAACTCCTCAATGTGCTCCATTATTGAACCCCTTTGTTTGAGACTTATCAATTGGCTAAAAAAAGATTCTTTTTGTATCCTCATAATGTGCTGTCAATTCTTCCGTAAAAATTGCCCAAGTGATAATTTTTTTACGAGAGCAAATCCATTGATACCATACAAACTGATTTGGTTCCAAATATAAAATTGCAATACGTACCTTTTGTGTGTTTTGCACATTATTGAGATTGAAAAATTGCTCCATCTGTAATATCCATGTTGCGGGATCCTTGCCATCAAACTTCCTCATATCGATTTTTGGAATATGGTGGGTCTTCGATCCAACATTAGAGTCTATGGAATCATGATTAACATTTCCTTTGTTCTCATCATGAGTTTCCTTTACTACCCTTTCACCATTAGTGACCATTTCTTATAGCAACTTATTCATATTTATCTTCAATTCTTCCATGTCGGTCTTCAAATCTATATTCAAATCATCCATCTTAGCTTCCACGTCATTCATCTTAGCTTCTTTGCCTTTCTTTAAACAATCCATCTTAGCTTCTACACCTTTCTTTAAACCATCCATCTTAGCTTCTACATATTTCTTTAAACCATCCATCTTATATTCTGTTCCTTTTTGTGCAAGTGACACTTGTTGCACTCGGTCTTGTAATTTTGATATATCATGTTGCATTTCTTCCTCTTCTTCATGATTCATGCTAGAGATTTCAGGTTGCCTACTAGGTTTTTGAATTTTCTTTCCTTGGGGCTTCAATTACCGATAATAATTCTTTACTATGCCCTTTGAATTCCTTCAAACTAATTTTTCAAATGAAGCTTATGCAAAAATTTAAAAAACACTACACACCTTTTTTCACTTTGTAGGAGCCTGATATTGAATCTGATGTATCTCTGTAATTACAGATCATCCAATTCTGAAATTGTGACCTATATTAGCACTCTGCGTCCTCTTTCCAATGCCACTAGTATGCTCCAAATTGGATTCTCCAAGAAAGAGTTATGCACAATCTCCCATAGTGACCTATTATAGACAAGTTCAGTACAGCGAACTTGTACGACGTGCCACGAGTCACTGTTTCTACTTTTGGCTCTAAAAAATATATAAAAGTAACTACAGTCCATCCTATTTTTGTAACTTCTTACAAAATTTCAATCCAATGCTCAGAAAAAGGTTATGACGATTTTCCCTAGGTCACCTATTTGGAATGTAATTCAGGAGTCTAAAGAAAGACCAACTTCCTCAGATCATATCTCCGCAAATATAGTGCAAAAAGCTCTGAAATTTGGACCCGAGATTCAACATGATTTTTTCTCAAATGGGTTTTGTTTTAGCAAAAATTCCACGATGACCTGTTTGGAGCAGCGAAACCCTAGAATCCAAAGCTCTGATACCAAATGTTATCAAACCAGCTCAAGAAAAGGATAGAAAAGATAGATCAACACCTTAGAATTCAACCTCGTCGAGGGGGAAACCTCCTTTACATTACATAAATGAACAATTATTGGATGATTCAAATGACAAAACCTCCCTTCTATATATAGGAGTCTAAGGAGTCACAATATAACCTAGCCGACCTAACAATAATAATATAAAGCCACACAAATAACAATAGATGGATTCTATGGGGCACAGTAATAAAAATATGGGGACAGTAGGGGCACAACAATATTAATAAGGGATACAACTACAATAGTAATGGGGTAATCACTAGTATTATAGGGACCTATCATGAACATAGTAGCATTCATGTAACACTAGCATTTATTTTAATTTTCTTAAATGAAAGTAGATACAATTAGATGTTGTACAAATGTTTTGCTAGAAAATAAATAATGGTTGGACACTTTCGACCCGAACATTGGCTTAGTTGCATTGTAACATTTCTTACAATTATCTATTTTTGTGCCAAATATGATGCCTTAAAGGAAGCTTGACTCAATTTTTACATGGTTTGAATAGGGTGGACGTCATGAAGGCCATTTTCATTCATATATAGAAAATAATTTCTCAACCTTTCAATTGCTGAGTTGGAGCTTGTTAAATTTCAATGAATGGCCATTTTAGCCCTACAACATGCAAAGGGATGCCTTCACTAAATTGACAAAATTTTCTTCAATCCTTACTCATGTGTTTCATGTTCTAATTCAAGAGTAATCATATATAGATATATTATGGTGCCTCACTCAACCCAAGGGATTTCACATACTAAAATTTTCTTTGATTAGGTCATCCACAATATTCCATAGGCTGCTTCTTCTTAAAAGGATTTATCTCACCCTCTACTCAACATAAAAATCTTAGAACACATGTATCTTATAAAAAAATTCATAGATTTCTATTGTTATTCTCAACAATTCACTATCTGGTGCACTTGGTTCCAAATATGTTGGATTCACCTCCTTATTCTCTCCTTCCATTCGGTTTTCCATTACCATTCCCTTCATGCAATCCATAGCATGAATATTCATAAGGTTTCCCTTTGGGATGTGAGTGCCAACTAAAATGTCGAGGGTGAGATGTGGCCTATGTATGTGGGGTAGTTTGCTAAGTTTCTTTAAGAGATTAGAAGCGGGATAATTAATTTAGGTAGATACGGATAAATCCGATATACCCTTTGTAGTTTACCCTTTCGAATCATAATCCATATAGGCTTCTTCTCTTCAACTTTCGAAATGTTTTGACTATTATAATTATTATTTTTTTTCCCTTGGGAAAAATCGTAATTTTCTATTATAATGGAAAATTACATGTTGTAAATGCTAGTGGCATATGTTGTATGCGTGGCCATTGACATCAAAATATATAGGTATATACATAATTACCCACTAAGGGTATTCCATCTAGTTCAATGAATATTTATACAAAAATTCAAAATGTTTGGTTTGCAAAATTTATGATATATATTAGTATCATAAAAATTATGAAAAATTAGGGCATGTCTGCCGTAAAATGAATCTAGTCAATGTAGGGCCTATAATAAAACTAAAATATCTCTACCTCCCTCCATTATTGGATCGACCATTGACCTCTGGGTTAACTTGCTACCTCCTTGGAAAGTTGGTCTACAGCTTGGTTGCACTCCTTGTAAATGTGGAGACAAGTAATTTGTTCAAACTAAGATTTTAATTACAATGCACCATAGAAATTGTTACTGAGAGAATGCACATGACCTGTAGAGGTGAAATTGAGCCAACTAATGATGATATTAGAGTCCCCAAAGATCTGAATTTGTCTACGGTTTTGTGCCATTGCAAAGTATAATAAGTGTCGAAGCGAGATGAGCTCAGTAAAATTGTTTGTGACAACATCCATACCCACGCGGATTCAGAAAGAGTGACTGTTTGATAAATGGACAAGAATAACCCCCTGCCCCACCCCTCATCTTGGGAAAACCCGTTGAAGTATGCCCATGAATTGTCATGGTTGATGGCTTCAGGAGTTATAGTGCAAGAAGGAGAGGGTTCTTCATAATCCAGTATTTCGTTGAAAATATTGATGATCCTAGTGACTACCAAAGGCCACTAAATTTGCAGATTGTTTAAAATGATATTGTTCTGACTTAACCAAGTAAACCAGCATATAATCAGGGGGAGGTTATGATTCTTCATGTTGGGGGAATTTCTCCACCAGCGGTTGCTTGCCTCCTTGATGTTGTGCCATTCCGAATGCTATGGTATGACCGAAGAGGAGAGGAAATGCTCCCAAATGTGTCGTATGGTTTTGCAGAACAGGAAGATATGATCAATCGATTCCTTGTCCTGTTGAAAAATGACACACCATGTATGACCAAGATGTGATCGTTTCATCAAGTTGATACATGTAGGGGTTTTATTCATGTTGATATTCCACGTAAAGTGTCTAGTACATGGGGGAGCCTTGATTTTCCAAAGTGCTCTCCACCACCCCTCCAGAAAAAGGGCCTTATGCGCAACATATATAATGGGATATCCTACCTCGGGAGAGTATACTCCATGAGCTGTCAAAGCCCATATGAGATCATCATCGCCATTAGATATTTGGACATGTGATTCGGATAACACATTTATGTAGTTCCCCCAATCTTGTATCCACTGATCTGGAATGCCTAGTGCAGCTGCAGATTTCCAAGCTTTTAGGAAAATAGTAGCGTTATGTTGATCTACTATTTGTGTAATTGCCGAAATTCCCCTACCATTTATAAATACTATAAGGTCTGGAGGAAGTCAATATAAGTTGCCACAACCTATCCATGGATCACATCCAAGGCATACCATTGTTCCATCATTGATTCTCCAAGTCAAGACATTCCTGATGGTGGGGAGAGTTGGTAATACAACCCTCCAGATGACAAAGATACCATGTTTTTTCCAAGCTGGAAGGCGAACCCAATCCATGAGGTTTTGGGACCAAATGTACTTATCAACTACCACATCTGTCAATAAACTTCTTGGTTTTAGGAGAGCCCATCCCAATTCAGCAACTAATGCATGTGCAAATGCAGGAAGATATTTGAGGCCCCATCCTCCCAATTTCTTGTGCAATACAATATGACTCCATATCACCCAAGTGAATGGATTCCCCTCCTTGTGTCCATTCCATAAAAATTTGCAACAAATATTTTGGATTATCAGTAGTATACATTGAGGCATCCAAGCAAGGGACATCCAGTAAACCATAGTGGCTTCCAAAATTGATTTGATAAGCACCAGCCTCCTATATCTAGATAAGAATCCATGGTTCCAATTAAGCAACCTTTTTTCCACCTTAGTCATCAGGCAAGTCTAGTCAGCTATTTTGTATCCATGGGATTTTATGCGAAACCCCAAATATTTAAGTACATCATCCAATTGAAGACTTTGGAAGGGAAACCTTTGATAAGTGTGTCTGGATTCTTGAGGAGAGCACACCTAGAAGGTGATGGTAGACTTTGGTCTGTTGGTTTCCATCCTAGTAGTTGTACTAAAATGTTTCATGGTATCATAGAAAGTATTAAAGTCTCGGAGGCCACTACTAAGAAAGATAAGCACATAATCAACGAAAATAATATGGGATAAAGTACATTGATCAGTGATCTTGAGCCCCTATAGTCACCCCACTCTTCTTTCCTATAGGATTAGCCTTATTAGTCGCTCTATGACAAGTAGGAAAAGTAATGGGGATAGTGGAAAACCTTGTCTGAGGCCCCTCTCAACATGGAAGAAATTGGAGGCCGATCCATTTATAATTACACTAAAGGAGACAGTGGAAATGCAGCACATAATCCATCGGATGAAAGGGATGGGGAATCCAAGGTGTGTGAGAAGCATCCTAAGATAGAGCTAGCTAACTCGATCAAAAGCCTTTGATAGATCAATTTTTGAGAATGGATCCTTTTAGATGCTTCAATTTGATAGAATGGAGATATTCCTGTGATGTGCCAATGGCCTCATGGATCTGTCGATTGTGGAGGAAAGAAAATTTTTCATATGAGGTTTTGGCCAAGAGAATAGGCTTGATACAACTAGTAATGATTTTAGCTATAATTTTGTATAAGCAGTTGCAAAGGGATATGGGTTGGAAATCATTAAAGGGTTAGGGGGAGTCCACCTTAGGGATGAGGGAAATGAAAGTGAAATTGATGAACTCATACATGTGCCCTGTAATCCTGCATTCCTCTACAACCTTGAGTAGGTCCATGTCTAAAGTATCAAAAGAAGGTAGATATAATTCTATAGACCATCCATAAGGGCCTGGACTTTTATCCTTCTTGAACCATTTCAGGGTGCTCTCCAATTCCCCCATAGGTATAGGTTTAGTGAGGCCTTCATATATCTCAGGGTCAACATATTTAGGGAAATGACCAATGATACAAATTATTTCTATGAGTGAAGTCCAGGGTAGAGCCTTGTAAAGGTGCCGAAAATGTGAATTTCCCAAATGAGCCAACTGATGGAATGTTTGAGCATATTTTCCATGATCAGTTGGCATTTTATAAACAATGTTACAAGCCCACGTTCCTTTGGCATAGTAATGGAAGTATTTAGTGTTGTCATTCCCTACCTTTAGCCAGATGGCTCTGCTTCTAAGTCTCCAAGTTTCCTCTAGTTCTTGTAGAATCTTCAACCTCTGCACCTCAAACTGAGTTAGGGTAGCTTTAGCTTCAACTGAGATGAATCCACGACCTTGTTCATCCACAAGATTAGCAAGTTGGTTCTCAATAGAATAGAGAGTTTGATCCTCTTTAGACCTTTTAGATTTGGCCCATTGAATGGAGAGAATTTTAATTTCAATAAGGTTTCAACAAAAACCTTCAGCCATGTTCAACCCTCAAGAAGGAGGGTGGTCTCTCTAGGATTTGGTGGCAAATTTGTGATATTCGAGGTCCTGTAAGCAAGTCAATTTGAACTTGAAGGGTGCTCTACGTTCTTTGGATGGACCATCCAATTCTAGATAGATGGGGGAGTGATAAAAGATACCCCCAAAGCTAACCCATTGACGAAAATTAGTGAGCATACCAAGAAAGGCCTCTTTGATGAGAAAACGATCCAATGTCCTACATAGAGCAGCATCACCAATTCTCCTATGCCGCGTTGGTTGTGTTTTGTTCATGGGGATGTCAATTAGATGACATTGTTCTAGGAGATGTTCCATATAATCTGATAGTGGATCCAGCTGTGAGTAACGTACAGAAGATTCCTCGTGACAAATAGTGAAATTGAGGTCTCCACCAAAAATGAGGTTATTAAAATTCATCAGGGATAGTTGCAGCAGGTGGTTCCAGAAATCCACTCTACTATGATATGGTGCATAGACATTGATGATGCAAAAGTTCCTTCCCATCTCCGACGAAAAGATATCCATTCCCAGGAATCCAGGTCCCCCCCATATAGAAATAGTGTTTATGGATAAAGTATTAATGCTAGTGCAATACCCCCACATTCTCCATTGATATCTAGGGCATGATAGCACCAACCAAGCTTCATATAGTGAAGCATTTGGGCGACCTACTCTACCTTCCTGAGGGTTTCTTGTAAAAAAATAATGTCGGATGGCTCTGTATCTAGAAGCCTCTTGAGGGATAGTTTTTTAGTGGGACTAGCCAACCCTTTGTAGTTGAAGGACATCCACTTCATGGATGGCCTTAATTAAGGGTTTTCTTTTCTCTAAAAACCCTATCAATTGTGGTATGTCTGCCCAAGTCCAGGTCTACCCAGAAAGAAGGATAGCTCTTGAAATCCTAGAAGGATGCCCTTTGGTGGGTTTGGTCTCAATAGGTAGGGAAGAGAGACCTAACCCATATGGCTCATGAGGGATGGATACCTGGGATCGGAGGTTATATGAACGTGAAAGTTGAGAAGTGGTGGAGGACTCAAGTGAAGCGATGGGGTTGGCTCTAGTAAAAGAGGGAGGTGTAGTGGAGAATATGGTAGAAGGAAGATCAAGCAGGCAAGTGAGAGGGGATGTGGACATGCAAGCAATGGATGCATATGCAACATGTATTTGTTCTACAGTGCATGTAAAAAAAACAGAGGAACAAAGAGGACAAAGAGTACCTGTGGAGACAGTAGTCCGAGATCTCATCATGGGCAGGGATGTAATCCACGGAGAGGTAGAACTAGTTGGCAGAGAAGTGTCCCCATCCATAGCCATATAACTCCTAGCACGAATATGTTTTTCTTCCACCTAAGGTTCTTCATATTATGGATTCTTAGTTTCTTTAGTCGATGAAATGAAGGGGCACTCCTTATACACGTGCTGTACCGTGTGACACCTTCTAGACCTGGAGGGGACCCCCTGATAGTTAAGGGTTTGTTTGTGAGTGAAATTCTTCCAGTGCAGAGTAATATTTTCCTCCAATCCTTCTTTGGTGTCTAGGTGAACTAGTATGCGGGCCATAGATTTGTTTCGAGAAGATGTATATGATTTCTCATGATCCAAATAGGTTCCCAATGCATTTCCGATGTGAATAAATATGTTATCCAACCAAAAGTGTAGAGGTAGCCCTGGAAGACAAGCCCAAATTGGCTCATCACCCAACTACTCCTATTCTGGATTGAAGAGGGGGCTCCATCATTTTAGAAGCACATTTGCCATTTCAATATGCCAGTAGTGGGATAGTATCCAATCTTTGTATTCTTGTTTGTGAAAGCTAAGGTAAAACCATACTCGAGCCGGAATGGTGATCAATGAAAGTTTCTTGAATAAATTTCCCCAAAACTCTAAGGTCCAGAGGCAAAGCCGCTTATCCGAATATTTTCTTCCCTTAACACACCCCAACAAAACCCTATTCATGGTATCCACCACTTTGCCCATAGTGATACCTTCCGTACATATGAGATTAATGTCCTTGCTCGTGACCTTGACACACTTACTCTTCTTGGTATTACTAGTCCATGGAGTTGTTGGACACTCCCTGAAGCGGACCCAATTTCCTTGTGAGTCTGATTGTGGAGAAAGGGAGGAGTTCTGAGGGTTAACTGTTGCAATATTAATGTTTCCAGAGGGAATAGGAAAACTCCACTAAAAATAGGTAGGGTTAGGGTTCATTCATGTTGGGGGGTGATGTATAAAGGATATCCCAGATTGTGAAAACCCTAAATAAATGGGAATGTTGGATGATCCAGGGAGAAGGGATGCCTTAGGTGAAATGGAATCAATGTAAGGGAGTCTGCAATGCATGCGGCTAGAAGGTTAAGTGTAGCCAGAGAGAGTGGATTGTAGTGAAGCCCATGTGAAGCAATGTGGGCGTATAAGCCGACAGGTAGGCCACAGATGGTACAGAAGGATAGGTGCCAGATGATGGGCCTGTCCACGGAGGAAACATCGTGCAAAGATGACCAAAAATTGACACAGTATGAAGGAGCATCCAAATAAACTCATAGGGATTCGGGTTGGCAGAATAATTGACAATGTCTAACTCCATTTTGGCAGTTACAGACAAAATCAGGGATGTTGGTAAGGGTTGGAGAAAGGGTAGGGTTCTAGCTCGAAAGCCATCATGGTGAGCTCCTCTCTACTGGAAGATGGTGATAGAAATGATGGCGACAACAAAATTTCAGACAACCTGCTACCCTAGACCGTGTCATGCTTTAGTGTGAAGCACCATTCTTTTCCCAAACTCTCCCCCACCCTCATACCGTTATTGTAATTAGTATCTCCATTTACATTTATTTCCCTCGATATGATGATTAACATAATTAAATACAATATTCAAGGGAGTTTTAAATGAACTCGTTACAACCCCCACTTAAATTAACACTAATGTCAATATTCTCATCACTATAAGTTTTTCTCAATGAAATTATTAAATTTTAGGAGTCTTTTCAATAACACATCATTCTAAGTGCCTTATGTTAAGTATAGTAGTATGCAAATTTTTTTCTTTTAGATGTACCAACATCCTTGCTCTAGCATATTAACACCATTTTCCTTTTCTTTTCCTTTCCCACTACTTCATCCACTACATTTTTATTCACATCCTAATTACTTGCATATTATGGTACTCGATTACATTTCTTCATCATAAAACCAATAGATAGAACATATGTATTACGAACATCTCCATATATATTCATTAATTGTTTTCCATACGAAATCTCAATTTCCACAAACAAAAATGAATTTGAAAATTAAAGTTTCAAACTTAATACATATTTATGTGACTTCCCTTCACTTTATAGATTTCGACATGGGCAAGTTCATCTTAATGTTTGCATTAGACATACCTTTTCACAGTCACAATTCAGTGACTATGTGAGGCAATATTTTCAAGGCTAGTTCATTTAATTAGGATCACTCTTTCAGACTCAAAATCTAGTGAATATGTGACATAATTGTTGGGCCATAGAATGGTATGATTCCTCTATTTATTTTCTTAATTAATATTATGTTTTTCAAGAATTTTATCTTTAGTTTGTAATAATTTAGGAAGAAAAGGGTAATGAAAGCCAGTTAATGGTATTGTCGTTAATTTGACTATTTTAGATAACATAGAGCTTTAATTTAAGTAAATTTATATGCGGAATGGCATGATGAACAATTGTTGTTCCCTTAGACGAATGTAGAGTGTTTAAGCATGAATAGGCAGTTACTTTATTTATGGAAAAGTCATCTCAAGCCACACACACGATCTAGAAGGATAGATGAAGGAGATGTTAATGACTATTCAAGGATATTATAGTTAGGATGAGAAATCCTGAGAATATTTCAATTGTTAGGATAGCTCCATTATTAGTATTTTGATGTAATATATATGATTGAAGTAAGGAGGAAATGAGGATGAAACTTTACCTCTTCTTCTTTACTGTGAAATAGTGAACAAAAAATTGATTTTGAGGTTCTACAAATTATTCTGTAAATCATTTTGATATTAATGAAATCACTAAAGACTCTGTTTTAGTTTTCTTGTATTGAATTTCCTCAAGGCAGTGCTTCCAAGGACCTTGGGCCCAGTCCCTAGAGGATATGTTGTCTATTTTGTATCATTACCGTCTGGTTGTTAGTTATATGGTTATTGGTTGTGTTAATGGTTGTTCTTTTTTCATAGGAGATAATTGATTGAACTTTATGCTTTATAATTGTGTTGAATATTTCTTGAAATTTCCAATTGAATTACGTGAATTAGTTACATAAGCTTGGAGGTTTGATTATGTGAATTTTGTGAATTACTTTGGAAAAGCGAGATTCATAGTAGTAGTATGAATTAAGTAATTTTATGTATGCATGTAATTTTTTGCGAGCATTCTGAAATAAATAGAGTGATTGGTGAGCTACAATAGATCTCTTTTATGAATCTTGAAACTTTAGCAGTACGAAATAAGAAATTTGTTAGTACGGACAATTATGTAATGATTGGATAAGATTTAGTATTTCATGTGATTCTTTCATAACAATAGCCTCATATTCCTTTATAATTTAGAATTCTATCTGTTAACACCCAGGTTGTTCCCTATGACTCCCAAGGGAATACGGCCGGGGTAACCACTAACCAATCTTTTAATCACTGTTTCTAGCCAAACAGTGATCAGAGAGGGCTCTCTCTTTATGATTTATATCTACAGTGATGGTGTTTTAGGCTAGGTATTGAGTACAGGTTATGTTTGTGTTTCGGTTGATGAAATTCCCTTAGACTTCAGTGATGTAGTTTTTAGATATGTTGAATATCATTGGGCAATGGAGTCTGTGGCTTAATGTGTTTGAATCTGTGAGATGAAAGATGGAACTTACAGGGCCTTTTGAGTGCTTTGTTAAAACATATTTTGGCTAAGTGACAGGAAACAGGCAGCACGAAGTGAAAGCATTTAAGAATTTCCACTTATTGTTTACATATTTCCACGTGACAGAATTTGGAGCAGAAAACAGAGGTCACAGGGGCAATAATTTGAATCCCTGGGAATAGTCTGTTACAGCAAAGAGACAGATTGAAGTGCAGCAGTTAAGAATTGCAATTTCTATTACTGTTTCTGAAGAAAACATAGATGACAGTTCAGGTTTGAGTTCAGGGTAATGCTTGATTAAATCCTGAAACTATTCTTTCACCTTACTATCAAGTGTAAGACATTTAAACAACCAAAGAGAACAAAAGACTCAAAAAAACACATAACAGAAGATTTGAAAATACTTATAGTTTTATGCAACACCCATGGAATCTTGTAACATGCATCCTTCACCACCAGACATCAAATACACCAAACTTCTGGAAGTTCCATTCCTCCTTTGTATTAATTCTCTGAAAATATTACAGCAGATGGAAGTTATCCAAGAGAAAATTCCAGCAACCCCTTATGCGTTACTAAGGGGGGTATATATACAGATTTACATTTGGAAAAATATCTGAAAGAAGAGTAAATGCCTCATAAATATGCTGCCAACTGCTAGTGAGTAGTAGCCAAAGAAGTAAATGAAGAAGTAAATGCAGTAATAGCTCTTAGTCCTTTAGCTGTCAAAATCTGTCAGATGCTGTTGAATTTGTAGCAGTTGTAGTCGGCTGAAGGCGTGTGTTTCAAAATGTGGCTAGCTGTCACTGTTAGTGATGAATCACTTTTTAGATATTTTCCAGTCACCGACCACTTTCTACTTGTCTTGCGGTGACCTGAGCTGGCTTTTGACCTGGAGTTTTGAAACTACTGTGGCAGAATCTGGAGCATGGCTTGCCACCAGTCCTCCTTGGGCATTTGATGCCTTCGCATTTTAATCAATGTCTCATCAAGCTCTGTGTATTTGAAAAAACTGGGAGGAGTTTCAAATAGATGATTAACTTCATTTTCAATAAAAAATGACCCTTCAAGCTGAGTGTACAAACTCTGTCCTGTAGGAGGAACAGTTTCTTCAGAAGCACTGCTGGATGCAGTGATTTGATTTTCTATGTACGCGGCCATCCTATTTGTAAATTGATCTCTGTTGATCAATTTCCCTGTACCGCTCAATAGGCTAGGCATTCCTCTTGCCTGTAGCATCCCCATTCTGAGCTTGAAGTCTTCAACTTCAGTCTGTATCTCATAGCTCCTCCTTTCTGCTGTCTGCACATATCCTCTGAGTGTTAGCACCTTTTTGGTCATAAGGATGGCCTCCGTTCTGTTGGTGATTCCAACTGCTGCCAGCTCATCTTTGTCTTGCCTGTTCAGAAAGTCTATCAGTTGGCTAGCTTGTTCAGGTCTATTTCCTAGTGCTGTCTTAGCCCTCTGGATATCTATCTGAGCTTGCACAATTAAATCCATATGTTCATGGATTGTTTTGAGTGATTTCCACTGTTTAATCATGCTTTGGGTGATTTTATTCCATAAGATCCTCTTGATCTCAGCCATGGTGTTTTTGAGATCAAGCTCTTTCTCCAGGGCTTTGATTCTGTCCTTTTGGGTCTTGATCTGTCTGCCCTGTTCTGCCACTGTCATTTTAGACTGGTCATACTTGGCATCTATCTCTGCCAGTTTTTCTTTTGCCTTCCTTATCTCATCTGCTTGTAGCTCCATTTGCTTAACAGCCTTAGTTAGTTCTTCTATGCTGGGCTGGTCAACTGTATTTGCTGTTGTAGGGGTCACTGCTGCCCCAGAGCCTGTTGCTGCTGTAGAATCTGTTGGGGGAGTTGGTAGTGTGGATTCTCCCTGTTTGTCCTGTAATGACTTCTCCAGCTCCTCCTCTAGCTCTTGGATCCTTTGATCCTGCTGCAATAGTAGATCAAGTTGTTGATCAACTTGTTTTTCTTTTTGCAGTTCAGCTGTCTGAGGATGTTCTGTAGGTGACAGCTTCAATCTCCTCTTCATGGCATTGAGATCATCCTCTTTTTTCTTCAGGAGGGCTTTTACCCCGGTTGGGTCACTAGGGTTATGCCCTAGATCAACAATAATCTCTTCAAGAGATTTTATCCTGTTATCCTTGGCCCTGGAAGACAATCTCTCAAAATCCAGTTGAGTATTTGTGTGCTTCAAGGATTCTTTCAGCTCATGAGCTAGTGTGGCCTTATCTACCAAGGTGGCATAGACCATTTCTCCAGTCTGCTTATGGAGCTCAATTTGGTCCATAGGATGTATGTCTTTGGCCAAGACCTCCACCCTTGTTTTGATGAAATCAGCAGTGGACATTGGGTTGGGCCCCTTAGGTTTGAAATGGCTGAATATCATCTTCTCCTCTTTGAAGTCGTAGACCGACATCAATCTTTCTTGTTGGGCTGGAGTGGCATCTATAAATTGCTTGTAAACCTCAGCCCTCAATAGTTCATTTGCTGCCTTGATTTCTTTGAAGGTGGCCTTAGCACCTTTGAGCTTCTGGCTTTGTTGAGAAGAAGATGATACCTCCAAGCCAAGTTGTAAATTCTGCTCCTGCTGAAAGGAGCTAGTCCCTGTGTGTTGGCTGCCCTCCCTATCCTTGGCTGTATCATTGAAGACATCTTCAGTAATGTCTTCTACTTCTGGGGAGTCTGCCCTCTGCCTTTTAGCTTCTGGTTGTTGGGAGGATCCACTGAGGGGAGTGGACTCTTCTCTTTGTCTTTTGGTCCCCCTTTCTTCATGTGCCGGGGTCTGTAAAATTGAAGTGGTTAGGGGCTCCACTTGAGGGGGTGGTGTCTGCAATAAGGTGGTTTCTGGCAGCCCAGTTTGTGGCAGACCGGTTTGTTCTTCTTGCTGCCCTGTTTCTTGCTCTGGTTGTTGCTTTCCCTGCTCTGACTGCTGCTTTTTTGCTTCATCTTCGGCGTCCATTTTTCCCTTTCCCTTATCCAAGCCTGGTGCTGTTGTTGGCGGCGCTGTCCTGGTAACTGAGGTTCCTCCTCCTGATGTTTGAGGCAGCCTGAAAGGTACCTGGATCACATAGTCCAGGTCAATAGTTTTTTCAAGTTCTTTCATATTTTTAGCTATTTTTTCCTCTTCAGACAAGCTCTCAACAAGGGTATCCAACTGCCACTCTTGTAAGTTTGCATACTGTTCTAGATGTGGATAGTGGCAGTGTTTGATGGCTAGGAGTCTGTACTTTGTTCTCCTGGCAGTGATGAAACCTTGAGGGTCATATGGGACCCACCGGAAACTGTAAGACAACTTATATTTGTCTTTTAGGATCAAATCTGCAGCCTCCCATCCTTCCTTCTTATTCATGATAAAAGGGCCCAGCTCATTTTTGAAGTTAAGGTGTGCTTTTTTCTTTGAGCTGTGGAAGTGAGTGAGGTCTGACTGGATTAATTGCCTGTAATATTCCAAGGCAAATAATCTCATGGGAACATACTTGGGTAGTCTGTATGGACAGAGCTCACACCCATACACTCTGAACACAGTGTGGTGTTCATATAGGTACCAATCACCTATTTTGTACTTCTTAGAAAGCTGTAAAGCTTTCTTGATCTCATTTGATATTCTAGGTGGAGGGGATTTCATAAGTATGCTGGAGACTGGGTATACAAACTGATCTACAAATTCACAATAGCTGTAGGGTGAATTTGTGATTTCATGATAGACTGAGGTCCAGAATATGACTGATCTTCTCTCCCCTTTGTTGTCCAGCCTTCTGATGTAGCATGGGAAAGCTTCAGAGTGATGATACATGAACAGGTGGTAGATGTATGCTGAATATCTAAAGACTCCTTGTCTGTCCAATTTGCACAATTGATCATGGATCCTATTGGCTATGAACTTGGCAAAGTTGTACTTTCGGGCAGGGGGTTGTCGTGGGCTGTAGGCAGATAGCATCACGAGCATGGCTAGATCCACATGCTTGCTGTTCTGGTAGCCTAGCACATAGGCTATCATGTCCAGGAGCAGCCTGCCTGAGTCATTGAAGTGCTCATGTGGATAAGGAGGTGGCCCTGTAGGCTGGTTCTCAGGCCACATGTAGTTCCTGGTGACCTTCTGCAGCTCTTCACTGGTCATCTTCTCACCTGCTTCCATTAAAGATCTCATGGAGAAAGGGACTAATAACTCTGTCTGTTCAAAGTGCAGCATTTTGTTGATGGTGTCAGCGTTTATATAGAACAAAATCCTCCCTAGTTGAGTGTTGACAGCTCTGTGCTCCTGATCATAATTTTGAGCACATAAGTGAATGATTTCAGGGAAAACATTCACAGCTGGGAGGCAGTAATAGGGCAGGTTTGACTCCCATATCCCATCTGTACCAAGTCCTGCCTTATAGTCTTCCCTTAATGTGGTGAAGGTCTTCAAAAAGTTTCTGTTTCCCTCAAAATCATTTATGAGACAGTCTTTGTCAACTAATGGCATAGCTTCCAGTTCCTTATTGGTTTGACTCAGTGGAGTGACACTGAGGGAGGAGGATGCAGATGCTGCCATGATACAGTCTGAAAGTGTGCAGCAGGATGCAGAGCTTTGATGAATCTCTTGAAGACTTTGAGCAGCAGGTAGGTGCAATTGGTGTGATGTCTTCTTCTGGTGTGAAGTTGTTCTGAAGCTAGCAAAGTACTGATGATTTTCAGGAATGTGGATTGTCTAAGGGAATGCTTACTGAGGTATTAGTATTTGTACAGGAAGAGTGTAGGTAACCAGTACTTGGCAAAAAGGAACAATGCCGGGTACTTCAGGGCGATTTCTGCAGTTTTAACCCGCGAGCTGGTTTGTACAGAGCTAAATTGGGGCTAATGGATGGCACAGGTTGCTTATGTCTGATTTGGGTGCTTAGGTAGAGCTAAATTTAGAGTTTTTAGCAGACTTTAATGGTGATTTTGCAGAAAATTGGAATTCACGGGCAGAATGGGAGAAGACGGCAAAATACCTGGCAAATCGACCTGGAAACTTGCGGGCTGGGTTGCAAAGGCTTAATGCAGTCAAGCCTCGAACTTTGAACGGTTTACTTGTCGAATTTGATGGCTGAATGCAAGATTTCGCGGCAGCAGGCTTGACAACGGCTAGTTCAGCTTCGCATGCAAAATAAGCGAAAAATATGCGTTTAGCCGTTTAAAACGGTAAATTTGGCAAAAGTATGAATTTGGCGCTTTTCCGCCGATGACGTCAGCATGACGTCATGGCGGGGCCCAGGTGAGGGGTGACGTGGATGCTGAGGTGTTAGCCAGGTCGGCAGGACACAGTGGCGGGCGGGCGCAAAGGCGGGCCCGCGTGGAGGACCAAGGGACGATGGGGCGGGCACCGGCGGGGTGACGTCAGAGCGGCGTGGACATGACGTGTAGGCATGACGTGTGGGGTAGCGGTATACGGGGTGGCGGCAAGTGCGTTCCCCGCACCACCTTTGGGCAAAGGCGGTAAGTGGGAGGAGGGCTCCGAACAACCTTACCGCCCGCCACGCGTCCATTGTACGGGATAGGTAAAACCGCTTTCCCCGGACGCTAAATGTCGGCACATCAAGATCTGAAATTGACCGCCCACCCTTAGATCTGGGCGCTGGAGATCTGACGGCTGGCGGGCCTCCCGACTGGTCGAGCATGTTGGGGAAGGGTCCCGCCAGCGGAATAAAATATTCCATTTAATATTTGGGCGCAAAACTATAGGTTAGTGGGTTTTGAATGGTTTTTCATCTTTTCTCGCTTAACCCGAAATGTGGTGGGATTGGGAAACGTGCCAGAGGCGGGTTTTTTACCTTAGGGACTTTTGCAAAGATTTTTGTAGGCTAAAGGGTCTTGGAGAGGGGTTTTGCCCATGCAGAGGTGAATTTGAGGGTAAAATAACTTGCAGCAGAGGGGAAAGGGGTGGAAAAGGTTCACCAAAGTGGCCAGGTGCCATTTGGTCCCTTTTGAAAATACATGGCTATTATGCCTAGGGGAGGGAATATACATAAAATTTGGGGCTTTATACACCTTAGTGTTAGTATTATTAGGGGTAGGGGTAAAATAGGGGAGCTAAATAGTAGAATTAGGAGTTAGTATAAGTGAAGGTGGGGGATTTAGAAAGGGGGTGTTAGCAATGGAGTAGGGGGGAAGAGAAAAGTTAGTGATGCTCTGCTGTGAGACCATGAATTTCACCACCTTTTTGCTAATATATCCATTGCCTTGGCAAAACATCTTTGACCACTATGTAATGGTGAACATGTCCTTTCTGCAACCACAACTGCCTACCCAACTATTTCCCCTAACATTTTTTGTTTCTTCTTGGAGAGGCACTTGGACTTGCAACCCTCAATTGCCTTTTCTTTTCTTTGGCTTTTTTCCTTTTCTCCCTATCTACTTCTACCCTTATCTCTTCCAAGGTCCCAGATTAGACTTTTGGGAACCTTTGTTTCTCTACCTGAACTATTTGTCTGCCAAGATTAAGCTGTTTGGACAGACTTCTTTCTCTATTCTACAACTCAAAATTGAAACATGGCATGATCCAGTTTGAACTGTTGAATCACCCAAAAAATTGTAATAAGGTCCTCAATATTTGAAATACTTCACACACCTCTGATTTTCTGGAAATATGGGATCTTTGTAGTAGCAAAGCAGAGCATATTTGGATTTTCAATAATCAATCATGAAATATGAAACCTATTACTATAGGTATCTAACAGTGGCTCCACATGGGGATGGTTTTTCTTTTGAAAGACCAAGAACAGCAGGTCAGATTGCCTTGTTCCTTGACTGTCCATCTTAATCTTTGGAATCTGATGCATGCAACCTGTCAAAATTGTGTGCTTTTCCTTGGGGAACCTTTGATTCTATCTGCCTATTGCTGCTAGGTGCAGCACTTGAAAACATCTTTTTACAAACAAAAAACATATGTGGGCCTGCATATATACAATGAACCTTTGGATCCCTATCATAGTGAACCATCATAATAGTGCTTCAACATCCTGCCATTGACAGGACCTTCATCCAGTTCAGTTACAGTCAAACTTTTAAGGAAATAAGTGTTATTACCTTGTACTGCTTGGACAGCAAATGGTCCTTTCCACAAAGAATCAAATTTCCCATGTTTCCCTTTCTCTTCTCTTCTTGCATCCCACTTTAGAACTTTGTCTCCCATATTGAAATCTTCTGCTTTGGTTCTTCTGTCAAAGGCCTTTTTCAGTTTTTCTTGTAATATTTGCATTCTGCTGAAAACTTGTTCTCTGGTCTGCTGTAAACAGATTATCTGGTTGATCCTTCTTTGCATATCATTTGGCTCTGCTTGACTTTCTTGTAGAAGTTTCATAACTGGCACCCCTAGTGATGAAGGAAATCTGGCCTCTAATCCATAGACCAACTCATATGGGCTGGTACCAATTGATCTTTTGGTGGTTAATCTATCTGCCCATAAAGCATTTACTAGTTTCTTGTGCCAGTTCTTTTTGTTCTCTTCCAATACTTTCTTTATGATGTTTATCAAGCTTTTGTTTGATGATTCAGCAAGACCATTTCCCTGAGGATAGTAAGCTGTAGAATGGCCCAAAGTAATGTGAAATTTATGGCAGAAGTTTATCATTCTCTTGGATTTGAAGGCAGCAGCATTGTCTGTTATTATCTTATCTGGGCAGCCAAATCTAGCCAGTATATTATTCTCCAAAAATTGAATGATCACTGAATCATTTGCTTGTCTGCATGGGGCAGCTTCAATCCACTTGGTGAAGTAGTCTGTTGCAGTCAAAATCCATCTGTGTTGTCCTGAAGATGAGGGATGAATCTCCCCAATGAAATCCAAACCCCATTGTTGAAAAGGTCTTTCTGTTGAAATGGGCCTCAAAGGAAGTGGCAGCAACTGTCTTCTGCCTTCAAACAGTTGGCACTTGTGGCATGATGTTGTGAATTTCTTCACATCAGAGAACATAGTGGGCCAGTAATAACCAACCCTTAATATTTTGTCTACAGTGGACTTCCAGTATAGATGTCCACCACAGTCTCCAGCATGGAATTCTTGCATGATGTTGTCAGTTTCACTCTCAATAAGACAGTGCAGCAAAATACCTTCATGGTTTTTCCAGAGTAGATTCTCATCCATCACACAAAACTTAGATGTTTTCATTTTCAGAAACCTAGACTTAGTTCTGGACAGTCCTGGGGGAGCACACAGGTTTTGTAACACATAACAGACATCAGAGTACCAAGGAGATTGTTCAAAGGCTACATTGATCTTTGGAGTCGCCATCTCTGTTTCACTGTCCAGTTGGTTGATATCTAAGGCTTGGAAATTTGCTTCTGTCATTAACTTGGCCAAACCTTGCCCTTTAATCAGCTTTGTAGGTTTTATTTCAATGTCAAATTCAAGTATGTTTGCAATCCATTTTCCTCTTCTACCCTCTAAGTTTTCTTGGGTGAGAATGTCTTTGACAATAGGACTTGGTACATAAGCCACAACATGAGAGTAAAGGATATAGATCCTAAAATCTTTGATAGCTTTGATTAATGCATAGGCTTGTTTTTCCATTATTTGGTACTTCAAAGGAGCATCTCTAAGAGCTCTGCTGAAGAAGGCAATGGGCTTTTCATTCCCTTGATCATCTTTCTGCAATAAAACAGCAGCAATAGTATGCTGGGAGGCAAAAGAAAAAATAATAAAGTCTCTGTCAAACTGAGGATTAGTTAATACCGGGGTTTGGGTTAAAGCCAGTTTTATGCTTTCAAAGGCTTGCTTTGCTTCCACAGTCCACTTAACCTTTGAATCTTTCTTTAGCATATTGTTTAGTAGTCTGATCAATTCTGCTAAATTTGGGATGAACCTTCTTAAAAAATTGAGTTTTCCTAAGAATCCTTGCAACTCTTTGACATTCCTAGGGTGAGGCATTTGTAGGATCGCTTGTATCCTATCTGGATCAATTCTTATGCCATCTTTTGAAATGATGTGTCCTAAAAGTTTCCCTTCTTCCAAACCAAATAAAGACTTCTTGGGGTTTAAGGAAATGCCATATTTTCTGCATGTTATGAAAATCTGTCTTAAATGTTTCAAATGTTCTTGGTCAGATTTTGAGAAGGGTGTAAGATCATCTAAGTAAATGACCAAGAAATCATGAATTTCTTTTGCAAAAGCAATGTCCATTGCTCTTTGAAATGTTGCCCCTGCATTCTTCAATCCAAAGGGCATTTTCACATACTTGAAAGTTCCCCATGGGGTAGTAAATGCAGTTTTGTCTTGATCATCAGGGTGCACTAAAATTTGATTGAAGCCTGAGAATCCATCAAGCAGTGATATCCTTGAGGCTCCTACTACTCTTTGGAGGATGTGATCCATTTTTGGTAAAGGGTAGTTATCTTTGAGTGAAACTTGATTCAGATTCCTTAAGTCTACGCAAAGTCTGATTTCACCAGTTTTCTTTCTAGTAGGGACTAAATTTGAGATCCATTCAGAGAATCTGATTGGTGCTATAATACCAGCCTTGAGCATTTTATGCAACTCTTGTTCAATGGAAGGAAGGAGCACAGGATTGATCCTTCTCAATTTCTGTTTGAATGGTTTTTGATTAGGCTTGAGAGGGATGGTATGCTGGATGACAGATGTGTCATAGGACTTGAGATCTTCATATCCCCAGGCAAAGACATCTTGAAACTCTTTAAAGAGATCAATGTACTTGGGCTTTTGATCAGGGGGCAAAGAGGCAGATAACTTTATTATCTTAGGCTTTTCCATAGTGCCAATATTGCATTCTTCAATTCTTGCATCTAATGGCTGCATCTTTGGCTTCCTAGGGATGTCATTTGAGTCAAAAATATCCTCTAATGGGGTAAGGCCCACTGGGAGGAAGTTGTCTTTGAGTTGTATGATTTCAGTTTCAATGTTACTCATCTCTTCACAGTCCATTTGTTTAATTTGTTGAATGTTTTCATTGTTGAAAATGGTTGGGCTGAGTAGTTGTTTTGCTGTCCTAGGTGACATTGGGTGAGCAGATTGTTGAAACTGTATTTGTGATTGACATGCTTCATTAAATATTTGTGATTGACTTGCTGTCTCAAGCATTTGTGATTGACTTGCTGTCTCAAGATCAATATTTAATCCTGTGAACTCCTGTTGCAGGGTTAAAAAATTGTTTATTTGCATGTCATCCTCAAATACTTGCCATTCTCTGACATTGTTTGGAATAGAGGGTCTGTACCTGACCTCAGCTGTGAAACAATTATTAGGTTCCAGTGGGAATTTGAAAGTGCTGGCAAATGTTGCCAAGCTATGTGCATGGAGGTTATGGCCCCTTGGAATTTTTGTGATAGCAAACTCATGAAAGGTCTCTAATATTTCGATTACAGCAGCCCTGTAGGATCTCAGCCTCTTGTCATTAGTGACAAAATTGCCTTTTACTTGTTGAATGACCAGATCAGAGTCTCCCCTGATAGAGAGGCTAGGTGCTTGTAATGATTTTGCAATCTTGAGGCCTAGTAATAGAGCTTCATATTCTGCCATGTTGTTGGTGCATCTGAAATTCAATCTGTAGGCCTTGCCTGTTGCACAGCCTTTCTCTTTGTTATGTATCCATACTCCCGCTCCTGCTCCTAACTTGTTAACCGAGCCATCAAATTCTAAGACCCACAAGATGCCTTGCTGGTCAGGAGGTTTGAGGTTCTGTTCATGGGGTGGTAGTGTGAGCATGAGTTGGGGTTTCTTCTCCCATTTGTTTTCTAGGATAGCTTCATCATTTGCCTGACCATCTTTGACCCCTAGGGGAGAGCTAAAGTGTTTTGTTGTACTGATTGATGTTTGACAGGTGCTACTTGTTAGAATGATGTTTTGTTCTGGTTTAAATGTCTCTGTGCTAATGTGACTGTCGGAGAAGCCAATGCTGTCATTAAAGAGGATGTAAGAGTCTATGTCCGAATGAACAGCATATATTGGGAAATTTTGGGGCTTTTCTTCACTGCTAACCATATACTTCATGAGTGTTTCCCTATAAAGTCTTTTTGGTTGTCCAAAGACAGAGATGGTTGCATATGACATGTCTAACTGCAGGGAGCCTTGAAGCTTTGCTCCCCATGATCTTGATAATAGCATCCCATACTTGGGTGGGATATCAGCAACAACAACATCCATCAAAATGGTCTTGTTGGGGAATTGGACCAGGGACACACACAAATCCTTAATTAGACCCAGGCACTTGACTTGACTAGAATCAAAAGAAAACAAGTCTTTGTATGGTCTTGTGATATCTAAGTTTAATCTTTCCATGACTGCTTTTGGCATCAGATTATGAGAGGCTCCTGAGTCAAACATTGCATTGTGCAGAATTTTGTCATGTACATGTAAGCTGACATAAAACGGTAAAACCCCTGTGACTACTGTTTTTCCATCTACCTCTGGACCAAATAGTAACTCTGGAGTGTCATCTAATACATTTACATCATCTTTGCTATTGGTGAGCTGAAGGGATTTTTTAATCTGTTGTTTGTACATGTCATGCTTTGCTAGCTCTGAGAGGGGAATTGCTACCTTTAACTTGCCAATCTCTACTCCTAGGTCAAAGGGTTTGTCAATTTGCAATTTGGGATCACGGGTAGCAGTTCTTTCTTTGTTTATTACATCTTCTGGTGGGATTTCATCTTGATTTTGGAACCTGCCCCTAATATTGATATCTTGAGGGGCAATATTTGGGTTAGGCTCAGAGGATAAGGTTGCCATGGGTTGTTTTGATGGTGACAGTGGTTCAGTAACCTCTTCAACCACTACTTCCTTTGTAGGCAAGTTTGGCACATGATCAGGTTCAGTGACTGAGCTTTCTTTGGTTTGCTGTTTTTCTTTTATCTTTTCGGGTTGATTTACATTTACAGTCCTACTCCTTAGTTTGTATTGTTTGTGGACTTCATAGACAGCAGTGTCATATCCTTGTTTAAAATCAAAGGATTCCCCTGACTTAGTTTGAAATGTATTGCTCTCATCCTCCTCATGGTCTTCTTGGGTTAAGAATACATGATTTTTGCCATCCAGACCTATTAAATTGATTTCAGGGTCCTCATTTAGCTGATTTGCAGTAGAAGTTTCTGCATAATTTTCTTGAAAAGGGGGTCTGATATCTTGGTCAGCATTAGTCTTTCCTATATTGGGGTTTTGGGCTCTCCTGAAATTTGGGTTTCTAGGAGGATTGTTTTGTGGTGCCTCCCATGATGATTTTCTTTCCACTGATTCCACTCTCTCCCCCAACCTCTTCATGCTATTTAGAATTGCATCTAGCTTTTGGTCGAAACCCGAGGTTTCTTCTTTGAAGCCAGTTTTCTTTTCCAGCTTTGCCCTGTTTCTTTTGGCAATTAGGTTGGCCTCTACAGTGACTGCAACCCTTTGAGCTTCTGCAAGGGTTGGAGGGTCTCTTTCTCTCAACTGATAGGCCATATCAGAATCAAAACCATCAGGGAAATTATAAAGAGCCAAATCAGGAGGGGGTCTTAAGTTCTGAGGGATAGCATTGTATATGTTGTTAAACCTGGCACAATACTCCAACACCGTTTCTTGGGGACCTCTTTTAATAGTGTTATATTCACCAAGTATGTGGTGGGGATCTCTCTTTTTCTCCCATCTGTTAGTAAATTCCTGGTATAAAGCTTCAGGGGTTGCAATTGAATTTGCATTTAAGGACCTAAACCAAGTCCTGACATCCCCAGTTAAGCTTTGAACAAAGATTCTCATCCTGACACTATCATCATCAATTTCATAGGTCTCAAAGTGGTCTTGCATCTTTTTAGCATGCTGGATGGCCGTCAAAGGGCCATGGGAATCAAAAAATGAGAGTCTGGTTTGATAATCTTGGGGTAGGGCTGGAGCATTGGCTGGAATCTGCAATGGTGCATATCTGTTAGCCATGTTTATAGGGTTAATAGGGTTGATAGGAACAAATGGGACAACTGGGATTACAGGTGTACTGGGGTTAATAGGATGGGTAACAAGTGGAGAACTGGTTGAGTGAGTATGTGCAGATGGTGAAGATGGAAAGGTAGGACTTTGAGGGGTTGAAGATGAACTAGGGGAATTGGGTGTGGAACGAAAAAGGACTTTGCAAGGAGTGGGAATGAGGATGGGTTGGTCTGACCTTATATCTGAATCAGCAGGTTTATCCTGCTTGTGCTGTTTCCTTATGTTCTTTGGGATGATATTTGGGTTATCAACAATGATGGGTTGATCAGGGTCAGGGTGTGCCCTAGTATGCCTTGGGTTTCTTTTAGGAGCCAGCTTCTAAGTGTTCTTTCAGAACTTTATACAGAAGTTTTGTATTTACAAGGGCAAAATAAGAACTCTGGAATGACTATATATGTTTCAAGGCTAGGATAAGTTTCCCTAGTTAGCTCTTCCCTAAGACTGCCCCTGTATTAGAGAAACAGTCCTAAGATGTCTTGGCTAGTTTCAGGCTTGATGAAAGCTTTGGAAGATAGATAGTGATTGAATAGTCTTAGTCCCCAGCGGAGTCGCCAATTATGTTAACACCCAGGTTGTTCCCTATGACTCCCAAGGGAATACGGCCGGGGTAACCACTAACCAATCTTTTAATCACTGTTTCTAGCCAAACAGTGATCAGAGAGGGCTCTCTCTTTATGATTTATATCTACAGTGATGGTGTTTTAGGCTAGGTATTGAGTACAGGTTATGTTTGTGTTTCGGTTGATGAAATTCCCTTAGACTTCAGTGATGTAGTTTTCAGATATGTTGAATATCATTGGGCAATGGAGTCTGTGGCTTAATGTGTTTGAATCTGTGAGATGAAAGATGGAACTTACAGGGCCTTTTGAGTGCTTTGTTAAAACATATTTTGGCTAAGTGACAGGAAACAGGCAGCACGAAGTGAAAGCATTTAAGAATTTCCACTTATTGTTTACATATTTCCACGTGACAGAATTTGGAGCAGAAAACAGAGGTCACAGGGGCAATAATTTGAATCCCTGGGAATAGTCTGTTACAGCAAAGAGACAGATTGAAGTGCAGCAGTTAAGAATTGCAATTTCTATTACTGTTTCTGAAGAAAACATAGATGACAGTTCAGGTTTGAGTTCAGGGTAATGCTTGATTAAATCCTGAAACTATTCTTTCACCTTACTATCAAGTGTAAGACATTTAAACAACCAAAGAGAACAAAAGACTCAAAAAAACACATAACAGAAGATTTGAAAATACTTATAGTTTTATGCAACACCCATGGAATCCTGTAACATGCATCCTTCACCACCAGACATCAAATACACCAAACTTCTGGAAGTTCCATTCCTCCTTTGTATTAATTCTCTGAAAATATTACAGCAGATGGAAGTTATCCAAGAGAAAATTCCAGCAACCCCTTATGCGTTACTAAGGGGGGTATATATACAGATTTACATTTGGAAAAATATCTGAAAGAAGAGTAAATGCCTCATAAATATGCTGCCAACTGCTAGTGAGCAGTAGCCAAAGAAGTAAATGAAGAAGTAAATGCAGTAATAGCTCTTAGTCCTTTAGCTGTCAAAATCTGTCAGATGCTGTTGAATTTGTAGCAGTTGTAGTCGGCTGAAGGCGTGTGTTTCAAAATGTGGCTAGCTGTCACTGTTAGTGATGAATCACTTTTTAGATATTTTCCAGTCACCGACCACTTTATACTTGTCTTGCGGTGACCTGAGCTGGCTTTTGACCTGGAGTTTTGAAACTACTGTGGCAGAATCTGGAGCATGGCTTGCCACCAGTCCTCCTTGGGCATTTGATGCCTTCGCATTTTAATCAATGTCTCATCAAGCTCTGTGTATTTGAAAAAACTGGGAGGAGTTTCAAATAGATGATTAACTTCATTTTCAATAAAAAATGACCCTTCAAGCTGAGTGTACAAACTCTGTCCTGTAGGAGGAACAGTTTCTTCAGAAGCACTGCTGGATGCAGTGATTTGATTTTCTATGTACGCGGCCATCCTATTTGTAAATTGATCTCTGTTGATCAATTTCCCTGTACCGCTCAATAGGCTAGGCATTCCTCTTGCCTGTAGCATCCCCATTCTGAGCTTGAAGTCTTCAACTTCAGTCTGTATCTCATAGCTCCTCCTTTCTGCTGTCTGCACATATCCTCTGAGTGTTAGCACCTTTTTGGTCATAAGGATGGCCTCCGTTCTGTTGGTGATTCCAACTGCTGCCAGCTCATCTTTGTCTTGCCTGTTCAGAAAGTCTATCAGTTGGCTAGCTTGTTCAGGTCTATTTCCTAGTGCTGTCTTAGCCCTCTGGATATCTATCTGAGCTTGCACAATTAAATCCATATGTTCATGGATTGTTTTGAGTGATTTCCACTGTTTAATCATGCTTTGGGTGATTTTATTCCATAAGATCCTCTTGATCTCAGCCATGGTGTTTTTGAGATCAAGCTCTTTCTCCAGGGCTTTGATTCTGTCCTTTTGGGTCTTGATCTGTCTGCCCTGTTCTGCCACTGTCATTTTAGACTGGTCATACTTGGCATCTATCTCTGCCAGTTTTTCTTTTGCCTTCCTTATCTCATCTGCTTGTAGCTCCATTTGCTTAACAGCCTTAGTTAGTTCTTCTATGCTGGGCTGGTCAACTGTATTTGCTGTTGTAGGGGCCACTGCTGCCCCAGAGCCTGTTGCTGCTGTAGAATCTGTTGGGGGAGTTGGTAGTGTGGATTCTCCCTGTTTGTCCTGTAATGACTTCTCCAGCTCCTCCTCTAGCTCTTGGATCCTTTGATCCTGCTGCAATAGTAGATCAAGTTGTTGATCAACTTGTTTTTCTTTTTGCAGTTCAGCTGTCTGAGGATGTTCTGTAGGTGACAGCTTCAATCTCCTCTTCATGGCATTGAGATCATCCTCTTTTTTCTTCAGGAGGGCTTTTACCCCGGTTGGGTCACTAGGGTTATGCCCTAGATCAACAATAATCTCTTCAAGAGATTTTATCCTGTTATCCTTGGCCCTGGAAGACAATCTCTCAAAATCCAGTTGAGTATTTGTGTGCTTCAAGAATTCTTTCAGCTCATGAGCTAGTGTGGCCTTATCTACCAAGGTGGCATAGACCATTTCTCCAGTCTGCTTATGGAGCTCAATTTGGTCCATAGGATGTATGTCTTTGGCCAAGACCTCCACCCTTGTTTTGATGAAATCAGCAGTGGACATTGGGTTGGGCCCCTTAGGTTTGAAATGGCTGAATATCATCTTCTCCTCTTTGAAGTCGTAGACCGACATCAATCTTTCTTGTTGGGCTGGAGTGGCATCTATAAATTGCTTGTAAACCTCAGCCCTCAATAGTTCATTTGCTGCCTTGATTTCTTTGAAGGTGGCCTTAGCACCTTTGAGCTTCTGGCTTTGTTGAGAAGAAGATGATACCTCCAAGCCAAGTTGTAAATTCTGCTCCTGCTGAAAGGAGCTAGTCCCTGTGTGTTGGCTGCCCTCCCTATCCTTGGCTGTATCATTGAAGACATCTTCAGTAATGTCTTCTACTTCTGGGGAGTCTGCCCTCTGCCTTTTAGCTTCTGGTTGTTGGGAGGATCCACTGAGGGGAGTGGACTCTTCTCTTTGTCTTTTGGTCCCCCTTTCTTCATGTGCCGGGGTCTGTAAAATTGAAGTGGTTAGGGGCTCCACTTGAGGGGGTGGTGTCTGCAATAAGGTGGTTTCTGGCAGCCCAGTTTGTGGCAGACCGGTTTGTTCTTCTTGCTGCCCTGTTTCTTGCTCTGGTTGTTGCTTTCCCTGCTCTGACTGCTGCTTTTTTGCTTCATCTTCGGCGTCCATTTTTCCCTTTCCCTTATCCAAGCCTGGTGCTGTTGTTGGCGGCGCTGTCCTGGTAACTGAGGTTCCTCCTCCTGATGTTTGAGGCAGCCTGAAAGGTACCTGGATCACATAGTCCAGGTCAATAGTTTTTTCAAGTTCTTTCATATTTTTAGCTATTTTTTCCTCTTCAGACAAGCTCTCAACAAGGGTATCCAACTGCCACTCTTGTAAGTTTGCATACTGTTCTAGATGTGGATAGTGGCAGTGTTTGATGGCTAGGAGTCTGTACTTTGTTCTCCTGGCAGTGATGAAACCTTGAGGGTCATATGGGACCCACCGGAAACTGTAAGACAACTTATATTTGTCTTTTAGGATCAAATCTGCAGCCTCCCATCCTTCCTTCTTATTCATGATAAAAGGGCCCAGCTCATTTTTGAAGTTAAGGTGTGCTTTTTTCTTTGAGCTGTGGAAGTGAGTGAGGTCTGACTGGATTAATTGCCTGTAATATTCCAAGGCAAATAATCTCATGGGAACATACTTGGGTAGTCTGTATGGACAGAGCTCACACCCATACACTCTGAACACAGTGTGGTGTTCATATAGGTACCAATCACCTATTTTGTACTTCTTAGAAAGCTGTAAAGCTTTCTTGATCTCATTTGATATTCTAGGTGGAGGGGATTTCATAAGTATGCTGGAGACTGGGTATACAAACTGATCTACAAATTCACAATAGCTGTAGGGTGAATTTGTGATTTCATGATAGACTGAGGTCCAGAATATGACTGATCTTCTCTCCCCTTTGTTGTCCAGCCTTCTGATGTAGCATGGGAAAGCTTCAGAGTGATGATACATGAACAGGTGGTAGATGTATGCTGAATATCTAAAGACTCCTTGTCTGTCCAATTTGCACAATTGATCATGGATCCTATTGGCTATGAACTTGGCAAAGTTGTACTTTCGGGCAGGGGGTTGTCGTGGGCTGTAGGCAGATAGCATTACGAGCATGGCTAGATCCACATGCTTGCTGTTCTGGTAGCCTAGCACATAGGCTATCATGTCCAGGAGCAGCCTGCCTGAGTCATTGAAGTGCTCATGTGGATAAGGAGGTGGCCCTGTAGGCTGGTTCTCAGGCCACATGTAGTTCCTGGTGACCTTCTGCAGCTCTTCACTGGTCATCTTCTCACCTGCTTCCATTAAAGATCTCATGGAGAAAGGGACTAATAACTCTGTCTGTTCAAAGTGCAGCATTTTGTTGATGGTGTCAGCGTTTATATAGAACAAAATCCTCCCTAGTTGAGTGTTGACAGCTCTGTGCTCCTGATCATAATTTTGAGCACATAAGTGAATGATTTCAGGGAAAACATTCACAGCTGGGAGGCAGTAATAGGGCAGGTTTGACTCCCATATCCCATCTGTACCAAGTCCTGCCTTATAGTCTTCCCTTAATGTGGTGAAGGTCTTCAAAAAGTTTCTGTTTCCCTCAAAATCATTTATGAGACAGTCTTTGTCAACTAATGGCATAGCTTCCAGTTCCTTATTGGTTTGACTCAGTGGAGTGACACTGAGGGAGGAGGATGCAGATGCTGCCATGATACAGTCTGAAAGTGTGCAGCAGGATGCAGAGCTTTGATGAATCTCTTGAAGACTTTGAGCAGCAGGTAGGTGCAATTGGTGTGATGTCTTCTTCTGGTGTGAAGTTGTTCTGAAGCTAGCAAAGTACTGATGATTTTCAGGAATGTGGATTGTCTAAGGGAATGCTTACTGAGGTATTAGTATTTGTACAGGAAGAGTGTAGGTAACCAGTACTTGGCAAAAAGGAACAATGCCGGGTACTTCAGGGCGATTTCTGCAGTTTTAACCCGCGAGCTGGTTTGTACAGAGCTAAATTGGGGCTAATGGATGGCACAGGTTGCTTATGTCTGATTTGGGTGCTTAGGTAGAGCTAAATTTAGAGTTTTTAGCAGACTTTAATGGTGATTTTGCAGAAAATTGGAATTCACGGGCAGAATGGGAGAAGACGGCAAAATACCTGGCAAATCGACCTGGAAGCTTGCGGGCTGGGTTGCAAAGGCTTAATGCAGTCAAGCCTCGAACTTTGAACGGTTTACTTGTCGAATTTGATGGCTGAATGCAAGATTTCGCGGCAGCAGGCTTGACAACGGCTAGTTCAGCTTCGCATGCAAAATAAGCGAAAAATATGCGTTTAGCCGTTTAAAACGGTAAATTTGGCAAAAGTATGAATTTGGCGCTTTTCCGCCGATGACGTCAGCATGACGTCATGGCGGGGCCCAGGTGAGGGGTGACGTGGATGCTGAGGTGTTAGCCAGGTCGGCAGGACACAGTGGCGGGCGGGCGCAAAGGCGGGCCCGCGTGGAGGACCAAGGGACGATGGGGCGGGCACCGGCGGGGTGACGTCAGAGCGGCGTGGACATGACGTGTAGGCATGACGTGTGGGGTAGCGGTATACGGGGTGGCGGCAAGTGGGTTCCCCGCACCACCTTTGGGCAAAGGCGGTAAGTGGGAGGAGGGCTCCGAACAACCTTACCGCCCGCCACGCGTCCATTGTACGGGATAGGTAAAACCGCTTTCCCCGGACGCTAAATGTCGGCACATCGAGATCTGAAATTGACCGCCCACCCTTAGATCTGGGCGCTGGAGATCTGACGGCTGGCGGGCCTCCCGACTGGTCGAGCATGTTGGGGAAGGGTCCCGCCAGCGGAATAAAATATTCCATTTAATATTTGGGCGCAAAACTATAGGTTAGTGGGTTTTGAATGGTTTTTCATCTTTTCTCGCTTAACCCGAAATGTGGTGGGATTGGGAAACGTGCCAGAGGCGGGTTTTTTACCTTAGGGACTTTTGCAAAGATTTTTGTAGGCTAAAGGGTCTTGGAGAGGGGTTTTGCCCATGCAGAGGTGAATTTGAGGGTAAAATAACTTGCAGCAGAGGGGAAAGGGGTGGAAAAGGTTCACCAAAGTGGCCAGGTGCCATTTGGTCCCTTTTGAAAATACATGGCTATTATGCCTAGGGGAGGGAATATACATAAAATTTGGGGCTTTATACACCTTAGTGTTAGTATTATTAGGGGTAGGGGTAAAATAGGGGAGCTAAATAGTAGAATTAGGAGTTAGTATAAGTGAAGGTGGGGGATTTAGAAAGGGGGTGTTAGCAATGGAGTAGGGGGGAAGAGAAAAGTTAGTGATGCTCTGCTGTGAGACCATGAATTTCACCACCTTTTTGCTAATATATCCATTGCCTTGGCAAAACATCTTTGACCACTATGTAATGGTGAACATGTCCTTTCTGCAACCACAACTGCCTACCCAACTATTTCCCCTAACATTTTTTGTTTCTTCTTGGAGAGGCACTTGGACTTGCAACCCTCAATTGCCTTTTCTTTTCTTTGGCTTTTTTCCTTTTCTCCCTATCTACTTCTACCCTTATCTCTTCCAAGGTCCCAGATTAGACTTTTGGGAACCTTTGTTTCTCTACCTGAACTATTTGTCTGCCAAGATTAAGCTGTTTGGACAGACTTCTTTCTCTATTCTACAACTCAAAATTGAAACATGGCATGATCCAGTTTGAACTGTTGAATCACCCAAAAAATTGTAATAAGGTCCTCAATATTTGAAATACTTCACACACCTCTGATTTTCTGGAAATATGAGATCTTTGTAGTAGCAAAGCAGAGCATATTTGGATTTTCAATAATCAATCATGAAATATGAAACCTATTACTATAGGTATCTAACACTATCCTTACATATAGTGTGCCAACAACCTTCAAACAAAAGACAAATCTCAGGTTGACAGAATTAGTGAACGAAGGATTAAGTTCATTTATAGGAGTCATCTTAGTACCCAACAATAGTATATTCATAACCATTTTAGGTTAAGGTAATCCCTTTCTCTATCACACAGTGATCTACCCAACCAAGGTTTCATTGCATAAAAACACTGAACATTTTGTTAAAGTCTTACAACATAGACAACTTGTCTAATTGCTATAACATAGCTTACAAGTCATAAGGTTCTAGTGTCCCTATATTGGCCTTGTTCTCGAACTTTCTAGCTTGAAAACATTTATCTCTTCCTTCTTGAAAAAATCCATGATATCACCTATATCACATGCATACTATTCTGATAATATTATTTATATAAATATAAAATTCTTGATTTCAACATGTTTCATATAGAAACAATATTTCATAGATATGATACTATTTGTCGTATTGTTTACCTCTTTTACAGATGATGATACCCATCCTTTTGACTATATTGCATTCAAATCCATATCTATGGCCATTTTACCTCAAATATTTATTTTTACTCAACTAAATGAGATTAGTTTCTCGTATAGGGAGAAAGTATGTCACATGATCAGAAGATTATGCCACACGATATGTGCTTGTCATCATGCGATAGATATAATTTTCTACGGTAGATTTAGTTCACAAGAAGGTCATGACCTCCTCGAATGTGGAATGGATACAATGCTTCCACGAGGCTCTTCAAGCTAGAGGACCCTTCAAGATGATAGTAAATAGGTTGATCCCAATAAATATGCATTCTACAGTCAATGCTCTTAGATCTACATTACACATAACATTCCTCTTCTCTACGCACATCTACAAAAATTGTATATATATCTATCACGACTTGAAAAGAGTCGAATAAATATTTATGAAAAATCACGTGCAACCATTTACACTTGATTCGAAGCCTCTACTTATATAAGGTACCATGACTGGATTATATGTAGGCTAGTTTTGATTGGTCAGGCTCATTCATGTACCAAGCTTCCATACTTAACAAATCGTATTCATGCCATGAACACAATCATATCCACGGAGTATATGCTAATGGGAGCAATGGATCCAATCATATCGTGTGATAAATTCTGATGAAAATACTACAATGATAAACCGAAAACCATTGTTATTATCACGAATCATTAAATTTTATGCAACATATATTCATATATTTCTTCACATATTAACTTCTATAGATTATGCATACTATCTGCATGTAACAGATTGATTATATCATTTTTATTGAATGGTGGACAAACACCAAACTTCCATGAAAAATTGACAGCTATACAAGAACAACAACAAAAATTTCATATCGTATCATATAATAAGCAAACCAAACCATTTATTACAGTATATACAAAATGCTATAATCATGAACTCTTTTGGAAATTGAGTTTAGTTTATATGACTCATATTGCAATATACCTAGCTTAGTCATATAAATTAAATGATTGAAAAATCTCAAATTTTTATTTAGAGATAAATCTCAATCATTGATGTGTATACTAGTATAAAATATATTTTAGAGTATTTTATAGAATAAGAAACAAATTGAAGTAGTTTCCCATCAAAATCTTTTTAACTTGTCATGGAAGTGTACAAAATTATTTTCCGTGCAAATGAGAATTAAAACTAAAATTATTTGTCAATATTGAAATGGAATTTCTATTATATTTTTTCATAAGAAGGATGATTAAAATTTCTATAAATCTTGTACTTGTCATTACCTTTATGTAGTTTTATAGAAAAACTATATATAAGCTTTCATTTACAATAAAAAGGAATGTTAAAATTGAATAAGCCTTGGATTTACCAACCATCTATTAGGTGGAAGACGAAATCAAAGTTAATGTTTGTCAAAATCAATGGCATTCATAACCCATGGTGTTGTGCCATGGTATGAAACATGATATTGTAATAGAATTTACTTTTATACGGTTGTGGGTGGAAAAGAAAGAGAAATTCAGTGAAATGTAATATGCTTTTTTATTGTTGTTGTAATAAAATATATGATCCTTTTCCCCATGGTTTTTCCCTAATGGATATTTCCACATAAATCTTGTGTGTAGTTTATGAGTTAAATATTTTGTCTAGTGAGTTAAATATATTTACTTTTCAATTTGATTATTCTGTTGTTGCATAGTCTTCTCCTCCAAGGTAAAGGATGATGATATTAAAATTTATATGTGACTTTATTTTTTTTTTATTACACATATCATTTTTCTTTAAAAATTATGTTATTTAAATTATAGATTTGACATTTTTTATACATTATATTATTTGTAGGTTGCTTCATATAATGGAGAAATGCAAAGTAAAGGAAATGTTTTGAAAGGCATTTGTGATATTACAATCAATTTGAAAGATAAACCCTTAACCAAAAGTCTTGTTTTATAGAAATGTTTAGTCTTGTTTTATAGAAACATTTATGAGACTATGAGTTCAAGTATTATGAATTTAAGTTTCTTAGTTCTTATTTTGTTTTTTCCTCCTTCTTGTAAACCCCACATAAATTATTTTCTTTAGAACTCGAAATTAAGGACTTTGTATCACATAGATTTTAGATTTTAATTACTTTCAAAATTTTATCATGTACATCAATTTATGATTACTCACTTTTTAGAATTAAGTGTTTTTATCCTTTTAGTTTTGTATACCATAGATGGGTTGGATTGCAAAATAAATTCAATATTGATAGTTTTTATGATCGATTATTTTGTAAATAATCTCTTCATTATTGTTCTTTTTTGTTTTCAATATCTAGTCTTACAAAAATTCTTCACAACAAAAATAGAATCTAAACTTATCATAATTTATATTTGTATTAACAAATTATACTATCTATTTTAGAGGCCCCATATGTGTATTTGGGCTAAAAGAGTTTTTATTCAAACTGATTCTATTTTTGGACTCGTGTAGACTTAAAAATTGAATGCTCTTCTAAATTTTTATCACTCACCACTTGAATATATGAAAAAAATTGTGTATGAAGATGTCCTTAGTCTAATTATCCAATACACAAATAAAGAAAGCTTGAGATTTTTGAATTGTATATTTTCAAATATATCCATCAATGTCGTTTTGCTTTATCTATTTGAATTACATAATGTTGACCACTAATATTTTCAATTTAAAGAGTCCATTTTATTAATATTTAGAATAAACATGATTTCAAAAAAATATAAAAATAAATTAGATGTTATGGAAAATTTTGAATCGCAATTTCAATAATTAATAAAAAAAATTAATAAGAAAATAATTTTAGAAAATCTTGATTCGAAAAAAATTTATAATTTTTTTGAAAAATATAATGTTTAACCAAGATAAATAATAAAAACATTTTAACCTTCACATTTCTATCTTTGAGTAGACTAATTTCGTAGATTTTTGTCCCATTCTACCCATTTTTTGGTCCACTGTTGCAAATTCAAATTCAAATTCAATTTCAAAATAATTGAATTTATTTTTTATTATTTAAATTTGAATTGATAAATAATGAGGTACATTTTGACAATGAAATTGTTTAATATTTTACCATTAATAAGTTGTAAACTAATCATTTTACATATCATTTTAATTTCAAATTGTTATCGTAAAAACATTAAATAAATTTAACTCTTCAATATGAAATAGTAATCCTTTTTCAATCTCTACTATCCACTTACTAATTTATGATAATTAAATTAAATTTATAAAAAATATTTTCTGAAATAAACACACATGTACACATAATTAAAAATAACTACAAATATTTATGAAATTTTTTCTCATATTATTAAATTAATTTATTAATTTTACTTTAAATTTAAAGTTTATATCAATTATTTTTTTATATTAAATTTAACCATTTTCAAATTAAACAAAGTTTTTAGGTAGAAATCACATGAGAGAATTTTTGGCCTTTTCGAACCAACAAGTGTGGTTCATCATTAGGACCACATGAAGCGGGAGACCATGGCAAAGAATTAAATATAGAGCAATGTAGAGACATAATTTCAAGTAACCAATATATTTGAACAATAATGTTTAAATTATAATATTAATTTATTAATATACTAGAAACAAATATTATTAAGTAACGTCTATATTAAACGGTTTAATAAAACCAAATATTACAAGTTCTTGAAAAATAATATTTAAATAATGATATTAGTTTATTAATTTATTAAAATATTAATATGTAATGGCTATGTTTATTAGAAAAATAATATTTAAACTGTGATATTAGTTTATTAAAAAAAAATATTAATAAGTAACCACTATATTAATAAATTAATATTATAATATAAACATTATTGTTCAAATATAGTCATTACTTGAAATTATGTCTCTACATTGCTCTCTATTTAAGCCTTTGCTATGGTTTGCCACTTCACCTGGTCCTCATGATGAACCACACTTGTTGGTTCAAAAAGCGTAGCCAAAAATTTCTTTCGGTAGATTCTCTCGTGTGAAAGAATGTGTTTAATTCATTTTCAAATTATTTATCTATAAATAAATTTTAATTTATAACAAGTAATACCGCAACAAATCAAATGCCTATAAAAATAAAGACTTTTAAACACAACTTGTTTATGATTTAAAAAACTAAAATATGAAGTGACAAAAATATTTCTAATTTTATTTCAACGTAAACATGGAGAAATAAAGGTAGATTTAATTTATATTGCTATTATGTAGTTATTTATAAAATTAGTTTATAGGTATTTCTTTATATATTTAGTTTTTTTATCATATATATTGTTAAATATTATGGTCATAATTTTTCAAATTGAAATCATTAAAATTATATTTTATTTTTTTATTATTTTTTTTTGAAGTTATATATTAGGAATTATGTTAGATGAGGATTATATAGATAAAAAATTTCTACTTTTAGTTTGAAAAGGGAGACTAGATTAGTTTAGTGTCTTGAGGTTGTGAACATGCCATCTAACTATAATATCTTGTAAATAGAAACTTATAAAAGCAGGTTGGTTGTGACAAATCTTGAGATACATTGATATGTGAAGAAAAAATATTACTAGCCTTAAAATAATGAGTCATAATAACTATTAGAAAAATGTCTGGAAACCCACTTTAGATGGTCTCTAACTACATCCTAATAGAAGGAGATGTTGGTTGATCTCCTAGCTAGAATGGTCAACTTGTAGTCTATATTATCAATTATTTCCTCGAGTTCTACCACTATGCTATAAGTCTCCTATTGATTCCTTGTGTAACTCATTTCATCTACAATATTCAAATATCATTTAACCTTGCGTAAATTTTATGCCAGGATCGATAAACTAAAAGATGTGCATGTAATGCAACAAGTATAGTGGGAGTTGTAATGCTCTTTAATATGATCTGACATCATATCGAGGAAGGGGGAACATCCACTCCTAGGCACCATTTTTGGGGGGTATACTTTATTTATTGTTATTATGAATACAAATACAATAAATTTATTTCAAATATTTTAATTTGGGTTTTATTTTAAATTTTTAGGAACTACAATGTAATAAACTAAACTTTTAAAGCCCTCAGGGTTAGCTCAATTGGTCAAGTCCCCATTGTTAAGGCACATCTCCTATTCTATCGATATTCTTGGGGCTAAGCTTAGTGGTTAAGCCAAAAGGACGTGATCCCTCTTGGTGTATCCTCCTCGTACAAATATTTCATGGAAATTGTAGTCCACAATCTCAAAAGTTCATAAATCATCAAAAAAAACTTTATGAAATTTAAGTATTAATGGATAATAAATGTTAGGTCACTATAATACTATTGTACTATTGTAGCCTAATTATTGTTATTGGTTATGTAACACCCTTATTGTTATTGTTGTTCCCATGTAGCCCCCATATTTTTATTGTTGTGTCCCATAGAATTCTACTATCGTTATTGTTGTGCCCTTACATTATTATTGTTATGTAGGATTTGATTATATTATGACCCCTTAGACTCCTCTATATACCGAGGAGGTCTTTTCAATTGAACCATCTAAGAATTATTCATTTATGTGATGTAAAGATGGTTTCCCCCACAAAGGGACTAATTTTCAAGCAATTGATCGATATTTTCTTTTATTTGTGACCAAGTTGCTTAACATTTGGAATAAGAGATTTAGATTATAGGGTTTCACTACTTCAAACAGGTCATCTTGGATTTTTCGCCATTTTTTTCTACGAGGCATTAGAAGCTTTAATTTTGACCACATGCATCTGAAATCCTAGTGAACTTCATATAAAAATTTCAGACCTTTGTTTTGTATGCTTTATGAGATATAGTCTGAAGAAGTTAGGGTTTGTGCATGCTCTAGAATTCGGTCTCAAACTGACGCTCGACAGAAAATCATCATAACTTTATTTTCATGCAAAAAAAATAAATTACATAAAAGTTAATTGAAAGTGCAAAGACATTAGTTTCATTTGTATCGATTTTAGGGCCAAAGGTTGAAACAATGACACGTGGAATCTCGTAAGAGTTCGCACTATTAAACCAATCCATAATCAGGTCATCATGGGAGATTTGGAATAGGTTTACCTTGAATAATCCAAACATGGTTTGAATTGTGGCATTGGAAAGAAGACCTAGAGGTCTACCACAAGATGTAATTTCAAACCTTGGGAGGATGAAATTACAAAGATAAAATAATTTCAATATCAAACTCCCAAAAGAAATAAAAATGAGGTGTATTTTTTTTTACATTTTCGTTAGTTTTGTTTGAAAAGTAATTTTGAATTAATTCAAATGGCATAATAAATAATAGATATAATTATTTGGTTCTAATATCCCTTGAAACAAAAAATGGATATTCCTAGAAAGAAACTAGAAATCTCTTATGAAAAATGAAGAAGAGGAAGAAATGCACCATGATAAAAAAGAATTACGAGACCAAGTGCAACAAATTTCACTCGCACAAAGAGTAACCAAAAATGAATTGGAAGCGATGATGAATGTTAAGATAGATGGTTTAGAATAAAAAATAAAAATAGGTATGGACAGTTTAAAAGTAGATATGGAAGGTTTGAAGGATGGTTTAAAGGTTGATACAGAAGATTTTAAGGAAGGTTTGACAAAGTTTTTACATGAAATACTTCCTAATGGTGACAAGGTATTCCACAAAACTCATGATGATAACAAAAGGAATGCTAATCATGATTTTAGAGACTCTAACTTTGGGTTTAAGACCAACCACATTCCAAAGATCCATATGAGTAATTTTAAAGGAAAACATCTAGTAACCTGGATAATGCAAATGGAGCAATATTTTGATCTACATGATGTGCAACCCACACACAAGTTATGGATTTCATCTTTATACTTAGAACCCAATTAGTTTAAATGGTATCGATGTCTTTATTCTTGTAAACCACTTGTGACTTGGTCAATCTTCACAAATGAAATGATATCACATTATGATGATACACAAAGAAACATTTTTTTTAGCCAATTGATAAATCTCAAACCAAAGAGTAGAATGACAGAGCGCATCGAGGGCTTCCAAAAATTTAATATCATGGTAACTAAAATGCCAATGGAGCATAATATTTATTTCTTCATAAGGACTTTAAAGGATAACATCCAACATGATATTTTCCTTTGGGAACCTAATTCATGAAAGACAACATTCAGGGTGGCAAGAAACATTGAAAGCAAAATTATGGCAACAATGAAGTCTACCACTCACAACTATAAAATTGGAATTGTTGCATCCCCTATCCTCTCACAAGATATAAGGTTGACACGAAAAAAGTCAGACAAGGAAAGAGAAAAAGATCTTTGTTACAGTTGTGATAGTGAATATACTAAATGTCATAAGTGCGTTGAGAGGAAATTATTTTACACAGATTGTGAAGAGGTGGAAGAAAAGGAACAAGAAACATCAAAAGAACATAATATACACCAAGAACCAGCCTTAGAGAAATAAGAAATTAATCTGACCATATCTTATAATTAACTAGAGGGAATGACCACTACTAAAACTCTCAATATGAAAGGATATATCAAGAATAAAAAGGTAATAGTGCTTATTGATTCATTTAGTACCCATAATTTTATTCATTATCAAGTAACCAAGGAATTGAATTACTTTCTATATCTAGCGCCAGAGTGTTAAGTCATGGTTGTGAATGGAGGAATTATAAATTTCTTTGGAAATTTCCATAATATAAAGCTAACCATGGGGAATATGTATTGAATATTCCAATGATTTCCATTGAAACAGGTGGTTTTGATGTTATATTAAGAGTCCAATTGTTATAATCTTTGGGGATGGTAGATTTTAATTTTCAAGAACATTTCTTGAAATTTTTCTAGGAAGGAAAGGAAATTGAATTAAGAGGTATCTAAAGGAAACCATGGAAAAAATAAACTCTAATGGAATTAAAATTCTTTTGGATAAAGATAAATTAGAAGTAATTACATAATTATTCTCACTAGAGTTTCAAACATTGAAATCATCGATTTCTCTTGATCTCCAAAAAGTCTTGGAGAATCATTATAAGGTATTTGAGACTCCCAAATTCCTCCCACATAATTATGATTGTGATCATGCTATTCAGTAGACTCCAGAAAGTGTTCCTCCAAACCTTAAAACTTATAGATATCCATATTCCCAAAAGAGTGAAATTCAACATATGGTTATAGAAATGCAAGTGGTTGGTATAATTCAACCTAGGAAAAGTTCTTTCTCTGCTCTAGTAGTATTGGTGCACAAGGAGGATGGATCATGGTGTGCGTATCCAGATTATAGCGAGCTCAACAATCTCACTGTCAAAGATAGATTTCCCATTCCTGTCATTGATAAATTGTTAGATAAATTACATGGAACAATTTACTTGAGCAAGTTCGATATTCGTTCAAGATATCATTAAAGTATAATGAAGACTAAAGAAATTTTGAAAACACCATTCATAACTCATGAAGATCACTATGAATTTTTGGTCATGCCTTTTGGGCTTACTAATGCACCATCTACATTTTAAGGTTTGATTAATTCCATTTTCAAACCATTCCTTAGAAAATTTATTTTAGTATTTTTTGATGATATACTAATTTACAACAAGTGTTGTAAGGGTCATGTTCAACATGTTTACAGGGTGCTCAAACTATTGGAGGATAAAAAATTATATGAAAAAACTTCGAAATGTTTCTTTTGACTACATGAGGTGCAATATTTGTTTCATATTTTATCCCATGAGGGCGTTAAGGCAGACCATAGAAAAATTGAAGTCATTAAGGTATGGAAAATACCCACAACCCTAAAGAATCTTTGAGGATTTCTCAAGTGGATAGGGTATTGTTGGAATTTTTTAAAGAATGATGGGAGAATAAAAGTTCATTGAACATCATTACTGAATGAAGATGCATTTTCTTGCACTCCATAAGCAACTAAGGAATTTGAACATATTAAAGAGAAAATGTGCCAAGAACTGGTCTTAGCTACAACATACTTCACAAAAACCTTTATTGTGCAGTGTGATTCCTCAAGTAATGAAATTGGTGCTATTTTAATTGAAGAAGGTTCAGAATCATTACTTTTGAATGTTGTCCAATAAAGGGAAAGTATTTACACAGACCTATTTATAAGAAGGAATTGATGGAAACTCTACATGCACTAAAGAAATGGAAACCCTACCTAACGGGTAGACACATCAAAGTAAAAGTAGATCATGATAGTCTTAAATAATTTTTGGAACAAATATTATCTTAAGAAGAGCAACAAAAAATGGCTCAGAAAGATGTTGGGTTCTGACTTTGAATTCATCTACAAAAAAGGGAGGAAAAATGTTGTTGTAACTGCACTCTCAAGAAAGGATGAGGATGGATAAGCATTTCTATTTTCCATTTCTATTATCCAAGCTAATTGGATAACTGAAGAAAGGGATGAATGGAAGAATGACAAAGAGGTATGAACACTCATTTAAAAGTTGCAACATGATCCCAATAGATTTGATACATTTATCTCAAAAAGTGTTCCATTATGGTGCAGAGATCACTTATATGTATGTAAGAATTCCCCAATCAAACAAAATATTCTTTTGGAATTGCACATCTCCCACTTATCGTTAAATTCTCAAAATTGAAATCATATTGCAGCAACTAGAAAGTATTCTTCTAATTTCTAATTAATTTTAACAATTCATTTCTATGACAAATACTGAATAAATCACACTGCAACCTTCACAAATAAAACTGTGAACATAATAGTGATATAAACTATGAAGTTACTAGCACATGCACACATAAAAATGACACTGTTATTTTTGGACAATTTCCTCCGGTAAAACCCAACATGGGAAAATTGGTGCAATAGTGAGGGTTTTATTACAATACAACACTAAAATCTGAGTACAATCTATGGATTCCCAACTAGTAATCAAAAAATCAAGAAAATATGGGCAAAATTATCTAAGGGAATTTCCCTTCTTCAACAAACAATCTCGACGCAACCTCTCTTTAGAAAAGCTGTCCTCCTAGACCCTCTATGTTGGGCTCTATGATGCTCTGTGGATAACCTATTATGTCTAGCCTATGAACTTCCTCTGATGAAGCTATTTTTCCTATTTCTGCTGAGAAAATCACTTCTCCAGCACTATGGACCATTTGTCCAACCTCTAGAACTGAAAACAAATTTCTTATCTGAAGCAACTATGCTGCCCTTTGTGCTGCCTCACTAGGAATAAATTGGCCACTTGCTGCTACCTCTCTGGATTCGAAAAAAATCCTCCAGATCACCAGCCCTCCCTCACTATCTTTGTTCCCTCACTGAAGCTCAAACTCTCTGGTAACCAACTGCTACTACTCTAGAAAATTGAATTTAATTAAATTCTCTAAGTGTCTCTCGTGTTTTCTCCATCATCACGTTGATACCTTCTTACGTATTTATGTTGGGACTCCAACACCCAATATTAAATATTAATCGATGGCTCAGATCATTTCTAGATTGATTCGTGCGACTTTATAGATTATTCACACCTTGAATTTATTAAATCTGATTAATTAACTATATTCCCTAAGTTTGGACTTAGGAAATATTTGAAAATTATTAATAATTTAACTGAGTCATCGTCGAGTGAAATTTCCAGAAAGGCGTTTTACGTTTTGGAGATATCATGTATTCTAGCCTCTCCACCAAATTTCATGGCTAGAAAAGATTTGGTGCTACAGAAAGTAGCACTCCCTCTTAGCAAGAATCATGTTCTCTCTAGTGTTACACATTCTTCCACAACAACCAATCTCTATATCACCTTCTATCATGCTACTAATTTCTGTCCATTGTGATTTCTTCCCACTTCCCACCAACCATTGCAAAACTCTAATGTTCCATATGTGTTGTTGTTGACCCCGTTATATTGTTGCCAACAATGCATCTGCATTGCAACTTTGTTAGGTCCCTATAATACTAGTGTGTTCCCCTGTTTTTCGTTGGGCATGGAATCCCCCCAAGGCATGCGTTGGGGCTCAAAACCCAAGTTTTGACCCAATATTTTTGTAAAGACTCCACGAATTGTGGGCGCAGAGCATGAAATGTATGATAGAGCCGCATGGTTGTTTTCCTTAGTTTTGTAATGTAATGTCTGCCTACCCATGGTCTGTGGACCATGGGATTGTATATAAAGAATGAGGCTCTAAGTGTAAAAGATAACTAATAGGAATAAGGAAGTGAGAAGAGAAGAAAGATTCGAAGTGAATAAGTGTGTCCTGGTTCATAAAGTAGGAGAAGGCTCTGCAGCTGAGTGCACAGGGCGGAGTCGAGTCTGTAACTGAAGAAGAAAATAATAAAGAGAAGTTCTATCATAATTTTTAGCAGTTGTTCTTGGGTTAATGCATGCTTGTTATAAATTGCAAATATACTATTTATTTACTGTGTGCACCTGTATGAATGATTTATATTGGTAAGTATAACTTAACACATGAAAGTAGGCTAAGTTAATCAACTAATAGTGGAATACTAGTAAGGACTTGAGTAATAACAGCATTCGATCCTCGAATAGGGCTGCACAAAGGCAGCAATTTAGGATGTAAATTATGGGAAAGTGTGCATAGCAACGTGCACGCAGGATCAAATCGCAGACAACTTGAACCCATCAGAGATCTCTAGGGTGCGGAAACCTGGTTCTAGTACACTCCCATACTACTTCAGGTGAGACCTTAGTCTGCGCTCCACAGACTGTTGCCGAAAGGGCCAGTAGTATTGGTATTTTTTTGGCTAAATCACCTCCAATCCTAGGTTAGGCCCCAATAAGCCAACAAATGGTGCCATTGCAGGGACCAAGATATGCATAAGATATGTCTAATGTCATGTCACTAGAATCTGACAAAGGAAGAAATTGAAGGGTGGTTGGACAGAAATATTCACAAGTTCACAGCATAAGAAAATAGAATCTGTGAGTATCGAAGGAACAGTGGTTAGAGCACTACTTATATACATAAATCCATGAAATTTTCTTTGCATCCTTCCCCTCTGGTGTTGTACGAGTGGATCGCGAAGCTAGCGGGTAGTCAAGGAAGGTGTAGGCTCGACAAACCTATTGTGTGGATCATTGGCTCGATCGAATTATAGGAGGGTTTATCACCAACTTCACAATAGATACCTGAGTCAGCTACAGCGAGGCGGAATGATGCTTCCTCAAAGGGCCACGAGGTAAGTACATTAAATCTTTGAACACTTGGATTAAAATGCTACAGTGTGAAAAGTGGGTTGTGCGAATAAATTGATGTTTGGGGCTACGCGAAGTGGGAGGATCTAAAAAAATGAAGGTAGCAAAGAATTAGATACTACTCCCCTGATTTCACCTTTGCGAGAAAGCGAGGAAGAGCTCACAAAAGTTTCACCGTGAAGTGCAATCAGTCCGATAAGGCAGCAAAATTCACACATACCATCCCCACGTACACCACCACCAGTTTCACCATCTTCACCCCCATCTTCACGCACACCACCTCTGCCACCAACATAGTTCAATATAGTGAGTGCAATAAAGTTGTCGGTATTCAAAGGAGTAGGGAATTAAGATCCAAACCAATTTTGGTTCATAGTAGAGGCTGTATGGGAAGTGCAAGAAGTCGCGAATGACAAGATCAAGAAGGAAACAATGGTTAGTGCCTTGCAAGACCGCACACTAATGTGGTACATTAAGCATTTCAATGACAATCCAAATGCAGGGATCGTAGATATCCAAGCTGTGCTAAACAAGGAATTTAGCAAGCCAAAATCAGAGACAGTCGATTATCGAATTTAAGGAAATCATGGTGCTTCTAGGTGAGACCCCCTGGGAGCTAGACCAGAGACTGGAGTGTATGATTTATGAAGCCAACATGACCTTTACGGATGGGAAACACCGCACATGGTTTGTAGTGTCACTGAAGGAACGCGTTGTCATAACAGAAGCTGTCAACTCAGGCAGAGGCTTTGGAGATCACAATGAGACTGTACGAGACCCCGATACAAGGTCCTAATTTAGGAGTCCAACAAATCCACGTGTAGTTGAAAAACTTATGTCTTTAGATGTAGAGCTTGAAACAAGATAGGACAACTCGCCCAGAAGCGCGCGAGGAGGTATAGTGCATAAAGTGAAAAGGCCAGGGACATGAAAAGGACCATTGTCTAGTCTTCACGAACTACCTGGTGGGAGGAGGGCCAATGAGATTGAGACCGGAGGTACAAGCAGGGCCGAGCACAGTGCCTGCATTATAGTGCACGATTTGTCAGATAGGAGTGAAGCATGCTACAAATAACTGTCATCTATTACAGAAGTATACGCAGACATCCTAGTAGTTGTTCTGTAATTTTTACAGGTTAGTAAGCCATGATGAGCATACCTGTAGAAGTTATGAACTGATGATGGATCCTACCTATAGGGTTCAGACTGAAATGCGAGCCCTTGATCAAAATGCAAGGATGGTGCACACTAGATTTCAAGGGCACAGACGAGGTCGAGGTGGAATGGGACAATGAAGGGGTCATGGACAGTTTATCTGTTACAATTGCATAGGGCTAGGGCATTATGCCCGTGATTGTACAAATCCGATGAGGGAATCTTGTTTATATTGTACCCAGTTTGGTCATGAGGCAGAGGACTTCCTCACGCTGATATCAAGGTTGAGCGATAAAGGAACACTCCAATCTCCCCCCATTTAGAACCTACAAATAATGAGGTCTGAGCCGCGTGAGGAGGATCCAAATGTAAACATCGTGCTACGAAGCAGTATCACGATAGGAGATGACAAGGGCAGGCAACCCAAAGAGACTGCTTGGGTTCGCAAGGCTCCAACAATGGAACCAGAGTTCGATTCGGAGCGCGTGAAGGAGACATTAATGGAAGCTAAGAAGAGCTTCACAGAGGCCTCCACTTCTGGTAGTAAAGACCAACTAGCATGGAAAATTTTAGGGGCGAATGTTCGCCCTTAGGCGAAATTAAGGGGTTTTAAATTTTTAGTGCGTGAGTATTTTGTATCATAGTACATTTTTACAAATCACCTCAAATAACCCACCTTATTTTAATGGAGAAGGTAAAAAAGGTAAATTTAGCCCTTGAAATTAGGAGTTACAACCTTCCATTCACCCTAATTTTCAAGAATAGGTTTTATTTAAGTGAATCCTATGGGCCAAATACCATATTTATAAAAGAGGTAGAGTAAATTAATAAAAATATAAATAAATGAGAGGTATGGTAAATAAATGAAACATTTTTTATATTTACTCCATAAGTCACCTTATATACATGGAAGGGTGTAAACAAATAAAAATATAAATAAACTAAACGTATGGTAAATAAATAAAACCTATTTTTATATTTAGTTCATAACCCTCTTTCAATTTATGAAGGCTCAAAATAGAGGTTTTATTTAAGTGAATCCTATGGGCCAAATACCATATTTGTAAAAGGGGTATTGTAAATTAATAAAAATATAAATAAATGAGAGGTATGGTAAACAAATAAAACATTTTTTTATATTTGCTCCATAAGTCACCTTATATTTAGGAACACTAAAAAAATGCGTTATATTTAGGTGAAACCTATGGGAAAAATACTATGGGCCAAATACCATGGGCTAGATTATTATTAATACCATGCAAAAAAAAATTATCAACCCAAATATTAGTATTAATAAAAATAAAAATGGCACATGATGTTGACCCATGGTATTAGTGTGGAATGTAGCCTATTTAAATGGGGGAACTAAACCCGCATAGATCCATCTTTACTCTGGATCTACTAAGCCCTGAGAGGGATCAAATATCGTGATATGCAAACTAGCATAGAGTGAAAAAATATTTGTTCTCCCTCAGGGATTGGTGGATCAAGAGTAAAAGTGGATGTTGTGAAAAAATATTTGATCTCTCTCTAGGTCTATGATAACCCATGGTAATACCATGGTATTCATGTGAGCATAGACTATTTAAAGGGGAAATTCTATCATCTTAGATCAATCTTAATTCTGGGTCTACCAAGTTCTCAGAGGGATAAATAAATTTTATCCCACTAAGAGTGGCAGATGTGGAGTTAAGATGGATATATGTTGGTTTTATGATAATGAAGATATTAAATAGACTTAGGAAATTATATTGTAAAAAAATCTTAAGGTGGATGGTTAAGGCTACATTTAGTCACTTCACAAAATTTAGTAAAAAATACCAATATCTCCATTAATATTGGTTTTTAACTTTTTTTGATTTAACAAAAAAAATTCAAAACAATGAAACCTTATCGCTCTTTCCACATCACCCTCGCATAATATTTCTCACCATTTTTCAAATATTCTCAATATGATATCTTCATGAAAAATTTTAGGTACTGATGTTGGATTAGTTGTTTGAAAAATAAGCTGGTTTGTACAACCTTTCATCTTTTGTGCTATTCTTAGTTTGTCCTAATGATCTATAGGGGTTGGAGCCATTGAACCATATTTTTCTAAAAGGTGGAGATTGTTCACCAAAAAGGAAACTAATCTTCATGTTACAATGCTGTTAAAAAATGTGAGACCTATGAGGGTAGTGAATTATGCTAATAAGCAATTTAGATTGGGAGAGACGTAATTAAATTTTATTGTTCAATTGAAGATTTCCAATTAAAATAATAATAAATGTACATTTATATATTCATATATTGTTTGGAAGGATTCTTACAATGGTCACTTCTTTCAATTAGATCCCCTTCAAGCCTTTGGGATACCTAATACTTTCTTATATAATATAGTTGGGGGCTTGCTACTTGTTGGCCGTGTAGGGGTAAACAAACTTGATGTGTTTTTTATTTTATTTTTTATTTTATTTTTTATTTTTTATTTTTTTATCTCGCAGTTGGAGTCTATGGAATAAGAAAGAAATTTGATAACTTGAAAAAAGTGGTAGCTTGACAAAAGTTGTAGAGAAAAGATTAATCTCTTCTACCTTGACATAACTCGCTGTCAATATCAACAAGGATAATTTTAGGGGCGAATGTTCGCCCTTTGGCGAAATTAAGGGGTTTTAAATTTTTAGTGGGCGAATATTTTGTATCATAGTAAATTTTTACAAATCACCTCAAATAGCCCACCTTATTTTAAGGGAGAGGGTAAAAAAGGTAAATTTAGCCCTTGAAATTAGGACTTACAACCTTCCATTCGCCCATTTTCAAGAATAGGTTTTATTTAAGTGAATCCATTCGCCCATTTTCAAGAATAGGTTTTATTTAAGTGAATCCTATGGGCCAAATACCATAAATAAATGAGAGGTATGGTAAATTAATAAAAATATAAATAAATGAGAGGTATGGTAAATAAATAAAACATTTTTATATTTACTCCATAAGTCACCTTATATACATGTAAGGGTGTAAACAAATAAAAATATAAGTAAAGTGTAGGTATGGTAAATAAATAAAACGTCTTTTTATACTTACTCAAAAGGCATGGTAAATAAATAAAAATATAAATAAACTAGACGTATCGTAAATAAATAAAACCTCTTTTTATATTTAGTCCATAAACCTTGCTCTATTTATGAAGGCTCAAGAAAGAGGTTTTATTTAAATGAATCCTATGGGCCAAATACCATATTTGCAAAAGAGGTATGGTAAATTAATAAAAATATAAATAAACGAGAGGTATGGTAAACAAATAAAACATTTTTTTATATTTACTCCATAAGTCACCTTATATTTACGAAACACTCAAAAAATGGGTTATATTTAGGTGAAACCTATGGCCAAAATACTATGGGACAAATACCATGGACTAGATTGTTATTAATACCATGCAAAAAACCATTATTAACCCTAATATTAGAATTAATAAAAATAAAAATGGCACATGGTATTGACCCATGGTATTCACCTGGAGTGTAGCCTATTTAAATGGGGGAATTAAACCAGCATGTAGCCTATGCTAAGATTCACTAGGACTTTACAAAGTTTTATTATTTAGTGAAAGACTCGCCAAGGTCTTACAAGATTTTATAATTGAGTAAAATATTCGCCATGCCTGGTGAGAGATTCGCCAAAAAATTATATATACATATTATATTATTGATAAAATCGCCTTCCATTTTTCCTATATACCATGGAGATTCGCCCATTTATTATATTTATAAATTTAGGGGGGGTTCTTAAAATTTTCCCTGAATATCAACACCTACAAGAACTTTGTTGTGGAATATTATCAAAACTAATAGAAGGATATGAAAGAGTGTATTGTAAGAACCTTAACAAACACGACCACTAAAACTTGGAACATTGTTTGTAGGAAGAGAAAATTACGTTTCTTTTTTCCAAACATGTATGTTATTATATTACAGTTTAATGAATATGTTTTCTTATTATCATATATGGTTTCATACTTTAACAAAACATTCCCCAAGACTTCACAATGTTTTATTATTTAGTAAAAGATTTGCCAAGATCTTACAAGATTTTATAATTTAGTGAAAGATTATCCATCACTGTATAAGATAATATAATATGGTTAGAGATTCGCCAAAAAAATTATATATACATATTATATTATTCATAAAATCACCTCCCATTTTTCCTATGTATCATGGGGATTAGCCCATTTATTATAGATATAAATTTAGGGTGGTTCTTAAAATTTTCCCTACAACTAGCACCAGAGATGGACCCATCAATGCTCACTACCTTTCTGGAGACATGCATGAAGCCACTGCGTGACAACAAAGCAGTGAAAGGGCTGAAATAACTCATCACTAGATGTACGGGACCTGGAGAACCGCACGTATTCTAGAAGCTCGGAAAACACACAACACGAACACGAAGGGAGATGAGATTGACTGTGCAAATTGGGGAATATGAAATGAATCAAGTGATTTTGGATCTAGGATCGTACGTGAGTGTTCTACCAAAGAAGACATGGAAGCACATGGGCAGGCCCGCGTTGTGATGGTCTCCTATTTAGTTGATAATGGTGAACCAGCAAAAGATCGTACCGATGAGAAGATTGCAGAGAATAATGGTAGATATCGAAGGTGCCAACACGCTTTCAGATTTTGAAGTGATAGATATTGTTGATGACAACAATCCCTATCCTACACTACTAGGAATAGATTGGGCCACTGGCATGAATGGAGTGATAAATGTAAAGAAGCACAAAAATATTTTTGAGAAAAAGTCACTATGCGTAGTGGTACCTCTAGACCTTAAGGAAGGATCGCGCTACACAGAGCTGGTGCGCAGCCGCGACAATGATGATGATCTGGACTGTATCTACAAGATAACCGCTCAGGAGCAGGATTGGTTGATTCGTACAGTGGATGGCAGAATTTCATGGGAGCATCAAAGCTCATGCACATCAGATTTAGACGAAGAAATAGAATGATAGCAGAATCGGTTACACGATGTAACCATGCTCAATTGCAACATGATGATAAATTCACTACGCTGTGTAACAAGAAATGCAAGAGATCTGCCTATGTATGACGGACTGACTGAGGTAGATGGTTTCCTAAACAAATTTGAAGAAGAAGTACCAGAAAAACAACGTTTCGACACTATGAATGGGAACTACATGCTACGCTTGCAAGATGGTGGGGTACGCACCAACGAAATTTTGAGGGCTGGCGGGAATGTAGGCGAATGATGTGCATACAATTTGGAAAACCTCAGATGCAGATAACAGACAAGTATGACGGATGGGATGACCCACGTACACACCTCGCGAAATGGACCAAGGTCTACAGGGAAGAGCCACAACCTGAGTGGGTGTATCTGTTCTATCATACCCTGGATATCATACCCATTAATTGCTATATTGAGACAGAGCTCTGCCATGGCATGAGCAAATGGGATATCTTGCGCGAAGGATTCCTATTAACCTTCACCTTTGAGGATTGTTGGTGGGATACACTTGATGATGTGTTATAAGCAATAAAAGCAGTTGTCTTCAAAATACCCTAGGAGCCAATGGAAGTGCTTTAGCCACAATGGGTGACCCAGTTAAGCTACATGTTAGAGTGTTACAATGTAAATATTGAGGAGGATGATAAGGATTCATGGAAAATTAATATTCTAGAAACTAAAGGCTGTCACTAGGTTCAAGGACCATTGATCGAAGGTCCTGACATCACCGTGCCACTAAAAAAAAAATAGGTGAACATTGTGACAGAGGCTGAACCAAAATATGAAACGCTTGGTGATTATTTGGATGATGCCATGGTGGATAAGGTCGTTGAGTTACTCCACGAGTACCAAGACTTATTCCCGACCAAGATTATGGACTTAAAAGGGATCATTGGCGACTTAGGGATGATGAAGATCACCCTAAAACCCAACACAAAGCCGGTTAAGCAGAGGCCTTACCGCTTGAATTCAATGTATAAGGAAAAGGTCTGCGTAGAACTATACAAAATGCTTGTAGCTGAAATTATTGAGCCAGTGGAAGAATCTGATTGGGTGAGCCCTATGATAGTATAGTAGAAAAAGTAGAAGGGCGAGATAATAATATTCATGGACCTTAGGAAGTTAAATGACACCTGTGTACACGACCCATTCCGAACACCATTCATAGATGAAGTATTGGAAAATGTTAGTGGATAAGAAGCATACTCTTTCACGGACGGGTTTTCAGGGTACCACCAGATCAAAATCGCACTAGAAGATAGGAGCAAGACGACCTTCATGATGGAATGGGGATGCTTTCAGTACATCGTTATTCCATTTGGCTTGAAGAATGCACTAGCCATCGTTTCGTGCATCATTGTTTCTGTATTCAAGGAATACATCCAGAAGTTCCTCGAGGTCTTTTTGCATGATCAGACTATCTTTGGATTGGTTAAGCACCACCTAGCAAGCTTATGCTTGATTCTCAATACTTGCCGTTGACACCAGATTGCGCTAAACCTTAAGAAGTGCACATTCCTCTTTCCTTTTCGGAACTTGTTGGGACATGTGGTTTGCAAATAGGGAATGATGATGGACCCTATGAAGATTGCAATGATTCTAAATTTGGAAGCACTGCGAAGTGTTAAACAGTTGGACGCTACCTTGGGACACACAGGTTACTATACGAAGTTCATTAAAAGCTATGCCCAAATCACCGCTCCGATGGAGATATTATTGAAAAAGGATGTCACATTTTTCTGGAATGATGATTGCATGAAGATCTTGGATTTCCTAAAGGGGAAATTGGCCTCCACTCCAATCTTGGTCTTCCCAAAATGGGATGTGGAGTTTCATGTCCATGTTGATTCGTTGTGTATCGCGCTAGGAGTAATTCTCACGCAAGAAGGTGGAGAAGGCTTGGATCACCATATCAGTTTTGCAAGTTGTAGATTGTCCAAAGCCGAGAAGAACTATTCCACAACCAAGTGCAAGGGGTTGGAGATGGTGTACACGCTCCAAAAATACTGGCACTACTTGTTAGGAGGAAATTTCAAAAGGTATAAAGACCATTCTCGGCTAAAGTACTTGGTCAATATGTCTGTGTTGGGGGGGCGTATATGTAGGTGGCTCTTATTGTTCCAAGAATATGACTTTGAGGCCACGGTAAAACCTAGACACCTAAACGCAGGACTAGATCACTTGTCATGTATTGTGACAGGCGAGGAACCTACTAGTTTGGAGGAAGGATTACCTGACGCACAACTTTTTGTGGTACACATAACTGATGGGCACTTCAAAGATACAATCCACTTTCTGACAATAGGGACCGCACCAAAGGACTAATCCGTCAAAGAGAAGGAATTGGTGGTGTGTGCGGCGAAATTTTCTTTCATTGTGGGGAACCTATATAAAATGGGAAATTATGAGATATTGTGAAGGTACGTACCTGAATTTGAATAAAGTCAGATCATATAGGAAGCACATGGGGGCACTGTAGGAGGAAATTACGTAGGACAATCGACCGTACAAAAGATTCTTCTCATAGAGTTGTGGTGGCCAACCCTTAACCAAGATTCAAAAGCACACTGTAAGGCCAGCGATATATGTCAAAGGGTCGGAAAACCATCGCGGAGGGCCGAGATGCCATTGAATCAACAAATGACACTATAGCCATTTGAGAAATGGGAAATCAACTTTGTGGGACCTATAAAACCTTAGGGAAAAACGAGCATGCGCTACATCATCACTGCGACAGAGTACCTGAAACGATGGGTGGAAGCATAGCCTGTCAAAGACTACATAGCCACTACGGCTGCGAAGTTTTTGTTTGAACACATGTTGACCCGATTCGGATGTCCGAAGATATTAATGAGTGATCACGATACACATTTCCTGAATGAAACCATCAACGTGCTCATAGAAGAGTTCCAAACATATCATCAGAGAAGCACACCATATCACCCACAAACCAATGGGACAATAAAAGTGTTCAACAAAATACTAGAGATTGCGCTAACCAAAGTGTGAAATGTGCAGCGAAACAATTGGGACCTACACGTACCTGCAGTACTATGGGCTTATAGGACAACGTGCAAGAAACTGATGGGACAAACACCCATTTGATTAGTTTATGGCATGGAAGCTGTAATGCCGATGGAATATATCGTACCTAGTCTACGCATAGTAGTGCTCATAGGAATGACAGACCGTGAAGCTCTCGAGGAAAGGCTTCTGCAATTGGAAGAACTAGAGGAGCAACATTTCTTGGTTGGTTTTCATGAGTAGGTACAAAAGTAGCATTAAAAGGCCTAGCACGATTGCCATATTAAGTTGCGACAATTCAAGGTCAACGACTTGGTGTTGATGTATGAAAGTAAGTTTGAAAAATTTCTAGGAAAATTCAGAATGCATTGGTTGGGACCATACATGATTAAGGAGGTCATAGATGGAGGCATGGTCTAGTTATTCAAACTAAATGGACAACCCTTCCTAGGCAAAGTGAATGGCAGCCACTTGAAGCCTTACACAGGTGTGCTCGCTATCTGATTAGCTGCAAGAAGCATAGTCCTCGCACTTCAAGGAGCTAGACAAAGGCACGGGACTATAAACATATATCGGTACAGATGCATGGAAAAGTTCAGACACAGAGGTTTCAGAATAGTGGATGTAGCAGATTCAGCGAGCAGCAGCTCAATGCGCTGCAGACCTCAGTACAATTCGATAACAGTTGGAGGGACTCCGTGCAAAGATCGCCGTGCCGACCAAGTCACTCGAGGGTGAGTTATAATGTTTGTGTTGGAGGCTTGTTGGGCATGGAATCCTCCAAGGCATGTGTTGGGGCTCAAAGCCCATGTTTTATTGGTGCAGAGTGCAAAATGTACGATAGAGTCATAGGGTTCCACCCTAGTTTTGTATTGTAAGGTCAGTGAGGCTCCAAGTGTAAAATACAACTAATAGGAATAAGGAAGAGAGAAGAGAGGAAAGAGTCGAAGTGACTATGTGTGTATTGGGTTGTGTAGTAGGAGAAGTCTCTGCAGCTGAGTGTGTAGATCCCTATAGCTAAGTGTGCAAGGTGGAGTCGAGTTTGTATCCAAAGAAGAAAATAATAAAGAGAAGTTTTATCATAATTATGTGCATCTATTCTTGGGTTAATGCATGCTTGTTATAAATTGAAAATATCTTGTTTATTTACTGTGCACACCTGTATGAATGATTTATATTGGTAAGTATAACTTAACACATACAAGTAGGCTAAGTTAATCAACTAACAGTGGAATACTAGTATGGACTTGGGTAATAACAGTGTCTGGCCCCCAAGTAGGGCTGCGCAAAGGCAACAGTTTAGGCTGCAAAGTACGGGAAAGTGCGTGTATCAATGTGCACGCAAGATCAAACAGCGGACCACTTTAACCCATCAGACATATCCAGGGTGTGGAAACAGGGTTCTAGCATCCTTCCATACTACTTCGGGTGAGACCTCAGTCCGCACTCCGCGGACTATTGCCAAAAGGACCAGTAGTACCGGGATTTGTTTGGCTAAATCATATCCGAACCTCGGTCAAGCCCCAATAAGCCAACTTTTTTATTATCATTGTAGCTGCATTATTATTATTGTTGTGCCCATATGGTCGACATATTTTTATTGTTGTGCCCCATAAAAAGCCAGTATGGTTATTGTTGAGCCCTTACATTATGATTTCTATGTCATCTTTGATTATATTGTGACACCTTAGACTCCTATGTATAGAAAGGAGTTTTTCTTCATTTGAAATATCAAAGAATTTTTCATTTGTGTAATACAAAAGAGATTCCCACCTAGAAGAGGATAATTTTGAAGTTGTTTATCTATCTCTTCTTCTATTTTTTGAGTTGGTTGCATAGCATTTGGTATCAAAGCTTTGGGATTCTAGGGTTTTTCTTCTTGAAATAGGCCATATTGGAATTTTCACTATAACGCTTTCTCTATGTCGCTTTAGGAGCTGAAATTTTGATCACATGGAGCCTAAATCTTCATGAATTTCGGGTAAAATTTTCAGATCTTTGCTCATTCTATTTTCATATATATGATCTAGGGAAGTTAAGGTTTTTGTAGGCTCCAAAATTTCGTCTCAGACAGGTGACCAAGGGAAAATCATCATAGCTTTCATTTCAGGCATCAAATTTGAATTTTGTAAAAATTGGATGAAACATCATAGACTCTAGTTTGTGGTGTACCAATTTCAAGGCCGAAGGTCAAAACGGTGACACATGTCACTCCGTACAACTTCACTCTACTGAACCCATTTATAATCAGATGATCGTGGGAGATCAGGCATAACTCTTTTATGAAGACTCCAATATTAGTCTGACTTATGGGGTTGTGAAGAGAACTTAGAGGGATACCATATGATGAAATTTTAGACCTTGGAGATATGAAAGTTCAAATATACAATAGATTCACTAGTGATCTACTACAAAAAAAAAAAATATGTGTCGTTTTTAAAAGTTGCATAAGTTTTATTTAGAAATTAGTTTGAAGTGATTCAAATGGAATAGTGAAGCATAGTTATCATTAATTGATGCCCCAAATAAATAAAGTGGAAACGCTTAGTAAGAAACCCAAAATTTCTATTATGGCACATGAAGAAGAGGAAGAAATGCAACATGTTATATCAAAATTACGAGACCAAGTGCAACAAATTTCACTCTCACAAAAAGTGACAGAAGCTAAGATGGATGATGTGAAGAATGGCATAGAAGCTAAGATCGATGGTATAGAAGAAAGATGAAAGGAAACATGCATTATTTGAAGAAATATTTGACAAATTTTCTACAAGAAATGCTTCCTGATCGAGAAAAGGTGGTGGAGGGAACTCATGATGACAACAAAAGAAATGCTAATCATGATTTCATAGACTCTAATGTTAGAATTAAGAACCACAACATTATAAAGATCAATATGAAGAAGTTTGATGGCACAGATCATGTAAGATGAATATTATAGATGGAGCAATATTTTGATCTCCAGAATGCGTAAAATACATAAAAGGTATGCATTGCAACTTTATATGTAGAATCCAATCAGTTCATATGATATCGATGGCTTTTCTCTAGTAAGCAAAGTTTCCCTTGGTCTTCTTTTAAGGAGGAAATGATAGCACATTATGAGGATACAAAGAGAAACAACTTCTTTGGCAAATTGATAAATCTCAAACAAAAGGGTTCAGCGGTGGAGCTCATCGAGGACTTCCAAAAATTGAATATAAGGGTAAATTATATCCCAGATGAGCATGGGATTGATGTTGTAACTGCCTTGGTAAAATTCCATGTAAAATATGTAAGACCACAGTGCTGGTACACGTATTCTAAGATAAATGGTGGGGAAAACATCCTAATGGGTGTTGATTTAGTTTATTATGGCTAACGAAATTGGCTAAGGAAATGGCAAAGGCCTTGGAAAGTGTTGAGCCTTGCAATAGAGATGTATTTAATGTTGATTATTGTCTTTTCCCTCCTTTCTTATCCATTTTTTGCAATGATATAATAACATACTAATAGGATTTTGATAAGGAATGAATAAAATTTCTCTTGATACGATTTGATTGACCAAACTAACTCATTACTTTTTATGTAGAAATATAGTAAAAGGAACAACTGTTGTTTAAAGTCAGAAAAACAAAAGCTAATCGAGGAAAACGAGACATGTCATGTGCGATTGAACCAAGGAATGAGTCAAGAAGATCAGCACGAGATAGAAGAATTGTCTAAAGATAGAATTTAGTTGTGAATCCCTCAAGAGTTCCTGAGGGATTATATTTATCCTTTTCCTTTTGAATATAAAAGGGAAGACTGAAGAGGGATCTCTCATCTTTTACTTGGATTGTAATTTTAATCTATAGAAGGGTGATTCTAAAGAACAAGATCGTATTGTAATGACAAGTGACTTTGATGATTAATATACAACTTGCGTTGTTGTTCATTCGGATATTCTAAAATAGCTAAGCAGTGTTCGCTGGTGGCTAGGGCACGTTCTCTGGTGGAACTTACTGTTGTTCCTTGTTTTATGCATTTTCCATTTCCTGCAAGTTTATTTTTCTTTACAGTTTTGTAGTTGATTTATTTTCGTTAATTCGGATTTCTGGTATTCATTTCATTAATGCACAATCCTAGTTGGTTTATTTAATTCATATCATGGATTGAATTAGTTATTAGTTAAAGAGCCATTTCTGGTTAGTTAAAGAATAGAGTGTGATTGATAAAATGCATTCCTTTTATCCAATAGTTTAAGCCCAGCTGAAGGAGCTCAGTGAATGATGTGGTGCTCTCGGTTGATTGTCATTTGAATTTGGTTGATTAATATTGGATTACGGTTTTGTTTGAGATTGAGTCATGATGTTTACATTAATTATTTCCTTTAAAGTTACAAGCTTGAGATTTATGATTGCATTCATTTACTCTTGTATTGAATTTAATAACTCATTTTAAATCATTACTCTCTAGATTTATAGATTGCACATATTGTGTACACTCTTGGAATAAAAAGACTTACCCAGGTTGATAATTAATGTGAGGCAATTAGGAGTTTTAAAAGACTCCTTTTAGCACCCAACATTTTGGCATTGTTGCCGGGGAGAGTGTTTCCATTTTACAAAGAGTGATGATTGTCTGCTGAGAGAGAATTGGGAATTAAAAATGGGAGGTGAGAACCTATGCAACGATCAAGTAAAATGCGTGCTCCTTCACCCTCTTTCCAGTAGAAATATGTAGGAATTTAAGATAGAAATGAACGTTTGTATTTTTGTATGAATGAGTAAGAAGAAAATACCAGAAAAATATATAATTCCTCCCCCAAACTTGAAAAATATAAGGGACCAGTGACCCTTGGATGATCAACCTTTATTGAAGAAATCATAAGAAAAGATGAGTCTCAATGATCAATAGGACCTCGAACTATTGCTACCAGACACCCTATTGTTTCCCTTCAGGCCACAGGATCAACATCTGTAGCTAACAATGAGTTTCACAGTAAGACTGAAGGGTCTAAACAGAGTTTTCAAGATATTGAAAATTCACAACCACACCCTCCACAAGAAGGGAATTCTTGCAACCTCCGTGAAGGAGAATGAGAAACATGTAATCCTGAAATTAAATCATCAAAGCCTAGATCTCCTGAAGTAGTAATTGAATAGAGTACACCTAGTGTTCTGGATCGAGGTAGCACTGTCAAAATCATTCCAACCTCTTCTAGACATCCTAGGAACAACTCCCCAGCTCCAGAGATCCCTGAAAAATATTGACATATTTTGGACCAAATGGCCAATAATCAATGACACCTCGTGACCTGTATGTTACAATACCCTATTGTAGACACAATTGTCAATGCCCCCATGAAATATATTCCATTACAGAATATTCCTACCTTTCATGGGCTAACTTTAGAAGACCCTGATGCGTTCCTTTTCGAATTCGATGTCCTATGTAGGGGTTATGATTACACCACTAACCCCTAGAAGCTGAAATTGTTCCCCTCTACCCAGAAGGGAGTAGCCCTGTGTTGGTTTATGGGATTTGGTTGAGGTACCATCAATGATTGGGAACAGATGAAAACATCATTCCTGAAAAAATATGAAGATTATTAATGAACTAGAGAACTAAAATATGAAATCTTTCAAATGGTAGCTAAGCCTAATGTGACTCTAGAATAATATGTGGAGCATTTCCAATGTAATTTGCAAAGATCTCCTTATGAAAATCTGCCTGATAATGTTCTAAAAAAAACAATGATTAAAGGTATGAAAGACCAATGGGTAGAAACACTGAATATAATGGGTAAGGGTGATATTTATCAAGAAGATTATGACAATATTATAGACTTCTACATCAGGTGCTCCAGGGGTAGTACAAGGTTGAAACCAGCTAGATGTGATGCGATCACTAGAGCCAGAAAAACCTCATGAGGAAGCATTACAAGAGTCGAAATTAGCAATCTATTGGAATATTTCAAGACTGATATCCTGGGGACCCTGTTGACACAATTGGATATCATGTAAAATAAATGAAAGTAGGCTGAAGAAAAACAGAACCTGGCTATTTTTTGTCCCCGTTGTAGAAAGAAACACAGTCATAAAGAATGCCTGCTAGATATGATACAAGCATGTGCCATATGCACTAAGGAGCATGCCACGGAAAGTTGCCCATCACTCTCAGGATTAAAATTAGTCTTCAAGGAAGCGGAAGAAGAAGTGGAACTAGTATATTTGCTGAACCAACATCATCAATGGGAAGCACATCAGACAAGTATGCGTACCGATCCATCTTCGTTCTTTCCTCCCTCGCAATATAATTCTCAATAATATTCAGGGGCAACATGGCAGAACCAACCACCTTTTTCTACTTGGCCACCTCAAACATTTTCTATGCCACCATGGCCCAACCTGTCAAATACAAACAATAATTGGTCAAATCCCTCTTACCCTCCACCATTCTAGCAGAACAATTCCTAGTCATCTCAATGGTCCCCTTCCACCTCAAAAAATCAGAACTGGTAATCAAACTGGCAAAGATCCACGAACTAGCCTATGGGAATATTTCCTCTGTCTCAACCTACTTTACTAGTACCATATACATTATAGGAGAATCCTTATTCTAATATATAACCACAACTCCCAGCCCAACCCAACCCAAATACGAACAACTGACTAATCCAGTCACTAAAAATCATTGACGGTCTGGACCTTGAAGCTGAGTTGAGAGAGTGTAATGAACTCAAGTTAAGATCTGGACACGTGATCGCTCTAGACGAGGATAAAAATCTGCAACCTGAAGAACCACACCTAAATAATCCTTTGACTGTAGATGACCAATGAGGGGAAGATACAATTAAGCAGAAGACTCCCAAATAGATCATAACTACTTCCTCGCCATTCCTAGAAATACTGATGATCTCGTGCCCAATTGAACACCTTGACTTTGATCTTCTGGGTGAACTCAAGAATATTTGTATAAAAGTACCCCTCCTACAGGCTATTCAAGGAATTCTAATATATGCCAAAACTATTAAAGAATTGTGTATAAAGAAGTCTGTGAGGCAAACAAAAATAACCCCAACTATCCATATTGTCAGGAATTTGTCTGATTTATTACTAGGCAAAGAGACACTTGTAAAATATGAAGACCCAAGAAAACCCATTGTCACAGTACAGATAAATGGTCGTTCTTTTCCCAATGCTTTAGTTGATTTAGGGGCCACCATTAACATTCTCACAACAATAACTTGTGAAATACTTGGCATCATAGCCTTGAAAGCAACAACTACCTTGCTGGAACTTACTGACTGCTCAGTCATTAGGTGTTAGGCCCCTATACTACTAGTGTAACCCCTTATTGTTATTAGTATAACCCACTTATTATATTGATGTACCCATGTAGTGCCCATATTGTTACTATTATGCCACATAGAAGGCCACCATTGTTACTGTTGTGCCCTACAATATTATTGTTATGTAGGCTTTGATTGTATTGGGACCACTTAGACTCCTATATATAGAAAGGAGGTATTTTCATTTGTATCATCCAAGAATTGTTCGTTTATGTAATTTAAAGGAGGTTTCCCCCTCGAAGAGGCTGAATTCTAAGGCATGGATTTATCTTTTCTATCTTTTCTTGAGCTGGTTTCATAACATTTGGTATCAGAGCTTTGGATTCTAGGGTTTCGCTGCTCCAAACAGGTCATCGTGGCATTTTCGCTATACCTTTTTTTCTGTGACGTTTCAGAAGTCGCAAAAAAGACCCATTTGAGAAGCATTGGCGCTGAACCTTGGGTCCGAATTTCAGATATTTCCGCGCCATATTTTCGGAGATATGATCTGCGGAAGTTGGTCTTTTTGCAGACTCCTGAATTACACTCAAAACAGGTGACCTGGGGAAAATCGTCATAACTTTCATTCTGAGCATCAGATTGAAATTTCGTAAGAAGGTCACTGCGGGAGATTGTGCATAACTTTTTCTTGGAGAATCCAATTTGGATCAGACTTGTGGCATTGGAAAGAGGACACAGAGGGCTACTACAGATCACAAGTTCAGAACTTAAAGATCCGAAAGTACAGAGTTACAGTCGTTTCAAGGTAGAGCTCCTAAAATCAAGAAAAAGCAAGATGAGGAAGTTTGATGGCAAGGATCCGGTGAATTGGATACTTCAGATGGAGCAATATTTTGATATACATGGTGTACAACTGTTACAAAAGGTATGTATTGCATCTTCATATTTAGAACCAGATCAATTTTTATGGTACAAAGGGCTTTGTTCTCGTAAAAAACTTGTTACGTGGTCAATTTTCACGGAGGAAATGATAGCACATTATGAGGATATAAAGAGCAACACCTTCTTTAAAGCAACACCACAACAATTGGAAAGAGTAAAAGGGCTTTGTGACATAATGGAAAGAAAAATTATGGAAACCAGGAAGCATGCCCCTCACAACTATAAAGAGGGAAGTGTTGTTTCTCCCAGCCTTCCACAACCTACAAGGGTTACACCACAACAATTGGAAGAAAAAAGAGAAAAAGGGATTTGTTACAATTGTGATAGCAAATGCACTAAAGGTCATAGGTGTGCTGAGAAGAAATTATTTTACATAGAATATGAAGAGGAGGAAGAAAAGGATCAAGAAACATCAAAAGAAGAGGATATACGTCAGGACACCACCCCAGAGAAAGAAGAAATGAATCAGACCATATCTTGTAAAGCATTGGCAAGAATTACCATTCCTCAAACTCTCAAGATAGAAGGACATCTCAAGAAGAAAAAGGTGCAAGAAGTGAAAGATCACATCGAGAAAGAAGAAATGAATCCAACCATATCTTGTAATTCAATGGATGAAATTACCACTCCTCAAACTATCAAGATAGAAGGACACATCAAGAAGAAAAATGTTCAAGAAGTGAAAGATCACATCGAGCATCAAGAAATGAATCTGACCATATCTTGTAAAGGACTGGAAGAAATTACCACTCCTCAAAAGATAGAAGGACATATCAAGAAGAAAAAGGTTCAAGTAGAGAAAGATCATATCGAGCATCAACAACAATGTATCCAACTTTTAAAGGATAACGCCACTTCGGTGCAAAATCAAATGAAACAACAGGTAGATCAACATCGTAGTGAAAAATGTTTTGATGTGAGTGACTGGGTATTTTTACTGCTACATCTCAAGCAAGCTATTTATGAGAAGGAAATGTTGGCAATACTACATGCACTTAAAAAATGGCGACCTTACCGAAAGGGAAGACGCTTCAAGGATGAGGATGTGGAAGCATTGTTTTGTGCTATTTATATTATCCAACCAAATTGGATAAATGAAGCAACGGATGAATGGAAGAAGAACGAAGAAGTATGGCCACTTATTCAAAAGTTGCAAAAGATCCCAATTCAAGCAATATTGCCAGAAATTGAAGAGGAAGGAAAAATCATATTGGAACCTGGAGCAGTCACAGAAACAAGAACTCGACAGCTACGAAATCGATCAATTTCAGAGTATCTCATCAAGTGGAAGAACTTACCCGCTGAATATTCCACATGGGAGGACAAGAATTTTATATAGAAGCATCAAGAACTACTCAAGCGTTGAGGACAACGCTTTTTGAAGGAGAGGGGCATGTTAGGCCCCTATACTACTAGTGTAACCCCTTATTGTTATTAGTATAACCCACTTATTATATTGATGTACCCATGTAGTGCCCATATTGTTACTATTATGCCACATAGAAGCCCACCATTGTTACTGTTGTGCCCTACAATATTATTGTTATGTAGGCTTTGATTGTATTGGGACCACTTAGACTCCTATATATAGAAAGGAGGTATTTTCATTTGTATCATCCAAGAATTGTTCGTTTATGTAATTTAAAGGAGGTTGCCCCCTCGAAGAGGCTGAATTCTAAGGCGTGGATTTATCTTGATTCTTTTCTATCTTTTCTTGAGCTGGTTTCATAACATTTGGCTAAAAGGAACATTACCAGATTCGATGGTTTCTGTTCACACTTGGGAATATCCGACAATTTTTTTAATTATTAACAGCCTAGATGGACATCCCTTCATTTTAGGAAGACCTTGGCTAGCAACCGTTGATGCTTATATCATTTGTCGGATAGGAAATATGACCATAACTAGAGGAAATGATGTGAAGAATCTAGCCTTATAACCTCCTGCTCAGCCAAGCCTAACCATTGTAAAAACTAGGAAGCAAACTGTAACATATTTAATAGAAAATATTCAGTCACCATTGACTGTGGCAAATTCCCTTGAGTTTTAAAAACCAAACAGAAGACGATGTGATTAATTGTTTTATCAATCATCCTACTACAGTGTCTAGTTTGAAATGTCACATGATTAAATTAGTCCTTGACAATGAAATTGAAGAAGATTCCCTGAGAGATATCAATGACCAACCAATACCAACAACCACTATCTATAATAGAAAACCTATTGAAACCAAACCAGGGAAGATCTTGAACATTAATATCAATCTAAGTGATGACCAGCAACAGAAACTTATTCAAGTCCTTAGAAAATATAAATGGGCTTTTGCTTGAGATTACCCAGACATGAAAGGGATTGACCCTCAGCTATGTATGCACCACACTTACACTAAAGAAGATGCAAGACCCATTCGACAACCTCAGTGTAGATTAAATCCTCACCAAAAGGATATTGTTAAAGAAGAACTTCAAAAACTATTAGATGTTAATTTTACCTGTCCTATATGTGACAATAAATGGGTTTCTCCATTAGTAGTGGTCCCCAAAACGAATCATTAGTGGCTGATATGCATTGACCACAGAGAGCTCAACAAGGCAATGAAAAAAGACAATTTTCCCCTTCCATTCATCAATCAGGTCCTAGATACACTGGCAGGGATGAAATTCTTCTCTTTCTTGGATGGCTTCAGTGGCTACAACCAAATCTAGATTGCCCCTGAAGACCAGGATAAAACTACTTTTACCTGCTCATGGTGAACATTTGCTTATAGGGTATTACCTTTTGGATTATGCAATGCACTTGCTACATTCCAAAGAGCCATACAAAGTATTTTTGTAGACATGATAAATGAAGGATCAGAAGTGTACATGGATGATTTCACACCCTATGGAGATGACTTCAAACAGGCATTACCGAGATTGGAGAAAGTCCTGGAGCAGTGTATCACTACTAGGCTATGCTTAAGAAACAAGAAGTGCCATATGATGATGACAAAGGGCCTACTCCTGGGTCATTTCATTTCAACAACTAGAATTCAGGTAGATCCAACGAAAATATAGGTAATCCTCTTATTAGCTACTCCTTGCACTCAAATGAAGGTACGTAGTTTTCTGGGATTTGCAGTATATTATTGTGGACTTATAAATAACTTTTCATAGATTGTTACACCATTATATGTCTTAACAGGAAATATTGATTTTATATGGATTGGAAAAGGTGACATTACCTTTATAGAGTTGAAATGACTACTATGAACAACACTAGTATTACAGGGCTTGAATTGGCATATGCCATTCCAGATTTCATCAGACACGTCAGATTTAGCCATTGGAGCAGTTCCTGGCCAAGAAGAAGATAAGAAATCCTACGCCATATATTACATTAGAAAAAACTTAACTGTTGCTGTGTTGAATTATATAGTAATAGAGAGAGAGTTTTTAGCTGTTATTTATGCTATTAACAAATTCAGACACTATATAAATGGATACCCTATAGTTTTGTATACTAATCACTCTGTTATCAAATATTTAGCTAATAAACCCATTGCGAATGGAAGAGTAACATGTTGGTTACTACTTTTGTACGAATTTGACATAACTATAAAGGATCAACAGGGAAGGGAAAACCTTGTGGTAGATTTCCTCTCCCAAGTGCCAAGAACAGACGATGCAATGGCGGTACAAGACTAGTTCTTGGATGAACATATGTTTGTTGTGGCCGTAAAAACACCATGGTATGCAGATGTGGCGACTTATTTAGTAGTGGGAAAGCTGCCCAAACATCTGACACCTAGAGAAATGAAATTAATAGTGTAGCAAAGCACTCGGTTCTCATGGATCGGAGGATACCTTTTTCACACAAGGGACAATATGCACATCTGTAGGTGTATGAGGGAAGATGAAATTTATGATATCTTAAAATTCTGTCATGATGGACCTTGTGGTGGAAATTTTGCAAACTGCAGAACTGGAAATAAAAATTTTCAAATGTGCTACTACTGGCCCACAATTTTTAAGGATGCTAAGAAATTTGTCCAGGCATACGATAGTTGCCAAAGGATAGACCACTCTAGCCAATCTAATGAGATGCCCCTACATCCACAGCTGGTGATAGAACCCTTTGAGCGATCGGTGTTAGATTTCATCTGGCTGATCAACCCACCATCCAATTAGAAATCATACATATTGGTTGCAACAAAATACATGACTAAATGGGTGGAGGTAGTAGCATTACCAAGAGCAATAGAGGAAACAGTGATTAATTTTCCTTCCGAAATTTTTATACAATATGGCTTACCCAGAGAAGTAATCACTGATTCGGGGCCACAATTTGTAGGCCACAAGATTGATGCTACATTGAATAATCATCACATTATCCACAAAATTACCTCTCCGTATCACCCCCAGGCGAACGAGCTGGTGGAGAGTACCAACAAAGTAATTGAATCTATTCTAATGAAGACAGTCTCATTGCATGGACGAGACTAGGTGACTCGACTGCTAGAGGCCTTGTGGGAATATTTCATGACTTGGAGGAACACAACTGGATACTCTCCATATTAGCTGGTATTTGGTAAGGAACCCATTTTCCCCATAGAATTTGAGATACAAACACTAATGATAGCCCAGGAAGTGGGACTAGATTTAACTGTAGCCCAGATTAACATACTACAACAAATAAATGAATTAGATGAAATTTAACTATTGGCTCTACAACGTACTGCACTCATTCAATACAAAGATCCAAGTGGCACGATTCCCTAATTAAGAAAAAGACATTTTATGAGGGCAACTGGGAACTTCTTTACGATTCCAGGTTTCAAGGCTTCCCTAGTAAATTGCAAACTAGATGGTTAGGCCCCTATGAAATAAAGGAAGTACATGACAATGGCACTCTTACATTGGCCACTATTGATGGGTCTAGTTTTTTCATCGAAGCAAATGGGCATCGTGTGCACCTCTACCAAAAACCATTTACAAGATAATCCTTTTACCAACAGATACATGAGGACTCCGCCATGCAAATTCTAGCTGTAGAAGGCAATCCTTCGGCAGCTTCATCATTGTAAAAAGTTATTTCTTTTTGTAAAAACTATAAATATGATTGCTGATTTGAATTTATGTGCTTTTTTTTTCTGTTCCCACTTTGGAAGAACACTTTTGGCTTTTCTTGTTCCCACTTTGGAACAACACTTTTTGTTTTTGTTGTTCCCACTTCGCAACAACGCTTTTTTTTTTTTTTGATGTTCCCACTTTGGAACAACACTTTTGGTTTTTTTGTTCGCACATTAGAACAGTACTTTTTGTTTTTGTTGTTCCCACTTCGGAACAACATTTTTCGTTTTGTTGTTCCCACTTCAGAAAAACACTTTTTGTTTTTTGTTCCAACTTCAGAACAATACTTTTCATTTTTTTGTTCCCAATTCAAACCAACACTTTTGGTTTTTGTTGTTCCCACTTTAGAACATCACATTTCATTTTTGTTGTTACCACGTTGGAACAAAATTTTCTCTTTTGTTGTTCCCACTTTGGAACAACACTTTTCGTTTTTGTTATTCCCACTTCAAATCAACACTTTTGGCTTTTGTTGTTCCCACTTCGGAACAACACTTTTGGTTTTTGTTGTTCACACTTCGGAACAACACTCTTGGCTTTTGTTGTTCCCACTTCGGAACAACACTTTTCATTTTTGTTTTTCCCACATTAGAACAACACTTTTTGTTTTTTTTGTTCCCACTTCACAAAGACACTTTTTGTTTTTGTTGTTCCCACTTCAGAACATCACTTTTCGTTTTTGTTGTTCCCACTTCTGAACAACACTTTTTTTTTTGTTGTGCCCACTTCGAAATATCACCTTTGGTTTTTGTTGTTCCCACTTTGGAACAAAACTTTTTCTTTCGTTGTTCCCACTTTGGAACAACACTTCCTTTTTTGTTGTTCCCACTTTGGAAAAACAATTTTCGTTTTTGTTGTTCCCACATCGGAACAACACTTTCCATTTTTGTTGTTCCCACTTCGGAACAACACTTTTTGTTTTTGTTTTTCCCACTTCGGAACAACACTTTTTGGTTTTTACTGTTCCCACTTAGGAACAACACGTTTCATTTTCATTGTTCCCACTTCAAAACAACACTTTTGGTTTTTGTCGTTCCCACTTCGGAACAACACATTTCATTTTTTTTGTCCCACTTCGGAACAACACTTTTCATTTTTGTTGTTCCCACTTAGGAACAACACTTCTCATTTTTGTTGTTCCCATTTCAGAATAAAACTTTTGGTTTTTTTTGTTCACAGTTCGGAACAACACTTTTCATTTTTGTTGTTCCCACTTCAGAACAACACTTGTTGTTTCTGTTGTTCCCACTTTGGAACAATACTTTTTGTTTTTGTTGTTCCCACTTCATAACATTACGTTTTGTTTTTGTTGTTCCCACATCGCAACAACACTTTTTGTTTTTGTTGTTCCCACTTTGGAGCAACATTTTTTGTTTTTTGTAGTTCCCAGTTCGGAACAACACTTTTGCGTTTTTTGTTGTTCCAACTTCGGAACAACACCTTTTGCATCTTTGCTATTCCAACTTTGGAATAGCACTTTTTGTTGTTTGTTGTTCAAATACCACCTTTTTTATAGAGTGTTTTGTTTTTCCTTATTTGGAACAACATTTTTGCTTCTTGAAGTCGTGTGTTTTCTAAACAACACCCTTTTCCTTGCATTATTGTCATGTTGAACAACACTTGCATGATTATTCCTAGCTCATCTCCGCCCCATTTTTCTGATTCCCTTTCATGGAATGAAGTACAATAATCTTATGAGGACAAGAATTATGGATTCTATTGAAGCAGGTGAATACCCTTAATATTATGATCTTTAACAAGACAACTTCTTAATGATAGATTTCTTAAAAGAAAAGGGGAGGGACACAATTATTTATATATTACTTTACTGTATTTATTTCTGTTGTATATCATACAGATTAATCATCTTTGCCATGCTGGTTCCAACCCTTCTAGCTATAATCCTCTCTTTCTATTATAAGTGAGATTATGGGTATATTTTTTTCTATTCATATCTTCAACTTCTTCCACCACCCCTACCCTTAAGGAGTACTGAGCCTCCCTCTATTTATTATAAAAATGTGTAATAACAACAAATTTTGCGTACAGATAGAGCATATGGGGTCTCATTAAGAGCCAACTTACCATGTTCATAAGGATGTAGCAATGTGACATTCCCACTATGGCCACCACACTAGGGTTATGATCTAATGGATGGCTAAAATATCCTTGGAATAGGAGGTCTCATCACGAGTTGACCTGATCGCTTTTGCTACTTCCCAATGAATGGTAGTGTGGTCATCTGATTACCATGCCAGCACACTGATCTCTTCTGTAGAAACAATAATGGAATTCTCCAACTATAAATTGAGGATCCTTGCTCATATGTGTTAAAAAGCAACTATGTCGAGGCTATGGATGCCTACTGGCAACAGAAGCTCTACTTATGGTATTTAAGATCCATTTTCAACATCAATAATTATTATAATACCCTCTTCTTACTTTTCTTTTTATCAGAAGAATTATTTCCTTAATCTATCCCTACCTTGAACCTTTATGCATGAGTTAATGTCTTTAATCAATCATATCATTTTCAGACAGAATATCATCAACAAAGCATCTTTTTCTTGCATATTGTTGTCCTTTTTCCTTACCACATAACCTATCATCAACTAAAGCATCTTGCCTCTCATAAATAACCATCATTAGACACCTCGCTTTCATTATATCCATACATTTTACATTCATCTCATTAATATGCGTACTCTGTCTCATATTAATGTCGTACCTCTCACCCTTTTACGTTGTCGTCAGAACAAAATTCTCCCATCCGTTCGGTCGTAGGTGACCTCTCATCTTGAAGGAGGGAGGGGACCTCCATTACACTCGTGCATGCATTATCTCAAACAATAGCCACCTAGGAAAATTTACATGCAGACTTAATGGATGCAACCATTCAGATGGAGAGTTGATCCTCCCACAACAAGGAAGTAAAGATTGAGGAAATGTCCTCTCGTAGCACAAGAACTTAGACAGAACAACAAGCCAAGGATATCCTATGAAGAAAAGACACTATTCTCTTAAATCTACAAGAAGAGTTGATGCAAGCCCAGGTTGTTCTAGAATGATGTGGAGAAGAGATAGTCACTCTGTAAAAATTATCAAGAGTTGCAGAAACAGTTTAGGGAATTAGCCATAACTGAGAATGGGACTTTTGATAGATTTAGACAGGAAGAAGAAAAGCTGAAGAAGGTGAAGACCAAACTCGACAGAGCCAGGAATCAAATAGACACCATTTTCTCACTACATATGGATGTCTTGACATGTAGGTCTTGGGCCACAAATTATGCCTTGTTCTTATTAGAATGGCACTTATTGCTAAAGATTACCTATCCTATATCTGACATTAAATGGGTTTCTCCATTAGTAGTGGTCCCAAAAAAGAATGGGAAGTGGCGGATATGCGTTGACTACAGAGAACTTAACAAGGAAACGAAAAAAGACCATTTTCCCCTTCCATTCATCGATCAAGTCCTAGATACACTAGCAGGGATGAAATTGTTCTCTTTCCTATATGGCTTCAGTGGCTACAACCAAACTTAGATTGCACCTGAAGACCAGGATAAAGCTACTTTTACCTACCCGTGGGGAATATTTTCTTACAGGGTATTACCTATTGGATTGTGCAATGCACCTGCTACATTCCAAAGAGCCATACTCAGTATTTTGCAGACTTGATAAATGAAGGATTGGAAGTGTACATGGATGATTTCACACCTTATGGAGATGACTTCGAACATGCATTATAGACAATGGAGAAATTCCTGGGGCTATGCTTAAGCAACGAGAAGTGCCATATGATGATGATAGAGGACCTGCTCCTGGGTCAGTTCATTTCAACAACTGGAATTCAGGTAGATGCAACAAAAATATAGGTAATCCTCTTATTATCTACTCCTTGCACTCAAACAGAGGTACGTAGTTTTCTGGGATTTGCAAGATATTATTGTAGATTTCTAAAGAACTTTTCACAGATTGCTGCACCATTATATGCCTTAACAGGAAATATTGATTTTATATGGATTGACAAAGGTGACATTACCTTTACAGAGTTGAAGCGTCTACTATCAACAACACCAGTATTACAGGGCCCGAATTGGGATATACCGTTCCAGATTTCATCAGAGACATCAAATTCAACCATTGGAGCAGTTCTTGGCAAAGAAGACGATAATAAACCATACGCTATATATTACATTAGCAAAAACTTAACTCCTGTTGAGTTGAATTATACAGTAATAGAGAAAGAGTTTTTAGCTGTTATTTACGCTATTAAAAAATTCAAACACTATATAACTAGATACCCTATAGTGCTATATACTAATCCCTCTGTTATCAAATATTTAGCTAATAAACCCATTATGAATGGAAGAGTGACACGTTGGTTGCTACTCTTATAGGAATTTGACATAACTATAAAGGATCAACCGGGAAGGGAAAACCTTGTGGCAGATTTCCTCTCCCTAGTGCCAGGAACAGACGATGCAATGGTGGTAGAAGACGAGTTCTTGGATGAGCATCTATTTATTGTTGCCGTAAAAACACCATGGTACACAGATGTGGTGAATTATTTACTAGTGGGAAAACTACCCAAACATCTGACACTCGGACAGAGGAAATTAATAGTGCAACGTAGCACTCGGTTCTCATGGATCGGAGGATACCTTTTTCACAGAAGGGACAATATGCACATCTGTAGGTGTATCACAGAAGATGAAATTTATGATATCTTAAAAGACTACCATGATGGACCTTGTGGTGGACATTTTGCAGACCCCAGAACTAGACATAAAATTTTGCAAATGGGCTACTACTGCCCCACGATTTTTAAGGATGCTAAGAATTTGTCCAGGCATGTGATAGTTGCCAAAGGATGGGCCACTCTAGCCAATATGATGAGATGCCCCTACATCCACAGCTGGTGATAGAACCCTTTGAGCGATGGGCATTAGATTTCATCGGGCTAATCAACCCACCATCCAATTAGAAATCATATATATTGGTTGCAACAGAATACGTGACTAAATGGGTGGAGGCAGTAGCATTACCAAGAGCAACAAAGGAAACTGCGATTAATTTTCTTTTCAAAATTTTTGCGCAATATAGCTTACCCAGAGAAGTAATTACTGATTCGGGGCCACAATTTGTAGGCCACAAGATTACTGCTACACTAAAGAATCATCACATTATCCACAAAATTACCACTCCGTATCACCCCCAGGCGAATGGGCAGGTGGAGAGTACCAACGAAGTAATTGAATCTATTCTAACGAAGATAGTCTCATCGCACAGACGAGACTGGGTGACTGGACTGCTAGAGGCCTTGTGGGCATATTTGCATGACTTGGAGGAACACAGCTGGATACTCTCCATATCGGCTGGTATTCGGCAAGGAACCCATTTTCCTCATAGAATTTGAGATACAAACACTAAGGATAGCCCAGGAAGTGGGACTTGATTTCATTGTAGCCCAGATTAACAGACTACAACAAATAAATGAATTAGATGAAATTCGGCTATTGGCTCTACAGTGTACTGCACTCATTCAACAACAAAGAGCCAAGTGGCATGATTCCCTAATTAAGAAAAAGACATTTCATGAGGGAGACTGGGCACTTCCTTACGATTCTAGGTTTCAACACTTCCCTAGTAAACTTTAAACTAAATGGTTAGACCCCTGTGAAATAAAGGAAGTACATGACAATGGCACTATTACATTGGCCACTATTGATGGGTTTGGTTTTTCCTTCAAAGCAAATGGGCATCAGGTATGCCTCTACCACAAATCACTTACAAGAGAATTCTTTTACCAATAGATACATGAGGACTCCACCATGAAAATTCTAGCTGCAGAAGGCAATCCTTCGACAACTTCATCGTTGTAAAAAGTTATTTCTTTTTGTAAAAACTGTAAATATGATTTCTGATTTGAATTTCTGCGATTTTTTTATATTCCCACTTCGGAACAACACTTTTTGTTTTTGTTGTTCCCACTATGGAACAACACTTTTTATTTTTGATGTTCCCACTTTGGAACAACACTTTTGGTTTTTGTTTTTCCCACATTGGAACAACACTTTTTGTTTTTGTTGTTCCCGCTTTGGAACAACACTTTTTGTTTTTTTTGTTCCCACTTCGGAAAAACAATTTTTGTTTCTGTTGTTCCCACTTTAGGACAATACTTTTCGTTTTCGTTGTTCCTAATTCAAAACAACACTTTTGGTTTTTGTTGTTCCCACTTCAAAACATCACATTTCATTTTTGTTATTCCCACATTGGAACAACTCTTTTCTTTTTTGTTCTCCCCACTTCGGAACAACACTTTTCGTTTTTGTTTTTCCCGCTTTGAAACAACAATTTTGGTTTTTGTTGTTCCCACTTCGGAACAACAATTTTGGTTTTTGTTGTTCCCACTTCGGAACAACACTTTTGGTTTTTGTTGTTCCCACTTCGGAACAACACTTTTCATTTTTGTGTTCCCACTTTGGAACAACACTTTTTGTTTTTGTTGTTCCCACTTCACAACAACACTTTCTGTTTGTTTTGTTCCCACTTCAGAACATCACATCTCGTTTTTGTTGTTCCCACTTCAGAACAACACTTTTTGTTTTTGTTGTTCCCACTTGGAAACAACACCTTTGGTTTTTGTTGTTCCCACTTTGGATCAACACTTTCAGTTTTTGCTATTCCCAGTTCGGAACAACACTTTTTGTTTTTGTTGTTCCCACTTCGGAAAAAACACTTTTTGTTTTTATTGTTCCCACTTCGGAACAACACTTTTCGTTTTTGTTGTTCCCCCTTCGAAACAACAATTTTTCTTTTTCTTTTTCCCACTTCGGAACAACAATTTTTGGTGTTTACTGTTTCCACTTAGGAACAACACATTTCATTTTCGTTGTTTCCACTTCAGAACAACAGTTTTGGTTTTTTTTGTTCCCACTTCGGAACAACACATTTCATTTTTGTTGTTCCCACTTCGGAACAACTCTTTCCTTTTTTGTTGTTCCCACTTCAGAACAACACTTTTCATTTTTGTTGTTCCCACTTCGAAATAACACTTTTTGTTTTCAGTGTTCCCAGTTCGGAACAACACTTTTTGTTTTTGTTGTTCCCAGTTCGGAACAACACTTTTTGTTTTTTTTGTTCCCACTTCAGAACAACACTTTTTGTTTTTGTTGTTCCCACTACGGAAAATTACTTTTTGTTTTTGTTGTTCCCACTTTGGAACAACACTTTTTGTTTTTGTTGTTCCCACTTCGAAACAACACCTTTTGTTTTTGGTTGTTCCCTGTTTGGAAGAACACTTTTGCGTTTTTGTTGTTCCAACTTCGGAACAAACTTTTTGCATGTTTGCTGTTCCAACTTTGGAATATCACTTTTTGTTGTTTGTTGTTAAAATACTACCTTTTTTATAGAGTGTTTTGATGTTCCTTCTTTGGAACAACATTTTTGCTTCTTGAAGTCATGTATTTTCTAAACAACAACCTTTCCTTGCATTATTGTCATGTTAAACAACACTTGCAAGATTATTCCTAGCTCATCTCAGCCCCATTTTTCTGATTCCCTTTTCATGGCATGAAGTACAATAATTTTATGAGGACAAGAATTATGGATTCTATTGAAGCAGGTGAATACCCTTCATGTTATGATCTTTAACAAGACAACTTCTTGATGATAGATTTCTTAAAAAAAGGGGAGGGACACAATTATTTATATATTACTCTACTGTATTTATTTCTATTGTATATGATACTGATTGATCATCTTTGCCATGTTGGTTCCACCCCTTCTGGTTATAATCCTCTCCTTCTATTATAAGTGAGATTATGGGTATATTTTTTTCTATTCATATGTTCAAGTTCTTCCACCATCCTTGCTCTTAAGGAGTACTGAGCCTCCCTCTATTTATTATAAAAAGGTGTAATAAAAGCAAATTTTGCCTACAGATGGAGGATAGGGGGTCTCATTAAGAGCCAACTTACAATGTTCATAAGGATGTAGTAATGTGAAATTCCCACTATGGCCACCACACCAAGGTTATGATCTAATGGATGGCTAAAATATCCTTGGAACAGGAGGTCTCATCACGAGCCGACCTAATCACTTTTGCTACTTTCCAGTGAATGGTAGTGTGGTCATCTGATTACCATGCCAGCACAATGATCTATTCTGTAGAAACAACAATGGAATTCTCCAACTATAAATTGAGGATCCTTCCTCATATGTGTTAAAATGAAACTCTATCGAGGCTATGGATTCCTGCTGGCAACAGAAGCTCTGCTTATGGTATTGAAGTTCCATTTTCAACATCAATAACTATTATAATACACTCTTCTTACCTTTTGTTTTTATCAGAATAATTATTTCCTTAATTTCTCCCTACCTTCAACCTTTATGCATGAGTTAATGATTTTAATCAATCATATCATTTCCAGACAGAATATCTTCAGTAAAGCATCTTTTTCTTGCATATTATTGTCCCTTTTCCTTACCACATAACCTATCAGCAACCAAAGCATCTTGTCTCTCATAAATAACCATCATTACAAACATCCCTTTCATTATATCCATACATTTTACATTCCTCTCATTAATATACATACTCTGTCTCATATTTATGTCGTATCTTTCACGCTTGTACGTTGTCACCATAACAACATTCCCCCATCCATTCTTTCATAGGCAACCTCTCATCTTGGAGGGAGGGGACTTCCATTACACTCATGCATGCGTTATAACTGTTTTATTGGATTTCATAGGTCTATATGGTACTCTATGATCACGTGGCATGTGGCAAAATAATAGTCCTCGAATTAATGAATTCTCATAGGAATATCATTTAACATTGGAAAACTTAGTTGTTACAACTTACTTGTTGTTCTATCTGTTTGTTGATGTCTGTTGCTGTGTTTTCTCCACTGCACTAATCCTTTGCAATAATAGGAAGAACTCAAGCATTATGGGTCGTAAGACAGTGTGCCGAGAACCTTTAGTGCTGGAAGTCTCTAACAAAGGCAAGGATATTCTAGTCCATGTAGGGTGGATATCATATTTCATAAGATTTCAGCCCCCTAGTGAACAAATCGCTATTGAATTTCTACAGCATTTGCAGAATTGGAAATCCCTGGTGAGAGGTAGAAGAATCACAATATCAGATGCTGTAATAGCTAAAGTATTTGGGCTGCCGGTGGAGGGAACTACATGGCAAAAAAAACACGTAATGTTGGAAGACGTGGTGGACATTTTTAGAGATACAGACGAGGAATTAACGAATAAAGGCAAGGGCATACAAATATATTCTCCGACAGAACCATGGCGTGAGTTGGAAAGTGTTGTCCAGAGGTACATTAGCTGTGATGGATGAGAAGACGTGGTAAGACCCTGACAACTCAAACTTTCAACTGCTTTAAAACTAAATATCATTATTAATCTACCATATTTCTTGAATTCATTGTTGCATGATACTGTCTATAGAATAAGATGGTCTAGGCACCTGGAAACCATATTCAGCCACCATCTATTGATTCGAATCATTGTTACCCATAACCTTGTTCAACAAAACTTAACTTGCGATGGTCTCATAGTTCCCCTGGAGGTTATTCAAAACCCTCTAATCCAAAATCTTGCAATTTTGGAGATAAGCCAGCAGAGCCCTGTTCCGGAAAGGAAAAGGACTACCTACTCAAACATTGAACCCCATAAGTGCAGGTAGTCTAAAAGGTAACATCTAGCCCAGAGAATGTCTGTAAATCCACAAGATAACACCAAACAACCTGCGGAACCATCTAGACCAATTAGTATACAGGACTCTGAGTCAGAACCAGAGGAAGAACTTGAATAAGGGGAAGGATGTCATTCAGAATCAGAACCCGGGGAAGAGGGCAATTCAGAATCAGAACCTGGTGAAGAGGCCAATTTAGAACAAGAACCTGAGGAGGAGGATAGACCAAACTCAAAGCAAGAAATGGCAAATAACTTTGGTGATGAACTGGAAAATGAAGAAGAACCTCCTCAAACATCAACCATGAACCCCCAAAATGATATTCTGCAGGATTTTGAGATAGAAATGGCTCAGGTCCTGGAAAATCTAAATGCATACATGTAGCCTGGGGGATCACTTGATCCTAACCTAATGGAAGCTTAATCCCTAGAAGATTATAGGGATACAGAAATTATGCCTTCTTCAGAAGTTACAGACCAGGAAAAGGAAGTAGACACAAAAGTTATTCATGAATGAGACAACTAGTCTAGGGACACAGTTCTATTGGAACACAACCCTGATAAAAAATAGGAATATTTAGATACAAAAGCTATTGATAAGCATGTTAGTGTAAAAAATACTCCTCGGAAGAGGCGAGTAGTCAGAGAAAAACTAAAGAAGCTGAGACAAAAATATCAAAACCTTCAAAAGATAGTTAAAAGGCTACGTCATAAGATTAAAGAATTTTCAAACTAAAAAGCCCATAACACTACTCCTGAGGTAGTCTCTATGACTATGCAAATGGAAATATGTAAGTGTAGGTCAATAGAGACCCAAACTAAACTCATTCCTATTCAAACAATAGCCACCCAGGAAAATTTGCATGCAGACTTAGTGGATGTAGCCGTTCAGATGGACGATTGGTCCTCCCACAATAAGGAAGTACAGACTGAGGAAATGTCCTCTCATAACACAGGCACTCAGATAGAAGAACAAGCCAAGGATATCCTGTCAAGAAAAGAAACTATTCTCCTAAAGCTACAGGAAGAACTGATGCAAGCCCAACTTTCTCTAGAATTATGTGAACAAGAGACGGTTACTCTGTAAAAATATCAAGAGTTGCAGAAACAGTTTCGGGAATTACCCATAACTGAGAATGGGACTTTTGATAGATTTAGACAGGAAGAAGAAAAGGTGAAGAAGGTGAAGACCAAGCTGGGCAGAGCCAGGAATCAGATAGACACCATTTTCTCGCTATATTCGGTTGTCTTGGCATGTAGGTCTTGGGCCACAAATTATGCCCTGTTCTTATTAGAATGGTACTTATTATTAAAGATTAAAGCTGTAAGAGCTGGAAAGCCAATTGAATTAAAGAAAACTAAAGATTTTATAAGTTAGTTCAAGGAACATGGGGCAAAATTCCAAAGGCTTCTTTATGATCTTTATCTAGATAGTTTCATATTAGAAGAAGAAGTGGATAAGGACCCTAGCCCTTTTGTTGGAGATATTCAATTCCAGGCTTTTATCTCTTTTGAAACTAATCAACTTAATTGGTTTAAGGCGTATAATTCGTTTCAAAGACAGGAACACGGGTTGGATCTCTGGTAAGGAGTGAGCCTACTCACCCTTTCCAACTGTTTGTAAACATAAGAGGCTGATGACACAATAAGTCGTGATTCAAATTTTAGGGCCCATACATAAGGAAATTGTAGAGAAAGGAACAACATATTTCCTCTCCATCCAGGAAAGATCCCTGACTGCATCTAAAATGAGATGGACGGTCTCAACTAAGAGTGTTAAGCTAAGAGAACCATTTAGTTATGGGAACTTCAAAGCTACTGAAAGCCGGTTAATCACATACATCAATCTTATTTTGAGGGAAGGGCCTTATTGGTTGGGATGTTGATTTAGATGTCCCATTATTTGGTATCCTCCTCAAGGGTATCGGTTTGACTATGAGTTACCTGAAGGACACGAATAGGCAGCCTTTACAAATTTTGCACAAAACCATGGTTCCAGGCCCGATAAAAAAACCTTTTCTCCATCCTACTCCTTAACTACATTACATAGGAACTATTCATTTGTCATGAGGACATGGTAAGCACGGGAGTATGTTGAGCCTTGCAATAGGTATGTATTTACTCTTGATTATTGTCTTTTTCCTCCTTTATTATCCATTTTGTGCCACGATATAATAACATATCCATAGAATTTTGATAAGGAATGAATAAAACTGCTCTTGATACGATTTGACTGACCAAACTATCTCTCATTACTTTTGATGTAGAAAAACAATAGAAGGAATAGTTCTTGTTCGAAAGTCAGAACAAAAAAAGCTAATAGAGAAAAATGAGACATGTTGTGTGCGGTCGAACGAAGGAACGAGTCAAGAAGATCAGCACGAGATAGAAGAATTGACTGAAGATAGAATTTAGTTGTGAATCCCTCAGGATCTCCTGATCCTGACGGATCACATTTATCTTTTTCCTTTACTATGAAGGGGAAGATTGAAGAGGGATCTCTCGTCTTTTACTTGTATTATAATTTTAATCTATAGAAGGGTGATTCTGAAGAACAAGATCATATTGTAATGACAAGTGACTTTGATGATTAATTTACAACTTGCGTTGTTGTTCATTTGGATATTCTAAAATAGCTATGCAGTGTTCGCTGGTGGCTAGTGCCCAGACTCTAGCGGAACTTACTGTTGTTCCTTGTTTTATGCATTTTCCATTTCTTGAAAGTTTATTCTTCTTTACAGTTTTGAAGTTCATTTATTTTCGTTAATTAGGATTTTTGGTATAAATTTCATTAATGCGCAATCCTAGTTGGTTTATTTAATTCATATTGTCGATTAAATTAGTTATCAGTTAAAGAATCATTTCTGGTTAGTTTAAGAATAGAGCGTGATTGATTAAATTCTTTCCTTTTATCCAGTAGTTTAAGCCCAGTTGAAAGAGCTTAGTTAATGCTATGGTGCTCTCAGTTCATTATCATTTGAGTTTGGTTGATTAAGATTGGATTACGGTTTTGTTTGAGATTGAGTCATGATGTTTAGATGAATTATTTCCTTTAAAGTTGGAAGCTTGAGATTTATGATTACATCTGTTTACTCTTGTATTGAATTTAAGAACTCATTTTAAAGCATTACTCTCTAGATTTATAGCTTGTGCATATTGTGTACACTCTTGGAATAAAAAGACTTACCCAGGTTAATAATTAACGTGAGGCAATAAAGAGTTTTAAAAGACACCTTTTAGCACCCAACAGAAAGGCATGACGAATTTATTGGCATTTTATTTATGAAAATTATGGAAATTAGGATAAAAGGGAGGTGAAAGGTCATAGGTTCAATGTGAGGATTAAAATGAACGAAATTAATGGAAAATGAAGAAAATAGAGGCCTCATTAACAAAAAGGATTCTTAGGATCAATGGGAAAGATTTGGTCATTTCAATGTTGCAGCTATCTCATTATTCTCTCTCTCATGCTCTTGGATACTTATAGTTTTCTTGGAGCACCCTTGGAGGGTGTGGCATACTTGGATTCTTGGAGCAAGAAGCCAAAGGAAGAGTAGGAAAGCACAAGAAGGCATCAGGATCAACAACTACATCATATTTTCTTGCAGGTATTGAGTTGCATATAGATTCCATTCACTAGTTTTGGCATGCATGTCACATGCATGTGGTTTCTTGCTTGTGATCTATCATTGGCATGAAGGACACCCAGGATCGAAAATGAATCTCATATCCTTTCCATTTCCTAGATAATGATGGTGATTGTGGGTTACATTCATTGTTTTTTTTTTGGTTTGGTTCTCATGTTTACTTAGCTTGGGTTGAGTTATTAGTCCTGGAAGCCCTATAATAGCTTGGGCTGAGTTACTAGTCCTAGAAGCCTTGGTTGGAGAAATGCTCCCGAACCCCTTGGTGGGTTGATTTGCTAGTTCTGGAATCTCTGGTTGGACAAACGCTCTAGAAGACCTATATAACCTATGGGTTGATTTACTATTCCTAGAAGCCTTGGTTGGATGAACACTCTGGAAGTCATGGAAGACTTGGATGGAGACCTATCTGATGATGGTTTTGTGATGTCTGACCGTGAGGTGGAGTCACTATTTTATGGGTTGAGTTTGATGGCCTCTGGAAGCCCTTGATGATTTTTTATTGATGTGTTCTATGATATCCCACATTCACGCTTGGAATATGGCATGAGGGTGAATGGCTGAAGAGAGATTTGGCTCAACCATTCTACGGTCTGGTGGAACATGGAGTTCCCATACCGGGTTCTCATTTTGCATTAGTATTGAAAGGTTATTCCTCCTAGTATATCTATGAGCATTATGATGGATTATATCTGGTTTATATGGCTATGATTTCATTGGTATTTCTATGCCTACTATGTTGGTTATGTATGTACAAAATTCATGTATGCCTCTCAACATCTTCATACTTTTTATTGAATGATCAATGTGTCCATGACCTAATCAATTAAGTGGTAGCTAATGTGATAAGGAAACAATTCTTCATACCGAATCTTAGATAATTATGAGACCCATACTTAGATTTGTTATTTACACCTCTAGGTTGCATATTTACTAAGTGTTTGACAAAATGTATGTCATGGTTAGGCTTGGTTACATTAATCCCTGGATGAAGTTTTGTGTTAGAGGCTTTGTGCTGGTTTCATTTACTTTCTTGGAAAGGATCATCAAGTTCCGAGCATTGGTTTGGATACTAGCACTAAAGAAGTGGCTTAAATATCACAGTCTATAGAATAGAACTGGCTGATAGAGACTGTAGTCTCTCCCTTACGGGCATTGTGGGAGTGACTATAGGCTTATAATTTCATGCATGACTTGTCATGGGAGTGACTCTAGGTTTAATTCATGTAAATTCTAGCCTCTAGGCTAACTTATGGGTTGGGCACCTAGAGTGGTGAACTAGCTCCTGGGGTCCTGAAGCACTTGAGGGAGGTCTGTGTGATGTGTTTCCATTGATTCCATTTCCTTACGGTTACCTAGGAGGTTTAATCATATCATAGTATCCTCTCGTCACATGTTTACCATATCTAAATGGTTGTTGTGGTAGATGTGTTAAGAGGGCGTTACAGAGTGGTATCAAAGTGTGGATGTGCTCCCCTTGGGTTGTATGTTCATCATGTTTTCATGTTGGTTTCATATGTGTTCCTTATTCATGTAGTCCATGTGCTTGTTATAATTGCATGGTGTTGATCATGGTTGTAGTGATGTCGCCATGTGAAGGTTGAAGGTGTTTTCATGGAGTATATCTTCATGTGTGTATGGTTGATTATGCATTGTCATGCACATCAATGATCACATATTATCAAGTGCAGGACTCCAGATAGAATGGTGTGTATATGTTTTTGTATACATGTCTTACATGTATAGATGTAGTTGTTATGCATGTATGGTATTGGTTATAGTTATGCATGAACAATGGGTGAAATATGCCTTGTGAAGTCATGGTATGAAATGTAGGTCATCATGGTCCTATTAGTATGTTTGATGCTATTGTGTTGGCTGGGGTAGAGTATGAGATTTAGATCACCAAAGTGAAGTTGCAGCATTGGACCTCGAGGCAAGAGCATGTTGTCATATAGGTTAGTATGTTGGGTATGCAAGTATGTAAGTTAAAGATTGTTATATGCATTAAGGTTATATACATTAGGTTTTATACATGTATTTTGATGTTATCATTACATACCTGATAGATGATAATTGATTATCATAGTCATATGCACATGAGTCAAATAGTCAAGAATGATAATAACATGTGGTTGTAAGAATTGCTATTGTTGGTTAGGTTAGATAACTTGAAGATTATGTTATATGATATGTTGTTGATGAGTATGTTATACCTTAACTTGTTGTTTCTATATGACAGTTAGCTTGATGATTAGGTTTTATGTTGTTGATGAACATGATATATAGCTTATTGTTGTTATGTGCTATTAACTTGATGATTAGGTTTATTTCATTGGGATCTTGATGTTGTAATTTGGATTGGTCATATGCGTGATGATTATGTTCATTGCATTGAAGATATTGATGTTATATGTATTATGTTAAGCTAGTTTGACCTATGCATATGGTTGTGGTTGTGATATTCAGGTATGAGCCGACATGTTTCTGATATGGTGTCGTACTAAGCTAGATTGATTGTACATAAGTGATTGTTATGAATGAACAAAAAATTCTTATGAGCTTATGACATGGACATGTTAGTCAGTTATTTTTATGGATATCATGATTTATGTTTGAGTTGCTATGTTGTGAAGTGGTATCATGCTAACCTACATTTATTGTGTAGATAAGATAACCTCCCCTGATATACATTAAGGTATGAGTTTTCGTATGTCGTACCTTTGGTGCTTGGTTGTTTGATTATGATGTCTATTTGGTGTTTGAGTGTTTGGTTCCTAGTTGATTTATTTAACATGGTACGTTTGCAAGTGGGTTGAATATTTGATGAATTTCATAATATGAGTATGTGTTCTAATGATCTTGCTTTAAGATGGTTTTACTAACACATATGTTTTGAGACAGTTGATATGTACTTGAGTATAGTAGGTGGTAGTTGTAGAATTATGTCGAATAACTATGAGTTGACTATGCATTATGACATGATTGTTTGTAAAGGTTCATTTCCAATTGATAGATATGATTTCCTTGGTAGTTGGAACATGTGGTTAACATGTGTTAGGAGTTGCAGGGTAACATGCTAGGTACTAGCATGACCAGGTAATAGTTGATATGTTTATATACCTAATAGTTGGGTGACGTGAAAGTATATAGTAAGACTCCATTGTAGCAGGGTAAAGGTAAAAGAAAGGAATCAGGTAAGAATTCCTTTGGCTATGTTTCGAAACCCTAATTACAAAGAGTAATTTGGATACAGGGAGTCTTCTTAACGTTGATTTTGTCTGAAATTATGTGGATATGTGCTATATTCATCAACATGTACTTGACAAACATATTAGCTAGTCTCTAGTTGCAGGTGGATCTATGAAGGGAATTGGAGTCCCTTGATAGATGGTGTGGATGCGTTCAATTACAAGCAATGTTCTTGGCAAGACAAGGTAAGATAAATAGTGCATTGTTATATTTATTTACGCATTGGCAGTATAATGCAATGGATTACATGGCGAAGATATTGCCACGAAATATTAAAGGCTCAGGTTTAGCTTTCCTCAATAAAAATGGGGATTTAGTGATGGTGTTTTTTGCTAATCTCGTGCTTTTGTTATTTTTTGCTTTCTTGTTCTTGATTGCAGTTTTGTTTGCATCTTGTGCATGGCATGCCACTTGGGTTGTGGTGTCATTATTGGTTTCATGGTTTCCTTCTTGGTAGTTCCTTTTCTTACCTTTTATGTTTTGCATGTCTTGGGAATTTTTGGGAAAAAGGAAAGTTAATGGAGCTCGGGGAGAGCTGTATGGTACTCAACAGGTAATGTAAGACACGAATGAAGCTTGGTGCATGAGTAAGCACAGTAGAAGGTAAGACTATGACAGTTGGTTGGACTAATTGGGTCCATTAGGGTAAATGGACAGTGGCAATACAGTAATGAGAAAGATAACCAGAAAAGGTAAAGTAAATGGATATGATGTGTTAGTTGCCTTGGCTATGTTGGGAACAATTGTTTTCAATGTTGTGTATGCATAAAGGAAGTTCTCTTAACCTTGACCTTATAATATCTGGAAATTTTGTTGTGATCATGATTATGTTGTTGTTTATATATGTATACATGTAGGCATGTATGTATGTCGTGTCTGACAAGGTGATCATGAATCATGATTATTTTATGCTAATGTTTATATGTACATGTATTGTATGTATGTATGACATTGAATCATGATATCATTATTATTTTAGGATGTATCTATGTGTACATGTATCTATGTCAGTGTTTAATCAAGTCATCAAGAATCATTTATGAGGAGGAATGATTGCTTACACAAGGAAAATGGAATGAAGAGGTTCTTAGTCGATGAGGAATCAGGTGGGAAGAGTAGTCATGACAAACATATGAAGTCAGTATCATGTGAATATGAATTTATATTGTATTCTTATATTATGCCTATGCTTATGTTATGGACAAGTTATATCGAGGGATACATCAACCAAGTAAAAGCAGTGTGATATGTGGCATGCTGGGACAAGGATGGATAAGGCACTAGAAGAAAGGTTTCTTGGTAAAGAGTCAGTATAGTTTTAGATTTTTGGTACAATTGTTGTGCATATGTCTTATATGTTGTACTTATTTCACCTGCAATATTGTTTCCATGCGATGTGGTGTATATTAAGTGTGTGTACATATAGATTATGTAACATTATGTACATGGTGTAGTACAAATTGTGTTGTATCAATGTTCCATATTCAATGTTGTGTATAAATGGTGCTATGTACGTGTTTGATATGCTATATTGTGTACATATTGTACTACGTGCATGATGGATACACGGTGTTGTGTGCATATGGTGTTGTGCAAGTGTTGGATATGTAGTACTGTGTATAGATGATGCTATGTACATGTTGGAAATGAATTGCTATTTACGAGTGGTGTTGTGTGCATGTTGTACATGTGGTGTTATGTACATATGGTGTGGTGTGCATGATTGTACAAGTGGCGTTGTGTGCATGTGGTGGTGTGTACATGTTTTACATGTGGCACTCTGTGAAAGTGGTGTTGTGCACATGTCTTGCATGTGGGGTTGTGTACATGTTGTATCGCATACATGTCGTGCGTGTGGTACTCTATACATGTGGTATTGTGTACACATTTTACAATGGTTCATTGTACATATGGCATTGCGTACGCTTTGTGCAGGTGGTACTGTATACATGTGATGTTCTGCACACATTTTGCAGGTGATGCTTGGTACATGTGTACTGGTGTATGTGTGGGATTGAGTACATTTTGCAGGTGATGCTTGGTACATGTGGTACTGGTGTACATGTGGGATTGATTACATTTTGTAAGCGATGCTTCGTACATGTCGTACTGGTGTACTATGTATGTACATTGTGTAGTCATGGTATCGTGACATATGCATTCATTGTGTTGCACTCTAGACATGTATTTGTGTTATGTTTTACATAAGGTGTAGGTGAATGTATTGTGTTGTACATCAGATGTAGCCCTATGTATTGTGTTGTGTTGTATAATGGGTGTAGGAGTTGTTATCACTCAGATTTTCCTTGAAGTTTTTGGGAAGAGGAAAGGGGTCTGAGGTAACCACAAACCAAAATTTAAGTACAGAATCTAGCCAATCTGTACTCAGAGAGGGCTCTCTCTTTATGATTTAGTTTGGTTTTGAAATATATTAGGCTAGTTGTGAAGTTTAGGAGTTTTGTTTGAGTTTGGGTGGTGAGATTCAATAGCTGAGGTGTAGGACTGAATAGTTTAGGCCATTGGGCTAATGGAGTCAAAGAAAATGGCTTAACTGGATTTGGTTTCTTAACAAAGGATGGTTTCGCAGGGCAAGATGGCCAAAGAAGGAACAAATAAAGACTTGATATAGATGGGATGGCCTCAAATTCGGTGAAGAGTAGTTAAGAATCCTTCAACCTATTTGAAAAGGGAACTTGAATGATTACTTATAAAGAGCAGTTGAGTATTCTTTACTAAATAATCAAAATGAACAAACTAGAAAATAGGAGCAATTAAGATTTCATTGTTTATCCTATTTCAAAAGAAAACATAGAGAATAATAACGATTGAAAGAGTTCAATCAAGCATATTTCGAATTACTCTTTTTCGTTTATCCTTCAGATATGAAACATAGATGATATGAAAAACAAGGAAAAATTCAAAACATAAGGTATGAAAGACTTATTGATTCGGTGCTTGATTCAAGAAATCCGTGGAAAGTCCTTTGCATCAATTCTTTGTCCAACAAGCCATACAAAAGTTGATCCAATAGCACTTTATTCCAAAATAATCAGTATTACATCAATGTCTAAGAATCCACACTCAATACTCCAATTGAGGGAGTATTTATACAAAAAAATTTACAAAAAATATCTCATAACAGAGTGAGATATATTCTAGGGTGACTATAAATAAGTTACAAGAAAATAGAGACAAATGGTCTCGAAGATAGGAGAAAAGGTAAACTAATGTTGTGATGTTCCTATTCTCACTGAGTGTGCTGGAGGCAGGCCCTATGATTGGCTTGTTGCTTCCTTTCTTTAGTAACGTTGTGCTTTCTGCCCTATTTTCACTGATACTCTTTACCTGTTATGATACACTTCGACCTATTTGATCTATGTTCATCTCTATTCATCTTCTTTACCATTACTTACTACAGTAAATAACCAAAATTTACATTTTACCAAGGATAATTTTACAAAATTTCCAATATGTCTTCCCACCATTTTGGTTCTGGAAATCTGTTTTTCTAAAGTTTCCTCAGGGTCTCATCAGTTTTTGTGTACTTGGAAAAGGTAGGCTGAATTGGGAACTAGTGCTTTATCTCATGCTCGACATAGAACAAGTTCTCCAGACTGTCATAGATAACTTTGCCTATAAGCAATGCTTTTGTTGTTGATGCACTTGTTGATGAACCTGTTTGGTTGCCTGCATAATTATTCAATTTCTCCACATAGCCTTTATGAGTCATTAGTTTATCATGAATAACTAGAGGACTTGGCAACCCTTTACTCTGCAAAAAATAAAATCTCTTCCTGAAGGCATTGATTTCTTCCTGCATGTCATGGCATCTTCTTTTTAAGTTTTGCGTTAGAGTTCTCTTAGTAAAAACCCTTTTGATTTCCAAAATTGTCCCTATTCTATCTTGAATGCCCAGCTCTTCAAGGCGGTACTTATTCCTGGTATTCAAAAACTGTATGAGATTGTTGGTTTCTTCATGCATATTTCCTAATTCTGCCCTTGTCTTTTGAATTTCTTCTTGAGATAGTTTCACTAAATCAATTTGCTCAAAAATTATTTGAATTGATGGCCAAGCATCACTTATTGATTGAGTGATGTGGGTCCAAAGAATTTTCTTGATTTCTGACAGAGGCTTATCAAAAGTAAGATCTATTTCCAATGATTTCACTTTGTTTTCTAAAACTTTAATCTCTCTTGTCTTTTCTGCAGCATTTATTTTTGAGAGATCATACCTTTGTTCTAAGTTGGCATATTTCTCTTTTACCTTATTTAGCTTTGAAACTTGTAGTTTCAAGTCCTCCATTGATTTCATTAGCTCCTCTGCACTTAAATTGGCAATACTACCCTGTGTTGCTTCTGTTGTTCCTGTTGTTGTTGTCCCTGTAACTGCCTCTGTTGTGACTGCTGGAATATTTGGTGCCAATGCTGCTCCAAGAGTTGATGGGACTGTAGTTGAGACTACTGGTATCACATTGGGAGGTTGAGATGTCCACTCTCCCTACTTGTCCTTCAATGCTTTTTCAAGTGCCTGTTTAGTATCATTCAGTCGTTCATTAAGTTTTAAGAGTAAATCCATCAGCTCTTCTTCAGATTTTTTTTTATAACTTCATCAGTCTATGGATGCCTTGAAGGTGGCAATTTTAGTTGTTTCCTTAGGGAAGCAATATCTTCATCTTTCTTTTTTATCAAGGCTTCTGTAGCCTTTGCATCTTTGGGATCATGACCCAATCAAATAATTATTTCTTCCAAAGACTTTATTCTGTTATCTTTAGCTTGAGAGGAGGCCTTCTCCAAGTGTTGTTGAGTAGTAGCATTATCCAAAGAATTTTGCAACCTGTGGGCCATCATTGCCTTACCGGTCAAGGTTGAGTAAATAATTTCTCTAGTTTGTTTATGCAACTCAATATGATCCAAAGGATGAATATCCTTTTCCATGACTTCAAAATTTGTTCTGAGATAATCTGCTGCTAATTTAGGCTACTACACCATTGGCTTGAAGTAGCTCATTATCATCTTACCTTCTTTGATGTCATAGGCTAACATCAATCTCTGTTGATTTGTGGGAGCCATCTTCAAATATTGGTTATAAACTTGGAGCCTTAATGGATCATTCCTAGCCTTTATTTCTGTAAATTCTTTCTTAATATCTAAGGCATCAACACCTAGTGGCCTAAAAGAAGATATCTCTACACTTTGCTATCTTTCTAGCTCTTGTCTCTGTGAGCTAGTGGATGTTCATACTGCTGGGAAAGTTTGTTGGCTTTCCACTCTTTCTTCCCTCTGACTATCTATAGTTTCTTCAAAAAATTCCTCCTCTAAAAGGGGATTTAGTCTTTGTCTTTTTGTTCCACGCTGTCCTGAAGGTTCATTGGTAGGGGTAGTTTTTTCCCTGTCTCTCTTTTTGTTTCTTTCCTAATTTAGAGTTTGCAAAACTGGAGGCTCTCCCATATTGATCTGAGTGGGAGGAGTATGTATTTGAGCATGTTCTTTGGAAGTCTCAAGCTGCTTAAACATTGTAGACTGTTCTGTGGTTTAAAATTTGATCTCTAATTCTTTGCCCTTTAATGTTCCTACGGCTGGTCTGCTTATCTCCTGTGAAGGTTGCTAAGAAGTTCCAGCACTAGAGGCACAAATTCCTAATCTTTGAGATAACTCAAATGGTACCTGCCCAAAAGAATCCAGGTCAAGTGTTTTCTAAAGATCCTTCATAACATTCTCAATACTGACCTATTCACTATCATGTTCTACTAGGGTACCTTCCCTCCATTCATCCATATTTGCAAATTGTTCAATTTCTCGAATCCTATGGTGAATGTATGATGACAACCTATTTTCATTTTTCTATCACAGATGAAAGTATTAGGGTCATATCGCCTCCAACCAAAACTTTTGCACAACTTAAGATGATCTTCTAGAATTTTCTTTGCTTCTCTCCATGCTTTCCTATCATTGGAGACATAAGGGCTGAACTGATTTTTTATTCTGAGTTGAGCTTTATTTTTGGCTTTGCAAAAATGAACCTGGTCTGTATGTATCATTTATCTGAAATACTCCAATGCAAACAGACTCATTGGAACGTATTTGGGTAACTTGAAAGGGTAGAGCTCACATCCATATATCTGGATCTCTGTATGGTTCTTGTATAGGTACCAATCACCTATTCTGTATTGCTTGGAGAGTTGTAGGATTCTCTTGATGTCACCACTGATTCTAGGAGGGGAAACCCCTGTCAATAAAGTGGTTGCAGGATGAAAAAATTGGTCAATGAACTCACTATATGAGGAAGGAGACTCATAAGATGCATGGAAGATGGGACTCCAAAAGGTAATAGACCTTGGATTGCCTTTATTGTCAAGTTTCCTCACAGGGAAAGGGATGTTTTCCGAGAGATAATACAACATAAGATTATAAATGAAAGTGGTGTATTTGAAGACTCCTTCATTGTCGAGTCTCAGGAATTGGTCATGAATTTTGTTGGCAATATAGGAGGCATAGTCATATTTAATAGTAGGGGGCTGTCCATGAGTAAAAATTGACAACAACACTAAGGTTACATCATCAACATACTCACCGGAGTTGAATCCCATGATTAAATCTATCATATCAACAATGAGTTTTCCTGCAGATAGGGAGGTGGGCCTTTAGGCTGATGTTTAGGGTCCATGAAAATCTAACAGATGCGAGTCAGTTCTGACTGAGATAATTGGGCAGATTTCTCAAGTAAATATCCCATTGAAAGAGGAGCGAGAGCTTGTTCAGGGGAAAATTGCAACATTGGATTAATGGATGCAGCTGTTATGGGGAAAGCACTGTTTGACTTGGGGACATAATAGTGCTAAGGTTAGTTTCATAGTTTGCCTGGCATTGATGAATTAGATTAGGGAAAACATGGACCGAGGGGAGAAAATACCCAGGAAGGTTTGATTCCCACAGTCTCAAGATACCTAAGCCATTTAGGTATTGGTTTCTGACTTGGCAAAAGACTTTCAAGTGGTTCATGTCAACGGATAAGTTCCTTATCTGAAAGTCTCTATCGGCAAGAGGCAGATAGTGTAAGTCTTTATGAGGGGCATTCATGGGTGTAACAAATAGAGCCAGAGGGGTTTCCATTTCTGGTTCTTGTGGATTCAGAAAGGAATTTTGGGTTTGCGGTGAAAAATGGGAAAATTAACTGGTCTGGGAATTTATATTGGCAAAATAAAGACTGAATTTGCAAGGAATTTTGCCTTTTTTTGTGGATTTTATACTGTAAAACCAAACTTGCAGGGTTTCAGCGGAAATTGTATAAATACCTATATTTTGGTAATGAACAGTGTAATAACAGGTGCTGACGGTGACTAACAGGTTCTGGCTACGTTGGCCGCAATTTTCTTGGCAGGGTGGCGGTTGGAATGTTTGGATAGTTGACCTGGACATTTTTTGCATGGGAGCATGGTTGCAGTACAAAATAACTGAGAAAATGACACTTTGTTGGATTTATTAACAAAGTCAAAAGGTGGCAGGAGATTATTCTTCGGACAGATGACATAAGCAGGAAAGGATGTTTTTGTCACATGTGGAGGGCTGTAAGTGATATGTGATCGCACTGCTTTTGGAGATGGGCAGGTTTTGACCAGGAGCCAGCGATTCCACAGGTTGTGCGACGCGTGGCAAGGTACTATTCAAAAACCACTTTGTGATCGTGCACTAATGCGCAGTCATAAAGTCATCTGTGATATGGTTTAAGGACCGTTTTATGATGGAGGCGTGATTGGACGGCTGACGGGAGGCACAATACGACGGGGTTTAATGTGTGCAAGCCTGACCCAATTAAAAATTATTTAATCGTATCGGGTGAAATATAATTGCTGGGAAGGGTTTTTAATTAACCATGGGGGTTAATCAATCCCTATTAATGGAGTGGGGGGATTAGGCTCTTAATGAACTACAAATTAATTCATTAACCCTTTTTTAAATGTATTTATGGTTATAAACAACTGGGGCGGGGTATATAATAATTTGGGGATTTTAATATATTTAAATAATACAGAAAAATGTAATACTTATGTGGGATTTATATAATGCAAAAGTTAATAGTTAATGTGAAATGAAATATAAAAAAGTGCTAAGTAAAACATTAAATTGAATATTTAACTTAGGCTTAAGTGGAAAAAGGGGTTTTTAGGTGAGATTGTATATTTTTCCTAAGTAAAATAGAATTTTACTTAGGAAAATACTTATGAGAGTGCATGAATGATGATTTTAAGTATTTAGGCTTTCAAATTATTGGGCTGAGGGTCCGATCCCTCCAGAAGTCAAAGAAATGCTCTGAGCCCCTCTAATTTTCAAAGACCTTAGTACTTTAGGGGGAATTAGTGAAATCTTTAGGGAAAAATGAGAAGGGAAGTTAATTATTTGACCTTGTCTTGCTTGAAATGCATCAAGTGTAACGTCTACCTTACACTTGTGATAAAAGTGTAAATCAACACATTTAGAAACATTATCCATCACAAGTAATTTTGCAACATCATCTACCTACCCTACCTACTTTAGCTTCACATTTTTTCTTCTTTATTAGGGCGCACTTGGATTGGAAAACCCTTAACACACTTTCTTTTCTTTTACATATAGATATCTATCTAAGTCTAGCCTTATTACATCCAAGGGCTCAGACTAAACTGTTGAGCTCCTTTTATTCACTCTACCTATCTACTTATCTACTAAGATTAAAAAGTTTGGTCAGATTTTATTCTCTATCTCTAAAACATATAATTGATAATATGAACTAGTCAAGCTTAAGTTGTTTAACTATTCATCAATTGTGACATGAATTACAAGTTGCACACAAATTGCTTATTACATAAGAGTAAAAAGTAGTGGCATTTAGACTAGCACACATTCCTTGGTCTTTCTTTTGGTGGGGTTCATTTTCTTTCACTTTTTTGACCATTTTATTCTTTTCACCCTTTGATTTTTCTTTTAGGGTATACCCTCTTTAAATTTTTTTATTTTTTTGAAAATATGGAAAAAATTTGCAACAAGGAAAGGTATGAACATATTACATAGCCCATCAAGTCAATCATGAAATATGACACCTATTGGTATAGGAGCATAACATTGGCTCCACTTGGGGATGGCTTTTCCTGGTGGAAAGTCAAGAACAGTAGGTCAGATGGTCTCTGAATGACTTTGATTGTGCTCTGAAATATTCTTCTTCTTGTTTCTTTATTGTATGTATGACAGTGACACCTCTAAAGCTTAGGGCCTTCTCTTCCGGCTTCAACTCCAACAAGTTACTATCCAACCCAAACTGTGACATTACCAAGGATATAGTATGTACATGTTAAAATCAGAATACATTAGAAATTAGGATCATAGTAATGTTTCAATATCCGACCATTAACTAGCCCTTCTTCTCTTTCTGTGCCATCCAAGTTTTTCATATAGTAAGTATTGTTTCCTCACAAGGCATGGATAATAAGAGGTCCTTTCCATAGGAAGTCAAAATTCCCATGTTTTCCCTTATCCTCTCTCCTGGAATCCCATCTTAAAACTTTGTCTCCAAGGTAGAAATCTTCTACCTTGGTTCTTTTATCAAATATTTTCTTAAGCTTCTCCTGCAACACTTGGGATCTTTGATACACTTCCTCTCTAGTTTGCTGCAAATGGATGGTCTGGTTAATCCTCCTTTGAATATCATTAGGCTCCACCTGAGCTTCTTGAAGTAATTTCATTACAGGAACTCCTAAAGATGAAGGAAATATAGCCTCCATGCCATAGACTAACTCATAAGGACTAGTTCCAATAGATTTCTTGGTGGTGAGTCTATCTGCCCATAGTGCATTAGTAAGTTTCTTGTGCCAATTTTTCTTGTTCTCCTCTAATAATTTCTTAATAATATTAATGAGGCTCTTGTAGGAAGATTCAGCCAGACCATTACCTTGAGGGTAATAGGCTGTGGAATGGCCTAAAGTAATATGGTACTTTTTACAGAAATTTATCATATTCTTGGATTTGAAGGCAACAGCATTATCAGTTATAATTTTATCAAGACAACCAAATCTAGAAAATATGTTGGTTTCTAGGAATCCTATAATCACTATGTCATTGGCTTGTCTACAAGGAATGGTTTCTATCCGTTTAGTGAAATAGTCTATGGCAGTGAGAATCCATTTGTGTTGGCTAGAAGAGGGAGGATGGATTTCTCCAATGAAGTCCAAGCCCCATTGTTGGAAGGGTTTTTCAGTGGAAATTGATCTCAGGGGTAAAGGTAATATTTTTCTCTTGCTTCAAAAATTTGACATTTATGGCAAGCAGTGACAAATTTCTTTACATCAGCAAACAAGGTTGGCCAATAAAATCGAGCCCTTAGGATCTTGTCTGCAGTTGATTTCCAGTAAAGGTGTCCACCACAGTCTCCTGCATGAAATTCATGGAGAACCTTGTTAGCTTCTTCTTTTAATAAACAATTCAATAAAATACCTTCATGAATTTTCCAAAAAAGAGCATTATCTAAAATACAAAACTTTGAAGCTTTCATCTTTAAAAACCTTTTCTTTATTTTGGATAGCCCTGGAGGAGCCTACAGGTTTAATAGTACATAAATTATATCAACATGCCGAGGTGAATCTAAAAAGGCTTGGCTGATATGTGGAGTCTCCATCTCCTGTTCATTATCTAGTTCATTAATGTCTAGGGCTTGAAAATTTGTTTCATTCATGAGCTTGGCCAATCCCTGTCCTTTTATAAGCTTTGTAGGTTTTATTTCAATATCATACTCTAATATAGTAGCAATCCATTTACCTCTTTTGCCCTCAATTCCATCCTTGGTTAAGATGTCTTTGACAATAGCGTTTAGTACATAGGCTATCACATGGGAGTACACTATGTAGACTCTGAAGTCTTTAATAGCTTTTACAAGTGCAAAAGCTTGTTTCTCCATGATTTTGTATTTTAATGGTGCATCCCTAAGTGCTTTACTAAGAAAGGCTATGGGTTTCTCACATCTTTGATCATCCTTTTGTAGTAAAATAGCTACTATGGTGTGTTATGATGCAAATGAAAATATTATGTAGTCTGTATCATATTTTGGACTTCTAAGGACCGGTGTTCTGGTCAAAGCTATTTTAATTTCTTCAAATGCTTGTTTGTCTTCTACTATCCATTTAATACTTGAATCATTTTTCAACATATTATTAAGCAATCTAATTAATTCAGCTAAGTTAGATATGAATCTTCTCAAAAAATTTATCTTTCCTAGGAAAGCTTGAAGTTCTTTGACATTTCTAGGGTGGGGTATTTGCATAATAGATTCTATCGTGGCAGGATCAATTCTAATGCCATCTTTGGAAATGATATGGCGCAAGAGTTTGCCTTCCTCTAGACCAAACAAGGAATTCTTAGGATTTAAACAAATACCATATTTTCTGAATTTTAAGAATACTTGTCTAAGATGATCCAAATGTTGATGATGTGATTTAGAGAAAACAGTTAAATCATCTAGATATATAACCAGAAAATCATGAATTTGTTTTGAAAATTCTATGTCCATTGCTCTTTGGAAGGTTTCTCCTGCATTTTTAAGTCCAAATGGCGTTTTGACATACTTGAATGTGCCCCATGGTGTTGTAAAAGCAACTTTTTCCTGGTCATCAGGATGAACCAGAATCTGGTTATAGCCTGAGAATCCATCTAAAAGAGAAATCCTAGAAGCACCTACTACCCTTTGTAAAGTATGATCCATCTTGGGTAAAGAGTAATTATCCTTCAAAGAAAACTTATTTACATTTCTTAAATCAACAAATAATCTGATTTCTCCAGTTTTCTTCCTAGTAGGTACTACATTAGACACCCACTCTGAAACCCTGATAGGAGCGATTATACCTGCTTCATACATTCGTTTGATTTATTTTTCAATTAAGGGAAATAGTACAAGGTTAATTCTTCTGAGCTTTTGTTTGAATGGTTTCTGATTTTCTTTCAGAGGCATTGTATGATGAATTATAGAGTTGTCATAAGATTTCAAGTCTTCATAGCTCCAGCCAAAGAAATGCTAGAATTCTCTCATTAGTTCAACATATTTGAGCTTTTGGTCAAGGGTCAAAGATTTAGATAACTTTAGCATTTTTGGATTTTCTTCAGTCCCCAATTTATAGTCCTCAATATCTGCTTTTAACGGTTCCATCTTAGGTTTCTTTGGAATATCATTAAAATCAAACAGATCTTCCAAAGGAGTTAGTCCCTTAGGCAAATGATCATCTTTTAAATTGATAACTTCAGATTCTCCTTCAATAATCTCATCAATATCCATTTGTTTAAGGTCCTGCATTTATTTGATAGTGAACTTTGTTGGATGAAGCATTTGAATTTCACTTTCTACTGAAATGTATATTTCTATCTTATTTGTTTGATCAAACTCACTAACTATATCTACATCTATGTTAATGCTAGAAAATTCTTCATCTAAAGTCAAGAAATTGTTAATTTTCTTATCACTATCAAACACTTGCCAGCTCTTCAAATTTTCAGGTATGGCTGGTCTGTCTCTAATCTCAGCTGTGAACTGATGATTAGGTTTGAATGGTAATTTATAGGTGCTGGCAAACATTGCCAGACTATGAGCTTGCAATTTATGTTTTCTTGGGATTTTAGAAAGTTTAGTTTCTAGAAATGTATTGAGAATCTCTATCATTGTTCCTCTATAATACTTCAATTTGGGATCATTTGTTGAATATTTTCCTTTGGTCTGTTGAATTATTAACTCAGAATCTCCAAGGATAGATACCCTAATTTCCCCTAATCGTTTAACAAGTTTAAGACCTAACAACAGAGCTTCATATTCTACCATATTATTGGTACACCTAAAGTTTAATCTGCAGACATGGCCTTCAGCATAATCATTTTCAAGATTGTGCACCCAAACTCCTGCTCCTACTCCTAATTTGTTAAATGAACCATCAAATTATAAGTGCCAAAGAATTTCATGTTCATAATTGGTATCAAGAGTTTCAAGAATCTATTTAATTAGGAGATTTGTTTTTTAACTTCTTTCTGGTTTCTCTTGGGTATCTGTGGTTTCATTGTTCTCAGAGATTTCCTGGATTTGAACACTAAACTTTTCATTTGTAATTTCTTTTGATTTTGCTGCTAAAACTTATAATTCATTTGAGGAATCACTTTCAGCATTGTAAAGAATGAAAGAATCCATATCAGAGTGTACTGAGTAGATAGCGAAATTTTGGGGTTTATTCTGACTACCTACCATATATTTCATTAAGGTTTCTCTGTATAGTTTCTTAGGTTGACCAAACACTGAAATAGTAGCATAAGACATGTCCAATTGTAGAGATCCTTGAAGCTTTGCACCCCAAGTTCTAGACAATAACATGCCATACTTTGGTGGAATATTTGCTACTACAATGTCTATTAAGATTGTTTTGGTAGGATAACCAACTAGTGATACACACAAGTCTTTGATTAATCCTAAACATATGTCCTGACTTGAATCAAAAGAAAAGAGGTCTTTGTATGGCCTGGTGTTGTCTAGGTCTAATTTATCCGTCACAGAATTAGGCATTAAGTTATGAGATGCACCAGAATCAAACATGGAATTATGAAGTATTTTATCATGTATATTCAAACTTACATAGAAAGGAGAAATTCCTCCATATACTGGTTTCCCATTCACTTCAGGGCCAAATATTAATTCAGGTTGGTCATCAAAAACATTTACTGAGTCTTCGTTAATAGAGATTTTGAGTGATCTATTGATTTGGCTTTGGTAGACATCATGTTTAGCTAATTCAAACAATGGAATAGCTATTTTTAATTTGCCTACTTCAGTCTCCAGATTAAAAGGTTTTTCAGTCTGATTTCTTGTATTTCGGACAGTTGGATTCTCTTCATCTTCTGTATTTTCTATATTTTTCTCCTTTTCAGGAGTGGGGTTATGGGCTGAAGTTGTTTCCAATTCAACGTCTGGAGGTTCTTCCACATTTCCTTTGGAAGGAAGAGAAGTGGAGAGTTGTTTATTATTTGGTTGATTATCGGATACATATTCAATAATTGGATTAGCAGTATTAGGATTTGATCTAGAAAGAATATGTATAGGGGTGGTATTGGTCTTACCTTTGTTGGGCTGTTTTGTAGCTTTCTGTTTGTTGGTTTCAGGGACATCAATTCTTCTGCTCCTTAGATTATATTTCTTTTGGACTTCATAAATAGTTGTATCATATCCCTCCCTGAAGTCAAATGATTCACCTGACTGAGTTTGGAATTGTTTAAGAATGTGATCTTCTTGATACTCTTGGGTCAAGAAAACTTGTTGTTCATTGTTGAGTCCCATCAAATTTATTTGAGTATCTTCGGATGGTTCATCATAAGTTAAGGCTTACGCATAATATTCCTGGAATGGGGGCCTAATATTTTGGTTAGGCCCAGTCTTTCCAGTGTTCTGGTTTTGGTTCTTCTTGAAATTTGGATTTCTCCCAGTATTGCTTGGTTGACTGTCCCAAGGTGATTTCCTTTCAATTTTTTCTACTCTATATCCTAGCCTATACATCCCTTTAATAATAGCATCTAGTTTCTGTTCAAAGATTGAAGGTTTTTCTTTCAATGTTATCCTCCTTTCACTTCTGGCTTTAGCTCGTTTGGATATTAGGTTGGCTTCAACACTGACAGCTATACTTTTCATATCTTCTAAAGTTCGAGGAGCTCTTTCCCTAAGTTGGTATGCCATATCAGAATCAAATCTATCAGGGAATTTGATAAATGATAAATCTGGAGGAGGTATGAGGTTTTGAGGGATGGCATTGTAAACATTATTGAACCTAGTGCAGTAATCTTGTACCATTTCCTATGTTCCTCTCTTCAGGTTTTCATATTCTGATAAGATTTGGAGAGGATCTTTCTTCTTTTCCCATCTGTTTAAGAATGTTCTATAAAGAGCTTCTAGGTCATTGATACTATTTACAGGGAGGGCTCTAAACCAAGTTCTAACTTCTCCAGGCAGGCTTTGAACAAATATTCTCATTCTGACATCATCTGTATCTATTTCATATATCTCAAAGTAGATAGTCATCTTTTTGGTATGTTGTTGTGCAGTGTAGGTACTAGAGCCATCGAAAGGAGTGATTTTACTTTGATAATCTTGGGGCATAGCCCCTAGATTGGAAGGTAATACTAGAGGAGTATATCTATTTTCCATTGCAGTAGATAGGGTTGAAACAACAGCTGGGGTTGGTCTTGGAGTGGTGGATGGAGGGGTGGAAGGGGTGGTTTGAGGTTGAGATGTCTGAGGTACTGATGATGAACTTGGAGAGGTTGTTGTGATTACAGAAATGTTTGGTGTTCCTTCAGAGGTAAGCTCAGATTGAATGGAGTTCTGCAAATGTCTGTCAAGATGTGAAGTGACAACTTCAAGTTGTAAATCTTCAATAAATAGTGGGTCATGAACTATGCAGGCTAACCCAGAATCAAAAAATGTTACAAATAAAGAGGTATCAAAATACTCATCAAAGGGTTCGTCCTCAAGGTAAATCCACTTCACAAGATAGGATCTTGATTTGTATGGAGGCCGAGAGCTAGCAGGACTCTCTTGGATTTCCTGTCTCCTAAGAATCCTAGGTATCAAATTAGGATTTTCAAACACAGGTTGTGGACTTGGATCAGGATTAACCCTGGTGTAATGAGTCCTTTCTGATGCTAGGTTTCTAGGTATTTTTTGGTTTTTTCTCTAAATGGGTTGGACAATACAACTTCTATAGTTTCTTTAAGAGGCTTTACGTATGGGATTTGAACTTTCTTAAAGACTTATTTGACAAGAGGAACTGATCAAGTATTTGAAACCAAATGTTCAATCCATAAACTAGACCAGAGATAGACTGAAGCAACATTCATTTACTTATGCAATTGTAGAGCAAGAGCAGCTCAAAGGCTACCTGGCTAACTTCAGGTTCCGTCTATAGTTTATAAAGTAAACAATAGTAACAAACAAATTATTCAGTTCCCCAGTGAGGTTTCCACTATGTTATCACTCAGATTTTCCTTGAAGTTGTTTGGAAGAGGAAAGGGGTCTGAGGTAACCACAAACCAACTCTTAAGTACAGAATCTAGTCAATCTGTACTCAGGGAGGGCTCTCTCTTTATGATTTAGTTTGGTTTTGAAAGATATTAGGCTAATTGTGAAGTTTAGGAGTTTCATTTGAGTTTGGGTGGTGAGATTCAATAGCAGAGGGGTAGGACTGAATAGTTTAGGCCATTGGGCTAATGGAGTCAATGAAGATGGCTTAACTGGATTTGGTTTCTTAACAAAGGATGGTTTCGTAGGGCAAGATCAAACAGGGAACAAATAAAGACTTGGGATAGTTGGGATGGACTTAAATTGGGTGAAGAGTAGTTAAGAATCCTTCAACCTATTTGAAAAAGGAACTTGAATGATTACTAATAAAGAGCAGCTGAGTATTCTTTAGTAAATAATCAAAATGAACAAACTAGAAAACAGGAGAAATTAAGATTTCACTGTTTATACTAATTCGAAAGAAAACATAGAGAAAAATAACGATTGAAAACAGAGTGCAATCAAGCATATTCTGAATTACTCTTTCTCGTTTATCATTCAGATATGAAACATAGATGATATGAGAAACAAGGAAAAATTCAAAACATAAGGTATAGAGGACTTATTGATCTGGTGCTTGATTCAAGAAATCTGTGGAAAGTCCTTTGCATCAATTCTTTATCCAGCAAGCCATACAAAAGTTGATCCAATAGCACTTTATTCCAAAATAATCAGTATTACAGCAATGTCTAAGAATCCACCCTCAATACTCCAATTGAGGGAGTATTTATACAAAAGAATTTACAAAAAATATCTCATAACAGAGTGAGATATATTCTAGGATGACTATAAATAAGTTACAAGAAAATAGAGACAAATGGTCTCAAAGATAGGAGGAAAGGTAAACTGATGTTTTGTTGTTTCCATTCTCACTAAGTGTGTTGGAGGTAGGCCCCATGATTTGTCTTGTTGCTATCTTTCTTTAGTAACTTTGTGCTGGCTACCTTGTTTTCACTGATACTCTTTACCTGTTCTGATACACTTCGACCTATTTGATCTTTTTTCATCTCTGTTCATCTTATTTACCATTACTTACTACAGTACATAACCAAAATTTACATTTTACCAAGGATAATTTTACAAAATTTCCAATATGTCTTCCCACCATTTTGGTTCTGGCAATATTTTTTTCTAAAATTTCCTCAGGGTCTCATCAGTTTTTGTGTACTTGAAAAAGGTAAGCTGAATTGGGAACAAGTTCTTTATCTCATGCTCGACATAGAACAAGTTCTCCACACTGTCATAGAGAACTCTGTCTGTAGGTAATGCTTTTGTTGCCGATGCACTTGTTGATGAACCTGTTTGGTTGCTTGCATACTTATTCAATTTCTCCACATAGTCTTTATGAGTCATTAGTTTATCATGAATAACTAGAGGTCTTGGCAACCCTTTACTCTGCAAAAAATCAAATCTCTTCCTGAAGGCATTGATTTCTTCATGCATGTCATGGCATCTTCTTTCTAAGTTTTGCATTAGAGTTCTCTTAGTAAAAACCCTTTTGATTTCCAAAATTTTCCCTGTTCCATCTTGAATTCCCAGCTCTTCAACCTGGTACTTATTCCTAGTATTCAAAAACTATATGAGATTGTTGGCTTCTTCAGGCATATTTCCTAATTCTGCCCTTGTCTTTTGAATTTCTTCTTGAGCTAGTTTCACTAAATCAATTTGCTCAAAAATTATTTGAATTTATGGCCAAACATCATTTATTGATTGAGTGATGTTGGTCCAAATAATTTTCTTGATTTCTGACAAAAGCTTGTCAAAAGTAAGATATTTTTCCAATGATTTCACTTTGTTTTCTAAAACTTTAATCTCTCTTGTCTTTTCTGCAACATTTATTTTTGAGAGATCATACCTTTGTTCTAAGTTGGAATATTGCTCTTTTACCTTATTTACCTCTGAAATATGTAGTTTTAGTTCCTCCATTGATTTGATTAGCTCCTCTGTACTTAAATTGGCAATACTGCCATGTGCTGCTTCTGTTGTTCCTGTTGCTGTTGTACCTATAACTGCCTCTGCTGCTTCTGCTATTCCTATTGCTGCTGTACCTGTAACTGCCTCTGCTGTGACTGCTGGAATATTTGGTGCCAATGCTGCTCCAAGAGTTGAGGGGATTGCAGTTGAGACTACTGCTATCACATTGGGAGGCTGAGAGGTCGGCTCTTCCTGCTTGTTCTTCAATGCTTTTTCAAGTGCCTGTTCAATATCATTCAGTCGTTCACTAAGTTTTAAGAGTAAATCCATCAACTCTTCTTTAGATTTTTGTTTTATAAACTCATCAGTTTGTGGATGCCTTGAAGGTGGAAGTTTTAGTTGTTTCCTTAGGGCAGCAATATCTTCATCTTTCTTTCTGATCAAGGGTTTTGTAGCCTTTGCATCTTTGAGATCATGACCCAATCCAATAATTATTTCTTCCAAAGACTTTATTCTGTTATCTTTGGCCTGAGAGGAGGCCATCTCCAAGTGTAGTTGAGCAGTAGTATTATCCAAAGAATTTTGCAACCCGTGGGCCATCATTGCCTTACCAGTCAAGGTTGAGTAAATCATTTCTCTAGTTTTCTTATGCAACTCAATATGATCCAAAGGATGAATATCCTTTTCCATGACTTCAAAATTTGATTTGAGATAATCTGCTGCTTATTTAGGCTACTGCACCATTGGCTTGAAATAGGTCATTGTCATCTTGCCTTCTTTGATGTCATAGGCTAACATCAATCTCTGTTGATTTGTGGGAGCCATCTTCAAATATTGGTTATAAACTTGGAGCCTTAATGGATCATTCCTAGCCTTTATTTCTGTAAATTCTTTCTTAATATCTAAGGCATCAACACCTAGTGGCCTAAAAGAAGATATCTCTGTACTTTGCTATGTTTCTAGCTCTTGTCTCTATGAGCTAGTGGATGTTCCTATTGCTGGGAAAGTTTGTTGGCTGTCCACTTTTTCTTCCCTCTGACTATCTATAGTTTCTTCAACAAATTCCTCCTCTGAAAGGGGATTTAGTCTTTCTATTTTTGTTCCAGGCTGTCTTGAAGGTTCACTAGTAGGGGTAGTTGTTTCCCTGTCTCTCTTTTTGTTTCTTTCCTCATTTAGAGGAGTTTGAACAACTGGAGGCTCTCCCATATTGATCTTAGTGGGAGGAGTATGTATTTTAGCCTGTTCTTTGGAAGTCTCAGGCTGCTTAGACATTGTAGAGTTTTCTGTGGTTTGAAAGTTGTTCTCTAATTCTTTGCCCTTTAATGTTCCTGTGGCCGGTCTGCTTATTTCTGTGAAGATTGCTGAGAATTTCCAGCACTGGAGCCAACAATTCCTAAAATTTGAGATAACTCAAATGGTACCTGCCCAAAAGAATCCAGGTTAAGTGTTTTCTCAAGATCTTTCATAACATTCTCTATATTGGCCTATTCATTATCATGTTCTACTAGGGTACTAGGGGTCATATGGCCTCCAACCAAAACTTTTTCAGAACTTAAGATGATCTTCTAGAATTTTATCTGCTTCTCTCCATGCTTTTGTATCATTGCAGACATAAGGCCCTAACTGATTTTTTATTTTGAGTTGAGCTTTCTTTTTGGCTTGCAAAAATGAACCTAGTCTGTATGTATCATTTGTCTAAAATACTCCAATGCAAATAGTCTCATTAGAATGTATTTGGGTAACTTGAAAGGACAGAGCTCACATCCATATATCCGGATCTCTGTATGGTTCTTATATAGGTACTAATCACCTATTTCATATTGCTTGGAGAGATGTAGGATTCTCTTGATGTCACCGTTGATTCTGGGAGGGGAAACCCCTATCAATAAAGTGGTTATAGGATGAACAAATTGGTCAATGAACTCACTGTATGAATAAGGGGACTCATAAGATGCATGGAAGATGGGACTCCAAAAGGTAACAGACATTGGAATGCCTTTATTGTCAAGTTTCCTCACAGGGAAAGGGAAGTTCTCTAACTGCTAATACAACATAAGATGATAAACGAAAGTGGTGTATTTAAAGACTCCTTCATTATCTACTCTTAGGAATTGGTTATGAATTTTGTTGGCAATATAGGAGGCATAGTCATATTTAATAGTATGGGGTTGTCTAGGAGTAAAAATTGAGAACAACACTAAGGTTACATCATCAACATACTCATCGGAGTTGAATCCCATGATTAAGGCTATCATATCAACAATGAGTTTTCCTATGTCTGTGAAGAAAGCCTGCAAATAGGGAGGTGGGCCTTTAGGCTGATGTTTAGGATCCATGAAAATCTTACAGATGCGAATCAGTTCTGATTGAGATAATTGGGTAGATTTCTCAAGTAAATATCCCATAGAAAGAGGAGTGAGAACTTTTTCAGGGGAAAATTGCAACATTTCATTAATGGATGCAGTTGTTATGGGGAAAAGGACTGTTTGATTTGGGGACATAACACCTCTGAGGTTAGGGTCATAGTTTCCCTGGCATTGATGAACCAGATCAGGGAAAACATGGACTGAGGGGATAAGATACCCGGGAGGGCTTTATTCCCATAGTCCCAAGATATCTAAGCCATTTAGGTATTGGTTTCCGACTTGGGAAAAGACTTTCAAGTGGTTCATGTCAGCAGATAAGTCCCTTATCTGAAAGTATCTATCTGCAAGAGGCAAATAGTGTAAGTCTTTATGAGGGGCACTCATGGGTGTAATAGACAGAGCCACAGGGGTTTCCATTTATGGTTCTTGTGGATTCAGAAAGGAATTTAGGGTTTTTGGTGAAAAATGGGAAAATTAACTGGTCTGGGAATTTATATTGGCAAAATAAAGACTGAATTTGAAAGGAATTTTGCCTTTTTGTATCGATTTTATACTGTAAAATGAAACTTGCAGGGTTTTGGCGGAAATTGGACAAATACTTGTATTTTGGGAATAAACAGTGTAATGACAGGTGCTGATGGTGACTAACAGGTTCTGGCTGTGTCGGCTGCAATTTTCTTGGCAAGGTGGTGGTTGGAAAGCTTGGACAGTTGACCTGGATGTTGTTTGCATGGAAGCATCGTTGCAGTACAGAATAACATAGAAAATAATACTTTGTTGGTTTTATTAACCAAGTCAAAAGGTGGTGGGAGTTTATTATTCGGGCAGATGACGTAAGCACGAAAGGAAATTTTTGTCACATGCGGAGGGCGGTAAGTGGTATGTGATTGCACCACTTTTGGAGACAAGCGAGTTTCGGCCGGGAACTAGCAATTCCACAGGTTGGATGATGGAGGTGCAATCAAACAGCTAACGGGAGGGATGATATAGTGGGGTTTAATGTGTGTGGGCCTGACCCAATTAAAAATTATGGAATCGTATGGGGTGCAATATAATTGTTGGGAAGTGTTCTTAATTAACCATGGGGGTTAATTAATCCCTATTAATGGAGTAGGGGATTTAGGCTCTTAATGAACTACAAATTAATTCATTAATCCTTTTTTAAATGTATTTATGGTTATAACTAATCTTGGCGGGGTATATAATAATTTGGGGATTTTAATATATTTAAATAATACAGGAAAAGGTAATACTTATGTGGGATTTATATAATACAAAAGTTAATAGTTAATATGAAATGAAATGTAAAAAAGCGCTAAGTAAAACATTAAAATGAATATTTAACTTAGGCTTAAGTGGAAAAAGGGGTTTTTAGGTGATATTGTATATTTTTCCTAAGTAAAATAGAATTTTACTTAGGAAAAGACTTATGAGAGTGAATGAATGATGATTTTAAGTATTTAGGCTTTTAAATTATTGGGCCGAGGGTCCGGTCCCTCTAGAAGTCAGAGAAATGCTCTGAGCCCCTCTAATTTTCAAAGACCTTAGTACTTTAGGGGGAATTAGTGAAATCTTTAGGGAAAAATGAGAAGGGAAGTTAATTATTTGACCTTGTCTTGCTTGAAATGCATCAAGTGTAATGTCTGCCTTGCACTTGTGATAAAAGTGAAAATTAACACATTTAGAAACATTATCCATCACAAGTAATTCTGCAACATCATCTACCTACCCTACCTACTTTAGCTTGACATTTTTTCTTCTTTATTAGGGTGCACTTGGACTAGCAAACCCTTAACACACTTTCTTTTCTTTTACATATAGATATCTATCTAAGTCTAGCCTTATTACATCCAAGGGTTCAGATTAAATTGTTGAGCTCCTTTTATTCACTCTACCTATCTACTTATCTTCCAAGATTAAACAATTTAGTCAGATTTTATTCTCTATCTCTAAAACATAAAATTGAAAATATGAACTAGTCAAGCTTAAGATGTTTGACTGTTCATCAATTGTGTCATGAATTACAAGTTGCACACAAATTGTTTATTACATAAGAGTAAAAAGTAGTGGCATTTAGACTTGCACACTTTCCTTGGTCTTTCTTTTGGCGGGGTTCAATTTCTTTCACTTTTTTGACCATTTTATTCTTTTCACCCTTTGATTTTTCTTTTAGGGTATACCCTCTTTACATTTTTTTAATTTTTTGATTTTTTTGAAAATATGGAAAAAATTTGCAACAAGGAAAGGTATGGACATATTACATAGCCCATCAATTCAATCATGAAATATGAAACCTATTGGTATAGGAGCATAACAGGAGTATGTGTTGTGTTTTATACCAGGTGTATGTGTATGCAATTTGTGGTGTCTCATAATATGTGTGGATGAATTTCTTCTGATGTACATTGTGCACGTATATATATGTACGTTGGGTAAGGTGTATGTGGTGTATGTTAGGTATAGGTGTGTATGGCATGTGTGGTTGTATGTGTGTGATACACACTATGTATATGTGCACGTGACAGAGGAGAAGGAATTGGGTGTCTGTTGGGTGTGGCAATTAATCCGGTGTGACTACAAAAAGAACAAAGGCAGAAGTAACGATTGATGAAGGACATGTATCAGTATTGTATTTAAGTTTTATTATGCATGTTATTTATGACTCTGGTCTATGATGGTTACATGTGATTTATGATTTTTCTCTTTGATAGTTGGGTTTTGAGCTAACCTGATGTGATATGTTTATACATGATGATTTGATCAAATAGTTAGTTTGAGTTGTTGTGATAGTAAGCGAACAAGATTGCAAGTGTCCCTCATTGATGAAATACCAATGAGGTATGATTTGAAGTTATTTCAATTTATTTGAATGTAATGAAAATAATGTTCTTGGAAAAGGAATGCATTAAAATGCCTAGTTGAGTGGCCAAAATTGACTACAAGAATTAGCAGCAAAAACAAAGGAATTGAGACAGGAAGAATTATGCTGGTGAATCCTTCAGGACTACGGCCATTGTGGGACATTCATGCCCAATAATGTCTATTGATTTCCATGAGCATGCTACAACCAATATGATGGTTTTGAGGAAGGTATATACCTTGGGTTTTGTATCTTCTAATGTGAGGAAGCCTTGCCAAGGGATGCACTGCCCGGGATGGGAGTGCCAGTGGAACTTGGAAGGTTAGGGACTGTACGAAAGGGATTGACCAGCTTGCCTAAGGGACTATGTAGCAGAGAAGGGAAGGTCAAGGATGGATTTTTTTTTGTCATTAACATTTCTAGATGGAATCATATACACATTGGGAGTGCATCCTCGAAGAATGAGTCGATAATTGTTCACTGAGAGGATGAGTGGCACTGGATTATAACTTTGGGCATTGGATGCATATTTGGATTTGCAATAGATTCTGGACTTCCTTGGAAGGAGGTGAATCTAGATATTACTTTGAGGGTGGAGGTGTGAGCCTATAGATTCCCTTGTTGCAGATACAAACATCATATACTTTATTTGCTGGTTGAGAAAATGTGGATATGTATATATGTGTATATTATTGTAAATACTGTATCAAGCTAGTTTATAAATCTCCATAGACAATATGGTTATTTGTTGGTTGAAGAAAATGTGTATGCGTATATGTGGATTGTAAATACAATATTGAGTTGTGTTATAAAGCTCCAGTAAATGATATGGTTGTTATGTTTTAACGGATGGTCATTGTAAATACTGAAACAAGCTATGTTATAAAACTCCATGGGAAGTATGTTTTGTTTTCAACATTCTTGTTGGCTATAGGTGTTAATGAAAACCGAGGATGGTGTTGCCCCAAAGGGGAGGGTTCTATAACAACCCTGGTAAAATTCCATGTAAAAATATATAATGCCACGGGAATGGGACACATATTCCAAGCTAAATGGTGTGGGAACATCCTAATGGTTGTTGATTTGGTTTATTATGGCCAACGAAATTGGGAAAGACAATGGGAAAGGCCCTGGAAATTCAAGAGGAATTTATTCACATTTTATTTATGAAAATAATGGAAATCGGGAGAAAATGGAGATGAAAGGTCACAAGTTGCATGTGAGGAGGAAAATGAAGGAAAATAATGGAAAATGAACAAAATAGAGGCCTCAATAATAAAAAGGCATTTGAGGGTCTGTGGGCAAGACTTGGTCAACTCACTATTGGAGCTTTCTCATTATTCTCTCTCTCTCTCTCATACTCTTGGATACTTAGATTTTTCTTGGAGCACTCTTGGAGGGTGTGGCACACTTGGATTATTAGAGAAAGAAGGTAAAGGAAGAGAAGGAAAGCACAATAAGGCATCGAGATCAGCAGCTCCATCAGATTTCTTGTAGGTACCGAGTTGCATGTATGTTTCCTTCACTATTTTTGGCATGCATGACACATGCATGTGGTTTCTTGGTTGTCACATGTCATTGATGTGGAGGATGGTTGCGATTGACAATAGATTACCTATCCTTGCCATTTCTTGGATAGCCATGATGATTTTGGGTTACTTTCATTGTTTTTCTTTTGGTTGGTTCTCATGTTTTCTTATCTTGGGTTGAGTAATTAGTCATGGAAGGCTTGGTTGGAGAAACTCTCTAGAAGCCCTATAACAACCTGGGTTGAGTTACTAGTCTTGGAAGCCTTGGTTGCACAAATTCTCTGGCAGCCCTTGGTCGATTGAGTTATTATTCCTAGAAGCCCTGGTTGGACAAATATAGAAGCCCTCTATCAATTGTGGGTTAAGTTACTAGTCCTGGAAGCATTGGTTGGACAAATGCTCTAGAATCCCTGGAAGGCATGGATTGAAACCAACCTGATGATGGCTTTTTTATGTTTGGATGTGAGGTTGAGTCACTATTTTATGGGTTGATGTGGATGGACTCTAGAAGCCCTAAATGAGTTTTGATTGATGTGTTCTATGAGATCCCACATTCATGCTGGAATATGGCACGAGGCTGAATGGCTGAAAAGAGATTTGCCTAAGCTATTTTATGGTCGGGTAGAATGTGGAAGTCCCATCCCGGGTTTGGATTTTGCATCATTAATGAAAGGTTTTTTATGTTTTTATCTCTATGAGCATTATGATGGATTATATATGGTTTATATGGTTTTTATTTCATTGGTATTTCTATCCCTACTATGGTGGTTATGTATGTAGTTTATGTCAACGATTATGTATGGCTCTCATCATGTTTTTACTTTTCTTTTGAATGATCAATGTATCTATGACTTAATGGATGAAATGGCATCTAATGTGATAAGGAGACAATGCTTCATAGGGAATATCAGATAAGCATGAGACCCATATGCTCATATATGTTATTTACGCCTGTAGGTTGCATACTTACTAAGTGTTTGACAAATGTCTGCCATGTTTAGTCTTGGTTAGGTCAATCTCTTGATCAAGTTTTATGTTAGAGGCTTTACCTAGGTGTCATTTATTCTCGTGGAAAGTATCATAAAGTTTCGAGCATCAATTTGGAGACTAGCCCTGAGAACGTGGCATAAATATTACAGTCTCTAGCATAGATCTCGCTCATAGAGACTGCAGTCTCTCCCTTGCAGGCTCTATGGGAGTGACTATAGGTTTACAGTCACATGGATGGCTCTTCATGGGACAGACTTTGGGTTTAATTTATGTAAATGCTAGGCTATCTCAGGGGTTGGGCACCTGGAGTGGTGGATTAGCTCTTGGGGGTCCCAAATCACCTTAGGGTGGTATGTGTGTTATGTCTCCTTACTGGACCTTGCCCAAATATGTAGCTACAACTCCAAATTAGCCCGCCTCACTCCTAAGTTATGACTACCATCATCTCAAAGTAGCTCTCCAATCTGGAGGACAACCTGTTGATCTTTGCAGAAGGTTCCTGCTAGTCCTCCTTCTCAGAATTTTCATTCTTCCTAAGAGGACACTACATGCTATAGTGACCAAGCTCATCATACCTAAAGAAATTGATCCTTTAGAGGTCCTTATTCTTCCTTAGTTTCTCCCCTTGCCCCTAGCTAGGACCCTTTAATGCGAGGGCCACATTCTCCTTCTCCTTCACCACCTTTGATATGCTATTACTGCTACCATTGATGGATATTTTCAACAAAGCTCACCCCAAATCCTCCTATTGCATATAAGACCACATCCTGTCCCATTTGGGTAGCTTGTACCTAACCAATATACTTTGGACAAAAAATTTCCACTCCTAAGAAACATTATTCAGTTCTAACATCAAAATATCTATTAGTTAAGGCATTTCCCCATCAACTGCAAGCTAGTCTCAAACCTCATAAATCCTGGTGAGAAAGAGATCTATGCTTTACCCCTTTTGCATCTCAATGCATATCATCTTCTCTTCCAAGAACATATGTTGTTGCTTGGAAGTAACCTAATCTAGCATGGAGAGAGCATCCCACATCTCTTTGGAAGTATCCTTTTCAGCTATATGGTCTCAGAATCCATTTATGATCAACTACTTTGCCTTCACCATTTTATTCTTATATTCATTTAGCTAATCCACATCCTAGAGAGCTTTCATGATAGTATCTATGTAGAGCTTCAGGCCATATTCATCCAAAAATTAATTACATCTTTGCCTTCGAGATGGAAATATTCAAAGAACCCTTCAACCTATCTTCATCTCTAAGCCCTACTATGCCCATCTCAAAAAATATCGAAAAATCCTTTTTTCCCTCTTCTTGTATGCTTCTCTAGTACTCCCACTCGCTTCTAGAATGCATGTATCTGACAGTTGCTACTATAAACCAGCAGTTGGAAAATCAAACCTTTGAGACTCGAAGTTCCCTGAGTGAAATTTCCCTTTGTTGTGTCTGATTCTCTTCCACCCGATGCTAGTTATGCTGCTACAAAAAACCTTTGCGTCCAACCAAGGAATCTACTCAGTGAAAAAATGAGCTACAGTTTCTCCCTTTGAGTGCTGGAATCACTAATCGAGGCAACTCGAATTTTTGGCAGCCCTGCAACTAAAAATTCAATTTATTGCCTAGCAATTCATCCTGGCTATCAAGGGATTGCGCTGCACTAGAAAAATTTGTCTCGCTACTCCTTCTGAGCAATGAAATTTTCCTATTTCCTTCTCAGTTTCTCGGCTAATAACTCACACTCTAATACCCTATGAAAATTTCAAAACTAAAATCCTTTTGTAGAAACTATAAATTATTCTTCTAATTGTTAATTAATTTTAACAATTTATTTTCTATGACAAATACTAAATAAATCACAATACAACATTCACAAATAAAAATACATAAATAATAACATTGGAAATTGAGAAAATAGTAGCCCACACACACACATAAAAATGACACCACTATTTTTGGACATTTTTCCATGGAAAAAATGAACTTGGGAAAATCGATGCAATATTGATGGTTTTATAATTACACAGTAGTGAAATCTATGTAAAATTTATGGATGCCCAGTTGGCAATCCAAATAGGAAGAAAATATGGGAAAATTTATCTAAGGGAATTACCCTTCTTACCCATGTAACCCCAGAACAACCTCTCTTCAAAAAAACCATCCTCCTCGAGCCTCTACGCTGCTCTGTGCAAACTGTATGATGCCTAGCCTCTAAATTCGCTCTGATGAAATCTCTCTACCTATCTCTACTGAGGAATGTGCTTCTTTGGCACTCTCGACCCTCTGCCAAGCCTCTAGAACTGAAAACAAATTTATCTCAAGCTGAATCAAATTTCTTCACCGAAGTAACTACATAGTCCTTTGGGCTGCCCCACTCGGAATAAATCGGCCCGTTGCTGCTACCTCTCTGGATTTGGAAAAATTCCTCCAGATCACTGCCATTTCCCTTCATTATCTTTTTTCCTCACAGAAGCTCGAACTCTGTGACAAGTGTATATCGCTACTTTGGAAAATCGAATGCTCCAAGTGTCTTTGGTGTGTTCTCCATCACCACATCGATCCATTCTTATGTCTTTATGGTGGGACTCCAGCGACCAAGATTATATCTTAATCGATGGGTCAAATTATTTCTTAATTGATCCATGTGATTTTTCAAATGATTCACACCTTGACTTAATTAATTCCAATTAATTAACCATATTCCCTAACTTTAGACTTATGAAATCTTTAAAAATTGGCTAATAATCTAATTAAGGCATCTATAGGTGAAATTTCTAGAAACAATTTTTGGATTTTGGAGATCTCATCTTTTCTAGCCCTCATATTGTTATTATTGTGCCCCATAGAAGCCCACTATTCATGTTGTTGTGCCCTTACATTAGTATTGTTATGTAGGCTTTGATTATATTGTGACCCCTTAGACTCCTATGTATACAAAGGAGGTTTTTCCATTTCAACCATCCGAGAATTTTTCATTTATGTGATGTGAAAGAGGTTGTCCCCTCGAAGAGTCCAATTTCCAATTCGTTGATGTATCTTTTGTTACGTTTGAGAAATGGTTACATAATAATGGAATTAGATTTAAATACTATCAATAAATTACTTATAATATACCTTTTATATATTAATAAAATTTTGAAACTTATTAGGAATATTGACATAATAGTAATAATAAATGAAATGTCAACATAGGATAGAAATATGTTAATATAACAAAATAAATTGTAATTTTTTATAAATAAGTAGTGAAATTAATAGTATTATTTATTATCTAGTCAGATTAGAGGTATTCAATGATATTGCACAAATGCATGTGCTATGAGACTGGTTGACTGACTCGAAACCGCATTTCTTGGGCCCTTAGAATAAAGAATACCTAAACAAGGTTGCTTCATGATCTATTTTTCATTCAATACTCACCAACTAGTGAATGCACCTAAGATGCTTTCCCTTTAGAGATTGATCTCTTCTTATTCTCCTTACATTATTTTGATCTAAGAGAAAATTTGTTCTAGCTCCATAGAAACATATTTTTTTCCTTCTAGTTAAAGAAAAAGGACATTTAGTTTGTTTGAGTTCGATGGCATGAATGGGGGCCTTCTTATGGCTTGGAATTCTAATATGAAGGTCCTCCCTCCATCCTATTTTATTTTTGGTATAATTTTCTCTTCAAAGATTATGATCTATCATCATCCTTCACATTTTTAGCATATAGGGTCTCTATGCCAATAAAAAGGCATATTGGGAATGTCTAGCTTCTTCAAGTGTTCTATCAACATCAACTATTGTTTAGAGGTGATTTGAATCTTACTATCTTCATCAGAGAAGTATGCTAGTGTCATCCATGTGGGGATCCTTTTGATGGATTTTCCTCTCATTTATTCATAGTCCACCTCATCAAAATTAACCCTTTTAACTTACTTTGACTTGTGGTAAAGGTACGAAGGGGGAGGATTTTGTTTCCAAAAGACTTGACATATTTTTTTTTTGTATCTCAAAATATTCTCAAGAGTTCTTAGACCTTCAAATCATGGGTGTCTTTTGCTGGCCTTTCTAACCTTCTTCTAATTCTCTACATAATTTCCAACAAGAGTCAAATCCCCCATCCCACTTGAAGTTTAACCATGCATGAGTTTTGGAAGAGGATTATCACTAATAGATCTTTTTAGTTTCGTCCCTTTTCATTCTAGCTCAAAAATTTTCATATGTGCAATGATTCACTAATAATTTTCCAAGTTAAAATATGTTTCCGAGTAATAGGTTGAATCTCATTTGATTTAATATTAAGCACAACTTTTGGAAATAGAGAAAAATATAAATACCGTGCTAGGTGGGCATGCTCCTAGAGAGATTTTAGAGAATGATGAGGTTTTCCCTACGTCTCTATTGGTTCTTAGACATGATTCTTTAGCAAAAGAAGAGATTCGTTAGTGGCTTAAGAGTAGAGTGATATGGATTTTATAAGGTAATAATACTATACCATTTTTTCTCAAATATCCTAACCACAATGAATTTCTAAATTCTATTTCATAAAATTAGGGGCCTCATGGATGTATTGCTAGATCCTTTGATGAAAAGGTAGATGCTAGTGGATTCTATTTCAATAGGCTCTTTTCAGATCTAGAAGGATGTCCAATCAAAGAGATAATCAAAGAGACATTAACCATAATGAGGATTTTCCCTCCATAACTAATCTACTCAGTCATTCAATAATGACTATAAAAAAAAAGTCAATAAGGGAGAACCTTGATGAATGCCACACAAGTCTTTGAAAAATATTAATTGCCCTCTATTAACCAGAATAACATACTTTTTTAATCTCACATAACCCATTATCTAAGAAACCACATCAAATTTCAAACCAATATTAAGAAAGATTAGACAAAGTCCAATCAACTTTATCATAAAATTTCCTTAGATGAATCTATATCACAATAACTACAACATTTTTTCTTTTTTTCTTTTTTTTTTTCATTTAATGTAGTGCATGGCTTCCTAAGCCAGCCTAATAGCATCATGGATCTGTCTATTGAATATAAAACCAAATTAGGCAAAGCCGTGTGATGAGACAAACCAATATTTAACCTATTAGAAAGCACCTTTGAAATTATTTTATAAAAAATATTGCACGAAGCTATCAACCCGTCTATTGAATATAAAACCAAATTAGCCAAAGCCGTGTGATGAGACAAGCCAATATTTAACCTATGAGAAAGCACCTTTGAAATTATTTTATAAAAAATATTGCACAAAGCTATCAACGCATAATCACTGGAATTCTTTATGCTCATTTTGGGATTTTAATGGAATGAAAGTTACATTGAAATTAGGAGAAACAAACCCCCTTCTGCTACATTCCTGTACCGCCTCCATATTGTCCCTTCCCATAAAAGAAAGAGAAGCCAAAAACAACTCCAAAGACCGGGCATAAGCCCATGGACTCTTGTCCTTAGACATCCTCTTCAAGATACCTAAAACCTCCTAATAAAAAATAGGCTCACCTAACCAATTAGAAAAGAAAAACCTAAGATAAGATCTGATTACTCTCATTTGATCAATTATATTAATATAAACACCATTCTTAAACAAATTTTCGAAAAAGGAAACTCCTTTCACTGCCATGGGCACGGCTATACCAAAAAACAACAACAAAGGTATGATTTACTCTACAATCATGAACTGTTTAGCAGCGGAGTTTATATAAAAGAGGTTTATGATGACTTTTATCATGAAAGTTATTTGTAACGGAGTTTATACAGACTTTCAAATCATAATATAAATAGAAATGGTTTACATAGACTTTGATATCATAATATAAAACAAAAATGGCAGAATATGCATGGTCTACACATTTTCATTTAATAATATATGAATATTTATTAAAGCTGGTCCTTACATTAACATATTATTTTGTAGTTACTTATTATTTTGTTTTTAAATTAATTATAAATAAATTTAATTGAAACCTATTACACTCGAGAGTGATGGAATCCCGTGTGGGTTTATTCTTTTATTGGAAGAATCATAATATAAGGCGACCCTAATATGATATAAACAAATGTTAATTAATGAAGTTTGGTCCACTCATTTAGTGGAAAAAATTTATCTAAAATTTTTCAATAAAATAAAATATAATATTTTATGAATCTCTTTATATATCAATAAGTTTTATTTAAAAATTAAATATGATATATTAGGAATTTAACAACAATATATAATATATTGAATTTATATAAAAATAAATAAAAAATTGTTTGATCTACGTATTTAACTATTTACACTACCGTCTTTGTATCAATAAAGTTAATATATAATAAAACTAGCATTTGCACCTAATGTTGCAAAGGAAACGCCGTAAGGCATAAAGTGTGGAAGAATAGCGACATGCGAATGGGTATTGTTGAAAGCAAGGGTGGATGATAATGAGTTGCAATTGAAATTGTTAGTTATGTGTATGCTGAATATGGATATTTTGTAAATAATAGTGTGTAGAAGAATAGTGACATGTGATAATTTCCTTCATTTATATAAATATGATGGTTCTCAAATGACTCTTTAGAAAAAAATTGTATATTAGATGAGATTTCTAACTCTAATGCACATCCAGTAAAATGCTTTTACAGTTGATCTGCCCATTTTTGTATTGGTTGTCACTTGCTATTTTCAAAGTTTTGTATGGTGTAAAATGCTAATTAAGTATTTTAATGCTAACAAGTATCTCTGATAATAATGGAGCTGAAGTTCTGGACAAACCCAGAAAGTGCCACTAAGAATGCATACAACCGGACTGATGGGAAATTTTTAGCAAAGGCAGTTGATTTAGGGCCTGATGGCTCCACAGCAGTCGCTGCTATTTTAGTTGATGGGAAAAAGCTCTTTGTAGCAAATACAGGGGATTTCAGGGCTGTTATATGTAAAAACGGCATTGCTATTGAGTTGACTGTTGATCATGAGCCAAGTATTGAACGCCAAAACATCGAGAAGGGTGGATTTGTGACACTCCTGCCAGGTACCACTACGAATGTTGTGCAGAGATTAATTTTAATGAGAACATACTTAAATAATTTTTTGATTTGTAACTTTCTAATTCTATCTTAATAGTCTAGCTCAAGAGTAACATTTGAATGGTCAGAGGGAGAAACTGTATACTTAATGGCGTTTTTTTTTTATATATTAGGAGATGTACCTCGAGTTCATTTAAGTTCAGAACCAGATGTGAGAGACACGACCATAGATGCAACCACAAAATTTCTCATTTTGGCTAGTGATGGATTGTGGAAGGCAAGGCATTTTTTCCAATCATTTACTTATTTTCATAGTTACTATTAGATGCATATTTCTTTTTTTTCGCAAACTCATCTCATGGGAGAAAGCATCTAGGAAATTTTTTGATTATTGTATTGTCATTAATTTTACTCGAATAGTTCCTATGAATATCAGAGAAGTTCTTTGTGAAGTGCTTAAAGAAAGATGCCCCAAGTAACTGCATTGCAAAGAGAGGATTTCCTGTCCCTAGGTGCCAGATCCGAGGGGCATTTATCTGCCCAGTCCCTGGAATTGCACGTAGTGTCACCCCTTAACTTATGCTATAGGAATGCAGAAAAATGTAGCGAGAATGGAGGTAAGGTGGTTGGCTTAACATTCCGTCGACTTCACCAGTTGAATCAATGCCTGTTGGGAAAATAAATCTTCTATGGAAATGATACGTAATTATTAACATAAATACTTTTAAAACATCAAAGAATATAGATCAAATATTCTGAAGTTTCAATCGAGATCACAATTTCTCCAGAAGGAAAAACACATTGACAACAAGTTTAGTTATGTCAAACTAGATTAAACCTACCGATTGGGAAGAGGTAGAAGAACGATTGAGAATAGCAATAAGGAGGTGCATAGAGCATCTCTGAAAAGCCTAAAATCTGTAATGAGCTCAAATGACCAAAACAGGTCAACAGGACTGGGAAGAACAACGATTGACTGCCTAGAGCATCTCTGAAACAGTCTAAAATCTATGTTAAGGAAAGAAAGGAAAAGTAGAGAATAAGATGGAAAAGGGATCCGGGTGGACTCAAAAAGGGGGGAAAATCCAGAGGCGTTATCCCTAGACAATGAATTAAGTTAGAGGAAAGCATTCCAGTAGTAGTGTTGCACCAGAAAATGTTTCGTGGAAGTAGCTAGGACTTGGGAAGTTTGAGGAAGAGCAATAACGAGGTCAGAGTGAGAGCCAGAAGAGGAGCCATCATCACTGTAAACCGCAACAAACATGCCAATGCTGAGCTGATAATGGGCCAACGAGAGGAAAAAATATTTTCAAGGATTGAGTTCCAAGTCATATTTATTATTATTTGGACATCTAATTTCATTCTGTCATATTTCACTATTCAATATTCAGGATTGTATGGAATCCTATGACAATTGCAAGGCAGATAACCATGAGAACATAGTTAACTTCAGGTGAATAGATCTAACCCTCGTAATTTTGTGAGGTATGCACAATATTCACTCGAGGGAAGCAACTAAGAGCCATGCACTATCTTATGATTGAGAATGTTGCTGTAATCAATGCTTGACTGGCTACAATGGCTGCTAAAGTGGCTACAGTACAAATTTCCGAGGACAAAGGATAAAAGGGAGTTACTATTAAAATTTAAAATTCCCTCTTAACAAACTCTATCTAGGATTTCTTGAAAATTTTAATTTACCAGCCTTTGCATTTCATGAAAAGATAAGAGCCTTACTGTAAAAGAAGGATTGAAACTGAAAAGTAATGAGCTGTTATCATTTTTTTCCATTCCGCCAGTCACAAAACATTAAACATGTATGTACCAGTTCACTCTGCATGATTCATGACTTATTGCGGAAATGGTAAAAAACTCAATGCTTATTTCTTCTGATCTCAACAGAAATTTGCATTTTGAAATCTTATAAATCTGTTAAAATAGTAACAACAGTACAAAATTATATATTATTTTTGAGTGATCAGGAACTTTAAGGCCCTAAAAGATTTATTATGAGTAAAAGCTTATAATTTCATTGTCTTCTAACAATTTTGTGTGAACGAACTCTAAATTTCTTGCACCATTCTGACTTGAAGTAAATGCACAAGTGGTATATTGTAGGGAGACAAAGTCAACGTGCAATTGTTTTGGAGAAACCTGTAGAGCTTGTCAATCATTAATCCTTCAAAAGGCCCAGTGCTCTTATTAGTCTTCAATGTGGTTTTTCCTAGAACATACACAAACCTTGTATTCTTTGCCAATTCAATCTACTACAAATCCTCACCCCAATATATTTCTATAATTCAAAGTAACAAATCAACATCATCTTTATGGCACCTTTAATTCCATTACTCTCATCTTGAATACAGCCATTGGAAATTCAATACCAGAAACAGGGACCTTTCATGAGGGAGAAGGTGGTGTTATTCTTTCGGATAGCTAGAAAACTAAACAATCAAGGCTAACTAATCAACACTCACAAAATAAATAAAATGGTGAATATTGTTGTAAATAATTTTCCCCGACTAGCGGGGCCAATCACTTCAAACAATTTATAAATGGATGATGAATATCTTGGGGCAAAAATGAAGGTAATTGACACAAAGGTGTATGAAAGGTTCGTGTAACAGACAAGAGTATATGGCCTTCCCATAGGTTACAAGAAGTTCTACCTTGTTAAAAGCAGTAGCAATTTTAATGTGCGGGTTAAAAGGTAGAGCTTCCCATTCCAAAGAGTTTGGAGATTCAATACAAGGAACGCGACAACTTTCAACGGGTACAAGCCTCGAGGTAGTATTACTCTACGGGCTAGTCAGAAACACTAAAAATTCAGTATTGGCTAATCAATAGCCACAAAATTCATAAAATGACAAAAATTGATGTGAACGAGTCTAGGTCGGGCCGTGAAGAAAATCATTTTAAACAGCGATAAAATAGGATTACAAATCTTCGGGGGCAATAATGGAGGTAATTAACAGCAAATACCACCAAAGGGTCATGCAAAAAATAGTACTAAACATACGATCGCCATTAACCCACGTGGCTACAGTTTGGATCTTATGCTCGGAGGGCAACCGTGATTGTCCAGGCTAAGATACAGCTAGATTCTTGTTCCTGCTACTAAAAACTAATGCAATCACACCTACCGGTGCCTAGTGGATCTTGTTATGCTCATACCTACCGGTGCCTAGTGGATCTTGTTATGCTCATACCTCCCAGTGCATATGCAATAAATAAATATAATTTAAACAAACAAACAAAAAAGAACACGGCCGTCATAAAATTAAGTGCGGGAATTCATGTCCAATAACTAAATAACCTCTACTCAATGCAATTGTGCATAGAATACGCAGACAAGGTACTAACAACAAGAATGAATGTACCTGAAATGGAGACTAAAGAAACTGTTATCACCTCGAGGAGTAGTGATTAGACTTGTACCCTACTCTCTTGCAAGTTTACATAAACAGTAGATCAATTACAGCCAAAATTGAACCACAATTACAACAAAACCCTGAATTTAAATAATAATGAAATTTGCAAAAACCTTGAAAATTCACAGACAATGTGTCGGACGTCGTGAACCACCAGGAAAAAAAATTATAATTTCTACAAAAATTAGATAGGATTTGCATCACTCAATTAACACAACTAAATAACCTAACACTGAGTAAACCCATTTTCAGCCCAACAACAAAAGAACAGAACCCCAAAACTGGATCTCAAATGAGCTGTAAAAAAGTTGTACCTTTGACAGGGCGCCTGCATGATAATTTGTGCTGAAACCCTCGGAAATTCAGCGGCGGAGGGTTTGTATTTCGTTTGGGAATCGAACCGACGAACAACGGGTAGTTAATATCTCGAGTGCCTCGAGGCTCCTTACACTAAAATAAACCTACTAAACTTGTAAGAACGATGGAGAAATCTAGCTTTTGAGGATATGCGGGGGTTTGGACCTAGCCATATCTTCTTCTACCATATTTCCAATGCTATGCCGCTTGCTTGCTTCCTGTTTATTCTGAGATACCACTTACCCCCTGTGAAAGCTGACTTTATCAAACGAGATCATCCAGACACAACAAGAAGATCATACCCAAAGGTATGGTGATGGGCTGGCTCGATACTTCCGGCCTTGAATTTGACAACAATAAGATCATGCCCAAAGGTATGGTGATGGGCTGGCTCGATACTTCCAGCCTTGAATTTGACAATGGCAGCAGTAGGGCTTTCTCTCACGATGCTCATGGATCCCCCTGGCATGATATCCACATCCTGGAAGTTTCTCGTTTTGCTTAATGAACAGAGAGCGCAAGAGGGTTTTGCTTAATGAATAGAGAGCACATGAGGATTCGGAGTGCAATGCATACTTGCCAGATGATAGATGCGATGCACGGCCAGATGCCAGATGTGATGCACGGCCAGGGATAATGAATCAAACACTTCGAATCAAACGGTGAATATTAATTCCATCGTCTAACAACGAAATCAATGGCGAAGAAAGTATAGACACTAAGTGCTCACCTAGATGAGGATCTAAATTGGTGAGAGTTAGTCCTGGCTATTTAGTATTGTTTTTATATTACAGTACCATTTCTTATTAACAGACGACAGAAGATAAGATAAGACTAGTTTTATTAATGGCAGTGGGTGACCAAAAGAGAGGTCGACGAGGCTCAAAAGTACACTAGTTACAACATACTGTGGAAGTGCCCATTACTTGTCATTAGGTATAGATGTAAAAAGTATAGGAGGGAGAAGAATCATCCACATCTGTATCAATCACTCTGTAGCTACTGATGCGTTGCTTAATAATGTCACCTAGGGAGTGCCTGGGTAGTACCAATCTATAGTCTACATATTTAAATTAGTGCTGGAAAGGGGTTTAGAAAATTTCAGTCCTTTCATTAGTTGAGTAGGGTTTGATTCCCAACTTAAATCGTAATCTAGAATGAGATTCTTGATTTTTCCCACAATGAAACTCTCTAAATTAGCTAATTTGTAAGTCTATTTTAATTGTTACCAACCTATATCCTTTATGAGCTGGATGATAGGTATCACGCCTCATTACGAAAAGTATATATATTTTTATTATCTTATTTTTGAGCCCTGGGGTTGGCTTGATTGGCCTTGGAGTTAGACATTGAACTTCTCAGAAATGGGATGTCACAAGTTCAACTCTTACAATTCCTTTGGGGTTATGCACTGTAATCAATGCTGATGGTCTACTTGGTTTACCATCTATGAATCATGGGGAATACTTGTAATCAATGCTGATGATCTACCTGGTTTACCATCTATGAATCATGAGGGAGTACTTGTAATCAATGCTAATGGTCTACCTGGTTTAGCATCTATGAATCATAGGGAATACTTGGAAGGTCTCTGTGAATTTAACAACATCTATTTAAATTTTATAGTTGATTGTATTGTGACATGTATTGTTTTGCAATCGCTAGTCAATCAAAAATTAAAATTATACATTAAATTGGAGCAGGTTCAAAGTTTCTTTCCATTTTCCAAATTGCATATGTTTATCTCAATTTCCTAACTTGATTGTAACTTGTGAAACAATTTCGTTTTTTCCTCTATTGGTTCTATTATGGTGTTTCTACTTGCATTGACTTCATGGGTTAATTTCCTGTGTTTTATCTTTGGCATATGATATATATTGTTAATTGTAACAATGATCTGCATCAATGAACAAGATTTTTCTAGTTGTGATATATTGCCATGTCCATTTCTCAAACCTCAAAGGTGAAGATTCTCCAACATTTTACTTCTCACATATAATGAATTTCTTGTTTTTCCCCATCATATTTCTAGTTGAATATGTTTCATGCGTAAATACACTATTTTTCAAATAGCTTAAACTGTTCATATATTTCCTATACTTACATGTTCATTTGTCTCTTGCACCTATCCAAAGAAAAAACGCCCAATAGTAGCATTACGTCATGGCATAAAGCAATAGTGCTTCCTTATTGCAAAAATTGCGTTTGTGACAAATCGTTATCATTTTTGATAATTTCCTTCATTTATATAAATATGATGGTTCTCAAATGACTCTTTAGAAAAAAATTGTATATTAGATGAGATTTCTGACTCTAATGCACATCCAGTAAAATGCTTTTACAACTGATCTGCCATTCGTTGTATTGGTTGTCACTTGCTATTTTCAAAGTTTCGTATGGTGTAAAATGCTAATTAAGTATTTTAATGCTAAAAAGTATCTCTGATAATAATGGAGCCGAAGTTCTGGACAGACCCAGAAAGTGCCATCAAGAATGCATACAACCGGACTGATGGGAAATTTTTAGCAAAGGCAGCTGATTTAGGGCCCGGTGGCTCCACAACAGTCACTGCTATTTTAGTTGATGGGAAAAAACTCTTTGTAGCAAATACAGGGGATTCGAGGGCTGTTATATGTAAAAACGGCATTGCTATTGAGCTGACTGTTGATCATGAGCCAAGTATTGAACGCCAAAACATCGAGAAGGGTGGATTTGTGACACTCCTGCCAGGTACCACTACAAATGTTGTGCAAAGATTAATTTTAATGAGAAAATTTTTTGATTTGTAACTTTATAATTCTATCTTAATGGTCTAGCTCAAGAGTAACATTTGAATGGTAACAGGAGAAACTGTATACTTAATGGTGTTTTTTTTTTAATATATTAGGAGATGTACCTCGAGTTCATTTAAGTTCAGAACCAGATGTGAGAGACACGACCATAGATGCAACCACAAAATTTCTCATTTTGGCTAGTGATGGATTGTGGAAGGCAAGGCATTTTTTCCAATCATTTACTTATTTGCATAGTTACTGTTACATGCATATTTTTTTTTCGCAAACTCATCTCATGGGAGAAAGCATCTAGGAAATTTTTTGATTACTGTATTGTCATTAATTTTACTCGAATAGTTCATCTGAATACCAGAGAGGTTCTTTTTTGAAGTTCTTAAAGAAAGATGCCCCAAGTAACTGCATTGCAAAGAGAGGATTTCCTTTCCCTAGGTGCCAGATCCGAGGGGCATTTATCTGCCCAATCCCTGGAATTGCACGTAGTGTCACCCCTTAACTTATGCTATAGGAATTCAGAAAACTGTAGCGAGAATGGAGGTAAGGTGGTTGGCTTAACATTCCGTCGACCTCACCAGTTGAATCAAAGATGCATTATATTATTACAAATTAGCAATGTATACATGGGCAAGAATTCTCTTCTAATCGAATAGAATGCTAAAACAGACAGTGTGTGGAAGTAGAATGATAGGTCAAGCAAATTGATAAAATGTGTGTATTGAACCTCATAGCTATCCCCTTTCTCCAAGACCTTCACAAAACAAATTTGCAATTTCCATATTTAAGACATAATCAGCCTTTGAATGCCTAATGATTCCTGCTGTGTTGGCAATGCTTCCAAATCAAAATCAAATACTTGCAGACAGGATTTTTATTTTCAACTTTTCCATACTGCTGCAAATGTTTGGTAATCCTCCGTATCTCTTCCAACGTTGGTGAATGAATGCCGCTTTTGTGAATAGATTCAAGTACAGTTTTTTGTTCCAGCGTTGGCTTCCATCGATGAGTGGAGCCTCTCGTTGTATTTTTCCGTACAGAGATGGATAGATGAATTAATATAAGAATAAGAGATGGATCAACAAAATTCAAAAACACAGGCAGATCCATAAATCTAGCACTCTAAAAAAACAATAAATACCTGATAGTTTTCTGGTCATTGTTGGGTTATTGTAGCCTTCATATTATTCACTAGTGTAGCAACAACTCCACCCCACCGATGGATTCGATGATGAGAGGAGGAGCTCAATGAAAGTAAGATGAGATATATGAAACCCGCCTATGGAGGAAAGTAAATCGAAAGACTCTTTATATAAAACCCAGAAATGGGCAGAGAAATTAGAGGAATTAATGGAAATATGGATCGGTTGATTACTCTGAAATGCGATGGGATCAATTGTGATGCGAAGGCCGTTGAGTGGACCAAGTCTCCCCGTAAAGCATTCCAAGGGAGCCACGTACTTCAGCCAATTACGTGTAAGCGCTCCTTTCTTGCGCCGCGACGAGATGCCAGATGCCATGTGCGGCCAGGGATAATGAATCGAACACTTAGAATCAAACGGTGAATATTAATTCCATCGTCTAACAACGAAATCAATGGCACAGGGCACTTGAAGGGAGTCCTTCCGAGAAGAACACCGTAACATAATTACAATTTTTGCAAAGAAGTGAGTCCCAAGTTTTTTCGATAACCCACACTCGACGAGCATTCCAATGATCTATCACTTATTATCAGCCAAAGGATTAAAGGATTGGGTACTATGTTTTACCATGTGAAACCGGTGACCATAAGAGTTTTGAAATTCCAAAGTATTATTCATTTAAACTTCAAACCAGCATCCCCAAATAAAAATTGTATAAGCAAATTCTGACATAGCACAAAACCCTAAAACAATTGCACTCCTCCCTCCTAGCTGTCTTATATTATTACAATGAGAAAATTTGATGCCTTTCTCAGACATTATGGCCACTCGGGACCATCCAAAATTTAAAATGGGCGCATGAACTGTAAAAGTAGATAGTAATCATATAAAACGTTTTAACTAGGCACCCTAAAAATTAAAATGGTTGCATCAATGACCCAAAAAAAAGCAGACAGTACTCGTATAAAAGCAGATAGTAATCATATCAAATCATTTAAATGGGCATGCTAAAAATTAAAATGGCTGCATCAACGGCCAAAAAAATAACAACGATATAAAATGTTTTAGATTTTCAGTAAAATGAGGGCGAAGGTGATGTTTAGCTATATGTATCTCACAGAATTCATGTATTTCTCAGACATTATGGGAACTCATATAGCGTTAACAATGTATACATGGGCAAGAATTCTCTTCTAATCGAATAGAATGCTAAAACAGACAGTATGTGGAAGCAGAATGATAATTCAAAGCAAATTGATGAAATGTGTGTATTGAACCTCATAGCTATCCCCTTTCTCCAAGACCACAAAACAAATTTGCAATTTGCGTATTTCAGACATAATCAACCTTTGAATGCCTAATGATTCCTGCTGTGTTGGAAATGCTTCCAAATCAGAATCAAATACTTGCAGACAGAACTTTTATTTTCAACTTTGCCATACTGCTGCAAATGTTTGGTAATCCTCCGTATCTCTTCCAACGTTGGTGAATTGCCGCTTTTGTGAATAGATTCAAGTACAATTTTTTGTTCCAGCGTTGGCTTCCATGAGCCTCTCCTTGTATTTTTCCGTACAGAGATGGATAGATGAATTAATATAAGAAAAAGAGATGGATCAACAAAATTCAAAAACACAGGCAGATCCATAAATCTAGCACTCTAAAAGACAAAAACACAGGCAGATCCATAAATCTAGCACTCTAAAAACCAATAAATACCTGATAGTTTTCTAGTCATTGTTGGGTTATTGTAGCCTTCATAATTTTCTGGTGATTGTTGGGTTATTGTAGCCTTCATATTATTCATTAGTGTAGCAACAACTCCACCCCACCGATGGATTCGATGATGAGAGGAGGAGGTCAATGAAAGTAAGATGAGATATATGAAACCCGTAGACGAAAGTAAATCGAAAGACTTTTTATATAAAACCCAGAAATGGGCAGAAAAACTAGAGGAATTAATGGAAATATGGATCGGTTGATTACTCTGAAATGGGATGGGATCAATTGTGATGTGAAGGCCGTTGAGTGGACCAAGTCTCCCCTTAAAGCATTCCAAGGGAGCCACGTACCAGCCAATTACGTGTAAACGCTCTTTTCTTGCGCGGCGGCCAGATGCCATGTGCTGCGAGGGATAATGAATGGAGCACTTTGAATCAGGCTGTGAATATTAATTCTATCGTCTAACAACGAAATCAATGGCGCAGAAAGGTACAGAGTGGCACTGGAGGGGAGTCCTCGTTTCTTGTTTGTATTTACTATTGTGTGAATAACATGGAAAGAATATTGTTATTTTTCTGCATTGTTGAGCATGTAAAAGTGTGATCTTGTTTCCCTGTGAATTTATGACAATGAGATAGTAGAGATATGGTTGTTTTCTGGATTTTTAATTTTATCAGATAGAGAAACTCTATGTGAAAATGCATATTATATGTATAGAGTCTATTCTTTATTTCAAGTAGAGACTAGATAAATAAAAGAAAACTAAATGTTGAAAATTTGTTGAGATTTAAAGAGATGGTATAATTGAAAACAACAAGAGAAGCTGGAACCATTACCATTACCATTTATCTAAAATTTTTCAATAAAATAAAATATAATATTTTATGAATCTCTTTATATATCAACAAGTTTTATTTAAAAATTAAATACGATATATTAGGAATTTAACAACAATATATAATATATTGAATTTATATAAAAATAAATAAAAAATTGTTTGATCTACGTATTTAACTATTTACACTACCGTCTTTGTATCAATAAAGTTAATATATAATAAAATTAATTAATGTTAATTAATAAGTTTACTCGACATATTTATTAGACAAAATTTGTTTAGTTTCATTTAATAAAATAAAATAAAATATTTTATTAATAAATCACTTATATTTGTTAATGTGTTTCACTTAAATTTAAGAAATATTAAATATTGAATATGATATAAGCAATTTAATAACCGATTTCACAAAACTGATGCCTTCAATTAGTATATTTGGATTGAGATCTTTGATTATACAACGAATAGGATCTTTTTTGCAATCTTCTATTTTTCCCATATCAACTCTACATACCATAAGAAAAACAACCTAGATAAGAATTGTCTTTTCAATAACTTAGAAAAATACATCTACAACTTCAGAAATGAAGGCAATATCCTTTTGTTTGAGGACTTTAATGCTCAAACTGCTACTAACCAAGTTATTATGTTAAGTAACAACTCTAACCCCGACCGCTTGTGGCTTGATGAGGATGGTAACTTAGCTAATAGATTCAAGAGAAAATTTAAAGACATAATCGAGAACTTATTTGGCATCGAGCTCCTCAAATCTTGTAGTTCTGAGGATATAATCATTTGTAATGGTATTAATAAATGGTTTCTCTCAAGTCAGATGACCTGTTTCCATGGTTTGGGTAGCAACGTCGTGGATTATGCGATTTATGACATCCATGTCCTTAACCATATTCCAAACCTTGAGCTTCTTAACGAGTACGAGCCTGACTCTCACCACAGACCCTTTTCTTTATCCCTCAATATTTCAATGCATACCACCCACATGCAGGAGAATAATGAGAGAAAAAGTCACATTCACTTCGATAGAAGTAATGTCGACCTATTCTTAATGTATTTGGAAAGGGATTTAGTATCCCTGACTTATAATAATAACATTGATCAAATCTATTCCATTTTACTACCAGACTTTCCACCACCACTAGAAAATTCTCTAATAAGACTTCGTATAAGAAAATATTAGAACTTCCAATCTTTGGTATGACAAAGACTATAAAATGGCTAGGAAAGTAATTAGAGACGCCCGTAATGAGATCATTAAGATCCATAATATAAGTATATACAAATCTCTCATTAAGTGGAAGAAGAGGTCATATATTAATAAGAGACAAGAACATCTTCTCTACCTTTCTAAAGTTGCACCCATAAAATTTTGGAGGAATGTGCTTATTCATAAAAGTAAAGAAAATCATTCTATTCCCATAGAAAATTGGGATAACTATCTTAAGAAGTTGTATGACTCTCCGGACACCATGGGCATCATCTTAAATACTCCTATTAAGGATGAGGAGAGTCTCAAAAATGAACCTTTTTTAACTCCAAATGTAAATATCGACTGACTTACAATTGTTTTCAACCTCATAATAATCTTTCCAACCTCCAATATTTGTTTTCTCGATGCTATAATTCTGATTGAGCTGATGAGGATTCTTCAATCGGAATTATAGCATCGAGAAAACAAATATTGGAGGTTGGAAAGCTTATTATGAGCTTGAAAACAATTGTAAGTCAGTCGATCTTTACATTTGGAGTAAAAAAAGATTCATTTTTGAGACTCTCCTCAAGCCTGTTATCTTATACGGATCTGAAGTTTGGGGGTGCAGTATATCTAGGGAGTCATAGAGAAAGATTTAGATGATCCAAAAGCAATTCATAACCTATAACCTCAAGATCAAGGGAAATAATCCCTATCCTATCCTCTTGATCGAAGGGGGCATGTCCCCCATCGAAAGTGTGGCTATGCTTAAATATATAATGTATAAGAAGAAGCTTCACAATATGGAATCCAACAAGATCCTAAAAATTGCTTTTGAGTTTAGTCAAAACCCCCACCTGTGCCTCAAGCTTGGGTGGCATCAAGATGCTGAGTCTTGGTTCAACCTTTGGGGGATTAAGGAGGAGATCATCATGGGAAGCAAGGGCAATATCAAAGATACTATTACGTCTAGTTTTAAAGACAAGATGTGGGATGGTAAGGATCTAGAGGGTAAGAGAAAGATAAGGTACTATCAAGAGGTGATCAACCCCACCCTTGATAACCAAAATTATCTCTCTATGTTGACTAGCACTAAGAAGAAAATAAACATTGCTAGGATTACAACTAACTCTCATGAGATTCAAAGTGCGATCAAGGGGTTTTCTACTCCCAAGACTCCCTGGGACAATAGAATTTGTTATATTTGTGATATTAAGAAGGCAGAAGATGAAAAACACTTCCTTTTAGTCTGCTCAACTATTTCCCACGTCCGCTCTCAATTCCTTATCATCATCCACACCTTAAATCTTCTTGAATTATTAAGTCAGACCAACTATATAAATCTTGGAATGCTTCTGTGCATGCTCCTTGATAACTAAAACAAAATTTTGAAGAATGATAATTAGACTCTGTTTTCTTGAGATCCAATAGACCACATTGATTTTAGTGGATATTAATCATCGTCATCATCATCATAATATATTGAATTTATATAAAAATTTAATTTATTTAATATAATGTAATATTTTATTAATTACATTATATTATTTTAATTAATAAAGTTAATATATTATTTATTTGAATCATTATTATAGATAAAGCTTTATTAGATTTATTTAATTAATTAGACACAATTTAATTGATAATAAGAGTCGATTATTTGTTATCTCCCATCCATCATCAACCTCTTTGATTTTTATTTTAGAATAATGATTAATGGTAGTGATGACCCTCACATTCTCCAACATATATGGTGTTTTATTTTTAGTGTTTCTTAAATGTTGATTTCTTAGATATAGTATGAATGATGTCATCACTTGTATTAGCAATGCATACCTTTTCATAGCCACTTTTGTTGTTTTTCGGACCATTTAGGATATTTGTTCAGTCATGTTTTCTGTAAGGCGTTAGGAAGAGTTTTTTTGTATGCTGAGGAAGGACTTTTTTTTTTTTTTTTACATCAATCTCAATTTTTACAACAATACACCATCAACCGCCTGCCTTCGGCAGGATTCGAACCTCGGTGGGAGGGGCAACAGCCATCCCCCCTACCATTACACCATGCACCGCAGTGCAAGGCGTTAGGAAGAGTTAAAACCACCTGAATTTTCCTTTTCTTGAGGGCATTGTCCATTTTGTTAACCTTTACTTTGATATAAGACAATTTAATGGTTTTTATAAAGTCATCATTATCTCTTTTTAGATTTGTATTCTCGACCGAATTCTTCATAAAAATTTGTATATTTGATAATTAATATATTTTAAATTTTAAAACAAACATATTAATAAAGATAGGTAATTTATTAATAAAATACTATATTCTATTTTATTAAATGAATATAAATAAATTGATTAATTGAATGTTCTATAAACATGACAAATATGTCAAGAGAGACAAAAACTTGCTTGAATCATGTTTTGATGGAGAAAGTGAATTCAACACTTTAAAAATATCTTGGAGTACCAAAAATTTGATAATTATAATCTTGGAGTACCAAAAATTTGATAATTATAACCAGGATTAGTGAATTCAACACCGTAAAAATATGTGGGATCACCAAAGATTCGTAAAAATAGCTGGGAGCACCAAAGATTTGATAATTATAACGAGGATTAGTGAATTCAACACCGTAAAAATATCTTGGAGCACCAAAGATTTGATAATTATAACGAGGATTTTTATAAAACTAATCGGATCATGATGGAATCTGCATTGTGTTTTCAACAAATTTACAACCTCGTTAGATTAAGCATTCGTTAAATAACAGTAGTTAATATTTATATATTAGCTTTATATTAATAATAATGAACATGCAATGACTTTATATTTATTAATTAATATTATTATATGTTAATTTTATTAATTCAAAAAATCTAGTGTAAATAATAAAATATTAGTACCATAAATGTTATCCAACTGTTAAGAAGTTACACTGTATTGAATAAAAGAAAATACTAATATAAATTTAATATATTATTATTAAATTCTTTAATTCTTTATAGGATATTTAAAATTTAAATAAAACATATTAATAAATAAAAATCATTAATAAAATATTATATTCGATTTTATTAAAAAAAATTAAATAATTCTTTTCTCATAAATAAGCTAACTAAACCTACTGACTAATATGTAATTATATTATATTATGACAAGCTTCTATTATGATTCTTCTATAGTTCCTTTTATAGATAATAGGTTGTAATATATAGTCTGAAAATAAATCATGTAAGAAACTAAACTCATGTAAGATTCTACCCTTCTCGAAAATGCAAACCTGTGAGAATAGAAGTAAACTATTATATTATATTAAATGAATTTTTTTTATTTATGCATCTAAATACATTTTAGATTATAATTAGTAAGAAAATAACGCACAATAATAAATCATAACAATTTGCTTAATTTTTTATTTATTTATTTATTTTGGTATATTTGTATTAGAAAAGAATTAAATAAATTTATAGAAAGCAAAAAAAAATCTCTACTTATGTATGTATGTATGAATGATAATTGTTTGTTTAAAAGAATTACATTGGAGTGTTTTGATTTTTTTTTTTTTTAAATAATTACATTATAACTAATTTACATCAATTTTAATTATGTATTTTTTTAAGATAAAATTTGAGAAAAAAAAATTAACGTGAGAATTGGATCCTTCTAAATACTTAATAGATCAAGAGTTAGGATGGATCTAGGTTGATTTGATTATTAATAGCTAATAATTAAAATTTATTGGTTTTGTTTATTTATTTTATTTCGTCTTATTTTTATTTAATTACCTAGTAAAATGGTTACATCACATCACATAACATAAAATAGCCTTACAACATCTCTTTTATACTGGGTTAGAGAGCCCTCTGAAAACAATAAACATAGTGTGTTATGTATTTATATATAAAAAAATTAAATGTGAAAAATATTAATACATTAAATATAATAATTAATCACAGTTATCTAGATTGGTTGGGAAAAATGGTTGTCATATTGCCCTTCTAGACTCAAATCCATGCTATTTATATGATGAATTATAATGCCTTGACAAACATTGGTTCAACGACTTGATTCATATAAATATTGTTGTATTGAGTCGAGCCTTGTGAACTCTTGAGTGAGTATCATTTTAATCATGGGGCAGTTCAATTGACATTGACCATATTATGAAGTACTATGTAAACCATAAGATTCAAAGTCGGAAGCTTTTGTGAATAAAATAAAATAATAATATTAATAATTTTTTCGATATATAAATACAACTTTAAAAGTTATTTAACAAAAACAAAATATTAAAAAAAAACATCTTAACATAAAATAAAATAAATTAAAGGCTTGTTAATGTAAAATAATAACTTGTAGCATTCTATAAATAGCAATCATAAGCTTATTACTAAGCATTTCATAATAATAAAGTTATTAATATGTGTTATAAATTGAACATATTTACTTATTTGGCATTCATATTTAAACCTACTAATTAACATATAGAATCTAAGTATCTAGCCGAAATGAGTGGAAAAAATTAATGTTTGCATTATTGTATATTAAAATGTAAAGAATGAGACAATAGTTTGATGCTCACACTCTGATCTCAACAATGGAATGGAAAGCTGATAAGTTTCTTGATTTTAGAGTATGGATTCTTTTGGAGTAGGGGGTCAAGCCCCTCCTACCATAACACATTAGCCATGACAAGGAGTGCTATGAGCAATGCTAACTATCTCCACATACCCATTAATATAGGAAGGTAATCTAATCGCAAGCCTAATATATCTGACAATGGACACAATATTTCCCATGGAATAGATTCGATACTCGTAAACCATCATGCATACCATGGTTCTTTTACACCTCTTGTACTATGTAATTTCATTCATAAAATTATTCCAAATGCAATAGCTAATATGGTAAAGCCAATTATTTTGAAAATTATATCCAAAGAACAAAGGGGCTAGATCCTAGACAACATCAAATGAGCTCAAGAGTTGATTCATTCATTAGAAACTATTAAGAAATATAGACTGCTCATTCATTTAGACCTCACTAAATAATCCGATCAACCCACCTAGAAATACCTTGATCACCTGCTTGTAGCACTTGGATTTTTCGACAAACTGATCCATTGGTTTGTAGCCTTACTAACTAAATCTTTCTTTTCTATTATTTTAAATGTATCCCTATATGAAGATTTTACCCCATCTTGGGAAATTAAACAAGATTACCCTCTTTTACCATTCATCTTCCTCTTAATGGTGAGAGGCATATATTATGTGTTAAAAGACATTTTTCAAAATTGCAATAAAAAGGACTCAAGATGTTTAATTTGGATTCTGCCATCTCCCACGAATAGTTCATATATATTACCTTGTTTTCTAATTCCCCTTCAGCTAGAAAATCTAGAACCTTCAAGATAGTTTTAGAATAATTTCATAATTCTTGAAGGATGGAAACTAATCTCAATAAATCTCAGGGTTTTTTTCTACAACGCTCCTCTAGTTGTAAAGTTGCACCTATCTAAAATGTTATAAATTCAAGGGAATTCCGTTTAGTCTAAATACCTAGGAGCCCCTCTTTTGCATAAATCATGAAGGTACTCAACTTGTAGGATCTAATAAGTAAATGTGAAAAAAAAAATCAAGCTATACATTTAGATCTCCAAATATTGTAGAATTGGAAGTCCTTAAATCGGTAACTCAAGCCTTTCCCATATACCCTTTTTTTCTTTTCTAGAAGAACCAAACATTATAATTAAACACTTAGATATATCTAATGAATTATTCTTTGAGTAGGAGAGAAATTAGAGAGAAAATGGTCCTTTAAAGCTTCATACAAAGTATGTAAAACAAAATTTAGAGGAAGCCTAGGGCTAAGGCCCCATGGGCCTTGCCCATACCAGCAGGGCATACAAGGGTCATCTCATTCATATTACAACCTTAACCAGAACACATCCATTCCCTATTTGTGGGGGCTTCTCATCCCTCCTAGTCTACACCTCCTCCTTGGTATATTGAACCTTAGTAGAGAGGAAGGAAAGATTCTATTCACAGGAAGAGAAAACTACAACAGAAGCATGGGATGTTAGGGCGACCACTAGAGAAATGCAGGACATGGATATAGATTGAGTTTCTCAGAGGATGAGCAACACTTTCATTAGGGGGTGATGATGAGCCTCATCATTGGGTAATTATATGGACCTTAATACACCTCCAAGCTTATTTAAATCAACTCTTTTCATAATTCGTTACATATTTTGATTATATTTTTCTTAATGAGATGAGTAAAGGCAAGACGTTATGTCTAGGTTTTTGAGAGAAAATAATGGCAATTTTGACTAATAAAGGAAATAAACTTGAATCAGACAAGGAGGATAGGTTGTAGGAGATAATTCCTCCTCATTTAATCCTCACTGATTCAAATATTCCCCCATCAAATCATGCTAGCTCGAAGTTGCAAGCATCCAAGTCATGAAGACCAAAAGGTAGTCGTGCCAGTGACAGTTAAAGAGCCAGTTCATGTTTAGATTGGGAGCCTAGCATCGCTAGATTTAAGGAAGTTGTTGGATACTTTAGTTATATAAATAAAGAGGCCTAGAGGCTCCTTAGGATTCAATTTTTTTATGTAAAAAGGCACTAAGAATTTTCGAGTTCAACACTTGTGGAAAACATTGTTATGTAATTTTTTTTGATATGATAACGAGAATGAGAATTTCCTTGATCCAGCACTAAAAATTAGAATGAGCTTCAGCCCTCTGATTCAACTCAGTTTTGGATCAAGGAAATGCTCATTCTCATTATCCTATTAGAAAAATTACATAAAAATGTCTTCCACGAGTCTTGAACTCGAAAATTCTTAGTTTTTTTTTACATAAAAAATATGAATTCTAAGGAGGGTCTAGGCCTATTTATTTATATAGCTGAAGTATCTGACAACTTCCTTAAAACAAGGGAGGTTGGGCTCCCAAACTCAAGATGAACCGACTCTTTGATTGTCACTGACTCAGTTTCTTTTTGATCTTCATGACTCGACTGCTTGCAACTTCGAGCTAGTGTGATTTTATGGGGGAATATTTGAATGAATGATAATTAAATGAGGATTTATCTCCTACAATCTATCCTCCTTGTCTCATTCAAATTTCTACCTTTAATTAGCCAAAATTGCCATGATTTTCTCTCAGAAACCTGCAACCAATGCACATTTGTCCACTAGACATAACATAATACTTTTACTCATCTCATTAAGCAAAATATAATCAAAGTTTGTAAGGAATTATGAGAAGATTTTATTTAAATAATCTTGGAGGTGTATTAAGGTCCATATAGTTACCCAATGATGAGGTTGATCATCACACTGTACTGAAGGTGTTGCTCTTCCTCTGAGAAACTCAATCTATATCCATGTACTTCATTGCTCTAGTGGCACCCCTGACATCCCATGATTCTGTTGTAGTTTCCTCTTCCTGTGAGTAGAATCTTGCCTTCCTCTCTATCTCTTCCCACTGCCTTCTTTCTTCCTCTTCCTCCCTTCCTTCCAACATTCCCAAGAGTAGTGGTGGATTGAGTGTTAAGACCATCCAATTGACTTTCAATCTTTTTAGATCTTGCTTGTACATGGGTGTTTGGTTTAGTGCCTCTCTCATTCTCTGAGGAGAATGGTATTCTCTGATTTTCAGGCTTTAGAGCGACGTGTTCCATATGCTTTGGCATGCTTGCATGCTATCATCTCCCAATAACCTGGACATGTGTTCAAAGTGTGTCATTGCTTTCTCTTGGGCAGTAAGGTACCTGGTACAAGCTTAGTATAATTTGCAATTAGGTTGTTGGTGTTGATGACATCTATTGGGTTAGATTTCTTAGCGCTTATCATGAGGGCTTTTGTCTCTTCTCTTTCCATTACCTTCTTCATCTCTGTAGCTCTTGCCTCCTCAGGATTCATCCATGATGCTAAGGCCATCAATTGCAAGTCCCCAAATTTTGAATTTGGGTCCCACAAATTTAAATTTGTCAAGGCCAATTTTTGTAGGTAAAACTCATACATTTTAGTTGTATCCTCCAAGGTGCTTTAATCACAAAGATCAATAAATTGTCTATAGTCTTGGAAGGTCATAGTGCCTCTCTATGCTAAAGTCTTAATTTCGAACTATAGACACTGATCCTTAAGACAAAAGGCATAATACTTTGTTGTCATCCTACACTTAATTGCCTCTAAGGATAAACTGGCCATAGTTGCCACTGGATTTCCCTTTCTTGTAATTGTCCCCATAGTCATGCATTCTCTGCTTCCAACTGAGCTTTCATCATTGGCTCTGTATCTCTTATTCTATAGAGTTATCTGCCCATCTCCTCTATTTTTTCCTCCGTGTGGCCCACATCCTCCACTCCTTTGGAATTGGCAATTTGCATCTACCTATCTGTTCTTGACCTTTCTTTCTCAATCTCAAAGAATAATGGGATGGAAAAATTTTGTGTGATGACCCTACCCCCTTCAACGAACCTGTAGTCAGAGTCAAGGTTGGGTTGGGGACTAGGTTCCCTTAGTTCTAGATCTTCCTTCTTTGTTTCTTGCTGAGTGATACCTTCTTGGTCCATTTTATGAGATTCCTATAGGTTTAGCAGATTTTCCTATAGGATGGCCTCTGCTTCCTGTAGTTCCTTATATATCTCCTGTAGAATACCTTTTCCTTTTGATGAGGCAGAACCAGTGATAGGCCTCCTAACATAAGTGATGGGATATTTCGGAGAGGCTTATCCTAATGATCCTTCTCCCTGACTTTTCTTAAGAGGAAATACCTTTTCTTCCTACTTTGGTGAGTCTTCAATGACAATAGGAATTTTTTTGGGTGTTTGAGGTCCTCCTTGCCTAATTCTTGTGCCTTTTCTTGTCCTAAAGTGAAATGTGATGGAGGAATGAAAATATGGAGTTTATAGGTCCTTCTTCTCCTCTCTTATCATGACATCCTTCTATGGCCTAAGGCCCTAACCATCTAGTCCTTAACTTGCCTTTAAATTCATTGTATCCTAAATCATACAAGAAAGCCCAATCACCTTCTTGAAATTGTTTGTCCTTTATGTTCCTGTCATGTCAGGTCTTCCTTTGAACTTGAGTCACCTCTGTGTGCAAGAAGGCTTGCATTCAAAACTCATCTAACCCATTCAGCTGGAGTAATCTCTCCTGTTGTACCGAGGTGAGATCTATATCTAGTTGTGCTTCCATCCTTAAGGTGTTGTACTCAAAATCAATGGATAGCAGTGCCTTCTTCTGATATACCATCTCATAAGGAGTGAATCCAGTGGTGGTCTTCCAAGTGGTATTGTGGGCCCAAGTGGCCTCAACTAATCTATCTACCATATCCTTTCTCTTGTTGCTAAACACTTTGGTCAGAATGCCTCCCAACACTTTGTTGGTTACCTCCACTTGCCCATTAGCTTGTGGGTAGTAAGGAGTGGATGTTTTATGCTTGATCTTGTACTGGATTAACAAATTTTCAATCATGTGAGATGTAAACTGGCTGTCGTGATCAATGATCAGTTCTCTAGGGTACCCAAACTTATAAAATATATTTTCCCTTAAGAACTTAGCCACCTTCTCCATTGTTGCTGCTTTGATGGCCTTGGCTTCAACCCACTTGGGTAAATAGTCAATGCACACTATGATGTATTGCTTTTTCCTAGATGGAGGGTCAATGGGTCCAATGAAATCTATGCCCTGCTTTTCAAATGTCTCGAAAGTCACTTGAGGTTGCAGAGGTACTTCATCCCTTGGGGTAGGTTTCCCCATCCTTTGGCATCGATCACACTGACTAGTATAGCTTCTCACATCCTCGCGATGAGTGGGCCAATAATAACTAGCTTATAGCACCATTAATGTTTTCATTTTGGCTGCAAAGTTCCCTCCAGAAGGCCCGTCATGACAGGTCATAAGGATGTCAAATAAATCCTCCTCCCTAACACATCTTCTCAAAATTTTATCTGGGCCTAGTTTGAAGAGGTTGCCCCTAATCGAAGTGAATGGCATGCTCTTCCTCACAATCTTTCTCTTCTCTTTGGAGGACAAATTCGGTGGAAACTATGCAGACATGAAGTAATTTTCTATGTCAGCAAACCATGGAGAGAGAATTGAAATGAAAAATAAGTGTTCATCTAGTAACTAATCATCAACCATTCGTTCCTCGCCTGTAGGCGAAGTCAATTTGAATAAAAAATCTGCAATAATATTCTCCATGCCAGGCATATCAATAATAGTTAAATCAACTATTGTAATAAAAGTAACCATCTAGTAATCTGGGAATTTACAATAGGTTTATTCATCAAGTATTTAGTTGCAGCATGGTCAGTATGTACAAATGTTTGTTAACCTTTAATGTAATGCCTGAATTTCTTTAATGAATGCAAAATAGCTAAGAGGTCCTTTTCGGTCACTGTGTAGTTCATTTTGGCTTTTGACAAATTCTTACTGATGAAGTAAATGGCATAAGGTAACTTGTCATCTATCTGGCCTAGAGATACTCCTATGGCTTTGCAAGAGGCATCAACATGTATATGGAAAGGAAGGGCCCAATTTGGGCCTCGGAGAATAGGTGCATTGGTCAACTTGTCCTTTAGAATGTCCAATGCCTCATGACAACTTTCTAACCATACAAATTCAGTGTCTTTGTCCAATAACCAAAATAAAGGAGAAGCTAACTTGCTGAAATCTTTTATATATATATCCTATGGTATCAAGCTAAACCTAAAAACAAGGAGAAGCTAACTTGCGGAAGTTTCTTATAAATATCCTATAGTATCCAGCTAAAACTAAAAACTTCTGAGATCCCTCTGTTTTTGTGGATGTGGGAGCCTTTGGATGATGGCTCTCTTATTTGGGACCTCCTGCAGTCCTTTCGGGAATATTGAATGACTTAGAACAGTCCCTGCAGTCATCAAGAACTCAAATTTTCGGGACTAAGGGATAGGTTCATTTCAATGCATTTTTTCAGCACCTTACCCAAGTTGGACAAAGCCTCCTGGAAATCACACCCATAGGGTGTAAAATCATCCATATAAATTTCTATTACATTATGGACTAGCTCAAGAAAGGATACTCAGGACTACCCTTTGGAAAGTGGCAAGGGCATTGCATACGCCAAAAGGAAGGATCCTATAATCGAAAGTACCTCAAGGATAGGTGGAGGTGTTTTTATCCTGGTCCTCTGGGCTAATCTAGATTTGATTATACCTACTAAATCCATCTAGCAAAGAGAAAGACATTTTCCCTGCCAGACCATCTAGCACTTGGTCAATGAAAGGTAGAGGGAAATGATCTTTCTTTGTGCTTTCTTTAACAATCTATAATCAACACAAATCCTCCACTTCCCATTTTTCTTTGGAACCAACACCAAAGGAGAAACCAACTCACTATGCAGGATAGGGTATATGAATCATGCATCTAGCAGCTTTTGCAGTTCTTCTTTGACTATATCCTTGAGAGCTAGATTCATTCTCCTTTGTGGTTGTCGGATTGGTTTGCAACCTTCTTTGATATAAATGTGGTGAGTACACACTGAGGGGTGAACTCCCTTCCTTTCCTTGTAACTCCAAGAAAAGGAATCTAGATGTTCCCTTAGCATGTTGCACAACTTTTCTTCTTGGTGTACAGAAAGAGACGAGTTGATTTACAAAGTTCTTTCAGGGCTGAACTCTAATGTTTTGACAGGGGTAGGATTTGAATTAGCGAAGCATAGATAAATCTGATGGTTTCTTGTCGTTTCCTTTACTACTTACTCTAAGGGCAAGGTGCTAGGAGTTGGACATTCGAGTATGTGTTCAATCAAGTCATCTTCATCTGGTTATCCTCCTCCCATGGCAGTTACTAAGCCATAGATTTGGGCTTATTAGATTTCATCTTCTTCCTCCTCTTATAGCCATAAAGGTAGGTCATGTTCAAGGATGGTTGAGGAGGAGGGTATAAGACCAACTTCTTAGACATATGCCCATTTTTTATAGTCATATTTCCAGCCCTGCAGTTGATGTAGGCATCGACAGTGGCTAACCAAGGCCTCCCAAGTATGAGATGATAACCCGTAAGCTTGGCCTTAGGCTAGAGAACTAGGAAGTCTGTAGGGTACTCCCAGGTCAATGGAGACCATCACATCCTCAAAAAATCCTCTCAGGGGTTACTATGGAATGGTCAGCAAGTTGCAACATTTTTGTGGTCTTTTTTAATGAGCCTTGGAGATTGCGTTTGAACACGGTGTCCTTAGTCATTACATTAATGGCAGCCCCAAGATCAACCAAAGTGTGTGGGATAATGGCGCCACTTATTTTCACATCTACTAGAGGGCTTTCAAGGGCCAAGTACTTTGGGAAAATTACCTGCCCCAGTATTAAGTTAGATAGTTGTCTGATGACATTAATGGTAGGGGTGTCTCTTTGTCTCCTCCTTGGATGTTTGAAACACTTCTCTTTAATCAATTTGATGTAAATAGGTACATCCTTTATGGCTTGGAGAAGTGGAATTTTGACACACAGATTTTTCATTTCACCTAGAAGTTGACTCTCTTCTGGGTTAGGCTGGACTGGATGAGTTAATCTTTCAAGAAAGGGTGGTGGATTCACTCTAGGCATGCTTTCCTCTCTTCCATAGAGGTTGGTTGTCCTAGAGTACTCTTCTAGATCTTAGGTTGATTTCCTAAATCTCCATAGCATAAGCAAGATAATATTTATCTCCATTGTATGCTTGTTGTGCCGATCTTTTTTTCGGGTTTGGATTTGGTTGCGCAGGGATATGAGGTTGTTTAGGTGGAGCAAGGTATAAAAGTTGTGGTTGAGTAGGAGGTGAAGGAAATAAAGCTAGAGCATTATTGTATGGGGGCATCCACCCCTAGGGTGGTGTATTCTGTCTAGTCAATTTAACATCTTAAATTGATCTACATATATTATCAATCCAGGTATCATAAACTGATGAAGTGTGGTGCACCATATGTGCTTAGTTAACCTTTTTCTTATTTCGTTGTTTTATAGTTTTTATTTTGTTTTGGGGTTTTGTTCTTATTGATCTCCTAAAGTGTCTAATGCAAATGGAAATCCTATTCCTAAGTCTCTAGAAGGAAAGTATGGATACAGATTTTAATGCAATTATGTCCTCTATAATGATTTCCAAAACTTAACACTTCAGAAGGTCTTAGAATGTACTAGTGATGAAAGTAATGCTTGAACAATAATGGAAAATGTTCTTCTATTTAAAACAAGTAAATAATGAACTACTGATCATGAAACTATTATCTTTGCTGTTGTCTAAATACAGAAAAGTGATTTAAGCTACTGCACTCAAAGAAATAAAAAATTGCAAAAAAAGTAAAACTAAAATCAAATCACACATTCATAATTCGATCCCTCGCCAGTTAGTCTAGCTATGGCTTTCGGAGGTAACCGTCAATGATATGAGCAATTTAATATCTAATTGCAGAAAAGTAAAACTAAAATCAAATCACACATTCATAATTCGATCCCTCGCTAGTTAGTCTAGCTATGGCTTTCGGAGGTAACCATCAATGATATGAGCAATTTAATATATAATTGCAGAAAAGTAAAACTAAAATCAAATCACACATTCATAATTCGATCCCTCCCCAGTTAGTTTAGCTATGGCTTTCAGAGGTAACCGTCAATGATATGAGCAATTTAATATCTAATTGCAGAAAAGTAAAACTAAAATCAAATCACAACTTTCATAATTTGATTCCTCGCCAGTTAGTCTAGCTATGGCTTTCGAAGATAATCATCAATGACATCAGCAATCTGATATCTATTTGCAGAAAAGTAAATAAATGAATTCACAACATTCATAATCTGATCCCTCGCCAGTTAGTCTAGCTATGGGTTTCGGAGGTAATCATCAATGACATGAGAAAGTTGACTTCTAAACTAAATAACAAAGCAAGTAAAATTCATAATCTGATCCCTCGCCAGTTAGTCTAGCTATGGGTTTCGGAGGTAATCATCAATGACATGAGAAAGTTGACTTCTAAACTAAATAACAAAGCAAGTAAAGAAGACTGAAATCAAAACAAAACTAGAATTAAAAAAAACTAAGAAAAGCAAAGTCAGCAGAGAGGTTAATCTCATGTCACTAGTTGATGCAAAAACATGTAAAGAAAAACTAATCTACAATCAACCGGTTGAACAAACTTACATGAATTAAAATTGCATGAATGAAAAATATAATCTATCAAACTTAAAAGCAATCAAACGACATAATGAAATCAAAGAGAAATTACAAAATGAAATCTACTCTACTTTACATTCTAATATGCTCCATGACATCTACTTCACAACTCCTTCCATGTTGAGAACATCAAATCTTTATTCAAATTCTTCAAAATTACAAAGTACAACAAAACTCTCCAAAGCTTTCAAAATCCATCAAGGAAAAACTACAAACTCCAAGCTAAGCTCTAAACTCTAAGCTCCCATAAACTAACAAATGAAGGAGAGAGATCTCCTATTTATACAAAAAGATGAGAAGCCATCTCATTAATGAGAGTCCATGAATCTCTCCATCTATATCTAGAGTTCTAATCAAAATAGAAACTGATAAGACACATGTCTTCTTAGAGTTTCAATACAATTAGGATATGTGACACATATCCTCGTGATCCCATGATTCTTTCCACTCAAATTCGAATTTGGTCTTAGAGTGTCACATAAGGGTCTTCTAGAAGTCTCCTTTTAACCTACACATGTCAACAATCTCAACCCACTTATTAGGTATAAGCATATGCACATTATTGTCTAATTTTTAACCACAAATTCACTTTAAAAGGCTAAGAATTAATAAAGTTTGGAAAAACATAAATGTGGCCCAATGATAATGAAAGTGGGATGAATGTAGTGACATAGTAGTGAAATGGAGGTGAAATGGAAGTGATATAATGGACATAATAGTGAAAGTGTAATGGAAATGAATGACATTTTCAAGACCCAACATACCCCCCAACTGAAGTTATTGCATGTCCTTGATGCAATATATATTACATTAACTTTTTTTTATCCTTGAGCTTTGGCTTAACTTTGCATGATATCATTTGATAACTTCATATTTCTGCAAAGTGTTTTACTTGAATTGCAGCATGGTTGGTTCTTGTGTTTCAACCATCTTTTTTTTTTTGAATTTTACATAATGATATTTTCAAAGTATATCTTTATTGGATTTCATGATGGTTCGTTATTGTGTGACAACCATGATTTTGTTTGTATCCAATTTATCCTTTCAGCACTTTTTCAAAAGCCATTGCATGCTCAAAATATCAATGTAATAATTGATATATGTTGGAAGTATGTGGGCTCCTGAATATGATATGGACATGGAAAAATATGAAGATGAATTTATTCCCCCCCCCAACTAATAGTATTGCCAATTTTATGAAATGAGGAAGAGAAATGTTTTTCCAACAATTATCATTATAGTTTTTTATGGAATTCTATGGTCAAAAGTTAGAAAATGACGTACCTTCACTTACCCTTTGGAATGGATGAGTTGTATGTTTGGTGGACGAAAAATTCTGATCATATTCTTCTTCAAGTGGCTTAACAAGAGGAGTCATGGATAAAGAGATAAGATGACTTTTTATTGCTTCTACTAAAACTTGTTGAATCTACTCCCAAATGCTGAAAATAATGGTCTTCATGTCTTCAAAACTCATTGAAACAATTCTTACTATGTGAAAAGATGTTCTGATGTCGAACATAGTAGGAAATTGTTGACTTAGTGGCCATTTAATTGATGCCACTAGTCAACATGAGAAATCTCACCATTGATGACAATGAGAGTCAAGATGCCCAAACACATCTTGCTAGGTACGAATGATTTTGCCGATGTCGAGTCACCTAGAAGATCTAACGAAAAAGGGACATTAATGTATTCTCATTGTTTGTTAGCATGAGAACTTACCATTAAGGCATGCAAGCCTCAAGGCGTTTTACAAGGAACTTAGAATCAAAGGACTATGGACTCAATAATTTGCATTGAAGCAGGGCTTATTTGCGAAATGAAAATGACAAGAAATGGAAGATGAAAATGGAAGATGGCAATGGAGAGTAGAAATGGCAATGGGTAATAAGCATGTGAATGAGCCTCTTTCTTTTATTTATGGGTTATGAATGGACAAAAATAGATGGAAAGTGTATGTAAATGTAAATGGAAAATATGGAGTGAAATCAGGTGAATGGTTTATTATGAAGTGTGGATTTGATGGAGATAATAGTATTTGAAGGTTTTTAAAGTGTTTGGATCTGATTTTTCATCAGCATATTTCATCTTTTTTGTTGATCATCCTCTTATTAAACAAATTGGTCTCTTAAAGAGACACCATTCTCTTTTAGCCATTTGTCCTTCCTCCTGGAACCTGTAAAAAACTAATACTTCTTCTACAATGGAATGTAATATTATCAAAGGAGAGAGGTGATCAATCTCTCTAATTATGACATTTACACACAAAACTAAGAATTTGTATTAATTAAACAAGTTATCAATGGAAAAATCAAAAGAATTTATACCTGCTTTAGATTTGGTGCCCCAAGTTGAATGTTGCTTCTTTTCAGCAATTTATTTCATTATTTTCCATTTCAAACTCTAATGATGGATTTATCATTGTGTAGATCTTGTTGAGATATTTCCAATGATACTTGAATCATCAAAGACTGATTTTGTATGAGAAAGTTAGGCTGATTTGAACAATGAGGTTTTTCAGTTGCGGAATTGGAGAACAACTGCGAAATTAGACTTTAGTTGCGGAATGTCGACGGTTTCTGTAGCTAAAAATCTTGAATAAAAATTTAGCCATTCATCTTTCATCATCATTCCAAAATTAATCAATACCTTCAAAAAAGTGAGAAAATAACTTATTCATTTCATTGATTCAAAATTAGTATTTTTTCTTGACATGCGGCGACTTAGTGATAACACACAACTTGACTTCCCTTTGACCGGGGCTTTTTTTATCGAAATGGATCAAATGAATCTGACACCATCTATGTACTGACATTTTCCCAGCTACCCATATGGTTCGTTTCATCTCTTGACACCTCTAAGCTATAGAAGTAATAAAATGGTTGCGGAATTGCCAGCTAGCTGTGGAATCAGGTTGCATTCCATAGCTAAAAGACAGTCAACCGTTAGTTTTCTTATTTAAGTTATTGGAAAAGAGATTTTATGCAATCAAGTGCCACGGAGAAAGAGCCTAAGATCACATCTGGTGCACAAGGCCAATTATTCATGAGCTTCTCTGCTATTTTTCAAAAAACATTCTTCACTATTTTGCTTAATAAAATTTTTATAAATGGTATATGAAGAAAAACAATTTTAATAATGAAAATATTTCAGAGTAATGGAATTGTATGATATTTTCAACCGCTTTAATGACTCCTACAACAACCATTTAACACATATCCCTGACTGCACATTTGGTCTAGCTAATGAAAGTCCAAGTCCATGTGTGTTCAACTGATTTAGCTCTCCCAATGAGCCCCATCATTTTTGTTCTCAGCTACTCTTCAGAATTCCCTTTACTGTCTGAGAAATGGAGTGATTGCATGGATAGAAATCAGACATATATGGATATGGAAATGGAATGAAAATGTATATGGAAGCAGATGACTGTGACTAAAGCAATTGTATGTACCTCCTCACCATTTGATCACCATTGACCATGACTTTCCTTAATGAATCATGCTAAACCAATAGGACCTGAACCTTGTCCAAGTCGTTTCTTACCCACATGCCTTGTTTTTTCTGATGACACCTGCAACCTAGAGTTTAACAAAAACAGTTGCGGAAAGTTGAATCAGCTGCGGAAAGTGGCTGGATTCCACAGCTAATGAATATATGTGAAGACAGAGTGAATATATGCGTAGGCTATGTGAAAACAAGGTGACTGAGTATGCAAAGAGGCTGCGTTAAGAAGGGTTTACGAAGTAAGAAGATTCATATGAAAGGAAAGACTGCGTGGAGGCAAAGTATCCCTCATGAACAGAACCGCAAGACTGAATGGAGTCCGAGTGGTTTGAGCTCATGAAAAAAACTTGCGGGAGTAGAAAACGAGAATTTTGGTGAGAGAGAGACATATTCAATTAGGTTACAATTCACAAGAATCCAATCCTTGACTTGTGCAAAGCTTGGTTCACATAATGGAGTTAAAACAGAGCCGTATGATTTTTGGATACGTCTTTGTTGTCGGTCGTGAAACTGAAGCACAGTCACGGAGGTTGCATGGAACTGTTAGTCATTAAAGATGTGTAATTAAGATTGAATACCAGCACATAGTTGATTCCTAATTAGAATTCTCTTCCTCAGGCATGCCGAATTAAATCACAGCCTGTTCATTAATTAAAATTCGTTTTTTTTTTTTCACAGGCAAGCAAAAAGAGGCTTCAGAAAACTGAGAAATTCTCTCAAACCACCACAAATTTGTAAAAACAATTTCTGGGTTATCTAATTGACCCTACTGGCGAAAAAACCCATGTTTTATTTTTTTCAAATTCGCCTCCATTTGGCCAAATCGTGCATTCAAAGTTTGATATTTTTCTCTGTTTTGCATTTTTCCTGAATTATTGCATTCCGCTGTAAAGTTTCGAATCAGAGGTAAGACAATATGCCTTTGTTTGACAGTGGTGGTGTGCACACTGTTGATCCTTATTGGAAATCTATGTGGGAGACAAGAAATTCCCAATCCAACCATAGGAAAGGCACACTAATGAAGAACGCACTATTTGAAGAGTCGTGAAGCCATTTCATAAAGAAAAGTGGGGAATCGCTGAACAAAACCACGACCGAGAGACTACACATGGGGTTTGTAATGTTGAACTGAAGTCGTTGGATTGGGAACAATTGACATGTTGAAGCCATGGAAATCATATTGCAGGGTCAGCGATGCATTGGTTTGACTTATTGGCAGCATGAGGGATCCATACAAAGTGGACGTGAAACTGTTGTGGAGTGTATTACAGGGCGAAGATATCATCAATAAAGACCACGGGAGTTGTTTTTCTCTAAAATTGTAAAATTTATGAAAATGATTAATGGTTTTCAATTTCAGGCAGCAAAGACTTCAAGGTAAACATGCTAAAAATAGGGCTTTGACTGAGATTTTAAGCTGATTTTTTTATCAATCTAGGCTAGGTGACTAGGATAGGATCCATGTCGGGACAATTCCGGAGATGCCCATGTGGTCAGTTTCTTCATTGGATGCCTGTAACCTGCTAAACCTTGAAATGAGCTGCGGAATCAGGCCACATTCCGCAACTAAGTTGCAAAATCTTATTAAAACAAGATACAATGTTTTGAGGACCACTATAAACCATAACCAGTCAATCTTGGTCAGCTGAATCTATCAAAGTAGTTGGGTTTTTATTTTTTCTCTCTTTTTTTTTTTTGAATCAAATGAAATGATGAAGTTTATTTTGTCCCCCCCTTTTTTTTAAACATAACAATTCTTTTTCTGATCCTCTAGATCACACAAAGTGCAGGAGGAGAGCATACTCAAGAATTATTAATTTTTTTTTTAAACATAACAATCCTTTTTTCTGATCCTCCACATCACACAAAGTGAAAGAGAATAGCATACTCAAGAATTATTAAAAAAAAAAAATAGATGTAAGAAATAAGGTCTCCTAATTACACTTCCCCGGCAACGGCGCCAAAATGTCTAGTCAATTTAACGTCTTAAATTTCTCTACATAAATTATCAATCCGGGTATCGTAAACTGATGAAGTGTGGTGCACCATATGTGCTTAATTAACATTTTTCTTACTTCATTGTTTTATAGTTTTTGTTTTGTTTTGGGGTTTTGTTCTTGTCGATCTCCTAAAGTGTCTAATGCAAATGGAAATCCTATTCCTAAGTCTCTAAAAGGCCAGTATGGATACATATTTTAAGGCAATTATGTCCTCTATAATGATTTACAGAACTTGACACTTCAGAAGGTCTTAGAATGTACTAGCGATAATAATAATGCTTGAACAAGAATGGAAAATATGTTGCTATTTAAAACAAGTAAATAATGAACTACTGATCATGAAATTATTATCTTTGCTGCTTTCTAAATACAAAAAAATGATTTAAGCTACTCCACTCAAAGAAATCAAAAATTGAAAAAAAAAATAAAACTAAAATCAAATCACACATTCATAATTCGATCCCTCGCCAGTTAGTCTAGCTATGGCTTTCGGAGGTAACCGTCAATGATATGAGCAATTTAATATCTAATTGCAGAAAAGTAAAACTAAAATCAAATCACACATTCATAATTCGATCCCTTGCCAGTTCGTATAGCTATGGCTTTCGGAGGTAACCGTCAATGATATGAGCAATTTAATATCTAATTGCAGAAAAGTAAAACTAAAATCAAATCACACACTCATAATTCGATCCCTTGCCAGTTAGTCTAGCTATGGATTTAGAATGTAACCATCAATGATATGAGCAATTTAATATCTAATTGCATAAAAGTAAAACTAAAATCAAATCACAACATTCATAATCTGATTCCTCTCCAATTAGTCTAGCTATGGCTTTGAGAGATAATCGTCAATGACATGAGCAATCTGATATCTATTTTCATAAAAGTAAAACTAAAATCAATTCACAACATTCATAATCTGATCCCTCGCCAGTTAGCCTAGCTATGGCTTTCGGATGTAATCATCAATGACATGAGAAATTTGATTTATAAACTAACTAACAAAGTAGGTAAAGAAGACTAAAATCAAAACATAACTGGAATTAAAAAAAAAAACTAAGAAAATCAAAGTCAGCAGAGAGGTTAATCTCATGTCACTAGTTGATGCAAAAACATGTAAAGAAAAGCTAATCTACAATCAACCGGTTGAACACACTTACATGAATTAAAATTGCATGAATGGAAAATCTAATCTGTCAAACTTGAAAGAAATCAAATGACATAATGAAATCAAAGCAAAATTACAAAATGAAATCTTCTCTACCTTACATTCTAATATGCTCCATGACATCTACTCCACACCTCCTTCCATGTTGAGAACATCAAAGCTTTATTCAAACTATTCAAAATTACAAAGTACAACAAAACTCTCCAAAGCTTTCGAAAGCCAACAAGGAAGAACTAAAAACTCCAAGCTAAGCTAAGACTCACAAGCTAAGCTCTAAACTCTAAGCTTCCAAAAACTAACAAATGAAGGAAAGATATCTCATATTTATACAAAAAGATGAGAAGCCATCTCATTAATGAGAGTGCATGAATCTCTCCCTATACCTCTAGAGTCCTAATAAAAATAGGAACTGATAAGACACATGTCTTCTTAGAGTTTCAATACAATTAGGAGATGTGACACATATCCTCATGATCCCATGATTCTTTCCACTCAAATTCGAATTTGGCCTTAGAGTGCCACATAAGGGTCTTCTAGAAGTCTTCTTTTGACCTACGCATGTCAACAATCTCAACCCACTTGTTAGGTATAAGCATATGCACATTATTTTCTAATTTTTAACCACAAATTCACTTAAAAAGTCTAAGAATTAATAAGGTTTGGAAAAACATAAATGTGGCCCAATTATAATGAAAGTGGGATGAATGTAGTGACATAGTAGTGAAATGGAGGTGAAATGGAGGTCATATAATGGATATAATAGTGAAAGTGTAATGGAAATGAATGACAGTTTCAAGACTCAACATATTACACTAAGATTGTGGCAGAGTATATGGCTGAAATGACTAGCTGGTCAGCTGGGAACAGTACTGAGATGAAAAAGGTCAAGGAGGAGGTGTAGACTAGGAGGGATGAGAAGGGTACCCCAAGGGGGAATGGATGTTTTCTGGTTATGGTTGTAGGATGCATGGGATGAATCTTGCATGCCCTATTTGTATGGCCAGGGCCCATGGGGTCTCCTATGATTTATGTATCAAAGTTGTTCAATCACCCCTTCGACGGAGTGGTTTTCTTCACAAACTGAGAAAATTTCAATCATGTTTAATGGACCTTCATTCCTAGGGTGCCTCCTTGTGAATCTAGGGCATAATATGGATAATTCCCTCTCTGCCTCCTCCTTCTTTCTCTTGATGTGCATAGTGTCCATCGGTAGGGGAAGGGTTTGCAGAATTTCAATCTTGAAATCTTCCAGCATGTTTCCAATTTCACCTTTTATGGATGTGTTGGAAGAGGATGGGTTGGCCATTTTTTGACTACCCTTACCATTTTTCCTAGCTACCCTAGAATGATTCCTAAAGACAGTCTTGATATATTCATAGGGTAGTTGGTAGATGTCCCATCCTGCTAGCAGGTTTAGGGTATCTAGAAGATGTTCCCTTACCCATCGGAGTAGGACTAGCTTTAATGACTCAAGATCAAGTGTGCACCTGGTCCTTTTGTAGCTAATATGGAATCTTTCTTCATAATCCTCGAGTGATTGATCGTGCCCCAAGGTCATCCTAAAAATTTCTTCTTTAGTTTCTTTGGACCTGTAGTCATCCCAGTACTTGTTGTTGAAGGCTTGGTGCATCTGAGCCCAGGTTGTGATTTTATCCCCCAGTAAACCCATGAACCAGCACAGAGGTTCATCCTTGATAGTAGATGGGAATACTTTCAACTTATGCTCATTATTGGTGTAATCATAAGTTTTGGATATGACATCAAACTCAAACAACAAATTATTTGGATCTTCTGAGGTGAGGCCATGGAAATGGGGAAGAGAAGAGGGGGTTATGCTTTTCATCTTTGTATCCCCATTAGTTTCTCTAATGGGAAAGGCACCCTCAATTCTTTCTCTATCTCCTCTGTTATTTCTATTTTCAGCCATTAGGTCAGTTGTAATGGGTTCTCCTTTTTCTTCTCCCCTATAGGCTCTTCAAAATTCTCTAGTTGTTCGCCTAAGGGGTCCTCCAATCCACAGCTACCAAAGAAGAGGGAAGGTTGGTTTTTTGAAGTGGTGGGGGTATTTGGTAGAAATTTTCCTAAGTTATCCCTATTCCTAAGAGGCATGAAAGAAGTGTTTTTGTTTTGTTTTGTGGTTTGTTTTCAAGATTTGAGACTAATTTCAGAATTGAAATAACACATTGAATGGAAACCCATTGCTGAATGAAATCTCACTTGCAGAGTAAAAAATAAATCAAGCCAACTTATAATTACTTTTGCAGAAATGAAGCTAATAGAATAATTTTGGAGATAAGAAATGGAAGAAAGAAAGTAGAAATCACATCTTACTCAGACACCTCCCCGATAACAATGCCAAAAAGTGATGATCGCCAGTATTGCAACAAGAATGCTGCAACTCCTGGGGTTACCAACTTTACATTATCAACCTGTTGTGCTCCACAACAACCCCCCATTTCATAACATTTTTATTCCCAAAATTATCATATGAAATGGGTCCCTTAGAGTTTAATTGGTATCAACATTGTATCTTTCAAAATGGTCCGAAAACCAAATGAATACATTATATAAAAACCTTTTGAAAAACCCATGTGATCAAATAAAACAATCCTTTTTCATTGCGATAAAGCGATCGCAAGATCGCATATCGCAATGACATAAAGGGAGCATAAGTAAGTGCCACATTGGTCTCCGCCGATGCGATATCGCTATCGGCTATCGGCAATACTTCATACACATTTTAAAGTGCCCCCATGCCATTAGTCCCGATGCGATGCGCAATCGGTGATCGGTGATCGGCGATATATAATTCATATCTTATGTGATGCCAATGCCCTGATGCGATGCACAGTCGGCGATCGGTGATCGGCAGTATTTCATCCACATTGTTAAGGCGCCCGGGTAATGTATTCCAATGCGATGCGATATCGCTATTGGCGATCAAAGGTTTTGAATAGTGTCAATACAAAAGGTTTAAGGTTGCCCCGATGACCGATTGCGATAAAGCACAGTTTTCGAAAAAGCCGTTAAATGAAGGGATATCATGATTTGTTTCATATTAAAGGCTTGATCCGTCCAACAATGATTCACCTACGCACAACCGCCAAAATGCCCATAGCATGCTTAAATGAATCATTTGGCCGATTAACGATATAATGGGAATTTAACATTGGCAGGTTTTAAACGGTCATTTAATGTGATCGTAAGTCCTAAAATTCTCCCATGGATTGTGTCTGCGCCCGTTTTAAGAGCTAATCCCTTATTACGAATCTGTCAATATTTCTCATCACTTGCAAGTTTTCATTGCTATTTCTCTGTATTACGTATATTTGCGCCTCTGTGTAGAATTCATCCAAAGGAGAAAGCTCAAGCAAAATGGGGAAGAAATCCAAGAAGACCTCAGGCGCTTCCACTACGCCAGTGGCAGGACAGGTTCTCACTGACAAGAAGAAAGGATTAATTTCATATACAACATGTTCAGGTCTCGGCAGAACGACTTGGCAGGGTACCTACAACTTAATCGAAATTGAAGAACCTACAGTGACCATAGTAGAAGCCACTGCTGATTCCACTCGGAAATATGAGTGCACTCTTAAGGATTTAGCTGACTCCTTCCTTCACAAGATAGCATCCAGGGAGAAAATTCTCCCATACACAGACGTAGTGCGGTGGGCGATCGAAGAAATCCCAATCTTGGATAGAATCTTCAGCACCAGAGACGGAAGAATTTTCGGGTCGTTCAAAGCTGAGGACTTGAGGCAAATGTACCATTTGCCTAAGCCAAAGAAGATATAAAATAAGGCGTTCCTGGATAAATTCGCAAGTGAAAATGAAGTTGAATCCAAACCCATCCGGGATTGGAGACAAAATCCGGCCAAGCACAAACACGAATCTTCCGGTAAGTACTCAGTTGATTCCCTGGCTTCTCCTTATTGCTACGCTGGAATAATGATGTGTAGATTGTGGGGATTGCATGACTCCTCTAATTTCACCATAGAGATGGTTCCTTTAATGGAAGCTGCAGTGAACAGTCAAATAATGGATTGGGCCACTATTCTCTCAGATAAACTAGCCATAGCTGTTCTAGATTTTAGAAATCAGATTGTCGTCTCTGAAAGGAAAATTCCCCCATTCTATTACAGTGCATATATTTTAGATACATTATGTTTCAATTCTGAATTTCCCGTGCTCGGCTGGAGGTGGACGCCACAAGATCCCACGGCTATCCACATATACCATCAGAAAATATGGAAGTCCTCTTACAAGCACCATCTATACCAAATCTGCAATGGCTTTATGGTGCCTATTTATTATTCTATTTTTGATAAACCCATTCCCAAGATTTCCTATCAAGCTTCGTTTGATTTAGCAGCGGTAGGGAGTTGGTTTGGAGAGGAAAAATTCACTTATGTTAGAGTTTTCGGTAGCCAAGCCAAACCACATGTTCCCCCTTTGTACATACCAGATAAACTGCTAGCGAGAGAAATCGCTTATCAGATTACGGCTGAGTGTGTTACACAGACTCTCAAGAAAGAAAAGAAGAAGGGTTGGCCCTCTTTTCCCTTGAGGTGTGGTGTCTATACTCTGCACGATCTCAAACATGCTGAAAAGGAAGCCACAAAAATTCAATCCTTGACTCTGGCGACTCTCCCAAATAGGCACTTTGATCCAAAGAAAGTTGCCTATAATGCATTAGAACAGGCCAAATTGACAAAATTTGAGCATAAAGAAGATATGTTTGACAACCTGTTCGTTTCAGCCGAATCAATAGGTCAGGCTAGAGAATTCGCTAGAATTAAATATAATGATGAAGGGTTGACTGAGTTTAATAAACTTAGAGAACAGAGGTTGCAAACTCTGCCTCTAGATTTACTAGCAACAACCCCGGCGACATCATCAAGCGAGCCTGGTCGGCAACAGTCAAAGGAACCTCTGGTTATAACAAAGGATCATAAAAAGGAACAAGAGGAAAGGCAGAAGAGAGCACAGGAGGAGAAACAGAGGAAAGAGAAAGAGGAACAACAAAAGAAAGACGAGGAAGAAAGACAAAAAAAGGAAAAAGAGGAGCAACAGAAGAAAGAGCAGGAAGAAGTGTGGAAGGAGTCCCGAGCTGAAAAGCAAAAACAAACTGCCATTGATGTCAATATAGATACTCGTATTGACCCTAAATTGCTCGAGAAATGGAAGCAATTTGACTCTATCATCAGTGGGTTGGAATGTTCCAAGGATACAGACACTTCCAAGACCAACGATACACAGGACATGACTTCACCTCAGGTTCTAAGTGGAACCAGCGGCCCACCCATTTCTAAGGATGTTGAGGTAATACCAAAAGACCCCTCTGACCAAATAATTCTCCAGGTAGAAGACATTCCTCCCTTGGATGTCTTCTACAGCCCAAGGCATAAAGCAGTGGTTAAACGACAAAGGAAAAGAAGAAGGATTGATCAACCTTCCCTTTTCCCAGAGCAAACTGTTACGGGCAGCGTGGTTTGGAAGGAGGAATTCGACCCCTCCGATGACCTAACAAAACTATCACAGTATGAGGGAGCCTATTCGGCAGCGAAAATCAATAAGGCATCGAAGGTAAGTCTTCTATTGAAAACCAAGGTCCAAGAAATTTTCGCATTACAGGCAGAATTGGCTGAGACAAAGCAGAAGGCAGAGTAGGCAGAGCAGCAATTGTCAACACAACAGCAAGTGAACAGTCGATTAACTCAGCGATTGCAGGTAGAAAAGCAAAGGATCGACCAAAGCGCGATCCAGAAATAGAAGGAATTATCAGAGGCATTGGCACAATTAAGGGCAGCAAATGAGCAAATGATGAAAACAAAGGATGAGCAAATCGCTCAATTGTCATCACAACTCGAAATAATAAAGGGCTCTCCACAAGTGGCTGAATTCAGAGCAGAAGCATTACAAATAAACACTGCATTAATATCTCAAATTAGGCTTCTGTGTCAACAAATCGCTCAGGCAAAGCCACTCTGTGAATTAACGACATCCATAAATCAGTAGGTAGAGAAGGCCAGGAATGAATTGGATCAAGCTGAAGAAATCATAACTGCATTTCTTGACTGGCAAGACTCTGAACAAGGAAGAGCAGCAAATTTGCCCAGAATCTTAGAAACACATAAAGATATACTTTTCACAGAATGGCACTCTCAGATGATGAAAGCAGAGAGGGCAGCTTCGAGATGTAAATCAACTTCCAGCAATCTGGTTGAACTAGTCAACAACACTCTCTACTTATCGAATATGATTTCCCAATGTACACCAGGAAAGTTGACAACAACAAACACATTGGAGCAATCGTGTTATCCTGATTTAGAGGAAAAGGGGAGGTTAATCGCTGGGATTAACAATTTAACTATGGAAGCATATTGGCTCTTCCTGGTAAAGCCATATACACAGAGAGCCGCCCTTAAGTGCCTAACAGATGCGATTGGGTATATAATTCCCGATATTCAGGATGCCACCTATGCCGCCCAGCTAAGTTCGCGCCTCAACAAACCTCCTGAAGTAGAGCCAATGCTTACGATAAGTCAGCTCAGATTTAAAGGCAAGGAGCCTACTTGATGAATCATGCCGCCGATTGTCAGATCGTTGAGGAAAATAGGATCAAGATTTATTGATACCGATTTAGTAGGATTTCAGTTTAGTAGATATTTAGATTATTTTAGTATTTATAGACCCTTTAATTTTTTTGGAAAAGGTCGTAAAGTTTTGTACCAGACTTAAAGGCTGAAGTTTCCACTATTGTTCTTCAGTCAATATTCTTTTATGAAACTGGACAAGTTGTTCTTAATTCAACAAGGAGGCTTTTTATGCAATTATGCACTATTGTCTTTGTTGAGAATGTTTCTGCGTTGAAGGAAGAATTAGAAGTAGCGATTGATATTGGGAGTGTCAAAGAAGCTCATATGGTATTTCTATCTATGTCTGAATTCATTCCTGTTATGTGAATTGTTATTTGATTATCCTTGTTATTGTTGATTATATGCGTGCGCTTTAACAACAATTCTACATTCTTTCCACTATTGGATGTTTTATGATATGCTTTCCTTTCAATCATGTATATGTCGATAATATAAATGATGAGTGTGGTAATATCGCTCTAATCGCTTTGATTAACTATTTAGGCACAGTAATCTTGAATGAATTAATATCTATATCTGTTAGATGGAGTCATCTATATGTCTGTCTTTAGACACAGACCATCAAACGCTACACTTTAAAGCTCAATAGATTCCCGGGATAGTTCATAGTTTTTGTATTCTTGTTAATAGTTTAATTATTCGCTCACCGCTAGCTTAGTTTATAAATCATCCATTCATCCCGTTTATCCACTTTTGGGAAACTGGTCCCATTATCGCCAGTCGCAGCCACTATTCCAAACGGAAAAGGAGTTGTACTAAGGTCCGGACCGGGTGGTTATCCCCGATGTTGTTGCAACGATTTTCGAGGCATCAACAATTTTGGCGCTAGAAGGAGGGCCTGACTGTGAATGGCAAACAAACCCAAATATGCAAGCCATTCTAAGAGGGCTTGAACCTCCAAATCCCCTCGAACTTCTCATTCGCATGCTGGTTCTCTAGTATCCAAACAAGAAGAAGAGGAATTAACTACCACTGCTCAAACCCATCATACTCCAGAACAATTAAGTCTTGAATCACCTGAAGTCCAGTCTCTTATCCACAAACTTCAGAGCTTCTCGATTTCACCACAGAAATCTGAGGTATCAAAAAGCAGTGCGACTTCGCAGTTTAATTTATCTCATCCTCTCACCAGACTTCAGAGCGAAAAGCTCGGTATTGAACCCATTGAGTTCCCTTTACCCAAAAGGAAAAAGGCGAAGAAACATACTGAAGGATCTGCCAGTGAAGAGCTTTCATCCATATCCTCCATTGCATCTTCCCCTCTGCAAAGTCAACCATCCACTCCCCCAATACATATTGTTGTTCACTAGGGATTAGAAGCTTCAACATCCCAGCCTGCTCACTCCTCAGCATTATTTCCTTCCCATACATCCGGAATTCCAACACTTGTATCAACCACTGTTGTTATTACAATGGCAGATCCATGGACCAGACCTGGTGTAGTCAATATGCCTGGGCCATTGCATCCATTACCAGATTATCCTGAAAAATGGCTACCCAAGTTTAATCTAGATGATGGAACCCAGGCTGAGGAACACATTAATAATTTCATGTTAGCAGTCAACTTAAAAGGAGTAACAGAACAAGATGTTGTTGTTAGACTTTTCCCCTACACCTTGCAAGGATCAGCAGGATCCTGGTATTTCTCTTTACCCTCTGGTTCCATTACCAGTTGGAACACTTTCCAAGAGCAGTTTCTTACCAAATATGGAGATGATAGGTCTTTGGATACTTTAATAAACGATCCTTCCAATATGATAATAGAGCATAGGGAACCAATTAAGGAATTTAATGCTCGCTTCAATAAACTCCTGAATAAAATCCCTACAGCCTCCAAACCAAGTGAAAAAATCCGAAGCGAATGGTATATCACCGCCCTACCTACCAATATAGCCATTTTTGTAGATAGGGCTGGGAAACCTACCTTAGCCGAAAACATGAGAGAAGCACTTGCTGTGGAAAAGCGCATAAATGCTCTAGAGAAGAAGGCTGCTCTGGAAGACAAAAAAGCCAAAAAAGTCTCTTTTAAAGATGACTCGAAAAAGAAAACCCCAAAAGACCCATACGACATGGAAGGTTTGCAAAAGGTCCTAAAAACTTTATCAAATGAAATGGTTGAAATAAAGAAACAGGTGGCCAAAACCTAAACCAAAAGACCCTTTAGGACTTATAAGAAAAATGAATCAAAGCCCCCAAATGTCATATCTAATGCAGACTCGAAGCAAGAAGAAGAAGAGGAAGAAGAAACAATCGCATTGACTGATGATGAAGAAGAAGTAGTAGAATGTCATGGAATGTGGGATTTTATACTCCCCAACTCCGATACTGATAATGAAGAAGAAGCGTTCCCAGTCACTACTAGGAGCAAAAGTACTTCTGAACCTGTTCAGGTATCATCAAAGAAAAGGAGTGCAAGTGCCACTACAACCAAGGAAAAGGTATTTGCAAAGAAATCACCTGCAACAGTTCCCCAAAACCAGCCTTCAACTTCTAATACTCCTTCCACATCTAAAACATTAGTGGTATCTGATTCAATGGAATATAACATTGTTGATGACATGAAGAAAACTAAAGCAAACATTACTATGTTTGAGCTTAGTAAATTAAAGCATCAGCAGAAATTACTTCGTAAGGAATTGAATGTTGTTCCTTCTACACCTCTTCCCAGTGCAAAAGTTGCTAATGATTCAGGCCAACCTCCTCCCGGTATGGTTGAAGCTACCGATTCAGTTCTGATTGGCGATAGATCAAATTCTCATACTCCACCTTTCCTTCTAACGTATGAGATTTACAACAGAAACCTACACAACTATTTAATTGACTCAGGGGCATCATCTAACATAATGCCAGCTTCAGTTTGTTCTAAACTGAACATTGAACCCCAGAAGTCTGCTATTCATATTGTACAGTTGGATAGGACCAAGGTACAGGTTGTTGGAGAGATTAAGTCCGTAACCATCAGGTTATCTGCTGATCCCATAGTAGTACAAGGGATTGATATCCTAATAGCCGATATTCCTGAATTTTACGGTCTAATTTTGAATAGGGATTGGTCCGAAAAATTGCATGGATATATTTCTACTGATTGGTCACATATGTGGCTTCCCTATAAGGGTAATCCAAATCAAATTAGGATCGATCGGGAAAAACATATGGCCCATACAGTTACTGAATTTGAACAAGAAAACCAGCCGGTAGCATTCAACAACAGCATTTTAGGGAATTATTCATCAGAGTCATTTTTTGGTAACTTTACTGCCCAACCGTCTCCTTTTTCAGTCAATCATTTTACATCTCAGATTGAGAATTTTTCACAAACTGATAGGTCTAGATGTTTCAATGATGCTAAGAAAACTGTTAATACATTTGTTAATACTTCTTTATTTTGGTCTTTATATTTGGATGGCTCTAAGTCCAGCGAGGGCTTAGGAGCAGGATGTATTTTGGTTAGCCCACAAGGAGAAAAGACAATGTTGTCCTGTAGGATAGAATTTGAATGTACTAACAATACAACCGAATATGAAGCCTTAGTCCAGGGACTGTATAAAGAGATCGGTATTAAAGTGCAATATTTGAAAGTATTCGGCGATTATGAAATTATTGTTAAACAAGTGAGGAATGCAATTCATTGTCTTTCAAATCACCTCAAGCATTATCAATCGCTAGTACAAGAACTTACTTCGCACTTTTCCGCATTCAACATTTCCTCCATTCCCAGGTCTCAAAACTCGGCAGCCGATCTCCTAGCCAATGTAGCTTCCAAGCTTCTACCTTCTGAAGACTACAGCCTGGATAGATTTTCCGTAGAATTGATTTTTAGGCCTTCAATTCCTGACAATGTCATTAATTGGAGAGTATTCAACCGTGATGAGGATATTTTACAATTTCTAACTTCTGAAAAGTCCTATGACGATCAAATTATTGAGGAAAGTGACCATGATCTACAGATAAAAGAAACACCTTAGGAAAATCAAATTCCTAATCCAGTGGTAAAGCTTGAAGATCTTTATGATATCAAAGATGGGTTTAAACCTATAACTAATGCAAAGCTCCAAAGTTCTACCCTTAGGTTTGAATTGATAAATCTAGGTACTGATCATGCTCCTCAAAATATTAATTTAGGATTAGGACTTTTCGTGGAAGAAAAGGAGGCATTCATAAGACTGTTAAGGAAAAATAAACAGGTCTTTGCTTGGAAATACGATGATTTGAAGACATATGATACATCCATTATCCAGCATACCATTCCTATGCTTCCCGATCAGAAATCGATTCAACAGAAGTTAAGAAAAACAAATCCAAACTTAGAGAGCCAGATAAAATCAGAACTTAACAAACTCTTGAAAGCCAAGATTATTTTTCCTATCCGACACTCAAACTGGGTCTCTAATATGGTGCTAGTCAGAAAGAAAAATGGCGACATCCCAATTTGTATTGATTTCAGAAATTTGTACAAAGTGAGCTTGAAATACAATTTCCCATTACCTACTATGGAGCAAATACTCCAATCAGTAGCAGGCTCTGAATTGATGTCCTTTCTTGATGGTTTCTCACGATATAACCAAGTTTTGGTTAATCCTGATGACCAGCTTAAAACCACATTCAGAGCAAAATGGGGAACATATGCATATCAGAAAATTCCTTTCGGACTTATAAATGCAGGGGCAACATTTCAAAGAGCGATGGATACAACTTTTAGAGGGTTGATTAATAAAATAGTAGTCGTCTATCTAGACGATATTACTGTATTCTCTAAGGAGAGGTATAATCATTTGCATGATCTAAATCAAATCTTTAAACGTTACAAAAGATATGGTATTTCTCTTAACCCTAAAAAGTCTTTCTTTGCTCTTGATCAAGGGAAGCTCTTGGGTTTTATTGTGTCCAAAGATGGCATTTATATTGATCCTGATCGGATCAAAGAAATCTCTGAAATCCCTTTCCCGCACAATAAAAAATCAATGCAGTCATTTTTAGGCCAGATCAATTTTGTTAAAAGATTTGTCCCAGATTTTTCTCAAATTATTTTGCCACTTCAAACAATGATTAAGAAAAATTCAGTCTTTAAGTGGGGATCAGCAGAAAAAGAAGCTTTTGATCTAATCAAGCAATCAATAATCAATGCCCCAGCCTTAAATACTCCAAATTTTTCTAATCATTTTACATTGTATACCATCGCATCCAACTTGTCTTATGTTGCAGTACTCACGCAGCTAAATGATCACAATCTTGAAGCGCCCATTTCATTCTTTAGTTCAAATCTTCAGGGTGCCAAATTGAATTACTCCGATGTAGAAAAACAAGCCTTTGCTGTATTTAAAGCAGTCAAGCATTATAGACCCTTCCTTTTGAAAACCCACACCAAAGTTATAGTTCCTTTCCCTGCAGTTAGGCAACTTTTAATCCAAAAAGAACTGGGTGAAAAAAGGGCAAATTGGGTCACAACGCTTCAAGAGTATGACTTAGAAATTAGGCCAGCAAAGATTGTTAGGGGCCAACGTTTTTGCAGGTTACTGGCAGGAGCATCCAATATTCCAGAATCAAGTGATACAGGTCAAACTGAAGAAATCAATCAGATAAGTGTTACTGATTCTGAATCTCAATATGCAGATTTAATATTTTATTTAAAGAATGGTTATGCACCTTCAAACCTATCTTACAAGAACAAAAGGGCCATTAGGTTGAAAGCAAAGAATTTTACAATTATTGATGATGTGCTTTTTAAGCAGAATTATGATTCCATCTTATTGAGATGCCTTGAGAAAACTGAAGCACAAAAGGTTTTGCAGGAGTTACATGATGGACCAGCGGGAGGACATTTTGGAGCTGATACAACAACTCACAAAATTATTCATGCTAGTTACTATTGGCCCACTTTGTTTAAAGATGCCCACGAGTATGTAAGGAAATGCCTCAATTGTCAAACTTCGAGTGGAAGACAACATAAACCAGCTTTCCCTCTGCAACCAGTCAACATTGAACAACCATTTGAGCAATGGGGATTGGATATCATTAGGGAAATTACTCCACCATCTTCCAAATAGCATAAGTATATCCTTACCGCTACCGATTATTTTACTAAGTGAGTTGAGGCAATCCCTTTAAAGACAGCAAATTCTGAAGCAATCATTGAATTCATAGATAAATTCATCATTACCAGGTTTGGTGTCCCAAATGCTCTTGTTTTTGATAATGCATCTTACTTTTCAGGCAATACTATGTTTGATTTCGCTATTAAAAGAGGATTTAAATTAAAATATTCTCCTAATTACTATCCCCAGGGTAATGGTTTAGCAGAGTCTACTAATAAAAATCTGATCAAGATCATTAAGCGAACTATCGAACAGAATCATAAAAACTGGCACAAATCCTTAACGTTTGCATTCTGGGCTGATAGAATAACACAGAAAGCTTCTATAGGATCTTCCCCTTTCAATCTTGTGTATGGAAAAGAAGCAGTGCTGCCCACAAATCTTGTTCTTCCTTCACTAGCCCTAGTTCAATTCATTGAGGAATGTCCTTCCTCTTCTATTCAACTTAGACATGACCAAATTCTAAAATTAGAAGAGGAAAGAGAAAAAGCCAGGGTCATTCATGCCAAACATCAGCAAGTCATCAAGGCATCTTTTGATTCAGTCTCATCCCGTTCAAAACAATTCCAAGTCGTTAATTTAGTTATGAAATGGGACAAAGCCCATGAGGACAAGGGTAAACACACCAAGTTCCAGAAGATGTGGCTAGGACCATTTCAGATCTGTGAAAAGATAGGCCATTCGACCTTTATATTGCAAGATTTATCAGGTTCGAGAGATTCTCTCCCTGTTAATGGCCTGATCTTGAAAAAATTCTTCAATTGAGGAGGTAACCCCTTCTCCTTTTATTTTAATAGGATTTTGTAGTTTGTAGAATTTTTAGGAAATAAAGTTGTAAAGTAACTTCCATTGACCTTTTGATGTGATTGAAAAGTTGTCCCACAGAAGTAGTATGGATATTTGCTTTTAAATAATAGAACTCTTAACCAAAAGGGATAATTTCTAGGAAATTAGGTATCATTATATTCTGAAAACATACTTCAAGTTTTGTGAACTCCTCTCAAAGTATAGAAGTATTGTAAATCATTTTCTGTTTTCAAATTGGTCTCAAAAGGTTATCAATATCAAGATAGAAGCTGATCCAATTTCAGCATCTTCAACTCTTACCCTGTCATCCATTTACTCTTAAGGAGAAAATTGTTCATCCCATTCACTAAAGTTTATGATTACTCAGAGTGTAATTCTAAAATATTTGATAGAAAAGATAAGAGGTCTTATTACAAGCCTACTTACCATGTTCATAGGGAAATAGTTTAACCGACATTATCAATACTGCATACCATAACAGGGTAATGGCTTAGAATTATAAGACAAGGGGTCTCATCACGAGCCGGCTTGTTCGGTTAGATTACTACCAGTGAATGCCATTGTCAATAGCTAGCCACCAAACCAGGACAATCGCTTTTTATCTTATTAATAATAGAAAAAAAAATGGAATAAAAAATATGAAAACATGTTTTGAATTCATTCTGTTAATTACACTCTTAATTGGATGGGACAATGGACAATAGCATGGTTAAAAGGTATCCCTGTCGAAACTATAAACGTTTGTTGGCAACAGAGGCTCTACCTATGACAGATGAGTCTACTATAAAAGCTGATTTGGAAAGGTTTTCTGTTTTATCAATATAAACCAATAAAGGCCTATTTAAAACTTAGAATGTATTTATTTTCTTAAAAAAGAGAGGAAATTAACAAAATAGTCTCATTTTATTTGGAATACATATATACCTAGTTATATTAGAATTTTCCCCTTTAATTAGAATTCTATTTTTGAAAAAGTTTAAGTATTTCTATACTTTTCAGAGATAACTGTTTCTTCCAGCGAATCGCCAATTGTTGTGCTCCACAACAACCCCCCATTTCATAACATTTTTATTCCCAAAATTATCATATGAAATGGGTCCCTTAGAGTTTAATTGGTATCAACATTGTATCTTTCAAAATGGTCTGAAAACCAAATGAATACATTATATAAAAACCTTTTGAAAAACCCATGTGATCAAATAAAACAATCCTTTTTCATTGCGATAAAGCGATCGCAAGATCGCATATCGCAATGACATAAAGGGAGCATAAGTAAGTGCCACATTGGTCTCCGCCGATGCGATATCACTATCGGCTATCGGCTATCGGCAATACATCATACACATTTTAAAGCGCCCCCATGCCATTAGTCCCGATGCAATGCGCAATCGGCGATCGGTGATCAGCGATATATAATTCATATCTTATGTGATGCCAATGCCCCGATGCGATGCGCAGTCGGTGATCGGTGATCGACAGTATTTCATCCACATTGTTAAGGCGCCCGGGTAATGCATTCCGATGCGATGCGATATCGCTATCGGCAATCGGAGGTTTTGAATAGTGTTAATACAAAAGGTTTAAGTTTGCCCCGATGACCGATTACGATAAAGCACAGTTTTCGAAAAAGCCGTTAAATGAAGGGATATCATGATTTGTTTCATATTAAAGGCTTGATCCGTCCAACAATGATTCTCCTACGCACAACCGCCAAAATGCCCACAGCATGCTTAAATGAATCATTCGTCCGATTAACGATATAATGGGCATTTAAGATTGGCAGGTTTTAAACGGTCATTTAATGTGATCGTAAGTCTTAAAATTCTCCCATGGATTGTGTCTGCGCCTATTTTAAAAGCTAATCCCTTATTACGCATCTGTCAATATTTCTCATCACTTGCAAGTTTTCATTGCTATTTCTCTGTATTACGTATATTTGCGCCTCTGTGTAGAATTCATCCAAAGGAGAAAGCTCAAGCAAAATGGGGAAGAAATCCAAGGAGACCTCAGGCGCTTCCACTATGCCAGCTGTAGGACAGGTTCTCACTGACAAGAAGAAAGGATTAATTTCAGATACAACATGTTCAGGTCTCGGCAGAACTACTTGGCAGGGTACCTACAACTTAATCGAAATTGAAGAACCTACGGTGACAATAGTAGAAGCCACTGCTGATTCCACTCGGAAATCTGAGTGCACTCTTAAGGATTTAGCTGACTCCTTCCTTCACAGGATAGCAGCCAGGGAGAAAATTCTCCCATACACAGACGTAGTGCGGTGCGCGATTGAAGAAATCCAAATCTTGGATAGAACCTTCAGCACCAGAGACGGAAGAATTTTCGGGTCGTTCAAAGCTGAGGACTTGAGGCAAATGTAACATTTTCCTAAGCTAGAGAATATATACAATAAGGCGTTCCTGGAGAAATTCGCAAGTGAAAATGAAGTTGAATCCGAACCCATCTGGGATTGGAGACAAAATCCGGCCAAGCACAAACACGAATCTTTCGGTAAGTACTCAGTTGATTCCCTGGCTTCTCCTTATTGCTACGCTGGAATAATGATGTGTAGATTGTGGGGATTGCATGATCTAATTTCACCATAGAGATGGTTCCTTTAATGGAAGCTGCAGTGAACAGTCAAATAATGGATTGGGCCACTATTCTCTGAGATAAACTAGCCATAGCTGTTCTAGATTTTAGAAATCAGATTGTCGTCTCTGAAAGGAAAATTCCCCCATTCTATTACAGTGCATATATTTTAGATACATTATGTTTCAATTCCGAATTTCCCGTGCTCGGCTGGAGGTGGATGCCACAAGATCCCACGGCTATCCACATATACCATCAGAAATTATGGAAGTCCTCTTACAAGCACCATGTGTACCAAATCTGCAATGCCTTTATGGTGCCTATTTATTATTCTATTTTTGATAAACCCATTCCCAAGATTTCTTATCAAGCTTCGTTTGATTTAATAGCGGTAGGGAGTTGGTTTGGAGAATAAAAATTCACTTATGTTAGAGTTTTCGGTAGCCAAGCCAAACCACATGTTCTCCCTTTGTACATACCAGATAAACTGCTAGCGACAGAAATCGCTTATCAGATTACGGCTGAGAGTGTTACACAGACTCTCAAGAATGAAAAGAAGAAGGGCTGGTCCTCTTTTCCCTTCAGGTGTGGTGTCTATACTCTGCATGATCTCAAACATGCTAAAAAGGAAGCCACAAAAATTCAATCCTTGACTCTGGCGACTCTCCCAAATAGGCACTTTGATCCAAAGAAAGTTGCCTATAATGCATTAGAACAGGCCAAATTGACAAAATTTGAGCATAAAGAAGATATGTTTGACGACCTGTTCGTTTCAGCCGAATCAATAGGTCAGGCTAGAGAATTCGCTAGAATGAAATATAATGATGAAGGGTTGACTGAGTTTAATAAACTTAGAGAATAGAGTTTGCAAACTCTGCCTCTAGATTTACTAGCAACAACCCCAGCGACATCATCAAGCGAGCCTGGTCGACAACAGTCAAAGGAACCTCCGGTTATAACAAAGGATCATAAAAAGGAACAGGAGGAAAGGCAGAGAAAAGAAAAAGAAGAAAGGCAGAAGAGAGCACAGGAGGAGAAACAGAGGAAAGAGAAAGAGGAACAACAAAAGAAAGAGGAGGAGGAAAGACAAAAGAAGGAACAAGAGGAGCAACAGAAGAAAGAGCAGGAAGAAGTGCGGAAGGAGTCCCGAGCTGAAAAGCAAAAACAAACCACCATTGATGTCAATATAGATACTCGTATTGACCCTAAATTGCTCCAGGAATGGAAGCAATTTGACTCTATCATCAGTGGGTTGGAATGTTCCAAGGATACAGACACTTCCAAGACCAACGATACACAGGACATCACTTCACCTCAGGTTCTAAGTGGAACCAGTGGCCCACCCATTTCTAAGGATGCTGAGGTAATACCAAAAGACCCCTCCGACCAAATCATTCTCCAAGTAGAATATATTCCTCCCCTGGATGTCTTCTACAGCCCAAGGCATAAAGCAGTGGTTAAAAGACAAAGGAAAAGAAGAAGGGTTGATCAACCTTCCCTTTTCCCGGAGAAAACTGTTACAGGCAGCGTGGTTTGGAAGGAGGAATTTGACCCCTCCGATGACCTAACAAAACTATCACAGTATGCGAGAGCCTATTCGGCAGCGACAATCGATAAGGCATCGGAGGTAAGTCTTCTATTGAAAACCAAGGACCAAGAAATTTTCGCATTACAGGCAGAATTGGCTGAGACAAAGCAGAAGGCAGAGCAGGCAGAGCAGCAATTGTCGACACAACAGCAAGTGAACAGTCAATTAACTCAGCAATTGCAGGCAGAAAAGCAAAGGATCGACCAAAGCGCGATCCAGAAACAGAAGGAATTATCAGAGGCATTGGCACAATTAAGGGCAGCAAACGAGCAAATGATGAAAACAAAGGATGAGCAAATCGCTCAATTGTCATCACAGCTCGAAATAATAAAGGGCGCTCCACAAGTGGCTGAATTCAGAGCAGAAGCGTTACAAATAAACAATGCATTAATATCTCAAATTAGGCTTCTGCGTCAACAAATTGCTCAGGCAGAGCCACTCTGTGAATTAACGACATCCATAAATCAGCAGGTAGAGAAGGCCAGGAATGAATTGGATCAAGCTGAAGAAATCATAACTGCATTTCTTGACTGGCAAGACTCTGAACAAGGAAGAGCAGCAAATTTTCCCAGAATCTTAGAAACACATAAAGATATACTTTCCACAGAATGGCACTCTCAGATGATGAAAGCAGAGAGGGCAGCTTCAAGATGTAAATAAACTTCCAGCAATCTGGTTGAACTAGTCAACAACACTCTCTACTTATCGAATATGATTTCCCAATGTACACCAGGAAAGTTGACAACAACAAACACATTGGAGCAATCATGTTATCCTGATTTAGAGGAAAAGGGGAGGTTAAACGCTGGGATTAACAGTTTAACTATGGAAGCATATTGGCTCTTCCTGGTAAAGCCGCATACACAGAGAGCCGCCCTTAAGTGTCTAACAGATGCGATCGGGTATATAATTCCCGATATTCAGGATGCCACCTATGCCGCCCAGCTCAGTTCGCGCCTCAACAAACCTCCTAAAGTAGAGCCAATGCTTACGATAAGTCATCTCATATTTAAAGGCAAGCAGCCTACTTGATGAATCATGCCACCGATTTCCGTGACCCTTAGGAAGGCTAAGCCTCCCCGTAGCAATATCAGCAAGGCTGAATTTGAGGCTCTGAAGAGCTTGAACCAGAATCGTGAAGTCGTGGTCTTAAAAGCTGATAAAGGTGGGGCTGCCGTTATCATGGATAGGAATGATTACAGTAGTAAGATGCTTGACCATCTGTGTAACAGTGGTAGTTATAAGAAGCTTTCGAAGAATCCCCTCAAAAAGGTTTCCAGAGCGGTCGCTCTTGCGATCAGGTCGTGCAATTCCACGATTCCTCTAGCTCAGAAACTTATTGAGGGTAACCCCATCACTCCCAGGATTTATGGTCTTCCTAAAATCCATAAGGATGGGGTCCCCCTGAGACCAATTGTCAATACCATCGGTGGTCCGACTTACCTCCTGGCCAAGTTCCTCGCTGCAAAGTTGAGACCCTTGGTTGGGAAGACTGAGTCCTTTGTCAAAGACTCAGCTTCGTTCATTGAGGATCTTAAGAAAATTAATCTTGAGCCCGATGACATTTTGGTAAGTTTCGACGTGGTCTCTCTTTATACTTGCATTCCTATCAATGAGGCCATGAAGGTAATTAATAAGCTAACTGACCCTGATACGGCTAAGTTAGTTGAACTTTGCCTTACCTCTACCTTTTTCAGCTTCGAGGGAGAATTCTATGAGCAGACTTGCGGAGTTGCCATGGGCTCCCCTTTGTCCCCTGTCGTGGCTAATCTCTTCATGGAGGAGTTTGAGTCTAAGGCTTTGGCCTCCTCTCGCCTCTTACCAAAGCTTTGGAAAAGATTCGTTGATGACACTGGTGTGGTCTGGTCTCATGGACCTGAAGAGCTGGATCGTTTCTTCAGTCACCTCAATAGCCAATCCGCCGCCATTAAATTCACGATGGAGAAAGAAGATAATGGTTGTCTCCCGTTCTTGGATGTTCTCATCTCAAAGAAGGTGGATGGCTCCTTTTCTCATCAGGTGTATAGAAAGAAGACGCACACTGAGCAATACTTACATGCTTCGTCGCATCATTTTCCCGCTCAGAAGATAGGAGTTCTTAGCACACTTGCCACCCGTGCTGTTAGAATTTCGGATGAGGAAAGCCTGGAGTCGGAGAAGGCTCACCTCCTAGAAGTCTTTGAGAAGAATGGTTACAGGAAGCACCTCGGTCTAAAAGCCTTCCTCAGGGCCAAGAAGGAGCCTTCTATCCGAAGGGTTCCTAGTGATCATATCATGGGTGTGAATCTTCCTTACATCCAAGGAACCACGGACAGGATTGCGAGGATTCTGAGGAAGTATAATGTTCCCGCAACCTTCAGACCTCTCAATACGATCCGTGGCTCCCTCAAGTCTGTGAAAGACCCGATTGACCCTGAAGGGCGTCTATGTCATTCCAAGTTCCTGTGGCACCCCTTATATTGGTGAGACTGGTCGCTCTATCAATCAGAGGATTAGCAAACATTCAGCGGATTTAAGACATGGTAGGACCAAGTCCTCGGCCCTGGCTGAGCATGCAGGGAAGACTATGCATCATGTATGTATAGAGGAGGCTCAAGTCATTGCCAAAGTTGCACAGTTTCACCATCGTAAATTTAGAGAGGCCCTGGAGATTGAGAAAAGGCCAATCAATCTTAATAGGGATGATGGCTGGAAGATCAGCAGTTGCTGGGTCCCAGCCTTGTCTTCCTAGCCTCCTCTTTCGCCGTTTTTGTTTGGTCTTAGGGTTTCTATCTTCCCCTCCTTGAATTTTCTTTTGACAGATTTGTCTGATTTTTTGGAGTGTTTTTAATAAGTTAGGAATCAGTCTCGGCTTATTAGTGTATTATCCTTAATCGGTTTATGATACCATTGGACATTTATTATTATTTTTTCATAGATTTATTAATTATACATTGAGTTTCCCTTTATCAATGTCTATTAAGACCCCATTTCTTAATCCTTATAATGAATATAATACTTACCTTATGACATAGTTGACTTTAATATATTTTTGAATAAATAAATATTGAATAAATAAATAAATATTGAATAAATATCGATTATTAATGGTAACTTGACCTTAAGTTTAAAGGATAAATTGTAGACCAATAAGGTTAGTTTCAACCTTGTAGGTAACAATTTATTTACCTAAGGTCTTAGTTACCTCTATTATTGAACTAACATTGATTATTTGACCATTAAGTCTAAAGGATAAAAATTTTGATTTACCAATATTATTGATACTATTATGAATTAACATTGGCATTTCCTAGGATAACAAGACTCTAGGAATAATAATGGTTTAACAATTTGTTTGGGATTAAAAATCATTAAGTAGTTATAAAAGATTCGATAAACATATATTACTTTATATAACTTATTTTAATGACCATTATATTTAAATAATGAATATGATATATTTTAAAGAAATAAATAATGGAAATCTAACTTACCATTGGACCATTAATTTATTACATAATTACCTAATGTAACTTAATTATAAAAAGAGTAGTGATTTATTACCATTCACGTATATTTAAATAATAATAGAATAATAATAAATCATTTAATATATATTATTTAATGACCAGTATAATTAAAATATGAGTATCATACTATAGATTCTCTTAATATGTGAAACAATATTAATAATATATCTATTTATCTTTATACTAACATTTTAATAGTATATCCATTATTAATATTAAATATTAATTATTTAATAATATAATTGGATAGTAATATATCATTATATAATGACCATTATAATTAAAGTATTAATATTATACTAGAGATTTGGAATAATATTAATAATATATCTATTTTAAATTAACTTATTATTATTTAATTATTTAAATAATAAATAATAATAAATCATTTAACATATAATAACCATTTATATTACAGATTCTATTAATAGAAATAATATTAATAATATATCTATTTATTTTAAATTGACAAATGAATTCCTTTTTACCAATTTTAACTATTTCTAGAAAAATATTAATTAAATTTTTTTTAGTGATTTGACCAGGTTCATTAGGTCAAATTAGCCGTTATAATTTTAGCCGTTGGAGTCTCTGCACACTATATTTAATCGAGCTAAGCCAGATTGCTTCTTCAACTTGTCCTGACGATGAACCACACTGGTTGGTTCGAAACGCGTCGACACAAGATTGGTTATGTGATTTTGCCGAAGATTTTCTAAACAAGATCAAGATTTATTGATACTGATTTAGTAGGATTTCAGTTTAGTAGATATTTAGATTATTTTAGTATTTATAGACCCTTTCATTGTTTTGGAAAAGGTGGTAAAGTTTTGTACCAGACTTAAAGGCTAAAGTTTGCACTATTGTGCTTCAGTCAATATTCTTTTATGAAACTGGACTAGTTGTTCTTAATTCAACAAGGAGGCTTTTTATGCAATTGTGCACTATTGTCTTTGTTGAGAATGTTTCTGCGTTGAAGGAAGAATTATAAGTAGCGATTGATATTGGGAGTGTCAAAGCATCTCATATGGTATTTCTATCTATGTCTGAATTCATTCCTGTTATGTGAATTGTTATTTGATTATCCTTGCTATTGTTGATTATATGCATGCGCTTTAACAACAATTCTACATTCTTTCAACTATTGGATGTTTTATGATATGCTTTCCTTTTAATCATGTATATGTCGATAATATAAATGATGAGTGTGGTAATATCGCTCTAATCGCTTTGCTTAACTATTTAGGCACAATAATCTTGAATGAATTAATATCTATGTCTGTTAGATGGAGTCATCTATATGTCTGTCTTTAGACACAGACCATCAAACGCTACACTTTAAAGCTCAATAGATTCCCGGGATAGTTCATAGTTTTTGTATTCTTGTTAATAGTTTAATTATTCTCTCACCACTAGCTTAGTTTATAAATCATCCATTCATCCCGTTTATCCACTTTTGGGAAACTGGTCCCATTATCCCCAGTCGGAGCCACTATTCCAAACGGAAAAGGAGCTGTACTAAGGTCGGGACCGGGTGGTTATCCCCGATGTTGTTGCAGCGATTTTTGAGGCATCAACACAACCCAGGGTTCTTATAAACTTGGAGGTGATAGTGATGTGTACACAAGAAGATGTGATGGGTCCACTCTTTGTCACTAATAAGATGGCGATAGACAACCATTGTTTCTTAAACCAACCTTCTATTGATTTAGAAGAAGCTTGATTACGAATGAGAAAAAAGGGATTTTGCACTAACTGAAATCTTGTCTACTGTAGTAAGGAAAGACTGAAATCAAATTCTTAAACAAACCATTCATCTAACTAACTTCTAAGCGGCTTTTCTTTAAAATAATGCTAAGTTAACATGTTAGTAATCCTATTGTCCTGGGCATGCAATCTGAAATAACCAAACATTCTACTGGTGTGCATGTAAATGAACACAATAACGTTTTTTTCATTTTTGTCTTTTTTGTGTGAAAATGTGAATTCTAAATCCTCTTGGTGATGTGGCAGGTGGGTTAGAGATGGTGGTGGAAGGTCAGATGGCTTAGGAGGCAAGTAGGGGCCTTCTCATATCTTCTCGGATTCTTTTTCCACAATTCAGCCTCAAAATAGGCCACTATAGGTCATCCTATAGGATGTCCTAATGCTCCTATAGGATCCGGTCAAGAGAAATAGGAGTGATTTGGAATCCGGTGTAGGGCTTATGGAAGGTGAATGATAGGGTAAATAAGGCAAGAGAATGACTAGGACTTCTTCAGACCTAAAAATAGAGTTTTTAGTATGGTTGGATTTGCTCAACAACCCTGGAAAGTTGCTCTTTTGGAATGATGAATTGGGTGAGGGACTTAGTGGCCTTTGATGATCATGGATGGAGGAAGTTAGGTTAGGGTTGTTGGTAATTAGATATGCTTGTACTATTGAAACTCCTACACTGCATCAATCACTGGAGTTTATCCATGAATCATGTCAAATGAGAAAGATTTTCAATCAACTAAGAAACCATAATTCCATTATCTAGATGCCTATTTCATGCATGGAAAAAATTGCAGAATAATGGCAAACACTATGAGATATAATGCAAGGCTGAAGATATCAGAAATGACATTTCAATCCTATTCTTGAAAACTAAGAAGATGCTAGCCTAAGTAGCAGAAAACCCTAAATTCCATAAGAAATCATAATTCTATCTTTTTGGGGTTGCATAGGAGTTCTTTCCTCAAACCATAGTGCCTGAAGGGAGGAGTGAGGCCAAACCTACATACTATCAGCTTTTTTCTATTCCTTTATATTTCTAAGCTGCTACTAAAGAAATGCACAAAATGGAAGAAAACTAATCAAATCCACAACTACTTTCAATGAAATAGTGCTAAAACCAATTCAACCATTAATCTATGAAATCAACAAAGCATACAAGTACAAGAAGAGGAGCCTTTGTTGCTATGGCTGGGCTGTAACCCAAGAGCTTTAGCTCTCTGAGTCAACTTAGTGATGGATCAAGGAAATTCTCATTCTCAATATCATATCAGAAAAATTACATAACAATATCTTCCACAAATCTTGAACTCAAAAATGCTTAGTGATTTTTTACATAAAAAATCCAAATCCTAATGAGGCTCTAGGCCTCCTTATTTACACAAATAAATTCTCCAATGACTTCCTTAGATCTAGGGAGGCTCGGCTCCCAAAATCAAGATGAACTGGTTGTCTAACTTTCACTGGCTTATCTGCCTTTTAATCTTCATGACTCGACTGCTTGTAACTCCAAGCTAGTGTGATTTTATGGGGGAATATTTGAATGGGTGAGGATTAAATGAGAGGATTTATCTCCTACAATATCTCCTCCTTGCCTCATTCAAGTTTTTTCCCTTAATTAGCCAAAATTTCCATGATTTTCTCTCAAAAACCTGAAATCTATGCATATTAGTCCACTAGACATAACATCTTACTTTTAGTCATCTCATTAAGAAAAATATAATAAAAATATGTAAGGAATTATGAGAAGAGTTGATTTAAATGAGCTTGGAGGTGTACTAAGGTCTATATAGTTAACCAATAATGAGGCTCATCAGTATGTACACTATCATCATGTTGACGACCTTTGTATGGCCATTAGCTTAGGGGTGGAAGGTAGTTGACTTTCTGACCTTGGTATCCAACAATGAATAGAATCTCAACCAAAATATTTTGAACAAATTGCTATCCTGATAGTATATGATGGTTTGTGGGATTCCAAAATGTACCCACAGTCATTTGAAAAGGAGATTGACAATGAATTATGTTCTCATTCTCTGCTTGGAGGAAGTTAATATGGCCATCCTAGAAAATATCTAAACGAAAAAAAAAAGCATAAAGTAATTGCCATGATTGGTATAAGGAAGGCTTGAAATATAGTCTGTGGGGATGGATTCCCAAGGTCAGCTAGGAGTACGACAAGTTTTTTATAGGCCTTGCTTCTTAATGGTTGGCCTGGCATTGACACAAGAAGTGCAAGATGTGATATATTTGCAACATCCTATCAGAGTTTTGACCAATAAAAATACTTCCATAGTACAATGACTCTCCTCTCCATGCCAAATTTCCTTGCTACTTGACCGCAATGTGCCTCCCAAATTAGCTTGGCACAATTTCATGAAGGAACAGAAAGGTGTCATAGGTAGCACAATAATGCATCCTAGAGGTGGAACTCTAGAACTTGCTTTCATTCGATCAATATTTGGTATATGGTGAAAAAGTTTGGATCATTTATGTATATTTTCAACCATCAAGAAGTATCATTCCTGCAAGGGTTGAGAACAGTGATCAATGATATAATCAAGGGCCAATTGAGGCAATGTACAACATGATTGGTGCTACCCTTCTTGTATTTAATTTTAAAATGGAGTTATTTCATATATTTGCACCACTTCTGATGGTGATCATTTTATAACTTTCAATATGTCTACATGAATTGAAGAGGTTAGTGATCTATGTTGATAATCATCTCCTTCCCTGAAATGTAATGTTTCCATTATCGACAAGCCTACACATTGGAATACATCTCCTTGTGATAGGTAAGGTCTCTCATAAAAAATATTAGAGAGAGTCATTATTGTAGTCGATTGGATTCCCTTGTAGAGTGAGGACTACACAAATAGCATAGTAAGAGGCATATGTCTCAATCTCGAATGGTTGTTGCAGGTATGGAAATGTGAGGATTGGCGTAGAGAAAAGGCATTGTTCTAGTTCAATGAATGCCCTCTATTGTGACCCAAAAAAAAAGAAATTTTATTTTTCTCCACACTTGGTAACTTATCTTAGGTCCAAGTAATATAAAAGAATTTGAACATGAATAAGTGATAAAAATTAACAAGGCCCAAGAATTTTTGAAGCTTTGTGAGACTCATCAAGGTCGGACAATCGCAAATGACTTAGATCTTAGTTGGATCCACATTCACACCTTGGTCATTAATAATGTAAACTAGCTATTAGACCTTCTCTATTCCAAAGGACCATTTTTCCAAGTTTACGCATAGCTTGTGCTACGAAAAAGTGTCCAAGGCCTACCAAATGTGTTATAAGTGCTCTTCCTAACTGTTGTTAGAGATAAGAATATCGTTGAGATATAAAACACCAAAAAGTTAGTGAAAGGTCATAAGATGTCATCCAAGAGCCTCGTGAAAGTTGCAGGGGAATTTTCCAAACTAAATACCATGATCATAAACTCAAAAAGGCCCTTCTTGGACTTCAAAGTAGTATTCGACAAATCTATGGGTTCTATTGGAACATTGTGATAGTTAGACTTCAAATCAATCTTTTTGAAATATTTGATCCCATTGAGTTGATCAATAAGTTCATCAATCCATGGACTCAATTAGTTCTTCCTAACTCTGATTTTGTTAAGGGCTCAATAATCAATACATAGCCTCCAGGTCCCATCCTTCTTCGACATGAGTACTATTCAGCTCCGAAATGGTGAGGAAGTTGGTCGGATATGCATTTTTTGTAGAAGATCCTAGATGTAACACTTGATTTCCTCATATTACAAAAGAGATCATTGATATATTGACCCACCGGGTAGAGCTTCCTGGGGGGTCTAGATCAATACAGTGCTTGAGGGGACAATGCATAGGTAACCCTGTGGGTGAGCACAAGATGTCTTTGTATTATTCCATGATCATTTCCACTTTATATTTCTGCATAGAGGAGCCCTATGTGGAGGCTTGGATGTTGCCATGATATTACCCTTACTTTGAAAGTGAATTGGGATGAAGAAAAATTTCTGAGTCTGGGAGATGATCTTACTACATTGCCTAGTAGAGATTAGAGAAACAATAGTAGGCAACATTATCTATATATTTTTCTTCACAAAATAATAATAATAGTACAATGTCTTGACTCATACACAACATAGCACTTCCACAAGTATATTTGGTCCAAAAACACATAAAAATATTTAAGGGGAGTAACATCACAAAATACCTTGTTTGTGAATAATAGATGTTGTTGCGTAGGAAACAATGTTGGGTCACAGATATATCTTTCCTTTGGTGGAGCCACATGATGGTGTATGGCTATGGGTGTGGTGTTGTTGGTAGGCCCAACTTCTTAATGAAATTTCCTAAATGAGGTTCTCTGGACTCCGACTATCAACAGTCAAGCATAGTCGAGCCCCCTTTACCCACATCTGTGAGTAGAAGAGATTCTCACCTTCCTCTTGATCTTTAAGGTCCTCATGCTAGATATTGGTGGTAGCAATGGGGGCATTTGGCTCTATGTCAATGATCTATTACCCCTTGTCGAGGTATTCTTTAGAGTTGGAAATAACATATGAATTTGAGGTTTTCATCTTGTTCACCAATGACTACTTCATTCGACACTCATTTGTGTTATGAGTTAGTCTTGTGTGGAACTCACACCACTTTCTTGTGTCCTTCTTCATCTTCAAATTTCTATTATTTACATATGGACTCGATGGGATGTCCTAGGATATTTCACCTTAGCTTTGTCCTTTTTCCTATGGTTGTGGGGTGCCCTTCCCTTGCTTCAGATTCATATAACCAAAGTCTTTCTTATTCTAATTAAATTTTCGTTTGGTTCTAGCATACCGGCATGTTGGGCCAAGTGAGGAGATGTCTAGAAAATTCATCTCTTTCTATACAATTTTTATAAAAAGCCATGATACTTTAGCACCAGAGGTCACTCAAAGTCCTTTATACCCAACTTGGTGGGAAATTTATGAAATAAATTCATTAACTTTGGCATGTCATGGTACCTTTCATGCCATAGTGTGGTCCATTTTATGTATTTTCCTTCCCAACATCCAATCAAATAATATTGTTTTTTAAAAACATATTTAAAAGAGTTATAAGAGGGTTTGATTAAAAATGATGAAAAATCCTTCATGGCATTTTTCTCACAATAATTTCTCTGCCAGTATTTGACATGGGGGTCTTTAAGTATTGAAAAAGTGATAGTTTCTCTATCAAAAAAATCATGGACCAAAAAATATAATTCTAATAGATCTAACAAATTTTCCACGACATTTACATATATTTTCCCTTCAAAAATAGGAATATCAAAGTTAAGTTATTTCTTAAAAGGGTTGGCACCTCCAAAGTGATGACTAGACGAAGATGTATCACCTAGTGGTGAGCACTGAAAGATTTGGGAAAAGTGTTCCATCATTTTGTTCCTCTGTCACTCAAGTGATTTTTCAAGAAACAAATTGAAATATTCTCTTGCTTCCTCATTTTTATTCTTTTCTTCCATGGGTGGTTCTCTTGGTCACTCAGTATGGTCTTACAAGGGTTCAACTAGTTCGAGACCAAACTCCTTAAATCCCGACCACATTTGGGACATGAAAATAAAACCAAATAAATTGAAGCCTTCTTTGATGGCACTAATCTAGATCTATGAAGGAACAAAATGAAATATATATTTAAACCAAAAACATAAAGATATAGGGAGATTGAACTTTGATTAATAAATAGTAAATATTGGAAACTAATTACATGTAGAGTGAAATCAAACTAGCTTAGGTAGTAGTAGTTTATCTCTGAGAAGATATGTGACATATACATGCCTTTTGAAATGTGTTATTATGAGGCTCATATTCCTTTTTATCATGAATAAATATTGAGAAAACCTAAACATCTAGAAACATACCCTGGGAGGTGAAGTGTTGAAAGTTATGGGACCTAATGGGGATAGTTGGAAGGTCAACTTCCTAAGCTCATAAATTTGGCATATGATCTCCATTTTCCATGTACAATAGCCCTTTATAAAGTTATATATATAGACAACAAGTTTCCACTGCAAACAAGGATATTTTATCCATACTTTTTTGTTTCCCCAAGAAGTGTCATTTACGGCCTCAAAATGGCTCCAGACGTTTAGGAACCAAAAAGTACCAAAAACAAACTACCAAAATAGGTAATTGTGCTAACAGATAGGACATTGATTGGAAAAAAATGTCGGGGGTCAAAGTAGAATAGGTAGGCCGCCACCAATATCCACATGGATCACTTTCTATTTTAAATAGTTAGATCCAAAAGAATATTTTTTGTAATAATAAAGTTCTTACACGTATTTTATATAAAAAATCATTAACAAATCATGTAAATGGTTAACTTTTGGAGAGAAAAATATGTATTTTGTATTAAGATACAAAGCCTTCAGAGAATTCTAATCAAAATATTCTTCTTTCAACAAATGGTTTTTTTTTTTAGCTATTATGAATGCTTATTTCTTGTGAGTTTCCTATTCTATTTAATCTAAGAAAAATTAATGTTATATGAAAAATTTGAGAGGTTACAATGAGGACAAATTTCCCTTAAATCAACCAACAAAATTATATTTCATTCTGATACCTATGATACAATCAAACTATTTGTGTCATACCTTTGAAAAGATAGATTGTCACCATGATTTCATGTAACTTAAATCCTCTTCTATTGCTAAAGAATTATAATATTATTTTGTGTGTTTTCTACTATATTATATAGACGAGATATTCCCGTCAATATAAAAGGACTTTTTTATATTTCTTAATTATTCTTTCATCATATTCATATCCTTTAGTATCTATCATAGTTGAAAGTAAACCTTTTGGTTAAGTATCTAGAGGTTTTTTTCTTTTACATCAAAGATAGGTTTTAAATCTATAGGAACTCCATTGTCAAAACATATGCATGTCATGGTGACTTGGCATATTTTCCTACCTAGAAAGTATATTCAAGGTAACAACATCAAATTAGAATTGTTGTCGTGGAGTAAAGAAGAGAAATATTTTTTCCCTAGCACAATGACTGAACCAATTTCTTTATGGTGAATAAGGAAATGGAATTATAATATTATTCATGTTGCCATTATGGCACAGGTTTGGCACTATGGCACAAGTGTTGTCCTTGATGGAAACTCACTCAAATGGCCCTAAAAATGAAAGAAAATAAGGTATACGCAGGTTCCTCATATCAAAGTCACGTATACACACGGATGTACTGATCTAAAGGCACATATACATATGCACGCACTTTCATGCAAAGAAAAGCGCGTACATTTGGGAAATCTTATGGTTGATCCATGGTATTTAGTCCAACATATTTAAACCTATGGTTTTGGTCCTTGGTAGTGCATTTAAAGTGTTGAACCCAAGTATTGGGTCCCTAGTATTGGTTCTCAATGGTTTTGGACCATGGTTTGAGTAAGGCCTAGAATATAGAAAGGGAAGGAGATCATTTGGCAAGGGCATCGACTTATGTATCGAATATCTTAAGAGGAGCAAGATCTACAGAACTGGTGATTGGTTGGTAGGAGATAGTTGGACCTAAATCAAGGAGGAACCTGAGCATTACAAGATGGTTAAGTTGATGGGTCAAGATCTCAAGGCTTGAATTGTAGTATCATTGTGTGATTTTGATCTATTATATTTGGCACATGATTAGATCTATAAAACTTATAATTTGGATATAACTGACATCTAAGGATAAATTATCTTTATAGATCTATACGCAGGTTCGAGACGACAGAAGCGCTTATACACGCAGGTTAAGCAAGTGAACAATGTGTATACGCCGGTTGGTTTTGGCACATATGCGTATGTACGTACGTTTCTATTGGTGAAGTAGCGTACATCTCTTGAAATATGTTTTAGCTGCTTGTGTTTATTTTTGTAGTGTTCTAGGTTCAGAATTGGTGTCTGGTTATTGGTATTGTTTTTCTGGTTACAACATTCTGAGAAGTTATTGGTTGATTCAATATTTGTACAAAGGAAATTGGTTGTTGCAGATATATTTGAAGTTTGATTGATATTTATGGATCCAGTCTGAAAATTTATGAAACGTGGTCCCTAGAAGGAAAGAGAAGGTTGTAGCCTTCTGTAGGTCAGCACCTACGTACTAGTACCTCAGCTAGTACAAGAGCTAAGGGGGTTGTAGCTCCTTTCCAGGAGAGTCTGGAAAACAATAGAAGGTTGTAGCCTTCTGCAGGTTGAAGCCTGTGTGCTTGTATAAGTCTGCACCATAGCAAAATCATTGTAAAAAGAATTTTCTAATTGAAATAAGATAGAGACATATTGTAGCAGGTGATTTTCACCCACATTAGGTTTCCACCTTATATCTTGTGTTCTTTTGTGTGACTGTCAGCTCTACTTTTATGTTCCTACTTACTATTATATGGTACTAACACACATATTAATGATCAACATCTGAAGAATAAATTAAATTATAAGTCTACAAGTTATACGGGAGTTTCATTAGTCAGATCTGCATATACCCGCTGTTTTCATTAACTGAAGTGGTGTATAAAAATCTGTGAAAAATAATTTGACTTAATAATACTGATTCACCCCCCTCTCAGTATTATTTTCAACAATTGGTATCATATAATGTCGTTCAGAAGAAGCTTTATCACTTGATGGAATATCTATCATCAAGAGCAACTACGAAAAAGAAGCATCAATCAGGCCACCAATTTTTGATGGAAGCAACTTCGTCTATTGGAAGGTAAGAATCACTGCCTATCTTCAATCTCTTGGTACAGAAGTTTCGGATATTGTGGAAACAAGATAGACCTTTCCATCAGCAACTCCTACAAATACAGCTGGTAAGAAGCAGTATGAAACAAATGCAAAGGCAGTCAATACTCTATTAGGGAGCCTATCTCAATCAGAATTCGTCAAGGTTATGCAGCTCAAAACCTCAAAAGAAATATGGGATAAGATCATTCTGAGCTATGAAGGAGTGAATAGGTAAAACGAGCAAAACTACAAACTCTCAGAATTAAATATCAAAATCTCAGAATGTATAATGATGAAAGTGTGGCTAACTATTTCCTACGTATAGATGAGATTGTTAATTGTATGAAAAATTTGGGTGAAGAAATAAAAGAAGTTGTTTTGGTTGAAAAGGTTCTAAGATATTTGTCTCCTAAGTTTGATTCAAAAGTTTCTGCCATAGAAGAAAAGCAAAATCTACAGAGCCTTACATGTCACAATTGCACAGAATCCTATCTGCTTACGAAATGAGAAAAGGTGGACCATCAGATAGGAGAGAATCTACTTTCAAAGGCTCAGGAAAAGGAGATTACAAGGAGTCAGAACATATGTCAGAAGAAGAGGAAGAATCTAATTTTGTCAAGAATCTTCAACAGGGAACTGGAGGATTCAGAGGTAAGCTGTCTTTCAAATGCTTTGCTTGTGGGAGAGTCGGTCATTATGCTGCAAAATGTCCTCATAAAGGTAAACTTGACAAAGGTAAGGAACCAGTTAGATGGAACAGAAAACATAATGTAATCAAGAAGAACTATTATACACATGAAGACAGTGATGGATATTCAGTTAGTGATGAAGATGAACAACGTAATGATTATAGACTTTTGATGGCTTTTGAAGATAATGATTTCTTGGATTATATAGATGAAGAAGCTCTCTATGAATAAATTTCTAAACTCAAAATTTGTTTAGAAGAAAAGAATATGATTATAGATACTCTCACATCCCAACTTGCTGAAATGGAGAAGCACAATGAAAAGTTAGAATGTGAAATTGTGGGACTTAGAAAGTACATTGAGAAAATGAAAGCTCTTAATCTTAGATTTGCTAAAGGATCTGAAACTTTAGATGAGATTATCAAAGTGTAGCGTTCTCCTCTAATCAAGACAGTTCTTGGGTATACCAAAGAAACGTCTCAAGCACAGAGGCCATCTACCTCCAAAAGTTATCTTGAAGCTGCAAGGAGAAGTGAGCAGGTTGACAACTGATAGCAAAGACCTTATGAAGATCACTAGGTAAATCAGGGACAATTTACCTCAAGAATGAACAAAGACTACCAGGTAAATCGGGGGCAATCTACTTCAAGGATGAATAGAAGCTATAACCAACCACAAGTAAATCATTCTCAATTTGCCTCAAGAATGGATGTCAATAGAAACTACAATCATTTGGTTGGTAGATTTGATAATCGCAGGAGTTTCTTCAATGGCCAATGTTTCTCTTGTCATAACTTTGGTCACAAAGCAGATCAATGTGTTGCCTACAAGACATTCATGACTAGAGAAGCTCAAAAACAAATGAGTATGACTGGGATCATGAAATGGACCTAAAATAGCTTTTATGATCTTGAGAATGATGTAGAATTTTATATTTGGAATAACTTCGATCATGAAGATTCTAAAAGTAGGAGAAGGTTTCAGCAAACAACTCAAAAGGAGCAAGTTTCATTGTGTCTCAAAACATGGAAAAAGAATGAATTGCAACCAAAAAGATGTGGGATAGCCTTATATGCAGAAGGACAAGAAAATCAGTGGTACATCGATAGTGGATTCTCAAAACATATGACAAGTGATAAAGATAAACTTCAGTCATATAGTGCCTTAGAAAAAGAAAAGAAGGTCTCATTTGGAAATGACACCCCTGCACTCATAAAAGGTAAAGATTATGTTCTTTTGAAAGAAAATGTCAAGGCTGGAAATGTTATGTATGTTGATGGCTTAAAGCATAATTTATTAAGTGTCAGTCAAATGTGTGATCAAGGAAATGAAGTAATATTTTGATCAAATGGATGCATTGTTCGTGAGCTTGATACAGGAGAAATAGTGATCAAAGGCATACGAACTCCAAATAATTTATATATACTCAAGGGAGGACAACAACAATGTTATCTAAGAAAGAATGATGAACACGGGCTATGGCACAGAAGATTGGGGCATCTAAGCTTCTCACAGATAAGGAAAGCATGCAAATATCAGGAGGTTCGTGATCTACCTAACATCAGAATTCCAGGCAATACAATATGAAAATCATGTCAATTTGGTAAGCAAACTAGAACTAATTTCCCTGAGAAGGAAGGATCAGCTAGCAGGCCTCTTGAACTTGTCCATACTGATGTATGTGGTCCATCTAGGAAAAGGTCACCTCGAGGAGAAGAATACTTTATATTTTTCATTGATGACTTTTCCAGGATGTGTTGGATAGGACTTATGAAGCATAAAGATGAAGCTTTCGAAAAATTCAAATCATTCAAAGCCTTGGTGGAGAACGAATCAGATCGCAGAATCAAATGCCTCAGGTCTGATCGACGAGGACAATTTACCTCAATGAGTTTTTTGATTTTTGTGAAGAACATGGAATAAGGAGGGAATTCTCTACTACAAGGACTCCCCAGCAAAAAGGCGTAGTGGAAAGGATGAATAGACTGGTTCAACAAATGGCTCGTGTTATGCTTGATGAGTCTAGAACTCCAGCAACCTTCTGGGGTGAAGCCACTTTTTTCGCAATTACTATAATCAACAAGACAAATGTCCGGGTAAACAACACTCAGACTCCTCATGAACTATAGTATGGTAAGACTCCCACGGTAAAATACTTCAAAAATTTTGGGAGCAAATGCTACATCAAAAATACTGATGAAAACCTTGGCAAGTTTGAACCTAGAGTAGATGAAGGCATTATCCTTGGTTACTCTCCCCACAGCAAAGCATACAAGTGTTACAATAAAAGGCTTGGAAAAATTGTTGAAAGTATTGTTGTAGTGGTTGATGAAGAAGGAAACACTCCTAGGCAGGTAAGATCTGAAGATTTCGAAGATGATGAGGACTATCCATCAACATCAAATCAGATTCATGATGAAGAAGAAACCCATGAGGCACCAGAAGAATAGATAAGGCTAGAAGAAAAGACTCCATCTAGGTACGTTTAGAAGAATCATCTAGAATCTCAAATTTTGGGGCAAAAAGAGGCAGGTGTACAGACAAGAAGAACCATTTCAGAAGCTTCAAGCTATCTAGCATTACTCTCCTCCACTGAACCACAAAATGTAAGAGAGGCATGAAAAGATGAATGTTGGGTAAAAACCATGGAGGAAGAACTTGAGTAGATCGAAAAGAATAACACTTGGAAGTTGGTCCCTAGACCAAAAGATAAGAATGTCATAGGAACAAAATGGATATTCAAAAATAAGCTGAATGAAAATGGAGATGTGATTAGAAACAAGGCTACAATTGTTTGCAAAGGGTATGCTCAACAGGAAGGCATAGACTTTGAAGAAAATTTTGCACCAGTTGCCAGACTGGCGGCCATAAGGATGTTCTTTGCTCTTTCTAGCTTTCAGAAGTTCAAAGTATTTCAAATGGACGTGAAGTTTGCTTTTCTAAATGGAGACTTGGATGAAGAAGTGTATATTGAGCAACGAGATGGGTTTATCCTTGGAAATGATCCAAAGCTTGTACAGACTCAAAGAGGCTCTCTATGGCCTTAAACAGGCTCCAAGGGCTTGGTATTATCACTTGGATAAATACCTACGTCAACAAGGATTTATAAAAGGATGAACTGATAGCAATCTTTATATAAAAATTGAAAATGATAGGTTGCTAATACTTGTTGTGTATGTTGATGATATCATATTTGGTAGAAATGAAGAAGACATGAGTCAAAATTTTGACTTGGTAATGCAGAAAGAGTTTGAAATGTCTATGCTTGGTGAGCTCACATATTTTCTTGGTTTACAAGTCCAACAAAACAAAGATGGCATCTTTCTATCACAAACCAAGTATCTCAAGCAGATCTTGAAGAAATATGGGATGGAGGATTTGAAACCAGTATGTACCCCTATGGTGACAGGATGCAGCCTCAACACAAATGATGAATAAGTAGCAGTACATCAACCAACCTATAGATCCATGATTGGTAGTTTGCTATATCTAACAGGTACCTGACCAGACATTATGCATGCAGTGGGAATAGTTGGAAGATTTCAGGCAAATCCAAAGGAAACTCATCTTCAGGGAGTTAAGAGAATTTTCAAGTATCTTCAAGGAACTCAAAACTATGGCTTATGGTATCCTAGAGGTACAAATCTACACTTCATGCATATACAGATGTGGATTGGGCAGGAAGCGTGGATGACAGAAAAAGCACTAATGGTGGTGCATTCTTCATGGGTCCTAGATTAGTATCTTGGTTCAGCAAGAATCAAAGCTCTATTGCTTTATCTACAACTGAAGCAGAATATGTAGCTGCTGCATCTTGCTGCACACAACTCCTTTGGATGATGCAAACATTGCAAGACCTTCAAATCACTTGTACTCCACCTATCTCCATTTTTTGTGATAATACAAGTGCAATCAGTATCTCAAAGAATCCTGTCATGCATTCAAAGACTAAACACATATCGATCAAGTATCATTTTCTTCGAGAACAAGCACTAGAACAAAAGGTCAAATTGGAGTATGTTCCCTCTAAGGAACAAGTTGCTAATATTCTCACCAAACCACTAGCCAAGGAGACATTTCAATACCTCAAACTGAAGTTGGGGGTAGTTTATGCATCATCTTGCTATTGAATCCTATCTGTTTCAGAGAAAAATGGTTGTACGTGAGTTGAATGAGGAGGATCCGTGTACATACGCAATTTATTAAGGTACAGTCATGTATATCTTGGTTTGAAGAAAAGCAGTGGGGCTAGGCTCAGGATGAAAAGAGTCTGATATGGGTCTGATAGAGACCATTTGGCACAAGTTTAGGGGGAGCATATATTCTTCTAATAATGCATTGTTGGCATTATCTTAGAAGATCTTGTTTCAAATTTGGTTTCATTACAGGTGGTACAGGTGCAGAAGGAGAACATGGGTGCTAGTCTGAATAATGATTGACAAATGATGTTGATGTTTACTGTTGATAACTGTCAGAGTCTTGCTATAGATATGGTGTCTCTATGTCTTGTATTTCTTTTATCAGTGTCATGTAATGGCCTATTTCGGTTTCCCCACTATACCTGGGATGAATGATGTACTGTACTTATTTGTCATGTGTAAACTTCTGGTGTATCCCCACTTGGTTGGGTGGATGAGTCATTCCTAGTATATCCCCACTTGGTTGGGAGATGGTTGTATGTATGGGTATTTGGTGATAGGAAGGTCTTTTATTATGTATAAAGTCATGTATCTTGTGTAGATCATCTTCTTGCAAACCTTGCCTATAGTGAGGGGGAGCTTGGACAACAGAACAGAGGATTCAGCATGTATTCAGGGGGAGCATAACCCTTTTCCCTTTATGTCAATGGGGGAGAATGATTTTGAGTGATTTTGGGTTGCCATCAAGTCCAAAGGGGGAGATTGTTGGCATTATGACACAGGTTTGGCACTATGGCACAGGTGTTTTCCTTGATGGAAACTCACTCAAATGGTCGTCAAAACGAAAGAAAATAAGGTATACACAGGTTCCTCATATCAAAGTCACCTATACACATGGATGTACTGATATAAAGATGTGTATACGTATGCACGCACTTTCATGCAAATAAAAGCGCGTACATTTGGGAAATCTTATGGTTGGTCCATGGTATTTAGTCTGACATATTTAAACATATGGTTTTGGTCCTTGGTATTGCATTTAAAGTGTTGAACCCAAGTATTGGGTCCCTAGTATTAGTTCTCAATGGTTTTGGACCATGGTTTGAGTAAGGCCTAGACTATAAAAAGGGAAGGAGATCATTTGGCAAGGGCATCGACTTATGTATTGAATATCTTAAGAGGAGCAAGATCTAGAGAACTGGTGATTGGTTGGTGAGAGATAGCTGGACCTGAATCAAGGAGGAACCTGAGCATTACAAGATGGTTAAGTTGATGGGTCAAGATCTCAAGGCTTGAATTGTAGTATCATTGTGTGATTTTGATCTATTATATTTGGCGCATGATTAGATCTATAAAACTGATAATCTGGGTATAACTGACGTCTGAGGATAAATTATCTTTTATAGATCTGTACGCAGGTTCGGAACAGCAGAAGCGCGTATACACGCAGGTTAAGCAAGTGAAGAATGTGTATACGCCGGTTGGTTTTGGCACATCTGTGTATGTATGCAGGTTTCTATTGGTGAAGTAGTGTACGTCTCTTCAAATATGTTTTAGTTGCTTCTATTTATTATTGTAGTGTTCTAGGTTCAGAATTGGTTTCAGGTTACTGGTATTGTTTTTCTAGTTACAACATTCTGAGAAGTTATTAGTTGATTCAGTATTTTTACAAAGGAGATTGGTTGTTGCAGATCTATTTGAATTTTGATTGATATTCATGGATCCAGTCTGAAAATTTATGAAACGTGGTCCCTAGAAGAAAAGAGAAGGTTGTAGCCTTCTGTAGGTCAACACCTACATACTAGTACCTCAGCTAGTACAAGAGCGAAGGGGGTTGTAGCTCCCTTCCAGGAGAGTCTGGAAAACGAGAGAAGGTTGTAGCCTTCTGCAGGTTGAATCCTGCGCGCTGGTATAAGTCTGCACCAGTACTGAATCATTGTAAAAAGAATTTTCTATTTGAAATAAGATAGATACATATTGCAACAGGTGGTTTTCACCCACATTGGGTTTCCACCTTATATCTTGTGTTCTTTTGTGTGACTGTCTGCTCTACTTTTATGTTCCTGCTTACTATTATATGGTACTGACACACAGATTAATGATCAACATCTGAAGAATAAATTAAATTATAAGTTTGCAAGTTATATGCGAGTTTCAATAGTTAGAACTGTGTATACAAGATGTTTTCATTAACTGAAATAGCGTATACAAATCTGTGAAAAAGAATTTGACCTAATAATATTGATTCACCCCCCCTCTCAGTATTATTTTCAACAACTCACTTGGTAAATTCCATTGTGAAAAACCTAGGAAATCATAAGAAATTTACAAGAGTCAATCTAGATCATGAAGAGAATTCATCACTATGTAATCCTGAATAATTAATTAGGCAAGTTAGTTTAAAGGCGTTTTCTTGCAGCTTCTTCTTCAACTATTCCGCAAGAACCTACTTTTGAAGAGAATCTTCAGACTCTTAAAGTGAACCATGAGATTCTAGAAGAAAATCCTAAGATCCAATTACCTGAATTATCCCCAAAAAAAATTATTTCTTGTTAAAAAATAACTTTCACTTCCAACACCCTATCTCATTGAACAAATTGAAGCATTTGAATCTCATACTTATAGTGAGCCTAAATTTCCTCGAGTTAAAATAAAGGAACCACTTTCATTTTTTTAATTCAATTCCTCTTCCTCGATTTGAACTATGGGGAAAAATAAAGTGACATGGTAATCCTTTAGCTCCAAAAGTACAAAAGGCATTACAAAGACAAAGTCTTCAATATCAATAATCTCCATAACATAAGTTATCACAAATTCCACAATAGAAAATGGTTAGAGTGGAAAATCAGGTGTGATGCCCTTGGTAAATCAATCATTTTTATGTTGTACATGTGGTTGAAAATTCAAGTGGTAAAAAGTAATATGATATGGCAATGTAAATATTTATTTTGACAAATGAAAATAAAATTGTTTTGTGTATTATTATTTTTGGAGATATATTAAAGGCTGTCATGTTATAGATTAGATTCCAAACATCCAAGAAAATAGTTGGAATTAGTTATGCCCAAGAAGAGGGTAGGAAAAAACAAAACCTTCATTTTTCCACAAAGAACTATTTGTTGAGTAGACCACCAAAGGAATACATGACAGGAGATAAATTTCATGGGTGGAAGTTGTTTTAAAAATGACCATGGGAGATAAACGCAATTGGAAAAAAAAGAAAGGCATTAGTGGGAAAAAAAAAACTAGACCTTAGCCTAGAATTAACAAGATTCCACTTGGGGTTAAGGAGATGTAAGTTGAGGAAGAAATAGGGAGATGTTGTCCTAGAAGGAAGGGTTTAGGGCTCGAGGGAGCTACTACAAAATGTAGTTCAAAAGTTGGGAGGATCATGGTAGCATTTAACATATTTCCACGAAATTTTGGATAAGTATATGCCTATCTAGCAAATCTATGTTAAATATTATTCCTATGTAGTTCAGAGTCTTGAATGGATTAGGTAGAATTTTGCTATGAATATATATGTTCCCCTAGGTGTATTCAAGAAAGTGAATTGCTAAATCCTAAATTGTTTTCTGTGAAAAAATGTATGTGTGTGTGTGCATGTGTGTGTGTGTGTATTTGTTTTGTCTAATAGAGGAAACTTGATGGTTAGGGGGGAAATTATTTAACTATAAGTTTTGTACATGTAAGACTAATTATTCCTCTGTTGTGAAGAATTGGGAAGAAACCCTAACTAGGAATCAACCCTGTTATCCATTGTATAGGTTGGTACGAAATGAAATCAAGAGAGAGTTAACTAAAGCAAAGGATTACCTAGGTAATAAAAACAAATATAAAATATGCAAGAAATAAACCTTAAATGATAATGTTTCAATTGTATAAAAACTAAATTCATTGCAAACTATAGAGAAAGGTCGGTATCATAGGACAAGTAATCTAGTTGAATACAAGGTGAAGTTGATGCCTAGGTTAGCATGGTGTTGGCCATAGATGAGGAAGGGAAACCGCATTGATTGGAGACGACTAATGAAGTCAGTGAAAAGATAATAATAGGTCCTTAACGAGAAACCTTGGGTGGGAACCCGTGAAAAGAGTTAACCAGGCCTCTCGCATACTCTGTGCTTTGTAAAACTAAATAATAATTGTATCATTTATATGGTTATGCATTCATAATAATACATGGACTATATAGCACATGGATACATATGCAAAGAATACCCTTATATGCATGTCTAAAACACAAGAATAAAATAGAACTAACAATGCCATAAAGTAATAACTACGACTACAATAACATACTCAATACAACAAAAGAAAGTAAATACATAGTTTATATGTCTCGGAATGAAGAAGAAAATTTACATATTTGGCCATGCCAGTTTCACCTGCAACTCAAATTATAGAGCATGAAATATTTAGGTTAGTAGAAAGGGGAAAACCCTTAGTTAAAAAGAAATGTTATAAGGCTCCTTCTACATTGGCCAAACTTTCTTTATTAATAATTCTAATGAAACTCCTCATGGAAATTATATAATAAAGGTTGAAAACCTTGACCAATTAAGGTCTTTTCTATATATACTCTAATAAAAAATACATTTTATGTAGTTGATGCACAAATATTAATCCCACGGTGGCTTCAAGAATGTAACAACCCCTGGTTGATTTCCTATTTAAATAAAATAATACCAATGTCATGGGACACATATGCCATGTTGAATGTTGGGAAAAATATAGTGGTTTATATAATTGAGGATAAATTAATGGTTATGGAAATTGGCAAAGAAAAAGAGCCATTAATTGGCATTTGTTTATGAAAATAAAGGAAAATAGGAGAAAAGGGAGATGAAAGGTCACATATTTGCATGAGAGGGAAATTGAAGGAAAAATGAAGGAAACTAAAGAAAATAGAGGCCTCAATGATATAGAGGCTTCTAAGGATCAATTCACAACATTTTGATTGTTCAATTTTGGAGCTTTAGTCTATTCTCTCATACTCTTTCACCCTTAGATTACTCTTGGAGCATTCTTACAACACTTTGGCATGCATTGGATTTGGAGAAATAAGGCAAAGGAAAATAGGAAAGTGTAAGGCAATGGGTTGACCAACAACAAAAACTAGATTAATTTGTAGGTAACAAGTTGCATGTTTGATTTCCTTGCAATTTATTAGTGCATGACATATGCAAGTGATTTTCCAGTTTTGAATTGTTACTAGATGGAGGATTTCTTGGATTGATAGTGGTTTTATCTTGGCCTTGTCATTTCCTAGATATCCATGATGTTATAGGTATTTCCACTTAATTTTTTTCTACTTTGTGCTCATAATTCGTTATGGTTGTGTGTTGGAACAAATGCTCTACAACCTATGGAACAAATTGTGTTGAGTTACTAGCCCTCGAGCCTAGGTTCAGTAAAAGGCTTTGGAGCCCTTGGTGGGATGAGTTACTAGTCCTTTGAGCTAGGTCGGATGAATGCCATGGAGCCCTAGAATTATGTGGGTTGAGTTACTAGTTCCTTGATCCATAACAACTTAGGTAGAGATCGATCTTGTTGGTGTTAGTGATGTTCGATCGTTTGGTGGAATCACTGGTTGAGGGTTGAAATGGTTTGGCCTTTGGAAGCCTTAGTTTGGTTTTGTTTTCTTTTATTCCATGAGATCCCACATCCATGCTTGGAATATGGCATGAGGGTGATTGGCTAAAAGAGATATTTGGTTTAGACTATAAAATAAAAACTATTCGACCCAACTTTAGCATAATCACTCTGCTATAGCTAGCCCTTTGGGATACATATTTCCCAATCGATCTTTTCGGCGCATTTACGTTTATTGCCTCTGCGAACATAGTAGCACAATAATCCCATTGTGTTACATAGGGGAGATATTGTTCGGTTCTAAACAATTTGCTTCCTACCCCCCTATGTAAATAATCTGATAGAGGTTCACAGCCAATAAAATCTTTACCATCTAGCAATAAGTCGAAGAACAACGTGTATCGATGGATAATGAGGACCCATACATACCATCAGGGGGTCTTTCAGCAAGCATGATCATGTGTAACCCCTCTTCGATTCGTTTTCTAAATGAGAAAAATAAAAAGAAAAAAGAACGACTGGATCCTGGATCTCTAAAGATTGGATTGGAATTGAAAACGTCAAAATTAACGGGTTTTTAGCCCACGGATACCCAATTGACCAATTAAATCATCGTAACGAAGTTTATCCCTCTTGGATGGATAAACCAAAAGTTGCTTACGTTTGCTCAAAATTTTCCATAAACAAGGCCAATCTATGGTCGGTTGGTACATGGATGTCTCTGACTTGGTTGGAATTTTCATATGTTAATATGAGACATTTCCTTATAGCTACCTATGAGTAATTATAGTGATTACATTGGTGATATTATGGTTGGGTTTCTATGGTTCATATGTGAGTTATTTTTTGGTTATATGTTGTTTATATTATGTGTATCATATATGGCTCTTTTCATGAATTGTTTAGCTATCGATCCATTCATGAATGTATTGACTAATTAGTGTTGTTGCATATATATGGATAGGGAATATAGCTTTCATGCTTATTCTCAAATGAATCTCAGACTCTAATGGTCAGATACGCATTCATGACTTTTATCTTGCATGTTTGTTGTGTGTTTGGAAAAATGTCTAGTGTGTTCTAAGCAGTCTAAGTTAATTTTCTGATTCAACTTTAAATGTATAGCTTTGTTGTGATGTAAATAATGATTTTGAGAAGCCTCGGGAAGTACTGGGAATGGTTTAGAGGATGACCTTGAATTATGGCTCATATCTCAGGACCACACACTTTGAACTGGAAATTTTGGGTGAAAACCACACTGAGGCAGTGTTTTTCTTGTGATTTGAAGCCCATGACTGCACCTAGGCCTTGTGAGGCATGTGGTTGGGAGGCTATATTTGTAAAAAGAAGGTACAAATTAAGATTTCATTGTATTGGGTGGCCCTTTAGCCCCCGAGTGTCCTGCAGCCCTGAGGAATGTTGTGACTTATTAGTTGGTGGTTAGTTGTATGCACCACCTCCTTAACTCCAACTAGCAAGTCAGTTCAGGTCATGATAACCCTTCATCTCATGTTTACCCTAGCAGATCAGTGAATTTGGGTAAATTTTAGTGGAGGTGTTTACACATTGGTATCATAGATTCTAGCTTCAAAAACTTGGACTGGATGGGAAAAATGTGTTTTTCATGCATCCATGTTAGTTGCCTATGTGTTTGTTATGCATGCATTGTGCTAATCATTAGTTTAGTAGTTTCGTCATGTAGAGGTTGATGATGTTGGTGTCGAGATGATGGATATGTTTATTTCATCATATATACATATGTTGTGCTAGTTTGGATTGATTATGCAGACAAGATAGCCTCTCCTGAACTTCACTGAGTTATGTTGATTATGTTTATATTTTGTTTATCTGACATGATATATTTGTAGGAAGAAGAAGATCATAGACAAAAAGAAAAATGATGTAATATAGTTCATGTGATTCTCCTTATAGATCAGATGAAAAACATGGCGATGAGTACTCTCCTAACATACTAGATACATTGACAAGTTTGAATGCAGAGATTACAAGTTGTAAGGAAGATAATGGTAGGATCATTCGTTCACAAGAAAGTCTTTCGAGGGAACAGGAAAAGAAAGAGTAATTTAGTGCATTCATCCTTCAGGTTCAATTAGATTTGCAGAGAGAGGGATTGCTTAGGATAAGTCCTTGACTGAAGGAAATTACTAATGGGGCATATGGTAGTAGGTCTTAATTACGATATAGGTTGTTTGACAAGGATGACATAGTTAAAGAGTGTAAGCTCTTGGATACACCTCATATGAGGAGTAATGCCCATGGGTTTTATTGTAGTTTTGGTTTAGAGATACATCATTTACATCACTGTCACCATCTTTATGGCAAGAGTGAGAAGAAATACTTACTAGAGGAGTTAAACAAAGGAAATCCTCCTACATTTGATGGAGAAATGAAGAATTCACAAGATGAAAAGGCTTGGTTTCTTGAGAGGAATAAGTTTTTTAGATTACATGATTATTCAAAAAAATATAAAATCTAGGAGAGCTACTTTCAGTCTTGAAGGAAAAGTAGACATTTTGTGGGAAGATGTAAAGAATGTTAGGGGCATTTGAGAAGAGGATTTGACCTAGAGTGAGTTTGAGAGAACTTTTAGGAAGAAGTACCTATCTAAAATATATTATGATGATAGGGAAGATGATTTCTATTAGTTGAATATGGGATCTACAGCCGATGAAGAGTATACTAGTAGATTCTTCTAGTTTTTGAGATATGTACCATATCTTAAGGAGGATAAAGAATAGAGTGAGAAATTCGTCAGTGGGTTCTTGGTATCATTCAAAGACATAATCGAGTTTGATGAGCCTAGATCACTGGACGATGCTATCAGAAGGTTGAAGCATTGTTATCAGCAATCGAAGTGAAAGACTGAGTCTAAGAAAGACTGGGAATGTAATGAGAAGAATAAGGAAAGTGGTCCAAGAAGAGAGGAAAACCTAAGGATATAGATGACAAGGAGAATGAAACATTGTACAAGGAATTCAATGGAGTTGACAGAGGATAGGGATTTTAGTCCCAGGAGTAGAACAAGGGTGATGGAAAGAAACCTTTGTAGTGTTGGACTTATGGCAAGGATAATCATAGAATATTTTTTTGCCACAACATCGAGGTCGTAAACTACATATTTACAATGCTTAGAAGGTGAAAATAATTGGGGATGTTGGAAAAAGTATTCCTCACATTTATGAAATAATGGGTAATAGGAAAGTTGATCATCAAGCATCTATTATCACGATGGAAGGTAAGCTTTGTGATCAAGTTTTCTTATTTTCATTGATCCGAGGTCTAAATATAGTTATATCATTTATGACTTGTTGGATAAGTGTTTCTTGAATAAGGAAGTGCATGTAGAGTCTTTGCTAGTGTAGTTCGATGTAGGTCATTTGGGCTTCACTCAATTACCTCTCACTATACAATGAAAATATATATTTAAAAATCACAATATTTAACCCCCTTAGCAATAGGAACTTAATACACCTTCCCAATTTAAAAACCCCTACTTTCACTAGATATTGTAGGTATCAGTATTTTCATTAATATCTTTTATACCCCTTTATATTTTTTCATTAAATTTTAGCTCCTTTTTCTATACCTTCCAATATAAACCCTTTACCCCTTATTATATGCTCAATATATTATGTCAGTTTTATCTTAATATATATCCCCCAATATGAATGGACATAGTATGGTATTTCTCTTCCAATGAAGCCCCTGTGACATAGGTACTAAGGAAAGAGTTCATCATTGGTTAATATCTTGTGAATTTGTGCTAAATGGTATGTCTATATTAGTACATCTAAATGTGCTTTCGTTGGGATCATACAATATGTTATTGAGTATATATTGATTTTAGATTCAAAATACCAAGGTAGATTGCTATGATAAGGCTATTGAGTTATTAGATGATGATGGATATGGGTGAATCTTATAGGGTAAGAAGAATCCTACATAAGTGAGAATTGTTACAACTATGTAGGAAAAGTGTATAGTAGGAAAGGATGTGTATTGTTTGTCGTTCATATTTAGTGAAAAAGTGAAGGATGTTGAGGATGCTGATGCCTTGAAGAGGTACCTAGTTTTGCAAAAGTTTCAAGATGTATTTCCAGTAGATATCTCAGAGTTATCACCTCACATGGAAGTGGAAATTTCTATTGAGTTGAAGTCACGACCAATAGTAGCATCGAAGACACCATACAGGAAAAGCACTCCAGAGTTAGTGGAAATAAGGTTATAGCTTAAGGAAATTCTTGATTAGTGATATCGTAGGACAAGTGTGTTACCTTGTGGTGAACCAGTATTATTTCTGAAGAAGAAGGATGGTACTCTTAGGTTGTGCATTGATTACAGGACATTGAACAAGGTGACTATTAAGAACAAGTACCCTTTTCTGTGGATTGATGAGTTTTTTTATCGGTTCAAGGGAGCAATAGTATTTTCAAAGAATGACTTGAGATCAGGATATCATCAAGTATGCATTAAATATGAGGAAATCTACAAAACAAATTTCTAGACCAAGTATGAGCATTGTGATTTTGTTGTGGTTCCTTTTGGTTTGACTAATGCTCCAACTCCTTTCATGTGTTTGATGAATAGTGTGTTGCGTCCTTATTTGGACAAGTTTGTGATAGTATTCATTGATGAGATATCGATATATTCAAAGAATGAGAAAAAACATATAGAAAAATTAGTAGCAGTGTTAATATTGTTCAGAGAGTAGCATTTGTATACCAAGCTTAATAAATGCAGTTTATTTCAAACACAAGTTCAGTACTTGGAATATGTTGTTTCCAAGGAGGGTATAAAAATGGACCCAAAAAATATCAGAGCTATCATGGAGTGGGAAACACCTAGGAATATGGATGAGGTAACAACATTCATGAGACTAACAGGTTATTATAGGAGGTTTATCAAGAAATTCTCATGGATTCCATATCCTATTACATCTTTGCAAAGAAAAGGGGAGAAGTTTTAATGGAGTGAGGAGCGTGTAGCTAGTTTTGAGTAGTTGAAGTAGTTGCTTACAAATGCTCTAGTTTTAAAGATTGCAAATCCATATTAAGAGTTTGTGTTCTGTATATATTCTTTCAATAGAGGACTTGATGGGGCCCTGATGGAGGAAGGACATATGGTATGCTATGAGTCAAGGAAATTGAATAAACACAAGAAAAATTATTTGACTCATGATCTAGAGTTGCGAACTATCATTCATGCCTTGAATATGTGGAGATATTATCTTCTTGTCAAGAGGTTTATTTTGATGAGTGATCAAAGTGGGTTGAGATACTTGTTTGAACAACCTAATCTGAATTCCAGGAAATATAGGTTGTTGGCCACTCTTAGTGAGTTTGACTTTTAGATCATGTACATTGAGGGTAAGGAGAACAAGGTTGTATATGTTCATAACAAAAGGTTGCAGGTAAATCGCATTGCAACTATGAGTTCATATGGGAGATATAGGAGTAGATCTTGTAGGTTGGAAAGTAGGATGACAAGTACCAACAACTTGAGCACATGTTATAGCAATAGGATACAGGTGATTGGGATGTGGATTATCATCTCATGACATATAGTTTGGTCAGATTTAAGAATAAGATCTATGTGTTAGACAAAAACAAGATAGAGAAGCTATGTTGAGGGAATTTCATGCTAAGTCATATTTAGGTCACCTGGGATATCAGAAGACATTGGCAGTGGTCAAAAATTTCTATCATTGGACGAAATTGAAGAGAGAGGTGGCTGACTATGTTGCAAAGTGCTTCTATTATCAACAAGTAAAAACAAAGTGTAAGAATCTAGGTTGTTTTTTGTACCTGATTTCGATTCTAGTGTGGAAAGGAAAGGCCATTACCATGGACTTCGTTATGGGTTTTCTAAGGACATCGAAGTCATATGATTCTATTATGGTTGTGGTTGGTAGGTTGACCAAAGTAGCTCATTTAGAAAAGTTAATTTTAAAACTTAGAGCGACATAACTCAGAGTTTCATGAAGGAGATGCTAGTTTTTTGTAGGTCAACATTGTTCTTTGCTTTGATTATTACATTTCTTGATTAATGCATTAATTTCACCACATATCATCATTAAATTATTCATATCTACACCATTATTCATCAGCATATGCAATTATATAGAAGGAACAACATCATCATCATCAATGCAGCGAAACATAAAGGAACAATAGAAGAAAAGCATGCACACACATAGAGACACCAGGATTGGTCGAAAACCACGGAAAAACCCACTATGGGGAAAACCATTGCAAATATTCTTCTTCTTAGATTGTCATGAAATTATTTATCAAAAGAGAGTACAATGGTCCATAACTTTATCTACGCAACAAAATAAATATGATATACATGAAACATATCTAATCATACTTATAATCACAACCCTGATTCTGAGGAGTGTAGTGTCTTGTGACTGACTGTAATCAGCTATTGGATACTATTGTCACTATTTTGAACACTTCTAAACACTATTGCCACTGAGTGAATTCTTTGGAATATTCAAATCTCATCTTCGAGTCCTTGACGCAGGGAGGAAGAGTTGTGCGAGCATCTATAACAATTTTTGACGCTCTTTGTGAACCAAATGCCAACATCTATGGTAGCCTGGATGCTCCCTAGACCATTATGTGTGTGTGTTAGGGGACCAACTCACCAGATTTACTCCAAACCCCCAAGAGATCTCTTCCAGTTACTTCACGTGTATCGGGGATAACTTGGACGCTCTCAGCACCACTCTATGTGAGCGTATAAGGACCGAAAGCTCCATATATACCTCTGAAACCCTAGATGCTCCCATAAGGATTTTTTGTGAGCATCTATTGCATATGATATCCTATTAGGACCATACCATGCATGCGCTCGGCGACCAAACTGAGCAATTGGAAACCAAGCCTCCTCAACACTCCCATAAAAATTTTGTGCCATCGTCCAAAGCTCCCTAGACGTGGTCATGACTATACTATGCCATTTTCCAGGGACGAAAATACTCAGTTACTTTCCAGTGTCCAAGATCCATAAAACCCTATATCAATGTGAGCTTTGACCCTATATTTTCAGACCCTTTACACAAGATTTCCTCCATCAGACCTGTGCAAACCAAGACAATAAGAGAAGAGAATATGGCTTGACCAATGTGTCCAAATGGTCTTGAGGTATTTTCTATTTATAGGCTTTGATGAGGGTCCACTTGGAATTGAGGTTGACCTATCCAATTTAACATGTTCTTAGGGCTCACTTGACACAGTATACATAAGTGAATAAATAAATTCAAAAACTTACTTTCGCTTGTACAAATGAGGTGATCTTTAGGTCAATTTTGGTCCTCTCAAAAAGAGGAACCTAATGGAATCATCATGTTGGTAATCTGAGCTATACAAGGTGGAATTTGACCATAGTTGCAAAAATTAACACTCCCTCTCAACTAGGGAGAATTCCACCAACCAATCTTTGTCCATCGATTAATATTCCATTCTTGTGTCTTCAAGTTTCACCATGTATCATCCCTGATCATCTGTGTCATACAATGACCACCTCAATTATCTCATCATCATAAATAATCAATGTACATCTAGATCTATCCCTTGCATATTCCTGCTTATCTCTTTATTGTTCTTTCTCGTATGTTGAACATTCTCGAATCTAGAAGAAGAAGAATTTTTTACCAGAGGGGAGATTAAGCTATCACCCTCTATCTATCACGATGCTACCTAGAATATCTACTAGCACCCTACTACGTAGAATATCATCATCAATTGTCATCAAAGAAAATATCATCAAGGAACACATCTCAACCTGGAAACACATCGGGGAATGAATCTCGACCCATAATATCATGGGGGAGCTATACATATACCACCTGATATCAAGAAATAGGATATATTAACACAGAGGGGAGCACGTATCGACCCTGGGATCTCATCAGGGAGCTCAATCTCAACCTAGAATCGCATACAGTTTTCTCAACCCATCCTATTTCCTACTGATCTTGCAATTGATGACCCTAAAAATTTATGTGGTAGAACATTTACATCATAATCAACTTGGCCTGTACACCCCGAGTACACTCTTAACTCGTTGGCCAAACAAGGAGTGATATTCCCGACAAATCCTGCTTATGGGTATGAGTCCAACTTAGGTACACTCTACAATGACCAAACAGGGGAGAAACATTCTATGACCATATGAAGATAGGGGAGCATTGTATTCAATGCTATGGGTAATAGGTAGGGTTCATACCCTATTTTCCAGAGTTCCCTCAACTCCAGGAGCCCTTGTACCTCAATTCCTCACACTAGGAGCTCAAACATGGAGGAAGAGTTGGCTCAATGTCATGAATCAACATTGTTATCATCATACTCAAATTTGGTATTAGCTTCTCTTAGTAATAGCCATTTCTTGTTCATACATGACATCAAATCAAATATCATTTCAAAACATAAAAAATCATATAAATCATAAAGGGGTACCATAATCATCTGCCCTCTCATGGAGATGCCAACCACAATCCTGAGCTTGTTTCGAACAACTGCACTATCTTAAGGTATGAGAATATATATGCCCCAACAATAAATATGGGAGTTTATTGCAACCATATCTCACTCTATGTCATTAGAATGTATCTATGTCATATCCAAATCATGCTCAGACAACTCCCTAAGGAGCTTCTTCATCCAGCTTCATAGTTATTTGTGCTAGCAACACCGTACTCATCCTCAATCTCACTATGGACCTCTCATCCAAGATATCATGGAAGATCTCATACTAAAGAAACATCCAAATGCTCTTAACAATGATATATATCAACAACAGTACATCCATGCAGTCACATGTTATAAGAGAAATATTTGAGCCTAAAAATAAATAGAATATCTCATGCAGATATTTCGAGGGATACTTGGTGGCAACACTAGGTAAATGAAGTGGCTCACTCATGAATTTATTTAGGTTTTATGCACATAGTCAACATTCGGATGACATGTCAAGTTCAACAACATCTTTGAACATCAAAACAGAGTATCTTGGGATTTGAATTTTCATTATATAAAAAAAATATTCAATAGATTTGAAATATAGAATTTCTTTTCCAAATTCCAGAAATTGATTCATCACGCCATGATACATCATTTCGAGCTTTAGAAGTTATCTTCCTCTGATTTAGATAATGAGAGGCTCACCACCTATCAAGAGTAGACCATAAGAATATGAAACCAAAGCAATAATCAAAATCAAAGCCGTACCTTAGAATTCATCATCGTAACTTCATCATATAATTGTTAGATATAGACATAGATGGATTTAGGAGTTTTCCCCATTCAATGCTCTAAGCATAATTCCTTACTGAGAAAACATAATCAGCCTTACATAAATCAATTTTATACCACCATGTCAATAAAGGCATAATATCAATGTCTACAAGTCAAATCACAACCATTATCAAAGTCATCAACATCATAGTATCAAACCTTTCAACCAGGAGATAGGTGGTGCTCATCTACAATATTGAATTTATTTATTATCATGCCAACAAGTTGTAATGATTCATGCAATATTAATCCAAAATTCATCAGGTCATTCTCATAATCATAACATAAGTCATTTCTATTGCTAGGTGCAAATGCATACTCCAAGGATGAGTCATGCAGGTTTCAATTTCATGTTGAATCACAACTAACAGTACCTCAACCATTGTGTTACAAACAAGGAGGCCATTACAAAATCATTTTTCTAAATGCCCATAGAAATCATTATGCTCACATAGAATATACATCAAGGCAAACCAACAATTGTTAAATGAGATCATTAGTCATGAGGTCAAGTCCAAATTATATATCGTAGAGAGATATATAGTCAAAGCATATCTGAATCATCAATAAAAAATTTCAATTTATTGTCAAGTATCACAACACAACACTAATGACTTATCATTTTTATCAATCAGCTAAATCATCCCAAACTATTGTATCATAAACGTAGTGACGTATCTATATGTATGTCCCAGTCACCTGCAAACACAAGTTCAATCTGTATGTTCATGTTATGGTAAACATTCAAGATTTTCTTGCTTGCATATCTTGTTGTTATCTACAAAACATCTCTGGTACATACATCGTCCACGTTAACATCTGATTTCAAGCAAGATACTTCATTTTTATGTGATCAACAATTTAACCAAACAACCTAGGAAATTCGATTACAGTGGCAGAATATGTCAAAAACACCTTCATTCAGAGCTCAAACATCTTTAGAAATCATCCCTTCAAGCTAGCATGAGAGCATCTTTAGTTTCCTGGATGCTACCTGGGCCTTTGCATGTGTGTGTCCAAGGAAGAGATTTCGAGTTTTGTGTAGAAATTCTCACTGTAGATTAAACTGATTATGCAATGTACTAAAGAAAAATACTTAATCTGCTTCTACAATCAAACTTGCAGAAGCTTAATCGATTTTGAGCAATATAAAAAAGAACACATATAACAGAGAAGAAGATTCAAGCACACATGAAACATAGAATAATACTCTCAGGAAAGCCTCAGCTAAAAACCCTGCTATTTGTATTATCATACAAGTGGAAATATCTCACGATTACACAAAGCTTTAGCTCTCAAGCTATCCAGCTCTCAGTACAATCCCTCACTGCTTCTCATAGACAGAATAGACAACACATATGCCTTCCTTTAGTCCTCGAAGCTTCCTATTTCCTTGGGTAGTTTCTCCTGGGTCCTCCAACTACAACCTGTGTAATTCTCACCTCACACACTACTGCTAACCTCTGTAGTAACCGTGCAATCCTGAAGGAAATGGATTCCTTCTACATGGATGAGTTTCCTTTATAGGAAAATTCCTCCAACTGATAGTACAATGTCCTTATCTTTAATCTCAACTGGGTCTTTGTCTAAACTGACATGCATAAGTTATTTATGAGAGAATATTCAGTTATCTCGAGAACACTAGTTGCATGCATGCATGCATTAACCCACTAAACTCACAATTAGTTCCTCAAACTATTTGGAACTAATTTAACTGGACTTAACTCAGTTAACTGAGCTAATTGATTGTAACTCAAATACAACTCATCCTTATCTCCTTAATTAAGGGATAACTTCCTCAATCAAAGGGATAACTGTTGCATGTCTTCACAAAGACTTCATGTTTGATTTTCACCAATTAATTAACTCAAGATGAATTAATTACTTATTTTTCAAACAACTAGTGAAACTAAATTCGAATTTTAATTCTCAATTTTAATTCAATGACAAATTAAAATTGGAATATATCCCGAAATGCTATTTATAGCAATTTTAATTTTAGCATTTCTATTTTTTTTCTATTTTCAACAGAGTTGGAGTATATCCTGAAATGCTATTTATAGCAATGCTATTTTTAGCATTTCTATTTTTATAATTTCTTGTTGCTATTTTCAACATTTTGTGCCTGTGTCTAGAACATAAAACCTAATTTGTGTACAAGATTAAAATATGAGACTATACTATAGTTCAATAATTTTAGATAAATCACACTTCAAGAGTACATAAATCAGAGAGTAATGCAAGCACGAATCTTGAGAAGATATTCTCCTTCTGACTGAAAATCTACTTCATTCATCTTCATTCATGTTATCAACCTGTCTCTACTAGAGTCAAGCAACAATAGATCTGTTATATCATAAACATATATCTATAATGGCTTTGACATCAATATTTCACCAAAGGTTAGACTCAAAGAAACATATAGATGCAACATCATATCTCAAATATTATGAGCACTTTCTATCAAGTCACTTCATCAAGTTAGAACATTGAGTTTAACCACATTCCATCAAGACCAGACCACAGGTAGTAAGAGATCTAGAATATCAATCTCATAGATATACCTCTAACATCAAGGGTACGATTATTATCATTGTTGGGTCCCTATAATACTACTGATTACCCCATTACTATTGTAGTTGTACCCCTTATTAATATTGATGTGCCCCTATTATCCCCATATTGTTATTACTGTGCCCCATAGAATCCCTCTATTGTTATTTTTGTGGCTTTATATTATTATTGTTAGGTTGGCTGGGTTATATTGTGATTCCTTATACTCCTATATATAGAAAGGAGGTTTTTTCATTTGTACCATCCAATAATTGTTCATTTATGTAATGCAAAGGATGTTCCTCCCTTGAAGAGGCTGAATTCTAAGGTGTTGATCTATCTTTTCTATCTTTTCTTCAGCTGGTTTCTTAACATTTGGTATCAAAGCTTTGGATTCTAGGGTTTCGCTGCTCCAAACAGGTCATCGTGGCATTTTCACTAGAGATTTTTCTATGACGTTTCAGAAGCTAAAACAAACCCATTTGAGAAGTCGTCGTTCTGAAGCTTACGTCCAAATTTCATAGCGTTTTGATCTATATTTGCGGAGATATGATCTGAGGAAGTTGGTCTTTTTGCAGACTCTTGAATTACATTCTAAATAGGTGACCTGGGGAAAATCATCATAAATTTCTCTCTCAGCATTGGATTGAAATTTCATAAGAAGCTACAGAAAGAGGATGGACTATAGTTTCTTGTGTATTTTTTCAGAGCCAAAGGTCGAAACAAGGACACGTGGCATGTCGTACAAGTTCGCTCTACTGAACTAGTCTATAATCAGGTCAGTATGGGAGATTTGACATAACTCTTCCTTGGAGAATCCAATTGCGATCAGACTGGTGGCATTGGAAAGCGGACATAGAGGGCTACTATAGGTCGCAATTTCATAACTGGATGATCAGAAATTACAAAGATACATCAGAGGCAATATCGAGCTCCAACAAAGTGAAAAAAAGTGTGTAGATTTTTTTAAATTTTTTCTTAAGCTTGGTTTGAAAAATTATTTTGAAGGAATTCAAAGGGCATACTAGAGAATTTTTATCGATAACTCATGCCCAAAGGAAAGAAAATGCAAACAACTAGTAAGCACCATGAAAGCAGTAGCATGAGTCATGAAGAAGAGGAAGAAATGCTACATGATATATCAAAATTACAAGACCCAGTGCAACAAATGTCAGTCTCACAAAAGCTAACAGAAGATAAGATAAATGGCATGGAATCTAAGATAAAGGGTGTGGAAGCTAAGATGAATGGCATGGAAGCTAAGATGGATGATTGGAAGACAGATTTGAAGACAGACATGGAAGAATTGAAGATAAGTATGAATAAGTTGCTACAGGAAATGGTCACTGATGGTGAAAGGGTAGTAAAGGAACCTCATGATGAGAACAAAAGAAATGTTAATCATGATTCCATAGACCCTAATGTTGGATTGAAGACACACCATATTCCAAAAATCGATATGAGGAAGTTTGATGGCAAGGATCCCGCAACATGGATATTACAGATGGAGCAATATTTTGATCTCAATAATGTGAAAAAAACACAAAAGGTGCGTATTGCAACTTTATATTTGGAACCATATCAGTTTGTAAATCAATGGCTTTGCTCTCATAAACAAATTATCACTTGGGCAATTTTTATGGACGAATTGATAGCACATTATGAGGATACAAAAAGCAACACTTTTTTTAGCCAATTGATAAGTCTCAAAAAAAAGGGTTCAATAATGGAGCACATTAAAGAGTTCCAAAAATTGAACATAATGGTAAAAAATATTCTAGAGGAGCATAGGATTGATGTGTTCATAGGGAATTTAAAGGATAATATCCAACATGATGTTTGCCTTTGGGAACCTGATTCATTAGAGAAGGCAATCAGATTAGCAAGAAAAATGGAAAGCAAAATTATGGAAACCAGGAAGCACACCACTCACAACTATAAAGATGGAAGTGTTGTTGCCCCTAGTCTTCCAAAACCTATAAGGTTGACACCACAACAATTGGAAGAAAAAAGAGAAAAAGGGCTTTGTTACAGTTGTGATAGTAAATACACTAAAGTTCATAAGTGTGCTGAGAAGAAATTATTCTACATAGATTGTGAAGAGGAAGAAGAAAAGGAACAAGAAAGGTCAAAAGAAGAGGATATACTCCAGGAACAAAGCCTAGATAAAGAAGAAATGAATCTGACCATATCTTGTAATGCATTGACGGGAATTACCACTCCTCAAACCATCAGGATAGAAGGACAAACCAAGAAGAAAAAGGTAATAGTGTTGATTGATTCAGGAAGTACCCACAATTTTACTCATTGTAAGGTAGCAAAAGAATTGAATTTGTTCTTATATCCAGCACCAGAGTGTCAAGTGATGGTTGCAAATGGAGGAACAATAAATTGCTTGGGAAAGTGCCATAATATCAAGCTATCCATGGGAGAATATGTATTGACTAGCCCAATGCTTTCCATTCCAATGGGAGGTGTTGATGTTGTACAAGGAGTCCAATGGCTACAATCCTTGGGTACAATAGCTTTTAATTTTCAAGAACTTTTCATGAAATTTTCTGTGGAAGGAAAGGAAGTTGAGTTAAGGGTTATTGCAAGGAAACCGGGAAAGATAATCAACTCTAACGGTATGACAAAGCTTCTAAAAAGGAAAAAATAGGTGTAATTGCACAATTATGTTCGCTAGATGTTTCCACATTGGAGTCATCTATTTCTCCAAATCTCCAAAAAGTCTTGGACAATCATTCCAAGATATTTGAGACTCCCAAAGGTCTCCCACCTATTCGTGATCATGATCATGCTATTCATCTGATTCCAGGAAGTGTTCCTCCAAACACCAGGCCATGCAGATATCCCTATGCCCAAAAGAGTGAAATTGAACGTATGGTTGCAGAAATGCTAGAGGCTGGTATAATTCAACCGAGTCAAAGTTCTTTCTATGCTCCAGTAGTATTGGTGCACAAGAAGGATCGATCATGGTGCATGTGTCCGGATTATAGGGAGCTCAACAAGCTCACTATTAAAGATAAGTTTCCCATTCCTGTCATTGATGAATTACTGGATGAATTGCATGGATCAATTTACTTCACCAAGTTGGATCTTCATTCAGGATATCATCAAATCAGAATTAAGACTGAAGACATTCTGAAAACAACATTTAGAACTCATGAGGGTCATTATGAATTTTTGGTCATGCCTTTTGGCCTTACCAATGCACCTTCAATATTTCAAGGTTTGATGAATTCAATTTTCAAACCATTTCTTAGAAAATTTGTGTTAGTATTTTTTGATGATATACTAATCTACAACAAGTCTTGGAAGGATCATGTTGAACATGTTAGCAGGGCGCTACAACTATTGGAGGAGAAACAATTATATGCAAAAAGATCCAAATGTTTCTTTGGAGTGAAAGAGGTGGAATATGTGGGTCATATTGTATCTCATGAAGGAGTTAAGGTAGACCCTAGAAAAATTAAATCCATTAAGGAATGGAAAATTCCCACATCCATAAAGCATCTGCGAGGATTTCTTGGGTTGACAGGGTATTATCGTAAGTTTGTTAAGAATTCTGGGAGAATAACAGCACCTCTAACAACATTATTGAAGAAAGATGCATTTTCATGGACTCCGGAAGCAACAAAGGCATTCGAACATCTTAAAGAGGTAATGTGCCAAGCACCAGTCTTAGCTACACTGGACTTCAAGAAAACCTTTATTGTGGAATGTGATGCTTTAGGAAATGGAACTGGTGTTGTCTTAATGCAAGATGAAAGACCCATTGCTTTTGAAAGTCGTCCAATCAAGGGAAAGTTTTTACACAAAGCTATTTATGAGAAGGAAATGCTGGCAATACTCCATGCACTTAAGAAATGGCGACCCTACCTAAGGGGAAGACACTTCAAGGTAAAAACGGATCATGATAGCCTTAAATACTTTTTAAAACAAATATTATCCTCCGAAGAGCAAAAAAAGTGGGTCACAAAGATGTTGGGTTATGACTTTGAAATCATCTACAAAAAAGGGAAGCAAAATGTGGTGGCAGATGCACTCTCAAGAAAGGATGAGGATATGGAAGCATTGTTGTGCGCCATTTCTATTATCCAACCAGATTGGATAAACGAAGCAAGGGAGGAATGTAAGAATGACGAAGAAGTGTGGGAACTTATTCGAAAGTTACAACAAGATTCTAGCATGTCTGATACATTTAGCTGGCAAAATGATCCATTATGGTACAAAGATTGCTTATACCTCTGTAAGAATTCCCAGCTAAAACAAAAGATTCTTATGGAATTGCACACTTCTTCCTTAGGAGGGCACTCAAGATTTTTAAAAACTTACCACAGGGTTAAGAAGAGACTTTTTTAGGATGGCCTTAAAACAGATATTCAAAAGTTTGTGGCAGAATTTTTGGTTTGCCAACAAAATAAAGTTGAAACAATTAAGACACCGGGTCTATTACAAGCTTTATCCATTCCAAGCCAACATTGGGAGGAGGTTTCAATGGATTTTATCACAGGTTTACCCAAGTCTAAGGGAAAGAGTATCATCATGGTGGTAGTTGACAGACTTACCAAGTATGCACACTTTTGTGCATTATCACATCCATTTAAAGCCAGTACAGTTTCTACTGCATTTATGGAAACAATTCAAAAGCTACATGGAAACCCAAAGATTATTGTAAGTGAAAGAGATCCCACTTTCACTAGAAATTTTTGGACAAAATTATTTTCTTGTCTTGGTACTTAGTTAGCTCATGTCTCATCTTATCATCCTCAATCTGATGGCAAAACTGAGATAGTGAACAAATGTTTGAAAGGATATCTTCGTTGCTTTGTATCTAATAAACAGACACAATGGGTCAAATGGTTGCGTTTGGCTGAATGGAGGTATAACGCTTCCTTCCATACAACAACAAAAATGACCCCATTTATGGCACTTTATGGGTATCAGCCACCATCCATCACATCATATTTAAGAGAAGATTCTAAGGTTCAACCAGTGGAACATCACATCGAACATCAACAACAAGTCATCCAATTGTTAAAGGATAACCTCATGTTGGCACAGAATAGAATGAAACAACAGGCAGATCAACATCGTAGCGAAAGAAGTTTTGATGTAGGTGATTGGGTATTCCTACGGCTACAACCATATAAGAAAATTTCCCTCAAACAAGCTAAGAAGGATAATAAATTATCACCAAACTATTATGGTCCATACAAGGTGTTGCAAAATATTGATACTATGGCATACAAATTGGAGCTTCTTGCAACTTCTTGATTGCACCCAGTTTTCCATGTTTCATGTTTAAAGAAGGTTATAGGCGACAAGCTCCCAGTTCAAACAATATTGACAGAACTTGACGAGGAAGTAAAAATTATGTTGGAACCGGAAGCAGTCACAGAAACAAGAACTCGACAGCTACGAAATCGATCAATTTCGGAGTATCTTATCAAGTGGAATAACTTATCCGCTAAAGATTCCACATGGGAGGATTAGAATTTTATACAGAAGCATCCACAACTTCTCAAGTGTTGAGGATAACACTTTTTTGAAGGAGAGGGGCATGTTGGGTCCCTATAATACTAGTGATTACCCCATTACTATTGTAGTTGTACCCCTTATTAATATTTTTGTGCCCCTATTATCCCCATATTGTTATTACTATACCCAATAGAATCCCTCTATTGTTATTTTTGTGGATCTATATTATTATCTTTAGGTTGGATGGGTTATATTGTGACTCCTTATACTCCTATATATAGAAAGGAGGTTTTGTCATTTGTACCATCCAAGAATTGTTCATTTATGTAATGTAAAGGAGGTTTCCTCCTCAAAGAGGCTAAATTATAAGGCGTTTATCTATCTTTTCTATCTTTTCTTGAGCTGGTTTCTTAACAATCATGGTCAATGAGATCAAGTTATTTCATTAAATAAAACTTTACCAAAACAACAAGAGTATCAATCTCTCTTCCATATTCTTTCAGCATGCTTATCACAAGCATTACTAGTAGTATCATGTATAAGAATAAATGAGTTGTCCTTCTATATGAAATCCATCATGACAAGGTTGAAGACTATCCTTTACTAGATTCAAGGTGTTAGCCTTCCTTATAGGATCAATATGTCCAACAGATGGATGTTAGCCAATCATCAAGTGTATCAATATTAGATAACCTCATAGAATTCAAGATGGTAAAAATGTTAAGCATTAGGTGCATTATTTCATCATAGGAAACATATATCCAAGTAAATTTCATATGCATGTGTGAGCCATCAAAGAAATATGCATTCTCATCATGTATTAGCATTTACTGAGCCATCCAATGTTACAACTGAAATACAACCTACCTTGCATACCTTGTGGCATTCAAATACCTGTGCATATTTACATTAGACATAGGTTGCTTGAAGCACTTTATCATCTTTTCATCTAGTACCTCTTTATCTCTTTCTAGATCTAGATTTTCTTTCCTGGATCTCAAATGATCCTCAAGAAGGATCTACTCATCAAATCTCATCAAATCCATTCAAGAAGTATAAGGAATAAACATAATCATTAGATCCATAGGTCCAAACAAAAGTAAGAGGAATCATAAGTCAATAAATGCATATCTTCAATGAGAGGTGATCCTCTCCCTCTTGAACCAATCTTTCAAAGATATTAATGTTCATGGTCCATATACCAATGTTACCTTCAATTATCCAACCAATTCTGCTAGGGATTATCACATATAGGGCTTCATCAAATAATTTTCAAGTGCTTGAGCATCTTCACATTGACCAACTAGCTTCCATATCTCGTATTGTTTCCATAAACTAGGGTTTTCTCTCCAACTCTAACCTCATAGAATCCATCAAACCCTAATAATAAAGTTGCCTAAGGCTTTCCTCAAACTCTAGAATTCTTTTAGGTATCCTCCATCCTCTTCTTGTTTCCATCTAAAGGTGTCATGATCAGGGTGATCTCCATGGCTTTTCTTCAGCCCACCTCTGATACAGTGTTAATTTCTCATAGGGCCACATTGTTATTTTCTTTGATAATTCCATTTCTTCATTAATACATTAATTTCACCCCCATATCATATTTACATTATTCACATCTACACCATTATTCATTAGCATAGGTAATTACATAGAAATAACAAAATCATCATCATCAATGCAATGAAACATAAAGGAAAAATAGAAGAAAGACATGCACACACATAGAGAAACCAGGATTGGTCTAAGACCAGGGAAAAACTCACTATGGCGAAAACCCTTGCAAATCTTCTTCTTCTTAGATCGTCATCAAATGATTCACCAAGAGAGAGTACACTGATCCATAACTTTATCTATGAAACAAAAAAAATATGATATCTATGAAATACATATAATCATGCTTATAATCACAACCATAATTTTGAGGATTGCACTGTGTTGTCATTGACTGTAGTCAACTGTTTGATATTGTTGTCACTGTACTAAACACTCTTGTCACTAAGAGAAATCTTCATAATACTAAAATCTCATCTTCGAGTGTTGGACGCAGGGAGGAGGAGTTGTGTAAGCTTCTATAACAATCATAGACACTCTTTGTGAGCTGAATGTTAGCATCTATGGTAGCCTAGATTCTCCCTAGACCATTCTATGCATGCGTCCAGGGACCAACTCACAATATTTGCTCCAAACCCCCATACCCTCTCTTCTAGTTATTGTGTGTGCGTATAGAAAAACTTGGACGCTATTAGGACCACTCTATGGGAGCGTTCAAGGACCAAAACCTCCATATTTGCCTATGAAACCTTGGACGCTCCCATAAGAATTTTATGCAATAGTTTATGGAAACTTGAATGCTCTCAAGACCATATGGTCCTTGTGTCCGTGGATGAAATGAAGCAAAAGAAACCCCATCCTACCTGACGTTCCCATAAGAACTTTGTGATAACATCCAAGGCTCCCTGGATGGTTTCAGGACCATACTGTACCAACATCTAGGGACAAAAATACTCAACATGTTGGTGTCTAAGATCCAAAAAACCCTATATCAGTGCAAGGTTTGGCTTGATAGTTTCAGAACCTTTGCGCGAGATTTCCTCCATCAGACGTGTGCAAACAAAGACAATAAGGGAAGAGAATATGGCTTCATGAATGTGTCCAAATGAGCTTGAGGTATCTTCTATCTATAGGCTTTCATTAGGGTCCACTTGGGGTTGGTATTTACCTATACAATTTGACATGTTCTTAGGGCCAACCTAACCCAATACACTTGAGTGAATAAATAAATTCAAAAACCAACTTTTTCCTGTCCAAATAATGTGACCTTTAGGTCAATTTTGATCCTCTCAAAAAGAGGAATATAATGCAATCATAATCTCAATCATCTAAGTTTTCCATGGTATTCCTAGGAAGATTGTATCCAAAAAATATGTGAAGTTCACTTCCTAGTTTTGGAAGGATTTTTTTGTGGGTTTCAGGATAGAGTCAGCCTTCAGTCCAGCTTATCATCTATAGAAAAATGGATAGACGTAATGGTTCAATAGGATTTTGGAGGACATGTTGAGAACATACACCATGAATTAATAACATATGTGGGAAGCGTATATTCCACTTGTGGAGTTTGCGTATAATAATGGGTATCGGGAATATTTTTAGATGAGTCCATTTCAGGCACTCTATGGATAGAATTGTAATACTCCCATAAAATGGAGTAATTGAGAAAATAGGGTATTTATTGGAATAGATATGTTGGGTTGGAAGAGATGCACCAAAAAATGTAGGTTATCAAGAAGAATCTAAAGGTGTAACAACCCTGGTTAAAAATTTGTCTAAAAGAAAATATACGACCAATGTCATGGGAGATGTATTCCAAGATGAATGGTGGGCAAAAAAATCCTATTTGATGTTCATTTCAGTTTATTATGGCTACGAAAATTAGAAAAGGAGATGGAAAACAATTTGGAAAGGCATGAGACATTAATTGGCATTTTATTTAGGAAAATAATGGAAATTTGGAGAAAATGAAGTTGAAAGGTCACAGGTTGCATGTGAGGAGTAAAATGAAAGAAAATAATGGAAATTGAAGAAATTAGAGGTTTCATTGATAAAAAGGCTTTTGAGGATCAATTGGTAGCTTTTGCCAAAGCAACCTTTTGTCAGTTAAGTTTTGGAGCTCAATCTCTATTCTCTCTCTCTCTCTCTCTCACTCTTCAACACTTAGATTTTTCTTGGAGAACTTCAGCATTCGATAAAGAAAATAAAAGAAGGAAAAGGAAAGCAAGGAAGAGCATGATCTAGTAGCTACAATGAGATTATTTGTAGGTATTGATTTTCATGTGTGATTTCCTTTCTATTTCTGTCTTGCACAGTTATGCATGTGTGTTCTTGGTTCTCTTGTAGCCATTAGTAAAGGTTTTTCCAGTTGTGACAATATTTTCTAGCATAGCCTTTCCATTTCCCGATAGCCTTGAGGTTATGGGTTCTCATGGATTGGTGAAGTTGGATTGCCAAATGGATTCAAAGCTAAGTGAGGTGGATATATGAAGGGAAGAGCACGTGTCCTAGTGATCCATGAACCATATTGTGGGTTGCGGTAAATCCACAACCTAGTAACCCCTAAACTAGACTATGGGTTTCGGTATAGCTAAAATTTGTGTTTCCTCGGTGGGCCTAGGAATCATCGACTGATGAATTGCATGGTAAATCCTAGAGGTCGATGCCTTTGATTAGGCCTAGGAACCTTGCCCAGTGAATGGCAGGATATAGGGTTAATCTAGGAGGGTGGTGTCACAATCATGGCCTAGTGACCAATGAATTAGACTATGGGTTGTGGTAAAGCCTAGGGACTAAGAAAGAGTAAAATTCCTCATGGTATAGTTGGGGAAATATGGTGGCATCAATGCTCATTTGGTTCTTTTTTTGGGTGATGAGTCCCACATTCATGTTTGGAATATGGCACATGGGTGAATGGTTGAATGAAAGAATTGGTTCAGCCAAACTATGGATGGGTGGTTCATGGATGTCCCAAAGCTAGTTAGATTTTGCATTCATTAATAATAGTTCCTTGTCCTTGGTATTTCATATGTAATGTGCTATTTTATATGTGGATTCTATGGTTGTTTTATCCTTATTATTTTTGTTCTTTACATGTTGGTTACAAGTATGTTTTATGGCAGTGATGTTTTATGGATCTCATCATGTTTTGATTTATAAATGAATGAACAATGAATATACGACCTAATAGATGATAAGGAAACTAATGTGATAAGGCATTAATGCTTCTTAGTGATTCTCAGATAAGTATGATACCCGTATGATCAGATTTGTTGCTATGACTTGCCGAATGCATATTTCTGATTTGTTTGATGAAATATATATCATGGCTAGTAGGGGTATAGTCAAGCATTTTCTCAAGTATTTTCATTTTTATCATTGTTTCAATGTTATTTTTTATTTTTGGGAGTCTCATGAAGTTCTAGGCAATGGCCTGAGACCTGGCCTTGAAAAATTGGCATGGAATATGGGGTCATTTGCTTTAAACTAATCGAAAAATATCTCAGTCACTTGCATGCCCTTGCTGTGAAAGAGACTGTAGGACCCCAATTGCATACATGCACGTGCCATCGAAGAAATGGAGGTTCTATGTTAGTAAGATGTTGGGTTGCCTCATGGGTTGGTCATGTGGGAAGGTTAGTTGGATTCTGGAGGTTCTGTAGCATGTGTAGAAGGTCAAGTTAGTTGTGTTTTATCGATTCCACTTCCTTAACTGTACATGGAGATTTTAATCAAATCATAGTAGCCTCTCTTTGAATTTTTACCCCAACGCACCGATCAACTTGGGTAAATTTAGGAGGAGGTAATTATAGAGTGGTATCAGAGCATAGGTCACTTCTTGGACTAGATGGGCGGTTTGTTGGTCATGGATTCATGTCGGTTGCATAGGTGCCCTTATGATTACGGTCTATATGCTTTTTGTGTATGCATGTTAGTGGTCATTGTTTATGTTGCGATGTTCTTTTGGAGTTGATGAAATTTTTGTTGGGATGTGTTTCTCATGAATGCATGTCGACTGTATATGAAATTTGTTATACATTTCAGTGCCTATATGTTCTTGTGCATGCACTATTATGGGCATGGTCACCGCACATGAGGTCGTTGTAGGATTTTTAGGTCATCATGATGTTCTTGGTGTGTTATGATGTTGATGTGTCAGCTGAGATAGGGCAAGAGATGTAGACAATGAAAGTGAAGTTGCAGGACTGGACCTTGGGGTAAAAGCAGATCGTCATACAGGTGTATATGGTGGATATGCAAGTATGTAGGTTAAGGGTTAGTATATGCATTATGGTTATGTGTATGCCTTTCATTCTATTGATTTTATGGTTACATACATGATAGATGTTAGTTTATTAGTGTGATCATATGTACATGTGTTGGTTAGTCATGCATGGTATTAACTTGATGACTATGTTATATGTTGTTGATGATTGTGTTATATGACTAACTTGTTGTTGTTATATGTTAGTTAACTTGATGATTAAGGTGATTTAATTTAATATCTTGATATCACATAAATCGTGTTAATTTGGATTGGCATATGAGGATGGTTAGGGTTACGATATTCAAGTATAAGCTGACATAGTTGTGATATTATGTCATACCAATTTGGACTAACTATGCAGATGTGATTGTTATGCATGAATGACAATTGCTTATCATTTTTTGATGTGAACATGTTAGCTAGTTACTATGATGGATATTATGACCTTATTTATGTTTGAGTTAATATGGTGTGACGTTATATCATGCTAATCTAGATTGATAGTGCAAACAAGATCACATCCATTGATATACATTAAGGTATGAGATTACTTATGTCATCTATTGGTGTTTGAGAGTTTGGTGTCTATTATGTTGTATATCTTCTATTTGAATGTTTGATTAATTGCATGATATGATTATGTGTCTATAATATTTCATGAAGAAATGATATTCTTTTATTATGGTTGTACTAACACATATGTGTTGAGACAGTTGATATGTACTTGAGCGTATATAGCTTATACTTGTAACATTATGTATTATGACTAATGAATGAGATTTGATTATCAATTATGACATGGTTGTTAGACTTGGTAAAGGTTGATTTCAAATTAATAGATATATTGTCTTGATATTTGGAACATGTGTATAACATGTGTGTTAAGTTACAAGGCATTGTGCTTGGCACAACAACATAAGGAACTGATGTATTGTTATGTTTATTTATGCATTGATATTTTTGTGTGGCAATATGATGCAAGGGATTGCATGGAAAACGATACTACCATGAAATGTTGAAGAAGGCTTAGGTTTAGTTTCGTTGGAAGTATTGGGAAGCCATGGGGATTGAGTCATGGTGTTTGTGCTAGTCTTGTGCTTTGGGTATTTTTTATTTGTTGTGCTCGACTTGCCATCTTGATTGTGTGTAGTGCATGATCATTCGAATTTGTTTTTGATGTTGTATTGTTATTGGTTTTCATGGTTATCTTCTTCTTTGTCGTGTGTTCTTGTATTTCATGTTTTGAGGGTATTCAGAATTGGTTGGGAAGGAGGAAAGTTAATGGGGTTCAAGAAGAGTTTGATGGAACCCAACAGGTAATGTAAGACCCGAATGGAGCTCAGTGCATGAGTAAGGGAATCTAAAGGCAAGAGTATGACAATCGGTTGAATTGGTTGGATCGATTGGTGTTAATTGATGGTGGTAGGATAGTCATGAGAAATGTAATCAAGAAATGTAATCTGATTGGATTTGAGGTTTCAAATGCGTTGACTATGTTGTGAATTGATATTCTCAATGTTGTGCATGGGTTGCCTGGATAAAGAGAGTTCTTTTAACATAGACCTTACGCTATATGGTAATTATGTTGTGATACTAATTACGTTGATGTTTATTTATCTATACATGTATGTATGTATGTCGTGTTTAACAGGGTCATCTTGGATCATGATTTTTTTTATGCTAATGTTTATATGCATATATGTATCTATGTTTTTCGTTTTCTAACAGGGTTGTTAGAGATCATAATTGTTTTATGTTAATGTTTATATTATGTATGTATGCATGTCATTGTCGAATATGATCGCCAAGGATCATGTTTGTGGAGGAATGATTGCTTATGCTGGTGAATGACATGAAGAGGTTCTTGGTTTATGAGGAATCAAGTGGGAAGAGTAGCCCACGTAGATATATGATGTCAATATCATGTGGATGAATTGATATTATATGTTTATACTATGTCTATGTTTATGCTATGGGAGGTAATCCTGAGGGGTAAGCCAGCTGGATGGAAGCAATGTGATCGACGACATGATGGAACAATCATGAGTAGTGCAAATACATTAGAAGCAAGGTTTCTTGGTAGATTTAGTGTGGTCTATTGATGTGTAGTACTACTATTCTATATATGTTGTACATATTACACTTGTGGTGTTGTGCGCATGCAATGGTTTGTACATATGGTGTTGTGTACATATCGCTTATGCAATGTTATGTATAGATGAGGTTGTGTACATGTAATTTATGCAATACTAGGTATAGATGGTGGTGTGTACACATTTTTTATGCAATTTTGTGTATAGATAGTGTTGTATATATGTTTCTTATGTGGTGTTATGTACATATGGTGTTGTTTGCATGTTGGATATGTGTTGTTGTGTACATATGGTGTTGTGCACATATTAGATATGTGATGTCGTGTACATATGGTGCTTTATACATGGTGCATATGCAGTGCTATGTACATATGGTGTGGTGTGCTTGTTGTACATATGGTACTATGCATATGTGGTGTTGTGTGTACGATTGTAGATGTGGTGTTTGTGTCCATGTGGTTCTGTGTACATGTTGTGCAGGTGGTGTTGTGTACACATGGTGTTGTGTACATGTGGTGTTGTGTACACATGGTGTTGTGTACATGTGGTGTTGTGTACACGTTATGTAGGTGGTGTTTTGTACAAGTGGTGTTGTGTACATGTTGTGCAAGTGGTGTTATCTATAGGTGGTAATGTGTACGTGTAATACATATTGTATGAGTGTACATGTGGTATTGTGTTCATGTCATACATTTGTGTTGTGTACATGCGGTACCATATATGTGCATTTTGTAGTCGTGGTATCATGACATGGGTATTCGTTTTGTTGTACTATTTATAGTATATGTATTGTGTGGTGTGGTACATTAGATGTAGGTGTATGTATTGTATTGTATCATACACTTGGTGTAGGTGTATGTTTTGTATGTCAGGTGTAGGTGAAAGTATTGTATGGTGTTGTACACATGTGTGGGTGTATGCATGTGATACATTATTGAAGATAAGAAAAGGGAATAGGTGTTTGTTGGGTGTGATAACCAATCCGGTGTGCATATGGAAAGGAAAAATGATAACGGTAGAAGCTAAGGATTGATTAAAGGATAAGTATCAATATTTTACTTTGGTTTTATTATGCATGTGATCTATGAATCTGATTTATAATGATTATATGTGATATATGATTCTAGTTTATGATGGTTACATGTGATATATGATTTTGATTACGATGGCTATGTTCTGAGCTAACCAGATGTGACATGTTTAGTCATGATGTTTTGATCAAACCACTAGTTTGACTTCTTGTAATAGGAAGTAAAGAGGATTGAAAGTGTATGAGGTAAGATGTGAAATTATTTCGATTTGTTTTGAATCTAATGGAAGTTATGTGTCTCATATAGGAAAGCATGGAAAAACATAGTTTGGTGGTCGAAACTAACTAAAAGAATTAGCAACAACAGTGAAATAAATTGTAACAAAAAGATGTATGTTGGTAAAGAACTTCAAGAGTAAGGCCATTGTGGGACATTGTTACTCAATAGTGTCCATTTATTTCCATGAGCATGTTATGACTGGTATGATGGTTTTGAGGCAGGAATATGCCTTGGTATTTTGACCTTCTGATGCGAGGAAGCCCTTCCAAGGGAAGGGTCACTCGAGGGACTGTGTAGCAAAGAAGGGGATACCCATGGAACATGGAAGGTGTGTGATTGCATCCAAGGGGGTAACCATATTTCTCAAGACACTATGTAGCAAGGAAGGGCAGGTTAGGGATGGATTTGTCTCGGTAATTAGCATTTGTAGATGGAATCAAATGTAGTTGGGAGCATGCCTAGTAACAATGAGTCGGTAACTGGTCACTACGGGAACAAGAAGTGAAGGATTGTAGCACTAAACATTGGATGCATATTTGAATTTGGAAATGGATTCTAGACTTCCTGGTAAGGAGTTAAGTCCTACTACTACTTTGAGGGCGGAGGTGTGAGCCTCTAGATTCCCTTGTTGTTGATATGGGCATCGCATCCTTTTTTTACTTTTTAAGAAAATGTGCATATGTGTATATCTGCATATTATAGTAAATATTGTATCGAGATGGATTTATAAACCTCCATAGATAGTATGGTTGTATATATGGTTTTTATTGTAAATATCATAATGAGATGTGTTATAAAGAACCAGTAAGTGGTATTCTCGTCATATTTTCAATAGTGGTCATCATAAATACTACAACGAGATTACTTATAAAGCTCCATGGGAAACATGGTTTTCTTTCAGCAGCTTTGTTGGTTGTGTTATTCTCCACAATATTTCAAGGTGGAGAAAGGAGATCGATGGAGGTAACCGTAAACCACTTAGGTTTCAACAGCTAGCCCTGTGGAATAAGAGAGGGCTCTCTCTATAAATCTCACAACCAAATATGACTACAGTAGGAAAAATATATTAGGCTAGATATCTTCAGCTCTAAGGTTTTACAGATTTATGGTTTGCTAGATGATAGGTACAAATCAAGGAACTAGGTCAGGTCTTCAAAGGTTTCAATTTGCAAGAGATATAAAGGAGCAGGGTAGGTATGCCTTTGTGATACTTTGGGGTTTTGTAAATTTTGGGTTTTTTTGGATCAGGGAAGTAGGTCAAATATCAAACATTTCAGTTGCAAGAGATATAAAGGAGAAGGGTAGGTATGCCTTTGTGATACTTTGGGGTTTTGTTGATGTAGTGTTGGGTGGAAAATTGAAGATAAAAATGAGCATGGCAAGCATGAATTCATTTATCAAAGGATAGGTAACATAAACATGAATTTCCTAACAAAATAGAGCTTAAACATAATAATTTTGTTTAAAACCTCTTAGGAAAATCACTGAAAAGAATAGATATGGAAATAAGATGAAATTATCATTCATATAAAACTATAACAGAGAGAAAACATTATCAAAAACTCACAACATAGTAATTCTTGAATAATAGTTGTAACTGACCTTTGATTTCCTGTAAAAAGTGATGAAGTACAAGCTCCAAGAGTTCTATTCACTGATGTCCAACCCTGAGTCTGACTGAAAACTAGATATCAATAGACCAAATAACCGTTTCCCCTCCCTCAAGGTTGAATCCTTCAGTTTAGGAACTGATTACATGAAGTGCTCAACAAAACCTAATGTTTATGGAGGTTAAAACAAATCCTCCTTTTAAACTTTGACTAAACTCCTCCTCATAAATGAGGCCTAAAATTACATGGACATTACTCTAACAAGCTTATTTACCTACTATTAGATCATTTCAACTCATAAAATAACAATTACATCAGGAAAATTCTAACTCGACTAAGAAAATTAAGAAAAGTGAGTTCCAGGCAAAAACGTAGCGAATTGCCTGAAAACAGAGCGTTCCTACAGAAAACTTTGAGTGTTTCTTGTAAATGACTTTTGGAGGGATTCTCGAGCTCCAAATTTAGCTCATGAAAGCTCACTGGAAGTCTCCGTCTATCTATTACACCATAGATTCCTCAAGAACTGAAAAATATTGATTCTAGACCTCCAAATTTCAATTATTCCAGATTTACTCCAAAAACGTAGCATGCTGCTCAAAAGGAGGGTAGAAAGGTGTTTTTAGGGACTTTTTTGATTTTTTGACCTGCCAAATCATGTTGTAGTCGAAGTAAAACTTGCTAGGATTGATGTAGAGGTCAAAAGGCATCCAAAACATTAATCGATTTGTCAAATAGAGGCCCCCAACAAAAAAGTAGCATGGGCCACATTACCTTTTCTAGCCAAAAGATGCTAAAAATTGGAAAAATACCCAAAAATCCAAAAAATTGTCAAAATTGCTCAAAATTTACTCCATTGACCCTCCGAAAGATAAGACGGACTATCAAGGATGCATCAAAAATAAATTCCAATTGATCGTTCTTCTTGAACTTCTTTAGGGTTTTCTTGCATTTTTCCTTCGTGCTCTTAACCCTAATTTGACAAATCCTGTTCTGGGTGTAATAATGCCTAGCCATGTGCCTTTGAAAGTTGGTGGCCCTGTTAGCCCTTTCAAGGAGATTCTCCAAATGGGAATTAAATTTATCGAACAAATACCCCCTATTTGTCTAAATATTTTGTTCAATGGATTTTTTAATGTCTTACTGCTCCAAAGGTGTAGATGGCTCACTCATTTGGTTTCCTTTCCTCTCCATTCCCTTGGTTATAGGCCTCTTTATATTGACTTGCACTTTATAATCCTCCATTTTCTCTAAACCAATGACTTTCTTACCTTATTCTTGCTCATCCTCTACACACATTCTAAGTTTTGACATTAGCATTTGATTCACTTTGAGTTTCCTATTTGCCTGCTATAAAAATGCATTCATGTATTTGGCTTTAGCCAAATCATCTTTAAAACCTATAATCTCACCCTCTTTCTCCATAACAAGATGCTTCAATTATTCTCTTTGTTTTTCATAAATATTCTCATGGAATGATGTCTCATGGTGATGTGGAGATGCTTCCCTATCAGCTAAGGTAGAATTAGCCCTTTCCTCTTCTCTAGGAGTAAACACAAGCCTCTTCCCTCTGATGTAGGTTTGAGTGATTTCTTCCCTATGTGCCTTCTTCATTGGAATCCTGCTAGATGACACAACCTCGCTTAGTTTGGAGGATGTTGGTGGTGTACTGTTGCTAGTAGGTTGACTAGTAGAAGGAAAACATATTATGGATTGCATGAAAGTTTCCCAAGAGATGTTCCTCTATTAAAGCTAGTGTACGACAATGATTTTAATTAAATCATGGTGGTAGGGACTAGCTTGGTGATCACCATTTCTATTTTTCACTTTCTTTTCCATCTTAACTAAATTTCTCTAAAGGTAGTGAGGTAGGTTGACAGGCTTTACGCCGGTGAAGTACATCAACAATGATAGGATACTTATACACTGTTGAAAACCTTAACTCACATGTAAAATAATTCATGCTGAACTTCATTAATTTCGAAAACTTTTCAATAAAAAGTCCAAAAGGAAAAATACTCTTCGAAGCCTCTTTGAACCCAATTGTGATGAAAGCCTTGTAATTTGAAGTGTCCAAATTTCAGTTTTTTAACCACTATTCCCCACTATTCGGTATCCTTGTGGCAGAAGCTATTGTCTCTGAAAAAATTATGAAGTCCACCCATACAATATTAACCTTATCTCCTCTAAGGTTTGAGGCAAAAATGATCATTAGTTTAGCATGATAACCCACTTGTCGAATTTGCTCACGAAACCCTAGGCAACCAACATTCTGGAAACAGTGCTTAGCAAATGCAAGGAGACCAACCCCTGAGTGTTAAGGGGTTCAAACCTTGACACTTTTCCTCCCTTTTGTAGGTTTTATTTTTAGTTTCCATGTTCAAATGTTGCACAACAAACTAGATTATGAGGAATGCAAAAAATATAGTTTTAATTAGGGAAAATGGGGATTTAGGTTTTGTAATTTGAAGTGAGGGAAAAAAGGAGTTAGGGATGGAATTAAGGAATGGGAAAATATAGGAGTTGGGTAGGGACCTTAGGGACCTTATGGAAGTTAGAAATAGGATAGGGAGTGATGGGAAGGGTAGAAAAGAATTTTTACATAGTGCATGCTAACCTTTTTACTGAAAATGTAGCTTGGGGTCTAGGGTTTGCCATAGAATCTATGGGGATTAATGAGAAGGGTTAGAAAGTATACAGGAAATGTATGTTAGTGCGAGAATCAACAGAAAAATTTGGGAAAGTAGTTTAGTTGTGTGCCAATCAACTCATAAGGTGTAAAATTAAAAACATACCATGGAAACCCTAGGAGAGGGTTCCACACCTTCAAATCGAAAATTTCAGTTTGCTGAGGTGGTGTTTTCCATTGACATACATATAATAAGCTAAGAATACATTCACCCATTGAATAAAGTGCTTGGAGATTTGTTTCAAGCCACTCTTGCAAGAAAACGTAGCGTCTGGATGAAAATGTACCGAGTAGGGTAAAAACACAACGTGGTTGGCTAAAAATGCAGCGAGGAGATTTGGAGGGGGAGACAATCACCCTTTGAGAGTGCCCTTCGATGGTTTTTGTACTAAGATGACCTTTTCTAGCGAATTAGTGCTCAATTCCAATGGAATGAGTGAAAGAAATGCTTGTATAGTCTCTTATAAGAGTTAAAATCATGTTTTACATATGTCATGACATGACATCATCCTTCATTCTGAAACCAATGTGAGGAGTTTTGTAGTAATACCTTTATGCATTGAATTAGTACCTTTACCTTTATTACATATGCCTCCTAATATGACAACTCCCTTATGTGTGGACTTAAGACCATAAACATGGATTTTTTAGCTTAAAACTGACATAATGATGACAATTACAAGTGATGACCTGGACCAAGATCTTTATGATTATTTAACTGATCCATGACATGTAACCCTTGAAAAATGACATGACCATGATGAATAATGATAACCATGAACGTTGAAGGGAGTATAATTGACCTAGACACACCAACCAATGATCAAATTTTTTTATTTGAAGACCTATTGAAACCATAAAAAACTTGACCTAGGACCCTAACAAAAAATTTTAAAGAGCACATTTGATCACTGGTGACTGGCAGGACTAAAAGAAACTAACATTGGCTCCAGATGGGGATGGAAGCTCCTTTAGGAGGTTTCAAGAACACTATAGACCAAGTAGCCTAATCAATTAGGCATGGAGTCAAAAACAAAAATACCAAACTGAAAACTGACTGACAAACTAAACTGACTTAACTCTAAATTTGACTACTAACTGAACTTAATTATGGAAACAGAACATCGACATCTTAGGTCATTCACCTCGGGATTCAAATCCTGATCATAACCACCCACTTGCTGGATATATATATATATATATATATATATATATATATATATATATATATATATATATATATATATATATATATCATGTGAAATTATCCCTCTAGTGTAACAAATCTAGCAAATGGATACTTACTTGAATCCTACTCAAACTTTCCTTAAGAAGGCAGAAAAAACAAAAACTAGGCAACTCCAAGTATCCATTAAAGATGTGCTCATGATCCATAAATACAAGAAAATCAATCTTCTTTGTTGACTGTAGAAAATTAGTGTAAGGATCCTTAAAAATCTGAAATGTTATCTTGTCTTGAAATCCAACAAAAATACAAGTAATCCTTTCATTTTGATCTGAAACAAATCTTGGTTGTTGATCCATAGGAAGGCATAGGGAATTATGACATTTTGCTACCCAAGTGTTCGCTGTAAATTACTTAAGCATAAGCAAGTCTAATTCTATCTCTTACATATTGTCTCTCTCATACTCATACTCTTTCCAATTCATAGTTTAAATCATCCTTGAACATAAAACATTCTTCAAGATTATAAAACATGTCCACTCTATCCTCTTCATGAAAGCAAATAGTCCCTATTAGCTGATCTCCTTGTAGGAAATATACATCACAAATTGGCTACTCACAACAACTTCGTGTATAGTTTCATTAGCCTCATGACTGTTGTTGGGTGTAGGAATTACACTTAAGCAAACTCCTCAACACTTAAATTGTCAACCCCGAGGATTCATAAACATAGAGACGAAGCACAAGCAATGTTAGAGATGGTATGAATGTTTCTAATATAAATCCCTACTTTCTTTAAAGAAAAGATTGCAAAATCAAGCTAAAAAGAGAAAAGACAACTTGAACCATCAAAATAATCTAAGACTAGAACAAGGAAGAATGCATCTGCAAAAGGGAATTAGAAATAAAGGGCAATCGCTCTAGCTAACTATTGCTTAACTACTAAGTGTGTGTTTTTCTTTAGCAGAGACACTTAGTAGTCTCATCAGATAGGCCATTTAAACCTGCTCCTTTAGAGATTTCCTTCTTGCACTAATCTGTCCTGAACTATCGTAGTCTGCTTGCACTAGTGCAGGAATAGATATTTATGTAGAGGATATAAATGGTGTCTTTATTAAAGGCATTTTACTTCTTGCAAGGGCTTGAACTTTTCTAGGTTCAAAGAACTCAGATCTCGTGGCAAGAAACTAGTTCTTGCACTGGATCAGAGTTTCTTGCACTTAGCATTTAATTCTAAAAATAATTGTTTAGTTACTACAGGTGCTATTACATTGTTAAATAAAATTGCACACATAAAAATGAATGTTTCTGATTCTGATGAAGTGCAGAAATAAAGAAACAATCCATATAAATTTATCCTGTCATAAAGTGTTTAACGAAAGAAATAAAATTGTGGGAAGAAAACTAGAAAGTCTTGTTGCATCACACCAATGTGCACTGGTGTAGGTTCATTCCTCTTGCTTGGACCAGGCAGGGAAAACCAACCAAACAGAACTACAGAAAGGAATATCACACCAACGTGCACTAGTGAAGGTTTATTTCCCCTGCTTCGACCAGGCAAGGAAAACCAGTCTGAAATTAGGTGCATGAAAAGGAAAGTTAGCTACTCCGCACCATAGATCCTCTTTCACTCAGACAGAAATGCATGTGCTTGAACTAAAATCACACATGAAAATAAAAACACAAATTACAAGAAATGGGAAATAGGGTAAATGTGGTGGGTTGGCTAGGCCCTAGCCAACCAACGCGTTTCTCTTTCAAATGAAAATTCTGCTCAATACTTCAATCAATTCATTAGCTTCAAACACAGAAATACGATTTATAAAACATGAGGTGGAGCTCCCTTTTTATTAATTCACCGAGTCAAATACATGTGTGAGTACATTGTCCAGCCCAGATTAGGGCGATAACAAAATACAGTAACCTGTTACCGCCTCTTTGGTTGTATCTCTGTTCCATACAAAACTTCTATCCAAAAACTATCTCGTCCTATTTACATTCTTCATTATATAGATCTTTGGCCAAAGGAAAAAATAGATCGTTTAAACAATTAGATAACCAAATACATAATTTAGCTCTTCAGCCTTCAAAATTAGATAGTTTAACAAAACTGGCCATAGCCAATCTCCAACTGTTCATTCTTCATAAATTCAATCTTGGCCGCCTTTGGATTGATATTACTATCATGGCTAAAGCTCGGGTGCCTTTAGATTGATCTTGTTGTCATGGTTGAAGCTTATAAAAGCGAGGCGGTGATCAAGGAGGTTCGGATTTGTTGCAATGATTTGTTGTGTTAGCACCGGTGCAAGATCTGATCCTGCACTAGGATCAGCAGTCACGGTAAGTACTTTGACTACGAAATAAACATTGGAGATATCGATAAGTTACAAAGAGTGATTATAAGCAAGAAATCATGTAATAAATGATTAATTAATGCTAAGTTAAGTTAAAAATATGAAAAATAAAGTGCATACGAAATATGTTATCGTTCTTGGACTGGTGCAAGATGAGGTTGTATAAGAGAGGTAAAACAACGGTAAATGGTTATAATTTAGGAAGGGGAAAATCACAAAAAGAGAGAAACTTATGGGGCTAACATCCTCCCATCCCTAAACTATTGTGTTTCCTCACACAACTCTTTACCTCTGCAAAAAAGCTTCAAAACTTTGACCATTCTAGCACAATCCTACTTTGGGATACTGTGATCAGATTGCAATGTTTCAGACTTCTTCTTTCTGATGTTCTTCAGTTTCTTTGTCACCTTTTTAAGTTGCTTGAAACATTGTGCAGTTTGGTACTTCCAGACATTAACTTCTCTTTTCTTTTTCCGGATCTCCACAGTCAATTCTCCTCCACTATGTTCTTTATCCTCCTACGTTTTAGCTATAAGCTATTCTAAGTTCTACACTTGAAGCTCTAGCTCAACTACACGAGCAGCAGGAGTTACCAATTATTTTTATTTTTTTGTTTCAGAAGGGGTTGTGTCTTCCTTAGGGACCTCGATATCCCTCATGGTTACATCAAGAAATTATCCTTCCTCTACTCCCTCTTCTTCTTTTGGTTCTTCTGCCCCTGCTTCTTCTTCTTCTTCTGTTGGTGTTTCTTCTAGTGCTAGTGCACGAGCAGATTCAACGCCCTATGGGGACTGTGGTTCTTTGCCTACATCTGATACTTTATTCTTTTTTTGAGGATTTTTAATGAAATCGGCCAAGAGAGCATCATCTTCGAACTCTGAAAATTTTGTTGCATACGCAAGGATTGACAGGTTGTCATTTTCAGAGGTATGTACCTGTATTGGTGGCATAGAAGGAGTCACTTCAACAGGTGTGCTAGTTGTCTTCTCATTTGAATATGGCTCCTTTTATTTTGTTGATTTTTCTGATCATTTCCTTTTTGCACTAGTCCAAGAAGGACTTCCCCTTTCATTCTTACTCGGGTCCTTACTTGTGCTGGACGGATCCTCTATCTCCTTTCCAACAGATGTCTCTTTATGCAGTTTTTTTAACAGTGCCTCCCATGTCATGCCTTTAACTTCTAGTTGTTTGAGGAACAGAATCGTTATCAGGTCATGGTGGTATAGCTTCGTGTTGGCCTGGTCTACCCATCCATCCTGTACACCTTTGGCCATTTTTTCCAAGCTCTTAAGCAAAAAATAGGGGAAATTCATCCTCCATCGGATGTGTCGGCCGGCTCCTAAATGCTACAGCATCCTAAAATGATATACCAAAGTGCAGGTGTATCTTCCCTCATAGGTTACAAACTTCTATAAGATGAAAAGGAGGTCTTTCCACTGTCCCACCAGGGCACTGCATGGAACTCCTTCCTTCTATTCTACATCCATCTTCTTATCGACAACAAAATGCTGCCATCGGTTCCTTTCTAGTTTCTTATTTTTGAACCACTGCTCATTAGTATTTTCCAACCCTGTCGTTGATGCTATAAATTATTTTGTGACTTTAAATTTGGGAGGCCCAATTTTTACTCGGCCGTTTTCGAAACTTCTGGCAAACTATAAAGCCACTTCTTTATCGTGCCCATCAAACTTCTGTAAGAAATGAAGAAAAACCAAGTCTTGTAATAGTGCAAGACTATTGAGATACTCGCTAGTCTATTCTACCATACTAAGAGACGAAGGTTCGTTTCGAACAAGCGGCATCGTTGCTTAACGACTATCAACAGTCAATAATTTTATATGCAACACTGGGAGAATCGGTTCTTATAAACAAGGATCCAACTGTCGACCATCCTTTCCATCTTATCACTCGTTCATTCACTGTAGATGCACAATCTTTGAGATCAGGTCGAATTGGTACTTATGGTGGAATTTTAATGGCTAGGTGAGGTAATAATTATGAGTGAAGGACATCTAGGATTATGGTGGAAAGGGGGCAATTATGTCCAAGAAATGGTTAAACACTTCTGCATTCCTTCATAATTCAAAAAACTAACTTAGCATTCATTAAAAAAATGATCATGATTCCTAACTTGAAAACACCTTGTACTTTAAATGATTTTCTCGTAGTTAGCATGATAGCACAAGTACTTGTCAGCTAAGTGAAAGGATTTCATATAAATTTTCATGATGACCACTTTCCTAGGACGTATGCCATGAGAAGAATAAATTGTACTATGTTCTAATAGGGTGCATGCTTGCACTGGTCTACTTGCACCGCTTAAATTATGCTATTTTGCTAGTACCATTCTGCTTGCTTTATCATATAGGACAATATGCTGGCACTAGTTCAAGCATAATATCTAAAAACATAGAATTTAAGCAAAATATAGGCTGGACTTCCACATGACTTCCTCAACTTATACTGGAAATTTGCTTCACCCTTCCTTGATACTTTAGAGCATATCCTTTTTCTCTTTGTGCACGAGATCCTGCAATAAATTTATGAGGGAACAAGGAAGTGGGAAAAGGGAAATTTCCAAATGGGAAGGAATTCTATTACAAGGATTCCAGGAATAGTGCAAAAACAGGGAATAAACAGATGTGGGATAAGGAATAAATTCAAGGGTAAAGTGAGATTTTTTCGAAGCGGACACGGAAAATTTAGAAGAATGTGGGAAGGTTAATCATTCTAGGATTGAAGAAGAAAGCTGAGGGAATATTACAGAAGTGGAATATGAAGAAAGGTAGAAAATTTTCTAGAAGTTCTGCCTGCACTGGTGCAAGAAAAAATAACTGCATCGAAAATTAAGTGTTACTTGAATAAAAATATCCATGCTAATTACCCCAATTGTATAAAGGTTGGTTCCACTAAACCAACTTTTACTTGGTGGTCACTAGCATATCTAAAGATCAAGCAACATTTTCTTTTTATTAGAAATTTTTGATCTTCCTTCCACCAAGCCGGTTTTCAGGTTGATCCTTCTGCAATCATGTCAGCAAATTGATTTTCATAATTACAGGAAAATGTTCTTTTCCTTACTTTTATTTTTTATTATTTTTTTTCTTATTTTTAAGAAGAAGAAGAATTCATGTTTTCAAAAGGTTGGTATTACCATTTACCACGACTGTCTCGAATTTCTATTGGATTTGTTGTGTAAAATCTTTCTTGGTAGGTGGCTGAAAATACTTCTTTAACCTGTGTTCATTTACCAAGAATACTGATTTTTTTCCATCAATAGTTTTAACTTCCACTGCTCCATTCTCAAATACTCGAATCACTTCATGAGGTCCCATCCAACATGTGTGGAATTTCCCTTTAAAGATTTTAAATCTAGAATTACAAAGGAGCACCCAATCACCTGGTTGGAATTGCTTTATCTTGATAGACTTTTCATGCCACCTTTTGTGTTGCCGCTGAATTAATATGTTCTGCTGAATAACATCCCTACGAAATTCATCTAACTCATTAAATTGGAGAAGACGTTGTTGTTGTGCCTCAGAGAGATCTAGTCCTAATTGAACTGCGGTTCTGAAAGTTTTGATCTAGAATTCAATTGGTAACAGAACTTGTTTGCCATATACCAGCTCATATGGTCTATGACTTGTGCTATTTATCGAAGTGGTTCTATATGCCCACAAAGCCTTTGGTAATATTTTATCCCAGTCTTTTCGATGAATATTTACTGTCTTTGTAAGAATGGACTCGATCACTTTCTTTATGGATTCCACCTGGCCATTTTCTTACGGGTGATACGACGTGGATTTCCTGTGCTTGATCTTATATTGCTCCATCAAACCTTGTACCAAATTAGAAATAAACTATAGACCATTGTTAGAAACAATTTCTCTAGACACACCAAATCTAGTAAAGATTACTGTAAAAAGAAAATCAACAACAACTGTTTCTGTAGCAAAAGGAACAGCTTTAGCTTCTACCCATTTTGTAACAAAATTTGTACAAACCAAGATATGCTTTTTACTTAATTATGTTGGATTTATTGGCCCTATAAAATCAATAGCCCATTTTTCAAATGGCTCAATCATAACTCTGGCATAAAGGCATTTCTTTGGTTTGATTAGGCTAGCCCATTCGCTGACAACTATCAAAATGCCTGACATATTGTTTGGCATCCTTAAACAAGGAAGGCCAAAAGTAACCAACACACAATATTTTATATGCAGTCCGCTTATCAGTGAAGTGGGCTCCACAGGGTTCATCATGAGTAGATTTAAATATGTCAAACACATCCTCCTCTCTTACACACCTACGGATAATCAGATCTGGACTAGTGTAAAAGAGATCTCCTTGAATCCAGGAATATGCAACACTTTTTTGAGCAATACTCCTCTTTTCACGAGTGAATAAGTGGGCTGGTGTTTTCCCAGTGACCAAGTAATTAGGAATTTTAGCAAACCATGGGAAATCTGTTGACATAGCAAAAATATGTTCATCCGGAAAATCATTAACAGGAGTTGTTTCACCAAGATTATCTAATCTAGAAAGAAAATCTTCTACAATATTAGATTTTCCTAGTCTATCAACAATTAAGTAATATTAAATTCCTGCAACAATAGTAACCATCTATTGACTCTACCACTAGTTAATGGCTTGTTCCTCAAATATTTGATCACAAAATGATCAGTATGTACAAATACTTCATATCCTGTAATATAGTGTCTGAACTTATTAATTGCAAAAATTACAGCTAAAAACTCTTTCTTTGTAACTGTATAATTTAATTCAGCGGAAGACAAATTCTTACTAATATAATAAATAGCATAGGATTTTTTATTTTCATCTTGTCCTAAAGCTGTGCTAATAGCCAAATCTGAAGCATTAGAGGAAATATGAAAAGTCAGGGACCAATTAGGACCTCTCAAAACTGGTGCATGTACTAACTTTTCCTTCAATGTTTCAAAAGATTGTTGGCAAGCTGTGGTCCAAGAAAATTCACTATCCTTAGCTAGAAGTCGGAAAAGAGGGGCAACTATCTTAGAAAAATTTTCAATGAATCTCCTATAGTAACCAGCATGTCCTAAAAAGCCTCTTACTTCCCTTTGAGTTTTGGGTGCAGGAAGATGCAAAATGATTTCGATCTTTGCTGGATCAACCTGGATACCTTTACCAGAAATCAAATGGGCAAGTACCACCCTCGCTTTCCACATTAATCTACATTTCTTGTCACTTAAGGTGAGATGGGCTTCCTGACAACGAAGAAGTACCTTTTCCATATTTTCGAGAGCTTCCTGAAAAGAATCACCAAACACAAAAAAGTCATCCATATAAATTTCTGCAAATTCTAGATCAGAAAAATTGCTAGGACTGCCCTTTGAAAGGTATTCAGGGCATTACATAAACCAAAGGGAAGAACTCTATAATCAAATGTACCCCATGGACATGTAAAAGTAGTTTTATCATAATCTTCGGGTGAAATATGTATCTAGTTATAACCACTGAAGCCATCCAAAAAGGAAAAATATTACTCCTGCAAGGGTATCAAGCACCTGGTCAATAAAAGGGAGAGGGAAATAATCTTTGAGAGTGGCTTTGTTTAATTCTAGATAATCAATACAAATACGCCATCTTCCATCTTTCTTAGGTACTAACACTAGTGGAGAGACCCACTAACTGTCAGAAATAGGATAGATAAAACTAGCATCGAAGAGTTTCTATACTTCTTTCCTCACAATATCTCTTAGAGCTGGATTCATTTGCCTTTGGGGTTGTCAGATAGGTCGGGTTCCTTCCTGAATATAGATATGATGTGTACAAGTTTCAGGAGGAACACCCTTCATATCTTCATATAACCATGCAAAGGCACTAAGATGGTTTTGCAACAAATTTACGCGCTGCTCTTGCTAAGATGAGTCCAAATATGAACTAATATACGCGGATTTACCGGGGCTAATCTCAACAAGAGTAGTATTAGGCTCAGGAGTACTCAAGGGGGTGGTCAAATGCAATGGTACAAAAGAATGAGAATCATGATTATCTTGAAAACCTAGCCTGAAAGTCTGGCTCAATAGCTCAAGATTAGGCATAGTGTCTAGATTATTCAGGAAATCTTGAATCTCATCTTCTTGTGAAGACAGAGTATACTGATAGATAAGGGAATTGGGTTGAGTCTCCTCATCACTACTTTGATCCAACCATAAAGTATCTCAAAGGTCCTGAATGGATCTGGCAGGGGGGTATAAGGTAACTTTCTTCCTAGATTCTCCATGTGAAATATACATATCACCTGAGCAACATCCAATATATGCATTGGCTATAGTAAGCCATGCTCGACCCAAGATCAAGGGATGTCCTCCTACTAGGTTCTTTGGCTAAAGCACAGTGAAATCAGCAGGATATTCCCAAGAATCTAATGAGATGATCACATCGTCCAATACTCCTTCTGGCTTAATTTTAGATCTATCTACTAATTCAAGCATAGTGGGAGTAGGGCGAAGATGAAATAATTGAAGTTGATCCATGGTTTTCTTAGTCATGACATTAATGGTTGCCCCCAGGTCTATAAGAACATTAGAGACAAGGACATTACCAATCTAAACTGAGACAACAGGGTTTCCGGGATCAATATATTTTTCCATAGACACACATCCCGTCATCAACTCTGCTACCCTACCAACAAATTGAATGGTTTGGGGTTCCAGTTTCTTCTTCCTGGGTTTCTTGAGACAAAGTTCCTTAATAATCTTGGTACAAATAAGGATATCTTTGATGGCTTGGAGCAGAGGTATCTTAATGAAAATATTCTGAAGCTCTGATGCCAAGCTAGTCTCAGAAATAGGCTCACTTCTTTCCATTACTAGTCTCTGTGGGAAGGGAGGCTGGTTGGAAGAATATGGCAAGGATTCCGAGGGTAAGGGCTGCTTAGTGATAGCTTTTGGAGAATGGTTAAGAGTTTCCTCTTCCTCTTTCTCTTCAACAATCACTCTAGGTTTCTTCTTATTTTCTAATGTTACAGTCCTTCCCGATCTTAATTGGATATCATGAACCCCAACTGGGATAGACTGGTACTCGAATGGTAAAGGTGGGTTTGTTACATTGATCATTTGCACTACTTTATTATTCTTAGGATTGGGCATAGGTTGAGTAGGCAACTGAGGAGGTCAAAAACGTGGAGGTAAAGGTAATGGTGGAGTATACTGACTCGGAAATTGAGGCATTGAATAAGGTGTATGCGTAGATGGATATGACTGCATTGGTGGCTAGTGGGAATATAGAGAATGAGTTGGCCCTCTCCAACGTTGTTGCCATGGTTGAGAAGGTTTCCCATGTTGATATTGATTCCCATACTGCAACTGCTGATTATGTTAGGATAAGAATATGCATGTGAATTATAACCAAAATAGTATGGAGAAAATTCAGGAGCCATACCTACACCTACCTGAGGCCACTTTCTTTTTTCTCCCATAGCATACAAGTATTCAGCTTTAGGTTGTCCCCCTGTAAATATAGCTTTAAGTCCTGGTATAAAGGGACATTTTTATGTGACATGGTCTTCTGCACAAATAGCACACTTGTTAGTTTCTTTAAAATTAAGAGGACACTCTTTAGGAGGATGCTTATCTCTACATTTAGGACAGAAAATACATAATGACTCTTGTTCCTTTATGAGTTTTTGTTGAAATTTTAAAGAGTCCAACTGTTTGGTAACAGTTTTCATTATATCAATTTTCATGTTCTCCATTTTATTTTCTAATCCAATAATCATAGCATCAGTAGATTCGGTTTATCTATTTCTGTTTCGAGTTCCTCTACGAGATCTATACTGATTTCTTGAAAATTTCCTACATAATTCACAAATTTGTTCAAAAGTTTGTTGAGAAATATCACCTTGCCCTAACAAATTTAATTTATTTCTAGCATTATCAATAAGTCCTCTTAAGAACAAGGTTCTAATAGTACTAGAATCAAGCTTAAGTTTCGACCTTTGTAAAATATATAGAAATATTTCTAGGTAATCTTCAAGAGTTTCATCATCATCATGTATGATTGTAAAAATCTCATCTTGCATGTCTCGAGTTTTGCAATATTCTTTATATTTAAACAAAAACACTCTCTTCATCTGATCCTAAGAGGCTATAGTGTTTCCTCCTAACCCCATAAACTAGCATAGAGATGAGGCCTTGAGAGTAACAGGAAATAATCTTAGCTTATGAGCGTCAGTTGAATAATCATAACTTCTACACAAAATATCGAACTTGAATAAAAAAGAGTAAGGATCTTCTTGAAATTTACCATGGAAATGAGGGAGAGATGATGGTGGAACATTATTCATTTGCGCCACAGTATCAGGGTCCACAATTGAAAACACAAAAGTGGATTGTTCCTACTTACCTGGTTGTCATCAGTCCCTTCCACATGATCTTCATGGTCTACCATTTTTTCCCTTTTACTCCCCACAGACTGGACCACACCTGAGCTGTTGTCACCAGGATCCAGGTGGACTGTTCCTACATGATGGGTTTGAATTGGATTGTGCTTCCTTCTCACAGAAGGAGAGCCAATATGAGAATTGTTTTCAGAATTCTTTCGGCCCTTAGTAGGCTTTGAACCCTTACTTTTTCTAGGAATTTATTTCAAAAAAGAAAGAAAAATAACAAAACAACTTCTAATAAAAAATGCTATCAAAAATCAATTAACTCCAGTAAAATTCCATCAATTTTTTTTTCCAAATAATACTGCAAAAATAAAGGAAAACTTACCTCTATTGTATAATCAGAAAATTCTTACCAAATCAAATCGCCTCCCCGGCAACAGCGCTAAAATGTTGAGAGAAAGAATAACACTTAAGCAAACTCATCAATACTTAAAGTGTCAACCCGGGAGATCCATAAACTTAGAGATGAAGCACAGGCAATGTTAGAGATGGTATGAATGTTGGCATTATGATTCAAGTGTTGTCCTTGATGGCAACTCACTCATAGGTATGATACAGGTGATGGCAACTCTATCAGAGGACAGATCTTAGTACAGAAGGTCAAGAGAGAGATATACGCAGGTTAACCTTGATGAAAGTGCGTATACACACAGGTGATAAGAACAAAAGGCACGTATGCGTACACATGCAAGTTCATAGAAGGAAAGGCGTGTACATGTCGGAAAACTAAGTTTTGGTCCATGGTATTTCGTCCATGGTATTTTGGTATTGGTCTGTGGTATTTGGTCTGAAGTGTTGATCCCAAGTATTGGGTCCAAGGTATTGTTTCTACATGGTTTTGGACCATGGTATTGAGAGAAGTCTAAACCTTTATAAGGAGAAGATCATTAGGCAAAGGTGGATGAGGAAGTAATGAATGTCTGACGAAGTGTGAAGATCTAGTATGTTGGTTATGGGTTTGTGATGCTTGGCTCAAGTTTGAAATGGCACCGAAGGTATAAGTAATTACCTTTAGATCTATACGCGGGTTCTCTCTGGTGAGAGCTCATATACAAGTGGTTTTGATATAATCAAGTAGCATATGCATTATGAGATTTGGTGTTTCAGGTTGCTGTTTGGTTCTAGTGGTTGTTGCAGAGTTCTGGGCTCTGATCTATGTTCTGGTAACTATGTTTTGATGACAGGTTTTCAGTGATTCAGTATTGGGTGATTTAGAGATTTACGATGTAGGTATAAGTTGATGATTGTATTGCAGCAATGATTGTTTTGTATTCATGGATCCAGTCTGAAAATTTATGAAACGTGGTCCCTGGAAGAAAAGAGAAGGTTGTAGCCTTTTGTAGGTCAGCACCTATGTACTAGTATCTCAGCTAGTACAAGAGCTAAGGGGGTTGTAGCTCCCTTCCAGGAGAAGCTGGAGAACGAGAGAGGGTTGTAGCTCTCTGTAGGTTGCAGCCTACGTACTGGTAAAGGACTGCACCAGTACAGAATATTTGTGAAAGGAAGTTTCTTATTAAAGGAAGATAGAGATGAATTGCAGCAAGTGGTTTTCACCCACATTGGGTTTCCACCTTATATCATGGTGTTCATGTGTGCTGCTTATGTGTGATGATATATTTTGTTCTACTGCACCTATTACTGTTAATATGGTTAATAATGTTGTGATGCACTCAATGAAGATCAACTAATCGAATCATAAGTTTGTTCGATATACGCTAGTTGCATTAAACATAGTCGCGTATATATGCGGGTATCCTTAACTGAAGTAGCGTATATGAATCTGAGTATGACAATGAAAAAGTTATATTGATTTGATAATACTGATTCACCCCCCCCCCTCTCAATATTATTTCCAACAATTGGAATCAGAGCAGGTCCCTTAGAAGAAGCTTGATCGCTTGAAGGAAAGATCCATTAGAATAGCTAATCAAGAAATAGAGGCATCAATCATGCCACCAATCTTTGACAGGAGCAAATTTACCCACTGGAAGATAAGAACCATGGCATATCTACAATTGCTTGGAATGGATGTTTGGGGAATTGTGGAAGGAGGATACACATACCCATTAGCAATTCCTACAGATACAGCAGAGAGAAAGCAATATGAAAACTCAAAGAAAAAGTTGTTACTGTCTTATTGGGAAGTTTGTCACAATCAGAATTTATGAAGGTCATGCAATTCAAATCATCCAAGGAAATATGGGACAAAATCATTCTAAGCTATGAAGGAGATGAACAGGTAAAAATAGCAAAGCTTCAAACTCTCAGAATCCGGTATAAAAATCTTAAGATGCATAGTAATGAAAGCATAGCTAATTACTTCCTGCGTATAGATGAGATTGTAAATTGTATGAGGAATCTGGGTGAAGAATTTAAGGAAGTTGTCTTAGCTGAAAAGGTTTTGAGATCCCTGTGTGCTAAATTTGATTCCAAAGTGTCTGCCATAGAAGAAAAGGAGGATTTGTAGAAGATCAACATGACGTAGATTCATGGAATCTTAACTGCTTATGAGATGAGAAAAGAGGGACCATCAGAAGCCACATTCGAAGTATCAGGATACATTTCAAAAGGAGAATATGAGGTAAATTTTGTCAAGAATCTTGAACAGGGAACTGGAGGGTTCAAAGGTAAGCTACCTTTAAAATTATTTTCATGTGGTAGAGTTGGTCACTACGCTGCTAGATGCCCTCATAACAAAGGAAAGATGTCTGAAGAAGGTAATAGAAGCTATTATACCCATGTTAAAATTAATGACTCATTCAATAGTAGTGAAGGCATTAGAAGTCTCATGGCATATGAAAAGAAGGATGTAGAAACAGAAGAAGTTACCAGATTAAACGACAATTGGAGTCAGTAACCAGAGTAAGGGAGCAATTGTAGGATGTAGTAAAAGATCAGAGCATAAGAATTCAGAGACTTGAATCGAAGATCCTCTCTCTAAAAGAAGATCTTGAAAAATCAAAGAAGTAGAATAGGGAAGCTCTTGAAGAACAAGAACATGAAGTGATCGAATTAAGGCAACAAGTGGAAGAAGGAAGAAAAGTTGAAGAAAACATAAGGAAGCAGTGTCTGGAAAAGGAAGAACAAAAACAGGTTGAGTCAAAGATCCCCTACTATGAAAACTGGTCTTGGCTTTTATGAATAGGTTGAAGGTGAATCTAGCTCATAAGGTGAGGCAAGGAACTCTAATGAGAAATCTGAAATGCTCAACAAGGAACAGCCAAGGAAAGAAATTCCTCAAATAAAATCCTTTACTCCGAACTATGGAAGTGACAAACGAATATTTCCTCCATTGAATAATATTGAATGTTACGTATGTCATAATCATGGACATGTTGCAGCCAGATGTAGAAGTAGAATGGTTCAAGACGATCACACAAGATCATCACAATCCAGGTATTTTAGAGGATATTGTTTTGCCTGCAATGCGCTTGGACACAACGCAATTGATTGCAATAGAAGGAACATGAAAAATGTAAGATGTTATACATGCAAAAGCTTGGACATAAAGCAAGGGAATTCAGGAGAAAATTTCAAAATTCAAAGCAAGAGGACTGTACATCATCACAATTCCATGAATTGAAGAAGACATAATTAGAGACAGAAAGGTGTGACATAACTCAGTTAGCTAACATAACAGACGCAGGGGAAACTGAAAGTGAAGACCTTCAGTATTCCATCTTGAATATGCTGATATAATGAAGATAAGTCACATATATACGTGAGCTAGAGGCTGCAGAGTCGCGTATATGGAGTTCAGAAGAAAAGGCAGCAGAACAGAATCAGGAATGGTTCAGTCATGATATATAGTGATTGGCACAGGCTCATGGGGAGCATATACTTCAAATAATGCATTGTTGGCATTATGGTTAGAAGTCTTTGATGAAGTTTATGAGGCTAAATGATACATCTTGCTGTTTGATCAAAGGAATGGTATTGCCGGTTTGGATGTTGATGCTTATGGTGTAGATCATATATGATGTATGATAGTGGCTAATGACTATCTTGGTCTTGAATGGATTGCTAGTCTTTGTTATAAAGACCTTGCATGTGCTCAGGGGGAGCATGAACAGACTGGTACATCTTGGCATATACAAAGGGGGAGCCCAATCAGAGATTTCAATAGGTACTTAGGGGGAGTATGGACAGCAGAGGGAGAGAACTTCTTGGTCTACGCTTTGACCTTGATGTCAAAGGGGGAGAGTGACTTGGTGTGGTGGTTGCCATCAAGTCCAAAGGGGGAGATTGTTGGCATTATGATTCAAGTGTAGTCCTTGATGGAAACACACTCAGAGGTATGATATAGGTGATGGCAACTCTATCAGAGGAAAAATCTTAGTAAATCAGGTCAAGAGAGAGATATATGCAGGTTAACCTTGATGAAAGTGCATATACATGCGAGTGAGAAGAACAAAAGGCGTGTATGCGTACACACGCAGGCTCATAGAAGGAAAGGTGCATACATGTTGGAAAACTAAGTCTTGGTCCGGGGTATTTGGTCCATGGTATTTTGGTATTGGTCCATGGTATTTGGTCTGAAGCATTGATCCTAGGTATTGGGTCCAAGGTATTGTTTCTACATGGTTTTGGACCATGGTATTGAAAGAAGTTGTTGTAGGGAAAAGTATCCGATTCGGATGACCCTATCCCACTCTAAGGGTGATAGTACCTCAGCAACAACTGTAAAGAAAACTACTTAAGGTTTACTTCTTTATGAAAGCAAGAGAGAATGAAGGAATGCACTAACCGTTGCCTTGCGCTTAATGTCGAATCCTAAACTCTTCTCTTTGCTGCTTGCTCCCAGCTCCTTGCTCTTTTGCTGGCCCAACTACAATGAGATCCTGTAAAATAACAAAGAAGGAAACTACAAGAAGCATGCAATCATAACTGATTCAAGGATTAGCATAAATCAAATATACAATTATCACAACACATCATTGAAACAAGTGCATATAGAAGAACCTCAATAGCTTTTATTAATGAAGAAGTAAAGTTCTGAGAAGGTTACAACCATTGAAGGCCCCAATCCAGCAACACCTCCCAGCAGAAAGAATTTCTCCTCTTCACCTCCTTCAAGCAATCACCCAATAGCTCTATAATGAAACCAACAACATATCATTACTTTGCACAAAATTCCAGCCTCCTGAGCTCATAGGAGAGAGCTCAATATATATATGAATTGAGAAGGGATGAGTCAGCTTACAACTGATGTGTAGCTGCCTTGTGTCCTCTCTCTCTTCAGTTGATCTTCAGTTCTTGAGTCCACTTGGAGAACCTTGCTTCCACTTGGAGAAACAGAGCCTCTGACTCATCACAAGGTGAAATCCCTGATCCAAGTGTCATTTTTGGAAGATTCCAGAGCAATGACTCAGTGTGCCACTTGTCCCATCTCGCTCAGCGCAGGTGGCCTTTGTTCCACTTGCTTTGAAACACAGGTACACCATGGAGGAGTTGAGTTTCAGTGCAGAAGCCTAGTGGAGCACCTGCTTTGATTTCAGGATTGCTTGTTTTTGAGTGTTTTCAGGTGGAGAACTGATCTGAGAGCTGTTGGTTTGCTGACCTTGTTCCTCTAGGGGTAGGAACATCATGTTTAGGGACTTTGGATCCCTTGGATTATTGACAATTCATGCCTGTTGCTGTAAGGCACAAAATTGTCTATAACAGATGCCCCCTAAAGTATGAGGTCATTTATCGGGTGAAATGCTTTATTAGGAGAATCTGAAGTTCATTCAATCTGCTGAGAAGTGTCCTGTAATAAGATACAATACAATACATTATTTTTCATACTTTTTCATGATCTAGCTGAGGCGGGCATTCCCATGCTCAGCTTTATAAATACATTTTGGTACATAGAACAGACGATCGTCTGATGATAGACTAATAATTCTCTGCTGAAATTATCATCCTTTGAGAAGGATGATCATCTGCTGCAATGATGTACATATCAAATGTCTTTATATCCTGAATATATATCGCAGCCCGGATGGATGAAACTAGATCCGGGGTCTTCAATCTCTTCCGATCTTCACTCGATGCACAAGTCGATCCATGTGAGAATTTCTTGAAGTCGAACATGGAAAGACATCACTTGATTACCGGTCAATGATGTAAACCGTTAACAAGCGTGAGAGGAATCACCGATAAGGATGATGACCCTCAAGGTACGGCAGTACAATTCACATGGTGGGAATAAAGGACTTGGCGTCGACCACCATGCAAAATCTTCTGGTCGAAGGTCATTGATGTATACCTGTCGCCGGAAGTGAGAAACTTGCCATTGAGGCATGCAAGCTTCAAAGTACTGAAGGGGTTGTTCCTAGATCAACTCCTTGGATAATGAGCTGATGTCGACAAGGAGCGATCCGTCAAAGGAGGGCCTTAATGAATCCCACATCAGTGACACGGAACGGTGCTAGTGATTGTGATGAGGTGAAAACAAACTGTGATGTATGATTCAGGGTGGCGGTCATGAAATGGATGAAGGACAATGTATGGTAGTGGATGGGACACGGTTGAATCTTTGCAGAACAACATCTCTTGAACATATAACGACACTGATGTGATGGATTGGTAGCATTACCCCAAATGTGGATGGTGTGGCGAGGACAATGGTGATGAGACCGGTGAATGAAACAACCCAACCCGATGTGATACGGAGGACAAAGTGTCATGTTCAAGAGTGACTTGCTACCATTAAAGCTGTGAGGTTCTCCCAATTTTTCCCCAGTCATTGCTGACCAGTACCTCTTTATTTTTATCAAGCTTGAGGAGGATAACATATGCTTGTTCTATAACCTGCCCTTCGGGCAAGCCCATCGCTATGTTTTAACGAGCCTAGCGATAGGGAAACTCGTTCTCGTCTAAAGACAAGTTTGTCGCTATTTAATGAATTTAACGAGTCTAACGACAAGGATAACTCAGTCCTTTTCATTTTTAGAGAGTCTGAAAAGGTACATAAAGTCAAGTCCAGGATTCCTTTTTCGCCATCTAATCCCTTAAGTCCGAAAAAGTATAAAACAATACAGAAGGGATGAATTTTCGATTGTTTTAACGAGCCGAACAAAACAAGCGCTCGATCTTTTTGTGCAATAATCCCTCAGGTCCAAAAAGATTAAAATCTAGAGGAAGGATAGCTTTCCGGTCGCTTTAACGAGCTGGAAGGCCAAAACTCGGCAAACTTTTCATATTTTACAAGTCAGTGAAAAGAGCTCAAAGAAGACTCGTCTTTTGAGGAACGAGTGATAAACAGGGATAGCAGCAGATTCCAGGTACAGGTTGGAATTTTCCAATCACGGCAGTGTCACAAGGATGGCTAAGTGAAATCACTCTTCGCAGCTATTCCTCAAAATGGGTAAATAAACATATGGAGATGAACGATTGGCCAAATGAACGGATGGAGGTGAGACTGCAAGAACACGACCAAGGGCTTTAATATGGCTGTCAAAGGTTACATTTACCAAGGTTATTTACCGGTTCATTTTTTCTGGGTGAGCTTGAACTCTAGGGGAAGATTGCTCACAACTTATGTTTATTTTTTAACGAGCATGAACTATGTGCTAAAACTGCTCGGATATTGCGTTTATTTTTTAACGAGCATGAACATTGCTAAAACTGCTCGATTATACCAGTCTTAATACAAGAAACACCTCAGGTGAGATAGCTATTTTTTAAGGAGCTTTATCTCACGAAGCTATGCTCCTGTTTGGCAAGTTTTAACTTTTGCCCCACATCCTTTCTTTATGCAAGCTGGAAACGGCTAATCCTACGAGTTTAACGGGTTAGACCTACAGGTTTAAAGGGAGGACCTAAAAATTTAAAAAATAAATAGTCGTCCCGTGCTTGCACTCCAAAAGGTTCGCATGCCCCAGGTATAAAGTATAATTTCTAGGGTCTTCCTCTTACTTATTATCCGAAAAATGGTTCGGTTTGCTGCCGCAAACTAAACTCTTTTTCCGGCGATGTCTATTACTAGGTTGCTAAGGATGGTGACTACTTGTTGCAGCAATTTCATCTCTTTCTTTGGAGGCTGCCCCTACTTATCCTTCAAAACATACGTTTTAATGGGTGAGGCTTGCCTTTAAAGATGGTGGCTACTTGCCGCCACAAATGGATCTCCTCCCTCAGGAGAGCCAAATTTCTAGACAAAGGGAGCCGATTATTTCGCTCACATAACTTTGACAAAAGAACTTTATCCTAGAACAACCCTCTTTTCCTTCCTTCGGACGGGGTACGGACTAGTTCCATTCTTCTGCGGAAATTAACTTTATACCCGAGGTTTCCTCTGCCCAAGGCAGGCCAGGGTGCATGCCCCCTGGGTCCCAGTTCTTTCCTTCGAATCACTCGCATTCATCGGGAAGTAGAACCGGGGGTGGAGGCATTCCTTGAGTGAATAGACCGTTAAGGGATGGTATTTGACTATTTGCGATGCGTGATCCTGGAAATGAAAGTTGGTCTACGAGCTTGACCATTCTTCCTTCGTGCGGAAAACACATAACTCTAAAGAGTGAGGACACTATTGCCTCCATGCAATATATATAGTCTCGTCCAAGGAGTAAGTTATAAACCAAGGGTCCCTGGACGACCATCACGTTCATATGAACTGTCTTCCCTCTCAATGTAATACGAACATTGGGGAGAATCCCTAACGGGTGACTGGTTCCTTTATCAAAACCTGATAGATTTCTCATCTCAGGTAAAAGCGTCGGGGAACCCAGTGCTTTCCAAGAAATAGAGGAAAGGATACTCACAGATGCCCCTTCATCAATGATAGTTCCAGCCATCACCATTCTGTAGATTTGGACGATGATTCTGAATGGGATACTGGCTGGTAACCGGGGTCTGCCTAGTTGATTCCAATCAAAGGATACAACTAGGTTGCTTGGTGGTGGGACCGAATACACGGCCGGATACGACCCTGACGATGTTCCTTCCTGCGATAAAGGAATGGGCGCATTGCCCTGATGCTCATCAGAGTCTGTGTTGATGAAAAGAATATGGACGGTGTCATCCTTATCCTCTTCAGTGAGGGTGTCATTTGAAGATGGGTCTTCAATGACGGAGTCATTTGAGGATGAAACCTCTGAAGGAAGAACCGGGTCAACTGCCGTTTCGACCTTTAGACTTTCGTCTGGTCTGGATTCAGCAGGTTCATTCTCAATGATTGACACTTCAGCTGACCACTTGAGCGGGCCAGCTGGATTTTCAACTATCGAGGGATTAGGCACGAGTTTTTGGTATCCAGGAGGAAGTCGTAACGGTGAAACTGGACGATCTTCCAAAACTCTCTTCGCCTCATCTAAGAATGGACAACGGTGGATGGCGTGATCGCCTTCACACAGTCTGCAGGGTGATCTTGGTCTCCCTCTTGGTCCTTCACTCTCGCTAGTTGACGGAATGCAATCAACATGTCTATCAGAGGTTGATGCTACCGGATTGTGCAACCTGGGGGACCAGTCCCTTAGTATCCGAGGAATACAAGGACAGTCACAGTGGAAGTGGGTCCCTTTGCAAATGACACATGGCGATTTAGGCCCGGTCGGTGCAGTGTGTGGATTTTTGTCAGATGTCTTTTGCTTTCCCCCAGTCGCCTTCGCCATAGGCCCCTTCTGCTTCTTTTCTCTCTTCTTCTTTTCCTTCTTCTCCATGGGAGGCTGACTTTTGCCGGCTCTACCTTGCGAAGATGAAGGATCAGAGGAAGAATTGTAAGAAGTGGAAGGCTGGTGGGTAGCTCTAGACTGGTCTGACTGTTGATTTGACTGCTCAGGATTAGTGGCGATCTAAACTACATTAGTTGAAAAGAGCCATACAGGTAGGCCAATTGTCAATCCTGGAAGTGACAATGTGGCCATATGAGGCGCACCAACATCTCCCCAAGAGGAGAAGGGATTGGGACTTCCGCCAAGGTGACTTCCTTGGTTGGTGGGCTCCATACTTTTCAACTGAAAGATCAACGTGGGAATAACAGGTGATTATGTTCCGATTAAAATAAATTTTATTAAGGACGCTTTAGACACAACTTTGCTTTTTCATGTTTTAAGAGTCGAGAAAAAGCTAAAGATGACTCTAGTCTCCTTCGATGTTTTAACGAGCCCGAAGTGACAAATGCTCGGATGGACTTTTTCAGTTATAGAGTTTGAAAAAGGCCAAAAGAAACTTCTCTGGAGTTCTAGGCAGAGGGTGTGCCAAACTTTTCGCGAAACCACAGAATACGTTTTACGGTACGGGTGGTCGATCTTCGTGAATGCTGTGTTCACTGCATCGCGATCAGTAGGGCGGCCGACACGGCTTCCTATGGATAAAGGCTTTGTTCCTATAGGGGTCTCCCAATATATACGCGACGGTACGTGGGAGCACAAATCCATATTAGTGCCACCGACTCTCAGGAGGAATCACCCACCTTCGTAGAGATCGATAGTCACTATGTTTAACGACGCCGGAACACGTCTCTACCTAGACCTCTATGTGTTTGCATTATGTTACAAAGCGTTGTTATGTAAATTGAATTTATTTTAATGTTGATCTTGTTTAGCAGTTTGCCTTTAAGGATCACCACGAGATGTATGTAACAAATTCCTGAATGCAGTCTAAGATGAGAAGCAAACTTTTCAATCTTTCAACTTTGAAAATCTTAACTACTGAGGGAGAAGAAAGGCAAATCTTTTCACACAGATCATAGAGCACACACTAATGCAATATTTCCTAAATCGTCATGCAAACAGTCAAATGCAAAATGCACAATGCATGTATTTTCTTTTCCCTTTCTTAATGTTGATGTGTTACAAAAAGAAAGTTGTTATTTAACTTTGATTTCGATTTAAAGCGAAAGTAAACAAGCTTGTCCAAAATCAGAAGACACCTTAAGATTTACTTGTTTAATCACTAGAAATACATGAAATCAAACCATAATGACGAAAGTAAAAAGACTAATCAGCTATGGACAGCAAACAAGCTAACTCTTTAGACCAGCAAAATACCTAACACAGGTTCAGATCTAAGAGGCCAAAGCAAGACTAGTTTACTCTTCATTATGGGAAATTGTAAATGAAGTAAGAAATACAAAAGAACAAGTACAATTTCGTTATATAACAGAGGCGGAATGATGGCAAGTAATGTTGGTTTCAGAATAGGTACAAGACTGGTAATTGGCTGCAAAACCTATAGTGAAAACAGGCAAGAAAAAGGGAGGAAACCCCAACTGCTCAAGGCAAAATTGGGCCAACGCAGGTGCTGCACAGCCAGTCTGGCTCTCAGCGCAGGTAGCCCCTTCGGGACCTGCGTTGCAAAGCAGGTAGCCTGTGTACTACCTGCTTTGGAAAACGAAAGTTGCGTTTTCTCAGTTTCCGGGTCACAATTTTCTAAAAAATGCACAGTTTTTGCTCAAATCAGAAGCAATCAATCAAGCACACGCGAAGGGATGACAAGGAAGATGAAAAGCTATCACTAAGAGCTTACAAGGATCCTTGTAGATCAGCTCTTCAAATCATGAACATGCTCAGAAATGAGCTAGAGTAGCTGCCCTCTACTTCGCTTTTGATATAGTCAAAAGCTTTTCGATTTGGTACTCTTTTGTTCAGGAAATGAATAGCAAAATACTACAAACACAATCAAATAGATACGATCCCCAGCGGAATCGCCAGTTTGTTGTAGGGAAAAGTATCCGATTCGGATGACCCTATCCCACTCTAAGGGTGATAGTACCTCAGCAACAACTGTAAAGAAAACTACTTAAGGTTTACTTCTTTATGAAAGCAAGAGAGAATGAAGGAATGCACTAACCGTTGCCTTGCGCTTAATGTCGAATCCTAAAATCTTCTCTTTGCTGCTTGCTCCCAGCTCCTTGCGCTTTTGCTGGCCCAACTACAATGAGATCCTGTAAAATAACAAAGAAGGAAACTACAAGAAGCATGCAATCATAACTGATTCAAGGATTAGCATAAATCAAATATACAATTATCACAACACATCATTGAAACAAGTGCATATAGAAGAACCTCAATAGCTTTTATTAATGAAGAAGTAAAGTTCTGAGAAGGTTACAACCATTGAAGGCCCCAATCTAGCAACACCTCCCAGCAGAAAGAATTTCTCCTCTTCACCTCCTTCAAGCAATCACCCAATAGCTCTATAATGAAACCAACAGCATATCATTACTTTGCACAAAATTCCAGCCTCCTGAGCTCATAGGAGAGAGCTCAATATATAGATGAATTGAGAAGGGATGAGTCAGCTTACAACTGATGTGTAGCTGCCTTGTGTCCTCTCTCTCTTCAGTTGATCTTCAGTTCTTGAGTCCACTTGGAGAACCTTGCTTCCACTTGGAGAAACAGAGCCTTTGACTCATCACAAGGCGAAATCCCTGATCCAATTGTCATTTTTGGAAGATTCCAGAGCAATGACTCAATGTGCCACTTGTCCCATCTCGCTCAGCGCAGGTGGCCTTTGTTCCACTTGCTTTGCAATGCAGGTACACCATGGAGGAGTTGAGTTTCAGCGCAAAAGCCTAGTGGAGCACCTGCTTTGATTTCAGGATTGCTTGTTTTTGAGTGTTTTCAGGTGGAGAACTGATCTGAGAGCTGTTGGTTTGCTGACCTTGTTCCTCTAGGGGTAGGAACATCATGTTTAGGGACTTTGGATCCCTTGGATTATTGACAATTCATGCCTGTTGCTGTAAGGCACAAAATTGTCTATAACAGAAGTCTAAACCTATATAAGGAGAAGATCATTAGGCAAAGGTGGATGAGGAAGTAATGAATGTCTGATGAAGTGTGAAGATCTAGTATGATGGTTATGGCTTTGTGATGCTTGGATCAAGTTGGAAATGGTAGCGAAGGTATAAGTAATTATCTTTAGATCTGCACGCGGGTTCTCTCTGGTGAAAGAGTGTATACACACGGTTTTGATATAGTCAAGTAGCGTATGCGTTATGAGATTTGGTGTTTTAGGTTGATGTTTGGTTCTAGTGGTTGTTGCAGATTTTTGGGCTCTGGTCTCTATTCTGGTAACTGTGTTTTGATGACAGGGTTTCAGTGATTCAGTATTGGGTGATTTAGAGATTTATGATGCAGGTATAACTTGATGATTGTATTGCAACATTGATTGTTTTGTATTCATGGATCTAGTCTGAAAATTTATGAAACGTGGTCCCTGGAAGAAAAGAGAAGGTTGTAGCCTTTTGTAGGTCAGCACCTATGTACTAGTATCCCAGCTAGGACAAGAGCTAAGGGGGTTGTAGCTCCCTTCCAGGAGAAGCTAGAGAATGAGAGAGGGTTGTAGCTCTCTGCAGGTTGGAGCCTGCGTACTAGTAAAGGACTGCACCAGTACAGAATCTTTGTAAAAGGAAGTTTCTTATTAAAGGAAGATATAGACAAATTGCAGCAGGTGGTTTTCACCCACAATGGGTTTCCACCTTATATCATGGTGTTCATGTGTGCTCCTTATGTGTGATGATCTGTTCTATTCTACTGCACCTCTTTACTGTTAATATGGTTAATAATGTTTTGATGCACTCATTGAAGATCAACTAATTGAACCATAAGTTTACTGGATATACGCTAGTTGCATTAAACACAATCGCGTATATAAGCGGGTATCCTTAACTATAGTAGCGTATATGAATCTGAGTATGACAATGAAAAAGTTATATTGATTTGATAATACTGATTCACCCCCCCCCCCCCCCCCCCCTCAGTATTATTTCCAACAATGAATGTTTCTAATATAAATCAATACTTTCTTTAAAGGAAAGATTGCAAAATCAAGCTAAAAGAGAAAAGGCAACTTGAACCATCAAAATAATCTAAGACTGGAACAAGAAAGAATGCATCTGCAAAAGGAAATTAGAAATAAAGGGAAATCACTCTAGATAACTATTGCTTAACTACTGAGTGTGTATTTTTCATTAGTAGAGACACTTAGCAGTCTCATCAGATAGGCCCTTTAAACCTGATTCTTCAGAGATTTCATTCTTGCACTAATCTGTCATGCACTATCGCAGTCTGCTTGCACTAGTGTAGGAACAAAGATTTATGCAGAGGATATAAATGGTGTCTTTACTAAAGACGTTTTACTTCTTGCAAGGGCTTGAACTTTTCCAAGTTCAAAGCACTCAGATCCCGTGGCAAGAAACTAGTTCTTACACTGGATCAGAGTTTCTTGCACTTAGCATTTAATTCTTAAAATAAGTGTTTAGTTACTGCAAGTGCTATTACATTGTTAAATCAAATTGCACACATAAAAATGAATGTTTCTGATTTTGATAGAGTGCAAAAATAAGGAAACAATCCATATACATTTATCATGTCATAAAGTGTTTAACGAAAGCAAGAAAATTGTGAGAAGTAAACTAGAAAGGCTTGTTGCATCACACCAACGTGCACTAGTGCAGGTTCATTTCTCCTATTTGGAATAGGTGGGGAAAACCAACCAAATAGAACTGCAGAGAAGGAATATCACATCAACGTGCACTAGTGCAGGTTTATTTCTCCTGCTTGGACCAGGCGGGGAAAACCAGTCTGAAATCAGGTGTAGGAAAAGGAAATTTAGCTACTTCACACCAAGAATCTACTTTCACTCAGACAGGAATGCACGTGCTTGAAATTAAATCACAGTTGACAATATAAACACAAATTACAAGAAATAGGAAATAGGGTAAATGTGCTAGGTTGGCTGGGCCCTAGCCAACCAGTGGGCTTCCCTTTCAAATGAAAATGTAGCTCAGTACTTCAACCAATTCATCAGCTTCAAACACATAAACACAATTTATAAAACATGAGGCGAGGCTCCCTTTTTATTAATTCACTGAGGTAAATACATGCACGAATACATTGTCCAGCCCAGATTTGGGCGATAACAAAATATAGTAACATGTTATTGCCTCTCAGGCCGTATCTCTATTCTAGACAAAATTTCTATCAAAAAACTATCTCATCCTATTTACATTCTTCACTATATATATCTTTGGCCAAAGGAAAAAATAGATCATTTAACCAATTACATAATCAAATGCAGAATTTAGCTTTTCAACCTTCAAAATTAGACAGTTTAACAAAAATGGTCATAACCAATCTCCAGTTGTTCGTTCTTCATAAATTCAATCTTGGTTGCCTTTGGATTGATCTTAGTGTCGTGGCTGAAGCTCGGTTGCCTTTAGATTGATCTTATTGTCATGGTTGAAGCTGCTAAAAACGAGGCGGTGGTCAAGGAGGTTTGGATTTGCTGCAAGGATTTGCTATGTTGGCACCAGTGCAAGATCCGATTCTACACTAGGATCAGCAGTCACGGTAAGTACTTTGACTACCAAATAAACATTGGAGATACTGATAAGTTAGAAAAAGTGATTATAAGTAAGAAATCATGTAATAAATGATTAATTAATGCTAAGTTAAGTTAAAAATATGAAAAATAAAGTGCATACAAAATATGTCATCATTCTTGGACTGGTGCAAGATGAGGGTGTATAAGAGAGGTAAAACAGTGGTAAATGGTTATAATTTAGGAAGGGGAAATGGCGAAAAGAGAGCAAATTAGGGGGCTAACAACTGTCATCATTTAAACCCAGATTTGCATTTTCAATAATGGAATAAGTTTCACTCACACATTCTTGATTTTGTGAAAACTACAAACATACCTTAGCTTGGGCTGTATCATGGCTCTTCAGGAGCTGATCTATTTCATCTTCAAATAGAGGAGGAAACTAAGTTTTATAGAAATCAACATTGGCTTGGTGATTTTCATTTTCAGGATCTAGAATAGGCCTTTCTTTATTTTGATCCTAGACTGTTTCATCCAAGTAGGAAACTATTCATTCTTTTGGGAGGAAAAATCATAAAGGGATTTCAATATCTCTTCTTCTATAAATTCTTCATCCTCATAGAAATTTTCAAAAAAATTAATGAAACTTTTAGAAATCTCACAACTTCTATCCATCGTTGATAAGGAAAAATTGCAGCTTTGATAATGTTGAAAGAAAACTGAATGAAAACCCTTTAGAGAATATAAACTAGTAGATGGTAGACTCTCATACCATTTCCCCGCTATTTCCTTCGAGGTAGCCATGAAGATATTCTCAGAAAATCTTCAGGAAACTTAGTCTTTAACCTATGAATATGAAAATGAAATTTGACCAAATGCAAAGTAGCATCTTCTCCATCCCGACCTTTAAACTTTGGCAGCCTTGTTTTCCAAACTATACAAGGAACGTGGTTTGGAAAACTAGGAATATGATCTTAATTCATAGACGCATACCTTCAAGTAGTTGAATGCATCTTGAAAATAGTTAAGTCACCAAGAAGTTCTTCAAACTATTAGTTTTTAAACAATCAAGTCCCCATGAAAATTCTAAACCTTTTGATTCTTTGACACTAGAGTTTCCAGGTGAAAGATGCACAACCTTTCCTGTGTTTGATCATTGTTCACCATCAAAAATTAGATATAATCCTTTTTGTTCTTTCCTGGGGAAGATATGATCTTGTGTTCCATGGCAACAGTGCCAAAATGTTATCCTCCACAATATCCCAAGGCTGAGAAAGGATATTGACAGAGGTAACCTCAAAACACTTAGGGTTCAGCAACTAGCATTACTAAACTAGAGAAGGCTCTCTCTATAAAGCTCACAACCATATATGACTGGAGTGGGAAAACAATATTAGGCTAGATATGTTCAGCTCTAGCGTTTTGCAAATTTATGGTTTGTTGGATCAAAGGTACAAATCAGGGAACTAGGTCAGGTATTCAAAGGTTTCAGTTGCAAGAGATATAAAGGAGTAGGGTAGGTATTCCTTTATGATACTTTTGGGTTTTGTAAATTTTAGGGTTTTGCTAGATCAAGAGGGAAAAATAGGGAACTAGGTCAAAGATCAATTTTTTCTATTGCAAGAGATATAAAGGAGAAGGGTAGGTATGCCTTTTTCATACGTTGGGGTTTTGTCGATGTAGTGTAGGGTGGAAAATAAAAGATCAAAATGAGCATGGAAAGCATGAATTCATTTATGAGAGGATATGTAACATAAACATGAAGTTCCTAACAAAACATAGCTTAAACTTAAGAATTATGTTTAAACCTCTTAGGAAAATCACTGAAAATCATAGATATGGAAAGAAGATGAAATTATCAATCACATAATAATATAACATAGAGAAAACATTATGAAAACTCACAACAAAATAATTCTTGAATAATAGTTGAAATTGTCTTTTGATTTCTTGTAAAAAGTGATGAAGTACAAGCTCCAAGAGCTCTACTCAATGATGTCCAACCCTAAATCTGACTCAAAACTAGATATAAATATACCAAATAACCATTTTCGCTCTTAGGGTCAAATCCTTTAGCTTAGGAACTAATTACATGAAGTGCTCAACAAAAACTAATGTTTACGAAGGTTAAAACAAATCCTCCTTTTAAACTTTGACTAAATTTCTCCTCATAAATGAGGCCTAAAATTACATGGAAATTACTCTAACAAGCTTATTTACCTCCTATTACATCATTTCAACTCACAAAAGAAGGAATACATTAGGAAAAGTTGAACTGGACTGAGCAAACTGAGAAAAGTGAGTTCTAAGAAAAAACGTAGCAACTTTCCTCACAACACAGTGTGTGTGGAGAAAACATAGCGTGCTGCTTGTAAGTGACTTTTGGAGGGGTTTCTGAGCTCCAAATTTAGCTCATGATAACTCATTGGAAATTTTTTTTTTTCTATTACAACATAGATTCCTCCAGCACTGAAAATAGTGATTCTATCCCTACAGAACGCAATTCTCCCACATCTACTCTAAATATATAGCGTGCTGCTTGTAAGTGACTTTTGGAGGGGTTCCTGAGCTCCAAATTTAGCTCATGATAGCTCATTGGAAATATTTTTTTGTCTATTACAACATAGATTCCTCCAGCACTGAAAATAGTGATTCTATCCCTACGGAACGCAATTCTCCCACATCTACTCTAAATATATAGGGTGCTGCTCAAAAAGAGGGAAACAAGGTGTTTTTTAGGCACTTTTTTTCACTTTTAGACCTCCCAGGTCATGTTTTATCAAAAGTCCGGTTTGCTAGGATTGATGTAGAGGTCAAAAGTCATCTAGTACACTAGTCGATTTTTCAAATATAGCCCCCCAACAAAAACATAGTGTGGGCCACATTACCTTTTCTCGCCAAAACCTACTAAAAATTGGAAAAATGCCCAAAAATTCAAAAATTTCCCAAAATTGCTCAAACTTTTCTTCATTGACCCTCTCAAAGATAAGTCAAACTATAAAGGATGCATCAAAAATAAACTCCAAATTGTCCTTCTTCTTGAGCTTCTTTACGGTTTTCTTGAGTTTTTCCTTCATGCTCTTAACCCTAATTTGACAAATCTTGTTCCATGTGTAGTAATGGCTAGCCATGTGTCTTTGCAAGTTGGTGCCTCTATTGGCCCTTTCAAGGAGCTTCTCCAAGTGGAAATTAACTTTATCCAGCAAATACTCCTTATTTGTCTCAAAATTTTGTTCAATGGATTTGTTAATGTCTTCCAGCTCCAAAGGTGTAGATGCCTCACTCATTTTCTCTCCTTTCCTCTTCATGCCCTTGGTTCTAGGCCTATTTAGCTTGAATTCAACTTCAATATCCTCCATTTTCTCTAAACCAATGAATTTCTTACCTTTGTCGGGCTCATCCTCTACATGCATTCTAGGTTTTGACATTAGCATTTGATTCACTTTGAGTTTCCTATTTTCCTACTGCAAAAATGCAAGAATGTAGTTGCCTTTATCCAAGTTATCTTTCAAACCTCTAATCTCAGCTTCTTTCTCCATGACAAGGTGATTCAATGATTTTCCTTATTTTTCATGAATATGCTCATGGAATGATGTCTCATGGTGATGTGGAGATGGTTCCCTATCAATTGAGGTAGGCTTTGCCTTTTCCTCTTCTCTAGGAGTAAACCCAAGCCTCTTCCCTCTGATGTAGGTTTGAGAGATTTATCCCCTACATGTCTTATTCACTGAAAATCTAATAGATGAGCTAACCTCCGATGGTTTGGATGATGCTAGTGGTGTACTATGGCTAGTAGGATGACTAGTAGAAGGCAAAAATATTGTGGACTGCATGAAAGTTTCCCAAGAGATGTTCCTCTGTTCAAGATGGTGGAGGACAGGGATTTTAATTAAATCATGGTGGTAAAGACTAGCTTGATGATAACCCTTTCTATTTTTCACTTTATTTTCCATCTTAGCTAAATTTATGTAAAGGTAGTGAGGTAGCATGAGAGGCTTTACACTAGCGAAGTGCATCAACAATATGATATGATACTTATACACTACTGAAATCCTGCGCTCACAAGTAAAATATTTCATTATGAACTTCATTAATGGAGAAAAATATTCAAGCAAAGGTCCAAACAGAAAAATACTCTTGGGAGCCTCCTTGAATTGAATTTTGATGAAAGCCCTGTAATTTGAAGTGTCCAAATCTAAATTTTTGAACCACTTTTCCCCACGGTTGGGTATCCCTGTGGCAACAACTATTGTCTCTGATAAAATGATGAATTCTACCTCTACAATATTAACCTTATCTCCTCTAAGGTTTGTGGCAAACAGGCTCATTAGTTTAGTATGATAACCCACGTGTTGGATTTTCTCACAAAACCCTAAACAACCAACATTTTGGGAACACTGCTTGGAAAATGGTGAGGAGACCAACTCCTGAGCGTTAAGGGGTTCAAATCTTGACACTTTTCCTCCCTTGTTGTAGGTTTTCTTGTCAGTTTCCATGTTCAAATGTTTCACAATAAACTAGGTTATGAGGAATGGAAAAAACAAAGTTTTAGTTAGGGAAACTAGGGATTTAGTTTTTCTAATTTGAAGTGAGGGGAAAATTGAGTTATGGAGGGAATTAAGAAATGGGAAAATAAAAGATCAAAATGAGCATGGAAAGAATGAATTCATTTATGAGAGGATAGGTAACATAAACATGAAGTTCCTAACAAAACAGAGCTTAAACTTAAGAATTATGTTTAAACCTCTTAGGAAAATCACTGAAAATCATAGATATGGAAAGAAGATGAAATTATCAATCACATAATAATATAACATAGAGAAAACAATATGAAAACTCACAACAAAATAATTCTTGAATAATAGTTGAAATTGTCCTTTGATTTCTTGTAAAAAGTGATGAAGTACAAGCTCCAAGAGCTCTACTCAATGATGTCCAACCCCAAATCTGACTCAAAACTAGATATAAATATACCAAATAACCATTTTCGCTCTTAGGGTCAAATCCTTTAGCTTAGGAACTAATTACATGAAGTGCTCAACAAAAACTAACGTTTACGAAGGTTAAAACAAATCCTCCTTTTAAACTTTGACTAAATTTCTCCTCATAAATGAGGCCTAAAATTACATGGAAATTACTCTAACAAGTTTATTTACCTCCTATTAAATCATTTCAACTCACAAAAGAAGGAATACATTAGAAAAAGTTGAACTGGACTGAGCAAACTGAGAAAAGTGAGTTCTAAGAAAAAACGTAGCAACTTTCCTCACAACACAGTGTGTGTGGAGAAAACATAGCGTGCTGCTTGTAAGTGACTTTTGGAGGGGTTTCTGAGCTCCAAATTTAGCTCATGATAACTCATTCGAATTTTTTTTTTTCTATTACAACATAGATTCCTCCAGCACTGAAAATAGTGATTCTATCCCTACAGAACGCAATTCTCCCACATCTACTCTAAATATATAGCGTGCTGCTTGTAAGTGACTTTTGGAGGGGTTCCTGAGCTCCAAATTTAGCTCATGATAGCTCATTGGAAATATTTTTTTGTCTATTACAACATAGATTCCTCCAGCACTGAAAATAGTGATTCTATCCCTACAGAACGCAATTCTCCCACATCTACTCTAAATATATAAGGTGCTGCTCAAAAAGAGGGAAAAAAGGTGTTTTTTAGGCACTTTTTTTCACTTTTAGACCTCCCAGGTCATGTTTTATCAAAAGTCCGGTTTGCTAGTATTGATGTAGAGGTCAAAAGTCATCTAGTACACTAGTCGATTTTTCAAATATAGCCCCCCAACAAAAACATAGTGTGGGCCACATTACCTTTTCTCGCCAAAACCTGCTAAAAATTGGAAAAATGCCCAAAAATTCAAAAATTTCCCAAAATTGCTCAAACTTTTCTTCATTGACCCTCTCAAAGATAAGTCAAACTATAAAGGATGCATCAAAAATAAACTCCAAATTGTCCTTCTTCTTGAGCTTCTTTACGGTTTTCTTGAGTTTTTCCTTCATGCTCTTAACCCTAATTTGACAAATCTTGTTCCATGTGTAGTAATGGCTAGCCATGTGTCTTTTCAAGTTGGTGCCTCTATTGGCCCTTTCAAGGAGCTTCTCCAAGTGGAAATTAACTTTATCCAGCAAATACTCCTTATTTGTCTCAAAATTTTGTTCAATGGATTTGTTAATGTCTTCCAGCTCCAAAGGTGTAGATGCCGCACTCATTTTCTCTCCTTTCCTCTTCATGCCCTTGGTTCTAGGCCTATTTAGCTTGAATTCAACTTCAATATCCTCCATTTTCTCTAACCCAATGAATTTCTTACCTTTGTCGGGCTCATCCTCTACATGCATTCTAGGTTTTGACATAGCATTTGATTCACTTTGAGTTTCCTATTTTCCTACTGCAAAAATGCAATAATGTAGTTGCCTTTATCCAAGTTATCTTTCAAACCTCTAATCTCAGCCTCTTTCTCCATGACAAGTTGATTCAATGATTTTCCTTATTTTTCATGAATATGCTCATGGAATGATGTCTCATGGTGATGTGGAGATAGTTCCCTATCAATTGAGGTAGGCTTGGCCTTTTCCTCTTCTCTAGGAGTAAACCCAAGCCTCTTCCCTCTGATGTAGGTTTGAGAGATTTATTCCCTACGTGTCTTCTTCACTGAAAATCTAATAGATGAGCTAACCTCCCATGGTTTGGATGATGCTAGTGGTGTACTATGGCTAGTAGGATGACTAGTAGAAGGAAAAAATATTGTGTTCCGCATGAAAGTTTCCCAAGAGATGTTCCTCTGTTCAAGATGGTGGAGGACAGGGATTTTAATTAAATCATGGTGGTAAAGACTAGCTTGATGATAACCCTTTCTATTTTTCACTTTATTTTCCATCTTAGCTAAATTTATGTAAAGGTAGTGAGGTAGCATGAGAGGCTTTACACTAGTGAAGTGCATCAACAATATGATATGATACTTATACACTGCTGAAAACCTGCGCTCACAAGTAAAATATTTCATTATGAAATTCATTAATGGAGAAAAATATTCAAGCAAAGGTCCAAACGGAAAAATACTCTTGGGAGCCTCCTTGAATTGAATTTTGATGAAAGCCCTGTAATTTGAAGTGTCCGAATCTAAATTTTTGAACCACTTTTCCCCACGGTTGGGTATCCCTGTGGCAACAACTATTGTCTCTGATAAAATGATGAAGTCTACCTCTACAATATTAACCTTATCTCCTCTAAGGTTTGTGGCAAACAGGCTCATTAGTTTAGTATGATAACCCACTTGTTGGATTTTCTCACAAAACCCTAAACAACCAACATTTTGGGAACACTGCTTGGAAAATGGTGAGGAGACCAACTCCTGAGCATTAAGGGGTTCAAATCTTGACACTTTTCCTCCCTTGTTGTAGGTTTTCTTTTCAGTTTCCATGTTCAAATGTTTCACAATAAACTAGGCTATGAGGAATGGAAAAAATAGAGTTTTAGTTAGGGAAACTAGGGATTTAGTTTTTCTAATTTGAAGTGAGGGGAAAATTGAGTTATGGAGGGAATTAAGAAATGGAAAAAATGTGGGAGGTGGGTAGGGGTCTTAAGGACCTTAGGGAAGTTATAAATAGCATAGGGAGTGATGGGAAGGGAAGAAAGTAATTTTTACGTAGTCCACGCTAGCCTTTCTGCTGAAAACGTAGCATGGTTTCTTGGGTTTTCCCTAGAAGCTATGGGGATAAATGAGAAGGCATAGAAATGATAGGGGAAATTTATATCAATGTGAGGAAGGGTAGGAAATGTGGGCAAACTAGTTTAGTTGTGTGCCAATTAAGTCATAGAGTGAAAAAATGAAAACGTAGCGTGGAAACCCTAGGAGAGGGTTCCACACCTTCAAACTGAAAATTTCACTTTCCTGAGGTGGTGTTTTCCTTTGACATACCTTTGATGAGCTAAGAAGACATTCACATGTTGAAGAAAGTTCTTGGATATGCATTTCAAGCCACACTTGCAAGAAAACGTAGCATCCATATGAAAACGTAGTTAGTAGGGTAAAAACGTAGCGCGGTTGGCTGAAAATGTAGTGTGGAGCTTTGGAGGGGATGCCAATCATCTTTTGAGAGTGTCCTTCGATGCGTGTTGTACTAATATGGGCTTTTCTAGTGAATTAGTGCTCCATGCCAATGGAATGAGTAAAAATAATGCTTGTATGGTCTCTTATAAGAGTTAAATTCACTTTTTTCATATGTCATGACATGACATCTCATCCTTCATTTTGAAACCAACGTGAGGTGTTTTGCAGAAATACTTTTATGAGCTAAAGTAGTACCTTTATCTTTATTACATATTCCTCCTAACATGCTAACTCCATTATGTGTGGACTCAAGACCATAAACATGTCTTTTTTAGCTTAAAACTGACATAATGATGATAATTACAGGTGATGACATAGACCAAGACCTTTATGATTATTTAACTAATATATGACCTGTAACACTTGAAAAATGACATGACCATGATGAATAATGATAACCATGAACTATGAAGGGAGTAGCATTGACCTAGACACACCAGCCAATGATCAAAGTTTTTTTTTTTGAAGACCTACAGAAACCATAAAAAACTTGACCTAGGACTCTAATATAAGCATTGAAGGAGCACATTTGATCACTGGTTACTGGAAGGACTGATAGACACTAATAGGTTGCAGGTGTCATTGAATACCAAGGATGGTGTTCCCCCAAGGGGTAGGGTTTTGTAACAACCCTATTAAAAATTAATGTAAAAATAAATATAATATGAAGGTCATGGGACACATATTCTAAGCTAAATTGTGGTGAAAACATCTTAGTGGGCATTCATTTTAGTTTATTATGGCTAAGGAAATTGGCAAAGGCAATTGCAAAGGCTTTGGTAAGGCATGAGGCATTAATTTGCATTTTATTTATGAAAATAATGGAAAATTGGAGAAAATGAAGGTGAAAGGTCACAGGTTGCATGTGAGGAGGAAAAAGAAGGAAAATAATGGAAATTCAAGAAATTAGAGGACTTATTAATAAAAAGGTTTTGAGGATTAATTCATAGCTTTTTCTAGGTTAACCTTTTGTCAGCTCAGTTTTGGAGCTCCCTCGCTATTATCTCTCTGACACTCTTATACACTTAAAGTGTTCTTGGAGAACTTCAGCCTTGGATCAAGAAAAGAAAAGAAGGAAAAGGAAAGAAAGTAAGAGAAGGATATAACAACTACAACACAATTATTTTCACATATCGATTTACATGTGTAATTTCCTTGCTATTTTGGGCATGAATGGTTATGCATGTGTGTTCTTGGTTCTCTTGTTGTCATTTCCATGAGTATTTTCGAGTGTGACAAAGTTTCTTAGCCTATCCTTGCCTTTACTAGATAGCCTTGAGGTGATGGGTTATCATGCTTCGGTAACGATGGATTTATGGAAAGGTTCGAAGTTGAATGAGGTGGATATCTTAAAGGAAGAACTCATGGCCTAGTGATCCCTCAACTACATTGTGGATTGTGGTAAAGCCACAGCCTAGTAACCCTTGAACCAGACCGTTGGTTTCAATAAAGTTGGATTTTGTGTTGCCTCGGTGAGCCAAGGAATCCTTGACTGGTGAATGGTGGGATATATAGTAAATGGTAGAGGTGCATACCCTTGATCAAGCCTAGGAATGTCTAGTGCATGAATGTCATGATATACCATAAATCTTGGGGAGTGATGTCTCGATCATGGCCTAGTGACCCCTCAATTAGATTTTGGGTTGCATTAAAGCCTAATGAATAGGAGATGCTAAAATTCCTCCTGGCGTGGTGGATAAATGTGTGGCATCCTTGCTCATTCAGTTCTTCTTTTTAGTGATGATTCTTGCGTACATTCTTGGAATATGGCATCGAGGTGACTGGATGAAAGAAATAGTTGGTTCAACCAATCTATGGTCAGGTGGATCGTGTAAGTCCTAAACCTGGTTAGATTTTTCATTCATTAATAAGAGTTCCTTGTCTTTGGTATTTCATGTTTAATCTATTGTTTTATATGTGGATTCTATGGCTTTTGTATCCTTATTATTTTTGTTGTTTATAATTTGGTTACGATTATGTTTCATGAAAATTATGATATATGGCTCTCATCATTTTTTTATTTGTAAAGGAATTAACAATGAATATATGACCTAATAGATGATAATGGACCTAATATGATAAGGCATTAATGCTTCTTAGTGATTCTCAGATAAGTATGAGAGCCCTATGCTCAGATATGTTGTTACAACCTGTAGAATGCATATTTGTGATATGTTTAATGAAATGTTTGTCATGGCTAGTAGGGGTCCATTCAAGCCTTTGTTTAAGTATTTGCATTTGTATCATTTTTTCAATGTTATTTTTCATATCTAGGAGTTTCATGAAGATCTGGGCATCGGCCTTATACTTGGCCCCGAAAAAGTGGCACATAATCAAGGGTTGTTTGCTATGAACTAGCTGAAAAATACCACACTTGCTTGCATTCCCTTGTTGTGAGAGTGCTTGGAGGGACCCAATTGCATGTATGCCCCTGTCATCAGAGTGACTAAGTCTCTAGGCCAGTAAGATGTTGGGTTGCCTTGGGGGTTGGTCACCTGGGAAGGTTGGTTGGCTCTTGGAGGTTCCGCAGCATGTTTAGAAGGTTAGGTTGGTATTTTTTTGTTGGTTCCACTTCCTCAAATTTACATGGGGGGTTGAATTAGATCATAGCAACCTCTTGGCACATATTAACTCTAGCAGACCAATTAACTTTGGAAAATTTTGGAGGAGGAGGTTACAAAATGAAACACAATACATGATAAAACATTATGCAGAACAACAATGGTTATTTAAGGAGTTTCAGGTTGGGGTGCATGTGTACTTTCACAGCAAGCCAAAGAGGAGTTCCTTGAGGATTGGAATATGTGCGAAGATGACACCTCGGTATTGCGGGCCTTTAGAGATCCTTGAGACGATTAGACCAGTGGCCTACCAACTTGCACTACCTCTAACATGTGAAGGATGTTGATCATGTGATTGAATTTTCTATATTGTAGGTAGAACCATAAGGATAATTCCAACAGAACCTTACTCCATTTTGCACTGGAATATGGTCATGCTTTGGAATCAAGCAATTGAGAAAGATAAAGTGTAGTGGGAGCATTTTGGGCCTGATGAAGCTACATGGGATATGGATGATCAAGGGTGGGCTATGTGTCCTTCTCTATTTTCTGGTTGAGCAGATGTATTGTGATATATGTTTTGATGTTGTGTTTTGGATAGGTATATATATGCATATGTATGTAAATACTACATCAAGATGTGTCATAAAGCTCCAATAAGAGGTATGGTGTTCATGGTATTATGGTCATGATCTTTGTAGTATTATATGATGTAAAATTTGCATCGAGCTTTGTAATAAATCTCCATGGGAAGTATATGTTTTTCCAGTTTATATTTTTCATTGAAAATAAAGAAAAGTGTCCACCCTAGGTGGACGGGTTTGTAATAAGCCCTAGTTGATTTCCTAGAAAAATAAAATAAGGATGAGGTCATGATATGTGTATTCCAAGTTGAATATTGGGAAAAATGTAGTGATGGGTGTCATTGGTGATTAATTAATGGTTATGGAAATCAGCAAAGGTACTCGCAAAGGAAAAGAGGAACTAATTGACATTTATTGAAGAAAATAAAGGAAAATAGGAGAAAAGGGAGATGAAAGGTCACATATTTGCATGAGAGGGTAACTGAAGGAAAATGAAAAAAGTAGATGTCTTAATGGTAATAAGGCTCGCGAGGATAATTTCACAAACTTTTTTCAGTTTAGTTTTGGAGCTATATTCTTTTCTCTCATACTCTTACACCCTTAAATAAATCTTGGAGCATTCTTGGGGCACTTTGGAATACATTCAATTTGGACAAAGAATACAAATTAAAGTAGGAAAGGATAAGGGAACATGTGGATGAAAACTACAACTAGATTTATTTGCAAGTAGCAAGTTTCATGTGTGATTTCCTTGCTAACTTATGAATGCATGGTATATAGATGGGATTTTTTGGTTATGTGTTGTCATTGGTGTGGAGGATTATTTTGATTGGTAATGGCTTTATATTTGCCTTTCCATTTCCTAGATAGTTATGGTGTTGTGGGTTTTTCCACATTATTGGTTTTTGGTTGGTGCTCATAAATCCTTATGGATTTGGGTTGGAACAAATGCTCTAGAACCCCTGGAATGACTTGGATTGAGTTACTAGTCCTAGATCATAGGTTCAGAAAAACACTCTAGAGCCCTTGGTGGTTTGAGTTACTAGTCCTAGGAGCCAAGTCGGAAACGCACTTTGGAGCACTGGAAGGCTGTGGGTTGAGTTACTAGTTCCCGGAGCCTTGGAAGGTTGTGCGTTGAGTTACTAGTTCCTGGAGCCCTGGAAAACTTTGGTAGAGACCAATTTGGTTGGTGTTAGTGACGTTTGACCATGAGGTGGAATCACTTGTTGAGGGTTGACGTGGTTTGGCATATGGAAGCCCTAGTTTGGTTTTGCTTATTTTATTCCACAATATCCGACATTCATAATCTGAATATGGCGTGGGGGTGGTTTGCTGAAAGAGATTTGGTTCAGCTTGATCTATGGTTAGGTGGTACGTGGAAGTCCATAATTTGGTTAGAATTTTCATATGTTAATATGAGAAATTTCCCTATGGTAATATATGAGTAATTGTAGAAATTATATTGGTGATATTATGGTTGGCTTTGCATGGTTTACATGTTGTTTATTTTCTGGTTATATGTTGTTTATATGATGTGCATATTCTATGGATATTTTCATGAATTGTTTAGCTATTGATCAATTATTGAATATATGGATTGATAAGTGTTGTTGCAGATATGTGGAGAGGGCATAAAGCCTTCATGATGACTCTCACATGAATCTCAGACTCTTATGATCGGATATGCATTCATGACTTGTACCTTACATGTTTGCCATGTGTTTAAGGAAATGTATAGTGTATTCTAGGAAATCTAGGTCATGTTTCTTATTCAAGTTTGAAGTTTTAGCTTTGTTGTCATGTCAATAATGATTATTAGAAGTTTCAAGAAGTTTTAGGCAGTGGTGTAGAGTTTGACCTCGAATTATCACTCAAATCTAAGGACTGCACCCTTTGAACTAGAAAATTTGTGTCGCAACCACACTTAGGTAGTCATATGCATGATGATGGAGGCCCTTAACTACACCGAATCCTTTTCATTCATGCAGTTGGGAGCCTAGGTCAATAAAAAGAAACCCAAGCTCAATGTTTCCTCACCTAGGGTGGTCACTTTTCCCCTCAATGTCCTGTGGCCCTAAGTAATTTTGTGAGTTGTTATTCGGTGGTTAGTTTTACGCCTCACTTCCTCAACTGAATCTAGGAGGTTGGGTAATGTTATACTAATTGTTTGTCTAATGTTTACCTTGGAAGATTGGTGAAATTAGGTAAATATGGGAGGAGGTGTTTACAAAGAACCTATGAGGGGTAGCATAAAATGACTCTCTGTAACAGCCAAGGTGGAAATAAAGTAACATTTTAAGTAATTAACCCTAAATATGTCTCAGAACAAAATCTCAATTCTGGTCAAGGAAAATATTTTCAGCAACAAGATAAACTCTTTAGTGTAGTCTTGGGTTACCTAGAAATTAGTTATAACAATATTATTAAAATAATTGTGTTACAAAACAACGTCCCAAGTTGTAGGAGGGTAGGAAAAATCTTGACTACACTGCCCAATCATAGTAGAAAATGCACTTAAGGTCATAAGCATATGGAAAGAAACATTCTGGAAAATAATAAAGTTAGTGTTTTTAACTCAGGACTTAATTCTAATAATTTACCCAATAATAAATCCCATGAGGAATGTGTAGCAATGCCACAATTTGTGCAAAGTATGGTTGTCCCGGGAAAAACTCCAGAATATAGTAGGGTTTGATCTATAATTATACCACCAAATCAAGAAAATTTTGTTGGGTTGTGTTATATTATTTCCATGACTAGCCCACATAGTTAATGGGCGGGTTAGAGGGGGCGCGCAACACCCCATTCCTTGCACCGATTGTGTAGCGGGGGGGCACAGGGAATTTGAGGGGTGCAGGTATCCCCCCTCTATGGTGTCCAGGGCATCGCCCTAGAAAAAATTGTTTTTGGACACTATATTAGGTTGGGTGGACCTACCTATGGTTTTGTGCATGATTTTCACACATATTTTTGGACGCGATGCTTTTCGGTCCCTGGTTTTGGTCGCAATGGTTTTCAATCCATGGTTTTGGATGCGATGGTTTTTTAGTCCATGGTATTGGATGCTTCGACATGTATAAATATGTATTGTAACATTGAAAGGAACATAATGAAAAATCAAGCTGGTAGTGTCGGTTTTGAGATCCAGGGGAAAATCTCCGTGTATATGTGTTTTATGTGTTATGCTCTCAAATTCTTTATTTTTTGTGTTTTAGAATTCATATGCAGGTAATTTTTGTACGAGTTTAAAACCTACATTTGGTATCAGAGCTCATTTGGCTTCAAGGGGATGCCTTTGTTGCTGAGGAGTTTTTCTTAGGCCTCTAGTAGACCCTGTTCAGTGGGAGATCTGTGAGACCGATTCTGGTGGTGAAAGAAGATGGTGAGCAGTGGAAAGATAGAGATCAAGAAATTTAATGGTCAAAGTTTTTAGTTGTGGAAACTCAAGATGGAGGATCTGTTGGTGGATAAAGATCAGTAGATAACGGTAGATCCGAGTACTAAACCAACGGGAGCATCTGATGAATAATGGAAGAAGTTGGATCGGAAGGCAAAGAGCACAATACGATTATGTGTCTTAGATTTGGTATTGTTGAGTGTATCAGGGGAAGGTATGATGAAGGCTTTGTGGGACAAGTTAGGGACTTTGTACCAATCTAAGTCTCTCATGAATAAACTGTTCCTGTGGAAAAAACTATATAACCTGAGGATGAAAGATGGATACTTGGGGGCAAAGCATCTGAATGAATTTAATACTGTCGTAAGTCATTATTATCTATTAATATTAATATATCATATGAAGATAAGTGCATCAGTTTTTTGTGTTCTCTACTAGATTCGTGGGACAATCTGGTTATTGCAATAGGTATCAATACAATTGCCTCGCAGTTTGATGAAATAGTCTCATCCTTATTGATGGAGGAGATGAGGTGGAAAAATATGGAGAGCCAAAATGATGATGCCTTGTTTGTACGAGGATGGTCCCATAATAGAAACCAAAATAAGTCATCGAGTGGGAGATATAAATCTAGAGGGAGATCTAAATCTCCAAGAAAACCTGTAAAGGTCGTGTGCTAGAAATGTGGAAAGGAAGGGCACTACAAAAGGGATTGTAAATCTAAAGCTCCTGAGAAACGGAAGGGATCTGATGATGCTCCTTCTATAGAGGTGAAAACCACCTCAGATGAAGTTGGGGATGTGTACTTGGCTTCTTCAAGTACACATGTAGATCATGAGCCATTGTTGATTGACTCAGGCTCATCCTTTCACTTCACTCCCCATAGAGAGTGGTTCTGTGAGTATGAGAAATACAATGGTGGTGAAGTCTTCATAGGGGATGATAGGAAGGCCAAAATCGTTGGTCGCGGAAATGTAAATTTAAAGTTGCAAGGCGGAAGGGTTAGAACACTTCCGAGTGTTCTGCATATTCCTGCATTGGCCAGAAATCTGATTTCTATAAGCAAGTTGGATGATACGGGTGTAAAAATAGTGTTTGCGAAGGATACATGTAAGATGGTTTGGGGAGCATAGGTATTGATGTGGGGAGTTCGAATTGGAACTCTGTACAAGCTGCAAGGTAGCACTGTTGTTGATGGGTACAACAGTTCTGTGGTTCCTGAAAGTGGAGCAGAAAATATAGTGGTCTCTAGAGAGAAGACCATGCTATGGCATCAAAGGCTTGGACATATTAGAGAGAAGGGTCTTCTAATACTTCATGGTAAAGGTATGGTAGAAGGTATGAGTAATAGCTCTCTGGATTTTGATTTTCTGTGAAAATTGTGTATATGGGAAGCAGAATCGGGTGAGTTTCCCCTCTGGTGCTAAGAGGGCGAAACATATATTAGAACTTGTGCACAGTGATGTGTTTGAACCTGTGAAGGTTCCATCACTAGGTAAGTTTATGTAATATGTACCATTTATAGATGACTTCTCAAGGAATACATGGATATATTTCCTTAGGAAGAAATCTGAACTCTTTGAAAGGTTTAAATAATTTAATGCTTTGGTGGAAAACCAGACAGAGAAGAAGATAAAGGTGTTGAGGATAGATAATGGAGGAGAGTTTTGCAGCAAGCAATTTGAAGAATTTTGTAATAAGTGTGGCATAGCATGGCAAAATACTAATCCATACACACCTGCGAAAAACGGAGTTGCAGAAAGAATGAACAAGACGTTGATGGAAAGGGCAAGGAGCATGCTCAGTGGTACCAGGTTAGGAAAGGAATTCTGGGCGGAGGCGGTGGAGACAACATGTTACCTGGTCAACAGATCACCTTCATTAGTGTTGGAGGATAAGACTCCACAATAGGTATGGACTAGTAAGAAACCCTCTCTTTCACATCTAAGGGTATTTGGATGTGATGCATATGTACATGTTCCAAAGGAGAAATGAACCAAGTTGGATAGTAAATCTAAAAAGTGCATCTTTATTGGGTATAAGGATGGTTTAAAGGGTTATAAGCTTTGGAACCCAGTAACAAGGAAGGTTGTGTACAGTCGATATGTGGTGTTCAGAGACGTAAAAGATGTTATTAAACATGAAGTACAACAAAAGGAACCTGAGAAGATAGATTTTGAGCTTAAGCATGAATAATCAGACTCTACAATAGAGGAGGAATCAGAAGGTGAAGAACCACAAACTCAGAGTGTAAGAAGATCAGTTCGAGAAGGAAGGCAGACAGAAAGGTATAGTCCATATGCTTTTTCTTCAAATTTTTCTTTATCTATTATTGATGATGATCCTAGAACCGTGAAGGAAGCAGTAGAGTCAGAGGATGGAAAACTATGGAAAGAGGCCATGGTTGATGAAATGGAATCTTTACACAAAAATGAGGCTTGGGATATGGTGGAGTTGTCTTCTGCAAGGAAACCCATTGGTAGAAAATGGGTGTTCAAGAAGAAGACAAATGTAGAAGGGAAGGTGGAGAAATACAAAGCTCGGTTGGTAGAAAAAGGTTCTTCCCAGGTGCTAGGAATTGATTTTGGTGATATTTTTTCTCCTATTGCCAAGGTGACCTCTATTAGATTACTTTTATCTATTGCTGCTGCTTTTGATTTTGAGGTAGAACAGATGGATGTGAAGACAAAATTTCTTCACCGGGATCTAGAAGAGGAAATATACATGAACCAACCTGAAGGATTTGTGGTGAAGGGTAAGAAAGAAGTGGTATGCAAGTTAATGAAGTCTCTATATGGGTTAAAATAGTCACCACGGATGTGATATAAAAAATTTGATACATTTATATGGGGACTTGGCTTCACCATAAGCAAAGTAGATCACGGTGTGTATTTTAAATTAATTGGTGACCGTGTTATTTATCTAGTCTTGTATATGGATGATATGTTGCTGGTTGGAAATGACAAAGAAATTATCCAGCATTTGAAGACCCAATTGTCCTCCAAATTTGACATGAAAGATATTGGTGTTGAAAATTATATTTTGGGCATTGAAATTAAAAGAGATCGAGTAGAGAGGAATATTTGTTTAAACCAGAGGAAGTATGTCGAGACAATACTATAGAGGTTTAATATGCGGAATAGTAAACCAGTGAAGGTTCCTATTCCTGTAGGTGTGAAGTTATCTGATGAACAGTGTCCCAAGACATAAGAAGAGGAAGAGGACATGTCCCATGTTCCATATGAAAGTATAGTCAGTAGCCTGATGTATGAAATGGTTTGTAATAGACCAGACATTGCACATGCAGTAGGAGTATTGAGCAGGCTTATGTCAAAATGAGGGAAGGAGCAGTAGACAACAGTGAAGCGATTTATCCAGTATTTTTGTGGCACTAGTGATTATGGTTTATGCTACCAAGGAAGACCAGGATTGGACAAAGTGTTAGATATTCGGCTTTGTTGATGTAGACTGGGCTGGAGATCTAGATCAGAGAAGATCTATAAGTGGGTATGTGTTTAACATATTTGAAGGTGCAGTTAGTTGGATGAGTAAGAAACAATATGTAGTGGCACTATCAACTACAGAGGCAGAATACATGGCAGCCACTCATGCAAGCGAGGAAGTAGTTTCGTTTCAGAGATTGTGTTCATGTATGGGGTTAGTACAGGGAACTATAAGGATAGACTGTGACAGCCAAAGTGCAATTTTCTTGGCAAATAACCCTGCATATCATTCAAAGAGAAAGCACATTGATGTTCAGTATCACTTTGTGAGGGATAGAAGAGAAAAATATGTTGCTGGTAAAGGTGGACACTTTGAAGAATATTGTAGATGCATTGACAAAATCTATGAGCTTTGAGAAGTTCTCTTGGTGTAGAGAAACAATGGGCATTGTAGGGCTAGATAAATGACTAAGCTCTCTTATGTCCCCCTGTGGAAAGAAAAACATAAGTGGGACAATGTTGCGTTGTGTTATATTCTTTCCATGACTAGCCCACGTAGTTAACCAGGGGGTTAGAGGGGGGGTGGATCCCCCCCTTCGTTGCGTCGATTTCGTAGCAGGGGGGATCACAGGGGGTTTGAGGGGTGTAGGTAACCCCCCTCTATGGGGTCTATGGTAGAGCCCCAAAAAATTTTGTTTTTGGACCCTATATTAGGTTGGGCAGAGCTACCTATGGTTTTTTGCATGATTTTCGCACATGGTTTTGGATGCGATGGTTTTCGGTACATGGTTTTGGACGCGGTGGTTTTTTGGTCCATGGTATTGGATGCTTCAACATGCATAAATATGTATTGTAATATTGAAAGGAACATAATGAAAAATCAAGCTGGTAGTCCTGGTTTTGCGATCGAGGGGAAAATCTCTGTGTATATGTGTTTGATGTGTTATGCTCTCGCATTGTTTATTTTCTGTGTTTTAGAATTCGTATGAAGGTAATTTGTGTATAGGGCTAAAACCTACAAATTTATGTCATAACCCATGCTAATAATTTTGAAAAGTTGCACATAGGTATATAGTAAAGAGAAACAAGTATTTGCAATGTACAAGGTTTATTTTAGATCATATTCTATAAGCCTTGCCTCGGACGACAAGCGACATTTTTTATCATCAAAATGCTAGGAAGAGAAAGTCAAACGATAGTGAAAAATACTTCAGATGTAGGGAAAAACATTTCTTTTCTTCCAATTTAACCTTGCGGTTCTAGAGCTTGGATCTCAAACCAGTTCAATTGAAAATCACACTATTGTGTCATGGGGGATGAGTGTAGGTAGTTACCCTAATAGTGTTAGATTCATCCCCACCATCAATTACACTGAACTATTCACCACTATTGAAACAAAAGCCACATTCTTAGGGCATGATTCGACACATAAATCATGTTCTGCATAGTTCTTTCGCATGAATATATTACCATATGGCACCCATGTAAGTGCAAGGTGCCATGAGGACCTTCAAGGGATAAAAAAATTTGTCGAATATCACATAGTATATAACCTACTAGAGGGAAGCATAATAAATCTAATATCAAGGATATAAACATGCTTTGTGTGTAAAGTACAATAGTATAAGGTGTGTCAAAATTAAGTATTGTAAGTGGTGGCATAATGTTTATAAGGTTTGGTATGAAGCATTATAAACATAAAAAGATAATAACCTCTTGTCCTTAAACTATGTGAGTGGATTTGTGCTAGACTAATAACTTAACATAACCATGGCCTTAAAATCGTAGAAGGATAAATTCAACAATAAGGGAGTGGATAAGCAAGGTTTCAATATAATGTTGAACCAAGTTTGTGTGTCAAGCTAAAACTCAAAAATGTAGAGACATTCCAATGCTCCTCGATAGAGGATAAATAAAATGGATGTTGGGAATCAATGAGGTGTTTTACCTATGAAAGTAAAATTTAAGGGTCATCATGTAGATGTGACAAATAATGTATATATTAAGTTTAAAAAAGAAATTACTATGTAAGATATATATATATATATATATATATATATATATATATATATATATATATATATGCTAGTATGGATTCCACACCCATACATAACTTAGGGAAAACATAACCTTCAAGTGTTCCTTCAAATGGCTTCCACAACCCTTCATGCAAAAGTCATTTAAGCCTCTTTTTTATTAGGAAGGTCATACCTCAACCTAGTATTTGAGTAATTTCAAGTTATTTGATGCATAAAGTCAACCCAAACTACACAAAGTCATGTCAAATAAATCATAGGAATTCCATTCTTAATCATTAAGAATGTATTCCCAAATCATATTTTAACACATCAAATTAATGCACATAAATTATTCTTGAATCTACATTCACAGTTAAAAATGACATCCTTTAGGTTAGCTTCTATTAAGTTTCCATTAGTGTAGGCATGATATAGTTTAGATTAGGCTAATATTTTTCTTGGTAGATGCAATTTCAACTAGTAGACATGCTTAGTAGGCCCATATCACATTGATAATGATGCGTTAAACATATATGAAACCATGCATCCACTCCACATATTTCACTCACCCAGTGAAAATCAAACCATACACATGCTCGGGTTTAACCACGACTTCTCAAGCACATCCTTTCCCTACATGTCATTAAGTCCTTTATCATATTTCTTAAAATTGTCTTCACAAAGATTCAAATGAATATAAAAACCCATTCTTTTTATTTCATGAGTTTCTAAATGACATAATAATAATAATAATATTCTTTATGCAACCAATATTCTTCCAAGTCAACATACACAATAATTCAGCATGTGTGCAAAATAACCATTCATGCATCAACCTGCAAGCAAGCATGTTGTTCCATTAGGCCCTAATGTTTTAACTTGGCTCTGATACCATATGTAAGGTCCCACCTTACCAACCATCAATAGTATAGAGAAGTAAAGGTCACATTGAAAATTATTACTCAACTCTTATTTTTATTCTTATTTTGTTTTACTCATAATATGACTAACGTAGCTATCATGTAATCATGTTCCTTCAACTATTTCAATGTAAGAATATAACATAAGAAGTCAAGGATAACTTTCCCTTAAGGCCAATTCCAAAAAACCATTTCCTCTGAAGTTTAAAATATCATAATATGTGCTCTTTTCATACTTATACATGAGCTCTAAGTAAGAGTAGAAATAAATTCTAGCATAATTCCATGTGCAAACATTAAGCTAGATCAACCTATTTGATTTCCTAGATTATGCTAAGTAAGCTTCATTTATTGACTCTTGATATCATAACCAGAAAATTATTATACTTATTTTACAAAAATCACATATAAGTGTATGAGCATTAACCTACCTAAAGCAAGGTAACTGAGGGAAGAATATGTCTCTCTTCATCAATAAATCTAATAAATATGATATGTTTATGAAATAGAATAAAAAATATATTGACCCAATGACATTTCCAATTTCATCAATAATTCCCAATCCCAGTTATTAAGGCAATGCTGCAATCATGAGAATTATATAATGAATGTTGAAACAAAAGCAACTATTGTTACTAATTCAGAAACATGTTATTCTTCAAAAAGTGATGTAAGACAATAAAACTGCATAAATTGGGCACAAGTAGTTTTTTTCTATAGTCACTGAAGCACAAGAATGCACCCATGAACACATGTAGCTCAGACCAAACTTATTATGCTCACTTGTACAAAATCCTACAGAAAGTCACTATAAAATTGTTTCCAACAACCCCTTTTTTTAATGAAATATTTAGATAGTAAAAGTAACAACAACCCTATTCTCTATTCACACTTCGGCAAAATATTAAATTAATTTTCACGTTCATACCAAAAACTTGCACATAAGAAGCTACATCAATCAAATAGTATATTCATAAATTTCTAGTACATAAAAACTATGGTAAGTAGGAGTTTTACTCTAACAATTTATATGCACAAAAAATACAACCATTCATGTCTTTTGACAAACACTTTCCAAACATGCAATCTACAGCAATTGAGGCATTTTGACAAACAATTTGCAAGCATGCAATCTCCATTGAGGAATTTTATCAAACACTTGGCAACAATGACTGTGAGATTATTCTTCAACCTATTCAACTCAGAAAATTTAGAAATAGAAACTTCAAATGTTGGCATCTTTAAAAAGGGACTAAACAATATTAGTTTTTCATCAAAAACACAAAAACAGATGCATATAAATGATATCGATAATCTGTAAAATCACCTCGATTTTCAATCTAGGTTCTACAAAGTACTTTTTTGGAATCAAATGGGAGGTTAAATGTCCCCTTGACACGGATACCCCATGATGTTGAGAGAAAAAGTACAGAATGTTCCAAAGATGTGATTTATTAAAACAACAACAACAAAAACATTCCTACTATCTCATTTATCACTTTGTCAAACCCTTAGTGTGAAAATTTGATCTACAACTGTAAATGGAGAAAAAAAAACTCAAATTTATGATAATATGGTACTGTATTCAACTCATGGCAACCTATAATGGAGAAAAATCCATTATAAAAATAACTTAAAACTTTGGCAACACATTATTGTTTTAATCCCCCTACATGTACATTCTCAACTACAACTGCCATTCATTATTGGTTAGCTCATAAATAAATTTGTAAATATCTCATAAACATTCACAAGTAGCAATTTACTACTAACAATTTATACAATTCCAAAAAGATGGGAATAAGCTCCAGCTCCAATGAGATTGTGCTCCTACTCCGTATCCTTACCAACTCATTGTGAACCATCCATTTTTCCTCCCAACCATATCCAGGGAGAACTTCTCCCCCTGGAACCCCCGAGTTGTAAGAGGTCACAAATAGTACAAAAATATAGCAGTATAGAGATATGCAAGGCAAGCTGAGGAAGATAAGTTTCACTTCCTCCCAGAAACATTGTTAGCCCTTAGGGCCAATCTCCAACTACTAGATTTCATTACCAAATCTCCCAAGATTTCGAACTATCGAAGCCACAATATTCAAGTCAATCAAACTGCATCAAGCACCACAGAGGAGCCCACAATCAAGCATTTTTTACTACGTGCACCCATGAACACATGTAGCTCAGACAAAACTTATTACGCTCACTTGCACAAAATCCTATAGAAATTCACTATAAATTGTTTCCAGCAACCCCTTTTTTTATGAAAGACTTAGATAATAAACGTAACAACAATCGTATTCTCTATTCACACTTTAGCAAATTATTAAATTAATTTTCGCGTTCATACCAAAAACTTGCAAACATAAGAAGCTACATCCATCAAATAGTCTATTCATAAATTTCTAGTACATAAAAACAATGGTAAGTGGACTTTTACTCTAACAATTTAAATGCAAAAAAACTACAACCATTCATGTCTTTTCACGAACACTTTGCAGGACGGTAAGTATGACTTTTACTCTAACAATTTATATCCACAAAAACTAGAGTCATTCATGTCTTTTGAAAAACACTTTGCAAGCATGAAATCTACAGCCATTAAGGCATTTTGACAAACACTTTGCAAGCATGAAATCTACAACCATTGAGGCATTTTTCCAAACACTTGGCAACAGTGAATTTGAGATTCTTCTTCAACCTATTCAACTCAGAAAATTTGGAAATTGAAACTTCAAATGTTGGCATATTAAAAAAGGTTGGTGAGCACCAATATTGCAACAATAATGATGCAACTCTTGGGCTGCCTACTTTACTCTTATCAACCTAGTAGTTCATAACAAACTTGGAAGCGACGGTGTTGTATGCACAAGTACTAGTTCTTACTGTAGGCTGTCACTTGGTCAGCTGGTACAAGATCACTAGGAGCTCAAGCCAACTTCTATGGATTCTAGAAGAAGCTCTATATGTGATGAAAGAAAGGAAAGCTTACTCTACAGAGGCTTCTCTACTTTCAGGACGGGAAAAGACTGTTGGAAATAATACTAAGAGGGGGGGTGAATCAGTATTATCAAATCAACCACTTTTTCATTTCCATACTCAGATACATATATGCTACTTTATTTAAGGGAACCCGCGTGTACATGCAACCATGTTTAATGCAACTAGCGTATATCCAGTAAACTTATGATTCAGTTAATCCTTTATATTTTGTTCTTTGATCAGTGGATCAGAACTTCATTAACCATATGAACAGTAAATAGGTGTAGTAAAATAGAATAGATGATCACACATAAGAAGCGCACATGAACACCATGATATAAGGTCGAAACCCAATGTGGCACAAAGACCACCTGCTGCTATTTTCTTTAATATAAGAAAAACCTGTTTACAATCTTGTACTGGTGCAGACTCATACCAGTACACAGGCACCCACCTGCAGAAGGCTACAACCTTCTCTCGTTCTCGAGCTACTACTGGAAGGGAGCTCCAATCCCCTGGCTCTTGTACTAGTTGAGGTACTAGTACGTAGGTGCTGACCTATGGAAGGCTACAACCTTCTCTTTCTTCTAGGGACCACGTTTCATAAATTTTCAAACTAGATCCATAAATACAAAATAATCACCACTGCAATTCAATCATCAACTACACTTGCATCATCAATCTCTAAATAACCCAATACTGAATCACTGAAACCCTATCGTCAAAACACAGTAACTAGAACACAGAGCAGAACACAGAACTCTGCAATAACAACCAGACCCAACTGCAACTTCAAATATCATACTTCATAATGTATATGCTACTACGATGAATCAAATTGGTGTACATACCTGCTTTTACCAAAGTGAACCCTCATACACATCTGCAGATATTAACTCAAAACTTTGCAACTGTTCCAGACATCAGTCATACCCAGATCATAACATTCATGCAATAAAACATGCGTCAATAATTCAGATCTAGTCTATCCATGATCAAACCACATAATGATAATACATTCCAAGCCTTATGATCCCAATCCATCATCCATCATCAACCGCATAGGTGCATCCTTGATTCAGATCAAGCACAACATCACCAACCCATAACCAGCATACTGGATCTCACCCTTCATCAGATATTCATCACTTGCACACCCTTGGGCTAGTGATCTTCTCTTTATATAGGTTTAGGCTTCTCTCAATACCATGGTCCAAAACCATGTAGAATCAATACCTTGGACCAAATACCTGGGGTCAACACCTCGGACCAAATATCGCGGACCAATGCCAAAATACCATGGACCTAATACCACGGACCAAAACTTAATTTTCCAACATGTACACGCTTTTCCTTCTGTGAACCTGCGAGTGTACATATACGCGCCTTTTGTTCTGCTCACCCACGTGTATAGCACTTTCATCAAGGTTAACCTACGTATACCTCTCTCTTGACCTGCTGCACTATGATTTGTCATCTAAGTGAGTTGCCATTAAGGAAAACACTTGTATCATACCTCTGAGTGAGTTTCCATCAAGGACAACACCTGTATCATAATGCAAACAAAGACTGAAATGGAAAGTAAACCTAGCAAACCCTTCTTAACCAACTAATCCTACTTCTGCAGAAAGAAATATGAAAACCATGAAATGAATTCCATTGCATACTGAAGGAAGTAAACAACATCTACTCAAGCTATTTCTAGAAGGAAATGAGAAAAAAACATCTTTCTGGATTTTTATGTATTTTTATGTGAATTTGTCATGCATGTAATTTATTTGTTTGTGAATGTGGCAATGAATGGGTGGTGATGGAGGGTGGTCTTGGGACTTGAGAGGATGTAGGATGGTGTGGATGGGTCCTAAGACGTCTCAGGTGGCCTTCTGGAGGCTTTTACCGCAACCGGACTTCAAAAGGAAGCCTAGAGGAAAATCTATAGGAGGACACATGGGATCTATAGGAGGTCTACAGGAGGTCTACAGGAGGATGCCGAGAGCAGTTTTGAAGGTTTTAAAGGTGTGAGAGTGGGTGGAAAGGGTAGATGAAGGTTGGGATGATGTGTCAGGGCACCTAGGGTCCACTAAGGATCACTAGGAGGGGGTAAGATGGTTGGGAGAGAGGAAGAAATCCTATGGAAAAACATAGAAAACTAAGGCAGATTTGAGGTGAACTTTGGGCAACCTGTAGGGCATAGATCAGGGAGAGAACATGATGGCTGATAGGCTAACCTATTGTGAAAAGAAACCTGCTTCAAAAGAATTGCCAGTCAAACAGTGAAATCAAGCAAGCAAGGAAATTAAGTACATTAAAAAAAAAAAAGATAATTTTGCATCAAGCTAATCTAAATTATGAGAAATGGAAAGAAATGCTAAAAAATGCTATAATGAGAGAAATCATGGAAGAAGACTTATTGCAAAGACAGAAATGAGCATGGTGAAAGAGATCTAAAGCAAAGCATAATTAACCTTCTAACAAACTACAACACTATAAATCCTATGGAGAAGGAAAATTTGTGTTTTTGTGGTGGGAAGAGTATCTTGGCCTCAGTTCATGGTCCTAAAGGGAGGAAAAGAGGAAAAGACACTATTGCTGCCCTTTTTTATCTTCTTTCTATCAGTATTCAACCTACTATAGAGAACATAACTAAAAACAACCTTCTGAATCACCAAAAGCAACCTATTTTTAACCAAGAAAGGAATTCATCTAACAACAACTAATCCATAAACTGAAACAAAGCATATAAATATAGACAAGAAGAGCTTGGCTACCTGGATTGGGCCCTAACCCAAGAGCTTCAGCACTCTGAGCTAACTTAGTGCTAGTTCAAGAAGAATCCCATCTTTATTATCAAAATATTAATAGGATTACATGTAACTGTCACCAAGAGTAAGCTCGAAATTGAGCAGAGCAAAACTGCAACAAAAATTCAACAAAAAATTGACCCTAGTGAGGCCCTAGGCCTCTCTGATTGTACAACTAAAGCTCCCAACAGCTTCCTTAAAATCATGGAGGTTTGGCTCCCAAAACTTGAGATAAACATAAGTTATCCTCCACTTGCTCTATTGCCTCCTAGTGCATTGATTTGGTTGTTTTTGCTCCGAGCTACATGAAGGAGAATTTGAAGTGGGGAGTAATAAATGAGGGGGATTCCCTCCTATAAATCCTCTCCTTTGTCCACTTTGAATTATTGCTGCCAATTATCCATTGAATCTTTGACTTTGCTTCAAAATTCAAAAAAAATCTGCATTAAACACATATTTGACCTCATGGAATCACAACTAACCCAAATCACTCCATAAGCATAAATATAATTAAAAAAATGCAATAAGCTAAGAGAATGGATGATTTAACTATGTTAGGAGGCAAAATGAGCCCATATAATTACCCATTTATGGGGATCATCATCACCCCCCTACTGAAGGTGTTTCTCATCCTCTAAACAACTTAGTCCATCTCCTCATCTTTGATGGTCCTCGTGGCCTCCCTGACATCCCATGCTTCTGATGTGATCTCTTCTTATTTGTCATGGAATCTTGCCTTTCTGTCTATGTATTCCCACTGCTATTGCTCTTCTTCCTCTTTTCTGCCTTCTAGCATGCCTAGCAGCAATGGGGGACTCAATTTGAGGCCAATCCAATTGACCTTCAAACTCTGCATGGAGCGCTCGTACAGTGGCACTCTCCTTAATGCCTCTTTCATCCTTGTTTGGGAGTGATACTCCCTGATCTGCAAATTGTGTGGTAAGGTGTTCCACCTCATCATACAAGCATGTACACAGTCATCCCTAAGTAACCTTTCCATGTCCTCAAAATGTGCAATGGCCTGTGCTTGATCACTTATATATCTAGGGGCAATTTGATGATTATTTGCAAGTAGCTGGCGTGTGTTGATGAGTGCCATGGGATCTGATGGCTCAGCTCTGATCATTAAGGGTTCATTATACTCCTTTATCATCAACTTTCTTATTTCTATTGCCCTTAACTCCTCATGATTCATCCATGATGCCATGGCCATTAGTTGCAGGTCCCCTAGCCTAGTAATGGGGTCCCACACATTCATGTCTATGAGGGCCATGTTATGCAGATAGAATTCTGCTATTTTTGCCTTCTCTTCTGATGAGCTTTGGTCACACAGGTCCATAAATTATTTGTAGTCTTGAAAAGGCATTGTGCCTCTTTGCGCCAAAGTCTTTATTTGAAACTATAACCAGTGTTCCTTGAGGTATAATCTATAGGATTTTGCTAGTGTTCTACATTGTAGTGCCCCAATGGACTAGTTGGCCATGTATGCCAATTGTGTCTACTTCTCTTGCAATTGTCTTCTTAGCAATTCATTTCCTGTTTCAAGGTGAGTTCTTGTGGTTGCTTCTCTATGTCTGACAACACTTAATTCTCTGCCCATTTCTCTGACTTGATTCTCCATATGGCCAATATCCTCAACTCCCTTGGATTTGTCTATTTGCATCCACCTATGGGTCCTTATTCTTTCTTTCTCCAACTCAAAGAATAGTGGGATTGCAAATTTTTGTGGAATAATCCCCCCCCCTCAAGAAGGTTGTACTAAGAGCCACCACTAGGTTGGGAGTCAGGTTCTTGTGCCTCTGTTGCTTCCTCCTTCCCCTGTGGCTATCCTTGTACCCTTTTTTCAAGTTTTTCAGTCTCCTGTAGTCTTGACAAGGTCTCCTGTAGAACAATTTGTGCCTCTTGTAGAACTGGTTTTGGGTCATGTAGTTCTACTTTTTCCTTCCATGTTGGAGATCTAGGAGTCCCCCTTTCATAAGTGATAGGTGCCTTGGAAGGGGATTCCTTTCTTTGGGCAGAGGGTGAACCTTCAATAACAATAGGCACTTTAGAAGAAGGCTGCCCAGGGTTTCCCTGCTTTGATCCTCGTGCTCTTCCTAGCCCTGAAATACATTGAGGTCTGCCTCTTCCTCTTTTGTTTTGGTTTAATTGGGGTGCTAAGTGCAGTGATAGAAGCTACTACCTCTCTTTCGGCAGTCTCAGGAGACACTTCTGTATTTTCTGCCCCTTTTTCTCCTCCTTTTATCTTTTTCTCTGTCTTTGTTTGTTTTGTTTCTTCCTACTCTGTTTTGGTTTCTTCCTTCTTCTCTTCTTGTTCCTTAGCTTCTTCCCCTTCTCCCCCTTGCTACTCTTCCTCCTCACTATCAAAAGGACTGATATCATAGGTGAGGGCCTTTATGTCATCTTCTGCTGTCATGTTTCAGAAAATTTCCCATGCTATGGGGATTGTGAATGTATGGAGGGCTTCTTCCACTAAAATTTTGATTAACCCATGGTGAGCCAGCTAATCTGGACTCCCTGCCTTGAAATTAATGCTGGAGTCTATGAGGGACTGCAGGAGGAAATAGGGGATGCTGAGCTTCTGGGGTGTTGGAGTGTCCATGCCATATCTCAGCTCATGAAGGATTCTAAAATGGTAGCCATAGACTATGCTATACCTCCCTTCACAAGAAATATATTTGATGATTTGGTAACTGAACTCATCCCAAGGGTAGGGTATGCTTGTCCTTCTAATGCCATTTTTATCTTCTACAAGATGTTCATTGTTTTAGAAGAAGTTTTTCTTGGCAGCTTGTCCAATTGGTTTTTCATCTTTGATCCAAGGTAATCCAAGAGGAAGGGTAGTAACCCTACTGATTAATTCTAGGGTTAGTTCCATGGAAAGGCCTCTATAAGTGATAGTGGCATGGGTTCTTGAGTGAGGGACTAAAGAAAGGGCAAATTCCTGAGTAACTTCCTCATTGAACCCTCAGAATTTCTCAAAAGATGTCATCCAATTTGCCCTAGTGAATATGGCTACAACTTGGGGATGTTCATGGAGCTTGATTGAATTAGTGGGCTCCTTCCTCATGAATCCTCCTGTCATTTTTCTTATACCCTTTTTGAACACCAAATGTAGAGATGGAGACAAGAATTTTGAAGAAAACAGGAAAACAGAGGAAAACTGTATTTTTTTTTTTCAAAATAGGCAAATTTTTTTTTATGTATTCCTCTTCTTTCATCGACTCAATTCCTCCTTAAAATGATATCACTTCTTGCACATATTCATAATCAAGGTGGGTATGCATGTAACCTACCTCCTCAAGCCATAAATCGAGTAAAAAACCCATGTTTTCTCCTTAAAAACAGTTCGCTGCCCCTCCTGTAAAACTGCCTATAGGTGCTCCTGTAGAAGCTGTAAGTGCACCTGTAGAACGCCAATAGTAGGAGAATGGATGAGAGCGATGGAAAATAATGGTTTCAAGGCTGTGGGGTGACAAGGATCTTGGTGCAGCTAAGTGGATGAGGATAGAATGAAAGAAAAGGTGGTGAGAGTGTTTTAAGGATGAGTACTTATTCCTTCTTTTAGATATTTCCAGTGATCGGGTGAGATGGAAAATAGGTATGTTGGCCATATTTGGACCATTGGGCCCAACCTACCTTGTCATTATGGTTTCTTCCTGCAATCACTTCTCATCATTGCATCGGAGTTTGCAAACCCTCCACTACCTGTCCTTGGGATCTTTCTCTGAGTTGACTATGCGCACGTGTGGTGACATCTTCAGATGAGTGCAGTCAATTTGATGAAGGTGGCCAAGTTAACTTGCCACCTTTTTTTTTTCAACCCCAACCATCTCATTCATTTATTCATATCTTTCAATTACACAAATGCAACAGAGATGCACGTTAGTCACTTACCTGTGAGTCCAATGTATGTGTTGTGATGTATTTTGGTTCCTTTTACTGTTG